>CM062816.1:377481439-378812497 GCA_031772625.1 Pinus tabuliformis | reverse complement strand
AGCACACCACACATCATACATACATTGCACAAACTAGCACACACAACACAACTTCATGGTCTTCAACAGAATTGGCTATTTTCAACGCATTCAACAGATACATAACCAACTACCTCTAGTACAAAATGGCTAATTAATTACTAAAAAAGCGACTAAAATTTGCATATAAATGACTATTTTTTCAGTCGGTGACCAATAGTGGCTAATTTACAATATCTTATAACATGACCAACTTTTTAGCCTAGTCATTAATTGGTTGTCTCAATTTTATCGTCTAGTAATATATTTACTCATAATTTTGGTCATTAATTTAGTCATTAATTGTCACAATTAATGACCAAATACACAACAAAATATACTACTACATTATTACCCAAGAAAACCAATTAATTACCAAAATGTTGGTTGTGTTACAAGATACTATAAAATAGCTACTAATAGTTATATATATGCAAATTTTAGTCATTTTTTGAAACCAATTAATGACCAAAGAAATAAGACTAAATTTTGGTCACGTTATAAGTACTGTAAATTAGCTACTAATAGTCGTATATATGCAAAATTTAGTTGTCATTTGCAATCACAAATTTATCATTACAATAGTCATTTATCTTTTTTTGGTAGTTTCATATTCATTATATAAATGACCGATTTAAGCCATTTATATTCATTTCATTTACTTTCATTAATAATCATTATAAATTACTAATTTAGTCATTGTCTGTTCATTCTATTTGTGTTCATCATTAATCAATAGGAACTACTAATTTAGTAGTTTTAGATCGATTTTGTGTGTTCATTATTTATCAACATAAATTAATTAGTATGAGTTTGCGACTAAATTTAAAAAATGTCATACAATGTGCATGTTCATCTAATATGAAAACGCAAAGTTACATATGTTAATTACAATACTAAATAATATCAAGTACAATTATAAATAATTTCAACCACATAAATTATATCATATGAAATGGTAAGTACAATATGAGTTTCCAACTTAATATTGGTTGGACTACAATTTACACATGAAATATTGTTTCATTACTTCAAAACATTATCATTGTGTTTCCAAGGCATCGCAGGTGAATTCACCAACTCTAAAGACATGAACATCAGTTTGTATGTGTGTGTCTCATGTAGGATATTGGCTTCATGGAAAATTTTAGGGGCTAATATTCGTAGGTGGGCTAATTTTCTATGGTTTTTCCACAAAAAAGATTCACCAATTTCCGTTTTCTATAAAAATGATTTGCTCAAATTTTACAATTTAAAATTGTGTTACCTTAAAAAACGACAACATTATATAGACAATATATATATATATATATATATATAAAACCATTAAAAATTTGAATACTTTTACAAATATATCAATAAACATTTTATAGTTTGCATATTAAAGATTAGTGAGATTCGCCAATGTTTTTAAACTTCAAGATAATTTTCCATGCTTATTGGATTTAAGGGTGTCACTAGGCTGGTTCTCCTCTCCCTTTCTACATTTGTCGCTCCAGTGTTATTTTTCTCCTCTTTCTTCAATTCCTACTTCTTACCATCGATACTGAATTCCTCTTCTGAAAATTAAAGAAGATACATTACAAAGTATAATACATGAAAGATGATGAAAACTAGAATATAAACTAAAGTAGACTATAAAATATTTATACGACATATACTTAACATCGACAATGTCAATGCCATTTCTCCCCAAAAAAGCAAGAAACTCGAATATGTTTTCTTTAGTTGGGCAATAGTGGCCATTATGTGGCCATATGATCTGCATAAACAAAGAAAATAAAATGTCACCATAGAAAATAACACTTTCGGAACTTAGCATTCAATGTTCAGGAAAAGCTTAGGCACAATCATGCCAACTAAGTTACATGCTAAAAATCTCAAGTTGTCGATAAATTGTGAAAAGAAATGGAAAGAAAAGACAACATATAATCAACAAGAGCCACGTGGTGGCAATGTCTGTTGTAAATAATACTGAGAGGGGGGGGGGGGGTGAATCAGTATTATCAAATCAATAACACTTTTTCATTTCCATACTTAGATACATATACGCTACTTTAGTTAATGGAACCCGCGTGTATACGCAACTGTGTCTAATGCAACTAGCGTATATCCAGAATACTTATGAATCAATTAATCCATTAAATGTTGATCTTTGGTTAGTGCATCAGAACTTCATTATCCATATGAATAGTAAGAAAGTGCAGTAAAACATAACAGATCATCACACACAAGAAGCACACATGAACACCATGATATAAGGTGGAAATCCAATGTGGGTGAAAACCACCTGCTGCAAGTCGTCTCTATCTTCTTTTAACAAGAAAATTCATTTTACAATATTTCTGTATTGGTGCAGTCTTTTACCAGTACACAGGCTTCTACCTGCAAAAGGCTACAACCTTCTCTCGTTCTCCAGACCCTCCTGGAAGGGAGCTACAACCCCCTTAGCTCTTGTACTAGCCGATCCATTTACTAGTACGTAGGTGCCAGCCTACTGAAATGCTCCAACCTTTACTCGTTCTCCAGCTGCTACTGGAAGGGAGCTACCACCCCCTTTGCTCTTGTACTAGCTGATGTACTAGTACGTAGGTGCCGACCTACAGAAGGCTACAACCTTCTCTTTCTTCCTCCAGGTACCACATTTCATAAATTTTCATACTAGATACTCATGGAACACAACATCATAATCTAAAGGCCACGTTTCATCCAATTTTCATACTGGACCCATCAATATCATTGAAGCACATAATCAATCAACACTAGCATCATCAATCTCTGAATCACCCAATACTGAAACACTGAAACCCTGTCAACAACACAGTCACCAGAACACAAAACAGAACTCTGCAACAATAACCAGATCCAACTGCAAGTTCAATTATTATATCTCATAATGTATACGCTACTATGAAGAACCAAACTCGCGTACATAGGCGCTTTCACCAAAGCCAACCCGCGTACAGATCTGCAAATATTTACTCATAACATTGCAGCTGTTCCAGACATCAGTCATACCCAGATCATAACATTCATATAATAAAACATGCGTCAATAATTCAGATCTAGACTATCACATAATGATAATACATTCCAAGCCTCATGATCCCGATCTATCCTTAGATCTCGTTCTCCATCAACCGCTGAGATTCCTCCTTAGCTCAGATCAAGCAAGGCATCTGTTGGAAATAATACTGAGGGGGGGGTGAATCAGTATTATCAGATCAATAAAACTTTTCAAATTTCATGCTCAGAAACATATACGCTACTTCAGTTAAGTGAACCAGCGTGTACACGCTACTGTGTCTAAAGCAACTAGCGTATATCCAGAAATCTTATGATTGAGTTAGCTAATCTTCAGTAAATGCATCAGAACATTATTAACCACATTGACAGTAAACAGGTGCAGTATAACAGAACAGATCATCACATAAAAGCCACACACATGAACACCATGATATAAGGTGGAAACCCAATGTGGGTGAAAACCACCTGCTGCAAGTCATCTCTTTCTTTCTTTAATAAGAATCTTCAGTTTACAATCTTTTGTACTGGTGCAGCCTTATACCAGTACGTAGGCTACAACCTGTAGAGGGCTACAACCCTCTCTCGTTTTCCAACTACTTTTGGAAGGGAGATACAACCCCCTCAGCTCTTGTACTAGCCGATCCATTTACTAGTACGTAGGTGCTGACCCTACAAAAGGCTACAACCTTCTTTCCTACAGGGACCACGTTTCATCAATTTTCAGACTGGATCCTTGAGTATAAAACAAACACTGCTGCAATACAATCATCAACTTATACTTGCATCACAATTCTCTAGATCACCCAATACTGAATCACTGAAACCCTGTCATCAAGAACACAAAACACAAACCAGAGCCCAGAACTCTGCAACAACCACCAGAATCAACAGCAACCTGAAATATCAAATCTTATTATGCATACGCTACTTCGATATACCAAAACCGCGTGTATACGCACTTTCTCCAAAGGCAACCCGCGTGCAGATCTAGAAATAATTACTTATACCTTCGCTGTCAGATCCGACCCTTGCCAAGCGTCCCAAACAGATAACCATCAATAACAGATCTTCTCACTTCATCAGACACACATTGCTTACTCCACTTTGCCTAATGATCTTCTCCTTATATAGCCTTAGGCACTTCACAATACCACGGACTAAAACCATAGTAACACAATACCACCAACTTCAAAACTAGGGATCGACACGCCCGTCGAGACACCATGGTCCAAAACCATAGGCACAACTTCCAAGGACTAACCGCCACGGACCAAAGGTACTTTTCACATGTGCGCGCTTTTCCTGAAGCCAACCTGCGTGTACACGCTGGTTTTCCTTAATGAACCTGCGTATATCTCTTTCTTGTCCTGCTGTACTGAGATCTGTCCTCTGATCAAGTTGCCATCACTTGTACCTGTCTCTGAGTGAGTTGCCATCAAGGACAACACTTGTATCATAATGCCAACAGCATCATGAACCCATAACCTGCATACTGGATCTCATACATCATCAGATATTCAAGACTTTCTGAATACATTTGCCTAATGATCTTCTTCGCCTTTTATAGTCTTAGGCCTTACTCAATACCATGGTCCAAAACCATTGAGAACCAATACTAGGGAACCAATACCTGGGTTCAACACTTCGGACGCAATACCAAGGACCAAAACCATAGGTCTAAAAACCACGGACCCAAAAACAAGCTTTCCCACATGTACGCGCTTTTCCTTGCATGAAAGTGCGTGCATACGCATACGCGACTTTTGATCAGCAATCCCGCGTGTATACGCGCCTTTGTATATAGTGAACCTGCATGTATAACCTGCGTGTATACCCTACTTGGTATATAGCGAACCTGCGTATATATGCGACTTGGTACATAGTGAACCTACGTATAACCTGCATGTATACCCTACTTGGTATATAGTGAACCTGCGTATATACTCTTCTTTCTTCATTCTTTGTAGTCTGATCATCAATTCTTTGCTACTGACCTGCTGCACTATAATCTGTCATCTTGCCATCAAGGACAACACTTGTATCATAATGCCAACAATCTCCCCCTTTGGACTTGATGGCAAAGCTAACTTGTCATACTGAGAACTGTCATCTGATTCCTTTGAGCTGTCATGCATCCCATGTATTCTGTCACATTTGATATCTCTTCTGTAGATTCATCTAGTTATATATAAGTGAGTTGTTCTTCTACGAGTGGGTTGCCATCAAGTACAACACATGCATCATAATGCCAACAATCTCCCCCTTTGGACTTGATGGCAACAACACCAAATCACTCTCCCCCTTTGACATCAAGGGCAAAGGGTGGACCAAGATATTCTCTTCCCTTGATAAAAATTCCACTGTCCATACTCCCCCTGAGTACATGCTGAAATCTTTGAATGAGCTGCCCCTTTGTATATGCCAAGATGTACCAATCTGTCCATGCTCCTTCCGAGTACATGCTGAAAACTCTGTTCAGCTGAAGAGTGTTGTTCATGCTCCCCCTGACTGTAAGCAAGGTCTGCAACAAGATGTTCTACAAGAAGAACATGACTCTATACATCATAAATGACCTTCCTATCACTAAGGACTCATACATACATCCATCTCCCAACCAAGTGGGAATATACCAAACTTGACTCATCCACCCAACTAGTGGGGATACATCAAAGGTTTACACATGATGACACAAGAGTATAACATCATCCATCCCAGGCATAGTGGGGAAACAAACATAGGCCGTTACATGACCTTGATAAAGAAATACATGACATAGAGACCAAATATCAAGAGTATGATAGTCATCAGTAACTATCATCAACAACATCTATCAATCATCAACAATCATGTTCTCCCTCTGCACCTGTTCCATCTGTGCCAGATGGTCTCTGTCGGACCCATATCAGACTCTTCTCATCCTGATTCTGGCCCACTGATTTCCTTCAAACCAACATATACGCGACTGTATCCACTGAAACAAGCGTATATACGCAGATGCTCCTCATAAAACTTGCGTACAACCACTTCCAGATCAACAACCTGTAAATGTCCTGTAACAAGGTATTTCTGCATATCAACTTATCATAACACCATAGTCATCTCATCAAGATCTACAACAATGCAACTCCATGTATCCAGCATATTGTATATAGCACTATGTATCTAGAACTCAAGATCTTTTGACAAGACTTCTTGATATCATCAACAATCACAATCCTCGTCCATGTGAGCGCCAAGAACTATAGGAATCCTGCATCATAACTGTATTATATGATCCTTATGACTCATCATCAAGTAATGAAGATATGTATTCAAGCTTTGTACTTCTCCTTATCCTTATGAAGATCACCATGTACACATCATATATGCACCATCAAAGAATCAATCCACAAATATGATCTGAACATCAACTATGTAACCCCAAGAATCATATGATATTTTGTCATGGACAACTCATAACCATATCATAGAAAGATGTATCATTTAGCCATATAATCATTATCACCAAGGAATACTAACCATAATGCCAACAATGCATTATTCAAAAACATAAACTCCCCCTGAACTTGTGCCATCTATTTACTGTTAGATCTGATCATGCATATATCAGCAAGAAGTATCACGACATCATCATCATCAAGTTAGGATCAAAAACACTTCTAAACATCTTATGAGTATCAATACATTTCCACACATCATTAGCAGATTGTAACCATTATCAAACAGAGCAAATAATGGACTGAATCATATCAGACCTTTTTTTGAGCTTGTCCCCTCTGCTTTTCCTCAGACTGACATATACGCGACTGTGCAGTGTCTAACTCGCATATATACGCGACTTCCCTTTATGAAACTTGCGTATGAGATTTAGGATACTGAAGTTTTACACTTTCAGCTCCCTCTGAGTTGATTATGTCTGTACATTGTGCTATACCACATCTTTCTGATTGTACTTCCTTCTTCTTCCATATCTTCAAGTGTGATGATGTTTTCTCCTTTTGGTATGGTGCCCATACTTTGTTCCTGCATTCTTTTGCTATATGTCCCAGCTTGTTACATGCATAACATCTTACATGTTTCATATTATTTCTGTAGCAATCAACAACTTTGTGACCAAGCATACTGCAAGAAAAACAATATCCCTTAAAGTACCTGGAATGTGATGATCTTTCTATGTGATGGTCTTGAACCACTCTTCTTCTGCATCTGGTTGCAACATGTCCAAGATTGTGACATACATATCATTCAACATTATTCATTGGAGGAGTAAAATATTTTCTTTGAAGAATTTCTTTCCTTGGCTGTTGATGGGGTTGACCTCTCATCTCCTTGTTGAGCATTTCAGATTTTGCATTAGATTCCCTTGTCTTACTTTGTGAACTAGATTCTTCTTCAACAGATTCATGAAAACCAAGACCAGCTTTGATAGCAGGAGACCTTTGACTACTAAGAATATCATCCAAGATCTTAGTACTATCTTGAAATCGTAAGAGCTTATATTTTTCTTCTAATTTATCTTTTAGAATATTTACCTCAACTTGATGTTGCTCTTCCTTTTCAAGATACTACTTCTTCATGTTTTCCTCAACATTTATTCCTTCTTCCAACTGATGTCATAGATCAAGAACTTCATTTTCTTGTTTTTCATGAGCCTGGAGAAGTTCTTCATTCTGCTTCTTTGATTCTTCAAGATCTTCCTTTAGCGAGAGGATCGTAGCTTCAAGACTTGCATAGTAACTGGATCTGTCTCTGAGTTTCTTGATTGTTGTGCTCCTTTCATTGACTTCATTTCTTAATGATGTCACTTCATCCTGCAACTTTTGACATTGATCTTCCTTGTCCTTGAATAACTTCCTTACCTTGTTTCCTTCCTCTAGTTGAGCTTTTAGTTTGGTAGCTTCTTCTTTGAAGGCACATTCCCTTTTGTTTAATAGATCTTGTTGATCTCTAATTTTTTATGTAAGCTTTTTAAATACTGCCTCTATTTGATATCTTTCTTGATCACCCATAAGAGCAAATTCAGTTGTTTCGCTATCACTTTCATCGTCTTCAAATGGATAAATAGATGTATCACAAGAGGATAACAAATTCATACCTGATAGTTCTTCATCTTGAAGTGATTATGAATCTGAAGTGCTTCTTCCACATATTCCCCAATCGATGCTCCCACTGTCATAATTCTTCTGAGATGTCTTCTTCTTCTTAGGTGCTTTCTTCTTAAGCTTCTTTCCCATTGATCTATGGATCTCCTTCAAGCGATCAAGCTTCTACCAAAGGACCTGCTCTGATACCAATTGTTGTAAATAATACTGAGAGGGGGGGGTGAATAAGTATTATCAAATCAATAACACTTTTTCATTTCCATACTTAGATACATATATGCTACTTCAGTTAATGGAACCCGCGTGTATACGCAACTGTGTCTAATGCAACTAGCGTATATCCAGAATACTTATTATTCAATTAATCCATTAAATGTTGATCTTTAGTTAGTGCATCAAAACTTCTTATCCATATGAATAGTAAGAACGTGCAGTAAAACAGAACAGATCATCACACACAAGAAGCACGCATGAACACCATGATATAAGGTGGAAACCCAATGTGGATGAAAACCACCTGCTGTAAGTCGTCTCTATCTTCTTTTAACAAGAAACTTCATTTTACAATATTTCTGTACTGGTGCAGTCTTTTACCAGTACACAAGCTTCTATCTACAGAAGGCTACAACCTTCTCTCGTTCTCCAGACCCTCCTGGAAGGGAGCTACAACCCCCTTAGCTCTTGTACTAGCCGATCCATTTACTAGTACGCAGGTGTCGGCCTACTGAAATGCTCCAATCTTTACTCGTTCTCCAGCTGCTACTGGAAGGGAGCTACCACCCCCTTTGCTCTTGTACTAGCTGATGTACTAGTACGTAGGTGCCGACCTACAGAAGGCTACAACCTTCTCTTTCTTTCTCCAGGTACCACGTTTCATAAATTTTCATACTGGATACTCATGGAACACAACATCATAATCTAAAGGTCACGTTTTATCCAATTTTCATACTGGACCCATCAATATCATTGAAGCACATAATCAATAAACACTAGTATCATCAATCTCTGAATCACCCAATGTTGAAACACTGAAACCCTATCAACGACACCGTCACCAGAACACAGAACAGAACTCTGCAACAATAACCAGATCCAACTGCAAGTTCAATTATTATATCTCATAATGTATACGCTACTATGAGGAACCAAACCCGCGTACATACGCGCTTTCACCAAAGCCAACCCGCGTACAGATCTGCAAATATTTACTCATAACATTGCAGCTGTTCCTGACATCAGTCATACCCAGATCATAACATTCATATAATAAAACATGCGTCAATAATTCAGATCTAGAATATCACATAATGATAATACATTCCAAGCCTCATGATCCCGATCTATCCTTAGATCTCGTTCTTCATCAACCACTGAGATTCCTCCTTAGCTCAGATCAAGCAAAGCATCATGAACCCATAACTTGCATAATGGATCTCATACATCATCAGATATTCAAGACTTTCTAAATACATTTGCCTAATGATCTTCTTCTCCTTTTATAGTCTTAGGCCTTACTCAATACCATGGTCCAAAACCATTGAGAACCAATACTAGGGACCCAATACCTGGGTTCAACACTTCGGACGCAATACCAAGGACCAAAACCATAGGTCTAAATACCACGGACCCAAAAATAAGCTTTCCCACATGTACGCGCTTTTCCGTGCATACGCATACGCGACTTTTGATAAGCAATCTCGCGTGTATACGTGCCTTTGTATACAGTGAACCTGCGTGTATAACCTGCGTGTATACCCTACTTGGTATATAGCGAACCTGCGTATATAAGCGACTTGGTACATAGTGATCCTGCGTGTATACCCTACTTGGTATATAGTGAACCTGCGTATATACTCTTCTTTCTTCATTCTTTGTAGTTTGATCATCAATTCTTTGATACTGACCTGCTGCACTATAATCTGTCATCTTGCCATCAAGGACAACACTTGTATCATAATGCCAACAATGTCACTGCTTTTGTTTTTTTTCACATTGCCATCACCTGACTCTTGTTATAATAAGTTTAATAAAAAAATAAAAACAATTAAAATTTTTTTTTCCAAGGAAAAAAACGGTAACCTTTTATTAAAGAATTAATGAAAAGTTACACTAGCAGATGCAATGAAGCATTCAGAAAAATTGCCACTTGGGCACGAGTGCTGACGCACCCCACGCAACATTAGAAGACTAATGTGCACCAAGAGTAAGAGAAGAGAAGGGAAAAGAGAAAGAAAAGAGGGAAAAAATGTCTCCAGCAATGAGCAAAACTCATGCTTCATGTTTTTCGCCCCTTTTTCTTTTCGACCTTGCGCCACTCACCCAGAGTGGGCTCGATCGAAGCAATGACTAACTGAGTTGTTTCGTTCGGCTGCCCTGATTCTTTATCTGAGTCTGAAGTATCTGAGTGGTGATGCCGTTTGTTGCCTCCCATGCTTTGATCCACGCTTGTCATCTCTGCATTGTTTTGCTGGGTCTCTGCCTGATTTGTATGTGGCTGTGGATCCTTGTTGACTGCTATATTTTCCTTCTGATTCTCTATTTCAACTTCCTCTATGGTGGTATCATCCTCTTCTGCTTCTGTTTCTTCCTCTTCTGTTACCGAAGGGGCTTTCTTTCATGCGATTCTCCTCTTTAAGACTTCATCTAAGTTCTGCCATCCTTTGTGCTTCCTTTGTTGTGGCTTGCTCTTGCTGGGACATGCATTGAGCAAATGACCTGTTTGTTGACATCCCCTGCACCTGAATGCTGTGTTCTCATAGTCCAAAGGTTGTTTCCACTGAATATTGTTAAAATTCAGGATGATGCTTTCAGGTAGTCCTTGGCTGAGATCTACCTCGACACATATCCTAGCAAAAGTAAAAATTCCTTTTAAGTGTCTATCTGTATCAATCTTTAACATTCTTCCAAGGGTATTCCCTATAGCTGATAAGGTCTTGAAATGCCAAAAGTGTATTGGGAGATTATGCAACCTTACCCATACTGGCATCCTTGATACCACCATAGTATTGGCATCAAACTCTGGAAACCATGGGGTGACAAATAATCCCGCACTGCCCCAGAACCATGGTCCTTCATTGAGAATTTTTTCCTTTTCTTCGTCTACGAGGAATATTACTATGAAGAAGCCCTTCGAGCATAGGTGGATCTGGCAGTTTTTTGTCCAGACCGTGTGAATCCATTGATACAAAGCCTCAGTTCTAGGCCAGAAACCGTTAAATCTACAAATAACAACTTTTTTTTTCAGATCTGAAAAAATGCACTTTACCTCTGGAATATCCAGCGAGATGGAGGGGCTCTCTGGCATTTGATCCACGATATACTGCCCCGGCGATATATTGACTGCTGCCGGTTCTTTCCCCTTTGGAGGTTCTTTCCCTTTGGCTGCATCACGATAGGTGCCTGTAGGTTTTGATGTAGATCCCTTTGACCCACCTCGCAAACGGTGATTGAGGATAATTGTTGAGTCCTTTGCTACCCTGTAGTGCTGGAGTGTTTGATGTTCCTGCATGCATATCCCAGAAAAAATTAAGATTTGAAATGCAACTGGGATTCCCAGTTTGTCCTGGATTTTTTTTTTAAGCTCCAGAACCCTCATGCTTCCCCAGATCTGCAGACAAAAATGTCTGCCTTCTGTTGATCTGATGAAAATTTGTTGCGCTGCAGAGAGTATAGGGGCTTCAAAGCACCGCGAAACCAGGTCCCTACTCCTCCCCCTTTCTAGATCTACAACTTTTTCATTTAAGATTCGCCCTGGGACGGCCGATCGAACCCACGGCGTACTGAAATGGGGCAACGAAGCTGGTATACGCCTCACTCCTCCATAATCGCAGTCAGATTTTCCTTGTCTGTGCAATGCGTTCTCGGATGTTGGTGAAACAGTGCGAGACCTGGCTAGAACCGATTGAGTTGGAATGTAATATTCCAAATGAAAACTTTCTGATGCCGCCGTGAGGTGAACTATCTGCACCCTGAAAGAGGGGAAGCGCACCAGTCGTATTTTTCTGTGGTTCGATTCGTTGAAATCCTTTTCCGCTGCAGATCCGATCCAGGACCCTAGGGGGGCGTCGAGTTCATAGTATCCAGTGGCCTGCCGTCTTGCAAATCCGTAGCAGAGCAGGTCTGTTGGGGCCGCGGCGGCGCAGAGGAACCCTCCTGAAACCCTAGATCCGTGCTTCGCCGCCATCGCTCTCTCCGTCAAATAAAAACAATTAATATACTATCTTAGAAGAATAAAATACAAAGTAAGCAATTTAATTAATTAAATAAAAAATAACTTTAAATGCAATTGGTTCTACACAAATAATTTTAATAAAACTATTATTTTAAAAATTGTATAAAAATTTCTTCTTATTAATATCTTGAAAAAATATATAAATACAAATAGAGTTTAAAGTGGAACCAGTTGCAATGATCAAACTATCGTATTTGAAAGTTGTCCATTTTGGTGGCAATTTTAGATTTCACCACCTTGATGCTAAAAATCAACTTTATACCTATAATATCAAAATTCATAGGAAAACTATGTAGTCAATAATATATTAATCATACCAACTACAACGATGACTTCAAATGTATAAAGAAATTAAATTAATTTGCAAATAACATTTATTAGATGAGGATTCTGAGCTATTACAAACTTAAAACATCCAATCTTTTCCATTTCCACAAAGTAAGCATATCCTCGAAACTGTTATGGCACAAAAATAATAGAAAATTATAGATATGCACACATTTCTCAGAATACCACTATGGGATCTATCTCTCTCCTCCACTCCCAATGTAGACATGGAAGCCTGGTAGTCGTGCAACTCCTGAAAGAAACAAATACCAATGTTCACATCTCTCTCCCTCTCTCTCGTATGCAAGCAAAAATAAATAAGCATGCATGAATGCATCATACATCCTATAACAACACTATCATGGAGAAGAAAGTTGATGATCACATGGGATCAATGCTTGTTTGCATCAAATGTGAAAATATGAACAATCAATATAGGATTGGAGAATGGAGAATGCCTCATATATTTTACATCTATAAGATACACACATATTGATAATATGCACAACAAATGAGTCCATAAGGGATAAACATAATTTATATAGAGGAAGGTAATGGAGATATGATATAGTAGAATCTTAAAAAAGGGTATGTTGGGATCACTGCCAATTGAAGGCACTAGCTTCCAAGTAATATTCAACAATCACTGTAACCCTTGAGACATCAGAGTTTACTTGTGACTTTGCATGTTAGTGATAAACTAGATGTATATCCTTAGTACAAAAAACCACTATCATAATGAGATAAGAACAAAATCCAGATATTGACATCTTTATACTATTTTTTGTATAGTTAATTTACATCCATTGATCTTGTGAACATGGGTGACTATCTGTATCTCCATTTTGTGGATAGAAAGGAAAGGCCTTGTCCAATGAAGAAAAAAAACATTAAAAACAAAAAATGTAGTACTGAAAAAGAAATAATAATAATAAACAGGTAGAAATGCTTAGAATTGCATATATACAATGATCACCATGCAAAAGAGTAATTTCAAAAATAATAGTACAAGCTGAGAAAGCTTGTTGGGGAGCAATATTGGCTGTCGCCTTTGGGATCAATTATATATCATTTAATTTGACTGAAGGATCCAAATCATTGATACCATAACATGAAATTTAAAATAAATGAGTAGAAATCTCTTTTATTATTATGTCAGAGAAAAATCTTAAGCTAATTCAAATACAATAGAACTTAATTACCACTAGCTTCCATGCATATACGCAACCAAAATGAATTTCATCTAGCTCGTGTGAATTCAAACGAAATATCATGCCTTTCAGGAAGAGATAGGCCTTACTATTTGCAAATATTTCGTATGGAACTACCTGTAAACACAACATATATTTTCATTGTAAATCCAATCCATCATGCACAAAAAACAAGATAAATAGTTTGCTCTTATAGTAATATTACTTTCTCATCAAATAAAATATGCGTCCATTATCCATGTGGTAGTGTAACATGATTATTAAATACTAAATTAATAATGTAATAAGTGGTTTCAATCTCTTCTCTAAAATTTCATCACGAAAAAAGCATGACAACAAAGTCATTAAACTCTGTTTCTAGTTTTCATGTTTTTGGGTTCAATAAATAAAGCAATATTACAACCTTCTATCAGGTCATATGTTTTCAATTAAAAAATTACTTTAGCTATTCAACACTGAAGCGATTATTCATTGAATACTAAAGCAAAACTCAACAATGTAATCCTTCTTGATAACCGTGGGAAGCAACAAAGTGCTCCAAAGTCCAACTTTGGTAATAACGAAATCAACGAGTAATAATGGCCTGCCTTGGTAATAAATCAGCAGTGAGCCATAAGGACCTTCCCTTATATCTACTTGTAATATTCGATCTTGTTGAATGAAATTCCTTACTGTTGAATTGGTCCAAACATTTTAATCCACTTTCTCTACCTACCCTTGTAAGGGCCCTATGCTTTCTCATCAATGCCAAACCTTGTTCTACTAACTTGCAACTCAAGTAAATATGGAATCCATGAATTAGTAAAACATTTTAATTCACTTTCTCTACCCACCCTTGTAAACGACCCTATGTTTTCTCGTCACTACAAAACCTTTTTATACTAACTTTCATACATGATGGAAAAATTTATTATCTAAAATTAGTTTCTTATTTAGAAAAATAAAACTTAAGCAAATTTCAGTGTTTCCCTCCCTATGAAGCCTCTAATAATATAAATAAATTATGGTCATTAACGACTGTCATGAAAATCAACTTGAAGGTGGAGAAGGTCTTTTTCCTAGGTTGGTGATGAAGCTCATAAATTATAAGGTCTTTGCTTCATCATTCACCAAGAAATACCTAAGAGTAGGCCTTAGGATGGTAGTTATTAAAGTAGCAGAATAAATAAGGACCCTGAAAGATGAAATACTTAGAAAATATGCACCAAGTCTTTAACACCAAAGCGAGGTTAAAAGTTTAAAAGTACAATGAAGAGAGGTCCCTATTCTTTGGTGGATTTGATTCCAGACACAAGTGTCCAACTAAGAGGTGGATGCCATAGATGGAGAAAAGTTGACCCTAGCTATGATAGATGGAGCAATTCTAAAATTCCCTTACGATTCTAATTCAATTGTCCAACTGGCCTCAGAACCTTGTGCTGCTTGTTTTTGTAATGGAAAAATACACAATTATGCTTCAATTCAAAAACACTACGCATCATAAAAATAAAATTGTAAAATACTCTTAAAAACACCAGACAGAGATTGTAAGTGTCTACCTCGAGAACATGTACACAATGTTATAATATTTACCCAGATAATGAACTACAAATATGATCCCATGCAAAGTGATCCACGGTCACCTCCAAAAAGTCCCTTTAGGGGTTGTAGAAACTAAAGATAAGGGAAAGGACTGTGTCAAATCTCTTTCAACATCCAAGTACAATGAATTCATACTAGTATAAAATACGATGATCTAACCATCAATTGAAGAAACATTTATGTTGTTGTCATAGAAACAGTACTTCCCTAGTGAACCCAACAACATCCTGACTTCAGTGTGGGTGGAGAATGTTGAGAAATTAAGCCTAGTCATAACCAGAACCTAGAAGAAAAATGTAATCGATGTGACTGTCATGGCAGGATACTAGAGGTTATGGTGTATGAAGGTAACCACCACCCTGATGAGAAAAGAAAATAACCTTCGATCAAGGTATCTAAGAAGACAAAATGTTAGCCCTATAATTCTTGAAGAGGAAAATGAATCCTAAGTCACTGAGTTCACCAAATTTGAAATTTAAAACTTGAATTTAGACATAACTTAAAGCTGCAAGTACAATTTGTCAACCATTTATACAAACTCATCATGTCTTCAAGGGGTCAACAATATTCACTACTTAATGCAATACAATGAATGATTATTTAAGTCTAACACTATAGTTAAATTCAAAGACGAGCATGAACCAAGTGACTCAGGTTCTATCTATAGAAAAATATTGTAAGAAACAGAGCAATGAAAGAAGTGCTCCTTTGTCTCTACATCACATAAGAAGCGTCACTTGGAAATCCATTTTCCCCTTTAAGTATGAAAATTCACCTCCATCGTCCACTAGTGCAAACATACCCACTATTGGAAATAAGACAAGTGTAAAGCTTGTGCATCAAAGGGTCAAACTTTTGCAAGCATAACCAATGCTATCCAAGAGCAATGTTGTGTTTGTGCATACAAAGGAAGTTGGAGGTATCCAAGTTAAATAATAAATACCTTAGATATCTAGAGAACATAACGTAGTATAGGAGAAGACCATAACATTAAACTCAAGACTTGAGACCAACTGTTTGTGGATTTTTGTCCTTACCAAAATGCAACTACAACACATTCAACACAATGCCCATATTATTGGTAGATATGCCACCCATGGAGCCATATGAAAAAGTTATAGTCATGCATAGGCGCTATGGGTGGGAATTGAACTCAAGGAAAACTACTTATGGATATGGGACCTTAACCACAATGTCAAACCAAGGTCTTCAACAAGAGACCCACATCATATGTAATATACTCAAAAACACAAAAAGTTAATAATGTTTTCGCTAGAACATGAGACTGGGTTTAAATTAAGAGCGCTTTTCTTGAACAAATTTCCTGCCACCATATTTCAATACCACTGTCCTTAATTTAAACCTCAACAAGAGGAAACTTTATATCCACCACTAAAACTAACATAGGTCAACTACATTCAATCAAATAGGCTACTGGTAACAATGACAAAAATAAAAGCATTATTACATTTTCATCAACATTCCAGCCTGTAAATCCATATGTGGATACTCAACCTTGAAAACAAGGCTCCCACACCACTCTTATGTGGAGAAACCATCAGGTCAATGCTTTTGGCATGCAACTTGACTAGGCCTTCCAAGGATTAAAGTGACTCCACCATGAATATCAGGACACATTCCATTTGTTGTTTATGGTCCAATTTCCACAGAGTTCCCATGTAAAAGTGTTGCTGTACCTTCATCCCCTACTGGTAGATTCCAAAAATTACACCTGGAAAATAAGGCATGGCTACAAAATGCACATTTTCTCTATCATTAATTGTAGGTTGATAATTTACAAGAGAGGCAGTTTGAGGAACACTCGAAGGTAATGGTTTCCAAACCCAATTTCCAGGACCAATGATAATGGATGGAACATGACCATTTGAGGAGGGGGTTTCGGGGACTTTATGCATTACACCACCAATCCTTAGGTTAGGAGGTTCATGAGAATGATGATTATTATCACTATTCATCCTTACACTCCCTAAATTATTACATATAAAGGCACCATAATTTTCTCTTGCACTAAAATGAATATCATGTGTTAGTCTTTGTAAATATACCGATTCACCTCTATCAGTATTTATAACTATATTTGGAGCGACAATTGCACCAATGTGGTTTTACTCCCTAATTTCTGTTATAGATGCAACAAAGACAATTCTAGCAATGGAAGTTGGTTGAAGTAATGTACCAATGTGCATAGTGGGTACCATAGTAGACCCAACAAAGGTCCCATTCATACAACTGAGATTATTATGAAATGATTGTGGGTTACTCATTAAAGAAGAAGGATGCCCCACAACCATCCCAGTATTGTTATTGTTGTTGGATAGATAATTTGGAGGGATACTGTCCGCTCTCGCAATGATTCCTGGGCCCTGTTTGAGAATATATGAATTAGAAAATTCCTCAATTTAGTTGAAAAAAATATAATAAATCATATTTGTTCTAGTTAAAACATGAAAATTTGAAGTTGTGTGCACTTCATAAACTTATCTCATAGTTTAAATTTTAAGAAAATACAGTAAGGTGCAATAGTTTCAAATCGAAATGCAAAACTATGATGTAGTGAAGTTTTGGATATGTAAGATGAGACAAATTTTAACCTACTAAACGATCAAGTAAATACATCCAAAATGTCAAGGGATAGGCATACAAATAAGTATAAATAAGAGGACGATGACCAAATTCTTATAAGATCGAATAAAACACCTCAAAACAATTGGCCATTTAATTAGGCAGTAATGAGATATCCAGAGAAGCAACAATATTTCTATGAAAATTCTTAACATATACATAAAGAAAACCTACAGATCATTTTCTTGAATAGGAATTGAATAAAGAAGACTTTCCTTACCATATTAGGGACTGCAACCATTCCTGCAACTACAATTATTGGTGGCAGTTTATCAGATAGATTTTGAGTTTTTGGTCTTCAGTTTTGAATAATTTTTGAAGTGAGATCTTGGGCAATATTGTTTGGGGCATGTTCAATTGGAGAAGTGTCCATGGGATCTGGAGTTTGTGAGACATTATGTGCAGGCAATGGCATTGTTTGGCTTAGAAGGCCTACATGCAAATGGAAGAACTTCTCTGCCTTTTGATTTTGTTGCACTTTAGGAGGGGTTGGTGTTTGATGTTATTGACGAGGCCTTTGATGGTTAATGTTGCAATGATGTATTTGCTGATGATTCTAGTTTTTTTGAACAAAAATGCCAAAGGGTTGTGAGGAGCCCTAACAATGGGTTTTGAAAGCTTACATGCAGATGGATTTTTCTGAACTATTTTCTCTTGATTAGATTGAGAAGGAGAAGATTGTTATGAAAGGTAACATGACTGCTCTTCTTGTTCTACTTCAAGCTCTAGTCTTTTCAAATGGACCATATTGTTTCTCTTTAGTTGAGGATTGTTTGAAACATTAGTCCATGAAAAACAACTTAGGTATACACATATTGTAGATAATATGAATAAATAAATAAATAAATCTTCAATCATAGTATTCCATGATTCATATGTAAGAATTACGAAGTATATTGTATTTCTCTATTGCTTCCATTTAAAAAGGTATTTTCTTTTCCAAGGGAATCCTCAGAGAGAAACTAAGAAACCCTAGGGACGCTTCCCCACATTCACAGATGGAATCCCTATAAAATCCATTGGTGTAAAAAAGTGCTCCTCGACCAAGGGAATTCAAACGAGCACTTAATCACAAAAACCTAGCTAGATTCCAAGCAACATTGGAAACATATGTTTGAGCTAACCCCTTGGGATGGTTTAAAAAGGTATTTACATGGTGAAAATATTTCATTTATTTATTTTCAAAACACATTTTTATACTATTCAAATAAATTAGTAACATGATTACAAATTACTGTTCTCTATCCCTCAAGATGACTTGATTAACCTGATCATATCCAATTTGCAACAAGTTAGTTAGTATCGAATTGCCTTAATATCCATATTCCATCTTGTTGAAGAGTCCCCCATAGAGCCCTTCATGCCTTTTCCTTATATTTATAAGAAAAGGTGTATGTTTTTTGTATGTATTCCCATAATTTTCAAGTTTTTCTGTGACTCAATCAATCCAGACATTTAATTTTGAAAGAGAGTAAAAGCTGGAGTAGTAATAAAAATCATGTATAAACTATATTGTACTTAGCCAATACATCACCCAAGAAAAATGAATTGTCTCAAATATATATTGTATAAAGAACATTGATCATGCCAACCTAGATCTTGTAAGGAATATGGCTTGGGCGCTGCTTCAACATCAAAAATTCTTTTCATATTCAAATCCTCTTTCCATGACTATGCTCCATCTAGTATTGCTGACTTTTGAATAAAAAAAACAGAGAAAAAGGGAATTATGAGATTACATAAGCAATAAAAATATAATTAAATGTACATGAAATTACTTTTAAGAGTTCTAACTTACATCACTAGATTTTGTGTCCCTTCTATAGCTCTCAACTCTAGTTTTGAGCATTGAAACCACATGATCACCCCCTTGGTGTAAACAAGTATTAGGTCTTCGTCTCTCTTGATTATTGCACTGTTCTCAAAAGATTTTGCACATGGAAACATTGCAACGACCATTGGGATGTTTTTCTCCCAAATGAAAAATAATTAATTCATCTAAAGGGCATTCATCATCTCCATAATTATATACAACAAGAGAAAAACCCTATAATATCTATTTCCAGAAAGATAACTAAGCTCAGACTAGAGATTTGAACATTATAATTGACAGATTTATGGACCTACCCTCCATAAATGGTTATGTCTAAGTCAACCAGAATAACACTATAAGAAAAATGACCTTGGGGTTGCTGCCCACCAACATCAGGTTGAGTCCATTAACAAGTATTTGTGTCAAACATCCATACATCATTGTAATATGCACGATATCCAACCCCACCAATAACATATACTTGGAAAACATTTGACAAATTGGATGATTGCAGGCCAGTAATTCACAAGTTCTCTTATCCTCATGCAAAAGAAAGTTTTTTTTAGCAATAGCCATGGATAGAATCTTTTCAAGATTATCCTCATTTATGAAGAAAAAAATGGATGTGTAAGAGGATGTAGGATTGATTACCTTGCAGTCAATGCTAACAATTGCATGTCCAACACACACTCCTAGTGAACATGGCCCTTCTATAACTAGCTATTACATAACAAGTATATTTAGCTTGTTGATTTAAAGGAAATAGAAGGTTGAAGCTTTTACGAAAGCATTATAGAATATCATATTATGGGTTGTAGTAAGTTTCCAGGGGAAAAAATTATACACCTCTTTCAATCAAGTTTAATTCACATCAAAAAGTTCCTTTTTTGGGGAAATCATTAGATTCGAAATCTCATACTTCAGAGTCTAGATAAACAAAATGCATATTTCCACTAATATGCATTGAATGGACTTGAAATCATGAAAAAACAATCACAGTTATTTTGACATCCTCTGGTAGATTTTCAGATAACAACACAATGGAGATCCAAATGAAAATGTACATTTTGGGGAAATGATAAAAGACACCAAAAGATGATATTCCATAGTAGGATGTTATTCCACCTAGGTTTGTATTGGGATGGGTGGATTTATTTTCAAGAGATTAAGAAAAATTTCACAAGTTATTCATAAAAGCATTAGAAGATTGAACATTCAAAGAATTAAAGTTTTGCACAAATACCATGTATGCCTTTTCCATAAAAAAAACAAGTTTCCACTGAAAAAAGCAAGGGAATTTCTCACTGTGTTCTGACATCGATTTAGGTATTTTTATGAAAATCATGAATGTTTTACTTGTGCCAAGAAATGGCTTCAATTTTACTATAAACCTATGTTACATGGGAACCGCTCCCAAGAGTTGGGAAACCCGTTCCAATGGTTCCCGCGCTCCTGGGATCTTTGGAACTGTATGGGAACGTTCCCTTTTCAACGGGATCTGCAATGGGAGCTTGGGAAAGTTCCGGAAGCTTCAAAGAATATTTTTTTTGGAGTTCCAACGTTCCCTGGGGTTGGGGAATACAAAGTCTGTAGAGAAATATGCTGAACTACCCACAAAACATGAGCCTAAATTGAAACCTTCGCAAGAAGAAAGGCCAAAGACATACTTAACACCAATATTCTTAATTGAGATAGTGGAGCAATCTCTTGATGGGTTAAGGAAGCGTGTGGCACCTCGATGTAAGGGCGATATCTGGGATGTCATGCTAATGAGTATTTCTTTTGATGTTTATGTATATATATCGTAGAAGATTGTGTGTGCATATTATATGTGGCAGTAAATGCTTAAACATTAGAGTTGTTTTACTTAATCTGTTAATAATAACTAGAGAAACATATGTAAAACTGTTCCTTTCTATTTTTAAGCCAGATTGTTCAAAGACTCGTCATGTGTCATAATGAACTTGATATTTTAATATTTCATATATATAAAAGGGAGAGACTAAGGGAGAGAGACACCTAAAGAATATATTTATATATAAGAGAGATTATATGTTTATTATTTATATATTTAAATTGATTTTAATATTTGAATATTTTGATTCAATATTAATTTTGATTATTATATAAATTATATAATTAAATATATATATAACTATATATATATATATATATATATATATATATTTTATATAATATTACCGTTCCCGATTAGCCATTTCCTGTAAATTTTGGGGAAACCTCTAGCTGTTCCCGACACCCGTACCCAAGTTCCCAATGTTCCCACATTCTAGAAACTCATGCAACATAGCTATAAAGTAATGCCGATTTACTGTTTGGAACTCTACTATGTGGAATATCACAGATTGAATGAATTATAGTTTGGCACTCTACTATGTGGAATATGACAAAATAAATTGAACATATGGACAATAAAGGATAGCCAATCCTAATGGAAACATGCAAGATGGTTTCTCTTAATAACCCCTAGCAACATGTGTGCATGTAAAACTAGTTGGTTATTTAAAGAACTTGCCATTTGAGCAACCATACATAAAAAAACTGCTCCAAATTATGGATATTATTGTAACAATATTCCTTCACAAATTTTATTTTATTTTTGTTTTTTTCAACGGAAAGAGTAATTGCATTAAAATCATTGTTACGTAATAACATCCTAAATAGGAATACACTAACTCAATGCTCCAAAATCATCCCACCACAATGAGACATTATCCTATCAAAGTTATAATGAAAAAGGGCAGTTACAAATGGGTAAAAGAGATGAATCGAATCATTTGGTATCTAATTGGTTGGTTCATTTAAAACCCTCATGTTCCTTTACTTAACATGTATTTTTCTTAGCTAATATAATGATGACCAAACAATAGCCCTAACAACTGGCTAGAAGTTGTTGCATAATTGTGCTCTAATGATTTACTCCGCCTTCAAAAGAAGTGGGTCCCATTACTTCAAGGTACAATTGAAGAAACTAAAATATCACTTATTCAAGAATGTACCAATCAACTCACTGCAAATACCTCTTGTATTAAAAAACTCTAAGCAAAGGATTGTCCTCATGACAAGTAATCTTGAATTGTTGGATGATGATTCAATTAGTCTAAACCAATGAGAATTAAATTTGTTAGCACTAAGCTTTGGGTTTTGATTCAAGAAATGGTGGATAATAATAAGGAAATTAATACCATCTACTTCTTAAAGAAGGCAACACTTCATTTCAGATTTTGCAATTAGATGGCTAGCTACTAAAAATCAGCCACATGACAGGAACAAAATTTTTGGCAAGAAACACCATAAACCCTCACAGATTGGACTCTATTGCAAGAGGGAAATGTACAGGTCTGGATTACCATTGAAACATAATTCCTTAACTTTTAGTAGTCCTATATTACTAAAAATATAGTAGAAAATTACCTTGGAAAGTACAGTTGGATACTTGAGGTTGACTTAAGCATCATTTCTCCTCTCTCACAATCAAAGGAGTTGAGGAAAGGCAATATTATACCTACTTCTTTAGGAAATGTCATGTGATGTCTAGAATGGAAAGAGTAGGTCAACCGAAAAGGCCAAGGAACCAAATACTATATAAGGCCTTGAAGGAAAAATGAATACTATGTGCTGGGAGTAAATTGTATGACCAAGTCAGTTATCATGCCACCTATCGATTGTTGTTATACACTATAGACTATGAAGTGGAAGTAGGGTTGCATATTACATCATGTCTTTCATCATGGGAATGAACAACCACTTATGGTAACCATTCAACACCCATTCAAGACAATGCCTCACAACCATGATTATCAACTTGCTGGTAATTCAATGGGATAGTGGTTGCAATCCATGTTACGTTCATCATTAAATAAATTACTATGCCTAGCAAGCTACCTTCTGCTATAATCAATATAGTTTTCTCCTTGCTGAGACAAAGGCTACATAATTCGAGTGACCTCACATCAATTCAAACCATTATTAAAATAGATAACTATACCCAACACCAAAAAAACAAGCTACTTGTTGTTATAACCCTTGTATGGTGTGGAGTTATTCCACGGTTAATGAAAACTAAAGCTATCTCGATGAAGGAAAGGAAATCATGAAAAATAGAGAATGCAGAACCAATGAACATGGATGCATCCGGGCACAGGAAAATACCCAAGTACACATGTATTTTTAATCACTTACATTAACTATGTGTGGAAAATAACTGACAAATTTAATGGAATATATTCTTTTTATGCCTACTAGAAATGATATCCTAGTGACCTAGCTTCAATCTTGGATTGAGAGAAGATATTCTCTAGAAGAGGTAAATTACCAAAAATATTTTGAAACTTTAGGTATATAAAGAATTCATGTCAAGATATTTCCTTCTGGTAATCTCATTCACGACTCAACATGCTTAGAAACACCATATCATTTGAATATACTTAATATTTACTTAGTAACACTTAACACAAAGTATGTTATGTTGAAATAGTGTAACTAGGTTCGGTCTTCATTATGTCAAATTTTGTAACTATGTATTTTTGTATCAAAGAATTATTTTTGCTCTAATTGAGAGCCCTAGACAAGTCATGTAAATGAAGACAATCATGTATTATTGTTCATGTAAATGTAATGAATGTAAGTCCTTCTAGATCATTAATGAAACCCTCCAACGTGTACCCACAGATTCATTGCAAGGAAACTGCTCAAAGAAAATTATGGAAGCCTTCTAGATTCACGTCGGCTTAATTAATTAATTAATTAAAGGGACATGTCGGCCTAATCTAGGCTCACGTTGGCTCAATGGATGAGAGGGTAAGCCTATATATAGGCTACGTTTGGCTCCTCCAAAAACACAATTCATTCACACTCACTCACGAAGAGGAGCAGCAGTGATAAGGCCGAAGGAAGGAAGAGTAGCCGCAGCAAGTGAGGAGGTATGTTCCCTCATGCGAATATATCAACGAGTCTTCTCTCCCTCACGACATACATATATGGATTAGGTCTTTACATTTCATAAATGTATGGTTGGTTTGAAATACTATTCTAGCTGCAAATACAAGGAGAAGATTGCTGTTGAAAAGAGCGAAGGTATCATAGGGCTAGAAGAGCCCTAACACTATTCTCATATATGAATGCGTTTTGAAATCAAAGGGTTCTTCTCTCACTATTTTTGAACAATCAATGTTGTTTCCTTTCGAAGCCTTATAATCAATCCCTAATCACCGATCTAACAATGTATGGAGGATCTACATAAAGTGCGAGGGTACAATGAGGTTGGAAGAGCCTATCCGAAATTGTTGGTGCAGACTGTCATGCTCATTCACTACAAAAATGCACATTGTGTTTGGGTACACGTTTGAAGGTATTTTCATTTGATGTTGAAGGCATTTCTGAGTCAATATTTGGGTCATGTATCTTCTCAATAAATATTCTATAAGAAAGAGTTCAATGGTTTTTTCCTCTTAGATTTTGGAGAGGTTTTTTTCCCTAGATTGGTGCCAATATCTTGTGTACTTGTGTATTTTGATCTTCTTGTTTTGGTAATTGTTTGAAGATAATAATAGAAAGAAGAAAAATCTAAAGAAGTAATATCTCAAGCAGCTATCATAATTAAGAGAAATTGAATAATTCAGATTGCCCTTAATTTCTCAACATGGTATCAGAGGGTGGTTCATCAAAGGGCAGAAAGAAGATCAAATCCCTCATGCAGCAGTTGGAAAGTATTGGGCTATGGTTGACAAACCTCATCAATCAAAAGATCAAGCAAGCATGGGTTTATCTAATCTCCAAATCTGACAGATCTACAAAAGCTGATGGTTTATTCTCTGCACTCTCGGGCACATTCCAAGATGAAAACATCTGGGTAATAGACAGTGGAGCTTCAAGGCATATGACAGGTCACCATCATCAACTCAAGACTCTCTCCAAGGGAAAGTCCTCCTATTCTGTGGAGCTTGGTGACAACAAAAACTATCCAGTGAAAGGCATCAGATCTACCTCCATCAAGCTTGATGACAGAAGCAACATTCATCTCAACAACATCCTCTATGTTCCAGGTCTGTGCAAAAATCTTATTTCTATTTCATCTTTAGAAGAAAAGGGTGATAGAGTAGCTTTTATAAATGGAAAGGTAGTTGTTTGGGCTAAAGATTCAAGTCTTGAAAAAGCTAGAACCATTGGTGTCCGAGAAGGCAGATTATACAGATTAGCCTCTCCTTCAAATCAAGCACTCGTACATACTGAAATCAGCCCATGTGAATTATGGCATAGAAGGTTGGGTCACTTACACTTCAAAATTCTTCCAACCCTGAACTCCATAGTGAATGGAATCCCAAATCTTAAGGAAGAACATGAAGGTATATGCAAGGGCTGTGCATTGGGCAAGATTGCAAAGAAGCCATTTGGACATAGCACATCCTGTGCTCAAGAAATACTTGATCTTATACACTCTGATGTCTGTGGTCCTATGACCAAATCTCTTGGAGGACATCTATACTATGTCACCTTTATAGATGACCACTCTAGGAAAACTTGGGTTTACCTTCTTAAATCCAAAGATGAAATCTTTTCAAAATTTCAGGAGTTTAAAGCCAAAGTAGAAAATCTCTCAAAAAGGAAAGTCAAGATTTTGAGATCTGACAACGATGGATAATACACTTCGAAGGAAATTATATCCTTTTGCAAGGAGGCTAGGATTAAAAGGGAGCTTATAGTTCCATATAATCCTGAGAAAAATGGAGTAGCTGAACGAAAGAACAGAGCCATAGAAGAAAGTGTCAAAGCAATGATTCATGACCAAGATCTACCAAAATCCCTATGGGCGAAGCACAAAGACTGCTATCTATATTCAAAAATAGAAGTCCCCATATGTATCTGAATAATCAAACACCTGAGGAAGTATTCACTGGGAAGAAGCCTATCGTGGATCATCTTCGAATATTTGGGTGTCTGATATATTCCCAAGGATAAAAGGAAAAATCTGGATCCAGCAAGCAAGAAGGGAATATTTGTGGGATATAGTAATTCATCCAAGGCTTACAGAATCTACATCAAAGAAGGACATCATATAGAGGTAAGCCGAGATGTAATATTTGATGAAAATATTTCATTCAAAAGGTCAAAAGATATTTCATCCGATTTCGATGAAGAAGATCTTCCTATATTTGAGGAAGAAGTCAACAAAGAAGAAGACAATACTCATCAAGAAGATGAAGGTCCGAGCAAACCTGTCACTATCCCGAAAAATAGGAAGAGACCTAATTGGTTGACCTCCACACTTCAAGAAGCTGAAGGACATCAGGCAAGTGGAAAATTTAGAAAAAGAAAGAAACCCAAAAGGTACTCTAGATATGTAGCCTACATGTCAAAATTGATAGAAGATGAGCCATCCACGTTTGAAGAAGTTTCCAAGAATCCTGAGTGGAAGTCTTCCATGAATGAGGAATACCAATTGATAATGAAGAATGGGGTTTGGGAAGTTGTTCCTAGACCAGAAAACAAATCTGTGGTAACTTTGAAATGGATTTACAAGATTAAGCATGCTGTGGATGGGAGCATAGACAAATACAAAGCCAGATTTGTGGCTAGGGGTTTCTCACAAGAAGAAGGAATTGACTATGAAGAAACCTTTGCTCCTACAACAAGATATACAACCATTCATTCATTGATTTCTCTGGCTGCATCCATGAAATGGAAAGTTCATCAGATGGACGTAAAGACTGCATTCCTGAATGGCACCATAGATGAAGAAGTCTACATTGAGAAACCTTTGGGATTCGAAGTCAAAGGTAAAGAAGGCTATGTTTTCAAGTTGAAAAAGGCTCTATATGGCCTCAAGCAGGCACCTAGAGCATGGTACACCAGGATGGACGCTTATTTGCAAAGACTGGGCTTTACCAAAAGTTTGGCTGATCCTAACCTCTACATCAAAGTGGTAAGAGATGAACCTGTTATCATCTCATTATATGTAGACGATCTTATACTAACTGGTGCAGAAAAATGTATTCAGGAATGTAAGAAACAATTGACTACAAAATTTGATATGAAGGATCTAGGATACATGCACTATTATCTGGGATTGGAAGTATGGCAAGAACCCAATGAGATTTATTTGGGTCAAGGGAAATATGTGATTGAAATTCTCAAAAGGTTTGATATGATGGAATGCAAGCCTATGATGACTCCGATGATCACAAACCTGAGACTGTTGAGAAACTCTGAATCCAGTCTGGTGGATCCCACAAGGTATAGGCAATTAATTGGATCCCTGATGTACCTGGTAAATACTCGACCAAATATATGTTTTGCAGTGAATGTTCTTAGTCAGTTCCAGATGGAGCCTCATCATGACCATTGGGTGGCAGCCAAGAATATATTGAGATACTTGCGGGGAACCATACATCACTGCCTAAAATATGAGAAAGGGAAATATGTACTTCTGATAGGATTTACTGATTCCGATTGGGGAGGCAGCGAGAAGGATGGAAGAAGAACAACCAGAGGATGCTTTAGTATAGGATCCTCGATGGTCTCTTGGATGAGCAGAAATAAAGAGATAGTTGCCTTAAGTAGTGCTGAAGCCGAGTATGTAGCAGCATGTGAAGTCAGCTGGGAAGCAGTCTGGTTAAGGAAATTGTTATCTGACTTATTTGCAGGATTGTTGGCCCCTACAATTATTCATTGTGATAATACCATTTGTATAAGATTGTTTGAGGATCCAGTGTTTCATGGGAAGACAAAGCACATAAATAACAAGTATCATTATATTCGAAAGTTGGTGCAGGATGGAGTGCTGAAGCTGGAGTATGTTCCCACAGATGAGCAAACTACCGACATGTTAACGAAATCACTTTTGAACAAGAAGCTTGTGTACTTTAGAGACAAGCTTGGTCAGGTTGATATGTCATCCCTATTTGAGTGGGAAAGATAGACACTACATTTCTGTCTTCCGAGAATGAAGAAGAAATGGAGGATTGAGTTATCATCTGGCATCCGACACTCTTTGAGGATGTGGTAGGGCATCCAAGATAAGAGTGGACAAGAGGATCAATATTATTGATGGCTGGGAACCCAAGATGAGAATAGTCCTAGTAGGGCATACACGGAGAACACCCGCATGGGTATGAACCTAAGAGAGACAATGACGAGTGTGTCTATAAGTCATTGGTCTCACCAACATTGTGCTCTGATCTATTTGAGAGATAGAGCGATTAGTCAAGGCTTTGCTATATGGAAACAATGTTGGTTAAAATGATACTAGAACAGATGGATAACTAATCTGACTCTTTGCTTATGAGAAATCTTGTATTGAGAATGTCCATGTACCATGAATACCTCCCTAGTTAAGAGGGAGTGTTGAAAATAGTGTAACTAGGTTCGGTCTTCATTATGTCAAATTTTGTAACTATGTATTTTTGTATCAAAGAATTATTTTTTCTCTAATTGAGAGCCCTAGACAAGTCATGTAAATGAAGACAGTCATGTATTATTGTTCATGTCAATGTAATGAATGTAATTCCTTCTAGACCATCAATGAAACCCTCCAACGTGTACCCACAGATTCATTGCAAGGAAATCGCTCAAAGAAAATTATGGAAGCCTTCCAGATTCTCATCGACTTAATTAATTAATTAATTAAAGGGACATGTCAGCCTAATATAGGCTCACGTCAGCTCAATGGATGAGAGGGTAAGCTTATGTATAGGCTACATTTTGCTCCTCAAAAAACACAATTCATTCACACTCACTCGTGAAGAGGAGTAATAGTGACAAGGCCAAAGGAAGGAAGAGTATTCACAACAAGTGAGGAGGTCTGTTCCCTCATGTGAATATATCAACAAGTCTTCTCTCCCTCACGACATACAGATCCGGATTAGGAATTTACATTTCATAACTGTATAGTTGGTTTGAAAGTATTTTCTAGCCGCAAATACAAGGAGAAGATTGCTGTTAAAAAGAGTGAAGGTATAATAGGGCTAGAAGAGCCCTAACACTATTCTCATATATGACTGCGTTTTGAAATCAAAGGGTTCTGCTCTCACTGTTTTTGAACAATAAATGTTGTTTCCTTTTGAAGCCTTATAATCAAGCCCTAATCATCGATTTAACTATGTATGGAGGATCTACATAAAGTGCGAGGGTAGAACGAGGTTGGAAGAGCCTATCCGAAATTGTTGGTACAGACTGTCATGCTCATTCACTGCAGAAACACACAGTATGTTTGGGTACACATTTGGAGGTATTTTCATTTGATGTTGAAGGAATTTCTGAGTCAATGTTTGGGTCATGTAACTTCTCAATAAAGATTCTATAAGAAAGAGTTCAAAGGGTTTTTCCTCTTAGATTTTGGAGAGGTTTTTGCCCTGGCTTGGTGCCAATATCTTGTGTACTTGTGTATTTTGATATTCTTGTTTTGGTAACTATTTGAAGATAATAATAGAAAGAAGAAAAATCTAAAGAAGTAATATCTCAAGTAGCTATCATAATTAAGAGAAATTGAATAGTTCAGATTTCCCTAATTTCTCAACATGTTACAATAACAACACCCTGTACAACATTGTAAAATTTAATGAGTACCTGTAGGTGACAATGGAGATATACTTATGTCCATCTAATTAAATGGGAGGAAAATCACAAGTACCACAACTAATTATTATCAATTCCTCTTCTTAATTGTAACCATGAGACTGTTAATAGAATTAGTGCAAAGTTTACACTGGCCAGAGCTTCTATTAGGAATCTTCCAGGGAAAAAGCTATGGTAACTTCAATTGTTATACCAGCCAAGGAGATGATGTGTTAGGCCTGATATGGTATAGGATTAGGTGACCTTCAGGCCAAAATAAATATATTTTATCCTAACCTCAGGCAGGAACAACACATAATAAAGGTGGTTACCTCAAAACATACCAGGACACATAATAGTTCAACTTCATGTCCAATTACCTGTGGTTCAGAAGATGAGGTTTCCTTGGAGCCTATCACATGAAGGATGAGTTGCAACCCTGAAAATCTATATAGATGGGTGACCTGAATATAGTTGAACAACCCTGGCTATTCAAACCCTCAACAATGGAACCAGGCTCACCATTCACCTCCCAACCATTGACAGACTACCATTGTGTTATTTTTTGGCAACTGTCACCCCCTAACATGTAAAGCTGGTTCCAATGGTCAACCCACCAGGTGTAATAGGGAATCCAAAGATGTTCCACACCTCCACCCTTCAAGATTAATCAGTTGTAGGCTTGATTAGGGGTTCCAGCGGAATCTTCCTTCACCCAAAAGTCTTGAGGGGTTCTAGAGGCCACTCTCCACCATCATTTGTCCAGGGAGTCCAAATATTTCCATCCACCTTGAGATAGAATTCCACTTGGAACCAAAAGTTCAAAGTCTACTAGTTGAAAGTAGTCCTGGGTAGTCTAAAGCTTCCTCCCATTATTTGATGAGAGAATCTAGAGGTACTAACTCCACCCTCAGCCAATCTAATCTCCATATGACCAGGAAATCACTTATTTTTCACTACAAGCCAAGGGCTAAGTCTACCATCACTTGCAGGGAGGTGGATAGGCCATGGGCATGACTGCAAAGTTTTCTTTTATCTTCTGGAAGATATAACTAACAAGAGGACATGATTTTAATGTCTTGACTGTGTTACTACTATATTTTTATGTCTCTTTGGAAGATAATAGGCTTGGAGTAGCCTAGTTCATTTCAAGCACATGTTTCTTGTGGTAGGTTAGTTTTGGTTTGAGGGCTACTCACTGACAAGTGGGATAACATTGCGAAATTATGCCAGTCCACCCAAAACTTAGAATACAATGACACAAAATTTAAGGGTGACAACATGCTGAAGAGGAACCAATATTGCAGAGTTGATAAGAGAACCTCATGAAGTTATCTAGGTGTTGAACCAAAATCGATCCTTAGCCCTAATATAAATCTGGGATCACAATGATTAACACTTCATCCCATATTAGGGTTAGCGTGCAAGTAATGGGTGTAGCCAATCCTGGCAGTTCCAACAGGAAACACCTAGTTTGGAGCAAAGCAACCTATCAAACTTGTGTATTATAGGAAAACAATTTTCTCCCTAATTAGCACTGAAACCAATGGGTTTCTCAATCTATTTTTACCATCAAAATTTGTCAATAAACTAATTTAATGCACAAAAGATTGGATTTGTAAGGCAATATTAGCATGAGAGGAACTCATCTCTGAGACTGTAACTCGCCTTGCTATCCTTGTGGCACTGAACCCACTATTTGCAAGAGTGGATCTTCCTTACAACAGTGTCCTACGAATTGATCCATGACCTTCTTGCCTCTTCCTTTACTTAAACCACCTTTCCTCCTTTCGATTCTTCATCGTACATTATTTCTTGTCTTTATGTGTTCTCCCTTCATATTTGTGAGAACAAACTACACCACCAATGGGGACTTGGTCTAATTAGGTAACAAGCCCCTTTAACTCCCAAATCATGCCCTACAAAGATAATAAGGAACTCAACCTTACTTAGTGAATATACTCATCCCTATGATAGAGAATGACCACCACTAGCCAAGGAAGAGGGCACTCGGTCTAACTGTTTTATGGAAATTTGTTTTTGGCGAATGATAGCTCAGTCCAACATGAAGCAAAAGACTGAGGCCCTTCTTCCCCAGGTAAATTTTCTTTCTCTCTATCGTGAGGGTAGGTTAATCCATATGTTTTTCCTTGTTGGCCCAACATATGTTCCAAACAATCATATTCTACTTCATTGTTGTTTAGTTTCTGATTTTTAAGGTTGTTGGCCTTGTCACCCCATAGAGTCTTGCTAGCTAATGATCTTGTGCCACTTGATTCTTTTCTCTTTGCATGCCACCTATCAACCTCTTTCTATCCATTGCAACCACAAGTCCTCCAAGAAATAACCCCCCTTCAGTCTTGGAATATATTTCCCATGACCCAGTTCTCTCTTTTTTGTTGTCAAATACTTACATTATTTAAAATCCATGAAGGAAATAATGGGGGGGCGGGCGGTGTCACAATTATGCTTCAAAAGGAAAATAAGATCACGAGCTTGTAAAAAAGATTTAAGATTTGGTAAAAAATCCTAGAACCTTTCTTATAATAATGGATAACTGTGACAAAGACTAACATTGTGAAGATACAAATTTTACCATCCTACTAAAGACGATCCCAATCTTGGCATAAGAGTAGTTGTGTTGAAGACTTAAGTTGAGCTTACTCTATGGGGGGTAAAAAGTACATGCCTTGTTGATATGAGAATTGACTTTTTTATGCAAAGGCCCGAAGCTAAAATATCCTAAATTCCACCCCTATGTTCAAGTGGGTTATTATACATTGTTAATGTGGATTTGAGGTACAAAGCTTCCCACATATAAAATAAAAGGGATTAATTATCAAAATGGAAAAAGAAAAATTTTGAACTTACTCTGGACCAAGTGAAGGTATCAAGATCCAAAATGTCAACTTCTCCTAAGTAATTTAAACAACTTTCCATTTGAGCAGACCAGACATAAACATTTTCTCCAAATCAATGGAGATTATGATTCAAAATGAAAAGAAGATCATGGGCTTTTAAAAAAGATTTAAGATTTGGTAAAATATCTTCGAACCTTTCTTATAATAATTGATAACTATGACAGAGACTAACATTGTGAAGATACAAATTTTATTATCCAACTAAAGAGATTCCCAATCCTGGCATAAGAGTAGTTGTGTTGAAGACTTAATTTAAGCTTACTTAGTTGGGGTTTAACACATTCCCCATTGATACATGCATTAAATTTTCAATGCAAAGGTGTTAAAATTTCCTGATGTCCACCCCCGTGTTCAAGTGGTCTATTGTACACTGTTAATGGTGTTGGGGTTCCAATATTCCCACATATCAAACAAAAGGGATTACTTATCAAAATGGAAAAATAAAAATGTTGATCTTACTTTGGACCAAGTTAAGGTATCAAGATCCAAAATATCAACTTCTTCTATCTAATTTAAACAACTTTCTATTTGAGCAGACTAGACATAAAAAAATGCTCCAAATTTAGGATATTATGCCTCAGAAGGAAAAGAAGATCACGAGTTTGTAAAAAAGATTTAAGTTTTGGTAAAATATACTAGAACCTTTCTTATAACAATTGATAATTATGACAAATATTAACATTGTGAGAATAAAAATTTGACTATCCAGCTAAAGAGATTCCCAATCTTGGCATAAGAGTAGTTGTGCTGAAGACTTAAGTTGAGCTTACTCTGTGGGGGATTAACACATGCCCTATTGATACAGGAATTGAATTTTCAATGCAAAGGTTTAAAGCTAAAATCTCCTTAAGTCCACCCCCATGTTCAAGTGGGTTATTTTACATTGTTAATGTGGAGTTGGGGTTGAAATCTTCCCACATATCAAACAAAAGGGATTACTTATCAAAATGGCAAAGGAAAAATGTTGAACTTACTATGGACCAAGTTAAGGTATCAAGATCCAAAATATCAACTTCTCCTAAGTAATGGTCTCCACAATCTCCATCGTACACCACAAGCCTGTTTTCAACAACAACTGCAATATGGATATCCCTGGGAGTAGGTAGACCCCTCTTCACATAAGGGGAAATCCAAATCCATTTCATCTGCTTCAGGTCCAAAATATGAACATCATTCAAATAATCCCCTTCCCCTTCTCCACTTACCCCAAAAATAACCAATTTACTATCACCAACAAGAGTTACAATGTGGCTCTCTTGTGGGGATGGTGAGTTCTAAAAGTGACGTAGCTTTGGTAAAAAAATTCTTTCTCCCAACTACCAAAGTTTCACCATTTCCTCCTATTCTTCATTTTTTCAACAAAAAGTCGCCATTTTCATCTATCTTGAGGTCATCAAGGTCCTATTCCAGTGATTTATCATGGCTCTTTTTAAACTTGCGAAATTAGAGAGCCTTCTAGTGAAATATCCCACTATCTTCTTGGTAATTGAACTCCTGATCGGTCTGGGGAAGTAATTTTCAGACTCACATTTGGAAATGGAGAGACTGACCAAAAGAAACCCACTTGCATGAAAGCTTCTTCTCCATCCTGCCTATGTTTTTCCTCCATCTAAAAAATACTTTAATAATACACATGTGGCTATGTGACACATAGAAACTCTTTACCCTCTCAATATAATAGAAATAGCACCGAAAGGTGCAAAGGAACAGTGAAGAGAAGACTCCACTTAGGATAATCGATCAATAACATTCTCTACGACATAATTGCGTATATAAAAGCCGAGGTGAAATATAACCAATGCACGTCATGCCCATGGCCATTTTCTTCATGGCAGTATGGTCAACCCATTCCAATGAGATAATAATTATAATCTATTACTGAGAAAAAAATTATCCACCCCAAAGGGAAAGAACAACTTTGTTAATACACAAATTGAAAAGATATACTGCACAATAACACTTACAACAACGATTAGCCATTAAGTGGAACTTGTTCAATATGAACTTGTTCGAAATAAGATTCTAAACCTGTGACTATTATGACAAACCTGACTGATATTATCGAAATTTAAAGAGAAAAAATACTTCAAAGGTGTCTCCACTTGTCAAAACATCTTTGCAAGCAAGTTCATGAATGAGAAAATGCCAAATGTGTAATCAAGCTCGGTTCAGTGATCCATTCCCAGCCTCTACTGGGGTAAAGAAATCCATTCTGAAATGGCAGGTGCTAGGGTAAAGAACTCTATTCTAAGGGTAAATAACTGCCTTCATTGTGAAATGCCAAGTGATAGGGTAAATAACTACTTGTTTTGATTATATGGCTTGATGAAGTTGTGTCTTTGCTACCTCCTTTCTCTTATAGTTCTTCCAGTCGAGGATTTCGGCCGAACGAGACTCCTCATGAGATATTTTCCAGCTCCTTATGGTAAGAAGCAGGGAGCTACTTTTTCATTCCCTCAATCACCTTGTGAGCACTTTCAACCTTATTGTTTTTGAAAAGGCAATCAATAAGCATCTTTGCAGTCTCGACATTGGGAATCTAATTTATACACATGCTTTCATTATAGTACTTATAAGCTATGTTAAAATCCCCTTCCTTTAATAGGGAAGGAATGAGGGTGCAATATGTCACTGCATTAGGATGACAACCTTTACCAGACATATCAGAAAATATCCTTTTTGCCTCTATCACATTATTATCCTTACAAAAACTAGCAGTTGGTGTATTGAAGTGGTAAATATTTGGTTTCAATCCTTTCGAAACCATTTCATCCAAAAGTTTTTCAGCAGCACTAATTTTATCACATTCACAGAGGATACTCATCATAATGTTGTATGTGAAAACATCTGGAGAGAAAGTTTCAGACATTTTTTCCAAAACATCAGCGACCTCCTTGAATTTCCCTTGTTTGTACAGGGCTGAGAGTATAATATTATAGGTAGAATTATTAGGTTCACAACCATGTTTTCTCATTTCATCTAGAAATGAAAATGCAGACTCCGGCTCATTCATTTCACAAATTGCCTTCACTACAATATTGTAAGTTATCAGGTTTGTTGATATGCCAAAGCTATCTATATCTTTAAAGAATACATGAGATAATTTTGGGCTTTTAAATTCAATAAAGTCATTTAGTAGGGCATTAAAGGACTTGACAATTTGTGAAATATTGAGACTTTTCTTTGATTGAAGGTTTTAATGGCATGTTGAGCCATTCCAACTATACCATAAAGCCCAATAATACGAGTGATGAAACCTCCAGAACAATGCTTTCTTACTTACAATGAGTGGTCAAATATTTCTTAAATGGTGTCAAATTATTTGGCAAATGCTAATTTTTCACAGTAACTTTGCAAGAAAATATGAGTCGACAGAAACTCTGTTTCTTTACAGATTGCTTGAAGATTTGAACACGATTTTTTGGGTTGGATTCGATCATGAAAATATTCATATCTTTATCCAGTTAAGATCTGGTATCGATAAGGGCACTGATATCGGTACTGGGAGTTGACCACTGTGATCGCTGCTACGTGAAGATTTCAAAAATCTTTGGTGGGTTGGATCTGGTCCTGAGATTGTTAAGATATTTACTTGGGGTAAGGCACTCTGTTTGATCAAGTTTTGAGCACTATGTACTAGAACATATTGACTCTGTGGAGATCCTCGACATTTTGACTCTGCGCTTCCTCAACATATCGAACGACAACTTCAACAAGGATATCCCAAAGAACATTTCAAAATTGAAGAGCAACGTTTGCCATAACGGCGTGGTTGTGCTTCAAGTCATCAACATGATCCACATAGTCAAATACTATTAGATAAAGGAGGATGGGATTGAAGCTCAATGATTCGCTGTAGTGAACAATGTTTGCACATGAAACCCCATAGAGAAAAATGCCTTCAGTGCAATTATTCCATTTTTTCCAAAATTTTTGCCTCCATCTAAAAAATACCTTAATAATACAAATGTGGCTATGCAACATATAGAAACTCTTTACCCTCTCAATATACTATTCCATTTTTTTTCCAATTTTTTATGCCTCAATATGAACACACGTGGTATGGTATTGTTTTTTTTGTGAAGCCCCTGGGTCATAGACCCCTTTAAGGGGCCGTTAAATATATCTACCTAAATTTTAACATGCAGATGGATTTAGAGCCCCCTTTAAGGGGGTCTCTAAATTTTAACACTGTGGATTCAGAGACCCCTTTGTCTATAAATTTTAACATTCTAGATGGATTCAAAGACCCCCTGCAGTGTTAAAATTTAGTGAAATATAAAACTTTAGTATCAAACTTACAATTTTCCATTTCGAGAGTGACACAATTAAAAATGAATACCATAAATGACTAATTCATATACTTGTTGGTTGGTCATATTTTTATTATTGGACTATAACAGTCATTTACATTAATCATTTTTATTTTCTTCACTTATTATCTAGTCATCTATATTAGTATTGGAATAAATTAGTCATTTAAGTTAGTCGCTTTTAGTTGGGTCACTTATTATCTAGTTGTGTATTTTATCCCTAGACTAAATTAGTCGTTTAAGTTAGTCATTTTTAGTTGGGTCACTTAAAATTTCTGAAATTTAGTAGTGATTCACTTGAAATAATTATGGTGACTAACTTTTTTAATCACATAGTCACTAATCTATCATTTTGTACTAGTGTGCAGCGCAATGACTAATTCTGGACAGGCATACAACCTCTCAAAATTCCCACAAGCTCTCATATGCATAGGGGCGAATATGTTAAGCTCCAGACTATATTTAAATAAAGAAACAATCTGTTCATAAGGTGTATAATCACCACATTTCTCGACACATTTCAAATTCAACACCAAGGCATATAACCATGAAATTTCTCAATACAATCATATTCTCACTATAAACTGAGTCAACAAGTGCAACCCTCAACACATCAAGTTAACTTTACATAGACAGAGAAACAAAACAGGTACAAAGGCATTTAAACAATATGTTCAATAATCAAATTCACATACACATTAATCTAGCCAAATTTCCAATGTGGGCATGTGCAACCCAGGCCTTTAATCCTCTACCTCTTCTGCTAGTGCTAGAGCTTCTCCTCTCTTCTTCTTCACTTTGCCTTTGCTGCACACAATTCTGCACACTCTCTTCTTATCAAACACTCATTTCTTTATAAAGAAAGCTAACATGGGTGACCAAGAGTCACAAGTGATGGTTTGTTTCCCTTTCTCACAAAATATGGGAAATTGAAATTACATTTACATTAGGAAATATTTCCTGAAACTTATTTTAAAAACAAAGCCCACATCCTAATGCAAATATCTACAAACATTAAAAACCTCTTCCAGCATCATCATGTGACCATCCCATCACATTGGTGAGCTTTGGTCCAGTCTTCATCGAACTTTGTGCTCCATCTATGCACCTTCATAAAAAGGGAATATTAGACCAATTGTATCTCCTTAGAGAGCACTAGCTCTATTTTTAAATCAAAAGGACAATTCCCTTAGAATATGCAGTGATTATAAACAATTGAAAAAAATCATGGTGAAAAATAAGTACCCATTATGCCAAATAGACGATCTGTTTGATAAATAAAATGAAAACAAATATTTTCAAAAATTGACTTGAGATCTAGATAACATCAAGTTAGAGACAAAGATGAAAATATTTATAAGACAAATTTTAGAATAAGATATGGTCATTATGAATTTACAGTGGTACCATTTAAACTCACCAATGAACCCACCACATTCATGAATATAATTTTTAGGGAATACATGGACAAATTTGTATTGGTATTTATAGATGATATTCCGAGTTGTTCTAAGTTCGAGGAAGAACAGGAAGAGAATCTTAGATTGGTTTTGCAAGTATGAGAAAACATCACAACATCTTAGATAGGTTTTGCATGTATGAGAAAACATCATTTGTATGCCACATTTAACAAATGCCATTTCTATTAAAAAACATATAGAATTTGAGACATTTTATTTTGATAAAAGAACATCAATTTATTTGAAAAAGATCAAGGCTATTATGAACTGTTCTACTCCAAAAAAATGTGAGAGATGTAAGGTCATTTATAGGAATTGTATAATATTAAGGAAGATTCATTGAAAAATTAAAAAAAATTGTCATTCCATAAATTATTTAAAGAGGGAAGTAGTGAAGTTTGTGTGGCTTGCTAAGTGTGGTAAAAAAATTCAATAATTGAAGAATCTTCTAACTAGTGCTCCAATTCTAAAATTGCAAACTCAAACAAATATTTCACAATATGTACAAATTATTTTAAAGAAGGATTGCATGGAGTCCTTATACGAGATAATTAGGATAGAAAACTATGTTACCCACTATTTATAACTCACATCCATTATAAATATATTGAATATGTAGAGTCATTATTAATGACTATGGAATTTATTTTTGATGATAGATCACAATGTACTAAGATACCTATTTGACTAGTCTCATTTAAATCCTAGGAAAATTAGATGGTTAGAAGTATGGATGAGTACACTTTTGAAATCAAACACATAAAAAGTAAAGAGAACAAAATATAGATGCACTTAGCAAAAGCATGAAAGTTATACACTTAGCAACTTGCAAATTTGATTTTATTTTAAGAATTAAAAAGGCTATGAATGAGAATGCATTTTTTCTACAAATAAAGAAAGATTTACTAGAAAAACCACTAGAACAGAAATGTGATGACTATTGATAATGTATAAAGATAAATTGAATATTTCTATTTCCTTAAAATAAACTAAAAAATTAGGGGGAGGGGAGGGGAGAGGGAGGGGTCATTCTTGGCCCTGATGAAAAAGTAGTATTGCAATTTACATGGGGTCTTGGAAGGACGAAAAATAATCAAGCAGAGTACCTAGCCCTCCGGAAAGGTCTGGAGCTTGCTAGTGAACAAAGAATCACCCGAGTCATTGTCTTTGGTGAGTCTATGTTAGCTATTCATTAATTCACCAAATCCAAGAAGGCTATTTGCTCTAAGTCCTCGCCTGTAACCCAAAGAATCCAAACCTAAATATCTCAATTTAAGTAGGTGGAATTATTCCATATTTACAGAGATTGAAACTCGAAAGATGATGGGTTCGAAAAAAAAGGAGCTGACATGAACCAAGGTATTATAGAAATAAACTTTAGATTGAGTCCTTCTCTAATTCCTTAGATGGCTCTTAATTTATTTATGAATTGGATCTATGGGGGGTGATCTCATATCTCCATTCCCTAGGTGATTGTTTTAATGGGCTTATTAAGAGGCTCCCTCTCACATGCATCGGTGGAATGTCGGGTCCATGTTTTCTTCCCGACTCCTCCTTTTTCCCAACCTCAGTATTGTATGGACCTCTCCCAGTGGCAATTTCCGATGAACAGGTGGCATCAAACTTCGGCCTTGTCCCTCCCCTGCAGTATTATCTATTTAATTCCCTCTGGCCCCAAGTTATTGCAGTCTTCATTGGCTGCGACATCTTCCTTTGCGTGCATGATCATGGATTTAATTCTCACATCGGATCAAGTCATCTCCCTCTTGTCGGCAATAATTTCGTAAAGATTTGGATTCAATGGTCTTAAAATGGCTTGTGTCAAGGTTTGGGGTTCAATTATAGATCGTTTTCAAGAGGTTGCCTGCTCCAACATTTTCCCTTCTAGGTTCCTAAAGTTAATGGTTGCCTTCCCTCTAACATTTTCCTCGGTATGATGGGAAATTCCTTGCAAATATCTGTGTTTTAAGCTCCAAGAACAGGATGGCTAGTTACTTTGACCTCAAGGGTTCTATCAATGCTTTAGAGCTGATTGTGAAACTCCTAGACTCCACCCAATATTTGGTTGCTTCAATTACTAAGCTTGAAGATATGATCGAGCGTTTGCGGAGCTCATTCCAACTCTTTGTTGAAGCCAAGTTATTGGTGCACCATGCCGATATGGAGGACTCTTTGGACATGCTCAGTGAGGAAATTTATCAGCTTATTGCTCGGGTGACGGTTTTGGAGGTCTGAACATCTCAAGCGGAAATAATGACAATTGTTGGCAATGCTTCTTGTGCTCACGTGGGCAGAAGGAGATCTCGTCGTGTCCGAGACTCGGAAGTCAACAATTGTGGCCTGTGGTGATTACAATTCCTCATATGATGATACAATTTTTTTGGCTTGAAGTCTGTTCCATCTATCTCTAGTCTTGTAATGTTGGTGTGTATGTGTTGTCTTTTTCTTTAAACTTTTTGTGGAGTTTACAATGAACATTTTTTTGTCTCAAAAATTTAATTAGTCATAGAAGAAGTAAACATTTTATATACTTGGTTGAAAACCTACATTTTGTATTGGATGTAAGATATAAGAGTTTTCCATTCCAATCTTTTATTAATATAAATATTCTTATCCTTTTCGTTGGAAAAAACAACTAAAAAAATTAACTAATTTTTGTTTAAATCATATATTTAAAAAGCATTAATTATACAAATTATCCTTTTAACTTAATTATCCAAACCTTTCACTTATTTAAAACTCCATACTAATAATTAATATAAACCTATCAAAATCAGAGCATAAACTTTTTCCCTTTGTTCTTCCCAATCTCAACCTTCTTAACTCGTGGACTTTTTCCCTTTGTTCTTCCAAATCTCAACCTTCTTAACTCATGTAAACCTGGAGGTCCACCAAACTTCAACTGCACCTCTCCTTCAACCTCTGATTCAGAGAAACAAAAGAAATACAAAACAATTAAAAATATATTTATTTTTAGTCCGTTGAATATATAAACAGCCTTTGTTTTGTTTTAATAAGACTCGAATTCTGTTAAAGTTCAGTGCTTTGGTAGCATATGTCTGCTGAGTACTCTAAAAGCTGGCAAAATCAACTGAGATTTCACTCTCTCGCAACAGGAAAATAAATAAAATTCGATTTCCTTCCATTTTAACACTTAAGCACACACAATACTTAAATTTTATCCTTTTAGCCAGCTGGATGATGACGCTCTCAAAAAGGGTTTTTAGTTATCTAGGCAATCTATCTAGTAAGGTTTGTTTACCTCATTTATACTGTATATACATATCTTTTTCTAGTAAGGTTTGTTTACCTCATTTATACTGTATATACATATCTTTTTCTTCTTCTGTCACCTTTTATCATATAAGCTTTCAGATAGCTGTTTTTCTACAGACTGCATGGTCAAGGAATATCTCTTATTTCATTCTATAAAGATTTATTTCAGTCTATAAAGATTTATTGGACATTATGTGATTTTTAATACAATCAGGCTTTTTCCCTAATGAAAACAAAAAAAAATTAATAATGCCTTTCTCATTTCAATTTACAGGAAAATAAAGAAACGTCCAGCACCACAAAGTGAAGCTTCACTATGACTCCGCATTTTAACAAAGTGAAGCTTCACTATGACTACGCAGCTGTAACTTACCTTCATAGTTGCCATTCAGCTACTTTGCAAAGGTTCTATAAAGTCATTTGTCAGCTTAGTATTTATAATAATCCATCTTATATATAGTTTTTTTCTTTTATTTATTTTCTGAACAGAATAATTATGAGTATATGTATATTTTAATCCCCTGTTTAGTAAGGGTTAAGATTTTTTTTTAAGAAAAATTAAAGGTAGAAATTAATAAAGTTTTATTTCAATAGATTTAATTTTATGATATTTTGAAATTTTTTTTTGTTACTTATTATATTTTGAATTTTATTTTTTTGTCATTTGTTTTGTTTAGGCCAGAAAACTTACATTTGCAATTTCAATAAATATTTCTAAGATTAAAAAATATAATTAGAAAAAAACTAAAATGTAAAATAATGAGAGTACTTGTTTTAACTATTATAATTTTTTTTAGTTACTGTATATAATATATACATACACATATAGTTGATATTGAAATATTATACTTGTTACCAACATTGAAAAATTTCATTAACTTCCTTGTTAAAAGTTTTTTCTATTATTAATATGCTTATATTAGCAATTGAATGAATTAATTTAATGTATATGTGTTGGTATGAATTATTTTATTTTTAATTATTTTTACTTTTCACAATTAAATCTAGCTACCATGTCTATATATTCACTCTCTTTATCTTTATCTATATATAAAAATTTCATATTGAAATATATTTATTCACATGGATATTCAAATAATTTATTTAAGTTATATTATTTTTAAAAAACATGAAAATAATTTATTTATAATTTGAAACATCTAAATATTTTATTTGTAGCTCTAAAGTGAAATATTTTTATCACATATCATTTATACTAAATTGAAATCTTAACAATTAACCAAGCCACATATTATTCATACTAGATTTTAATACTAACAACAAATCAAATAATAACCAACAATAATAATAACAATAAAATTATTAATATTTTATAATATTATATATATGTATATATATATATCTATATATATATATATATTCTTTTTATTTTTATAAAAAACATTATTTTTTTATTAAAAATATCTTTTATTTTATTTTATTTTATTCCTATTAAATTCTATATAAATTATAAAATATACAATAATTAACAATGGATTGGACCAGCCTTGTCAACACTCTACTGCATGCTAAGGTGATGCCATTAAAATATAAAACCAGGGGTTTCATAAATTGATATTAAACTTTTATTCCTTATGCTTTTCTCAGCAAAATTTGTATTTGTATTTTATTTTATTCCTATTAAATTCTATATAAAATATAAAATATACAATAATTCACAATAATTAATTAATTCGACCAGCCTTGTCAACACTCTACTGCATGCTAAGGTGATGCCATTAAAATATAAAACCAGGAGTTTCCTAAATTGATATTAAACTTTTATTCCTTATGCTTTTCTCAGCGAAATTTGTATTTTATTCTATTTTATTCCTATTAAATTCTATATAAATTATAAAATATACCATAATTAACAATAATTAATTGATTGAACCAGCCTTGTCAACACTCTACTGCATGCTAAGGTGATGCCATTAAAATATAAAACCAGGAGTTTCATAAATTGATATTAAACTTTTATTCCTTATGCTTTTCTCAGCAAAATTTGTTGGATATGCCGGCCTATTCCCCACATCATCTAACCTTTATTATTAAATTTGGCCACAAGCAATAGTTTTCATTATTCGATTTGATAATGACAGGCACCGACAGAATATGACTGAGAGCAGACACTGAAATAGGCAATGAATAGAAATGTGAGATGAAATAGGATTACACATCACCATGCACTAGCTTTACATCTTCCACCACAAAAAGTAGCGCATTACGTTGTCCCAAATTTTACTTTCCACCAAAAAAATTGACAATTACTTTTTTTAATTTATTAAAGGTGTTGTTTAAGTGGGATTTTTTAAATTTTTTTTGGGGCGGAAAAAATTAATGTGAAATTTAGATTTGTGTTATTTGAGATGAAAAAAATAATAAAACTCCCGGAACTCATTCAAAAATATACTAAAATAATCTCTGCATATATCTCCATCCATATTTATATTTGATTATAGTTAAATGTTATATTCCTGTCGACCGAAAGGACTTTTAGTTACGTAAATCACAAGGTGTCTTTAATCACAAGACTCCGTTGTTCTGCGAGTCGTGGTCAAAGCTTTCATTATCGGTGGACTGTGAGCCGTCACACTCTCTCGTTCCCATGAATCGTGAGGGTTGTAACGTATTATATTGGGTGGATGAACACGAGATCAGAGTTGAAAGTTGACGGTTAAAGTTAACTGGATGTCATTGCCCATAAATAAATTTTCAAAATTAGATGGCATTTTCAAATGTTAAATCGCACGCACCGGTATATGTATAATTTGAGTGGGATAATTGATGTGTAGTGTTTTATAATATACAGTTCGAGTGGGATACAGTTTGAGTGGGTTTAATCATTAAGAGTATGTGTTTCTTTTTAAAAGTCACTTGAAAATCAGAGGAAATAGAGTATGTATGCTTTTTTAGACTCAGTAGTCAAATCTATACCCAGAAATGAGTTCTTTGTCTCAAAAACAAGGAATCTTATACATAAATTTGGTGTGTGACTTGGATGTAAACTTAAAAATATTATTATTATGATATAATTTAAGTGTAAGTGTATAAATTTGTGAGGAGGATGTTTAAAAGCTCATTCTTCACACTGACAAAGTAAATTGTGTTTGGCTCAGGTCAAATCATTAATGGATTTCACGAACCGGCATGAGCTTATCATTGGAGGATATTTGAACTTTACACGTTATGTATTACCTTTAATATCACTTTTGTCTTTGCAAAATACCGTAACATCTCTTATAAATTTTGAATGCAAACAGAAGTATATTCGTTCAATAGGACAAGGATGAAATTACAAGTAAATTTTGAATGCAATCAGAAGTATATTCGTTCAATAGGACAAGGATGAAATTACAAGTGCATGAAGTCGCTCCAAAGAGAAGCACATTAAAAGTTGGAGGAGACACTTATATGATAATAAATAGTAATGTATAAGATTAATGGTGTTTTATCATATATCATTATGATATATATATATATATATATATATATATATATATATATATATATATATATATATATATATATATATATATATTTCACAATCCTCATATATAATATTAGATAACGTTTAAAATGTTATGATTAAGTTTTTTATTTCTATTTTTTTTAATGGGTGGGTTACATCAAGCAAAATATAAATATATTTTTGTAAGAATCACACCCATGTAAAGTAGAGTTGGGTTTGTTTTTAGTTTATGAGCATGTTTTTTTTGGGAAGTGGTAAGTGGGTTGATATTGTATTTGTATAATATGGAGTTAGAATATATGGGTTTATTTCGCTTTTAATAAAAGGTCACATGATAACATTTTCAGGATTTGAATATAAGATTTTGTATACATATTTTATATTTATTTTTATAAACTTGCCAAATTAAATTTCCCTAAATATTTTAAATTTCTAAATTATATATATATATATATATATATATAAAACTAACGGACATTGGATTTTTAAGTATTTCTAAACATGACTCTTTATTTAAAAGCATTTTAAATTTATAATTTTCCAGTGTAGTATGGTATCATGTATATATATATTTTATTTACATTGTTAATAATTTAATTAATAATAATATATTCTAATATATTATGAATATGTGATGTTCACATTTTTATTTTTTATTTACTTTTAAATTGGAATTGAAGTAAACATATAAAAAAAGAGAATCATTAATTAATAATGAATTTTCTTAATATGTTATATTTATAATGATGTGTTAATGGTAATATCTCTCATCTCTTAATGTTTATATTTTTATTTTTTAAATTGGAATTGAAGTAAACATATTAAAAAAAGAAAAGAATCATTAACTAATAATAAGTTTTCTTAATATGTTATATTTACAATGATTTGTTAATGGTAATATCTTCCATCTCTTAATGTTTATAATGTTTTTTAGTAGACTCATTTTTTCTCATGAAATTATGTAAGGTTACACAAAGTTGATAGGAAAAAGAAGAATAATAAATAACCAAGAATGCACTTTATTTGAAATATTCATTAGTTTTTTTTTTGTAAATTAGCATTGAACTTTTCAAAATCACCATGCAAAATTATTAAGTAGCCTACCAAGTTAGATTTAAAGAAATGTATGTACATTCCAAGAACATGAACATGTTTAAAACACATACAGGTAAAAGCATTAGGAAAAATAAATAATGAACAAACATAAAATCTAATATTTATGCTGAAATAATTTAAGAGGAAAACCAATTAAAAATATATCTTTACCACTATACTCAATCTTGTCAAGATGACTATTTTCAGCAAACATCTAACTTAGAAACACTTTTCAATTAAGTGTACTAAACCTTTAAATAAAATTCATCAAATCAATAACATGGGTAAATACTATGGTCCCATAAACTACCTATAGTAAACAATCATCATCCCACCATTGACCAAGCCAATCATGTAAATATTAACTTAACATCCCCACCTTAAAACCCTTAACCACCACTCAATCAATATCTTCAACTAGAATTTTAGAACAATACATCTCCATTTTCTAATGCAAGAGCAATACTAAAGTTTTAAAATTTCAAATCTCTCCTTTCATAAGTAAGGACAATATTAGAAAGTATTGAAGGTAATAGTAGGCACCAAAAATCACAAATCTCGCTGAGGATTTTACTAGTGTCTTTCTTTACACAAAAATAAACAAATGTAGCAAATCCTATTATGAGGAGTTTGATTCATTGTTGGCACATCAAATTTCTTTGCAAATTTAGGATGTCAACTAGTTAGATATAAATATATAACACTATGCAACATCATATTTACTTGGGATTTTGTGAATGGGATAATTTTCCATATTTTTTCTAAAAAAATATTCACTAATTTTCATTTTTTCTAAAAACGATTCGCCAAAATTTTATAGGATAAAAATATTTTACTTTAAAAATCACCAAATTTTTATAGAGACTATATCAAACCATTATAAATTTGGATATTGTTTCAAAAATATCACCAAATTTTTTACAATTTGCATATTAGGGACTAGTGAGTTTCTCTAGGTTTCTACACTTTAAAATAAATTCCCATCTTTAAAATTTTCTCTGGCCTTGATTTGGTCACCATTTGGAATATTATAATCTTTCACTAGAAACATGTAGTCGATGCTTTCTGATCTATCTTCTCCATATATATCTGTGTTTTCATTCATGTCACCTTTTATTGCTATATATGATTTGTATACTAACCACAATCTCACCACTACTCAATTACAAGGTTGATACAATAATTATACCAATCAATGCAACATATAAGACACCACAAATACACCTCAATCTGTGATTCCAATTAGCACCACATTTGGTTGCATTTAACCATCCCATAAATACAACCATATATAAATGTGTCATATACATGATCAAATTGAACTCAACTAGTGATGAACATCTGATGCAGGAGCATTCACCTCAACATTATCATTGTATTTTAGTAGACATAGGGGGTCTTGTGTTTCAATGAAGTTGGTTTACTAAGTATTGAATTAATGTAATTATTTAATGTTTTTAGTGATTTTAATGAGAATAGAAATTAATTGAATATTGTGAGGCATAATTGTAAATGTTCTTGAATGTAGGAGAATATGAGAGATTTAGGATAGTTGAGAGAACTGAGGGATTTGAGAATTGATTGTTAAATCCAGATTAGGAGTTAGTTCATGATTTTGTGGATTTGAGAGAATCATTAGGAATGAGAAAGAGATTTAGGAATTTTGTTGAGAAGTCTATGGATCTGAACCAGAAATTGGTTTTAGAATCCCTTTGTATAAATGTAAGCTTAAAAGGCATGATCATAGAAGAGAGATGTTAGACAAAGAGAGAGAGAGTTAGATATTTAGTTGTGTTTGTAAGCCTACAGGCAGATGATGATCAGAGGCCATTAATTAGAAGATCAGACCAAAGAGAGACACAGAGTCTCATTATGTAATTGTTTGTTGATATATATATGCACAGAGATTCAAATTCCAATTTATATGTGTGTAATCGAATATTGAATGATGAATGAATGAATTAGCATATTCTGTGTAACAGAGGGTTGTAAGCGAAGTTCGGTGATTACACAAAGAAATACATGAATAGGAGGATCATAATGGATCGTTAAATCCATTAGAAAGATCAAAGCCAAAGCTCAAGAGGAAGTGTGCAGTGAAACAACCAAGGGATCAAAACCTTGGAGAAACCCAGAACCACAGAAACACTGAAGAAATAGCGTAAAATCATAAGAAAATAGAATAGAGGAGGAGTAAAGTGTCAATGGACAACAACCGTTAGATCTCATAGATCAACGACCATGATTAAATCACATAGTGGAAGAGCGCGGGAGTTAATTCGCGAAGAAGTGGTTTTGCAACAGGAAGTGGTATTTAGAGGAGTTCACCCAATCCCACTTATTAGTTGACACGTAGCACTCATGTGGAGAGAGAAAACTGTTTTTTCGGGCGGTTATTCTCCGTGCTACTTGTCCACCCGAAATCATCGTGGACCGTTGGATCCACTAATTGCAGATCAACGACGGAGGACTATCGAGCAAGTTGTGTTTGTTCGGAGAAGACATCAGTCATTGATCTGATGGCGGAAGATCAACGGTGGAGATTAATTCACATCACAAATGTTATATGGAGTTGGATCGGAGAATGAATGCGACATGCGATGAAGGTGGAACCGATAAGGGTATAGGCGTAGTTATATAGTGTTTGAAATCCAGAATATGATCGCATATCGGAGGCGAAAGGTAGAGTGTGTAGTGTGACCGTGGAGAACCCGATATTGCGATAGCGATAAAGGTAATCTTGAGAACTGTGCAGAGGCTTTGAAAAGTGTGGAAAAGGTATGTTACATATGTTTATTAGTGTATTTCTATTATAAAGCATTATAATATAAATAAGGCGCGATAAGAAGGTTTTATGAGTTAATCATATATAACCAATGTTAAAGAGTGGGAAGAGTTATATATGCGGCTAAGGGAAATGAAGGTTTAGAAGGGTGAATGAGTCCTGATAATAAGGTTAACAAAGGTTTATAAAGGAGAATGAATTCCGATAGAAAAGGAAAGGGATGGATTAAAGGTTAGACTTTGTTAAGTCTATAAATAATTCCGCAGAGTTTAAGAAAGGGCCTTAAACCTTAAAGATTGAATATTTGACTCCTTAGAGGGTTAAAATTCCTAGGACAAACAGGATTTATGCATTTGACATGCATACTGTGGGTAAAGCAGGGGTAACCCTGCGTCATTTGGTATCAGAGTAGAACAAAGAAATTATGTGTGAAAGTTTCTTTGGAAGATTTTAGAAAAGAGACATGTGGAAAGATGTGTATGTAGGCAGGGCATATCAGATTCTAATTTGACAGTTAAGCGACTAGGGTAAAGTTGGGAGATTTGTGAGAGGAATATTAATCTTGATATTCTTGCATTTTGATAGAACGTTCAGATTTTGAGGAAAGTAGAGCAAGTGATTTATGGCCAATGAATCTGTATAATTGGAATTGTGAAATGTCTGAAATTGAAATTGGAGAAGAACAATTAAGTTCTTAGAGGTAGGTGAGTAATGAGATTGCAGGAACATAAAGAATCCACAACGATGTTTTGAAGAATGGAGATTCACTCGAATGTGAAGAGTGAATGGAGACTGCTTGTGAAATCATGCAGGTATTGTTTTATTTAACTCTGATTTGAGTTTTGCTGGATAAAGAAATAGATTGAAGATTGATAGTTGCAGCTAATGAAGTATCTCAGCAAAAGAAGATCAAGTCTTAAGAAGCAGTAATGAAGGAAACTGTTAAGGATTTCTGAGTGGAAAAAAACTCAGCAAAGGAGAAATTGTTGCTGATAGCTAAGCTTTGCCAAGATAAAGCTGGAAGATTGGAAGAAAGAATCAGATTCTAAATCTAATTGACAGTAGCTGAATATTGAGAATTTGTGCAGTGGAAGCATAAAGATCTGCTGAAACAGATTTGCAGAAATGGTGAGATCCTGAAGGTAGGTGAAGGTATGCAAATTTGTCTAATGATTAGTAGATATTGAATGAATGATATTTAGAGCAGGATTACAGTAGTTAAACTGTAAGAGGGACTTTGTAAGTTCTTGAAGTAACAGAGTTTGAAGATACAACTGAAGGCTAGTGGAAAGGATAGTCCATTCAAAAGTGCAGGTGAATGGGAGGACAAGATCAGACAGAGATCTTGAAGGTAAGATGATATGGTTTTATTTTAATTGGATTTGAAGATTGGAAAGTTGTAGTCTTTGCATTGATGCAAAAGTATTGTTGCAACTCCCAAAGGCAATTCCACAAAGGATGTGGGTAGAATTGCTAAGAGATAAAGGAAGCTGGTAAGAGTTTCTAAGTGAAAGCAGAAATGTGGCAGAACCTTGAGGAATTCCAACAGAGATTGGATAAAGAGGACAATTGTGTTCTTGGAAAGTACAGATGAGTTGAAGCCTAGAAGGAGCAAAGAGAATTGCTCAAAGGAGGTTCCAGAGATAGAGAACCAATTGCTTGCCAAAAGACCAAGTACAGAGGAGAGCTTGGTGAGGTAGGTGGCAGCAGGGCAGACTTGCTGTTGTAGAGGCTTTAGTGCAGCTCATAGTGAGTGAGTGAGGAACTCATAGAGATAAAGAGGATAATGACTAGTGACAGTCGTAACATAGCTTCTTAATAAATAACAGTCAAGGACAGAAGAAAAGAGATGCCAAGACAAATGGCATACAAAGACAGTTAAGTAAAGAAGAATATGAGAGGGAGAAGGCTGAGATAGCAGTCCAGGTTGAAGTATTAATGGAAATGTTGCAAAGAAATTAAACGAACCAGAAATATGGTTATGTCATGAGAAAGAAATTGAAGTGGCAAAGGCTACAAGAGAAGAGGAATCAGCAGGTGAATATAAAGTTAATAAAGGAGCTAAGGGAACTTGAATAGATTATAAATGCCAAATTGGAGATAGAGAAGCTCGAAAGAGTTGAGCTACAACAAAAGGAAGATGCTGAAGAAGATGTTGAAGTTTCGATATGTGAACCAGAACGTGGACCATTACTTTTTGAAAGTGATGAAGAGACAGAGGAGTTGAATCATATGAATGATTCAAAGTAGCCAGAAGACTTGATGACTGAAGCATCAAATGAGACCGAAAGGTCTTGTATTTTTAAAATTAATGATTTGTGTATGATTGCAGGTTTGGAAGAAGATAGGGAGTCTTTTAACGCTGTGAAAAACATGAAAAAATACCTTCCAGAAGATGAAAGTTTTGAAGCAAAATATGACAAGGATACTGGAAAAGAATCAGTTCGCTACAATGGACAAGTGCTGAAAGACATCATTGAAACAGATGATGAGAAGGAGAGACTAGTTGACAGTCCCAAGAGTTCTTTGAGTTTGAATCAACATACTGATATGTTGACAGAAGAAGAGAGATCAGAGCAACATACTGAAGTGTTGCCAAAGGAAGAAGAGGTGGACAACCAAATGAAAGAAGAAGAGGAAGGACATCTACTGAAGGATGTTAAGAAAGATTTAGCAGAGGAAGAAGGACCATGTGATGATGGGTCAATAGCAAATGAAGAAATAGGAGATTGTGTAAAATTTCCAAAGTTTACTCCAAGTAAAATCATTGAGTTATATAGAGAATTAGACTTTCAAAGGAGGAAGTTAGAAGAGCAGAGGATAAGTGTTCAGGATAAATTGCTGAAGAAGGATGACAAAGAAGTTGTCATAAATAATAATCAAGAAGAAGTTAACAGGTGTAGGAAACAGAAGCAGGAAATTGTTTTGAAAGACAATATAGCAGCAATAGAAAAGGTGCAAAATAACAATAAAGAAGAGGGTAAGGATGAAAAGGAAGCGATCAGGATAAGTGAAGAACAAGCAAAAAGGAGAGTTCATCAATCAAGAGATGAAAACAATCAACAAATTGAGGATATACTGGACAGAGAAATTGAATTGATAAGAAGGTTAATGATGAAAGTGTCTTAGAAGAAGACAATAACAAAGAAAGAGAGGAGTAACAACAAGAGGAAGACAGTAATAGACTATGAAAGCATGGCAAGTGGAGAATTACAACATAAGGTATGGAGACCTGGAGAATAGCAGCAGACAACAACAACAATAGAACAATGGACAAGCAAAGACAAGTTACAAAATAAAGTTTGGGATCCAGGAGGAATCAATTATCCAGACTTATGACCAGGAGGTCATAAATTTTCTTACTTGGGGAGTCTGATGCAGGAGCATTCAGCTCAACATTATCATTGTATTTTAGTAGACATAGGGGGTCTTGTGTTTCAAGGAAGTTGGTTTCCTAAGTATTGAATTAATGTAATTATTTAATGTTTTGAGTGATTTTAATGAGAATAGGAATTAATTGAATATTGTGAGGCATAATTGTAAATGTTCTTGAATGTAGGAGAATATGAGAGATTTAGGATAGTTGAGAGAACTGAGAGATTTGAGAATTGATTGTAAAATTTAGATTAGGAGTTAGTTCATGATTTTGTGGATTTGAGAGAATGCTTAGGAATGAGAAAGAGATTTAGGAATTTTGTTGAGGAGTTTATGGATCTGAACTAGAAATTGGTTTTAGAATCCCTTTGTATAAATGTAAACCTAAAAGGCATGATCAGAGAAGACAAAGGTTAGACAGAGAGAGAGAGAGAGTTAGATATTTAGTTGTGTTTGTAAGCCTATGGGCAGATGATGATCAGAGTCCATTAATTAGAATATTAGGCCAAGGAGAGATAGAGAGTCTCATTATGTAATTGTTTGTTGATATATATATATATATATATATATATATATATATATGCACAGAGATTCAAATTCCAATTTATATAAATGTGTTATCGAATATTGAATGATGAATGAAAGAATTAGCATATTCTGTGTAACAGAGGGTTGCAGGTGAAGTTCGACGATTACATAAAGAAATACATGAAGAGGAGGATCACAATGGATCGTTGAATCCATTAGAAAGATCAAATCCAAAGCTTAGGAGGAAGTGCGCAGTGAAACAACCAAGGGATCAAAACCTTGAAGAAATACGGTACCACAGAAACACTGAAGAAATAGCGTAAAATCATAAGAAAATAGAATAACAGAGGATTAAGTGTCAATGCATAACAACCATTAGATCTCATAGATCAACGACCATGATTAAATCACATAGTGGAAGAGTGCGGAATTTAATTCACGAAGAAGTGGTTTCACAATAGGAAGTGGTATTTCAGGCAAGGTAGAAGAGGTAAGTGGTATTTAGAGGAGTTCACCCGATCCCACTTATTGGTTGACACGTAGCACTTAGGTGGAGAGAGAAAATCACTTTTTTCGGGCAGCTATTCTCTGTGCTATTTGTCCACCCGAAATCATCATGGATCGTTGGATCCACTAATTGTAGATCAACGGTGGAGGACTATCGAGCAAGTTGTGTTTGTTCAGAGAAGACATCAGTCGTTGATTTGATGGCGGAAGATCAACGACGGAGATTAATTCGCATTACAAATGTTATATGGAGTTGGATCAAAGAATGAATGCGACATGTGATGAAGGTGGAACCGATAAGGGTATAGGCGCAGTTATATAGTGTTTGAAATCGGAATATGATCGCATATCAGAGGTGGAAGGTAGAGTGTGTAGTGTGACCGTGGAGAACTGATATTGCGATAGCAATAAAGGTAATCTTGACAACTGTGCAGAGGCTTTGAAAAGTGCAGAAAAGGTATGTTACATATGTTTATTAGTGTATTTTTATTATAAAGTATTATAATAGAAATAAGGCGCGATAAGAAGGTTTTATGAGTTAATCATATATAACCAATGTTAAAGAGTGGGAAGAGTTATATAAACGGCTAAGGGAAATGAAGGTTTAGAAGGTTGAATGAGTCTCGATAATATGGTTAACGAAGGTTTATAAAGGAGAATGAATTCCGATAGTAAAGGAAAGGGATGGATTAGAGGTTAGACTTTGTTAAGTCTATAAATAATTCTGCAGAGTTTAAGAAAGGTCCTTAAACCTTAAAGATTGGAGATTTGACTCCTTAGAGGGTTAGAATCCCTGGGACAGACAGGATTTATGCATTTGACATGCATACTGTGGATAAATCCGGGGTAACTGTCTGGTCAATTTAGTGTCCTAAAATGCTCTACATAAATTATCAATCTGGGTATCGTAAACTGATGAAGTGTGGTGCACCATATGTGCTTAGTTAACCTTTATCTTACTTTGTTGTTTTATAGTTTATGTTGTTTTTGGGGGTTTTGTTTCTTAAGCTTAAGGAAATTAATCTAAGAAAGAAAAGCTATGCTTCTAGGTGAAAATATCTAAATGTTAATGGTTAACTAAATCTAATGACTTTCAATGTTAAAATCTAATTTCTAAAGAAAGGAGAAAAAGAAACAAATCAAAATTTTGAACAGTTAGATTAATCTAAGCCGACAAAATGTCTATGAAATGAAAGAAAAAATGATAACAGCTAAATCTTCATCATTCTAAAAGAAGTAATCATGAAAATGCAAGGAAAAAACTTAGTCATTAGTAAAACATTTCACCACTTAGTCTTAGGTTCAACCATCAACGAAGGGCTTTCGGAAATATCTATTTAAATCATGTGTTACTAAATAGATAAGAAAATGGCATTAAGCTATCTAACTCTAAAGCAATGAACAACAAGAAATCTCATTCATAAACACAACATTTTGCCATTTAGTTTGAGGATAAACCATCAACGAAAGGCTCTAGAAATATTTGTTTATATCATGAGTGACTACACTAAGAAGAAAAAGGAATTGAACAACAAGAAATCTCATTCATAAACTCAACTTTTCACCATTTAGTTTGAGGATAAACCATCAATTAAAGGCTCTGGAAATACACATTTATGTAATGAGTGACTATTCTAATGAAATTAAAATGGAAAGCAAATACAAAACATGTAAAGGAAAACTAATCTATTTTATTAAATTTTTTTGTGAGCAGGAAAAATTAATATGAAATTTAGATTTGTGTTATTTGAGATGAAAAAGTAAAAACACTCCAACTCATTTAAAAATATACATAGATCTCCATCCATCCATATTTATATTTGATTATAGTTAAATGTTATTTTCCTGTCGGCCGAGGACTTTTAGTTACGTAAATCAAAAGGCGTCTTTAATCACAAGACTCCGTTATTCTGCGAGTCGTGGTCAAAGCTTTCATTATCGGTGGACTGTGAGCCGTCACACTCTCTCGTTCCCATGAATCGTGAGGGTTGTAACGTATTATATTGGGTGGATGAACACGAGATCAGAGTTGAAAGTTGACGGTTAAAGTTAAGTGGACGTCATTGGCCATTGCTAAATTTTCAAAATTAGATGGCATTTTCAAATGTTAAATCGCACGCACCTTTATATATATAATTTGAGTGGGATAATTGATGTGTAGTGTTTCATAATATATCGTTTGAGTGAGATACAGTTTGATTAGTTTAATGATTAAGAGTATGTATTTTTTATTAAGAGGTTACATGTTCAAAATCATAAGGGTAGAGTATATATGTTTTTATAGACTTAGTAGCCATTTGAAATCGCTACATAAAAGTGGATCCTTTATTCCATAAACAGAAAGTCTCATACACAAATTTGGTGTCCAACTTGACTATAACCTTAAAAATAAATATCATTATTATAATATCATTTAAGTGTAAATGTATAAAATTGTGTGAGAAGGATTTTTAAAAGCTCATTCTTGACACTGACAAAGTAAATTGTGTTCGGCTCAGGTCAAATCATTAATGGATTTCACGAACAGGCATGAGCTTATCATTGGAGGATATTTGAACTTTACACGTTATGTATTACCTTTAATATCACTTTTGTCTTTGCAAAATACCGTAACATCTCTTATAAATTTTGAATGCAATCAGAAGTATATTCGTTCAATAGGACAAGGATGAAATTATAAGTGCATGAAGTCGCTCCAAAGAGAAGCACATTAAAAGTTGTAGGAGACACTTATATGATAATAAATAGTAATGTATAAGATTAATGGTGTTTTATCATTCATATATATATATTTTTCACAATCCTCATAGCGTTTAAAATGTTATGAGTAAGTTTTTATTGTTTTATTTTTTTTAAATGGGTGGAGTTACATCAAGCAAAATATAAATATATTTTTCTAAGAATCACACCCATGTAATTTTTCTAAGAATCACACCCATGTAAAGTAGAGTTGGGTTTGTTTTTAGTTTATGCGCATGTTTTTTTTGGGAAGTGGTAAGTGGGTTGATATTGTATTTGTATAATATGGAGTTAGAATATATGGGTTTATTTCGCTTTTAATAAAAGATCACATGATACTATTTTCAGGATTTGAATATAAGACTTTGTATACATATTTACTTTATATTTATTTTCATAAACTTGCCAAATTAAGTTTCCCTAAATATTTAAAATTTATAAATTATATATATATATATATATATATATATATATATATATATATATATATATATATACATATAAGTACTTATACCCGGCCGAAGGGAGGTACCCATTAAACCCTACATAGAAGGATTATAAGCTTATATAAGAAGGTAGTAGTTGGAAGCTGGGCGCCCATATGTTCAGACTAGTCATAGAAAGGGGAAACTCATATGCTCCTACATCTAGGCATAGAAGTAAAAGCCAATATTCTATTTCAAGTGGGAATAGAGAAAGACAGACATAGGGAAGGAAGGCGGGCGTTTTGCTCCCCCACTAACTCACTCTACGGCCTATCTATCACTACTATGGCCGGTAGGCAGGGCGTATTTTCAGACAATAAGTCAAGAAGGACCTGAAGAAGAGAAAGGAACCTGACTGAAGAAGCGAGAAAGGCCAAGACATAGCTCCCTTCTAAAATTTTAAATAATATATATATATATATATATATATATATATATAAAACTAACTAACAACCATTGGATTTTTAGGTATTTCTAACATGACTCTTTATTTTAAAAGTATTTTAAATTTATAATTTTCTAGTGTAGTATGGTATCATGTATATATATTTTATTTACATTGTTAATAATTTAATTAATGATAATATATTCTATGAATATGTGATGTTCAAATTTTTATTTTTTATTTACTTTAAAATTGGAATTGAAGTAAATATATTAAAAAAAAAAGAAGAGAATCATTAATTAATAATGAATTTTCTTAATATGTTATATTTATAATGATTTGTTAATGGTAATATCTCTCATCTCTTAATGTTTATATTTTTGTTTTTATTTTTTAAATTGGAATTGAAGTAAATATATTAAAAAAGAAAAGAATCATTAATTAATAATAAGCTTTCTTAATATTTTATATTTATAATGATTTGTTAATGGTAATATCTCCCATCTCTTAATGTTTATAGTGTTTTTTTAGAAGACTCATTTTTTCTCATAAAATTATGGAAAGTTACACAAAGTTGATAGGAAAAAGAAGAATAATAAATAATCAAGAATGCACTTTATTCGAAATATTCATTAGTTTTTTTTGTAAATTAGCATTGAACTTTTCCAAAACACCATGCAAAATTATTAAGTAGTCTACCAAGTTAGATTTAAAGAAATGTATGTACATTCCAAGAACATGAACATGTTAAAAACACATACACGTAAAAGCATTAGAAAAAATAAATAATGAACAAACATAAAATCTAATATTTATGTTGAAATAATTTAAGAGGAAAACCACTTAAAAATATATCTTTGCCACTATACTCAATCTTGTCAAGACGACTATTTGCAGCAAACATCTAACTTAGAGACACTTTTCAATTAAGTGTACTAAACCTTTAAATAAAATTCATCAAATCAATAACATGGGTAAATACTATGGTCCCATAAACTACCTATAGTAAACAATCATCAACCCACCATTGACCAAGCCAATCATGTAAATATTAACTTAACATCCCCACCTTAAAACCCTTAACCACCACTCAATCCATATCTTCAACTAGAATTTTAGAACAATATACCTCCATTTTCTAATGCAAGAGCAATGCTAAAGTTTTAAGACTTCAAATCTCTCCTTTCATAAGTAAGGACAATATTAGAAAGTATTGAAGGCAATAGTAGGAACCAAAAATCACAAATCTCACCGAGGATTTTACTAGTGTCTTTCTTTACACAAAAATCAACAAATGTAGCAAAACCTATTATGAGGAGTTTGATTCATAGTTGGCACATCACATTTCTTTACAAATTTAGGATGTCAACTAGTTAGATATAGATATATAACAATATGCAACATCATATTTACTTGGGATTTTGTGAATGCGATAATTTTCCATGTTTTTTCTAAAAAAATATTCACTAATTTTAATTTTTTCTAAAAACGATTTGCCAAAATTTTATAGGATAAAAATATTTTACCTTAAAAATCACCAAATTTTTATAGAGACTATATCAAACCATTATAAATTTGGATATTGTTTCAAAAATATCACCAAATTTTTTACAATTTGCATATTAGGGACTAGTGAGATTCGCTACGTTTCTACACTTTAAAATAAATTCCCATCTTTAAAATTTTCTCTGGCCTTGATTTGGTTACCATTTGGAATATTATAATCTTTCACTAGAAAAACAACCTTCATGTAGTCAATGCTTTCTGATCTATCTTCTCCATATATATCTGTGTTTTCATTCATGTGATCTTTTATTGCTACATATGATTTGTATACTAACCACAATCTCACCATTACTCAATTACAAGGTTGATACAATAATTATACCAATCAATGCAACATATAAGACACCATCAAATACACCTCAATCTGCGATTCCAATTAGCACCACATTTGGTTACATTTAACCATCCCATAAATACAACCATATATTAATTTGTCGTATACATGATCAAATTGAACTCAACTAGTGATGAACATCAACCATAACAAAGGTTCAAAACTATAATATCAAATTGCAACATCACATCATTTTGTCATTTTTTTTAACAAAAAAGAAGTTTCTACAATGTGAAATTCAACACACATGGGGTTTTCATCATTTGCATTGTAACACCCCATTTCTTAACCCTATATTGAAAACATAATTATGACATGTACTACTGATATATTTAACATTGATATTTTGTTAAAAGTTTTAATGTTTTAATTATGTTTTCCTATTAATGAAATTTGCTTAATAACTGATTGAATGCATGGAGCACTTACATTGATCATAATGCCATGTGTGGGATTTAGTGAGGGGGAATGATGGATAAACCTTGGGCCAAAATAGTGTTATTGATTTGAACCCAAAAAACATCCTCTTTAATTTCCAAGAATAAATTAATGACAGTGTTCAGTAGCTGAACAATCAACCCCCATTTATCATGAAGAGGTAGCAATAAAATGGTACAAAACCATCGCTAGAGATATGGGCAAGCATCCACCTTGAAATTGATACCCACAAAATCCCATGTTGAGAAGGAGAGAAGGTAGTCCATTCATGAGAAACAATCAAGGGATGCACATGAATGGTTTTGGAGGTGTAGTTAGAGATAATTTTTGCTAAAAAAGTTTTTTGGTTGGCTGCATAACAGGGACATCCTATTAGATCTATTTTTCCATTGAGAAAATCAAGCAAAGGGACCTTGAACCTAATTTGTAAAGATATTTTCCTATATTTTTGGTGTTTAGCTAAGGAAGCATGAAGGAAATGAGAGGGTAGCCTTTAAGGGTTTTCTAAGGTAGTGAAAAGAATCCCTTGTGTTATACAAACTAGTTAAAGTGACACTAAAGCAAGCTCTTGGATCAATGGGTTGAAGGAAATACGTTGTTGATTTTTGTATATGAAGGAGAATGACATTCATTCTTCCATATTTTGTTATCTAAGTGAAAAATTCCCTTTATGCCATCATGGTTTGTGTTAATTTTAGGCAACAATGGTATGTTCTATGCTTTAGAGCAATTTTACTTCAATTTATTTATTAGCCCAATATCAATATTCAGATTAGTAATCACATCAACATGATAGTAAAATTTAGATAGAACATACACATAAACAATAAAAGACAAGCCAAGACAAGAGGACATAAGATGTGGCACCAGCCAGGGAAAACCCCAATGTGGGGAAACCCTTGATCAAATCTTCTTTTAGTCTTCAGTAGTTTAGTAGAGAGAGAGATAGTACAATTTACAAATTTGATAATTTATAATAGTAGCAAAAGAGCCCTAATTAGAAAAGTCAACACTTGTCAACAACTCATATTTGACCCTCAATTAATTAGTCAACTTCAGTCAAATTTGGCCTCCAAACAACAAGATGAATCAGCCCTCAAAACAACCCAAAAACAACCCAGTCAAAATCTAGCCAAACACCCCACTTGTGGTCAGCCCTAGCTGTAGTCAATGCTGGTCAAAGTCAACATTTAGCCTCGATTTCTGTGGCAAGAAATGCGGCCTACTCAAACAGAGATAGCCCTAAAAAACACAGTCAAAGGAGGTCAATGCATGTTGGTCAACACTTGGTCAAACTGTCCAGAAATTCGCTCTCTTGAAATTTTGGCCTCCTGAAATTTCGCTCTTCTAAAATTTCGGACATGTGGAGAGAGAGAGGCCCAGAAATCCATAACCAATAAATGAGGAGAGAGAGAGAAGTGTGGAGATGAGTATGCCCAAATGAGGCTAAGGCATCGTGTTTTTATAACAAATATTGAGGATGAATAGACGTGACTGTTGGACTTCTGAGCCTACATAAGTTTTTTGGCCGACCTTGACAATTTGTCCATAATCAAAATAAATTCATAGCTTCATTTGTACATGTTGGAATCAAATGATATTTAGATCAATACTACACCTCTCGAAGAGAGGAATCCAAGAAAAATATCAGCTCTCATAAATAAGATGACCCATGTGGAGTTTGGCCCTAGTTTCCAATTTTAACACTCCCTCTCAACTAGGGAGAACTCCATCCGCTAATATGTACTATCTCTATCATCAATGCACTACTATGCTCTACTCTGTTGAACTATGAAGAAGAATAAGTGATCGAGAATGTATCATACCATTGTCTACTGACCCAAATTTAGTTCCAAATAAAAAGGGAGTGTCCCATACCACTCTTACTGACCCGAAGTCAGTTCCAATCAAAAGAGAGTGTCTCATACCATTCTTACTGACTCGAATTTAGTTCCAATTTATCCTAGATCAATATCGGTCATCCTAGCATAGGAAGTATGATAGTACATGATGCATCCATCGGTAGTATGGTCCTTATCCTCATTTCCCTACTCATTGGCCAGATTAGAGGTGCTTCCCATGAGTCCCAGAATGCATGGGTAGGTCTCAGTAGGAGAAGAATGAACCACTCATCTCGCCTACATGTCACTAAGAGGTATCACAGGGGAAGGCTGAACCACTCACCCTATGGTTGCTCATCGCTCCAAGAAGTACCCCAAGCCCCTCGAAGCTCTAGAAGCTCAATGTCCATCTCATACAAGACCCTCATAAGAGGGTCTCTCCACGACTCCAATTCATTCTTGGAAGGCCAAGAACTTTACCTTCCCCAGGGGCTTTGTCAGAATATCGACGACCTTCTCATCAGTCCCAATGTGATGGAGCCTTATTGTTCCTCATTGTACCATATCCCGGATAAAGTGGTACCTGATATCTATATGATTGGAGCGATCATGAAACATGAGATTCTCTGATAATCGGATCCCACTCTGGTTGTCACAGAGGATCACAGTGGTATCCAACACATGTCCAAACAACTCACTGAAGAGCTTCCTCAACTAGATAGCTTCACAGGAGGCCATACTAGCAGCTATGTATTCGGCCTCGGCAGTGCTCAAGGCAACTGATTTCTGCTTCCTGCTCATCCAGGATATCGAAGCAGAACCCAAAGAAAAACAACATCCAGAAGTGCTCTTGCGATCCACCACACTACCAACCCAATCAACATTAGAATAACCATGCAGCCTCACATCTCTGGCAGTGTATCTCAGTCCATGAGTGATTGTGCCCCAAAGATATCTCAGAAGATTCTTGGCACCAATCCAATGTATATGATGAGGCTCAACCATATATTGGCTCAATGTGTTAACTGCAAAACATATGTCCGAACGGGAGTTCACCAAGAACATTAGTGCTCCTATGAGTTGACGATACTCAAAAGAATTTCCTAATTCAGGTCCAACAACACTACCACATAACTTCTTAAAGTTAAGTTCCATCGGGGTAGTCACAGGCTTGCAATCCACCATCCCAAATCTTTCCAATATCTTCACAACATATTTTCCTTGAGATAGGAAAATTTCACCTGGCTTTTGCCAGACCTCCAACCCTAGGAAGTAGTGCATCGGTCCTAGGTCCTTCATCTCAAATTTAGAAGCCAACTCCCTCTTACATTTGTGAATGAGAGGGTCTGCACTTGTCAGAAAGAGGTCGTCCACATAAAGTACCAGAATGAGAGGTTTATCATTTTCAACCTTAAAGTAAAGGTTCGGATTGGCTTCACTTCTAGTGAATCCTAGCTTCATCAGATAGCTATCGATCCTCTCATACCAAACCTTGGGTGCTTTCTTCAATCCATAGAGAGATTTCTTCAACTTGCATACATGAGATTCCTGATCATGAACTTCAAACCCCTCGGGTTGTTCCACATAGACTTCCTCTTTGATTGAACCATGCAAGAAGGTGGTCTTGACATCCATCTGATGTAGGTTCCATCCTTGCAAGGCAACAAGGGCTATGATCGAGCATATGGTGGTGTGTTGGGCAATAGGTGAAAATATCTCATCGTAATATATACACCTGCCTTTTAAAAGAAGCCTTGAGCAACAAAGCGAGCCTTGAACTTTTCTGCACTTCCATCAACTCCATGCTTGATTTTTAGAGCCACTTAGAGGTGACAACCAATTTTTCCTAGGGTTTTGAGACCACATCCCAGACATCATTCTTCATAATTGACTAGTATTCTTCATTCATAAAATCCTTCCATACTTGATGCTTCACGACTTATTAGAATGATGAAGGCTCATTTTGAATGATAGTGCTCATGGCGGTCAAATATCCTTGATACCTGTCCAACTTCTTACTTTCGTGGAAAGTCCCCCCTTAGTGCAATGTGCCTCTCAACATCTTCGAGAGTCTCCATCTTAATACCAACTTCTCTGCAATAATCTTGGAATTCATTGGATTCATACTCGGTCCCATTATCAGTCGTCAATATCTTGATTTTCTTCTCGGATTGGTTTTCAATCAAGGCTTTGAAGTGTCGGAACCAGGTGAACACTTCATCTTTCTTCTTCAAGAAGTAGATCCAGGTCTTGTAAGAATAATCATCCGTAAAAGTGTGATAATATAAGTATCCTCCCAAAGAGTTTACGGGCATCATACTAGATATTTCAGAGTGGATCAATTGCAATATATCTGTGGTCTTTCTATTACTTGAGGGGAATGGTCCCCTTATAAGTTTTCCTTTGACATATCCCAAACATACACCTTCATTCTCTACTTTGAACTCAGGCATACCTATCACCATCTGTCTCACATCGGGTAGGGCCTTATAATGAATATGGGCAAACCTTTGGTGCCATAGTTCAGATTGTAAAGATGTGTCGCAAGACATGGCTCACAATGGACTTCCTCCAACTTGATACAACGTGTCAACCCTGAACCCAAGAGTAAAATCATCTTTAAAATTTATTTTCCAAACACGTACCTCTCCATCAATGAATGCCACCTTGAATTCTTTGTTCTCCATGGCTGAAATGGACACCAGGGTCTTCTTGAGATCAGGTACATATAGTACTTATTGCAAATGAATAGTGTTACCTTGATTCAATTGAAGGGTAACATTCACTACTCCCTTCAGGGGATAGGTGGCATCATCTCCAAGGATGATCTCCAAGTTTGTATCCCTTTCTATGAAATTAGAGAGGGCTTCCTTGTATCTGGTGAAGTGCCTTGAGGCACCACTATCAATTAGTCAATTTCCCAAAGTGTCTGGAGGAGAGGCAGTGGAGAGGGCCGATATAAGATAGTACTGTTTATTATTATTAACATCATTTGATTCTTCATACCTGGATTTCCTTGATTTCTTGGAGGGTCGACCATTTCCTTGATGTCCCACATTCCTTTTTCCTTTTCCATTGGACCTGCCATTTCTTTGATTGTTGTCGTTGAAGTTGCACCTAGAATGATTGTGATCATCATCATGCAATGTGTCCCTTGTATTCGGACACTCCCTTGCATAGTGGCCAAACTTATTGCAAACAAATCACCTGCCCTTCCTTCCTCCCTTGGATCCAGGATTTCCTTGGAAATGACCTTTAGAACCTGCATTATTTCCCCTTTTGGCATGACCGGAGAATACAGTGGGGTTGCTTCTATTAGAAGGAATTTCTTACTCCACCATTCTTTTTTCTTCTTGAATGCATCTCGACATCAATTCTTCAAACCCTGGAATTCGATCATTGTTGAGAAAGGTGGTTCTAAATACATACGACTCAGGTGGGAGTCCTCCAAGGGAGGTGAGAGTAAGTTCCCTGTCAGGAATGACTTCTCCAATCGAGATTAGATCATTCTTGATCTCAGTAATCCTCAATAAATAGGATTGGATATCCTCATCCTTTCCTTCATAATATCCTTCAACTTATTATTGAGAAATAGAATTTGATTAGCATTACTAACCTTGAACATGTCGACCAACCTATTGTAGATCTACTTGGAGGTCTTAAATTTGTAGATGTAGGCCACCAGACGCTTGTCAATGGAATCCCTGATAATATTCTTTGGTTTGACTTCAACCCTATTGTACTTGGTCTTTGTAACAATTGGTGCATTTGAAAGAAGTTCAAGGATTTTACCCTACACATAGTCCATCACTTATTTTTCTTCCAAGGTCAAATCAAGAGACATCTTCCATCCATGATAGTCAGATTTATCATGGAGCTTGTCTTCAGTTGGGAATTCAGATGAGGAACCCATTGAACCTTTTGTCCTTGTCCAAATGTCTTTGGTGATTTCTCTTTCACTCTTATTTGGGATTTGTCTTCACCTCCGCTGTGATACCATATTAATTTTAGGCAACAATGGTATGTTATATGCTTTAGAGTAATTTTACTTCAATTTCTTTATTAGCCCAGTATCAATATTCAGATTAGCAATCACATCAACATGATAATAAAATGTAGATAGAACATAAACAGAAGGCAAGCCAAGACAAGAGGACACAAGATGTGGTACCAGTCAGGGACAAACCCCAATGTGGGGAAACCCTTGATCAAATCTTCTTTTAGTCTTTTTAATAGTTTAGCAGAGAGAGAGATAGTACAATTTACAAATAAGATAATTTATAACAGCAGCAAAAGAGCCCTAACCAGAAAAGTCAACGCTGGTCAACAAGGAATATTTTACCCTCAACTAATTGGTCAACTTCAACCTCCAAACAACAAGATGAATCAACCCTCAAAACAACCTAGTCAACGCTGGTCAAAGTCAACGTTTAGCCTCGATTTCTGTGCCCTGAAATGCGGCTTGCGAAAACAAAGATATCTCTCACAAAACCGCAGTCAAAGGAGGTCAACGCATGCTAGTCAATGCTTGGTCAAAATGTCTAGAAATTTGCTCTCTTGAAATTTCCGCCTCTTGAAATTTCGCTCTCCTGAAATTTCGGATGTGTGGAGAGAGAGAGGCCCAGAAATCTGTACCCAATCAATGAGGAGAGAGAGAGAAGTGTGAAGATGAGTGTGTCCAAATGAGGCTAAGGCATCATGTATTTATAGCAAATGTTGAGGATGAATAGACATGATTGTTGGGCTTCTGAGCCTACATAAGTTTGCTGGCCGACCTTGACAATTTGTCCATAATAAAAATAAATTCATAAATTCATTTGTACATGTTGGAATAGGATAATATTTAGATCAATCCTACACCTCTCGGAGAGAGAAATACAAGAAAAATATTAGTTGTCATAAATAAGATGACCCATGTGGAGTTTGGCCCTAGTTGCCAATTTTAACAGTTTGGCTAGGGGTTGGTCCACTACAAAAGAATCTATCACAAGGCTAAGCCTATGGTTGTGTCGAAAAAGGTTTACCCTTCATGATTTGTTGGTAAATTTAAATTTATCAGATAATTATTACTGTATTGCTTATATGGGCTTACAAGATTCTGATTGTTGGGCTTTTCTCTTGTCATATTTCTCCACCCAATCAAGTCATTATTATTATATCATTTCCTTGTATTTCAACAATAATACATGTCCAACTATGCCATAACTTGCTTTCATTCATGATCATACATCTTGTGTGGTTAATGCATCATTTTTCTTTGGTTTTAGTGATTAAATATGATTATATAATAGTTTTGATAATGCTAGTTTATGAAGTATAATTCCTGTAGTTCACTACAATTCATTTCATGTACTAGTAGTTCACTTTCAACACCCGAATATTTGTTTAGCATATGTGCATGCTTCTAGATGGAAATTGGCCACATGGATATTGAAGGTTGAGGTGTCAACATGGTTCTACATTGTTCAAATACCACCCAGGTTGAATGCGTGGACCTCCAACTCATAGAAAACACTTCAACCAAATTTAATAATAATTTTCAAACAACATATTTGCGATGCAATTTCCAGCCAAATGAAGACAAATCTCAAAATCCTAAAACATGGGGTTTGTCCAAAATATGAAAAATTGAGAATCAAATGGTCTATTTTCCAAAAGGAGATACAATTGAGGAGTTACTGGTGGTTATTTATCATAAATTTACCCAAATTGTAGTGAAACTTAGATCATGATATTTTTTCATAAAGTTTGTCAAATTCAATTTATGAGTTTGGGGATTTGGATTCATCCACTCCTTAATTATTGTATGCATATATAAGAGCTTCATAGGTCTAGGAGAGCCAATAATAAGATAATGTCGAATACCTTTTTGTAAACTTTTGGAAGCTATATTTCTCTGTGCTATGTAGCAAAATACTTGTTGTAACATGTTTTTATTGATACAAGTTTGACTTCAATTCATGGTTTCATTGTAATTCTGTTTTTGTGACTGTAAGCTAATCGGTTCACTATTGGTGGGAAGTGCCCCTCACTTGGCTACATAGCTATCATTTGTATTTAACCAATATAGTTTGTGTTTGTGGTTTGAAGATTTCATTGTAGTATTTAAGTTATCTCTGGTAGCATTACATTTTGTTGAAATGTAATGCTACCAGAATATATGTGTGCATGTGTGTGTGAGTGTGTAACAAGGTAAAGTTGCGTGTTTTTTTCATGAGCAACACTAACATATAATACTCATATATTCAATCAATTCACTTTCATATCGAAGTTTGTGTTGAATGATAATTTATTTCTTTTATTCCTGTAGCATGGGAATTGAAGTTTCAACCTTTAACATTCGTTGTGTATTGAAGCAAGGAATTGTGCTGATTGATACTCTTTTTCAATTCTATCTATCATATTTGGTTTTATATAACACACATGTAATACCATTAACCCCTAAAGACTCAAATAATCACTCTGTCCCAAGTGTATACAATGCCTTAAATCAACAAGTCTATTCTAATTTTTTGTAAGGAAGGAATTGTATTGGGCCTTAGCTTTCATACCAAGGGTTAAATACATTGTTTATATAAACAATCAATTTTAATCTCTAAGATTGATCTATTACTCGATATGATCATGACCGTTTGTGCTTAATTATGGGTCCTTACCTAAATAGTAATAAATTTCATTTGACGCTGAATCTTGACTTTTCATAGTTAGATAGAGCTTCTTTGAGTAGGATTCACAACATTTTGATTTGATTGGTTCGATTATAAATCATATGTTTGAGTGTGATTCATTTCCATTCGAAGTAAAAATATTTTATATTTTATTTTTTGGGTTTAACTTTCATGTTTTGTCCAGACAATATTTTATCAATATAGGATTATCATAGATCTGATAATTAGGTTAAGACACTTTTCTCAAGCATTAGTTGATTGTCTTAGAATAGATGCTCCCTTTGTAATTTCAACACTTTGCTTTATGTTTTAATATTTTGTTCTCGACATTTGGTAGAAGAAAAACTAAAAACTAGAACTAGAATCATTTGTTCTTCAAATTCAGCCTGCTAACAAGTGCATGAACATTGTTATACACAACTAAAGTTTGTACTCTATGGTTGTGCTAGGGGGTATGAGAGAAGGACTTGCTAAACGACTTTTAGTATCGTTGTGCTTATCAACATTAATTCTTTTATTTTATGAACATGTCATTTAATTGTTAATTTCCAACAATAGTTGCCAATATTATATTAGGATAGATTATGGATTTAATCCTTGACATATTTTTCTTGCATCTCTAAGTTCATGATCTTGTTTGATAATTTAATTTTGGAAATATAAAAATATATTTTGCTTAACGTTTTTGGTGTTAGGTGTGGAGCCTGATTATCTTATGTATTCAAAGGTATCACCGCATTGGACCCTAGTTCATAATGGGGCGACAATGCCGCCCATCTATGTACGCCGCTAGGGGGGTTCAAGGGGGAATGACGACGATTATTTGGAACCCCCCTGGTGGGGGATCGGGGGCAACACCCCCGAAGCTAAAAATAGACGTAAAATTGCCTTGTAAAATGTTGTAATTTTGTAGTCAATATGGGCCGTTCGTTAGGCAGAGATATGACAGTAGAAGTTATGTTTAATTTAGGGTTTTTTGCCCTAGAAGGCAACCCCTTGCTATATATGAGGGAATTGTATTACGTCTATGTAGATCTGTATTCTGAGCAAGAAAGAAAGAGGAGATTGTGTGAGAGCGAAGAGGGAATTACGACGGATTTTCTGTAGGTTGTACTCTTCATTTTGCTGGATAATATGAAAGGAAGGATTGGCTGTTTCTCCGTGGACGTAGCCCAAATTGGGTAAACCACGTATATTTGTGTCTCTCTTGTTTTATGTGTTTTCTGTGTTTATATTTCTGCAATATATTTTATGTGTTCCATTGCTCTGTAATATATAATTTTCTAACAACTGGTATCAGAGCCGAAAGTCTATTTGGCTGATAAACTCGCAGGAGAGAAGGGTTCTTGGTTCGAGTGGGAGCAATGGCGGAAGATGGTAGGTTTAGGGTCGAAAAATTTAATGGCCAAAACTACCAGCTGTGGAAGATGCAGATGGAAGATTATCTATATCAGAAATATCTTTACCTACCATTGAGCGGAAAGACAAAGAAGCCGACAGGTATGACAGACACAGAATGGGATATTCTTGACAGAAAGGCACTTGGAACAATACGGTTGTGTTTAGTGGCGTTGGTAGCCTTTAATATTTCAAAGGAAATGACAATAGAGGGTTTAATATCGGCATTGGACAAACTATATCAAAAACCCTCGGCCTCAAATGAGGTATTTATTATGAAGCATTTATTTAATATGAAGATTTCAAAAGGTGGGTCTATTGTTGATCATTTAAATGAATTTAATACAGTTACTAGTAAATTAAGTTTTGTAGGAGTTACTTTTGATGGTGAAGTTAGGACTTTGTTATTTCTATGCTCGTTTCCAGAAAGTTGGAATGGTTTAGTTATGTCCATTAGTAACTCTGTCTATGGGTCTAGTACTTTAAAGTTTGATGATGTTGTCGGTGAAATCCTTAGCGAGGAAATGCGATGAAAATTCTCCGATGAGACATCAGGTAATGCTTTGATTGCAGAGACTAGGGGAAGAAAAATGGAAAGAGGAAAGAGCCTAGCATATCGCAGTAATTCAAGGAAAGGCAGATCCAAGTCCAGATCGGGGATAGTGTGCTCGAAATGCGGGAAGAAAGGACACCTGGGGAAATACTGCAAGTCTCAAAAGGGAAAAGAAGGAGATACACAACAAGAAAACAATCATGAAGTGAATTGACAGGTGATGTGTTGCAAGATGCTTTGATTCTTTCATTAGAAAATATTAATGATGCCTAGGTGGTAGATTCGGGGGCCTCATTCCATGCCACACCTGATAGGAAACATTTTCATGATTATGTTCAAGGAGATTTTGGATAGGTTCAATTGGGTGATGATAAACCCTGTAAAATCATTGGAATGGGTACAGTTTTAATAAAAAAAAAGAATGGAAATCAATGACTATTGAAGGAGGTAAGGGATGTTCCAGATCTGAAGAAAAATCTTATTTCAATAGGGAAGTTGGGAGGTGAAGGTTGTGTAACTACTTTTACAGATAAAACCTGGAAGGTCACTAAAGGAGCCTTGGTAATAGAAAAAGGAGAAAAGGTTGGTACATTGTATTTATGCAATGGTATTTCTAATTCTGTTATTGCTTTAACCTTTACAGGAGAAGATATGAAATTTTGGCATCATAGGCTTGGGCACATGAGTGAGAATGGGATGCATATTCTTCACTCAAGAAATTTGTTGTCAAGTTTGAGGCACGTTGATTTAAAATTATGTGAGAATTTTGTTTATGGAAAACATAAGAGAGTTAGGTTCCTCAGAGTTGGGAAAGAAAAGAAGAGCGAAAAACTAGAGCTTGTGCATACAAATGTATGGGGACCTGCTCAGGTATCATCTCTCGATGGTTCTCATTATTATGTTAATTTTATTGATGATGCAACCAGAAAAAACTGGATTTATTGCATTCGAAATAAATATGATAATATTTGATACTTTCAAGAAATGGAAAGCTTTGGTTGAAAACGAGACAAGAAAAAGGTTGAAGTGTCTCAGATCAGACAATGGAGGTGAATATTGCAGCAAAAAGTTTGATAGGTACTGTTAAGAGAATGGAATTCGTAGAGAGAAGACAGTTCCAGGAACACTACAAGAAAATGGTGTGTCAGAAAGGATGAATAGGACAATCATGGAGTGTGCAAGGTGCATGAGATTGCATGTAGGATTGCCTTTACAATTTTGGGCAGATGCTGTAGATACTGTTGTTTATCTAATAAAGAGAGGGCCTTCAAGTTCCTTGGATGGTGGTATTCCAGAGGAGGCATGGACACGTAAAAAGGTAAACTACTCATTTTTAAGGACTTTGGTTGTGAAGCCTTTGTCCACATTAATAAAGAAAATAGAACAAATCTTGAGGCAAAATCAAAGAAATGTACCTTTATTGGATATGGTGTTAATGATTTTGGTTATCGCTTTTATGATTATGAAAAATGCAAAATCATTAGGAGCAGAGATGTTGTATTCAATGAAAAGGTTTTGTATAAGGATCAGACGCAGGAAAAGAAATAGAAAAAAGAAAACAAATAATACACAGTGCTTGATGAGATCACAGAAAAAGTGAAGGTGCCTAAAAATCATAATGATCAATAGCCAGAACAACATCGACAAAAACCACAACAACAAGAAGCACCTCAAATACCTGAAAGTGGTGTTAGAAGATCTACCAGGATAAGTAGACCCCCTAAACAATACTCTCCTTCATTATATTATGTATCGCTAACTGATTCTAGTGAACTAGAATGTTATGATGAAGCAGTGCAAGTAGAAACAAGGAAAAAGTAGGAGCAAGCCATGAAAGAAGAGATGGACTCCTTAACACATAACCAGACTTGGGACTTAGTTAGGTTGCATGTAGGTAAAACAACATTGCAAAATAAATGAGTTTACAGGTTGAAGGAAGAATATGGAGGTAGAATAAGGTATAAAGCTAAACTTGTGGTGAAGGGGTTTGCACAGAAAAAGGGTATAGACTTTGATGAGATATTTTCTCCTGTTGTTAAAATGACTTCAATCAAAACTATTTTAAGTCTTGTAGCAACTGAAAATTTGCATCTTGAGTAGTTAGATGTAAAGACAACCTTTCTCCATGGGGATTTGGAGGAAGAAATATATATGCAACAACCACAAGGATATAAGGTAAAAGGGAAGGAGAAACTAGTGTGTAGGTTGAAGAAGAGATTTTATGGCTTAAAATAGGCTCCAAGGCAGTGGTATCTAAAACTTGACAGGTTTATGTCTGAACAAGGTTATACTAGATGTCACTCTGATCATTGTGTTTATCTCAAAAGGAAAAATGATGGTAGCTATATTATATTGTTATTGTATGTAGATGTCATGCTTGTTGTAGGTTCTAACATGAAGGAAATAAATGTGCTCAAAAGAAAATTGGCAAACTCATTTGCAATGAAGGATTTGGGTGCTGCAAAAAAATCCTTGGTATGAGAATAAATAGAGATAGGAAGAATCGAAAATTAACATTGTCTCAGAGTGAGTACAAAGAAAAGGTGTTGAAAAGATTTAATATGTAGAATGCAAAACCAGTTAGTATAACTTTGGCTATCCATTTCAAACTAAGTAAGGAGGTGTGTCCCAAGACTTAGGAAGAAATGGTTTATATGTCTAAAGTTCCATATGCATCAGCAGTTGGAAGCTTAATGTATGCAATGTTCTGCACAAGGCTTGATATTTCATATGAAATGGGAGTTGTAAGCAGGTACATGAAAAATCCAAGAAAAGAACATTGGATGGCGGTGAAGTGGGTTCTCAGGTATTTGAGAGGTAACACAAATCAAGCATTATGCTTTGGTGGTTCAAACATTGCTCTACAGGGATATGTTGATGCAGATATGGCAGATGATAGTGATAATAGGAGGAGCACAATAGGGTATGTGTTTACTGTAGGTGGAAAAGCTGTCAGTTGGGTTTCAAAACTGCAAAGTTTTGTTGCATTCTCAACAATGGAAGAAAAATATGTTGCTGCTACAAAGGTTAGTAAAGAAAATGATTTGGTTACAAAGGTTTCTGGATGAATTGGGTAAGAAGCAGGAGTTCGGCAGGTTATACAGTGACAGCCAGAGTGCCATACATCTTGCAAAGGATTGTGCATTTCATTCCAAGACTAAACATATACAGCTCTAGTACCATTTCATACAGTCAATGTTGGAATATGGACAATTGAAGCCAGAAAAGATACACACTAACTAGAATCCTGCAGATATGTTAACAAAAGATGTAACCAGGGAGAAACTGAGATTATGCTCAGTGTTAATTGGTCTTCAAGTATGATGAAGAATATGAGAAACAACCAGGTCCAAAGTGGAGTCATTTTCCAACAAATGAAGCAGCGGTGGAGTTGCTATAATCAATCTCCAAGTGGAAGATTTTTGGGTGTGGAGCATGATTAGCTTATGTATTCAAAGGTATCACCTCATTAGACCCTAGTTCATAATGGGGTGGAAATGCCACCCATCTATGTACGCTGCTGGGGGGGCGACGACGATTATTTGGAGCCCCCTCCTGGCAAGGGATCGGGCAGCGCCCCCGAAACTAAAAATAGATGTAAAATTGCCTTGTAAAATGTTGTAATTTCATAGTCAATCTGGGCCGTTCATTAGGTGGAGATCTAACGGTAGAAGTTATGTTTAATTTAGGGTTTTTTCCCTAGAAGGCAACCCCTTGCTATATATGAGGGAATTGTATTGCGTTTATGTAGATATGTGTTCTGAGTGAGAAAGAGAGAGGAGATTGTGTGAGAGAGAATAAGGAATTACATCAGATCTGTTGTAGGTTGTATCTCTTCATTTTGCTGGATAATATAAAAGGAAGGATTGGATATTTCTCCATGGACGTAGCCCAAATTGGGTAAACCACGTATATCTATGCCTCTCTTGTTTTATGTGTTTTCTGTGTTTATATTTCTGCAATATATTTTATGTGTTCCATTGCTCTGTAATATATAATTTTCCAACATTTGGCACCATTATTGGGTAGGTTCTAAAAGAATGAAAGCTTAGATATATTTCCTTTAAATTACACAACTTGGGGGAGGAGAAACAATGATATGAAAAGACACCCTTGTTTCAAAATATATGAAAAGGGTTCTAGCCTAACAGATCCACTTTAGTGGGTTTCTTCAAAGACTTGATTTTTCCTTTTATGAAATTGTGATTTATTTTAGGTTTGATTCATGGAAAGGAAGAGGCTAACTCATGATGAACAAATAACTAGTGACAACAAGTCTTGTAGTGTGAGGGCATCCAAGTACATGGAAAATATTTATTTGAAGTTTTTTTTTTAGCACATTTCATTTATTTCTTTAAAATATTTTCATTTTTAGGGTGTTGTAAGAACCCCCCCACATATTAATCCATGTTCTATATAGGAACTAACATCCAACAAGGAAACATACAAGAATGTTCAAGACCCTGTTGGAGAATATTACTCCAAGAACTTTCTCAAATCATAGTAGCAACTAGTGTCTCTGCCTCTTAGGAAGATAAAATATTGGTAGTAGTCACGAACATATTTTTCTGTCCAGAAGTGATAGAATAAAAAAAAATGCATGATCAACCTATACAAGAAGATCGAAAATCCTTCTCTGATCACCTTTGCCAATCTACTCCGGAGACCAAAGAATCCTATACCTAATAAGATGGCGAACAACCATTAGAACATGAGATCAAGGAGTTTATAACATGCCTATCATCGGTTCCAACATCTACTTAAGAGACCAACCATATGAAAGCAAAATATCTGAATGGAATGATAGAGGAGGACATACTGAGTGGTCCAAATAAGTAATTATACCAAGATCATTATGACTATGTTGCACAGTTGAAGCACCACTTTCTTCTTCAAATTTTTTTGACATCCTACTATTCGAAAGAGTTGGTATCACATGCTCTGGCATACATTGAAGCATACTTTTCAAACCTAAGATTGAGTACATTTGTAATTATGTTGCACACATGGATTCACTAGAAATACTCCTACACTTGAAGGAGAATGTTCCTTTTTAAGTAGACTATGATAATATAATAAATACATAAATAAAATGGTAAAGAGAAAAAATGAGTCCTATTGTGAAAACCAATTTAATTGCACAACTGGACATGAGATTTTCTTAAAAACTAGGCAACTGGAGGGAAAAGTTCACATGAATCCTGTAAACTAATGTTGGTTCAAATATTGTATTCTTCAAAATTATTCATGTTTTGTACTCACATTGGCTGAATTAGGATTCCTTAAGGCCCAAATTTTGACAAGTCCCATCCCATTGACTCCAACACATCATCTACAATTGAGGCTAGATCATTTCATAAGTACCTTGAGGCTTGCATTCATTAATGGCAGGTTCTCTCATTGATGACAATAGGAATGCATAAAGATCCCCTAATTGTCAGATATTGCAGGTGAATTGAAGACAACTCATTCATTCATACCTATCAAGATGTACTTAGGTACCTTGACACTCATTAACAATAACAATGAGTCTTCTCATGTTGGTTAAAAAATACATCAATGGTTGGTAATCCAATGAAATTTTATGATGTTTGGCCCCAATATATGCATTCACATGATGAAAATTGTAACACAAGTTTGACACGCTTGAATATTTTATGGGTTTATGATATCAACAACTTACAACATTTCCATTTTCTTGTATCAACATGTTCCAAGAAAAGACTTTCACTAAGTCTTAGAAAACAACATCCCTGACCTTGTTTGCATGAGGACATGCAAACCCTTAGGTTTGGGGGAGAGTTGAGAAGCTATTTATATTCTTTTTAGATCTTCAACATTTCTAACATTTTTAGTACATCTCAGTTGCTTTTTCTTCCCTTCAGTGTGATCCAATTCAACCTCTTTCAATAGATTTATCTCTCATCAACTTCTCAGTCTTGCTCACCCTCACTTTTTAGTTTTCAATCAACTTGCATCAGTTCCACACAATTTTTCAAGACATAAAAATTCAAACCAAAGTTACTTGAGGTAAACATGTATATATCTCTTTAATGTACTAAGAATTTGGAAAAAAATGATGCATAATCACTTCATATTATACTACACATCATAACCATTGATAAAGTACTCATCACTAGTCATTAACCCTCCATTTTTCCACCATCTATAACTTTATACTCTAATCATGAGACCATAGCAAAGTTATTGTGGTATACAAATACAAAACAACATCCAAAATTTCTTCTCCTTGTACATCATAAAAAATATCAAGATCATTATCTGAATGTTCTAAATAAGGGGATGAAGTCATTGCAGCTCACCCCAATAAAACAAACCACAAGTAAATATTGGTCTCAAGAAAAATATAGAGCATATAAATGACCAAGTCCATTCATACTGCTACCATTTCCATCCTTCAACAACCACTCCAACCTCATACCATTCATGAAGGCCCATTCCCTACTTGTACTCATTTTTGTTGTTCTGTTCAAGATCTGTTTGTTATGACAAGTATGAAGAATGTTTCTCTAGAAGAACCAACACCTTTGGTCTTAAAAGTGTTGCTCAACAAGAACCAACACCAACACAAAGAAACAATGCCACAAATATTCACTCCTGCAAGATAATTAAACAAAGCATACAATAAGTAGTGAGTAAGGATTCACAAGTTTTTGTTTGCATGAGGACATGCAAATTCTCGGGTTTTGGGGAATTTTGGGCTCCAATTTTTTCATATTTCTTCACCCAGTCAAGTCATTATTATTATACCATTTCCTTACATTTCACCAATAACACATGTCCAAATACACTGTAAGTTGCTTTCATTCATGATCATACATCCCATGTGGTTAATACATCATTTTTCTATGTTTTTAGTGGCTAAAAACGATTTTATAATAGTTTTACTACTAAAATTTTATGAAGTATAAATTCCTATAGTTCACTAGTACCAACAGTTCACTTTTGGTACCTGAATCATTGTTTAGCATATGTGAATGCTTCTGGAAGGAAATCAACCACATGTATTTTGAAAGCTGAGGTGTGAACATGGTTTTGTGTTATTCAGATCTCACCCACATCACACGTGTGGACCTCCAGCGCATAAACAACGCTTTAGCAACAATTTCCAAACAACATTTGATGTGGACCTTTAGCGCATAAACAATGCTTTAGCCCAATTTAGCAACAATTTCCAAACAACATATTTGCGATCTGATTTCTATCCAAGCGAAGATAGATCTCAAAATTTTGGAACATGGATTTTGTCCATAATATGAAAATTTGGGTATGAGGTGAGAATTTTTCCAAAAGGTGATATGGTTGACGATATAAGGGCGATTCTTTATCACGAATTTTCCCAAATTGCAATAAAACCAAGATCATGAATTTTTTTCCTAAAATGATCAAATTCGGTTTCTGAGTTGGGAATTTGGATTCATCCACTCCTTAATTTATTTTATGTATATATAAGAGCTTCATAGGACTAGGATATTCGATAGTGATACAATGTTGGATATCCTTTTTGCAAACTCTATGAAGCTATATTTCTCTGTGCTATGTAGTGACATGCTTGCTGTAACATGTTTTTATTAATACAAGTTTGACTTCAATTCATGGTTTCGCTATAATTCTCTTTTTGTGATTGTAATATAATCAATGCGTTAGTAGTGGGAATGGCCCCTCATTTGGTTGCGTAGCCCTCCTGTGTATTTAACCAATATAGTTTGTGTTTTTGGTTTGGAGATTTCATTGCTGTATTTACATTATCTCCAGTAGCGTTACATTTTGTTGATATATATATATAACAAGTTAGAGTTGTGCATTTTTATTCATGAGCAACGATAACACATAATACTTAAATCTTGAGTCAATTCAAAATCATATTGAAGTCTGCATTGGATGATACTTTTTTTCTTATATTCCTATAGCATGATAATTGAAGTGTCAATGTCTAACGATCATTGTATACTGAACCAAGAAATTACGTTAAGCAATATTATATTTCAATTTGATTTGTTATCTTTGGTTTTATATAACATGCATATAATATCGTTAACCCTTGAAGATTCAAATCATCACTCTGCCACAGGTGATACAGTGCCTTGAATCAACAAGTATGTTCTGAGTTTTTGTAAGGAAGCAAATGTATTGGTCCTTATCTTTCCTACCAAGAGTTCAATACCTTGTTTGTATAAATAATCGATATTAAATTCTAATATTGATCTATTACTCGATATTCCCATGACCTTTTGTGCTTAGTTTTGGTTCCTTATTTGAATAGTAATCCATTTCATTTGACATTGGAGCTTGATTTTTCAAAGTTAGACATATTTGCTTTGATATTCCCATGACCTTTTGTGCTTAGTTTTGGTTCTTTATTTGAATAGTAATCAATTTCATTTGACATTGGAGCTTGACTTTTCAGAGTTAGACTTATTTGCTTTGATTAGGATTCGCAACATTTTTTTGATTTGTTTTCTTATATTATATTATATGTATGAGTGTGACTCATTTCTATTCAAAGTACATATATTTTATTTTTCATTTTTTGAGTTTTCTTTTCATGTTTTGTAGGATTATCATAAATATTATAGATGTAGAATATAACAGGTTTAAGTTCTTGTGGGAATAAACATGGGAGGAAGTCTCTTTCACTTTTCACATTATAAGGATTTAGGTTTGGTTATTTATTTGAATAGCAATCAATTTCATTTGACATTGGAGCTTGACTTTTCAAAGTTAGACATATTTTCTTTCATTAGGTTTCACAACATTTTTCGTTGATTTGTTTTCCTATATTATATGTATGAGCGTGATTCATTTCTATTCAAAGTACACATATTTTACTTTTCATTTTTAGAGTTTTCCTTTCATGTTTTGTTCAAATAATATTTTATCAATAGAGGATTATCATAGATCTCATAGATGTGGAATACAAGAGGTTTAAGTCCTTGTGGGAATAAACATGGGAGGAAGTCTCCTCCACTTTTCACATTACGAGGATTTTGTGGGATACAGGGTGCAAGAGGACTAATACCATGTGGGGGAAGTTTTATAGAAGCTTTCTCTACTTCCAAATTGTAATGGTTTATGGGATGTGAATCAACATGGATATGGTGACAAGGAACGTTCCACTTGCTTCTACATGGGTGGGGATTAATATGATAATTAACAAAATAATAAATATTTTAGAAGGGCCTAAATCATGGAAAATGGTAAGAATCCTTTTGATAAAAATGGTTTTGTATAATAATAAAAACAAAAACAACATGGTAATAATGTGAAAATCACTACTTTTTTTGTAACTAGAGGAATTGACAATTGGGTTAGTTTCATACTCATGTGACATGGGGTTGATTATGACTGCTACCACTATACCTATGGGACCTACGACTTGTCCTCTCCATAGATCGAGTTAATTTTGGAGGATTGAACCTTGGATCGCTTAGTTTTCATGATTTCATGTCACTTCGATCACCATTTGAGATACCCCCATGGAAGTGAAAAACACTGCTTTAATAACTAACTTAATACATTTATAATGAATTAAGAGGTCACACTTGTAAGAAAAATAAAAAATAAATGTTGAAAAGTATATAAGGGAAAGGATAAGCATGGACTATCAAATAAGAATTTAAGGGTCATAGCTTTGTGCATGTAGCTCCAAGTCAAGCAAAGTTATAGGCGTTGGAAGGATTTTTATAAGAATCATGTCATTACCAAGTTAAAATTACAGTATTAACAATAAATCCAAAAGCAAATTATGTTACACCACCTTCTTAACTAAACACATGGGTTGGGTTGGTGTGAAAGTGGTATCAAATAGATGTTACAACACTTCGGTTATATGGGTTCAAAAAAATCATATTACTAGTGATGGTAACCAATATGATGAGATAATGTATATTTGAAATTGTAATTGCTAAAGAGACACATTCAAGGTTTGTCTTAATATAATATAGTAGAAAATTGAGGTTATTTTCCTTACCTTGGGTCTAAAATCTATGGGACTTAAGGTACAACATATTTTCATTAGTTCTAAAATAGCTTTAATGCTATGGGAAATTTAATTATGCTAACATAATAACAGAAGATTTTGAATGAGTGTCTACATCATGAAATTCCCCCAAATAATTCCTGAATCTCTAAAAGCATTTGAAGACTAGAATTGCATGGACAACAATAGAAAACAAACCTAGATGGGAAATTTCTTCAAGATTTCTTTCTTTGCATCAAAGAGTGCCAAAAAACATAAATGCGGTAGAGTCCATTTCCTAGTTTTTTCACAGGACCCAGACCACATGCTCCTAGGAAAAGAACCAAAAATAAAACCACCCCATTGCTAAATATGATACTGAAGGCATTGGGTCAATTTGAAGTCCCCAAGTTTACTTTGCTCAAGCCTTGAGAGAATAAAGGTTGAAATGATGAACCCTGACTCGACACACCATGGATAACTCATAATTCGATTTGACCTCATGCATCTGAATATCACCACCCAACACCATTCTTTGCCCTTCGTGTTTTCAGATGGTGCACCAAGACTTCTTCTTTCTAGGCCTAGTTCCTAAGGTTTGTTTTTCTCCACCCCTACTCTCTATTATTGTGGGTGGCGATGACTCCACAAAAGCCCTAATTCCTGGTTATACCATTAGATCCACCACATCTCTAAGCCCTGGAGTAAAGCTATTGAAGGTGACTGGGAGGGTTTTAGTACCTGTTACAAATGACACCGAGACAAAAATTAGAGGGGCATGACTTAACCCCCCATCCACTAAGAGTGTGTGTCTTGCAAACACCAACGAGTCTACTAGAAGATCCTCCAGTACAAAAACCTCCAATTGAAAAAATGCAAAGAGGGAAAACCTTTGAGAGTCTACTTGAGAAGCCAACCCATCCAAGGATCAAGGTACCTCCCACCTGAAGACCAAACCATTGGCGAGTTGTGAGAAGGAATATTAGGAAGTGCTCTAAGTCCAAGTCATCCACTAGACCAAAAATATTTCTCGGACTGAGACACCACCACAAGGTCACTTGATAGCTGTCCCCAACCATAGTTCAAGCGATCTCCACCACTCGCTAAAGATATGACACCTAGATTTGACCAAATTTGGCTACATTCCACAAGGTCAACAGAAATAAAGGGTGAAGAGACTGAATGAACAATTTGGAGTTATGTCTCTCGGATGGAATAACTTCCTGAAGATTCCATGAAGGAGAGAAACCCTTTTGGGAGGATTCCAATGTAGGCTCAAGGGACGTGAAGGCTAATAACGCTATCAATCTTGTCATCATTAGTTCATCGGCTAGGGTCCCTTCTGCGTGATGTAGAGAGACCGCGTGAAACCTCATGCTGAAGTGCCCAAATTCACTATCCTTCATATGAATCATCAAAAAAGTCTATTAATTTATCTTCCATTTAAACCTTCATATATTAAAAAAAAAAGAAAACAAAAGAAAAAAAGTTGGAAGAAGGGAGATGAGCCTACCTTGGTAGACTCCTTAGCACAAAAAAAAACCAAATCACCCTAATGTATGTCGAAACTTCAAAAACCACCCGAAACCTTTAATAAAAAAACAAACTAGCTACAATAAAACACTTCAAGGTATTTTAAAACAAATTATTTTTAGTTTTAAATGTAAAATTAATAAGCAATATTAATTATGAATTATAAAATGGAAATTATTTGATTTGATTTATATAAAGTTCAATTTTTCCTAAATTTAAATTCTTAAAAAATCCACTAAAAGTGAGAATCAATTGTGAAGTTACAATGTTCCAAAAGATTAAGCTCCATAATTTTTTTATAATCTTCCATGAGAACATCGACTATAAACAAATCGTTTTTCTATTTAACATATTATTATTTCTAACTAAAACCTATCCTAATAATATTATATAAAAAATTAACGCTTTATAGTACTTTTCACACACAAATAGATATGCATATAATATGTGATGGTTTTTTATTTTCATATTAAAATGAAAGTGTATATCTTATAACTTCCTCATAGTTTCAAAAGCTATACGTATATTACCTTTTTGATCTCTATTTTTCTTCTTGTCAAAGTGGAGAATTAATTCGCTTTCATTAATCCGATATGCCTTTCTTTAAAAAAAAGGCTAAACACTTATTATATAAATTTGAATGCATTCCATGTAGACATTGAATAAGATGGATGAAATTAGGGTGTCGAGAAGTCATATACATCAATATATGTATAATTTTGAAAAAATTGTATAATTATCATATTTAATTTTAAAGAGAGAAGTAAATGTGCCTAAAAAAGTTTTCAATATGGTTTTTAATTTAAGTCTTTAATCATTAACTATTTAGAAAATGATGGAGTTGTTATTAAGAAAGTGTAATGGAAATATATACTACAACATAAATATATAATTTTGATTTTTTTTAAAGATAATTTTGTAGTTTTTTTTTTTAATGGATATTTTGACATAAAGAGATTAAATCTAATCTATATAAAGGTTCAAGAAGTTTTATATGCGAAAATAAATAATTTGTGGAAAAATCTTAAGAATAAAGATAAAATCTCCAAATAAAAAAATGAATATATTGTGATAATTCATTCATATAAAAAAAGTGCTTTTTATAGCTTTACATAGATCTTTTTGTTGATGGAGTTAACATCTATAACTCATTAAAATTTTAAAATTTTAAATTTCAACTGTTCACATTAATCGCATGAATCTCATAATTATACATTATGATTATCTATAGATGCATGTCCCCCATGGAGAGGTGCATTCTTCTTGGAGAGGTGAAATACTCCTTTTGGTAGGGAAGCCCTCTTGTGTTGTATTAGTTCCTCTTGGTTTATGTGAAAATTATCCCACCTTTCCTCCTGGTTTAGAAATTATTTTACATGGAGGAAAAAGGTTGTAAGATCATCTATCAATTTTGTAGATAGAGTGGGAGTTGTAAGGAGATTGGTGTGATTGCTAGAGATTAAATATTTTCTAGAGGCTTTATTTATTTCCATTTCATATGGTAGTCCAGTGCTAGAAAAATAGTAAACCCAAGGGAAAAGTTCTTTACTAAACCAACCATGCTACTCTTGTGGACATAAATAGCCAATAGAGAAAACAATCATGTGAAAATATGTAGCTTATAGATGAGATGAAAACATGAGACAAGATTAATAATAGAGGTGCATATTAGAGGCTTATATTAGCTATTTAGGGAGCATATAAACATTATTAATGATGGTATAGCTGACACCCACAAATTGTTCAACATCCTTCTTCTCAAATGTTGAAAAAAATTTCTGTTTATAAGTGCATAACACATCTTAGTAGAGGGACAATAATAACGTCCAATAGTTGCCACAAAGTGCATAGTGAACCTATGTAGAAAGTAAATGGTTGGCAATGCACAAATTTGTGTGAAGAATATTCCTCTTTATAAGTGCATAAGACATCTTAGTAGAGGGACAATAATCATGCCCAATAGTTGCCACAAAGTTCATAGTGAACCTATGTAGAAAGTCAATGGTTAGTAATGCACAAATGTGTGTGTGTGTGAGAGAGAGAGAGATCAATATCACTTTGGACAAGTTGTACAACTCCAAATAGAAACAAGGGCCAAATACATTCTTGATAAACTCCCATACAATTTTCCAAACCTACCATTGTGACATAATTATGTTTAAAATTCCATGTGACAATTCTTTATATCACATTGATTAATATAAATAAATAAGTATATATTTATGTAAATAAGTATATATTTATCTAGAGTTACTGTCTACCATAATTTAAGCAAGTCTTTCCACCAACAAAAGTAGGATTCATACGTAATTAAGCATGCTTTTCATGAGTTGATATGAATTTCTTAGACAAAAATAGATAGAAGTAAAAATTTGATAGTTGCTTCACTTAAAGCCTATTTTAACAATAAAGTTTTTAAATATAAAATACGTATATGATAAAATAATAATTATTTTATATTTATTAATTTATATAATTAAAGTACAAAGAAATGATGATTCACACTTATTAATATATATTAATGATTACATTATATAATAATTATTTTATAACTATTATCATATTATACTTATTTATGATATTATGATAATATATTTAATATAAGTTACATATTGTGCATCATATTAAATTAGATGTAGCTTATCCTATTAAGCTATTTAAGTGAGATAAGGTTGTTGTATGAATTAAAAATGAAGGTGATGCTTCTTTCATGTAATTCATGAAGAGTTTGTCGGGAATACACTTCAAAAGGATAGAAAAACATGTGAAGGCTTCCATTGAGGACCAATCTGGACAATTCTATCCAATTTTCCCTTACTATAACTTGAGAGATAGCTGCAAGTTTAGGTATCTGAATAATGTAAATAATTTTAATGTAATATTGGATTTAATATTAATATTAAACCAAATACTGATATAAATGTTTAACATTTATATATTGTTATATTAATATTAATAGGTTTAATATATTATAATCTATATTAATGTATTAGGTTGGAAGGCTTTAATATAATATAATATAATATAACATAATTTTCAAAGTACACACGAATGAATAAACAAATTTATGATAAATCATTGAATGCTTATTATTAACAAGAATGTACATATAAATACATTGTCTTGACCCTTGGTTTCATATTCCAAGAGGTCTCTTGTACTTTCGTAACAATTCATATTTGTCCACACCAACCTTAATGGATTAGGTGTCGAACATTCCCCCCTTAATCTAAAGGAGTGTATATGAGTCCAAGAAGAGTGATAAAATAAAAAAATGCAAAAATTCATTGCAACTAATGGCTAGATGTGCTCTCTGAAATTTTGGGTTTTAAGGAAGACCATAAACAAAAAGAGGTTGGAGAAATCGAGGGATGTTGGTTTAAAATGGACTATAAACTGATGTAGAAGAAACCAAAGTCATCTGGAGGTGGTGGTTTAAGGAAAACACCAATGAAAAACATGCTCATAGAATATGATTTTGTCTTTGGCTACAACTTTTGGATATGGCTATTGCTGACTCTAGCTCTAGGGCCTGAAAACTGGCTTTGGTTTAAGCTCGTTTGATTTGGCTTCGAATATGGTAAATGACCATTAATTCCCCCCCTATCAGATAAAAAGTGAGAAGATAAAGAAATCTCAACAACAAAGCATGTCAATAATTAAGAATGAAATATGAAGTACAACTGGAATATATTTTTGGTTATTGAATCCCATTTCCAAGAAGCGATCCATCCAAGGTGAATCTTTGATCTTGCAGGAGTCTTGTTTCTGGAAAACCTGTTTGAATGATGAGTATTTTTACCACAATGCTGACATGGGTGAAGATCAAAACACAGATCTTTCACATAGCCAACTTGATCATAATGTTGCCATCTGTAAATATCCTTTAGTTGTGGAAGAGGCAAAGATGATCCATCTTGAAGAAAAACAACACTCTGAAACTTGATGGGTTTAGAGTAGCTTGTAGTGTAAAAGGAAACATCCTTCCTGTATCCAAGAATGATTCTATTGTTATTGTTCATAAGCTCTTCCCAAGCTCTGATGATGTGTTTGGGAAGTGCAGGATGAACCTCTGCATATTCATGCAAGTTTTCTCCTAAAATGGGTACTTGATGGGAATCAACTACTAGTTTCTGATTAGAGTCCATATCAATCACGAAAATGAATTGTTCTAAACAAGAACTAGTTCAGAATGAAGATTGTTGTATTATACCTCATTTTTTTGTAGTTGTGACTCAAGTTAGAGAAACTCAATCATCTCCTATGCATGATGTAGATGGACTTTGATATAATTAAGAGCGGATTTGATGATTTTTTTTGTGTCATAATCAATAAAAAGTTTCATAGTATTCAATAACTCTAATACTCCATTAAGTCTGCCCATTTTCTCATCAAGAATAAATGCCTCAAAGGGTCTCAAGTAGAAATGTAGCACTATTAGGTCTCTCCTTAAGCAAAAGTTTCCCTTTAGGTTATCAGTTTCCAAAAACTTCTTTTACTATTTTCCAAAGTTGAATCAAACTATGAACAATGAATTCTAAGTGATTCTTGTATGTCAATCTCCTAAAAAAACTCATTGATCCAAGCTTTAATATTTTTTTTTTTATCATATACATTTAGAAGAAAATCTTCCTCACACTATAAAAATATAAAGATCAATGGGGCTAGTCGAAAGGTATCAACAATTCTCTTGTGAATTAAATCCTTCACATGTGAGCTCTAAACTACATGAAGAATATCTGAAATCAATAGTGAGAAACCCATTGACAACGAATGATTACAATAAGAATTGAATAAATGCATGAAGGGAGAAGAAAGGGAACAACCAAACCATTACAAGTCTGCTAAAACTAGTTTACTGCAAGTATGATGATTGTAGGATGAATGCTAGTGCTGCAATAAGGAAATGACTTGTATCTAGATCTAGAGCTGCAATATGCATTCCAAAAATTGGTAGATATATTAAAGAGTCACATTATCATGGCTTCATGGGTTCAAACAACACATTTAAATGAGAAACATCGACCAAGAAGAATTGTAAATGAATTGAACATTAAATAAATCAAACTTTTATCCTTCTAGTTATTTTTGAACTCAAAACCTATTACAGGGACTGGATCTCATCACTGCCACTCCTCTAAAAGGAGGTTTTAACATTCGCAATCCCATTGAAAACCTTGAACAATATTTGGAAGTTGGCTGACAACTGCATTGGTCTTTAAGGATTTCTCATTTGGTCCACTTTCTCATAGTTTTGGTCTTGGTGAATTATAGAAATAGTTAAGCACGAATTCATCCTAGGGACAACCAACTGAGGTCGATGTCATTCCCTCAAAATAAGGGCCAATAATCTCCTTCTTTTCTTTTTTCCTAGGAAGGAGTTCAAATTCATAATCTGAATACCAATTTAAAAACATAAAAACCAGGATGGATACAAACCTCATAACCTATGAGGTTTGTAAAGCTCAACCTCTGACATATATATTTTTTTTGGCCTTATATCATTGCTTATAACAATGATTTTTACATCATGTGAATTTTCTTTCAATTCTCAAAATCTAACCTCTCCTTTGTGTGAACCAGGATGGAGTTGGGAGTGGGAGTGTTATACGAAGGTGCATGAGGGTGGGAACAAGAGAATTATATCAAGGTGCCACAAGAAGACAATGCACAAATAATGTAGGGTTTTTGGAGGAATAACACCAAGACAAAATAAATGGTTGTGTGAATGTTAGAGTGGAGAAAGATGCAAAATATGATGGGCTCTCGAGAATTCACAAGTCAAGGGTTTTTTGAGTCGATGGCATCATGATCTAGATGCATATGGGTGTTATGGATAATGCAAACAAAAGAACAAATCTGGAATGTGGCACTACACAGGTTCCACTGGCTAGAGACTAAGCAGACCATATCATAGACAAGTTTGGCAAGACATATCATAGTTTGGCGTTAGCAACTGTACTGGTATCTATTACTAATAGGCTTAGACATATATACATTGAGTTATTGGCACTCCATAGAGAAACTATAATAGATAGATGGAAGTTACAACTGAGAAGAAAAACACTGAAATATATGCACATAATTCAACTTGAATTTAGCTTAAATAAATTCATAGTGCAGGTCTAATGGCATAACTGACATACAGAGAAAGGTCATAAAACTAGTGGCTCGAACTTGAGTAGGGCAGGAATTTGCTTGCTCTAACACCACGTCAAACTACACACGGATGAATAAACAAATTTAGGATAAATCATGAAATGCATATTATTAATAAGAATGTACATATAAATACATTGTCTTGACCCTTGGTTTCATATTCCAAGAGGTCTCTTGGACTTGCGTAAAAGTTCATTGTAGATGTTGATTTCTAATCTTATTTGATTGATTTCACTTGATGCATTGATTCCAGTGTAGATGTTGATTTATAAACCTATTTCATTGAATGCACTTGTTGCATTGATTTTAGTATAAATGGTGATTTCTAATCATATTTGATTGTTTTCACTAGATACATTGATTTTAGTGTAGATGCTAATTTCTGATTTGATGTAAATTGATGAACAATGTGCATTGCTTTCAAAGTAATTAGATTAATAATTTGCATTTTTTTCAGTCACATGCACAAAGTAATTATTGACGTCGTGCATTGATTTTTGTGCTATAGTAATCATTAACATAGATCCATATTAAATAGAATTCAACAACAAAGAACAAGTAAAAAAGAAAGGTACAAGAAATGAAAATTGAAGACGCATTGATTTTAGCGTAGATGTTAATTTTTGATCTAATGTAAATAGGTATTTTATGTGCATTATTTTCAAAGTAATTAAATTAATAATGTGTATTGGTTCCAGTGTATGAATAAAGTAATTATTGATGACAAACATTTATTTTTGTATTACAGTAATCATCACGTGAGATCCATATTAAATAGAAATGAATAAGTTTAGATCCATCATAATCATGAGTTTAGATTTATCTTAAATAGAAATGAATAACAAAGAGCAAGTCAACAAACAAAGACATAAAAAATGGCAGTTACTAAGGACTATCAACAACAATGGGAGAAGCAAAGAGAAGATCAATAGAGAAACTCAACAACAAATGACAACAGAACAATGACAAAAACAAATGAAGAAAAAAATTGAATAAAAAATCATATCAAAGGGAATATCAAAGAACATATTGACAATGAAGGGCACAACAAATAACAACTAAATAGAGTCAAGATTAAAGAGTAAAACAAAATATGCAACGAAGAGGAAATCGACAAAAAAGGTAGAGGGAAAGGAAATTGAAGAACATGAAGAACAAATAAAGCAAAAAGATGAATAACGAAGAGCATATCAACAAAGAAAACAACATTCAACCAACTCAAGCATAGTATAATAGGAAAATGAAAATATTATGAGAAAAAGATAATTAAAAAATATCTATGCCAAGCTCAATGTGTAACTCTCACTGATATGAATATTGCACATCAAAAATCCATGAAAAGATTTATCAATTAGCTTAATCAAATATGTCTAGAATTCAGGTATTTAATACAAATATAGGTCAATGTGCGTGAGATGTAGACGATAAAGAATTTATCAGATTAATGTTAGACATATTTAACACATTTAAAACAATCAGATTAATCAGATTTTTTGTCTGGCTATGCATGACTAAAACTAGCCTAGATCTATTTAACTCTGGATCTATCAAACACCAAGGGGATTAAATCTCTTGAGTGAAAATATTTCCTCAAGTTTTGCACTCAAAAAGATGCTTGATAGATTTGAAATTAAGATGGATGTAGGCTCATATTCATTATAATAATCTTTCGTCAATAATTTTCAATCATAATACAACAATATTAACCATAATTAAGATGAATGTAAGCTCATATTCATTATAATAATCTTTTGTCAATAATTTTTAATAATAATAAAACAATATTAACTATAATCCACAATAGTCTACTAATCTAACTATACACATTGTTAACTAACACAACTATATCAATAAAACAATAAAGCAGTCAATATACATTAATAATAAATGCCATTATGAATTAAAAAACAAGTAATATACTTGTAATAGTTACTTTATTAATATAGTTATACTGGTAAATACAAACATTAACTTTAAAGGATTAACTCCCATCATTTTTTGGGTGTCCGCAACGAAAAATATGCCAGCATCCAGGATCCTGTCCAACGGCCGACGACCGAAATTTGCACGCCACTCCACCTAATATTTCCAATTCATGAAATCATGATACCCTTATGGTAACCAAAAGTTTTGGAAATCCTCATCCAAGCTGTACCTGCTCGGCATTGAGCATTGTTTCACAAGCAACACAGAAATATTTATTACAACGACTGATACGGAATTCTTCAAAGAAATATGTTAAATTCAGTGGCAAAGTCCCACTTAGAGACTCTGCAACGTCGATATCGGTCTATTGATATATATAGACTCACAATTCAATAATCACATAACAATTCTAACAACTGAGAGAGGGTGTACTCGAGTCACCACTTCATCCCTAATTATTGATCGATGGTTATACGCATTCATTCGGCGTTGGCTTTCCTTAGAGTTGGCGTCCCTGGAATGTCTGGCCGAATTGCCAGTTAGAAGGAGCAGTGTTATATGAAACAGTTGTCCGCCCATCACTGGTGGTGACCTTGAAGGACAGGCTCTGCCCGTTCAACAAGGAATTGCTTTGCCAGTTCTGTCCCCAGTTGCGCGACATGGGCTGCCAACCGGTCTTTGAACTTTTTATCGAAACCGCCTGGACATCTCCAGCGCCCCCGACATTGGAGATGAGTACGAGGTTGAAGTATGAGTGGCCGGTGATGGTGAAGCGAATTCCGCCATTCCTCAAGCACGGGACCCTGCATATTAAGCTCATAGAAATTAATTATTAATTATTAGGCAGAAAGGCTCATTGAGTTTAGATGATCATTTTACAGTTTTACAATGGTGTAATATTGTCTGTATTTTCATTAAATTTGAAATTTTGTTTATCTTCGTTTATATAAAATTAAAAAATTAGATTTCTCAAACTTCTCATTAGATCTATTCAATCTATATATATAATATTGTCAGTATTTCTCATCAAAATTGAAATTTTATTTATATTCACCTTAAAAAATTGGATCTCTCCCATCCAATAAATCTATGTTAAATTCTGAGGAAATGAGATTGAGATGCAAATTAGTGTAGATTCTGAGGAAATGAGATTGAGATGCAAATTAAGGATGAGCCATTTAATTACCTTCTATAGAGGATTGGGACAATCCCACTCTTGTACTTGGCGATCTTTTCAAAGGCGGGTTCAGCCATGTCAAAGTGCTGCAACGGTGGATTGCACCATCCACCGTTGTCATTGGGGAGAGCGTTGTTTGGTGGGCAGAAATTTGTGGCTGTGATTGTCACAGTCCCTGACAAACACCATTGAGGATCATCGTTACATTTCATTTCGTAGCAGGCTCCGCAGCTGAACCCGTTGTTGAACAGAGCAGTGCTAAGCGCAGCAGTATCGGTTCCATAACCTTGGCTGTACAGATTCCCGTATCCGCAGGCCCCTCCTGGTGACAAAATTTCATGTTAATTAGAGGCTCCTTATTCAGACAAAAACATACCGATCTTCATGAAATAAAGTTGTGTAGTTTTACCCATTGTCCCAGACGCATCACTGCCACCGTAGAATGTGGCATGAGCCGACTCCCAGCCGCCATATCCATGAGCTCCACTTAAAAACCAGATGAGTGTTAACAACGAGACCATCGCAATGCTCTTTACCAGTTCCATCGATCTGCAATACATCACATGAGAGCAATCAAACCACCGAGAGCAGTGACTCAGCTTTGAGTAAAGTTAAAAGAGCCGTACCTCTTTGAAAAGTCTGAAAATATGAAGCAATAACGATGACTTAAACAGAGGCGGAGGACTTCTTTGTTTGAATCTGCGAGGATTGCGCAGTATATATAGATAGATATGCCTGGGCTGTATCTGGTAGTGGTTCCATCGTAAATTGATGTTGGAAACATTATGGGTTTTGTTTTGTCGGCAGCACATGCTGTGTGAGCACGTGGCTTCAATAGACCCACCCGCACATGCTGCGGAAATTAACAATGGCAGACACTGATGCAGAGCCAGGGTAGAGAAGTGGGCCTCATAGAAAAGAATATTTGTTCTTTTAAACGATGCATGCTTTTTTTTTGCCTGTGCCAAGTGCACAGCCAAGTACTTGACGCAACTCACATAGAAATTACATGGAAAAAGACGCTGGCCATTGTTGACTGTGAATTTAATCGCATACTTTTACTAAATTTGAATAGTTCTGTTCAATCGGACATAATCCGCAGATACAGACATTTTTTAGGTTTATGATTCTAAATGTGGTAGATTTTTTGGAATGTGTTTTTATCCTATTAAATTTGAATTATAAATTTTCTAAAATTCTACTGTTTTAGAAATTTTCTATTATATTAAATATATATAATTAAAAATTTATTTTAAATAAAAAATAAAATAAAATTTAACCAAATAAAATTATACCATAAAAAAAATTTCAAAACCTAATAGGTTAAGACAAAATCATTCTAATACTTAATTTTTATCTCATCCATACTAATAACAACACTTTCAGTTTTAGTAATTCTATATATATAACAAAAAGACATTAAATTCAATGTGGATAAGTTTTATATATATAACGAAGAAACATTACTAAAAAAATAAAAATTTTAGCACCAAAAACTCCTAAACCTAATATATTTAAACAACACTATTTTTAACACTTAGCTTTTATCTAATCCATACCAATAATCAACACTTCTACTTTTAAAAATTCAATTTGAATAAACTCATATATATATAACAGAGATATTACTCGATCACAAATTTAAACAAATTTAAATGGGTTAAAAACATTTAAACTCTTTTTCTTTTCTTTTTTTTTCATTATTAAAATTTCAAATCATATATATTATCTAGTGACCAGATATATTGTTTGTGATTAACCAAAATTTATTTTTTTTTAATAATAATGGTAGGATTATTTTCATATGAAAAATAAAGCTAAATATTACTCGACACAATTTTATTGATGATGATGATGGTGGTTAACATCCACTAAGACCAAACATTGGTCTATCGGACCTAAAGAAATAAATTATTTATTTTGATTTAAGATTTTATTCCTATGCTCAAAAAGCTTGGAGAGAAACCTCCCGAGCTCACTATAATTTTGACATTGTAAAAGGCTAGGAAGGTCGGTGTTGTAACAAAGATTGTGAAACTGAGATCATTTGTGGTTGTACGCGGGGCACTCTAAGAGGAAGTGGTTTTCATCCTCGATGTTCCTATTCTCACATATATGGCATATCCTTTCCATCCATGGCGTTTTAGGAACTACCCAACAACCTATTTCACTATGGAGCTCATGAGAATTTGTTCTAATCTTTGCTATATTAATTTTCTTCTTTGAGCTCGTTAAAATAGAGAAATACTTTTGATCTTCTAGGGTGGGGTTGATGACCTTATAATAACTTAATTTTCTTTTAGTCGCTAAATCTTTCTCACACCACATTTTTTCTTTGAACTTAGAAGTAACAATATCTTTAATGTTATTTATGTTTTGCAATGCATCATTCTCGTTGATCTCCCAATAGTTTAACCAGGTCCTTGTGTCTTTATGCCACCCCCAATTGAGCCTTAGGTGGTTTTGGCTGGAATTTAAAGCTAGCTTAGGAAGTCTATGATCGTCTATGTTATTGAGTTTGTGCTTGTACAACAGAAACCTAATCATAACTAGGCTTTCAATAGGGGAAATACTTGCTTCTATAAAGAGAATAGGATAGGGAGTATTACTTTTAATTTTCAGGTTATAAGTTATAAAACGCTTCTGGATTTGCTCAAACTTTCTCCATGATTCTCTGGAGATGTTGCAACTCCAAACCTCACAGCCATATAAGATAACATGAGTGACTAAAGTTTCAAAGAGGAACTTCTTTTTATCCCACATTACGAGGTTTGATGTTTTACAATTATTTTCAAGACCAAAATAAGCTTTCCCCCCCCCCATTAATCATTTTCTCAATGCTATGGGTTCCAGTTGAGCTTGTGATGAATATTAATTCCTAGGTACTTGTAAGAATACACTTCCTCCAATTTATTATTGTCATACATAAAATTAGTGTAAGTGTCCTTCTTGGATTTGATAATCATAACTTTTGTTTTGTCAGTGTTAACAGTCATACCCATGGTAGAGAATAAATCCTTAGGAAGCCTGAGTTCCTTATCAAGATCAGATGGGCACCTTGCCAAAAGAACAATATTGTCAGCATAGAGAAGAAGGATGACGACTATCCCAGCTAAGATTATGCCATCACATCCTGCTTCCTCTAAATATCCTTCGAGCTTATCGATGTAAATGCCAAATAGGGTAGGGGAGAGGGGGCAACCTTGTTTAACTCCGATGTTACACTTAATATCTTTCGACCACCCCTCATGGATTTTTAGCTTGGCAATTACATTCTCGTATAACTTTATAGCGGCAACTCTCAACTCGAGAGGAACCTTTAGCTCTTCTAATCTATTCCAAAGGTTGTATCTAGAAACCGTATCGAAAGCCTTTCTAAAGTCCACAAAGCAACAAAATAAATTGGATTTATCATTACGACATTCCTCCGCAATGATCCTAAGCGTAACGAGGTGGTCTGTTGTTGATGTGATGCCTTCTGAAACCTGCTTGGCCTTTAGCCCGCTTACCTTCACTTTGAAGCCATATGCTTAACTTCTTTTCCAAAATACTACCATATAACTTGGCTAAGAGAGGGCTGATCATAATTGTCCGATAATTAGAGGGGTTATTTGTATCCCCAATTTTAAAAATAGGGATAATGAGGCTCTCAGTCCAAGGTTTAGGAAACCCTTGCTTGACTGCTTGATTGAAAAGCTTGTGGATGTGGGGGATGAGGACGGGACCTCCAATTTTTAAGATTTCTGCCTGGTAACCTTCAATGTCCTTAGCTTCCCATTAGGAAGGTGATTAACCCCAAACTTAATGTATTCTAAAGAGAAAACTTCTTTCGTTGTGAGCAGGGTTTCCAAATTATCCATGACAGCTGGAGATTCATAAAGCTTTTTAAGATAGGAATTCCAATCGTGAAGAGCAATTTTATTATTATCTTTAGTCTTCCTAGTCAGAATCTGCCTCCAAGATTTCTTAGGAGCTACCTTAGAGAGGTGTAAGAGATTCTCCTGTCTTTGACGAATGTACTACCTCTTTTTCCTTTTAGTTAGGGCTTTGTATATTTTTATCTTGTCCATTTTAAGAGATTCATCAACAGCTTCCTTAATTGCTCTCCTTGCACTTTTACAATCTTTGTCATACCATGGATTGGTTCTGTTATTTCTTTTATTATTTGAAACTTCAATTTAGAACTTGTTAATAGAATATGAGAGGGTTGTAGTAAAATTATGATAGAGGTCTTCTATGTTGTCTATACTAGATAAAGGAAGCAAATTAGTTTTAATTCATTTAGAAAGAGATCATTTTTATTTCTATCAAATATTAAGTTCTTTTGGCTGTAAGTATTATTTTCTGTGGGAACTCTATGCATGAAAAAATTGAGAGTTATAAGTAAAGGCCTATGATCAGAGTGAGGTTCCTGGTCGTTTAAGATGTCAAAATTTATTATTTCGTTGTATTATGGGAGATCAGAAATAACATAGTCTACCACGATGCTACCAAGTCCATGGATGCAGGTCATCTTGCTAGAATTGGGCCACTTCTTTAGACCGTTGCAAATTATGAGATCCCGAGCACTACAGAGCTTGATTAGCTCCGACCCAAACAAATTTTCCCTGAGGTCTTCAGAGCTCCTTTTATAACTACTAGCCAAAGTAGGGTCTTTGTCTAGCCAAAGAGGATTAGGGTTGGAATGATTGCTTAGAATAATATCTTGGTTGTTTGAAGTTCGAGCATTAAAGTCACCTATTAAAAGGATATTACCGTCATTCCTTAGGCTAGAAATATCATTCTCTAAACCATTGTAAGGGTTACTTTTATCTAGATTCTTCTTCTTATAGAAGTTAGAATTGATGGGGGGGAAATAACATATTGCTATGTAGGACTTTTTATTATTAATGTCTCTGATCTCTATCCAACTATATTGGTTGTGAGGGTCGTTTTTATAAATCCTAGCATGGGGGGAGATGTTCTTCTTAATGTAACAAGCTATTCCCCCAATGCCTCTACGAGATGATCGCTTGTTCCAGGTAGACCATAGCGTAAAGCCATCTATGTTAGGGACCTTAGATTCTTCGGGCTCCCAAGTTTCAACAAGTAAAATAATATCAACATCATTTGAAATCCAACTTAGCTTGAGGCCTTTGTTCCATGGGAAGCCCCGATAGTTCCAAGAAAGGATCCAGAGCATGTTTAATTGCTATTGATTACTATATTTTTGGTTTCTATCTCGAATAAAGGCTTTTCTATTTCTGATTATTGCCCATTTTCCTTCCTTTCTAGCTTCTTTTACTTTTTGAACCTCCTTTCTTAATTCTGCTTGATCTTTTGGAATGAGATCTTCATTTATGAAAATTCCCGTTCCTTTTAGACTTGAGGTTTTACTAAGTATGTCATACTTATGATCAGTGGAGCTCACCTTTATGCGGATTAGTCTTTCTTTATTCTCGGTTAATTTCCCCAACCTTGTTGCTACTGTGAGACACACTGTTTCAATTTGTAATCTATTATGTAATTCTGTCTGGGCTAAGGCTAAAGTATCCTCATCTACTTCTTCTTTTAAACCGAAGATTATAAGGTTCAAGGCCCTTTTGTTATGTTCGTGGTCTAATTCTATTAATTTTTTCATTTCATCTTTAATTGGTTTGATATCTAACTTATCTACCACATTATTTAGGGTGAGGTGGCTATTAACTTTTTCTTCTAGTTCTTTAATCATGTCTTTCATTTTAAGACTCTCTAAAGTATCAACATCTCCTTGCTAGGATGGTTGGTTAGTATCTTGGTTTTGTTTTTCTATAACCTGCAATCTAGTCTCCATTGCCTCTATTTTATTCTCCAGTAGTTCTATTTTATTTTCTATTTGTTTTTGGATCGTGTCTTCAAGAGATGCAAATTTATTTTCCAGCATGGATTCTAACTCTTTTTGTAGCTTGGCTTCTCTTTCTTCCCTACGTTTCTCTAAAGACTCTATATACTCATAAAGGCCTTGTAGAGTAACTGTGCTAGGTCTGCCCTTGGTAATCTTTGGTAACTGTGGTGAAATATTCATACTTAAAATTATATGAGCAAATATGTATTAGAAAAAGAAAAAGATAAGGAATGTGTGCCCCTAATATTAGCAAACCTGACTACAGATTGCCCGTGCCAACCCCAACCCGCAGATCGAAGAATATATAGAGTACGTTTTTAACTCTTTCACTGAGCCTCAGAACTCTTTCACCGAAGAATATATGCGAAGAATATATAAAGTACGTGTTTAACTTTTTCACCGAGCCTCAGAACTCTTTCACTGAAGTATATATAGAATACGTGTTTAACTCTTTCACCGAGCGTCAAAACTCTTTCATCGAAGAATATATGCGAAGAATATATAGAGTATGTTTTTAACTCTTTTTGAAAAGTTTGAATAATGACAAGACAATTTTATTAATAACAAAATATTAATTATTGATAGTTAATTTAAAATTTTGGAAGTTATAATCTAAAATAGACACTCTTAATAATAATAATAAAGTAAAATAAAGTTATAATAAAGTTATGATTTAGTTAATTATTATTATTATTTTGACAATATTATATTACAAATAAGTGTTTTGATGTTTATCATAAATTGACTTTTATCAAGATTTACCAACTATTTAATTATTGGGGAGGTAAATTATATTGAGACCAACAAATTATTTATCATATTTCATATTTTATGAAAAAAGTTGACTATAAATTGAAAAGTTTTAATTATAAAAATTAAAATCATTTTTATTCTTAGGTATAATCCAAAACTCTTATTCATTAATTAAAAATTAAAAATCATAAAATATTAAAACACAATTTAACAATTAAATAACAATTAAAAATGATTGTTCTCACTGTTGATTTGATGATAATAATTTTTTCCAAAATTTTAAAATATTAAAAACAATTTAGAAATTCCTAAAAAGATTTTAAATCTACATCCAAAAAAAATATTTCATATAGCCAAATTTTATCTACACAAATAATGGGTTCTTGTAAGTTAACTGTGTATGCTTGCAATTTCCAAGGAAAAATAAATAACCCAAGACACTTTGCTTTTTCAGTAAAAGTTTGAACTCACAAAGCTGCTTTTATAACAATTAGTCATCAACTTTACTCAACTTTCATAAATTCAGTATAGATTTATTTTAAATAGGGTTCATGAACCGAGAGAGATTCAATTTTTCAAGTGTAAATTTTATTATGAAATAACATTATTTAAATGTTTTGTATAGTTATTTTTTTTTTATAAACATGAACAAAATTTCAAATTTTATTACAGATAAACAAAATTACACATAACACTGCGCTGTAAAATAAACCTTTAATTTATCAACTTTAGAGTAATAATAAGCCAGATATACATAACATCCCATCCCATCGATCTTCTGACAGATTATGACGGATACTCATTGCCACTTTACTTCCATTAAACCATGAGTCTCGTTAAATTAATAGCCAATAACCATATGGCGATATTCATACTCGATTAAAAAATAAAACCAGAAGTTCAACAAATTGGTACTGCGTTTTGTTATTTATGCTTTTGTCTGGTGAATTTGGTGAATTTTGTTTGATATGGGATCCATATCCCCACTGTATTTAGTCTTCTTTATTCGATTTGCAGGTAATATTTAATAGTTTTCATTTGGTGGGAAAGGGAAGTGCCCCCACCATGTCCATGTTGAAGAACGGAATGTTAATGACAACCGGGTTATATCGTGTTTGATTTGACAGTGAATTAGATAAGCAATTAGGAGAAGAAATATGTTAGTGTGAAGTGAAATAGTTTTGCAATATGAAAATGGAAGACACGTACATGCGCATTACGTTGTCGTATATGTGTGAGAGTGATTTTGGTTATCCTCCTGGATAAAGGTTATCCTCCTGAACAGGAGATTGTGAAATACATAACTCACGTGCCTTTTTCTAATCACGTGAACTGAATGGTGCAGGCTTTCATAATCCACGGAAACGTATGGATTGCAATGTCTTGTTAGCTTCGTTTGGTGGACGAGCACGATTCTATTTATTCATAATCCACGAAACGTATGGATTGCAATGTCTTGTTCGCTTCATTTGGTGGACGAGCACGATTCTATTTAAAAACTGCGGCTCCCATCCAATGGTATTTGGTATTTGAAATTTGAAATTTAAGGATTAATACCTAATATTAAATATGAGGTGTAACTCATTCGTTTCAACTGGTTTGATTGGTGTGAGTTTTTTATTCTAAAGTTTCGAGTTGTTTTTAGTGCCATTTTTTGAAGTTTCTTGAATTGCGGAAAAATTTAAGGTGAAATTTTGATTTGTGTTATTTAAACTGGTTTTTTGATTGTATATTTGGATTCAACACCCTGAAAAACCCATAGGGCACATGGATTGTGCAAGATTTACCCATCAAACTCGTGATTTCAATAAATTCCCATCAGATTTTAGAGAAATTAGACGGGAAAAACCCACCCAAAAGCTTCCAAAAAATCGCACTAAAGACAAGTCGTTTAAGTTCTATAAGAATCCATTAAAGGTGGAGTCAAAAGTTTTAAGTTTTATAAGAATCCATTAAAGGTGAAGGCAAAAGTTTTATGAATAAGAAGATGTTTTATGTTCTATAAATAATAAGGAAGAAAACCATTCAGGGCATTGAGTCTTAGAGTTAATAGTAAATGGTTATTCTTATTTTGCAATTGCGTCGTGATTTGTATGTATCACAGAGAACTTTGTAGTTAATCATTTAGTCAGTTTTAGGAGTCAGAAGTTTGTGAAGCTTGCACATCATAACATATGAGTATTGTGAATCTAAAGTGGTCAAATTTTCTTAATATTGAATTGATCTATAGTCGATCCAGATATTTTATGTAATTAGTTGATGAGATAAATAAAAGAAGAAAGTTTTCGCAGTATTATGTGTTATTCAATTTGTGATATTTTCTGCATCTTGTTTGAATGAGTACTTTTTTTGAAGTTCATTGGAGGTTCACTTAGGATTCTTGAGTGTCATTAGAGCTTGAAAAAGGCAAGGAGCTACGTGAAGAGCATTGGGGGCATTGAATTTGTTTGCAGGTTTGTGTACAAGTTCATGTAAGATAAAGTCAGTTTGTTCATTACAAGCTTTAGTCAAATCCTGCATTGCAAGCTTCATTCTATGCTGGAGGAAGCCTATGTGCATTATTGGTATAATATCAAGTGACTTCTGGTTCTTTTGGGTCATCCTGCAAACAATCTTGTAGTCTATTCTTGTAGAAATGGAAGAAAATAGAAGATCAGTGTCATTTTGAGAAGTCAAAGAAAATGAAAATACATAAGATCACCTTAGTATTCAGACTTTATTTAATAATTCATCTACTATAATCTTAAATTTTGTTGAGTTAGAAATAATTGAGAATGAACCCTTTGCTGGAAACTTCTGGTAATAAGTCCTTCAGAAGTTTGATAAGATTTAAGCATGTTTCATCTTAAAGCCATTACTCAAGTCTTTGTTAAAGAATGTGTCTCCCAGATCCAAGAATATTATGAGGGTATTGAAATCATACCTTTGTTAAATCCTAAAGAGCTACACAAAGGAGCCAAAAATCACAACACATCTTATATCTGTCTTGGCTGCATCTGTGTGGGTATATCTGCCTTGACTCACAAAGTCTTAAATACTTTTGTTTTGGCTACTATCAGAGATATTACCCATAATAAATACACTGATTCACTCCTAGGAGGAATGGTTACCCAATTATCATACGACCTAATATGGTTTGACTGTTATCTGAAATTTTCTGTCTATGTTATTGATGAGCATATTAAAGATATTCTCCAGCTCGAGATTAAAACCTCAGGCTTTGATATGAAGAGGTGAAGGACAAACATATCCATTCATACCCGAGGCTGTTTTCGACATACTAATACTCTTTATCCTACAGTTCTACATTCCCCAAGCCGTGAGTCCAAATCAAGTGTTGTTGTTATAACAGATGCTCATAACCAAAAAATAGAACATCAAACCATTCAATGGGAAGAATTGAGTTTTCCTGAAAACTGGGTTGTAGATATCTCCAAATCTCCTCAGATCCAAAATATTACTACAACATAGATCCAAGAAACTTTCTCCTCTGCAATCTTGTCATTCCCCGATAGGTCCACCATACCCTGACAAAAAATTGCAGCAACAGTTAGTGAATATAAAGGAACTCTTACCTATACATCCGAAACCTATGCCTTCGCTTCAAACTCCATCTTTGCATATTGTATACATGTTTCTTTATTTGAATTAGCACAAGTTTAGCAATTTCCTGAGTTAGAGGTTAAATGTCCATCTTGCCAGTCCCTTGTAAGTTTAAAAGCCCTTGCATATATGAGCACCCATAAGAATCATAATCCTCGAACTGGTGAAGCTCCATCCTCTCTTTTAAACAACTCATGTCCAAATCCCAAATGCAGTGATATTTCCTTTCCTCATCACAGTGTATGTATCATCCATGAATTTCCTTCTTTGGAAAATGAGGATCCTAGATTAACTGAAATGTTTAGCAAAATGAGGTCCCCTGATATGCCCAGGTATGGACTTGGATACCTTGAACAAATGGATGAACTTATCCCTACTTGTTGATTCAAAAATCCAGTACCTGAGGATTGTAAGAGACCATCAAAACCAAAAATGTATAAGTTTTTCACATTGATGGAAGGATGCTCCAAATACCGAGTAGAGTCTAGTTGGATGAAATGTATGTTAAATTGGGATCTTTTTACCCATCCAGACTCCACTGAATTTAACATCAGCACGCCTTTGGTTGAAAAGAAAAGTCTCTCCCAACAGTGGAAATAATACATGGATCAACAAATTCATGGATATATTTTTATGAATGGAAAAAACAAGAAGAAGATTCAAATGTTCAAATGATGACAAAATCTTCATAGAAGCATCATTGGACAACTTTTGATGGATCCAAGGTTGAATCTTCCACCACATTTCCACCTTTCAGAAGTATCATACTAGAAGAGAAGGATAAACATGCAAAAACTACTCCCCTTGTCCATACTAGAAGAGAAGGATAAACATGCAAAAACTACTCCCCTTGTCCTAAAAGATGGTACTACTGCCGGAACATATAGAAAAATCCAACAAGTTAGTGAACAATTAAATTGGAAAAATAAAACACTTAAGGGATTGACTGTACATTCTTTTGTACATAATCCACAAAAAGAACAAGTTGATTCACTACAAGTTTCTATACATAGTATTACAAGTAGTCTAAATGATTTCCAATTTTCTATGTCATCAATTGAAGAAATGGTCAAAGAAGAAAAACAAGTCACAAAACATTTGTTAGAAAAAATAGAAGAACATTGTGATGATATAGAAAAATGGGTTATTAAGGGTCTCTCTAGCACACAAGAAAAAATTCTAGCAATTGGTATCTATGTTTGATAAGTAGATCCTGACTAGTAAACATAAAGATATGCCTTCCTCCTTTCTCTTCAGTCATCCCATTACCATATATCAACCACAAAAGTCTATATAGAAGTTCCCTGCCTGGTTTCCAAAAGAAAGAATTAATCGAGAAGGAACCCTCCTCTGAAATTGGAGAACATTCTCATCTGCGTCCAGTCTATGAGCCATTACCTAGCCAATTTACAAGATATCTAGTTCTTGATCTTAGTGGCAAGGATAAAATTCCAGAAACTCAAACCTACTTCCCTGATGCCCACAAAGAATGAAATATTGATAACCTGAGTACTAGTCAAATTAGGAAAATGATTGATAAGATGTATACTGAATATAAGTTAATGTGCATGAAAGGAAAAGGGGAAGTAAAAGCATGCAAAACACTCATACAATGTTTCACAGACACACTACAAAGGTGGTGGGAAGTAGAATCTTCTCCTGCTCTTGTTGAAAAAATGGCTGATGAAACTATTAAAGATGAGGTAGGAGATATAGTCATGAATCTGGATGGGACAACACAAAATAACATGATAGGTGCATTGACTTCTATGATACTTGAACATTGGTGTGGGGAAACATTGAAATTTCTGACAAACATTCTATGGTCTTGATGAATCTGAAATGCAAAAGAATGTCTTAATATGATGATTTTCATAGGGATTGGGTACAAATAATTTATGAAGTTAAAGATAACAATAATATCCTATGGAAACACGTATATATTTCCGCACTTTTGTCTAAATTTGTTGACTACATAAAAACCCAAGAAGTCTTCCAAAATCCCTATGAGTCATACACATGGGAAGAAATATATATTAATATAACAAAAACCTTGGTTAGCCTCTGCACAAACATGAGAGTAAACAAATCAATCCAAAAAATCTCAAGACTGCCTAATAGCAAGTCAATATGTAATAAGTATGGCCTTCTCTTAGATGATCCAGTTGTACATAGAAGAAATGTAAAGAAAGCAATGAAGAAAATACCAAAAATGAAAAGATTTGATTACCCCTAGAAAGGCAAAATTTATAAGATACCCAAGAAACCTTTTAAGGGAATTTAAGGAAAGTCTAGAAAACCCATTATTACACCTGAACATACATTCATCTCCGAACATACAAATAACAAGCTTGGAATAAGATCTCTAAGCTTCAGAAAGGAAATAAATCACAAAAAGAGACCTTAAAGTTTTAGCAAGAAAAGTCCCAAAAAAGGGAAATGAAGTCGCTTGTTCGAATATAGTGCCTCAGATGTGGTTCTAAGAATCACAGAACAAAAAATTGTCCAAACATTACTTTTCGAGATGAGGTACACCTATTAGAACAAGATTGTTGTGATTCCACTAAGACTTCTAGTTTCAGTATTTCTAAATCTGATTCAATTAATGATGTTGCAGTATTTGTAGCCCATGAATGTAATTGCACAGATTCTGAAAATTTCCACTACAGTACTATAGAATTTGATTCAAAATATTCTTCTAAATATGAAGTAACACCGCTCCCTAAACTAAAAGTATGTATGGCCCATTCAGTAGAAGATGAAGATGAAAAATTCTTAGCTGGAATTAAAACTCTCCCTGAAGGAGAAATGGAAGAAAAATTGAAGGAAAATTTCTACAAACCATGCTTAAAAATCAGTGATCACCATAATCCTCATCCCAGAAAGGTACTACTCCTAAATGTCTTTTTGTTGATGCTTCATATGAATGAAAAACCGTGTCCTTTCAAAAGCATCACTCCAAGATAAGCAGAGAACACTTACTTTAAGTGAACTCAACCATGAGATTCAACACCTCAAAAAGAATTCGCTGGACGAAAAAATCATATTACTGTATTAGAAAAATGAAAAAGGGAAGAATAGTGGAAATATTTCACTAACATCAAGTCTAGTGGCACCTCCTATCAAAATTCCCAAGGTCAATTTTTTTGAAACAAAATCAAATGATTTCATGGGTCTGAATGCTATGAGGATAATGGTAGTACAACACCAACAATATCATGTGATGCTGAAGATTAGAATCCAAAATGAAATCTTCCATTTAAAGACCCTGCTTGATACTGGTGCAGATATAAATGTGTTAAATAAAAAATCTATTCCAACCAAATATTGGGTCAAAGTGCACAAAGAAGTCATAGGTCTAGGAGCACAAGAATTTAATCTCCAATATGAAATTCCAAAGGCCACTATATGTTTTGAAGAATATTGCATGAATGTCAAATTTGCAATAGGAGACATCCGAGTCAGATGTATACTTGGAAATCCATTTCTAGTAGCAATTGAACCCCATGGTTCAAAAAGACTTGATGATGGGAGGTCTCGTTATTTTATTTCTATACCAAATTCTGATGGTTATTTGTAGGCCATTACAATACCTTTTGTATCCACTCCTAGAATCTCTATAATGATCCAGGCTATGCAAGAGCTAAACCAATCTGAGCTCAAATTAGAAGAGCTCAAAGACTTAAAAATGAGCCTCAAGATTGAAGAAAGGTTGAAACAACCTGAAGTAAAAAATAAAATCAATGAGTCAAAGAACCTATTAGAACAAGAATGTTGTGTAGAAGAGCCTAATGCTTTCTGGAACCGATAATGCAAGAGTCTTTCAGGAAGACTCTGCAAGAGATGTGCCATACCTATGAATGAAGAATATAAGAAACTCTATTAGAAAGAGATTCATAACATATTGGAATGGAAGCTCATAAGAAAATTGGATAGTCCATGGAATTTCTATGGGTTTTATGTTAATAAACACTCAAAATAGATCAGGGGAATTCCAAGATTGGTTATAAATTATCACCTGCTCAAAAATGTTTTAGTAGATGACACATATCCAATCCCACATAAAGGGAATTTCATATCAAGAATTGCAGGAGAAAAATATTTTCCAAATTTGATATGAAATCGGGGTGTTGGTAGGTTTCCATAAAAGAAGAAAACATATTTAAAACAACTAGGGGTGATTTTAGGGGCGAATGTTCGCCCTTTGGCGAAATTAAGGGGTTTTAAATTTTTAGTGGGCGAATATTTTGTATCATAGTACATTTTTACAAATCACCTCAAATAGCCCACCTTATTTTAAGGGAGAGGGTAAAAAAGGTAAATTTAGCCCTTGAAATTAAGAGTTACAACCTTCCATTCGCCCATTTTCAAGAATAGGTTTTATTTAAGTGAATCCATTCGCCCATTTTCAAGAATAGGTTTTATTTAAGTGAATCCTATGGGCCAAAGGCCCAAATACCATATTTATAAAAAGAGGTATGGTAAATTAATAAAAATATAAATAAATGAGAGGTATGGTAAATAAATAAAGCATTTTTTATATTTACTCCATAAGTCACCTTATATACATGCAAGGGTGTAAACAAATAAAAATATAAGTAAAGTGGAGGTATGGTAAATAAATAAAACGTCTTTTTATACTTACTCAAAAGGTATGGTAAATAAATAAAAATATAAATAAACTAGACGCATGGTAAATAAATAAAACCTCTTTTTATATTTAGTCCATAACCCTCATTCTATTTATGAAGGCTCAAGAAAGAGGTTTTATTTAAGTGAATCCTATGGGCCAAATACCATATTTGTAAAAGAGGTATGGTAAATTAATAAAAATATAAATAAGCGAGAGGTATGGTAAACAAATAAAACATTTTTTTATATTTACTCCATAAGTCACCTTGTATTTATGAATGCTATGGTAAATTAATAAAAATATAAATAAACGAGAGGTATGGTAAACAAATAAAACATTTTTTTATATTTACTCCATAAGTCACCTTATATTTATACTATGGGACAAATACCATGGACTAGATTGTTATTAATACCATGCAAAAAAACATTATTAACCCTAATATTAGTATTAATAAAAATAAAAATGGCACATGGTATTGACCCATGGTATTCACCAAAATGGCACATGGTATTGAGCCATGGTATTCACTTGGAATGTAGCCTATTTAAATGGGGGAATTAAACCAGCATAGATCCATCTTTACTCTGGATCTACTAACCCCCGAGAGGTATCAAATATCGTGATATGCAAACTAGCATAGAGTGAAAAAATATTTGATCCGATCAAGAGTAAAAATGGATGTTGTAATTTAATGTATGTTAAACATTTTAGCTTGGTTAAAATAAAAATCAACTATTAATTTTATTAATTTTAATAAATTACTAATAGTAATTTTTAAGCTCCAGGTTTATGATAACCCATGGTATTGACCCATGGTATTCATGTGAGCATAGACTATTTAAAGGGGAAATTCTATCTTAGATCCATCTTAATTCTGGGTCTACCAAGTGCTGGGATAAATAGATTTCATCCCCCTAAGAGTGGTAGATGTGGAGTTAAGATGGATATAGGTTGGTTTTTATGATAATGAAGATATTAAATAGACTTAGGAAATTATATTGTAAAAACATCTTAAGGTGAATGGTTAAAGCATAGACATTGGACAAGTATATTTGTATACTTCCGTTTTAAACTGCAACAAATCCAGGGCTAAAAGGAATGGATTGATTGCACTAGTCATCCTTCTATAACTTTCCAACATATGCTGGAGTAAACAGATTGTAATTTGGGTAATTTTTCTAATTGCAAACGGGAACATACTTGTGTATTGGCAGGGTGGTTACGAGGTCCCTAGAAGTGGAGTAAACAGATTGCAATTTGGGTAATTTTTCTAATTGCAAACAGGAACATACTTGTGCATTGGAAGGGTGGTTACGAGGTCCCTAGAAGTGATGAATTTGATTTTTTCTTGGTTTTATATATAGTATTAGGTTTTTTCTCATGCTTTCTGTGAATGGCACGGGTGAATTTTATCCTACACCCACTAGATTATCGATATGTAATTTCGGTAATTTTGATTTCAAAAGGTATTTTAAAGAAATGCAATGATTTCATTTGTGTATTCAATAAACACAAGATTTTATAATTGAGTAAAATATTCACCATGCTTGGTGAGAGATTCGCCAAAAAATTATATACACATATCATATTATTGATAAAATCGCCTTCCATTTTTCCTATATACCATGGAGATTCGCCCATTTATTATACATGTAAATTTAGGGGGGCTTCTTAAAATTTTCTCTGAAAACAACTTTTAGTGTCCCTTTAGGACATTATGAGTGGAATGTCATGCCTTTTGGATTAAAACATGCACCATCCAAATTCCAAAAGGTAATGGACCAAGTGTTCAAACCTTATTTTGATTGGTTGATTGTGTACATAGATGATGTCTTGATTTTTTCAAAATCATTAGATGAGCATTTTAAACATGTATATAAGTTCAAACAGATAATTAAATTTAATGGCTTAGTGCTAAGCAAAAATAAAATGGAGATATTTCAGACCAAGATAGAATTTCTTGATCATGTCATAGAGAATGGAAAAATATCTTTGCAACAATATGCTATAGCATTTGAAGATAAATTTCCAGATAAAATTCATGACAAGACTCAACTACAAATATTCCTAGGGTACTTAAACTATGTTTGTAATTTCTATCAAAATTGTACTCAAGTTTTTTTTTGAATCAATGGTTGCAGAAAAATCCCAGTCCATGAACAAAAGCACAAATAGAAGTCGTTCGCAATATGAAATAAAATGTTCGGGTACTCCCTATCCTAAATGTCTCTGATTACAATCTACCCAAGACAGTGGAAACATATGCTAGCAATATTAGATGGGGTGGGGTGCTCAAACAAATGTGCAATAATGAAGAGAAAATTATCCAATTTGCTTCTGGGAATTGGAACCCCACTAAACAAAAATATTCTACTATAGAACAAGAAGTTAAAGGAGGTTGGAACTATATTGATAAATTTTAAGTGCACTTGATAAATAAGAGATTCCTTCTCAGAACAAATGCTTCAACAATGAAGATCTTTTTTGTCAAAAGACATCCAAAAACCAGGAGAATCATAATTTGCTAGATGGAAAGCTCTATTTTCTAATTTTGATTTTGATAATGAACATATCAAGGGGAGTCATAATAACATTTCATATTTCCTCAGCAGATAAAATCTCCAAGAACCAATACACTTGATGGTGATAGTGACATAATGGAATAATGAAAGAAATACAGATACTTTCAGAAATATCCCTGATTCTACTAGTTGGGATGACTACTACAGTACCTAGAAAAATAATTGGTAGCTGAGGAATACCCAGATTCTAGATTCAAATCGGCAACCCCATAGAGATATGCAACATCTCATACCTGAGAGAAAAATCTACCCTAAATATAACAAATGGATACCAGACATGGTCTATACCTAATCTAAACATCAGGCTAACCTTGCATAAGATGCACTTAGAAACCATTTCAAAGATCTTGAGCTCATTTGGACAAAAGAACAAAATAGATTGATAAGACACCATAAATATTTTTTCAATAGATGTTCTCCATATTCTTTGACTTAATTTGGAAGCCCCTTCCTCCTTTACCCAAACTAGATTGAATCTAAAAGGGATGGTACCTAAATTTCCCCTTATTTTATTTCTTTAAAAAGTGGATTATGATTTGAATCACTATGAGGTAAGATATCTGAATATATATATATATTTACCTTCTAAATGCTAGTCACTATGAAACAAAAAATAATCTAGTCAGGTTGTTATCAAATTGATTCCAGATCTTTAGTTTGTCTAAGTGAATTTTCGGGAAGTGGGTTTCACATCCACTAGATCCTATTATGAGATAAGGTCTTCCATTTCTTCTTTGAATTGGTCTCTAACTAAACTTCCAATTTTTTCCCTCTTAACTTCTCAAAGTTGTATTAAAATATCCTACCACAATGATTCTGTTGTGATTTGAGGCTATTCTCAAACCTTTCAATTGTGACCAAAATTATTTTTTCTCTTCATATATTACCAGTGAATATACATTATAAATCCTTAACTCATCTTCAGCGTATTTTTATTTCAACATTGCTGATATAACATTATCTTTTATCATAGTTTCTATAATCTCAAACTGATATTGATCCCAGATAGTAAAAATACACCCAGAAGCCCATCTAACACTCCTAGCCACTCGAATTCCTTTACTCCAAATTTTCCATACTACTTATAACACATATTTTTCTTCTAGTTTCGTCTCTTGGATGTATAAAATAGAAGGTTTAGTTTATTTTATTAAGTCATGAATAACTAACACTTTAATTTTACTGCTTAAACCTCTACTATTCCAAGAAACCACTTTCATTATTTACTAATGAGAATTACATTCTTACCCTAATACTTCCCTACACTTTTCTTTTGTCATTGTTTATCTAGAGTGTAGCCCTTATAGAAATTAAGTTTGGATTGGAAACCCAATTGCTTATCTCATTTTGTTGTAATATTCCAAGCTTCTTTTCTTGTTTTAATGCCAACATTTCTTTTTCCTTGCAATTCTTCATTGCATTCCTCTATATCTTGGTCTTCCCATGGTTGAGATTTCGATATGGTGACTGTTAAAGAACTTGAGACCAACTTAACCACTTATTATAGGGTTTTCTTAGGTGTTTCTTTTGGCAATTCTTTCAGAACTAGTTCATTATCTTACAGATACTCCAACTAGTGTTGAGATCGTTTGAGACTATTTAGATGGACTTTTTCCTTGTCTTTTTCATCCTTTTTTGATGTCGCAATTTCGCTAGATTCTAGAAACTATGTTCTCTAATGAAGACAACTTGTTTCCTAATGTTGAAGGATTTGAGGCCGTTGGCTCCGTTCTATTTTGTGAATTGTTCACTTCCCCCTTTTCATTTTTGGGTTTTCCATGACTCCTCATGTGGCCCTTTAGTCTCCTCCTTTTTACTCCTTTGCTTTCAATCTCTAGCAAAGTGGCCATATTCATGGCATTGTTTGCATTTAAAGATAAATTTCTCATAATCCAACTATTGGAGATGCTTCCAATTTTCATTTTCCAACCAGTTCTCACATGGAAACTCATTCTCCAGGTCAACTTAAACGTAAATCTTTGTGTAAGCATATATATAAGCTTTTGGCTATATAATATTAATGTATATCCCTAATTCATTTCCTATTAATTTGAGACAATCGTCTCTCCAAAAAGAGATTGGTAATCTTGGGAATTTAACCCAAAATAGAACAACTAAGGGAATATCTTCATGTAGATCAAATTCCAGGGTCCACTAATTTATATGCAATCCTCTTGCTCCAAAGAAGCACACCTAAAAAGGAATATGTCCAATAGAGAATTGGAGGAGTCTATTATAGTGATTCTCAACATATGGAAGGTTTTCATCCCATGTACATGGTTGTTTGGAGTTTCATATGAATAAGATATGCACAATCATCCTGTTGACATATTATATGAAAGGTAATTGATTTGGTCAACTTGGTGTCCATGAGGCACCATAGGTTGGACCAAAAGATGTCGAGGAACTTGATGTCCGTATCTAAAATAATGGTCTTAGGTAGTCTAAAATGAACCCAAACAATGCGAAACTTCATTGGTTTCAAATATCTTTGTGTCCTATTCCACTCTCATTTTTTTAGGGATCTTTTGGAAGCCTAGGAATGACAAATGTATTAATATTTTGTTTGTTAAAATCATGAATGAACCTCCTTTAGAAAGGTACAATAGAGTTGTGGCTTTTAAGGAAGTATTTGTAGCCAGCAACAAATACATATGAATCAATATTTCAAGTTGGGAGGTTGAAGGTAATTGGATCAATTGGTAATTAGAGTTCATTCCTCCCCCTTTGTAGTGCCTTTTACGAAAGCTTTGTAGCCTTCTAATTGGATGCACTCCTTCAAATTTGGATGTTAAGGATAAGCGTGGATAAAAGTATTCGAATTATTTTGTTCATGAAGGGTACTCCTCCCTCTTCCCTTAGAGGGATCCACCGAAATTTTATTGGAGGTCCAAGGTATTGTTGGCATTATGAGACAAGTGTTGTCCTTGATGGCAAATCACACTGATGACAAATCATAGTGCAGAAGGATAGCAGCAAGGAATTGATGATCAGACTACAAGTATGAAGAGAAAATATATACACGCTGGTTTACTATATACCAAGTCGCGTATACAAGCAGGTTCACTATATACCAAGTCGCGTATACGCAGGTTCGCTATATACCAAGTCGCGTGCACACGCAGGTTGGCTTCAGTAAAAGAGCGTGTATGTGGAAAACTTATCTTTGGTCCGTGGCGGTTATTCCTTGGAAGTTGTGCCTATGGTTTTGGACCATGGTGTCTCGACGAACGTGTTGATCCCTAGTTTTGAAGTTGATGGTATTGTGTTACTATGGTTTTGGACCATGGTATTGTAAAGGGCCTAAGGCTATATAAGGAGAAGAAGATCATTAGGCAAATGCATCTGAAAAGTCTTGAATATCTGATGAAGTATTAGATCCAGTATGCAGGTTATGGGTCGATGATGCATTGCTAAGGAGAGATCTCACCGGTTGATGGAGAACAAGATCTAAGGAGAGATCGGGATCAAATGGTTTGAAATGAACTATCTTTATATGGTTGATTATGCTTATTCTAGATCTGCATACTGACGCAAATAATGTTCTATAAGTGTTATAGTATGATTGATGTCTGGTATGGCTGCAAAGTTATAAGGAAATATTTTTAGATCTGTACGCGGGTTGACCTGAAAAAAAGAGCGTATACACGCAGGTTGGGTTCATCCAAGTAGCGCGTACATTGTAAAGCTTGATATTTGAAGTTGCAGATGGGTCTGATGGTTATTGTAGAGTTCTGTGTCTGCTCTGTGTTCTGGTGACTGTGTTGTTGACAGAGTTTCAGTGTTTCAGTGATTAATGATGCAGGTTGTACTACAAGGTGATTGTCTTATGGATCCAGTATGAAAATGTATGAAACGTGGTCCCGGGTAGATCGTAGGCCAGCACCTACGTACTGGTAATCATATCAGCCAGTACAAGAGCAAGGGGAGTAAATATTGGAGCATTCTGTAGGTAGGCACCTACATACTAGTAAATGGATCAGCTAGTACAAGAACTAAGAGGGTTGTAGCCCTCTGCAAGTTGTAGCCTGCGTGCTGGTAAAGGACTGCACCAGTACATTGTAAAAGAAGTTTCTTATTAAAGAAGAAAGAGATGAATTGCAGCAGGTGGTTTTCACCCACATTGGGTTTCCACCTTATATCATGGTGTTCATGTGTGTGGCTCTTGTGTGATGATCTGTTCTGTTATACTGCACCTGTTTACTGTTAATATGGTTAATAATGTTCTGATGCATTTACTGAAGATAAGCTAACTGAATCATAAGATCTCTTGATATACGCTAGTTGCAATAAACACAGTAGCGTGTACACGCGGGTTCACTTAACTGAAGTAGCGTATATGTTTCTAAGTATGAAATTGAAAAGTTTTATCTGATCTGATAATACTGATTCACCCCCCCCTCTCAGTATTATTTCCAACAATTGGTATCAGAGCAGGTCCTTTGGTAGAAGCTTGATCGCTTGAAGGAGATCCGTGGAACAATGGGAAAGAAGCTTAAGAAGAAAGCTCATAAGAAGAAGAAGACATCTCAGAAGATCTATGACAGTGGGAGAGTCGATTGGGGATTAGGTATAAGAAGTTCTTCAGATTCAGAATCAGATTCAGAATCATTATCAGGTATGAATGTGTTATCCTCTGATGTTCCTGCTATATTTCCTTGTGAAAGTGATGGAAGTGATAGTGAAACTACTGAACATGCTTTTATGGGTGAGCAAGAAAAGTATCAAATAGAGGTAGTATTTAGAAGGCTTACAGACAAAGTTAAAGATCAACAAGATCTATTGAACAAAAGGGAATATGCTTTCAAAGAAGAAGTTACCAAACTAAAAGCTCAATCAGAGGAAGGAAACAAGGTAAGAAAGTTACTCAAGGACAAGGAAAATCAATGTCAAAAGTTGCAGGGTGAAGTGACATCATTAAGAGATGAAGTCAATGAAAGAAGCACAACCATCAAGAAACTCAGAGATAGATCCAGTTACTATGAAAGTCTTGAAGCCACGATCCGCTCGCTAAAGAAAGATCTTGAAGAATCAAAGAAGCAGAATAAAGATCTACTCCAAGCTATTGAAAAACAGGTAAACGAAGATATCAGCTTAAAATCTCAACTGGAATGTGCTCTCAGAATTCGTCAAATGCAGCAGGATCTGAATGAAGAACAAGAAAAGGAGATTCTCAAACTAAGGCATCAGTTGGAAGAAGGAAGGAAAGATGGAGAAGACATGAAGAAGCAATGTCTAGAAAAGGAGGAACAACTTCAAGTTGAGGTAAATATCCTGAAAGGTAAATTAGAAGAAAAGGATAAACTTTTGAGATTTCAAGATAGTACTAAAGCCTTGGATGATATTCTTAGTAGTCAAAGGTCTCCTGCTATCAAGACTGGTCTTGGTTTTCATGAATCTGTTGAAGGTGAATCTAGCTCACAAGGTGAGGCAAGGAACTCTAAAGAGAAAACTAAAATGATCAACAAGGAGATGAAAGGTCAACCCCATCAACAATCAAGGAAAAAGACTCCTCAAAGAAAATCTTTTACTCCTCCTATGAATAATGTTGAATGTTATGTATGTCATAATCTTGGACATGTTGCAGCTAGATGTGGAAGAAGAAGGGTTCAAGACCATCATGTAGAATGATCATCACATTCAAGGTACTTTAATGGATATTGTTTTTCTTGCAATATGTTTGGTCACAAAGCTGCTGATTGCTACAGGAGGAATATGAAACATGTAAGATGTTATGCATGCAACAAGCTTGGACATATAGCAAAGGAATGCAGGAACAAAGGATGGAAATCACACCAAAAGGAGAAAACCTCATCACACTTGAAGATATGGAGGAAGAAGGAAGTACAATCAGCACAATGTACTGAGACACAGCACAACACAGACATATCAGACTCAGGGGGAGCTGAAAGTGTAAAACTTCAGTGTTCTGAATCTAATACGCAAGTTCCTTAAAGGGAAGTCGTGTATATACGCGAGTTAGACACTGCAAAGTCGCGTATATGTCAGTCTGAGGAAAAGCAGTGGGGACAGGATCAGAAAAAGGATCTGATATGATTCAGTCTATTATTTGCTCTATTGGTTACAGTCTGCTGAGGATGTGTGGAAATGTTTTGTTACTTGTATGATGTCTAGAAGTGTTTTGATCCTAGCTTGAGGATGATGATGTTTTGATGCTTATTGCTGATATATGCATGATCAGATCTAACAGATGGCACTGGTTGAGGGGGAGCATATGCCTTTAGTAATTCATTGTTGGCATTATGGTTAATAATCCTTGGTGATGATTCTTATATGGCTAAATGATATATCTTGCTATGATGTGGTTGTGAGTTGTCTATGATAAACTCTCATATGATTCTTGAAGTTACATAGAAGATGTTCAGATCAAATTTATGGTTGATTCTTTGATGATGCATATATGGTGCTTACATGGTGATCTTCATAAGGACAAGGAGAAGTACAAAGCTTGAATACACATCTTCCTCACTTGATGATGAGTCACTTATATACTGCTGTTGTCATATGCATAAAGATCATACAGTTATGATGCAGGCACTCATGTGGATAAGGATTGTTGCTGATGATGATATCAAGAAGCTTTGTCAAAAGAGTTTGAGCTCAAGATACATAGTGCTGATACATGGATGACTCCTCAAAGTCACTTTGTTGGAGACATGATGATGAGTTCGTATCTATATGATGATAGGTTTATACTTACATATGTTGGTTGATGCAGATGTTCCCAAGTAATGATACTTGGATCATGTAGAGCTTGATGAAATGGCTATGGTGGTTTCACACATGATATAATGTGAATGACTCTGAATTCTGTTCAAAGGGATGAATTGATGCAGACATACCTTGTTATAGGTTGATGACTTATTCTCTACAGGACATTTACAGGTTGCTGATATGGAAATTGGTGTACGTGCGTTGTTTAAAGGATATCCGCGTACATACACCGTTTTATGCGGGGATAGTCGCGTATATGGTGTACGCGTGTTGCGTAAGGGATATCCGCGTATATACGTTGATTGATGCAGGTGAAGTCGCATATATGGAGTTCTGAACAGAAAGGGAAAACTCTGAATGAAAAGATTCTGAAATGGGTCTAACAGAGACCATCTGGTACAGTCAGAGGGATCAGATAATGATGCAGTGTTGGCATTACCTTAGATGCAGAGGGAGAACAAAAAAAAAATATAATTGCTGGACTAGATGATTATGGAACAAATCATACATTGTGTATGATAGCTGCTGATGACTATCGTGGTCTTACTTAGATGTCTGGTCTCTTGACTCATGAAGTAATTGAGTGTCTCTATCTATTGTAATCAGTTGATGAAATCTCTTCTGGTCATTTGGTGAATGTTGAAATATTTCAGTCATGTATTTTCATCAAGGTCATGTAACGGCCTATGTTGGTTTCCCCACTATGCCTGGGATGAATGATGTTATACTCTTGAATTATCATGTGTAAACTTTGGTATATCCCCACTTGATTGGGAGATGGATGTATGTATGAGTCTTTGGTGCTAGGAAGGTCACTTATGATGTATAGAGTCGTGTTCTTTCTTGTAGAACATTTTTTTTGTAGACCTTGCTTACAGTCAGGGAGAGCATGATCAGCACACTTCAGCAAGAACAGAGATTCAGCATGTACTCAGAGGGAGCATGGACAGATTGGTACACCTTGGCATATACAAAGGGGGAGATTATTCAGAGATTTCAGCAGCTACTCAGGGGGAGTATGGACAGTGGAATGATTCAGCAAAGGAAGAGAATATCTTGGTCCACCCTTTGCCCTTGATGTCAAAGGGGGAGAGTGATTTGGTGTTGTTGCCATCAAGTCCAAAGGGGGAGATTGTTGGCATTATGATGCATGTGTTGTACTTGATGGCAACCCTCTCATAGAAGAACATCTCACCTATGTATAACTGGATGAATCTTCAGAAAAGATGTCAGATGTGACTGATGGAGGACAGCTCAAAGGAATCAGATGATAGTTTTAAGTGTAACAAGTTAGCTTTGCCATCAAGTCCAAAGGGGGAGATTGTTGGCATTATGAGACAAGTGTTGTCCTTGATGGCAAATCACACTGATGACAAATCATAGTGCAGAAGGATAGCAGCAAGGAATTGATGATCAGACTACAAGTATGAAGAGAAAATATATACACGCTGGTTTACTATATACCAAGTCGCGTATACAAGCAGGTTCACTATATACCAAGTCGCGTATACGCAGGTTCGCTATATACCAAGTCGCGTGTACACGCAGGTTGGCTTCAGTAAAAGAGCGTGTATGTGGAAAACTTATCTTTGGTCCGTGGCGGTTATTCCTTGGAAGTTGTGCCTATGGTTTTGGACCATGGTGTCTCGACGGACATGTTGATCCCTAGTTTTGAAGTTGATGGTATTGTGTTACTATGGTTTTGGACCATGGTATTGTAAAGGGCCTAAGGCTATATAAGGAGAAGAAGATCATTAGGCAAATGCATCTGAAAAGTCTTGAATATCTGATGAAGTATTAGATCCAGTATGCAGGTTATGGGTCGATGATGCATTGCTAAGGAGAGATCTCACCGGTTGATGGAGAACAAGATCTAAGGAGAGATCGGGATCAAATGGTTTGAAATGAACTATCTTTATATGGTTGATTATGCTTATTCTAGATCTGCATACTGACGCAAATAATGTTCTATAAGTGTTATAGTATGATTGATGTCTGGTACGGCTACAAAGTTATAAGGAAATATTTTTAGATCTGTACGCGGGTTGACCTTGAAAAAAGAGCGTATACACGCAGGTTGGGTTCATCCAAGTAGCGTGTACATTGTAAAGCTTGATATTTGAAGTTGCAGATGGGTCTGATGGTTATTGCAGAGTTCTGTGTCTGCTCTGTGTTCTGGTGACTGTGTTGTTGACAGAGTTTCAGTGTTTCAGTGATTAATGATGCAGGTTGTACTACAAGGTGATTGTCTTATGGATCCAGTATGAAAATGTATGAAACGTGGTCCCGGGTAGATCGTAGGCCGGCACCTACGTACTGGTAATCATATCAGCCAGTACAAGAGCAAGGGGAGTAAAGATTGGAGCATTCTGTCGGTAGGCGTACTAGTAAATGGATCAGCTAGTACAAGAACTAAGAGGGTTGTAGCCCTCTGCAGGTTGTAGCCTGCGTGCTGGTAAAGGACTGCACCAGTACATTGTAAAAGAAGTTTCTTATTAAAGAAGAAAGAGATGAATTGCAGCAGGTGGTTTTCACCCACATTGGGTTTCCACCTTATATCATGGTGTTCATGTGTGTGGCTCTTGTGTGATGATCTGTTCTGTTATACTGCACCTGTTTACTGTTAATATGGTTAATAATGTTCTGATGCATTTACTGAAGATAAGCTAACTGAATCATAAGATCTCTTGATATACGCTGGTTGTAATAAACACAGTAGCGTGTACACGCGGGTTCACTTAATTGAAGTAGCGTATATGTTTCTAAGTATGAAATTGAAAAGTTTTATCTGATCTGATAATACTGATTCAACCCCCCCTCTCAGTATTATTTCCAACAGGTATGTCTTCCAACTTACCTCCATAAAATTAACTCATTTTTATGGTTATTGGTTCACAAGGAGATTTTAATAGTAAAAAATTTAAAAATGAGGCATTCAGGGTCTTTCCTAGTGCCTTTTAAGTAAACAAAATGAAGATATCATATAACATATTTTCTTATAATTCTCTTTCACAAAGGAAGTCTAGTCTTGGGTTTTGTCTCCTTTATCTATTAGGTTGATTTGGGTAGATTTGATATGCAGATTCTTTTCTTCTTGGGACTTGAAATATGTTAGAATATTCATTAAAAAGATCCTTGTTAAGAAAATATGAGAGGCATTGCCAAAGTTCATTTGTTTGAAAGTTTGGTTAGATAAAAATAAGTGTATCTTTAACCTCTCGAGTTAGTAGCATCTAAAGCATTTCACTTGTGTCTAAAAATTATCGTCCAATAAGAAATCTAGAACTCTTTCCAACTATGGAATGGATCCTTTTGAAATTTCATGGCTCTCCAAATTTTCCTTTAATTCAGTTAAATCTCAAATTTTATGGGTTGTTAAAAGGCTATATGCGGAGGCATAAAGGCTTCATCTTTAGTGGATGGGCTTCAAGAGTTGGAGGTAAGCCTATTCTGATTACATTCCCAGCTTGATGGTGCATAAAAAGGAAATATAGGGATGGCAGGAGGGGGAGGGTCCTTTATGGACCTAAAGTTTTGGATAATCTCTTGAATGTAATTAAGAAGGTAAAAGATATCCCAATTATGAGTTTCAAGCACAATCTATGGGATAGTAGTTAGGGAGTAGATCAATTTTCAACCAAGGTTGCAATTTGAAGTTTGGAGAGTTGATGGCTAATGGTAAATTAATACCATCCTCCATTTATTAGTGGCTTAAGCATGAATCATATGTTCAAATATCAAATATTTTTAGGGTGGATTGCTAGTCAACATGGATTTGGGGAAATATGTTGTGATCAAGAATTATATTTTGAAGTAGGCTATATGTGCTACAAGTTTTTTTTCTTTTCGGTTCTATTGGAAGATATTCACCTCAAAAGGCTTGTATATGCTTAGTATAGGTTCTATTCCTCTTTGAAGGATAATTTTGGTTTAAGAGTATGTTGTTGATACTGAATATGGAATAAAATTGTAATGTAACTCTCGATGTATAACTGTGATTCAGGCATAGTTTTTTCAAATAATACATATTCCCATTACCGACAAAAGAAAGAAAATTGGAAATCGACAAGGTATTTCCTTCAACCTACTAAGCCAAGATCCTTACCAAAGCCACATAAGTCACATCAACTAGATTTCACAACAAGGTATTCCCTTCACCAACTTAGAAATCCCTCATCATGCTACCCTCTTAGTTCATTGTGCTTCCTATGCTAAACACACCCCCCCCTTCCCTCCCCCCCAATAAATTATAAATCTATTTTACAACTTGGTAAGGATCGATTGCTTGACTTTATTTGTGGAAGAATATATGTAACATAATCTCCATGTTGGGAAACCAACTAGAGAATTTCACACAAATTCTTATTGATTTCACTGCAGACCCATTTGTGTGAATCCCTTGCTTGTTGTTCATGAATACATTGTGTTCTCTCCTTCTCAACATGAAATTTCGTGGGTTAAAGTCTCAATTTTGAGGTGGGTAGTCTCCTATACATTTGGTGATTATTTTTTACCATTTTCAACTACCTTTTCATAATTATGGGGAATCTGTTATTCAACTACCAACCCCCTTCATTATCTGATTCTTGGAAATTGAAGAGGATTCTTTTTTATTTTATCTCAGGAACATAATGTTGGGAAAGGATTGTTTCAACAGGAAACAATTTCCACCATTCACCCTCACTAATTCCCAATCATGGCATCATGATTAAGGTATATGCAACCAACTTCATTAACAACAAAACATAATTACAACATTTATAGTTTTAACAAAATATACATACTAAAATATCTTAGTAGCACGTCTTAATCATGTTTACAAAATGTGGTTAAAAGTGAGATGTTAAAATGAAAAAGTGACACCTTCATGTGTGTTGAATTTCATGTTGTAGAAAATTACATTTTCTCTCAAAAAATGACAAATTGATGTGATGCTACAACCTCATATTATAGTAGTGAACCTTTGTGCTAGAGAATGTTCATCACTAGTTAGGTCAATTTAATCATGGATATTAAACACTTGTATAGTGTTGTATCTATGAGATGGTTAAATGCAACCAAATATGGTTCTATTTGGAATCACAAATTATGGATCCAAATATGGTGCTAATTGGAACCATAGATTGAGTGTGGGTTTGTTGGTACATTTTATGTTGCATTGGTTGGAATAATTGGTGGATCAACATTGTAATTGAGTAGTGGTGGGTGTGTGGTTACTCTAAAAAGGATACGTTGCAACAAGAGGAATCATGTATGAAAACATGGAGATCTATGTAGGTGATAAATTAGCTAAGAAACAACTAAATGTAGGTTTATTTTCCAGTGCAAAATAATAATATTCAATTGTTGATCTAATTGAAAAAAAATCATGTAAATATGATCTTGCATAGTGTTATATATATATGTATGCTAATTGAGATCTTGAATTTGTGAAGAAATCCGTTGTACCAACAATGAATCAAACTACTCATAAAAGGTTCTAGCATATTTGTTGGATCTTGTGTAGATCACAACATTGGTAAAATATTGGGTGACCTCATCAGTGCATGATTTGTGGTTCTTATTGATGGAATCAATAGTTTCTTATGTTCTTATTACTTGATGAAAGTAGAGATGTGAGATTTGAAAACTTTGCGAGTGATCATGTATTAAAAATTGGAGATATATTGCTTTAGAATTTGTGTGTTTTTTAACATTTGTAGCAATAACCTAGGATTCTCAAGGATGTCAAAAATAATGATTGTGTTGCGTGTGGAGTCTGATTATCTTCTTGATTGTTCAGATGTTTTTTTTTGTTTCAACGACGTTGGATCCATGTTACTAACGAGGCGAAAACACCGTTCGTTTAATCGTTGTTAGGCCTCCTCCAGAGGGGGTTCAGGGGCAGCGCCCTTGAAGCTAAAAATAGATGAAATATTTCCTTGTAAAATATTGTAATTTCATAGTCAATCTGGGCGATTCATTAGGCGAAGGATATGACGATATAATTTATGTTAATTTAGGGGTTTTTTTCCCTACAAGGCAACCCTCGATTTATATGAGGGAATTGTATTGTGGTTGTGTATTATTATTCTAAGCGAGAAAGAGAGAGGAAATTGTGTTAGAGCGAAGAGGAAATTACAAAGGATCTGTTGTAGGTTGTATCTCTTCATTTTACTGGATAATATAAAAGGAAGGACTAACTATTTCTCTCTGGAAGTAACTCAAATTGGGTGAACCACGTATATCTGTGTCTCTCTTGTTTGATGCATTTCTGTAATTGTATTTCCACAATATTTTCTGTATTTCATTTCTCTATTAATTAATTTATAAGAACTGGTATCAAAGGTGAAGGTTTATCTGGATGCAAAACTCAAAGGATATAAGGGTTCCTGGTTTGAGTGGAAGCAATAGCGGAAGATGGTAGGTTTAGGGTTGAGAAATTTAACGACCAAAACTAGAAGCTGTGGAAGATGCAGATAGAAGATTATTTGTATCAGAAAGATATGTACCCACTGAGAGGAAAATAAAAGAAGCCGACGAGTATGACATATGCAGAATGGGAGATTCTCGATAGAAAAACACTAGGAATAATACAGCTGTGTCTGGAAGTGTTGTTGGCTTTGAATATTTCAAAGGAAACGACAACAAAAGGTTTAATGATGACATTGGACACACTATATGAAAATCATTTTTCCTCAAATAAGGTATTTCCTTTGAAGTGTCTATTTAATATGTAGATGTCAAATGGTGGATTTGTTGCTAATCATTTAAATGAATTTAACATAGTTACTAGTCAGTTAAGTTCTGTAGAGGTAAATTTTTATGATGAAGTTAGGGCTTTGTTACATCTGTGCTTATTTCCATAAAGTTGGAATGGCCTAGTTATTGCTATTAGTAACTATGTCTCTGGATCTAGTACTTTAAAAGTTTGATGAGGTTTTTGGTGTCATCCTTAGTGAGGAAATGCAACGTAAAATCTCTAAGTGAGACATTAGGTAATGCTTTGAATGAAAAGACTAGGGGAAGCAAAATGGAAGGAGGAAGAAGCCCAAGAAATCATAGTAAGTCAAGAAAAGGCAGTTCCAAATCCTGTTATGAAACCATCTCACAAAAATATAGAAAAGATAGATCAACGACTTCAAAATCAGCCTCTTCGATTGGGCAACCTCCTTTACATTACACAAATAAAAAATTCTTCGATGATACAAATGACAAGACCTTGTTTCTATATATAGGAGTCTAAGGTGTCCCAATACAATCAAAGCCTACATAACAATATTATTATAGGGGCACAACAATAACAATAGTGGGCTTCTATGGGGCATAATAATAACAACATGGGGACTATATGGGCATAATAATACAATAATGGGGTTGCACTAATAACAATAAGGGGTTACACTAGTAGTATAGGGACCTAACATGCCCCTCTCATTCAAAAAGTGTTGTCCTCAACTCTTGAGTAGTTATGGATGCTTCTGTATAAAATTCTCATCCTCCCATGTGGAATCTTCAGCGGGTAAGTTCTTCCACTTGATGAGATACTCTAAATTTGATCGATTTCGTAGCTGTCAATTTGTTGTTTTTGTGACTGCTTATGGTTCCAATATGAGTGCGCTCGAGAAGATGTAGGAAGCTCCAATTTGTATAGTACCAATATTTTGTAACACCTTGTACGGACCAAAATACTTTGGTGATAATTTATTATCCTTCTTAGCTTGCTTGAGGGACATTTTTTTGTATGGTTTTATCCGTAAAAATACCCAATCACCTACATCAAAACTTCTTTCACTGCGATGTTGATCTTCCCATTGTTTCATTTAATTCTGCACCAAAGTGGGGTTATCCTTTAAAAGTTGGAGAACTTGTTGTTGATTCTTGATATGAGTTTTCACTGCTTGAACCTTTTTCTTCTTGATATGTCCTTCTATTGTGAGAGTTTGAGGAGCGGTAATTCCTGCCAATGCATTACAAGATATGGTCAGATTCATTTCTTGATGCTTGATGTGATATTTCACTTCTTGAACCTTTTTCTTCTTGATATGTACTTCTATCTTGAGAGTTTGAGGAGTGGTAATTCTTTCCAATGATTTACAAGATATGGTCGGATTCATTTCTTCTTTCTCTGGGGTTGGTTCCTGGTGTATATCCTCTTCTTTTGACATTTCTTGATCCTTTTCTTCCTCCTCTTCACAATCTACGTAAAATAATTTCTTGTTAGCACACTTATGAACTTTAGTGTATTTGCTATCACAATTGTAACAAAGCCATTTTTCTCTTATTTCTTCCAATTGTTGTGGTGTAAACCTTGTAGGTTGTGGAAGACTAGGAGCAAAAATACTTCCATATTTATAGTTGTGAGTGGTAGGATTCCTTGTTTCCATAATTCCGCTTTCATTTTTTTTTTCCAACTTGAATGCCTTCTCCAATGAATTAGGTTTCCAAAGACGAACCTCATGTTGAATGTTATCCTTTAAAGTCCCTATGAAGACATCAATCCTTTTCTTCTCTAGAATATCATTTACCCTTATATTCAATTTTTGGAAGTCCTCAATGTGCTCTTCATTGAACCCTTTTGTTTGATATTTATCAATTGGCTAAAGAAGGTGTTTCTCTTTGTACTCCCATAATGTGCTATCATTTCCTTAGTGAAAATTGACTAGGTGACAAGTGGTTTACAATAACAAAGCCATCTATACCACAAATTGATTTGGTTCTAAATATAAAGATGCAAGATGTACCTTTTGTAACAATTCTACATCATGTAGATCAAAATATTGCTCTATCTGTAGTATCCAATTTACCGGATCCTTACCATCAAACTTCCTCATATTGTTTTTTATTGATTTTAGGAGCTCGATCTTGAAATGATACATAACTATGTAATTTCAGATCTCCAAGTGCTGAAATTACGTCCTGTGGTAGCTCTATGAGTCCTCTTTCTAACCCCACTAGTCTGATCAAAATTGGTTTCTTCAAGAAAGAGTTATGCCAAATCTCCTACGATGACTTGATTATATATTGGTTCAATAGAGCGAACTTGTACGACCTGCCACGTATTACTGTTTTGACCTTCAAACCTGAAAAAAATACACAGAAATGTACAGCCTATCCGCTTTTTGTAAATTCTTACGAAATTTCAATCTAATGCTCAGAGATAAAGTTATGACGATTTTACCGTGGTAACCTGTTTGGAATGTAATTCGGGAGTTTGTAAAAACCTCAAATGTCTTGGATTGTATATCCGAAAATATAGCGAAACAAGATCTAAAATTTGGGCCCGAGCTTCACCAAGATTTAGGATCAAATGAATTTTAATTTCAGATCTGAAGCTTCGTAGAAAAAATTATAGCGAAAACCCCATGATGACCTGTTTGAGATATAATCCTAGAACTTTCCAAAACCCTAACTTCCTCAGATCATATCTCCAAAAATATAGCGAGACAAGATTTGAAATTTGGATCTGAGGTTCATAAAGATTTTGGATCACATGAGTTTTTTTTTTTTTAGCTTCTGAAACTTTGTAGAGAAAAATTTATGGCGAAAATTCCATGATGACCTGTTTGGAGCAGCGAAACCCTAGAATCCAAAACTCTGATACCAAATGTTATGAAACCAACTCACAAAAAGATAGAAAATAGAGATCAACGACTTCAAAATCAACCTATTCTAGGGGGAAACCTCCTTTACATTACACAAATTAACAATTCTTGGATGATACAAATGAAAATACCTTTGTTCTATATATAGGAGTCTAAGGGGTACCAATACAATTAGAGCCTACATAACAATAATATTGTAGGGGCACAATAATAACAATAGTGGGCTTCTATGGGACATAATAATAACAACATGAGGACTATATGGGCACAATAATACAATAAGTGGGTTGCAATAATAACAATAAGGGGGTTGCAATAATAACAATAAGGGGTTACACTAGTAGTATAGGGACCTAACAAATCCATATCAATGATAGTGTGATGGAAATGTGGGAAGAAAGGACACCTGAAGAAAGTTTGCAAATCTCAGAAGGGAAAAGAAGAAGATGAACAACAAGAAAACAACCATGAAGTGAATATGACATGTGATGTGTTGCAAGATGCTTTGATTCTTTCATTAGAGAATATTATTGTTGCATAGGTGGTATATTCAGGGGCCTCATTCCATGCCACACCTGATAGGAAACATTTTCATGACTATGTTCAAGGCGATTTTGGATAGGTTTGTCTTGGTGATGATAAACCTTGTAAAATCATTGGAATGGGTAGGTTTTTATAAAGAAAAGAAATGGAAACTTATGGCTATTTAAGGATGTAAGGAATGTTCTAGATCTAAAGAAAGGTCTAATTTCAATGGGGTAGTTAGGTGGCGAAGGTGGTGTAACTACTTTTATAGACAAAACCTAGAATGTCACTAAAGGAGCCCTGATAATAGCAAAAAGAGAAAAGGTTGGTAAATTGTATTTATGCAATAGTATTTCTAATTATGTTAATGATTTAACCTCCAAAGGAGAAGATACAACACTTTGACATCATAGGCTTAGGCACATGAGTGAGAAGGGGATGTAGATTATTCACTCAAGAAAGTTGTTCCTAGGTTTGAAGCATGTTGATTTGGATTTCTATGAAAATTGTGTTTATGGAAAACAAAAGAGAGTGAAATTTATCATAGTTGGGAAGGAAAAGTAGAGTGAAAAATTAGAGCTTGTGCATACAGACGTATGGAGACTTGCTCAAGTATTATCTCTTGTTGGATATCGCTATTATGTTAATTTTATTGATGATGCAACTAGAAAAACCTGGATTTATTGTATTCGAAATACAACTGATGTATTTCAAGAAATGGAAAGTTTTTGTTGATAATGATACATGAAAGAAGTTGAAGTGTCTCAAATCAGACAATGGAGGTGAATAATGTAGCAAAGAGTTTAATAACTACTATTTAGAGCATGGAATTTGCAAAGAGAAGACAGTTCTAGGAACACCACAGGAAAATGGTGTGTGAGAAAGGATGAATAGGACATTCATGGAGCATGCAAGGTGCATGAGATTGAATGCAGGATTTCCCTTATAATTTTGGGAAGATGCTATAGATATTGTTGTTTATATAATAAATAGAGGGCCTTCATTTTCCTTGGAGGATGGTATTCCAAAGGAGGAAAGGATAGGTAAAAAGGTAAACTACTCATTTTTAAAGACTTTATGTTGTGAAGCCTTTGTCCACATCAATAAAGAAAATATAAAAAAACTTGAGGAAAAATCAAAGAAATGTACCTTTATTGGATATGGTGTAAATGGTTTTGGTTATCACTTATATGATTATGAAAATCATGAAATCATTAGGAGTAGAAATTTCATATTCAATGAAAACTTCTTGTATAAGGAACAGATGCATGGAATGAAACAGGAAAAAGAAAACAAAGAATACACAGTTCTTGATGAGATCACATAAAAAGTAAAGGTGTCTAAAAATCATAATGATTAGCAGCCATAACAACAATAACAACCACAACAAAAACATGCACCTCAAACACCTGAAAGTGGTGTTATAATATCTACCATGATAAGTAGGACCTTTGAATGATATTCTCCTTCATTATATTATGTATTGTTGACTGATTCTGGCGCACCAGAAAGATATGAAAAAGTTGTTCTCGTAGAAATCAAGAAGAAGTGGGAACAAGCCATGGAAGAAGATATGGACTCCTTGATGCATAACCAGACTTTGGTCTTAGTCAAGTTTTTTATAGTTAAAACAACATTTCAGAATAAATGGGTTTACAGGCTAAAGGAAGTTGATGGAGGTAAACAAAGGTATAAGGCTAGACTTGTGGTGAAGGGGTTTTCACAAAAGAAAGGTATAGAATTTGATGAATTTTTTTCTCCTGTTGTTAAAATGAATTCAATCATAAACTTTTAAGTCTAGTGGCAGTAGAATATTTGTATCTTGAGGAGTTATATGTAAAGACAAAATTTCTCCATGGGGATTTTGAGGAAGAAATATATATGCAGTAACCACAAGGGTATGAGGTCAAAGGGAAGGAGAAGTTAGTGTGCAAATTGAAGAAGAGATTGTATGGATTAAAATAGGCTCCAAGGCAGCGACATCTAAAATTTAATAGGTTTATGTCTGTACAAGATTATACTAGATAAACTCGGATCATTTTGTTTATCTTAAAAAGAAAAATGATGGCAACTATATTATATTGTTATTGCATGTAGATGTCATGCTTGTTGTAGGGTCTAACATGCAGGAAATAAATGAATTTAAAGGAAAAATGGCAAATTCATTTACAACTAAGGATTTGGGTGCTGCATAACAAATCTTTGTTATGAGAATAACTAGAGATAGGAAAAATTGCAAATTAACATTGTCTCAGAGTGAGTACATAGAAAAGGTGTTAGAAATATTTAATATGTAGAATGCAAAACCAGTGAGTACACCTTTGGCTAGCCATTTCAAACTAAGTAAGGAGATGTGTCCCAAGACTCAGGAAGAGATGGATTATATGTGTAAAGTTCCATATTCATCAGCAATTAGAAGCTTAATGTATGCAATGGTCTATACAAGCCCTGATATTTCACATACAGTGGGAATTGTAAGCAGGTATATGAACAATCTAGGAAAAGAGCATTGGATGGAAATGAAGTAGATTCTCAGGTATTTGAGAGGTACCAAAGATCAAGCATTATGATTTGGTGGTAGAAATTGTACGTGATAGAAATAACAGGAGCATCACAGTGTATGTGTTTACTATAGGTGGAACAACTGTCAGTTGGGTTTCAAAATTGCAAAACATTTTTGCACATTCAACAATGGAAGAAGAGTATGTTGATGCTACAAAGGCTAGCAAAGAAATGATTTGGTTACAAAGTTTTATGAATGAATTGGGCAAGAAGCAGGAGATGGGAAGGTTATACATTGACAGCCAGAGTGTCATTGATATTGCAAATAACTCAACATTTCATTCCAAGACTAAACATATACTACTCAACTTCCATTTCATATGGTCAGTGTTGGAAGATGGAAAATTGAAGCTAGAAAAGATACACACTAGCCAGAATCTTGCAGATATGTTAAGCCAAGTTGTAAACAGGTAGAAACTGATATTCTTCTCAGTTTTAATTGGTCTTCAAGTATAATGGTGAATATGATAAACAACCTGGTCCAAGTGGAATCATTTTCCAGCAAGTGAAGTGATGATGAAGTTTATATAATTAGTCTCCAAGTGGGAGATTGTTGGGTGTGGAGCCTGATTATCTTCCTGATTTTTTTGTTTCTTGTTTTTTGTTTTTCGTTTTTGTTTTTGTTTGTTTTGTTGTTGTTGTTGTTATTTTTTTGTTTTTTTGTTTTTGTTTTGTTTTGTTTTGTTTTTTTTTTTTTTTTTTATGTTCCTAATGTGGCGACAACACTGCCTGTGTAATCAATTTTAGGGGGGAAAGATGGTGACTTTTATGAGCCCCCCCGAGAGGCAGTTCGACAACAGTGCCCTTGAAACTAAAAATAGATGAAAAATTGCCTTGTAAAATATTGTAATTTCATAGTCAATATGGGCCGTTCATTAGACGGATGATCTGACGGTAGAAGTTATTTTAATTTAGAGTTTTTTTTCCCAAGAAGGAACCCCTCAGTTTATATGAGGGAATTGAATTGCGGTTGTGTATTATTATTATGAGCGAGAAAGAGAGAGGAGATTGTGCGAGAGTGAAAAGAAAATTACAATGGATTTGTTGTAGGTTGTATCTCTTGATTTTGCTGGATAATATAAAAGGAAGGTCTAACTATTTCTCCGTGGATGTAGCCCAAATTGGGTGAACCACTTATATCTATGTCTCTCTTGTTTTATGTGTTTCTATATTTGTGTTTCCGTAGTCTTTTATGTATTTCGTTGCTATGTTAATTAATTTCTAACAGATTGAGTGGAAGCTAAGGGTTTTAAAGTGGGATTATTACATTAGTATTTATATGGTGAGCCTAGTCAAGGGTGTAGGTGGTTTATGGCCCCATGGTATTCACCCATGTTTTTGATGATAAATAAACCTATGTAAAATCTTTGCATACTTAATTGGAAAGTGTCTCAAATTGGTCGATGTTTTCGAAAGTGGGTTAGCAGTCATTTTTCCCTATAAATGGTTTCTATAGTAAATATTAGATCTTATGTTTGCTCATTATTTATTTTTTCTCTCTAAGATATTTACATGCATGTTTATTCTTAACATGTGCATGTTCCTAGAATGTACACACATTCCTAAATCTTGAAAGAGCTCAAGGCTAGTTTACAACGAATAAGTGGACATTTCTATTTGAATGCATTGTTAGGCTATTCATTGTTATTATTTTGACCATCAACTTTGTACTAGATCTCATGAATTTACAAAAAAATGGAAATACTATATTATAAAAATTGAGAGATTGGAGATAACACAATTCACAAATCTTTATAAATGTAATATATGAAGAAAAATTATTATTGGTCGAGGATTCTCTTTTCTTCATTCGATACTATTCCTTCAACTTCAGTGAAAAAAATTCAAACATCATAAATTTGTAATATTTATTAAAAAAAATATTATCATTATCATTAAAAAAATAATAACAATACAAATATATACATTTTTTTGTAAGTATGATGTTAAATTATTTCAAGAAATAAAAATGAGAATACATGGGATTATGTACCAACAGAAGTTCATAATCCTACTGGACCTAATTGTAGATGTCAGGGGCAAAAGACTCCATGACAGAGCTTCCCAAGTTGCGTCTGTTGACTTGATAACCTAGGTTGGTAGCAACCAAACCCTTTCTAAACCAATAAAACATGTAACTAAGCAACCACAGGGCAAAATTTACAAAAATGATACAAAAGTTTATGGTATGGCACTTAACTTTGAAAATTAATCCTCATAGATGGGAATTGGAACGGTAGGAGATGCACTTGATTCAACGTTGTCCTCCTACAGATGGGCCAGGGTGTGGAAGGTGATCCCCTCATCCAAATTTAATTTCCCAATGTTCTTTGTGGTCCGCTCATCCTTGGGAGAATTCCTAGTGTGAGGAACAAATTTTTGGTGGAGCATCTTTTCAGCATACACAGTGAATTTCACGTTTGGAAAGTCCATATTGTCCTCCAACTTCCTCTTGGCCTTTTTGTTTTGCTGCATGGATAGCCCCAGATGGTTTTTCATTCTACATGCTAGATTGATGGTGGAACTATATAAATTTTCTCGAGCTCTGGGTCTGGGATCCTTTCAAATTGGGCGTCCACCAATTCATTGCTGGTGTTTCGCTAGATTTATATGACCTTATCGTTGAGATGATCAATTTTGGCTTTAGTCTCGAGTATAATTGAGATATGAAAGTTAAGATCAACCTATTAGGTTGCGGTCTCTGCTTTGGTTTGGGGGCACATATTGGCCTATCTCCATCGATTAATGCTACAACCCCTACCCTTGTGGCTAGAGAAGGAAGGCCTGATGGAATGATGGAGGTGGGCCATCTCGAGGATACAAGGAGGGTGAGAACAGTGGGTGGAAAGATGCGAGGGGGGAGGGAAGATTGGCATGGCATAAAGGGTTTGGGTGGTAGGTGGTGAGACAAAAGGAGAGTGAAATTGCATCAAATAAAAACAAGGAAGGGAAACTTAGGCTGAAGTTGAGGAATAAGATTGGCTCCCTCTCCCTTAATAAGCCATGGATAATTATGGGAACATAAAATAATCCTCCCATCACAAGTACGATAAGATTGTCCCAAGCATCAGCATAATTCATGCTGCAATCAGTTTGAGGGGATAGGAGGTTGTGCTAGTCTTTCCCTGAGCGGGTCATTTTTCCTTTGTTTTGAGAGTTCATTAAGAGATTTGAGAGAGAGGGTGTGTGCAGGAGATTTGAGAGAACCTCCTTCAACCTTTTCATCCTTTAGCATAATGAGAATTGTTTTTGAATGGAGCGATGGTGGATCCGCTCCGAGTAGCCAGTATTCTCCCGTCCTTTTGACTGATACCCTTGCAATCATTACGTAACATGCCATGCATTGGAGTGCAGGTCTTGTATGCCATGCATTAGAGTGCAATATATCTATACCATATGTCCCTTCATTAGCCAGTCTGTTAGTGAGAGAGTTCACATTCTGTTTCATGCTTGAAAGTGGACCCTAGTTAGGCTAGAAATGTGTCCTTAGATACACTGAAGGATCTTAGATAGTCGCTAGTTGGTGGTAACTATGTTGACCAGAGTGTCGTGCTAAAGCTTCCAGGTAGCATGAATTTTTAGCACTGAGTCTCCTTCCATGATCAATGGAACCAAGTTGTAGGACCTTATGATGTTAATACCCTGTTCCAAGGCTTGAAATTCCACTATGTTATTTGTGTTGAAAGCCAATTTTCTGAAGTGTATCAATTGTATATCCCCATCTTTGTTCCTAAAAACAATTCTAAAGCTTGCTTGCCCTAGGTTACCTCTTGAAGCTCCATCTAAATTAAGCTTAAAGAAATTGAGTGTTGGAGGAGACAATTTCTCTGGTATGCTGGGATTAACTAAGGGGTTTTGTGTTGAAGGGGTTGGGTTTTGCATGAGATGAAGGAGATGGAGAATTCTAATATCCAAGGCTCGGGGTGGACCTTCCTGCGACATAAGATTAGAGACCGACTGGGTCTTCGATGACCTTCTTCACCCTAGTAAGGAGCACTTCCTCTGTAACTTGCATGTTTTTGAAAATTCAAGCATTGTGCTCTTTCCTTAGAACCCATCATAGTGCTCCAGGAAACAGTTCCCAAGCTATGTTAGCTATAGGATGGGTAGATATTTGGTGTCTCCAAGTTTCAAGAGTGACCTAGATGGAGGCTCTGATTATGTTCAAGATTTTGAAAACCTCTACTCCCTAGTCCCATGTAGTGGAGGCATTTTTAAAGTTCTTTAGTAGATGGTTTATTGTTTCTTCTTGGTCCCCACACATAATGTATCTAGATGGGCTTGTCAAGAAACACTTCAAAACATTGTCCCAAGTGAGAATTTTCCCCTGCATGACCAACCATAGAAATAGGCTTATCTTTGGCATGTGATTTTTGGACCATGGAGAAACCCATCAGGGGTGCCTTTCTAACTAACTATGTTTGGCTAGGTATCCATAGGCCACTTTTAGGAGGAATACTCCCCCTGATTTTCTGCCCCATATCAACTTGTCTTCATCTCGAGATGAGATAATTTGGCAATCCTCGAGGAGGTTCCAAAAATATTCTTGATTGAAGTCCTATGGGAGAGGTTTCCACTCTTCATTATCAATCCAGGTTCTCCATTTGTTTTCTGGAGGGGTTTTTTTCTAGTAATGAGAGACCAATGTTTTTCCCTTGGGTTGCATTTTTCCCTGTAAGGTTGTTTGGGCCCCCTCGTTTAGTTTGGGGGATTGTTTCTAAGCATCTTCTCAAAAGAGTGAGATTTGACCATTACATATTTCAAAGAAATAATGTTGTTGGATAATGAGTTTGTTTCACCAATATTGATTCCAGATGGTCGATCCCTTTATAAGTCCTTCTAGTCGATGAGGTCCTTCTGCTGATGGTTAGGAGCATACTTAACTTTCTGCATGCTCACCCAAGGGGTATTCAGAGACTCCAACCAATTCCACCAGGTCTTGGCTCTAAGAGACTTTCCCATGATTTATGGGTCCTAGAGACCCTGTCCTCTAGCCAATTTAGGCATGCAAAGTTTCTCCCAGCTTACCCAAAACCACTTTTTTCTTTCATTTGAGCCTCTCCAAAGAAAATTCCTCTGAAGGTTATGGATGCCATTCATAGCATTTTTGTGGAGCATGTAGGTTGGGAAAAAAAAAGAGAGGCATGACCTATATGAATGATTTAACCAGGACCAACCTTCCAAGACTTGGATGGAAGAGAGGAGTTTTGGAAACCAAGTATTTTGGTTATGTTTCGTTGTATAGGTAGGGGGTATTAAAGAAAAATAGTTTGGATTTCAAGAAGTTGATTGAGGTGCCAGAGGCTTCAGAGAAGAGACAAAGGTTTTGTTTGAGTTTCCGAGCTTTAGCTATAGTGAGGATTCCCATGAGAAGGGTATCATCCACAAATTGCTGATTAGTGGAGGCAATCAAGTTGGAATGAAGTTTGAGACCACATAGATGATTACTTTCATTTGCAACCATAATATTTCTACCAAGTCCTTCTTCCATTAGGATGGATAGAAAGGGTGATAGAGGATCACCTTGTCTGATTCCCCAAGTGGGTGAGAATGGTTGAACATGACTAGAATGGTGTGTTGACTAGTATGGAGAAGAAATCCCAAGTCACTAGAGCCATTATCCAAGCTATACAGTCCTGGTGAAAACCAAAGACATTTAAAACTTCTCTCATGTATTGCCAACTTATTTTTTCAAAGGCTTTTGACATGTCTAGCTGCATCATCATCCCTAGTTGTTTGGTGATCTTGAGAGAATGAACAATTTCATGAGAGAGAATATGTTTTCTAAGATCTGTCTTCCCTCTACATATCCATATTGGCTTGGAGAGATTAAGAGGGGAAGCAAAGGTTTTAGTATGTTTGATATGACCTTTGAAATAATTGTTTAAATGAAATTTCAAAGGGAAATTGGGAGATAACTCTTTGGAAAATATGCACCTTCTTCATTAAGGATAAGAGTGAGAAAGGTGGCATTGAGAGCTACCAAAATTGACTTGAGTGTCTTGAGTCCCCCACAATGGCATGGACCTCTTCCTTTAACATAGTCCAATATGCTTTGAAGAAGACTGTAACCATCCGGCCTTGGGGCTTTACCTGATGGCGTAGACATGATAGCCTCCTTCAACTCTTTCTATGAGATTTCCTTAAGCAACATAGTTTGTGATCTTCATTCAGGGTTTTGCGGATGTGTTGACAATCTCCTTAATGGATTGGATCCTATCCTATTTGGGTTCTTGTAAGAGGTTACCAAAAAAAGTGTTGAGCTTTGCTGAGATGTCTTCATGAGAGTTGATCATGTTACCATTAGCCTCCTTTAGCGATAGGATCCTGTTAGCTTTCCCATGATGAATCATTGATTTGTGAAAGAATTTTTTGTTTCATTCTCCACATTTTAGCTGTTGTTTCATTCTCCACATGTTTTTGTTAACTTTAACCGCCGCTTCCAATTCTGATCGTCTTCAAAGACACTGCACTCCTTACGATTGATGGGAAGAGAGGTTGTGGTGGGTGACAGTCCACCGATAATGAAAGCTTTGATGACTCGCAGAACAACCGAATATTGTGATTAGAGACTTCATGTGATTTATGTACTTTCTAGTCATTATAGTCAGAAGAATCCATAGTTTAACTTTAACTATGGATGGAGATATATGCACAGACAACTCTGTGTATATTTGATAAATTAATCGAAGTCAGTGATTGCTATATGCGACAGCGTAATACTCTACTTTTTGTGGTGGAAGCAAATTGTACAGTTAGTGCAAAGGATTGCGTAATTCTATTCCATTTCATACCCACAAATTTCTTATTCGTTACCTAAATCAATTTCTGCTGTCAGTGCTATGTTGTCCCTCGAAGTGGGCTCTGCTAGGGTGCTGCATGTCTGTCATGACCAGTTCGAATAATGAAAACTATTGTCTATTACTAAATAGAATAATGAGGAGTAGATAATGCGGGGAAAATCCCGCATATCCAACAAATTTTGCCTGAGAAAAGCATAAGGAATACAAGTACAACATCAATGTGTCAAACTCTTGGTTTTATAATATTCCATTGTTGATATATTTGAAAACAAACCATGTAAATATGATCTTGCATAGTGTTGTATCTTTTAATCTATTTATGCTAATTGAGATCTTGAATTTGTGAAGAAATTTGATGTACCAACTATGAATCAAACTACTCATAATATGTTATAGCTGATTTGTTGAATCTTATGTGTATCACAACATTGGTAAAATATTGGGTGACCTTATTAGTGCATGATTTTTGGTGTTTATTGATGGCTTCAATAGTTTCTTATGTTCTTATTACTTGATGAAAGTAGAGATGTGAGATTTGAAAATTTTGGCCATGATTATGTATTAAAAATTGGAGGTATCTTTCTTTAGAATTTGTGTTTTTGAACATTTGTAGTAATAATCTAGGATTTCCAAGGATGTCAAAAATAATGATTAAGTGGTAGCTAAGGGTTTTAAAGTGAGAATATTATTTTAGTCTTTATATGGTTAGCTTAGTCAAGGGTGTAGGTGGTTTATGACCCCATGGTATTCACCCATGTTTTTGATGATAAAGAAACCTATGTGAAAGCTTTGCATACTTAATTGGAAAGTGTCTCAAATTGGTCAATGTTTTCCAAAATGGGTTAGTAGTTGTTTTTCCCTATAAAGGGTTTCTATAGTAAATAATAGATCTTATGTTTGCTCATTATTTCCTTTTTTCTCTCTTATATATTTACATGCATGCTTATTCTTAACATGTGCTTGTTCCTAGAATGCACACACATTCCTAACTCTTGAAAGGGTTCAAGGCCAATTTACAACAAATAAGTGTACATTTCCATTTGAATGCATTGTTAGGCAATCCATTTATATTATTTTGGCCATCAAATTTGTACTAGAGCTCATGACTTTACAAAAAAAAAAATGAAAATCCTATACTATAAAAATTGAGAGATTGGAGATAGCACAATCAACAAATATTTATTAATGTATTAGATGAAGAAAATTTCTTATTGGTTGAGGATTCTCTTTCCTTCTTTTGATACGTTTCCTTCAACTTTAGTGAAAAAAATTCAAACATCTTAAATTTATAATATTTATTAAAAAAATATATTGTCATTATCATTATAAAACATTAATAGCAATACAAATATATACACTTTTTTGTTTGTAAGCAAGTAGGATGTTATACTATTTCAAGAAATAAAAATTAGAATACATCAAAATCATTATAGGTAAGCCTATTTGAAAACTAGAAACCCTGAGATAATTTTTAATCTTTGGGATTATGCACTGACAAAAGTTCATAAGCCTACTAGGCTTAATTGCAGACATAGTTACATCATTAGGGGCAAAAGACTCCATGACAGAGCTTCCCAAGTTGCTTTTGTTGACTTGATAACCTAGGTTGGTAGCAGCCAAACCCTTTCTAAACCAATAAAACATGAAACTAAGAAACCACATGGAAAAATTTACAAAAATGATCCAAAATGTTTTGGTCATGGCATTTAACTTTGAAACTTAGTCCTCACAAATAGGAATTGGATTGGTAGGTGATCAAATTGATTCAACACCATCATCCTACAGATGGGCTAGGGTGTGGAAGGTGATCCTCTCATCCACATTTCATTTCTTGATATTCTCTATGGTCTACTCATCTTGGGATAATTCCTAGTGTGAGGAACAATTTTTTGGTGGAGCACCTTTTCAGCATACAAAATGAATTTCGTGTCGAGGAAGTCGATCTTGTCCTCGAACATATTCTTGGCCTTTTTGTTTTCCTACATGGTTGTCCCCAACAAGGTATTCATACTAATGCTAGATTGATGGTGCATCTATATAAATTTTGTAGAACTCTAGTAAGCCCTAGATTCAGGGGCGTCCACCTCTTCATTGTTGGTGTTTTGCCAGACTTTTGTGACCTTGTCCTCGAGTTGATCAATTTTGGATTTAGTTTCAAACAAAATTGAGCTATGAAAGTTAAGTGTAGCCTATCAGGCTATGGTCTCCACTTTGGTTCGAGGGTGCATATTGGCCTGCCTCCATCGATTAACATTGTGACCCCCACCCATATGGTCAGAGGAGGAACCCTTGTTGGAATGAGGGAGGTGGGCCATATCGAGGATACAAGGAGGGTGAGAATGGTGGGTGGAAAAATGTGAGGGGAGTGGGGGGGGGGGCGTATGGGAGGTAGGCGATGAGACAAAAGGAGAGTGAATTTGCATCGAATAAAAAAAGGGAAGGGAAACTCAGGCCAAAGTTGAGGAACAAACTTGGCTCCCTCTCCCTTAATAAGCCACCGATAATTATGGAAACATAAAGAATTCTCCCATCACATGTATGACAAGATTGTCCCACACATTAGGGTAATTCATGTTGCAATCAGTTTGAGGGGACAACTCGCTGCACCAGCCTTTCCCTGAGTAGGTCATTTTTCCTTTTTTCAAGAGTTTATTAAGAACTTTGAGAGGGAGGGTGCATGCAGAAGATTTGAGAGAAACTCCTTCAATCTTCGCGTCCTTTAGCATCATGAGAATCATTGTTGAATGGAGCGAAGGTGGATCCACTCCAGGTGGCCAGTATTATCCCCATCCTTTCAATGATATCCTTGCAACCATTACATAACATGACATGAATTGGAGTGTAGGTGATGTATCTCATGCATTTAAGTGTAGGATATCTCTACCATCTGTCCCTTCATTATCCAGCCTATCAGCGAGACAATCACATTCTGTTTCACTGCTTGAAAGTGGACCCCAAGTAGGCTAGTGATGTGTTGTTGGATACACTGAAGGATATTAGATAGTCGCTAGTCTATGGTAACCTTGATGACAAGAGTGTCGTGCTAGAGATTCCGGGTAACATGAATTTACACTGTTGAGTCTCCTTCCATGATCAATGGAACCAAGTTGCAGGACCTTACGATGCCGAGACCCTGTTCCAAGGCTTGCAACTGTGCTATGTTATTTTTGTTGAATCCAAGTTTTCCCAAGTATATCCATTGTATATCCCCATCATGGTTCCTGAAAACACCTTTGAAGCTTGCTTGCCCTGGGTTGCCTCTTGAGGCTCTGTCGAAATTAAGCTTATAGATATTGATGTCTGGAGGAGACTATTTCTCTCGTATGTAAAAATTAACTAAGGGGTTTCATGTTACAGAGTTTAGGGCTTTCTTGATCTGAAGGAGATGGAGAATTCTAATATCTAAGGCTCGGGGTGGACGTTGTTGTGGAAAAATATTAAAGACTGAGACCGAGTCTTGGATGACCTTCTTTACCCTAGTGAGGAGTACTTCCTCTATAACTTGAATGTTTTTGAAAATTTGAGCATTGTGCTCTTACCATAGAACCCATCATATTGCTCCACAAAACAATTCCCAATCTCTGTTAGTTATAAGATGGGTATATATTTGGGGTCTCCAGGTTTCAAGGGCTCCCTAGATGGAGGATTTGATTGTGTTCAAGATTATGAAAACCTCCACTCCTTAGTCCCATGTAGTGGAGGAAAATTTATAATTGTTTAGTAGATGGTTTATTATTTCTTCTTGGTTCCCACACATAATGCATTTATATTGGTTTGTCAAGCCGCGCTTTAGAAGATTGTCCCAAGTGAGGAGTTTCCCCTACATGACCAGCCATAGAAATAGGGTTATCTTTTTCCAGTGATTTTTGGACCAAAGAGAAACCCATCACAGGTGCCTTTCTCACTGACTGTGTTTGGATAGGTATCCATCGGCCTCTTTGAGGAGGAAGACTCCCCATAATTTTCTCCCCCATCTCAACTTGTCTTCATCTTAATTTGAGAGAATTCGGAAATCCTAGAGGAGCTTCTAAAAATATTCCCAACCAAGGTCCTTTGGGAGAGGTTTCCACTCTTCTTTATCAATCCATGTTCTCCATTTATTTTTCGGAGGGGTGTTTTTCCAATAATGAGAGACCAAAGTTTTTCCCTTTGGTTGCATTTGTTCCTGTAGGGTTGTTTGGGCCCCCTCATTCAGTTTGGGGAGTTGTTTCTAAGCAACTTATCAAAAGAGTGAGCTTTGACCATTTATATTTCCTAGAAGCAATGTTGTTAGATATCTCATTTGTTTCACCAAGTTTGATTCCACATGGTCAAGCCCTTTATAAGCTCTTCTAGTCGACGAGGCACTTTTGCTAATGGTTGGGAGTGTACTTAAATTTCAATAGGCTTGCCCAAGGGGTATTCAAATATTCCAACCACTTCCACAGGGTTGGCTCTAAGAGAATTACCCATGATTTATGACTTCTGAAGACCCAATCCTCTAGCCAATTTAGGCTTGCAAATTTTCTCCCAACTTACCAAAGCCAAATTTTTTCTTTTCTCTGAGCCTCTCCAAAGATAATTCCTTTGAAGGCTATAGATGGCATTTAGAACATTTTTGGGAGCCTCTAGGGTGGAAAAAAGATAGAGAGGCATGGCTTGTAGGACTAGTTTAACCATGACAAACCTTCCAGAACTTGGATGGAAGAGGGAAGCTTTGGAAACCAAGGATTCTGGTTATGTTTCGTTGTATATGCAAGGAGGTATTAAAGAAAAAGAATTTGGATTTCAATAAGTTGATCGAGGTGCCCAAGGTTTCAGAGAAAATATGGAGGATTTGTTTGATTTTCTGGGCTTCAACTACAGTGGGGATTCCCATGAGAAGGGTATCATCCACAAATTGCTTATGGGTGGTAGCAATAAAGTTGTTATGAATTTTGATACCACATATATGATTACTTTTTTTGCCAGCCATAATAGTTCTACCCAGTTTTTCTTCCATTAGGATGAATAGAAAGGGTAATAAAAGATCACCCTGTCTAATTCCCCAAGTGGCTGAGAATGGTTGAACATGACTAGAATGGTTTGTTGACTAGTATGGACAAGAAATCCCTAGAAACTAGAGCCGTTATCAAAGTGATATAGTCATGGTGAAACCTAAAGGCCTTTAAAACTTCTCTCATATATTGCCAACTTATTTTTTGAAAGGATTTTGACATGTCAAGCTGCATCATTATCCCCGGTTGTTTGGTGATCTTAAGAGAATGAACAATTTTATGAGAGAGAATTATGTTGTCTAAGATCTGTCTTCCCTTTACATAGTCATATTGGCTTGGAGAGACTAAGAGGGGAAGAAAAGGTTTAAGTTTGTTTTCTACGACCTTTGAAATAATTTTTTAAATGACATTGCAGAGGGAAATTGGGCAATAAATCTTAGGAAAATATGCATCTCTTTCTTTCAAGATAAGGGTGAGAAAGGTGACATTAAGAGCTTTGATAATTGACTTAGAGTGCCTTGAGTCCTCAATAATGGCATGAAACTCTTCCTTTAGCATAGGTCGATAGGATTTGAAGAAGTTTGTAGGAAAATGATAAGGTCTTGGGGCTTTACCTAAGGGCATAGACAAGATAGCTGCCTTCAAATCTTTCTATGTGATTTCCTTAAGCAACATAGTGTTGTCATATTCATTCAAGATTTTGGGGATGTGTTGAATAATCTCTTGATGGCTTGGTTGTTGTCCTCATTGGGTTCTTGTAAGAGGTTCCCAAAAAACGTGTTGAGATCTATTGAGATGTCTTCATGAGAGATGATCATGTTACCATTAGTCTACCTCAGAGATAGGATCATGTTAGATTTCCTGTGCTGAATCATTTATTTGTGAAATAATTTTTTTGTTTTATTCTCCACATTTTAATTGTTAAACTAGGGATTTTTTCTTCGATAGTTTTTCTTCCTATTTAACTCTCATTTCCCATCTTTGTTGTGGATCCTTCTCTATTTGTTTCAACTGGTCTGTGGTCCCATTGAGGATGATTTTCTGTTGGAGCTGCTCCAACTATCTTTCTAGGTCTTTTTTTGTCTTTTAAAATGACCCCAAAGACTTCCTTGTTCCATTTTTCTGATTATGTTTTAGATATGCTTGAGCTTTTGTTGAAAGTAGTACATTTTTTAGCCTCGTAGGTGGAGTTCCTCATTCCACCATTATTTTATTTTGGATTAGAATTCAGGGTGGTCAAGCCAGAATGGCTCAAAGAAGAATGGTTTGTTCCTAGGGGTGTTGAGAAGTTATATCTCTAGAGCTATTGGCGAGTGATGTGAGCACACATAAGGGAGAATTATGCCTTTGATTTCATTATTGGCTAGAAGGATGGATTCATAAATGAGAAACCAATCTAGACAGGAGGCTATTTTCTTATCTCCTCTTGTTATTCCATGTGAAGACTTCATTCTGGGTTTATGTATCCACCATTTCCAAGCTATTAATTGTTCCTTTGAAGGCTTCTACATATTTATCCAGCCTTCGAAGGCCCCCTTTTTTTCTCATTCAGGTTGATTATCATGTTGAAGTCACCTCCTATGATTTTGTTGGTGCTTAGGAGAGCTTTGTGCATTTTATTTAGGGTTTCTAACATGATGATATTTTTGTTTACTCAGTGAGGACCATAAATATTAGTGACACATAAGGCCTTTGCAATTCTGATAAGTTGAAAGACAACGAACAAAATGTTGGGAGTTGAGATGGTTATTTTGAGATCCAACAATTTTCCATTCTAGAGGATTAATTTCCCTCCTGCTATTCCTCTGGTGGCATTAGCAATAATTTCATAACCCTTCCAACATTGCATTTGAAGGGAGATAATCACTTCTAAGCCTACTTTCGTTTCATGGAGGAAAACAATTTCTGGCTTGTATGCTATGATTTTCTACCTTAGGAGTCTTCATTTCACAGGACCATTCAGACCTCGTATGTTCCATGAAATTAACTTCATTGAGAAACTTTTTAAGTTAGGACAAGGGCTTTTACCTTTCCTTCATTGATCAGTCTTGCCCCAAGCTCTTGTAGGATTTAATTGGTTAGTTTTCTTTCATGATTTCTTCCCATTCCCTTGGGGTTGTACTAACTTCTAGGATGTTGGACTTGATACTAGTCTGGTTGAGATCCCCATATTGCCTTTTTTTCGTGACTTGTTTTAGTTCCTCTTGATAAAGATATGCCTTTTCTATCTTCTCAAGGTACTCCTCTGGTATGGTTGCCATTCCTTTCTTCTCCCATACTTCAATTATCTTGTTAAGGTCCATGTCTCTTAAGACTTATTCAATGGTCTCCTTCTCTATTAAATCATTTTCATTCCCTTGCTCCATTTTTATATCCTTTGTTTCTTTCTCGTATGAGGTGGGGTTTTCTTTAACAACTATATCTTTGTCTTGGGAAGAGGGTAAAGTCCATGTGTCACTGTTAGTCCTGCTATCTTTTTTGTTGTTTTCTTTGGCTTGTTTCTCTTGTCCTTCTCCTAATATATCAAACTTGTTTATGTTGGTTTGGCTTGATAAGGATTTCTTACCCTAGGATTTCCTATTATTCTTGTTCTTGGAGATTACCCTTGTGAAGCCTTGATCGTCTTCCCTTTGCTGAGATTGGGGATTGGTGGGGTGTTTTGTGGGCAGTCAGAGAAAAAATGCACATGCTGATGGAATTTGCAACACTGAAAGGGTATGTGCTCATAGTCGATATTCTTCACCCATACTTTGTCACGAAAAACAAGCTTAATTTATTCGGGGAGTGTTCCTAAGGCATCCATGTAGACGCCAATTTAGGCATAGGAGACATAGTGCCCTGACCTAGTTCCCTCCAACATTTTGATGTATTCTCCCAACTTGTAGCATACTTCTTTTAGAACAGAGGGTGCCCAATAGTATGTTGGAAAAGAGTAGAACCTAATCTAGACCGACACTCTTGTGAAGTCTTCCTTCTCTGGGGTGAAATTTTCCTTCTAGTATCTCATATACAGTGCAACTGAGTTGAAGAAGCAAGGCCCTCCTTTAAAGATTCAATCTTTGTCTTCAAGCAGATCAAATATCACTTTGAAGAAACCCTTAGATCCAAGATGGAGCTTGATGCCTCCCTTGGGGCACCATTTTTACTATATCCACTAGTTCAATGCCTTCTCCGAGTGCTAGAAGCCTATAAACTTGCAATTGATGGCATGATCTTGCATATATTCAGGGTCCTTAATTTTTAGGGTTGGGATCTTCTTTGTTTTTGGTTTACAAGAATTTTTTGTCGATGGCTGAGCCGAGATCTTTCTGATGATCCTGCAAAGTTGTTGTTTTGTTGTTGGGCTACGCCTTTTTCTGCCCCTTCCTCTCTTGAGTGGTAGGCTGAAGGAATTTTGGGTAGTAAGTTTGGTGAAGAAGGAAGCCTCTAACTCCTTCCCTTTGGGAGTCCTTGAGCCACCTCCTATTAGAATTAATGGAGATTAGGTGATTATTGTTACATATTTATGATTGTGCTTTTCTTGCACATTCAGTTCCTATCATTCAGGGATTTGATTTACTATCCCTAACAAAGTGTATCTATTTATTATTGGAGTTTAATGTGAAGCCTAAGTGGCGTATTTTCTTATAGGAGCTCTTGGTGATCTGCACCTGTGAGCTCCTGTTACACAAAAATATCGTCACCATGATTATTTGCAGTCAATATGGGTCTATCATCACTTGTACTGTCCTCCTAAGCAAGTCTCAGACCTCAGCTCTTCAAGTCAAGCTTTGAAAATGGGAGAAAGACATTGAAAATCAATAAAACTCTAGTTCCGCACTTTATCTCACTGTCACCTGCGGTCCGGCACCTTCTGTTTACAAAAACTGCAGACCTGCCTACTCTGTCCCTAACGGTGTGGGTGCAGACCCCTCTGAAAGTCAAAAGGCGCAAGTTTTATCTTAAAAAACTCACTTTGGGTTAATTCTAGAGGTTTCTAGAAGGAATTTTGACGTGGATTGTTCGCTCTGAGGTGGTTCATGCATCCCAAAAGAGAAGGAGCTAATCCCTTGATGAGAGGAGCTATCCCTTTGAAAGAGGGCTTTATCCCTTTGAAGGAGGACCTAGTAACCTCCCTCCATTGCACTATAAATACAGGCATCGGGCTGGTTGCTAAGGAGGTTAGAAGCTGAACATTTTTGAGGGTAAATGCTGGTGAAATCAAGACTTCCTAGTTGAGCTTAAGAGGAGAGATCACATACCTTTTTGGCTTCATTGGGGAGTGAGTGAAACTTGTCAAAGTAGAGGAGACTTCTTGCTGGACCTTGGGAGGAGCTTGTACAGCGTCGAGGCAAAGGTTGTAAAGTTCTTCTTCTTTTGAATTAATACAATCAAACTCATTTTTCTCAACAAGTATCTCATGTTATTTGTTTCATGGACTCCTTGACTTTCATGTTAAATATGTTTTATGCAATTGGATTTTCAGGTGCTATTTAATTTGTTTGCCTTGTTTTTGTTTGCAGATTCGCGACAAAGGAGCTCATTTGGATCGAAGGAGCGAGGGCATCCACAAGCTTGCGTTGGACCTAAGGTAGGCCCTAAAAACACTTGTTTACCATTGTTTATTAAAGCATATTTAGAGAAAGATAGTGTCTGGTTGGTTTGCTTGTCATTAGGTCTTCTTTAGATTCTAGGAAGGTCTATCTTGTCTGCAAGATCGACTTATTCCGTGTGACAAAATGGCGACCATACTGGGGAATTGATTGTTTTCCTTGTTTTTACTTTGACCTGAGAAACTGCGTTATTGTTTCTATTTTTGGCTTGTTATGTGTAAAATTGGGTAGAGTTTGTAGATCCAAGGTTATTTTTCGTTTTTCATAGCTTTGGGAGAGGACCGCACCCCAGCCGTTTGACACAGTGCGTACCTACCCGCAGCTTGGCTTTTAGCACAGAGCGGGACCGCACCTGTGTCAACTGTGGGCTTGCGAACCCTGTCAAAATTTTGAAAAACCTAAGATTTCTTCTGTTAGTCAGCTTAGTTTTTGTTTAGAAATTGTTATCCACTACCCAGACCTGCATATAACTTGTCAGAAGCTTTCCTTAGGTTGATTTCGTTAGTGTTAGGGTTTTAGGTGAAATTCCTAGGAGTTTTGCTTGTTGGGTTTGTTTTTCATTTTGGTTGTGTAGTGGCTCTGAGCTTAGAAGCAGTAGGGACTTTAGATCACCTTAGTGTCTACCAGCCTTCTTATGAGTCTGACCATTTATGAAATCTCCCCTTGTTGAGGAATCCGCTTTGAGTTTTCTCTTTACAAAACTTCGAAAAGCTTGTGTTTGAAAGTTTGGATTTTCATTTTCAAAAAGAAAACAAAATTGGTTGTTCTTGACTGATTTGTGATTCTGCATAAATTAGTCCTTAGCTTACATCTAGCTAAGTAAAACATCCTTAAAAAAGACATCTAGTAGGCTTTGACTTCAAATAGGTTTTTATAATTTATAGATCTCAAAGTTAGTCATTTTCATTAGTTTTGAGTGTTTTATAAAAAATATAAAAATCTCTTTTGAAAAAAGTTTGTTTTTTGTAGTGATTGAGTGCTTTGAAACGAAAAAGGGAAATTTTTGTGAAATAACTAGTTGTCTCGTTTTGAGTGCATTGGAAAAAGCAAAAGCTCTTCTTTTAATTTGTTTGATTGAGAAAGATTTGTGTTTACAAAATATTTGCATTCTCAAACTCTTTCTTAGTTAGAAGTTCATCGAAGAGAAAAAGATTGTTTAGATCATCTTAGGTGCATTTTTAGTGATTTTGAGTCAAGTCTTCCTTCCACAACTTTCATCTCCGCACCTTTTGACTTAAACAAAAACCAATAAAAAATAACGCTTAAAGTAAAATTCATCTAGTAACATTTTTATTTCTAGGGCTCTGATACACCAACTTAGCTTAGGCTAGTGTCTTGGAGTAGGAGAGTAATTAACTCTCTAAGTCAGTAAAAACAAACAAGTAGCTGTATCTTGTGGTAGGGAAGAAATCCAATTGTTGCATTTATGCTCTGGGAAAGCTCCTCTTAAAGGAGAAGCATGAGATCGTGTCTGAACCAGTGTGGGAATCAATCCTTCCTCATTGGGAACGACACTAGATATTCATGTTTTGAAAACGGTAAACCTCAGATTGACCATTGTCAAGGAGCCTGGGGTCACTTGTTGGTAAACCTTGGATTATGTCAAGGAGCCTTCAAGGGGATTGAGCTTGCTACTCTACCCTTGCGTGCGTATCGGATCGTAGACTGTTCCCCCAGGTATATTTGTCTTAGTTGGTAAACTTAGTGGCCATATTCTTTAGGATTCTTCCTAAGGTGACAGTGGTGGGAAGATCCCACTGTACCTGGAGCAGACGTCGGCGAGACTCACTTGGATTTTCTGGGGGGTTCTCTTCACTCGAGACGGTTAAGTGGATGAACTTGTGCCAGTCTATTCATTAAGCAGGTTGCCGGGGTAACTGTTCCAACCGCCATTTCTGTATTGAACTCTATGACATTGGATTTCATCACCAACTAGTGTTTTCAGTATGAAAAGTTATTGTTTGTGTGTGTTTGATCTCCTAGATTCTTTAGGCGTGTGATTCAAATTTGTTTGGTTCTTTAGAGACTTTAGGTGCTTTTCATTGAGATTTTACTTTGTTTGCGTGTGAAGTAGTTAAAAGTTTTTAACTGTGGCTGAATTACCAAGGCAGTCCCGTAGACTTCGGGGCCAATCTCCTGAGTTTGTAAACGTGGTTGAGTTACTGAGGAAGTCCCGTAGACTTCGGGGCCAACCTCCTGAGGAAGTACCGAGCCAGCTTGAAGGCTTGAAAGTCCTCGTAACTCCTAGAGACAGTAGAGTTGGGTCACCTGAAGAAGGAGAATCTTCTTTGATAGTACATCTTGATTTTCGACTATTAATGGCAGATTATAATCCACAGTCAGTGTCTGTTTCCGAAATTGCTGGTAGCTTTTCATCTACTAGTGATATAGGTGAGGAACCTGAAATATCTGAGCCTGAAAGTGAATTTGCTGCTACTCCGACATCGGGGTTTGTTTCTCCAACTTCTAGTGGTCCTGGTTCACCTAGGGTAGAAAGAGTAATCACCCAAGATCTTCCTTCTGGACTTATTGCTATTGAAGAACTTGCTCCGGAAGAAGAAGTAGGCATCCCTATCCCTGAAAATCAACCTGTTATTGAGCTAAGGGAGCGTGAATCAATTTTTTACAGTCCACCTAGGAGTAGTTCTTGGTATCTTTCTTTGACTAATTTCTTAGAAAACTCAGGGTTAAGTTTTTCACCACCTCGCGCTCCTTATCACCCAACACCTAGAGGTTTTTATACTCCCGTAAATATGTCAGGACAGTCATCCATGTTTATTCAATCACCTGAATCCTTTTTGTACGGCGGTCCTTCTGTTCCCTCTGGGTATTAGTCACTTTCTGGTACTTTTTTGGGAGCATCTCCTCAACCCATTGAGCAAGGGTTATTAGCTGGAAACAATGGTACTAAGCCATTGAGCGTAGAAGACATTCTCATGATGTCAGGTTCTATTCCCAATCGTCAACCTCAAGGTGGCCAGTTACCGCCTGGGGGCAGCCTCAATTAACGCTTGGGGGGCAACCTCAAAGGTACACAATTTGCATCTGGGGGTCAACCTCAAGGACAATACATACCTATGGGACAATACGTTCCTCAAGGTAAACCCCAGACTCAATATGTACCCCAAGGTCAACCCCAGTATCAATTTATACCTCAAGGTCAACCCTAGTATCAGTACGTGCCTCAAGGGTATCAACCCCAAGGTCAGTACTCGAACCAAGGTTTCCAACCATCCTTCGGTCAAACGTATGTTCAAGGAACGAGAAATTACCTTTCAATTATCAATCCTACCCTCAACCCGATTATGGTCCTCAGTATTCTCAACCTGTTATGGGTCAGTACCTCGGAATGAATATAGTGTGGGATCCATCGCAAACTCAACAAGTGTTGCAGCCAAATATACAGTTGTCATCCTAAACTGGACAACCCTTAGTTTCTGGTACACCCCACCAACCAGTCCAGTCTAACATTCAAACTTCTGTACCTTAGGTAGTTTCTCAGCCTGGGCCTAGTACACCTCGTACTCCGCCTCAAACGACTGCTACAACTGCTGCAACATCTGTTCAATCTACCCCACCTACTTCTGGAGTATCGACAGCTCCGGTTTCTACTGTTCCTGTATCTACTCCTCAGACATCCTTACCACCGTCTGGATCTACGATTCAAACTTCGCTTCAGATGCCTATAGGACAACCTGGTTTAAGTACGGTTGTCACAAGTCAACTTAGCAGCCAGTCTATCAGTATCAACCGTACCTTGGGTACACTTATCAACAACCTCAACAACCCTAGTACGGTCCGGTTAATCTTGGTTTTCCAGGAGGATACAATATCCCAAACGCAATTCCTATTCCTAGTTATCCTGGATATCCTCCTCCTGGGGCTGGTCTTATGACCCAGAGTTTTAGGGATTCTAATCGGCAGTTAGCATTTATCGCAACTTTGGACTTACCTGACTTGTCACGCCTAACGAACGATCCCATTAATTATCTTCCGTTTTGGCCACCAATGCCAAATAAGTTGCCCAGTGACATTCCTAAGTTCGAAGGTAAATCAGGAGAGGACCTGTCAAACCATGTGATGACTTACCACCTCTAGTGTGCGTCTAACTCCATTTCAGATGATTCGATCCGTCTTAGACTTTTCCAGCGCACTCTAATTGGTCTCGCGGCCAAGTGGTACATTGAGTTACTGCGAGGCACTTTTTATAATTTTCATCAGTTAGCTACCTCGTTTTTAACTCATTTTCAGTTGCCAGTCCAATATGACAATGGCACGGAATTGTTAACTTCGTTAAAACAATCGACATCCACTTACATTTCAGATCATATTCATGAGTGGAGACGTCGATGGCGTTTAGTGAAGGTGTTTATTCTGGATCAGATCTTGGCTGAGTGGTTTGTAAAATCTTTGTTGCCAAAGATCACTGAAGACGTTGCTAAAGCCGAAGTTGTTACCGAGGAGCAAGTAATTGCTCAAGCACAGTACCTTGAATTGGTCTATACTCAGTCAGGTACGTTACACGAGAAAATCCCCGATCTGCCCAAGAAAAATCAAATCGCTGCAGCTCCTTCAGGATCTCATGTCGCCGATGGTATGATTGGCACAATTAACACTAAAAGTAAGAAGAAATCTTCCAAGAAATCTTCTCCTATCATAACCTTGCCTCATTCCCCAACAGGAGATTCTTCTGTAGAGATCTCCGCCGATATTCACATTGTAGAGTCATCTACAGCCAAATCAAAATCCGGTGGAAAGAAGAAAGGAAAGAAGAAGAATAAAACGGACAAAAATTCAAAGGAGAAACCTGAAAAGACGGAATCCAATGATGAAAAGCGAAAACCTCGTTATCCTTGTCTCATTTGTGATGATGAACATTTTACAAGAGACTGCCCTCATCATGCAGAGGTTGTGAAGATTGTCAAAGGTTCCCAAACTCCTGCTGTTTTGAAGGATCCTTTTCCAGCTCAAGACAATAAGATGATAGGTTCATCCTCGAGTGCCAATGAAGAACCCATACTGATGATGTCCCATGTTAGGATTGCGACTCGATTGCAAGATTATGGTAGTAAAAGTCCTGTTGATGGTAAAGAAGAAGAATCTTCTCATTCTAATCCATCAACCTCAGCTCCCGGTTCCGATCCACTACAGATCGAGAAACCTAATCCAGACTTGGTAATCAAACTGCCCGCCAAGGGTATACTTTGAAAGTCAGCTTTCAATCCACATGCGAGAGCGGCTCAGAATTATAACATTGTTGAGGATTTAGCTGTTTCACCCTTAGCAATGTCGGCTTTGGAAGTGCTGCAATCATGTCCAGCACAACGTAAATTACTTTTATCGGCTATAGGAGCTGTTGATGTTCAGGACTCGAACCTAATAATTTTCGATCTAGAAAATAGTACACCGCGTTTACCTCATCAAATGGCTTTCCAGATTCCAGTGATAGTAAAAAACAGACCTATTCATCGGACTGTAATTGATGAGGGAGCCTCAACGTGTATTATGTCAATACAGTGTTGGAGATCGCTTGGTTCTCCTTCGCTAAATCAATCCCCGACGATTCTAAAGGCCTTTGATGGCCGTGAGTTTCATCCTTTTGGCATTCTATAGGATTTGCCTATAGGGGTTGAAGGAAAAACCGTTAGTCTAGATGTGGAGGTGGTTAATGCCCCTCTATATTACAACCTTCTCTTGGGTCGAAGTTGGTCTTACGCTATGACAGCGGTCGTTTCATCGGTCTTTCGAGTAATAAAGTACCCACATAATGGAAAGATCGTAACAATAGACCAGATGGCTTACTTTTCATCCGACCCAGCCTCTTCCGAGAGTATTCAGCATGTCGGTAAAACTACTATCCCATATAAGGATGTTGGAGTAGGACTAGTTAAAGATGCCGGTTTACTGGGAACTTTTCCTTTTCCTCCGATCAGCGCATCGTCTTCATTTGCAACCATTCATATGATTACATTAGACACCATTGTTTATGATGATCCTTGGATCGTTCCTTCTGAATCTGAGATAGACTGATTTGGTAATGCCATGCCTTTGAGTCCATATTAAATTGCCTATGAAGTCGTGCAGTCATTTGCCGACCCATCTTCAACCAAAAATGACTTCACGAATGTGGTCTGTGAGGAATCACTTTTCACATCAAACTCAGATTTAATCACGTTTTCTAAACTTGTTCACTCTGACGAGCAAATTCGTGAAATCCTATGTGTAGATGATTTACCATGGGAAGATCTCCATCACAAATCCTTGTTTTTACCCGAGAATGATTGTATTGAAAATGATTTCTCATCAATTTTTACAACTGAATATGTCAAGGAACCTTAGAATCCAATGAAACATCCCGATTCAGAGTTAAATTTGGGAAACATCTCTCGAACCATTCCTATTGACATTTCGGTTAAGCTCGAAATTGTTGAGAACATTCATATAGGTGCCTTGTGTACAGATGACGAAATTCAACTATATAAGGCCCTATTTCAAGAATTCCGCGACATTTTTGCCTGGTCCTATGAGGAAATGCCAGGAATTGATCCCGCAATTGTTGTTCATGAGATCAAGACTTACCTGGACGCTACACCTGTCTGACAACGTTTGCGTCAGATTCACCCACGAAAAGTTGCTGCAATTAAAGCAGAAGTTGAAAAATTATTGAAAGCAGGTTTCATTTATCCGATCCCGTTAACGAATTTGGTATCGAATATTGTTCCGGTTAACAAAAAGCAGGGAACAATAAGAATATGCATCGATTATAGGGAAATTAATCGAGCCTGTCCAAAGGACAATTACCCAACTCCCTATATCGATCAAATTATTGATGATTGTGCCGACAGCAAAATATTCTCCTTTATGGATGGTTTTTCCAGATACAATCAAATCAATATTCTACCTGCCGATCAACCAAAAATGGTTTTCATTTGTCCATGGGGGACATTTGCTTATTGCAAATTATTTTTTGGGCTCAATAATGCCGGAGAAACTTTTCAAAGGGCGATGTCTTATCCGTTTCATGACATCAAGCACATTGTGCAACCCTATCTCGATGACTTGCCTGCTCATTCATTACATCGAGCTGATCACCTCGTCCATTTACGAACAATCTTTATGAGGTGTATGCATTATTGGATTCGTTTGAACCCACACAAATGTGTCTTCTGTATAGAAACGGGTCGATTGCTGGGGTTTGTAGTTTCGAAAGCCGGCATTCGCATCGATCCCTCGAAGGTCGAAGCTATCATCAAATTGCCTCCTCCTTCGAGTCTTCGCCAACTCCAAAGTTTGCAAGGGAAAGCAAACTTTTTACGACGATTCATTCCTAACTACGCCGAGGTTACAAAGGGTTTTACCCGGTTGTTGAAACAAAATACTCCATTCTATTGGGATGAGATAGCTTAGAAATCTTTTGATGCACTCAAACACGCGTTGACCCATGCACTGTTGTTGCATCCTCCCAACTATAACCAGGATTACTTCTTGTATCTCGTCGCCTCTCATTCCACCATTGGAATGGTCTTAGTTTAGGAAGATGAATTTGGAACTGAACATATGATATATTACCTTAGTCGAACTTTAAATCCAACTGAGCTAAAATACTCACATGTGGAGAAATTGGCATTGGCAGCTGCTCAAGTTGTCCAACGTTTTCGTCACTACATTTTACTATGTAAAACTACAGTAATTTCGGATTGCAACCCTATGATCTACATTTTGACCAAAAAATTGCTAGGGGGCAAGTACTCTAAATGGATTGTTATCCTGCAGGAGTTCGACTTGGAATTCGAGAAATCCAAGTCTAAGAAATCTTTAGTTTTTGCGGAGTTAATGTGTGACTTCCCGCGTGCTGACACGGAAACTGTGGCAGAGGAGCCCATTGCGGATGAATCCTTGTTTCTAATCAGCACTTTAGATCCATGGTATGGGGATATCATTGTTTATCTCCAGACCCAATCCTTTCGGCCATAAATTTCAAGGTCAGAACGTCGAAAAATTCGATTCCAGTCCCAACAATTCAAGATTATTGGAGATACTCTTTATCGCCGTGGGGCGGACTCTGTGTTTCAACGTTGCTTAACTCACGAAGAAGCTGAAAGGGTTCTAAATGACTGTCACTCTGGAGCGTGTGGCGGTCATATGTCTGGGTTTGCCACAACCCAAAAGATATTGCGCGCTGGCTACTTCTGGCCATCTTTATTTAAAGATTGTATTACGGCGGTCCGAAAATGCCACAACTGCCAAATCTTTGATCGAAATATACGCGCTCCACCTGCTCCTCTCCACCCTATAATTTCCCTTGGTCCTTTTGCCAAATTGGGTATCAATTTTATTACATGTAACCCTCACTTGGCCGGGGGGCATGCGTATATCATCCTTGCGGTAGATTATTTTACTAAGTGGGCCGAGGCGATGCCTACATTTGAGGCAGACGGCAAGACAGCTGCAATTTTCGTGTTCTATCATATAATTGCTAGGTTTGGTGTCCCGCAAATGATAATCACTGATCATGGGCGTCATTTTCAAAACGTTATGATGACCGAACTTACAGGCCAGCTTGGTTTACGTCACAATAGTTCAACCCCTTATTATCCACAAGCTAATGGTCTGGTTGAATCCATCAACAAAGTTTTAGTTATCATGATCCGACGAATCATTGGGATTCATCGGTCGAATTGGCACAACATGCTATTTTCAGCGCTTTGGGCGTACCGAACTTCAGTAAAAACATCAACAGGGTTCACTCCTTTCCAACTAGTCTATGGTTTGGGAGCTGTGTTATCCATTGAATGTGAAATCACTTCACTGCAAATGGCCATCGAATTACTTCCAGCCACTTCCGAAGAGGAAAAGTGTTTGTTATACTTGGCTCAATTAGATGAGAATCAACGCGATGCTGCATTGGTGATCGAGACTCACGCAAAATGCATGAAAGCTTAGTATGATCGAAATGTGACCGCTCGAAATTTTTCGGAAGGAGATCTAGTCTTAGTTTACGATCAAGCTAATGATAAATTAGGTGCTGGAAAATTTGTTCCTATGTGGCATGGTCCCTATGTTGTCAAGTGAAAGCTAGCCAAAGGGGCCTATGAATTGGTAGACTTTGACGGGGACTCTTTGGGTAAACCCAGAAATGGTCTTTACTTGAAAAGGTATTATGCCTAAAGCATGGGTATGGAGATTTTTAGTTAGGATAGTTTTTCTTTCTAGCTGGTGTGTTTTAGTTTAAACAGTGTGCTTAGCTTAGAGAGTGTTTTTCTTCATTATTCCTGCTTATCTTGGTCTTACTCTTGATATTGCAGATGTCGATGCCTCTCCAAACATACATTGGTTTCGCTGATGGTGCTTGTCGTAATACATGGAACATCTCTTCCACAACTTGGGTTATCTATTTGCCCTCTAACGAGTTAGTATCTATGTATGGGGTAAGCCTTGGTCAAACAACGAACAACATTGCCGAGTATAGTGCAGTGATTGAGTTATTATCTGAATCTATTTCATTTGGGATTCAGAGTTTGATAGTCAGGTTAGATTCTGAACTCGTTGTATTACAGCTTAATAGAGTGTATGCCATTAGAAATCCAGTGTTATTAAGATTATTTTTGAGAGTGCGTCTCTTGGAACATGAATTTGATTATATTGAATATCAACATATTCCAAGATCTTTAAATACATTAGCAGATGCAATTGCTTCTCGAATGTTAAATAGACATTTGCAATAATCATACATGTAAATTTAGAACCATTCCATAACATGATTTACAAGATAAGCCGGTAATAGTGATATATCTATATATATATATATATATATATATATATATATATATATATATATATATATATATCTATATATATATATATATCTATATATATATATATATATATATATAGGAGTGTGTCAAAAAATACATCGTCCTCGATCATAGGTTGAAAAACACCTTATGATCGGCAAAAATGATAAGTACAAAAAAAAAAAATGTCATATGTGCCCACAATAGGCGATCATCCTATCACTGGTGATGATCTCTATAAGAAACCACTACATGGGCCACCTTGCAAAGGAACCTCCTAAAAGGTCTCGGGACCCCAATCACATAGCGTTGAATTCGATGAGGAATGTTATCTATAGTGGTCTCTGGAATATCTCCTGTCAAGCGCTCGAGATGACCCTCCAACTCGACCAAAACCTCTGCTGATTCGTCCTGTGGGGCTGGCATGGGTGCAACTGGTTGCTTCCTTTCATAAGGTCGGAGAGCGGTTGGTCGTTGTGGACCCACATATGCATTTCAAATTTTTACTATCAGTTTTGAGACGATGGAAAAATAATAAAAAAATTAAAATAGGAAAAATGTTGAAAAGGATTTTACCTGAATCATCCCACTGCTCTCCTGGTGGAAGAGTCATGTCTGGGTCACCACAAAAATATATCCCAGCGTAAGGGAAGTCCTGAATAGAAAAGACCTGGTTTTCCACCCATTGGAAATACTCAGGTTTGAATCGAGCAACCTCTGCCCTCTCGTCCGGGTGACGGGCCATAACTGTGACCCATCGCATCAGTTTGGGCTCTCGAGGAAGCCCAACTCCAACAGTAAGGTGTTGCGGGATCAACATAGAAACCCTCTCCAGGCCAAAACTCACAACCAAAGGTCTTTAGTCGTCCGTTCTTGGCCATGGTCAGTTGGCCTTTCACATTGGCCAACACAGCATCGCACCAGTTGAAGATGGTGCCTCAGAAGCAATCAAATGCCATACGCAACTGGGATCCGGTAGCAATATGTAATGCCACAGCTCCGCAAAGTCTGTTGACAGTAAATGCAATCACCATGAGTTCAGGACGGGATATGGTCTTTATGTCTATCCCTTTGTCTCTAGCCTGGCTGTTAAAGTACTCTAGCCGGAGGCTATCGACAGACTGGCCACCTGCCCTAGCCCCAAACAGAGTCAAGTCTTCGCCTCTCTTAGGTAAACCAGTCAAGAAATATATGTCCGCCAACTCGATTTCGAGCTGGTGGCTGCCAATGAAGAAGCACTGGTCCTGTATGCTCCATCTGTCAACCAACCACTGTAAGAAATCCACCTGAGCCCTCATGCCAGGAATGGCCCAGAATTTGTACAAGCCGCATGCCCTCAAAGCATCAAGTGAAGGCTGATGATTCCATGCAGCAACATCCACGTCCTCATGCTCTCGTTCACGCCAATCTAGCATGATGTACTATCTGCATCAAGCATAAGGATAAATTAAATTGCTAGAAATTATTTTGATTGGTCCATTTTTGAGATTTTTTGGGATAAAAACCCTTGTGACGGGGACCGCACCCTCCGGGTTAGACACAGTGCGTGGGACCGCACTTTGTCTACATGGAAGGTGCGGACCTTGAGCTTTTTCCCAATGGAGAAAAAGTCGGGGTCCGCAGGCCAGCAGTGGTAAACCTGCGGGCCCCCGCGCGCGGGTTTTATGCCTAAAAGCCCTCCCAAAAATGAAATAAATGACTAAAACAAAAATTGAAACTGTTAAAAATGAAGAGTAGGATGATGTGGATTACTTGGAGAAGACGACGTTCAATTCTGACGGTTGGATTTTCCGCAATCTTCACGGGAAGTTTTCTGAGCAAAAGCACTATTTTCTCACCCAAAACTCAAACAGTAAAAATGAATTGACAAAGGCCCTTTTTATAAGTTTTTTGGGTAAATAAATTGTAAATTTGTTTATGTTTCACTTTGAAAAGGTATTTTTGCGACATTTTTATCCATTTTAAACAGGTATGAGTAATGTTTGCATTTTTGTTCAGGATAATGGATTATTCAGGCGAAATCTATCATTTTCGACGAAAAAACATTTAGAGTCACCTTTAAGCTCTTTTCTGACTCCTAAAACATGAAAAGATCACCGAGTGTTTCTTTTAAGCTCGTTAAAACGGAATTAAAAGACGGTCCACTTACAGCTCTTTTCCGATCGTAAAAACATGAAGAGATTGCCGGATTTTTGTCGTTTTAAATTCGATATCGGTTATAAAATGACGTGTCGTTGGTTGCTTTTTTACTTTTTCGGATCAAGGGCACTAATGATGAAAAGTACTCCTTGGTAATAAAAGATCAAGCAGTTCTCTCAAGTATTATTTTATACTTTTTCGGGCTTGGGAGACACAAATTTACGAAAAAGGTCAATCCTGGAGTCTTCTTAAGTTTTTTCAGACTCTCTAAAATTGAAAAACGTCGAGTTTCTCCTATGGAATCATTAAAATTTCACAGTAAAGGACATGTTCAATTACAAACAGGAACGAACAACTCCTTCTTAGGGTTCGAATTTAAACTAAGTTGGACTCATCCGAAGGATGAGCTTATAATCAAGCAAATGTTATCCTCCTCAAGCTTGTCAAAAATAAAGAGGTACTTGCCAGAAATGGTGGGGGAAAAGAGAGAAAAATGAGCATGTTTGTCATACTTTGTAACCACTCTTGAACACGACACTTGTATTCATCTGGGTTGGGAAATCCTTTGCGTAACAGTTGATCAAACCATATTGAAAGTCTTCAGCCGGTTTTTGGGTATTAACTTTGGGTCAATTGTCACCAAGCCATCTGTCGTGTCGTTATGTGTTCAAGAGGTCATTGCCAATAAGCCATTCATCTGCAAAATATCTGTCATCCATCTTGACCATCCTTGAGTCAGTCCTTGCAACTAAATTTCTTCAACTTGATCTATGATTTCGTGTTGTAGGCTTGCCTACGACGGATCGCTTTCTATCGACTTCGGCTCGTTATCTAGAAAGATGATCTAGAAATCATTAGTACTTGAGATCTGCATGCCTCAATGGCAGGTTTCTCGCCTTTGACGACAGGTTGCATCATTGACCTTCGATCAAAGGATTCCGTGACATGTTCGACATCAACACATTTATTCGCATCTCATGGATTGTACTGGGTACTTTGAGAGCCATTGACATCACTGGTGGTTTCTCTCACACTTGTTAATAGTTTACATCATTGACTGATAATCAAGTGGTTTCTACCATGTTCGACATCAACACATTCATTCGCATGGATAGAATCGTACTGTTTCGGGAAGTAGAAATGAAGACCCTGGATTTAGTTTCCACGATCTAGGCTGCGAGGAATTTTGTATTCATTATATAATGGACTATTCATAAACAAATGGCCGCGTCCATACTGTGTCCACATGAGTCTATACTTGTGATGTTTTACAAGATCATTCCTATATCAGAGCAGTAGTTAGTTTTCTAGTCAGTTTTGATCTGAGTATGTGAATGCCTACCTCATCGATGATATGATCTCATATATATATCTTGCATTGAATGTTTTTACAGGTTCCAACCGAGCTCTCCACAAGATGATCCTCGAAATGATAAAGTACTTCACTCTTCCTAAATGATCAATGAAATCCTCATCTACTAAAAACTTTGCACTTTAGGGGGCAATCTGCTACACAAAAATATCGTCACCATGATTATTTGCAGTCAGTATGGGTCTATCATCACTTGTACTGTCCTCCTAAGCAAGTCTCAGACCTCAGCTCTTCAAGTCAAGCTTTGAAAATGGGAGAAAGACATTGAAAATCATTAAAGCTCTGGTTCCGCACTTTCTCTCACTGTCACCTGCGGTCTTGCACCTTCTGTTTACAAAACCTGCGGACCTGCCCGCTCTGTCCCTAATGGTGTGGGTGCGGACCCCTGTGAAAGTCAAAAGGCGCAAGTTTTATCTTAAAAAACTCACTTTGGGTTAATTCTAGAGGTTTCTAGAAGGAATTTTGACGTGGATTGTTTGCTCTGAGGTGGTTCATGCATCCCAAAAGAGAAGGAGCTAATCCCTTGATGAGAGGATCTATCCCTTTGAAGGAGGGCTTTATCCCTTTGAAGGAGGACCTAGTAACCTCCCTCCATTGCACTATAAATACAGGCATTGGGCTGGTTGCTAAGGAGGTTAGAAGCTGAACATTTTTTAGGGTAAATGCTGGTGAAATCAAGACTTCCTAGTTGAGCTTAAGAGGAGAGATCACATACCTTTTTGGCTTCATTGGGGAGTGAGTGAAACTTGTCAAAGTAGAGGAGACTTCTTGCTGGACCCTGGGAGGAGCTTGTACATCATCAAGGCAAAGGTTGTAAAGTTCTTCTTCTTTTGAATTAATACAATCAAACTCATTTTTCTCAACAAGTATCTCATGTTATTTGTTTCATGGACTCCTTGACTTTCATGTTAAATATGTTTTATGCAATTGGCTTTTCAGGTGCTATTTAATTTGTTTTCCTTGTTTGTGTTTGCAGATTCACGACAAAAGAGCTCATTTGGATCGAAGGAGCGAGGGCATCCACAAGCTTGCGTTGGACCTAAGGTAGGCCCTAAAAACACTTGTTTACCATTGTTTATTAAAGCATATTTAGAGAAATATAGTGTCTGGTTGGTTTGCTTGTCATTAGGTCTTCTTTAGATTCTAGGAAGGTCTATCTTGTCCACAAGATCCACTTATTCCGTGTGACAGCTCCTCTTATGTTGTTTGCCAATTCATGTCTTCCATGTGCAACTGTTGACATGGTATCAGAGCTACAGGAAGGAGAGGCCTGCACGCTAAGTTGAGGAATGTGACATAGTCGCGAGGAGATTGAAGAGTAATCACGCCGATACTCTTTGAGAACTACACTCATTTTTATTTCCTGCATCGTTGCAGGATTCTGGTGTACATCAGCGACTAGTCGCAAACCTGAGGAGAATAACCACAACGATCGGTTTGTTGGCTGCGTTGGTGGCTTGGAAGCTGCGTGCTGCATGGGCTGGCTAAAGCTGCGTGTGATTGAAGGTAGCCTGACTGATGAAGCTGCTAGCTGGACCTACATCGAGGATAAGGAGGCCTGATTGCTAGTGGAGGCCAATCAAGGCTGCGTGGAGGTCAATATAACCTGCGTTGCGAACGACGCTGGATCCTGTGTGGAAGCAGTGGGTGTTGAACCTGCGTCGAAAAGGAGGCAGTTGCGTGGAGAGATGTTAAAGTAATGCCAACAGAGCTGCAAGGAGTAGGCTGCAACAACATTCAGGAGGCCGCGGATTGGAGGAGGCCAGTTGTACCTGCGTCGAGGAGAAGGAGACCTGATTGATGAAGCTGCTAGCTGCATGGAGACTGTGTTTGAGTTGGTTGGTGCTCTTCCGTTTGCTCAAAGGAAGTGTATTGACCGAGGGAAGCTCGGTGGTTGTGGCAGCATCGAGTGATTCAGGCTGCATGGTGGAAAGAATGCTGTAGCATGAGAGTGAAGATCTGTAGCGTGAGAGAGTGAAGATCTGCTGCGTAGGAGGCACTGTGATTGCAATGACAATCAAAATTGTAAAGTGGTGTTTGTTTGCTACCTCCACGAGGTGATGTTGGTTTGCCACATCGTATCATAGCTCTCAACATTTGGTTTGTTGTTCCTCCTCCTCCCCACGGTGGTGCAAAAATAATCATTGCTCAGACAATTTTTTTTTCTTTTAAATGAAGTTTTATTTTTCAAAGCTTTAATTAAAAAAAAAATTCCATGGATTCTTTTTAATTGGAGGGCTCCTTATTTTAAAAAAAGAAAGGGGGTGTGTTTTTTTTTTTCTTTAAAGAGAATTTGGAGTGATCTTAAAAAAAAAAAAGCTCTGGAGTTCCTTTGAAATTTGAGGAATTATTATCATTCAGGGGAATTTTTTTTGTGTGGAGGAAATTCTCAGTGATTAGGGTTTGTTTGTTTGTTTTTTTTTGTTTGTTTGTAACATTTGAGGGTTTCTTAAATTGTTGAAGATTTTATTCATTCAAGATGAATAATCAAATCATTGAAGCCTATCTCAATGACAGTAATAAGCTTGATGGTTCCAATTACACAAATTGGAAATTTAAGCTCCAGACTCTGCTTGAGGGACAAAATGGCTATGGCATTGCCATTGGTGATGAGGTCAAGCCGACTATTGCAACTGGTGGATCGAATACAACAATTCAAAACTGGGAGAAAAGGGAGATGAAGGCAAAGGTGCTAGTTAAGTTATTAGTCAAAGATTGCATCATCCCTCACATTTGGAATTGCAAGACAACGAATGACATTTGGACGATTTTTAAAGAGATGTACGAGATCAAGAACACCAGTCAAACTTTGTACCTCAGGAAGAAGATTATCTCAATCAAGATGGAGGAGAATGAGTCTGTTTCTTCATTCATATCCCGAATAAAGGAAGTTAAAGATAAACTAATTGATATTGGTTAGATCGTGGCAAATGATGATTTGGTGACGATTACTATGAACGACATGACAGATGATTATCAGATGTTTATAATGGGATTGAATGCAAGAGAAAAGCCTCCATGCTTTGAAGAGCTCACTGGGATTTTGCAGATGTTTGTAATGGGATTGAATGCAAGAGAAAATCCTCCAGGCTTTGAAGAGCTCACTGGGATTTAACATTTGAGGGTTGCTTAAATTGTTGAAGATTTTATTCATTCAAGATGAATAATCAAATCATTGAAGCTTATCTCAATGACAGTAATAAGCTTGATGGTTCCAATTCAACAAATTGGAAATTTAAGCTCCAGACTCTGCTTCAGGAACAAAATGCCTATGGCATTGCCATCGGTGACGAGGTCAAGCCGACTATTGCAACTGGTGGATCGAATACAACAATTCAAAACTGGGAGAAAAGGGAGATGAAGGCAAAGGTGCTAGTTAAATTATCAGTCAAAGATTGCATCATCCCTCACATTCAGGATTGTAAGACAGCGAATGACATTTGGATGATTTTTAAGGAGATGTATGAGATCAAGAACACCAATCGAACTTTGTACCTCAAGAAGAAGATTCTCTCAATCAAGATGGAGGAGAATGAGTATGTTTCTTCATTCATATCCCGAATAAAGGAAGTTAAATATAAACTAACTGATATCAGTCAGATCGTGGCAAATGATGATCTGGTGACGATTACTATGAACGACATGTCAGATGATTATCAGATGTTTATAATGGGATTGAATGCAAGAGAAAAGCCTCCAGGCTTTGAAGAGCTCACTGGGATTTTGCTACAAAAAGAGGAAAGGAGGTTGTATCTCAAACCTCAAAATCCAAATCTTGCATTGATGACAAAGTTCAAGCCAAAGGGGAAAGCAGTGGATGATCACAAGAAAGGAAGTGCATCATGAAAAAGGACACCACAAGGTATGACCTCACATAAACATGAATCTGCTCCTAAATGCTTTTATTGTGGTAAGATAGGCCATATTGCTAAATTTTTCCATAAGAAAAAGGCATATGGGGAGAGGTACAAGCAGAGTAGACATGCAGGTCATTTGGATGATGCAGATGCAGACCAAAATTAGGATGTTAGATTGTTTATGGCTAAGGCTGAGACTGCTCTAGCTCTAGAGGAGGATGAATAAGATATTTGGTTCGTATATTCTGGAGCCTCCTCGCATATGACAGGTAAAAAGAAATGGTTCAGAAATTTTAGAGAATCCAACACTGGAGTAAAAGTATACCTTGGGGATAATAGAGGGTACGCGATCAAGGGACATGGAGATGTCCTTGTTACTCTGCATGATGGAAAGATCAGGAATATATCGGATGCATGGTATGTTCCTGGTATTAAGAAGAACCTGATTTTTGTATCAAAGATTACAGATCAGGATCTCAAGGTAGAATTCTTTAAATCTCATTGTATTATTAAATACTTGTTGGATCAGATGAAGCCTATTTCTACAGGTATTCGTATAGGAGGAATCTACAAACTAGATGTGAAGAGTACACCACAACAAGCCTTGATGTCATCAGATAAGTCTGCTGAAAATTTGTGGCATCAGCGACTTGGGCATATCAATTTCAGTGACCTTCTTCTGTTGCAGAACAAAGGTATGGTAGATGGTCTTCTTGTTTTGAAAAAGTTGCATATTGATTGTGAAGCATGTGCATTCGGTAAACATCATAGAGATGAATTTCCTGCTGTTAAAGATAGGAAACAGAGGGATACACTCGAACTTGTACACACTGATTTATGTGGCCCTATGCAGACAAGATTGTTAGGTGGGGCCTACTATTTTTTAATCTTTGTTGATGATTGTACAAGATTCAGATGGGTGTATTTTCTTAAACAGAAGAGTCATGATTTTGAGTATTTCAAGCAATTCAGAAACATGATTGAGAAGCAAACAGGAAAGTTCATCAGGATTCTTCGATCAGATCAAGGCGAAGAATTCAAGAAAGGGGTTTTCATCAAATACTGCAAAGAGAATGGGATACAACAACAGTTTACAACACCTTACACTCCTCAGCAGAATGGAGTAGCTGAGAGGAAAAACATAACACTGGTGGAATGTGCTCGCAATATGTTGAAAGGTAAGAGTCTAACTAATGGTTTTTTGGCAGAAGCTGTCAATACTGCAGTATATTTGAAGAATAGGAGTCCCACTAAAAGTCTTGATTATAAAACTCCTTTTTGAAGCGTTGTTTGGCTTCAAGCCTGTAGTAAGTCACCTTAGAGTATTTTGTTGTAAAGATTTTGTGCATGTTCCAAAAGAGAATAGGAAAAAGTTAGATTCAAAGGCCATTAAATGTACCTTCATTGGATACTACAATGAGTATAAGGCTTATAAAATGTTTGATCCTTCTACTCATAAGGTGTTTTTTAGTAGAGACGTAGTATTCCATGAACAAGTTGATGATGGAAATCCTGTTCAAAACGATGAAGAATGGCATGTACCCTTACTTTCAAATGAGGATATTGAAACGGGGATCAATCAACAACAACACCAACAACAATAGGATAAAGAGGAAGAAATCGAGTTTAGTCCACAAAGAGAAGAACACAGCAGAATAGTTGAACCCCCATCGCTTAGGAGATCTAGTAGGCCAAAATAGTTACCAACTCGATATAGGGATTGTGCACTCATGACTAGTATGTTAAACATTGCAGAACCTTCTAATTTTTATGAAGCTAGTAAGAGTTCTGAATGGAAGGAAGCAATGAAGGAGGAATATGAATCTATTATTAAGAACAATACTTGGGATCTAGTAAATCTTCCTCATGGTAAACAACCCATAGGTTGCAAATGGTTGTTTAAGTTGAAATTTAAGGCAGATGGGTCTATTGATAAGCATAAAGCAAGGTTGGTTGCAAAGGGGTATTTCGAGAAAGAAGGTATTGATTTTGAGGAAACATTTGCTCCTGTTGCAAAATTAAATACTATCAGATTGGTTATTTCTTTAGCCACTAAGCATCATTGGAAAATACATCAATTAGATGTTAAATCTGCTTTCTTAAATGGTGATTTAAAAGAAGAAGTATACTTAGTGCAACCTGAGGTGCTTGTTAAGAAGGGAGAAGAGCACTTAGTATGTAGATTAAAGAAAGATTTATATGGTTTAAAGCAGGCTCTTAGATCCTGGTATGAAAAAATTGATTCATTTTTCCTCATGCATGGTTATAAACAAAGCAAAAATGATCCCAATTTGTATACTGTGTTTAATGATGAGGGACAAATAGTGTTTATTTCTTTATATGTAGATGATCTGATCATGACAGGGAGTGAAGACAATCTCATTGAAGAAATCAAGCAACAACTATCACAGAAATTTGAGATGAAGGACCTTGGAGAAATGCATTACTATTTGGGTCTAGAAGTTTGGAGAGATTCAAACCAAACTTTCTTGTCCCAGGGTAAGTATGCTAAGAGTTTGTTGACTAAATTTAAAATGGATGAGTGCAAGGCTGCATTTGTGCCTTTATAGTAGAACAACAAATTTCAGGTGGATGATGGTTCGAAATATGAAGATACAACATTGTACAGACAGCTGGTTGGTAGTCCTACCTATTTGACAAGAACGAGACTAGATCTAGCTTATGCAGTGAGTGTTTTGAGTCAATTTATGACTTGACCTCATGAGAACCATTGGATTGCAGCGAAAGGAGTGCTGAGGTATTTGCAAGGAACTTCAGACTTTGGTATTTTGTATTCTGACTCATTTGATGTTAGTTTGATAGGTTATACAGACTCTGATTGGGCGGGAAATTTAGATGATAGAAGATCAATTACAGGTTACGCCTTCAACATTGGGTCTGGGGTCATCTCTTGGTGTAGCAAGAAGCAACATACTATAGCCTTATCCTCAGCAGAAGCAGAATATCAAGCTATGTGTGCAGTAGCATGTGAGGCAGTTTGGTTGCGCAGACTTCTCCAAGATGCAGGAGAAGAACAGATAGAAGCTACGGTTATCAATTGCGATAATCAAAGTTCCATCAAATTGGCCTACAATCCTGTGTTTCATAAAAACACTAAGCACATAGACACTCAATTTCATTTTGTCAGGGAAAATGTGTAGTCCAAAGAGATTTGTGTTGAATATTGTAATTCTTGTGATAATATGTCTGATATATTTACTAAGCCTCTGGGAAGACTGAAGTTTGATTTGTTTAGGGACATATTAGGTGTGTTTAAGAACCCTTGCTTGATTAAGGGGGAGTGTTAGAATTAATGGAGATTAGGTGATTATTGTTACGTAGTTATGATTGTGCTTTTCTTGGACATTTCGTTCCTATCATTCAAGGATTTGATTTACTATTCTTAATAAAGTGTATCTATTTATTATTGGAGTTTAATGTGAAGCCTAAGTGGCGTATTTGCTTGTAGGAGCTCCTCGTGATCCACACCTGTGAGCTTCTCTTGTGTTGTTTGCCAATTCATGTCTTCCATGTGCAATTGTTGACACCTCCTAACATTGCCACGGAAATTGTTAGATCGAAACCACCCTAGGTTGCAGTTGCAACAATGCTCCCACTAGATTAGCACCAAAAAGTTATTTTACCATAAAACCATAGACATAATTTTTTTAAAACATTATAAATTTATAATATTTATTAATTTATTATTATTATTATTATTATTATTAATCATAAAAATAATCCCCGGATGCGGGTGATTACGATGCGATATAAGTTGATGGGACAGGGGCTGGGCAAGGCAGGATGCCACTTGCCCGACCAGTACAAGAACCGTGGAGTGGTTATGGCACTTGGCGCATGGCACAATCGCTTGAATGGTTATCAGGATACACAAGGCCTTCGGCTCAGCTGGAACACCAAGTCCGCAGTGAAGGAATTAAGCCTTGCACACACCAGCATGCAGCAGAGAGCACGAGCCATCAATGGAGCAGTTATGGGAGGAGACTCCTGAGACAAGGCAGGGAACGTTAAAGCCAGAGAAGAGTCTGGGGGGATGGAAATTCCATTGGCTCTGTCGCTCCTCCAGCATACCTTTGATCCTGCAAAGATTTTCAGGGAGCATGAGGGGAATTGGATCCCGACGCTGATGGTCTTGGCCTTCCCTGCGAGGCTGGTTTTTCTCCTCCCCAGGTATTGCTCAGGTATTGCAAACTGGCCCTCTCATTCACATATCTTGGCAACTGATTTCTTTGTATGGTCTTGGGTTTCGCACACGAGCAGGGATTCGACGCATCAAAGGGAAGGGTCCAAGCTCGGCAAAGGAGGCTCAACAAGTAGGCAAAGCCGCTGCCAAGAAATTGCTCTACAGCTACAATCCCGGACCTGGGCCATCGTCAATTGTAGGATGCCTCGACTGAGACCAAGAATGGGTAGCCGCAGGGGCAGCCGAGAAGGGCCCCAACTGAATCGTCCTCCAGCGACTTGTCAGGGAAGCGCAGGCTTTCTTCTCGTAGCAAAAGAGGAAGATCTCGTGCCTCTAGCTCTCAGCGCGAACCTATCCCTACCTCTGGCTCCGCCATATTTACCTTTGACAACGCTCTAAATAGGCCTAGGATCATTGCCTATTTTACAGTGGTTTTTCAGGAAGAAAGTCAAGTTGATGATTTAAGGACTCAGGCAGGGAATTTAGGGGCAATCCCGGCTCCCTCTTCATCATTTCAGCTGGCTGCGGAAAATGCCCCTCAGCAGGAAACAAATGAACAAATGGGCAGAGCACAGGGGGTGATGATGGTAGATCCGGGTCCTGAAGCTCAGAATGCGACTCAGACAGATATGGGATGGTGTCGAATCATAGAAGAGCCCATTGATGAATAGCAAATCCACCCACGCTTCTTTTTCTAGCAGAATGCCCCTCACTAATGGGCACGGTTGTAAGGCGACTTGGTTCTGGGATCTCTAGTATCCCTCAGTTAATTTTGAGTTTTTGAATTGTCTTATGTTTCAGAGATCTTCCCCTGCATGGGATACAAAATTAGACAATTTTCAAATGTGCTTGTTCTGGACAAATCTGCAGGATCTGCCTCCTGCAGAGTGCTTGACTTCGGTCATGATGTAAATTCACTATTTCCCTATATAATTTTACGTAGAAAAAAAAATAATCATAAAAATAATTTTTATTATTTTTTTAATAAAATAATTTTCATTTTCTAGGTGCCAATCATCTATCACATTAACAATTTGATATGCCAAATGTTTAAAATTGTGATTTGATAAAAACTAAACTATATATATATAATCGATTTGAAAATTATAAATTTGACCATGCTAGCTAAAAACTAAAATCATTATTTACATACCGGTGATTTTTAAAAATATATCTTTATATTTAGAATAACGTAATAAAAAATTAATTAACAATTAGAATTTTGAACTCTAAACTAGACCACGTACTCATGAAAATCATTGGAATTATTAAAATAGTGCCTTATACATTGCGTACTCATATAAAATTAGTTGGGATTATTAAAATAATGCGTTGTACTTCTGTGTCAATGATGCCCCGGAATGCTCCAACATAAAATATGACACTATTAACTTATTTAATGATAAGTGTCTCCTCGTAACTTTGATTGCGCTTATCCTCTTCAACGACTTGATATACTTGTAATTTCATGCTTTCATGTGTACCTGTGATTACCGTCGAATTTATATAATACGTGTTTTAGGACTTTTGCAGACGTAGAAAGTTCAAATCTCCTCACAAATTATATGTCTATCACGCCACATATCAATGGTCCCTCCGGAATTATATAGGTAAGCACTGCAAATGACAAATCTAACGGTGCATGCGAATTAACATTAAACATTTGAAAATGCCATTTAATTATTCAAATTTAGCAATGGCCAATAACGTCTAGTTAACTTTAACCGCCGCTTCCAATTCTGATAGTGTTCAAAGGCATTGCACTCCTTACAATTGATGGGAAGAGAGGTTGTGGTGGGTGACTCGCAGAACAACCGAATATTGTGATTAGAGACTTTATGTGATTCATGTACTTTCTAGTCATTCTGGTCGGAAGAATCCCGTTTAAGTTTAACTATGGATGGAGATATATGTGCAGACAGCTTTGCATATGTTTGATAAATTAATTGAAGTCAGTGATTGGCATATGCGACAGCGTAATACTCTACTTTTTGTGGTGGAAACAAAGTGTAAAGTTAGTGCAAAGGATTGCGGAATCCTATTTCATCTCACACCCACATATTTCTTATTCGTTACCTAAATCAGTATCTGCTGTCATTGCTTTTCTGTCCCTCGACGTGGGCTTACTGGGGTGCTGCATGTCTGTCACGACCAATTTGAATAATGAAAACTATTGTCTGTTACTAAATACAATAATGAGGAGTAGATAATGCGGGGAAAAGCCCGCATATCCAACAAATTTTGCCTGAGAAAAGCATAAGGAATACAAGTACCAACTATGAATTAAACTACTCATAATAGGTTATAGCTGATTTGTTGGATCTTGTGTAGATCACAACATTGGTAAAATATCGGGTGACCTCATCAGTGCATGATTTTTGGTGCTTATTGATGGCTTCAATAGTTTCTTATGTTCGAGCAATGAAAGTGGAGATGTGAGATTTGAAAACTTTGGCAGTGATCATGTATTAAAAATTGGAGGTATCTTGCTTTAGAATTTGTGTGTTTTTTAATATTCCTCCTAATAATTTAGGATTCCCAAGGATGTGAAAAATAATGATTGCGAGGTAGATAAGGGTTTTAAAGCCAGAATATTATTTTAGTCTTCATATGGTTAGCTTAGTCAAGGGTGTGGGTAGTTTATGGCTCTATGGTATTCACCTATATTTTTGATGATAAAGAAAATTATGTGAAAGTTTTGCATACTTAATTGGAAAGTGTCTCAAATTGGTCAATGTTTTCCAAAGTGGGTTAGTAGTTGTTTTTCCCTATAAAGGGTTTCTATAGTAAATATTAGATCTTATATTTGCTCATTATTTACTTTTTTCTCTCTTAGATATTTACATGCATGCTTATTCTTAACATGTGCATGTTCCTAAAATATACATACATTCCTAAATCTTGAAAGTGTTCAAGACCAATTTACAACCAATAAGTGTACATTTCCATTTGAATGCAATGTTAGGCTATCCATTTTTATTCTTTTGAATGCATTGTTAGACTATCCATTTCTATTCTTTTGGCCATCAACTTTGTAATAGAGCTCATGGTTTTTTACGAAAAAAATGAAAATACTATACTATAAAAATTGAGAGATTGGAGATAACACAATTAACAAATCTTTATTAATGTAATAGATGAAGAAACATTCTTATTGGTTAAGGATTTTCTTTTCTTCTTTTGATATTTTTCCTTCAACTTTAGTGAAAAAAATTCAAACATCTTAAATTTATAATATTTATTAAAAAAATATTATAATTATCATTATAAAAAATTAATAACAATACAAATATGTACTTTTTTTTTTGTAAGTAGGATGTTATACTATTTCATGAAAGAAAAATTAGAATACACCAAAATCATTGTAGGTCAACCTGTTTGAAAGCCAGAAAATCTGCAATATTGTGCAATCTTTGGGATTATGTACTAACAAAAGTTCATAAGCCAACTCGGCATAATTGCAGACATAGTTACATCGTTAGGGGCAAAAGACTCCATGACAGAGCTTCCCAAGTTACTTATGTTGACTTGATAACCTAGGTTGGTAGCAGCCAAACCATTTCTAAACCAATAAAACATGAAACTAAGCAACCACATGGAAAAATTTACAAAAATGATCCAAATATTTTTTGTCATGGCACTTAACTTTGAAAATTAGTCCTCAAAGATGAGAATTGGATTGGTAGGTGATCCACTTGATTCAACACCATCCTCCTACAGATAGGCCAGGGTGTGGAAGGTGATCTCCTCTTCCATATTTCATTTCCTGATGTTCTCTGTGGTCCGCTCATCCTCGGGAGAATTCCTGGTGTGAGGAACAATTTTTCGGTGGAACACCTTTTCAAAATACACAATGAATTTCGTGTCTAGGAGGTCGATCTTGTCCTCAACATCTTCTTGGCATTTTTGTTTTCCTACGTGGCTATCTCCAACAGGGTTTTCATACTACATGTTAGATCGATGCTGCAACTATATAAATTTTCTAGAGCTCTAGTAAGCCCTAGATCTAGGATCCTTTTAAATTGGGCGTCCACCTTTTCATTGTTGGTGTTTCATCAGATTTTTTTGACCTTATCCTCGAGCTGATCAATTTTGGCTTAGTCTCGGGTAAAATTGAGCTATGGGAGTTAAGGGCGACCTATCAAGTTGTGGTCTTCGCTTTCATTCAGGGGTGCATATTTCCCTGCCTCCATCCATTAATGCTGCAACCCCTACCCCTATGGCCGGAGAAGGAATCCTTGCTGGAATGAGGGAGGTGGGCCATCTCGAGGATACAAGGAGGGTGAGGACAATGGTTGGAAATATGTGGGGGAGGGAAGATTATTAGGGCATAAAGGGTATGGGAGGTAGGCGGTGAGACAAAAGGAGAGTGAAATTGCATTGAATAAAAACAGGGAAGGGAAACTCATACCAAAGTTGAGGAATAAACTTGGCTCCCTCTCCCTTAATAAGCCATGGATAATTATGGAAACATCAAAGAATTCTCCCATCACATGTACGACAAGATTGTCCTATGCATAAGGGTAATTCATGTTGCAATCAATTTGAGGGGGCAGGCGGTTGTGCTAGTCTTTCCCTAAGCAGGTAAATTTTACTTTGTTCAAGACTTCATTAAGAGCTTTAAGAGGGAGGGTATGTGTAGGAGATTTAAGAGGAAATCCTTAAATCTTTGCATCCTTTAGCATCATGAGAATCATTTTTGAATGGAGTGACAGTGGATCCGCTCTAGGTGGCTAACATTTTCCTTGTCCTTGGGACTAATATCCTCACAATCATTACATAACATGTCATGCATTGGAGTGCAGGTGTTGTATGCCATGCATTGAAGTGTAGGATATCTCTACCATATGTCCCTTCATTAGCTAGTCTGTCGATGAGAGAGTTCACATTCTATTTCACAACTTGAAAACAGACCACCGCTAGGTTGGTGATGTGTCCTTGGATACACTGAAGGATATTAGATAGTTGCTAGTTGGTGGTAACCTTGCTGATAAGAGTTTCATACTAGAGCTTAGGAGTAACATGAATTTCCACCACAGAGTCTCCTTCTATGATCAATGGAATGAAGTTGGAGAACCTTACAATGTCGAGACCCTGTTCCAAGGCTTGCAACTCTGCTACATTATTTTTGTTGAGCCCTAGTTTTCCCAAGTATATCCATTGTATATCTCCATCATGGTTCTTGAAAAAACCTTCGAAGCTTGCTTGCCCTGGGTTGCCTCTTGAGGCTCCGTAGAAATTAAGCTTAAAGATATTGATGTATGGAGGAGACTATTTATCTGGTATGTCGGGATTAACTAAGGAGTTTCGTGTTGTAGGGGTTGGGCTTTGCTTGATCTGAAGGGGTTGGAGAATTCTAATATCCAAGTCTCAGGGTGGACCTTGTTGCGGAAAAAGATTAGAGACTAAGACCGAGTCTTGGATGAACTTATTCACCCTAGTGAGGAGTACTTCCTCTATAACTTGAATGTTTTTGAAAATTCGAGCGTTGTGCGTTTTCCATATGATCCATCATAGTGCTCTAAGAAACAGTTCCCAAGCTCTGTTAGCTATAAGATTGGTAGATATTTGGGGTCTTCAGGTTTCAAGGGTGCCCTAGATGGAGGCTCTGATTGTGTTTAAGATTTTGAAAACCTCTGCTCCCTAGTGCCATGTAGTGGACGAAATTTTACAATTGTTTAGTAGATGGTTATTATTTCTTCTTGGTCCCCACACATAATGCATTTAGATTGGTTTGTCAAGACGGGCTTCAGAAGATTGTCCCAAGTGAGGATTTTCCCCTTCATGACCAGCCATAGAAATAGGGCTATCTTTTGCTAGTGATTTTTGGACCATAAAGAAACCCATCGAGGGTGCCTTTCTAACCGACTATGTTAGGATAGGTATCCATAGGCCTCTTTAAGGAGGAAGACTACCCTTGATTTTCTCCCCCATCTCAACTTGTCTTCATCTTGATTTGAGAGAATTTGGCGATCCTCGAGAAGATTCCAAAAATATTCCCGATTCTAGTCCTCTGGGAGAGGTTTCCACTCTTATTAGTCTATCTAGATTCTCCATTTTTTTTCCGGAGGGGTGTTTTTCTAGTAATGAGAGACCAAAGTTTTCCCCTTGGGTTGCATTTGTTCCTATAGGGTTTTTTTGGGCCCCCTCATTCAGTTTGGGGATTTGTTTCCAAGAATATTCTCAAAAGAGTGAGCTTTGACCATTTTATATTTCCTAGAAGTAATGTTGTTGGATATCACATCTATTTCACCAAGTTTGATCCTAGATGGTCGAGCCCTTTATAATTTCTTCTAGTCAATGAGGTCCTTCTGCTAATGATTGGAAGCATACTTAACTTTCCATAGGCTTGCCCAAGGGGTATTCAGAGATTCTAACCACTTCCACCGGGTTTTGGCTCTGAGAGAATTTACCATGATTTCTAGGTCCCAAAGACCGAATCCTCTAGCCAATTTTGGCCTGCAATGTTTCTCCTAGCTTACCAAAGCCAACTTTTTTCTTTTATCCAAGCCTCTCCAAAGAAAATTCCTCTGATGGTTACATATGGAATTTAAAACATTTTTGGTAGCCTTTAGGATGGAAAAAAGGTAGAGAGGCATGGTCTGTAGGATTGATTTAACCAGGACCAACCTTCCAAAACTTTCATGGAAGAGGGAAGCTTTGGAAACTAAGGATTATAGTTATGTTTTGTTGTATAGGAAAGGGGGTATTAAAGAAAAAGACTTTGGATTTCAATAAGTTGATCGAGGTGCCAAAGGCTTCAGACAAGATATGGAGGATTTGTTTGAGTTTTTGGGATTCAACTACAGTGGTGATTCCCATGAGAAGGTTATCATCCACAAATTGTTGATGGGTGGAAGCGATCGAGTTGGAATGAAGTTTGATACCACATAGAGGATTACTTTTGTTGGCAGCCATAATAGTTCTACCTATTCCTTCTTCCATTAGGATGAATAGAAAGGGTGATAGAGGATCACCCTGTCTGATTCCCCAAGTGGTTGAGAATGGTGAACATGATTATAATGGTTTGTTGAATAGTATGGAGAAGAAAGCCTGAGTCACTAGAGCTATTATCCAAGAAATATAGCCCTGATGAAACCCAAATTCTTTTAAAACTTCTCTCATGCATTGCCAACTTATTTTTTCAAAGGCTTTCGACATGTCAAGCTACATCATCATCCCTGGTTGTTTGGTGATCTTGAGAGAATGAACAATTTCATGAGAGAGAATTATGTTGTCTAAGATATTTCTTCCCTCTACATAGCCATATTGGCTTGGAGAGACTAAGAGGGGAAGCAAAGCTTTAAGTCTGTTTGCTATGACCTTTGAAATAATGTTTTAAAATACATTGCAGAGGGAAATTGGGGAATAGCTCTTAGGAAAATATGCACCTTCTTCTTTTAGGATAAGGGTGAGAACGGTGGAATTAAGAGCTTCGATAATTTACTTAGAGTGTCTTGATTCCTCAAAAATGGCACGAACCTCTTCCTTTAGCATAGGACAATAGGCTTTGAAGAAGTTTGTAGTGAAACCATTAGGTCTTGTGGCTTTACCTGAGGGCATAGACATGATAGCCTCCTTCAACTCTTGCTATGTGATTTGCTTAAGCAACATAGTGTTGTGATATTCATTCAAGATTTTGGGAATGTGTTTAACAATCTCCTGAATGCCTTAGCTCTTGTCCTCATTGGGTTGTTGTAAGAGGTTCCCAAAAAATGTGTTAAGCTCTATTGAGATGTCTTAGTGAGAGATGATCATATTACCATTAATCTGCTTCAGAGATAGGATCATCTTAGCTTTCCTATGCTGAATTATTTATTTGTGAAATAATTTTGTGTTTTATTCTCCACATTTTAGCTATTGAACTCGAGATTTTTTCTTCCATAGTTTTTCTTCCTATTTGGCTCTCATTTCCCATCTCTGTTGTGGATCCTTCTCTATTTGTTTGAGCTGGTCCGTGCTCCCATTGAGGATGATGTTCTGTTGGAGCTCCTCCAACTATTTTTCTATGTCTTTTTTGTCTTTTAAAATGTCCCCAAAGACTTCCTTGTTCCATTTTCTGATTATATTTTAGATATTATTGAGCTTTTTTTGAAATTAGTACATTTTTTAGCCTCATAGGTGGAGTTTCTCATTCCACCATTCTTTTATTTTGGATTAGAATTTAGGATGGTCAAGCCAAAAGGCCACAAAGAAGAATGGTTTGTTCTTAGGGGTGTTGAGAAGTTGGATCTCTAGAGCTATTGTCCAGTGATCAAAGCTTGCATAAGAGAGAGTTGTTTCTTTGATTTCATGATTGGCCAGAAGGATGGATTCATAAATGAGAAACAAATCTAGATAGGAGGTTATTTGCTTATATCCTCTTTTTATTCCATGTGAAGACTTCATTATGGGTTTCCATATCCACCATTTCCAAGATAGTAAATGTTTCTTTGAAGTCTTCTACATCTTTTCCCAGCCTTCGAAGGCCCCCTTTTTTTCTCTTTCAGATTGATTATCATGTTGAAGTCACCTCTTATGATTCTGTGGGTTCCTAGGAGATGTTTGTGCATTTTATTTAAGGTTTCTAACATGCTGATATTTTCATCTACTCGGTGAGGACCATAAATATTAATGACACATAGGGACTTCACAATTCTAATAAGTTGAAAGACAATGAACAAAATGTTGGGAGTTGAGAAGGTTATTTTGATATCCAACAATTTTCCATTCGAGAGGATTACTTTCGTTCATGTTTTTCATCTGGCGGCATTGGAAAAAAATTCATGGCCTTTCCAACATTACATCTGAAGGGACATAATCACTTCTAAGCCTACTTTCATATCTTAGAGGAAAACAATTTCTAGCTTGTGTGCTATGATTTCCTACTTTAGGAGTCTTCATTCCACAAGTCCATTCAGACCTCCTATTTTCCCTAAAATTAACTTCATTGAGAAACTTTTTAAGTTAGGACAAGGGCTCTTACCTTTCCTTCATTGATCAGTCTCACCCTGGGCTCTTGTAGAATTTAACTGGTCAGTTTTCTTTCATGCTTTCTTCCTGTTCCCTTGGGGTTGTACTAACTTCCAAGATGTTGGACTTGATACTAATCTGGTTGAGATCCCCATATTGCCTTTTTTCGTGACTTGTTTTAGTTCCTCTTGATAAAGATATGCCTTTTATATCTTTTGAAGGTACTCCTCTGGTACAGTTTCCATTCCTTTCTTCTCCCATACTTCAATCATCTTGTTAAGGTCCATGTCTCTCAAGACTTCTTCAATGGCCTCCTTCTTTATTAAATCATTTTCATTCCCTTGCTCCATTTTGATATCCTTTGTTTCTTACTCGAATGAGGTGGGGTTTTCTGTGATGACTGTCTCTTTGTCATGGGAAGAGGGTAAAGTCAATGCCACATTGCTTGTCTTGATGTCTTTTTTATTGTTTTCTTTGGCTTGTTTCTCTTGGCCTTCTTCTAATATACCAAACTTGTTTATGTTGATTTGGCTTGATGAAGATTGCTTACCTTGGGATTTCCTATTATTCTTATTCCTGGAGATTACCCTAGTGAAGCCTTGATCGTCTGCCCTCTGTTGAGATTGGGGATTGGTGGGCGGTAGGGTGTTTTGTGGGCAACCGCGGAAATAATTCCCATGCTCACGGAATTTGTAGCACCGAAAGGGTATGTGCTCATAGTCAATATTCTTCACCCATACTTTGCCATCGGGGAGTGCTCCTAAGGCATCCATGTAGACGCAGATTCAAGCATAGGAGACAGAGTGCCCTGATCTAGTTCCCTTCGACATTTTGATGTATTCTCCCAAGTTGTCGCATATTTCTTTTAGAATAGAGGGTGTCCAATAGTATGTTGGAAAGGAGTAGAACCTAATCTTGATCGACACTCTTGTGAAGTCTTCCTTCTCCGGGGTGAAATTTTCCTTCCTGTATCTCATACACAGTGCAACCAAGTTGAAGAAGCAAGGCCCTCCTTCAAAGATTCAGTCTCTGTCTTCAAGAAGATCAAATATCACTTTGAAGAAGCCCTTAGATCCAAGTTGGAACTTGATTCCTCCCTTGGGGTGCCATTTTTACTGTGTCCACAAGTTCAACACCTTCTCCATATACTAGAAGCCCATAAAATTGAAAATGATGGCATGTTTCTGCATATATTCAGGGTCCTCAATTTTTAGGGTTGGGATTTTCTTTGTTTTTGGTTTACAAGAATTTGTTGTTGGTGGCTGAGCCGAGATATTTCTACTTGATCATAAAAAGTTGATGTTTGGTTGTTGGGCTACACCCTTTCCTGCCGCTCCCTCTATCGAGTGGTGGACTGGAGGCATTTTGGGTGGTAAATTTGGTGAAGAAGGAAGCCTCTGACTCCTTCCCTTTGGGGGTACTTGAGCCCCCTCTTAACACTGCCATGAAAGTTAACAGATCAAAACCACCCTAAATCGCAATTACAACAATTCTCCCACAAAATTAGCATGAAGAAGTTATTTTACCATAAAACCATATATATAATTTTTTTGAAACATTATAAATTTATAATATTTACTAAAAATTAATTCTATTATTTTAATAATACACATAATTTTTTTTTATTATTTTTTTAATAAAATAAATTTCATTTTCAACCCAATCCAACCATATATCACATTAACAATTTGATATGCAAAATTTTTAAAATTGTAATTTAATAAAAACTAAACTAGCTAATTTATAAATAAAACATATATATAATCCTTTTGAAAGTTGTAAATTTGCCTATGCCAGCGAAAAACTAATCGTGATTTTTAAAAATATAAAGATATATTTAGAATAACGTAATAAAAAATAAATTAATCAAATTAGAATTTTGTACTCTATACATTAAACTACAGAGTTGTCTATAATGCGATTTTTTGGAGATTCCGGTGACAGAATCGGGCGGAAGAAATTGAGGTTAAATCTTGATTTGTTGCAGTTAAAATGGTTTTTTAACTGCATATTTGGATTCAGCGCCCTCGAAAACCCCTGGGACGCTTTCATTGTGCAGAAACTAGCTATCAAACTTGCGATTCCAATAAATTCCTGCCAGATTTCGACCAGAAAAACCTGCCGGAAAAACTTTCAAAAAATCCCGTTATACACTATTTCCTAAACTACATACTCATATCAAAATCATTGGAATTATTATGCTTTCCGCAAGGTAGGTATTATGGATTCGATATGCGTTTGACAATGAATTAATTGGAGTTTGAAAAAAAATAAACAGTAATTTATAAAATTCACATTATAAATTATTTTAATTTATTTTTTAGATATTTTAATTTCCTTTTTATCTGCATTTTGATTGGTTATAGTTTATACGGTTTTATTGGATAATGATAAAAATGTACCATATAAATAACATATTAATTTCAATCACATTAAATGAGTGTACATGCATATTAATTTCAATCACATTAAATGAGTGTACATGCTTTAATGTTATTGCACAAATTTAATTTTCATTTATAAAATATTAAGCCTCGTATTTATTGTTTTATGTGTTAAAAATCATGGTGACTCCTAACAACCAAAGTCTGAGTAACTAACAGTGAATCAAAATCCACTTATTTTTTATTACTGGAAAAACAATAAACCAACTAAAAGTTTGGAGGAAACCCGACCCTGATTCAAAGGGCAAACGAACGTACATTACTTGATTAGGAAAAAATTTTAATAATATCAAAATTATGAAATTTTATAATTAAATATTTAAATTTTGTAACATTAAAGGTTTTTTTTTTTTTTTTAAATATTAATTTGAATTATTAATATTTTAAAATTTTATTCTATAATATAAAAAAAAAAATAATAACAAAATTATTTATATTTTAAAAAGTGTTTTTGCTAAGCGTGGTAGATCTTTCTTTTTCATTATAAAATAAGCAAGAAAGTTACAACCACATAGAGCTTCGTTAGGTGGTCTCAACTTGCCCATGGGGAAACCAAGTTTGTTGACCACCTAATTGCGTGATAATTCATCCAATAGCAAAAAATACTTAGTCTATCTATCCAAGCTATATAAACTTGATTGTCATGTCCACAACCATATATATATATATATATATATATATATAGATATATATATATATATATGACTGTAAACTGCAAATTAAAAACTATCCACATGAAAACTAATAAAAAAATAATTAAGAGCTGACATGCTAGTCCTCTTGCTCAGCAGACGACCATGTAACTAGTGCTGGATCTTTCCTGGAGCCTTGCAACAATGCTCCCGCTAGATTAGCACCAAAAATTTATTTTACCATAAAACCATATACATAATTTTTTTTAAAACATTATAAATTTATAATATTTATTAAAAATAATTTTATTATTATTAATAATAATAATCATAAAAATAAATATTATTATTTTTTTAATAAAATAATTTTCATTTTCAATGGTTGCCAACAATCTATCACATTAACAATTTGAGATTCCTAATGTTTAAAATTGTCATTTGATAAAAACTAAACTATAAGCTCGGTGAAACAGTTAAAAACATACTCTATATATTCTTCGCATATATTTTTCGGTGAAAGAGTTCTAAGCCTCCATGAAAGAGTTAAAAACATACTCTATATATTCTTCGCATATATTTTTTGGTGAAAGAGTACTCTGTATATTCTTCGCATATATTCTTCGGTGAAAGAGTTCTGAGGCTCGGTGAAAGAGTTAAAAACATACTCTAGATATTCCTCGCATATATTCTTTGGTGAAAGAATTCTGAGGCTCGGTGAAAGAGTTGAACACTTGCTTTATATTTTATTCACATACATTCTTCGGTGAAAGAGTTCTGAGGCTTGGTGAAAGAGTTAAAAATATACTCTATATAATCTTCGCATATATCCTTGTGTGAAAAAGTTTCGAGGCTCGGCGAAAGAGTTAAAAATATACTTGATATATTCTTCATATATATTCTTCGGTGAAAGAGTACTCTATATATTCTTCGCTGAAAGAGTTTTGAGGCTTGGTGAAAGAGTTAAACACGTAATTTATATATTCTTCGCATATATTCTTCGGTGAAAGAGTCTTGAGGCTCAGTGAAAGAGTTAAAAACATACTCTATATATTCTTCACATATATTCTTCAGTGAAAGAGTTCTGAGGCTCAATGAAAGAGTTAAACACGTACTCTATATATACTTCGGTGAAAGAGTTCTGAGGCTGGGTGAAAAAGTTAAACACGTACTTTATATATTCTTTGCATACATTCTTCGATGAAAGAGTTTTGAGGCTCAGTGAAAGAGTTAAAAACGTACTCTATATATTCTTCGCATATATTCTTCAGTCTGCGGGCTGGGGTGGGCACAGACGATCTACAATCACGTTTTCTGATATCAGGTGCACACATTCCTTATCTTTTTCTTTTTTTAATAATATTTGCTCATATAATTTCAAGTATGAATATTTCACCATGGTTACCAAATATTACCAAGGGCAAACCTAGCACAGTTACTCTACAAGGCCTTTATGAGTATATAGAGTCTTTAGAGAAACGTAGAGAAGAAAAGAAGCCAAGCTACAAAAAGAGTTAGAAGCCATGTTGGAAAATAAATTTGCATCTCTCAAAGACACGATCCAAAAACAAATAGAAACTAAAATAGAACTACTAGAGAATAAAATGGAGGCAATGGAGACTAGATTGCAAGTTATAGAAAAACAAAACCAAGATACTAACTAACCATCCCGGCAAGGAGATGCTGATACTTTAGAGAGTCTTAAAATGGAAGACATGATTAAAGAACTAGAAGAAAAAGTTAATAGCCGCCTCACCCTAAATAATGTGGTAGATAAGTTAGATATCAAACCAATTAAAGATGAAATAAAAAAATTAATAGAATTAGACCACGAACGTAACAAAAGGGCCTTGAACCTTATAATCTTCGGTTTAAAAGAGGAAGTAGATGAGGATACTTTAGCCTTAGCCCAGACATAATTACATAATAGATTACAAATTGAAACAGTGTGTCTCACAAAGGCAACAAGGTTGGGGAAATTAACTGAGAATAAAGGAAGACTAATTCACATAAGGGTGAGCTCCATTGATCATAAGTACAACATACTTAGTAAAACCTCAAGTCTAAAAGGAATGGGAATATTCATAAATGAAGATCTCATTCCAGAAGATCAAGCAGAATTAAGAAAGGAGGTTCAAAAGGTAAAAGAAGCTAGAAAGGAAGGAAAATGGGTAATAATCAGAAATAGAAAATCCTTTATTCGAGATAGAAACCAAAAAGACAGTAATCAATAGCAATAAAACATGCTCCAAATCCTTTCTTGGAACTATCGAGGCTTCCCATGGAACAAAGGCCCCAAGCTAAGTTGGATTTCAAATGATGTTGATATTATTTTGCTTGTTGAAACTTGGGAGCATGAAGAATCTAAGGACCCTAACATAGATGGCTTTACGCTATGGTCCACCTGGAACAAGCGATCCTCCCTGTTGGAGAGGTAAATCCCCTCTGTGGACAGAGGCGATCCCACTAGCCCAGACCGGGTCTAGCAACAATCAAACAATGCTATCACGCAAGTTCCTAATTGCAAATTAAATGTGGATGATGAGAACCTACTTGAATTCCAACGCTAGTGTTGTAGAAGAGTTGACACTCCCGTTCCTTTGCTCCGGCCGGTCACGATCCTCACGATCTCCGTGAATGGACACCTGCACATGCAAAGAACGATACGAATACAATCATAAAATCCAATAGATGCAATTATATATCAGTCAGAAAAGATATAATTCAAACATCATCATAATGAACAACAAGAATGGAACCATAATGATAGTCATCTATTATTGATAATCAACAAAGGAGTATACAACCGTAGTTCTGACGTCAAATCCTCCTTTGGCTGGGTGATCAGCTACATATGTCTTGCAAAGCTTGTCGGGATTGGGAAAAAGCCTCTCTCTCTTTGATTATGAATGCAAAGAAGACTCTTACAACAATCTCTCAAACTTCCGACAGTATAATTCTCCCTATGCTTGAACTAGCTTGTCAAATGCAACAGAACAAGCTTTTATAGATGGAGGAGGAGGAGATACAATGAATCAAGACATCCATGGGATTGGAATTATCCTCGAAAAGCTATTATGGATAGAGGAAAGGGAGATACGATGAATCTCGACATCCATGAGATTGGCATTATCCTTAAAAAGCTTCATGAGTCAAAAGGAAAAAACTTTGGGGCGTGCGTTTGTTAAAAAGCTTTTCCAAACTTGGTTGGCGTGGGTGATACACTGTGGATCCGCGCTAATGGAAAAATGGGACTTTTTAAGGATATTCTGCAGGAGATGTCTTCAAGGCATATGAAGTCCATACTTAGGGGAACATAATGCAAGTGTTTTCAAGTTATGTCACTTCTCACAGGTCCCGGAATGAGTCCTCCAAAGTGCGGGAGAGGGGTAACAGGGACGGTGACAAATGGTGACAAATTACTGTGTAACAAATGCCCCTAAAGCATGAGGCCCGAGAGAGAGAGAGGGGTGAAATGCTTTACAAGAACACATGCAGCCACCGCCAAAGAATCTGCATAGAGAGATACAACTGATAGCTCCAGTAGATGATATATGTGGTATGGGCGCAACCATCCATAACAGAGTACATAATAATCTAGATCCATGGTATGGGTGCAGCCATCCGGTGAGGATCGATGAATAGACTCAGGCATGGTCATAGCCATCCAGTGAATGAGTCATGTAACAATAATCCACAAAATTGCAGCCTGTATTCCAACAGACAAAATCCAGGGTCTTGCGCTCCATCTCGACCCGAATAAATGTACAAGTTCAAGCATGCAAATATATGAGTTGAAGTCGAACATGCATGAACATCGTCTGATTACCAGTCAATAATGAAAACTGTTAACAGACGCGAGAGGTACCACCAATAATGACAATGGCCCTCAAGGTACTATAGGTACAATCTACGATGTGTGAATCAGTGAGCTGGCGTCGAACACCCGTAGAATCATTCGATCGGAGGCCAATGATGAAAACCTCACGTCAAACACAAAGAACCTGCCATTGAGGCATGCAGGCTCCAAGGCACTGGAAGGGAGTCTCTAGATCAACTTCCTAGATAATAAGCTGAAGTCGACAGGAAGTGACCTTGATCGAAGGTGGGCCATAGTATTTCCCACATCATCGACACGAGACAGAGAAAGAATGTTGTGGTGGATCAGAATTATGCGAGCTATCAGAGGGAGGTTGTTATTTTGCAGAGGTCAACTTCTCTTGAACATATCGGTGGCACGACAGTGGACTTGGCAGTATTTGACATCAATGGATCAAAGGTCATGGTGACGAGGCAATGAGAAGATGAGAGGTCAAACAGGATCACCCAAATCCACGGAGGCAAGTGAAAAACGAGATGAGAAGTCCCCACCTAGACACGAAAGTAGACAAGTGCCATGTTCAAGAGCAACATACTGCCGACACGACAATAATTATGGTTCCATTTTCCCCCACCATTTCTGGCGAGTACCCCAGTTATTTTTATTAACAAGCTTGACGGGGATAACATATGCTTGTAATGTCATCTCGACAGATTCCAATGTCATCAAGTTTTAACGAGTCTGACAGAGGAAGAACTCAGCGTCTTTTCATGTTTAGAGAGTTTGAAAAGACAGCAGAAAAGAAAACTCCAAGGGTGTCCTTTTTCATAAAGTTGTGTTTCTCAAGCCCGAAAAAGTATAAAACAATGCTCAAAAGAATCGCCCGACCATTACGATCGAGGAGTACTGTTCATGAGTAGTGATTTCGACCTGAAAAAGTAAAAAAGCGATCAAAACCACGTCGCTTCGTAACCGTTAACGAACCTGAAACGACAAGAGTCTGACGATCTTTTCGTTTTTACACGGTCAGAAAAGAGTTTAAAGACGACCGCCCCTTATTTACGTTTAACGAGTCAAGAGGGGTAACTCGGTGATCTTTTCACATTTAAACGGTCGAAAAAGAGCTGAAAGTAGACCTCCATTTTTATTCTCTTTAATGAGTCAAAAAAGGAAAAATACTCAACTATATTTTCATCTTTTACGAGTCAGAAAAGAGCTTAAAAGGAGACTCGTCCTGGAGGAACGAGTGGTATAGAGGGTAGCAACTGGTTCCGGTAATGGTGGAACTGCTCAAAACATATAATGGTCAAGAGGCTGGCTAATAAAACCACTCTTCGCTGCAGTTCCTCAGGAAAGGATAAACAACCAAGTGAAAGCATATGATCAGCTAAAGAGATGGTGTCGATGGAATGAAACAACCAAGGTTCATCTAGCAAAATGTAGCAGATAGGTGGGAATCACAAGATGTAAATTAGGTATGGGTTCATTTTTACACAAGCTTGAACCATGGAGAACTCTGCTTGGATTTGGTTTCATGTTTACACAAGCTTGAAACGAAAAACTATGCTTGTTACGAGTTCGCATGCCCCCAGCATAATGACGCAAAATGAGGTACATGCCCCCCAAGCTTCATTGCATTCAACAAAGTGGATGGAATGAAGGTTCACTCTCGAGATCTATGAAAGACTCGACTTGTATTTTACGAGATCTTAATCAAAGACTCGATTTGGAAAGGAGGAGATGTTTCATTTTTTAATGAGGTTGACCTAGGAAAAGAACTATCCTCATAACCCTTATTTCATTTTTTAATGAGCTTGACACAAGATCAGGAACTATGCTCGGCCAGACCTAGTTTCATTTTTTAAGGAGCTTGACATAGGAAAACGAACTATGCTCCGCCCAAGCCTAGTTTCATTTTTTAAGGAGCTTGACATAGGAAAACGAACTATGCTCAGCTCGAACTTCATCACAATGAATAGGAAGTCAGGGCTTCCAAGAGTGCCACTCCCAATGGAAGTCCAACATCTTGGAAGTCAGTGCCCAATGCCCCCAGGACACTATGCACGACGGCAACATCACTAGATATAGGCATGGGATAAGTGGCCACGTAGTTGATCTATGGTGGGGCAGATGCAACTGGTGGATGAAAACTAGGAGGGGATGACAACTGCGCAGAGGGGATGACAACTGCGCAGGAGGGACCCGTGGACGAACGAACGATAATTGATCGATAGTCACAATTCTTCCATCGTGTGGAAAGCAAACCACACGGAAAAGTGAAGAGACAAGGGCCCCCATGGCATAAACATAGTCACGGCCAAGGAGAAGACTGAAATCTAAAGCACCTTGGGTAACCGATACGTCTATATAGACAGTCTTGCCTCCCAAAGTAATAGGGAACTTTGGAAGGATCCCTAATGGTTGACTAGTTCCTCCGTCAAAAGCCGTCAGATTCGGCGCGACTGGCACAAGCTATGGGGAACCCAAAGCTTGCCAAGTAGTGGCAGGCATAAGACTGACAGATGCACCCTCATCCAAAATAGTGCCAGGTATTGCCCTATTATAGGCGTGTACCGTGACCCAGAAAGGCACATGGGATGGAAGGCAGGAGGTGGTCAAACGACTCCAGTCGAAGGAAACGACTGAACTACTTGGTGGGGGAATCGTATGATTTCCCCCCTGCTTTAAAGGGACCGAAGCAGGACTCTCGGGAGCAACTAGGATAGGAGAGTCATTTCCGGACTTAGGAGAATCTGAGGAGACGAGAAGAACATGGGAATTATGCTCTTCCGACACAGAGTGATCGACGGGAGGGAAACCCGAGTCGACACTCTTTCCGACCAATGGTTGGTCTGGAACAGGCTTGGCACAGCCAGGTTCGAGAAGAGGGGCCTGGACAAGAGAAGAATTTGAATCAATCTCTTTGTCAACAGGGGGACGATCTGCGGCTGCAGAAAGACGTTGATAGCCAACGGGTAGTTGGGGTGAAGGAGCTGTAAGACTTTCCAAGACAACAGAGGCTTTATCCATGAGCAGACAAAGGTGAAGGGGATGATTGCCTTCACAAAGTCTACAAGGGATTCGAATCTTCCCTTTTCCCTTACCATTTCCAGCTAATAGAGTAGCATCGCCGTGAGCTTTAGAGGACGATGAGGGGCGGGCCGGATCGTGAGACCATACTTCTAAGACCCTGGAAATGCCAGGACAATCGCGTAGAAGATGGTCATCCTTGCATAATCTACAAGGAAATTTGACTTTCCGCGGAGGAGCAGAAGGTGGCTCGATGGGAGGTGTACTCGAGGGACTAACTGCAGTTTTAGCCTCTCCCTTAGGAGAATTCTTCTTCTTCATCTTCTTCTTCTTCTTCTTATTCACCTGGTTACTCGAATCTAGACTTTCACCAAGCGAACTAGAAGATGAGGACGTAGAAACAGGCGAAGAAGGGGAGAGGTCCACCTTGGAATCAACATGATGGTGTTTGGGTGGAGGAGACGGTGGAACAGGAGTCATCACACTCGAGACCACTGAGGTTGAAAACAACCATACGGGCAAACCGATGGTTAACCCAGACAAAGACAAAATTGCCATATACGGAGCACCGACATTTCCAAAAGAAGGAAATGGACTAGGGTTTCCATCCGGGGGAACACCTTGGCTGGTAGACTCAGGGAAGGTTGCCATTGAAAACGAGAAAGAACCCTACTCAAGCTAACGCAAACAAGATCTAACCGGGTAAATGTGAATCGTGGCCGAATAAATTTTAAGACGCGAGGACATAACTTGACCTTTTCATTTTTTAAGAGTCGAGAAAAGGACAAAAAGATGACTCTAGTTGCCTTCGAATGTTTAATGAGCCTGAAGTGACAAGTGCTCAGATGGACCTTTTCTTTTAGGGAGTCCGAAAAGGAACGAAAGTGACTACTCTGGAGAAACTAGGCAAAAGGTTTACCAGACAATCCATAAAACTGCTTATACACCTTGGCAATCGTATGAAAACCAAGGACTTTCCGTACGGCAGTCAATCTTCCCGAATGCTGTGTTCGGTGCGTTACGGCTTGTAAGGCGGCAGACACGGCTTCCTATGGATAAAGGATGATAACCTAGTGGGGTCTCCCCATATACTCGACGGTACGTGGGAGCTAAAATCTGTGCTAGACCACTATTGCGTCATGAAAGGAGGAACCACCCAACCTTGAGTGAAACAAAAGTGACTAGGTTTAACGACGTCGGAGCACGTCTCTAGCCTAGACCTCTAAATGTGTGTGTTATGTTCCAATGCGTTGTTAGATTCATTCAGTTCATTTTACGGTTGATCTTGTATTAGGTTTCGATTTTCAGGCCTTACCGTATGTAATTTCTCACAATTTCCTCAATGCAAGCTATATGCCAAAATATATCATTTCATTCGATGAACGCTAGCTACAAGAGAGTTGAGATCTTTCAATCAAACAAAATGATCATAAAACAATCAACAATGACTCTAATGCAACTAATGGCAATAAACGAAACTTTTCTTTAAAGTCACTAATCGCTAATAACAATGAAAAGCTCTAATTTCCATTAACTAATGCAAAGCAAAAGAGATTGTTCGTTTTCTTTTTTGATGGAAAAATGCACTAAACAAATTTTGAGAAACAGTAAGAAAGAGTAAAAAGACAAATTTCACTCAACGAAAACACAATCAAGTCTCTCAATACCAAGGCAGTCCTTCAAAACCAAGCGAAGATCTCAAAAACCTCAATGGGCCATGTAATCTAAGCCCAAAACGAAGTGAAGCGAAATCCAAGAGAAAAGAAGAGAATCACTCGAATAACACGATAAAAAGCTTAACAATCACTGAACAAGTGCAAGAGAGTAACCAAAAAGTTGACTGGACTGACAAAAGACCAAAACTCCTAAAGAAGGCTCGATGCACAAAGCCACTAGATGCCCTAGGGCTGAAAATGTGAAATCGGTGGAAAAAAGCAAACATCCAAAGGGTAAAGGCCAAAAAACCAATCAAACAAGACTCTAACACATTCAAGTGATTGAAAAATAGTATCCAGACACAAAAACCAAGCTTGGAAGGCTCAAAACAAGCAAACTCTAAAAGGTTCCCTCGGCTGGTGCGACTTTCAGGCTAAAAGTAGCGCCAATTGAGGATTGGCGCGGGCTGTACATTGACAAGTGGCACCAATTGGCGCGACTGTCATGCAAAAAAGAGCGCCAATCAAGTTTTCTATGCTAAAATAAAAAACAAGCAATCCAAGACTAGGACAACAGTATCCAGACAGACCAGGCAGCAAGAGACAACAAAGAATCCAACCCAGAAAGCTATCTAAGCAATCAAAACAAGAAAAAACGAAAGAGACAAGACAAACTCCAAGCTGTTTAGTTTGTAAACCAAACTGGAGATTGACTGAAGTGGCGTTGATCTACTTCGCTAATGCAAAGCAATAGCATTTCGAAGGCTATCTGGTCGTACTTCAGGCTCCGTCTAAAGTTTACAAATCAAACAACAAGCTAACTCCCCAGTGGAGTCGCCAAATTGTTGGAGAGGTAAATCCCCTCTGCGGACAGAGGCGATCCCACTAGCCCAGACCGGGTCTAGCAACAATCAAACAATGCTATCACGCAAGTTCCTAATTGCAAATTAAATGTGGATGATGAGAACCTACTTGGATTCCAACGCTAGTGTTGTAGAAGAGTTGACACTCCCGTTCCTTTGCTCTGGCCGGTCACGATCCTCACGATCTCCGTGAATGGACACCTGCACATGCAAAGAACGATACGAATACAAGCATAAAATCCAATAGATGCAATTATATATCAGTCATAAAAGATATAATTCAAACATCATCATAATGAACAGCAAGAATGGAACCATAATGATAGTCATCTATTATTGATAATCAACAAAGGAGTATACAACCGTAGTTTTGACGTCAAATCCTCCTTTGGCTGGGTGATCAACTACATATGTCTTGCAAAGCTTGTCGGGATTGGGAACAAGCCTCTCTCTCTTTGATTATGAATGTAAAGAAGACTCTTACAACAATCTCTCAAACTTCTGATAGTATAATTCTCCCTATGCTTGAACTAGCTTGTCAAATGCAACAGAACAAGCTTTTATAGATGGAGGAGGAGGAGATACAATGAATCAAGACATCCATGGGATTGGCATTATCCTCGAAAAGTTATTATGGATAGAGGAAAGGGAGATACGATGAATCTCGACATCCATGAGATTGGCATTATCCTTAAAAAGCTTCATGAGTCGAAAGGAAAAGACTTTCGGGTGTGCATTTGTTAAAAAGCTTTTCCAAACTTGGTTGGCGCGAGTAAGACTCTGAGACAGAGCGCCAACTGGCGCACCATCTTTGGAGAATTTCCCCCATTGGCGCGGGTGATACACTGTGGATCTGCGCTAATGGAAAAAGGGGACTTTTTAAGGATATTCTGCAGGAGATGTCTTCAAGGCATATGAAGTCCATACTTAGGGGAACATAATGCAAGTGTTTTCAAGTTATGTCACTTCTCACAGGTCCCGGAATGATTCCTCCAAAGTGCGGGAGAGGGGTAACAGGGACGGTGAAAAATGGTGACAAATTACTATGTAACACTCCCATAGAGGCATTGGGGGAATAGCTTGTTACATTAAGAAGAACATATCCCCGCATGCTAGGATTTATAAAAACGACCCTCACAACCAATATAGTTGGATAGAGATCAGAGACATTAATAATAAAAAGTCCTACGTAGCAATATGTTATTTTCCCCCATCAATTCTAACTTCTATAAGAAGAAGAATCTAGATAAAACTAACCCTTACAATGGCTTATAGAATGATATTTCTAGCCTAAGGAATGACGATAATATCCTTTTAATAGGTGACTTTAATGCTCAAACTTCAAACAACCAAGCTATTATTCTAAGCAATCATTCCAACCCTAATCCTCTTTGGTTAGACGAAGAACCTACTCTGGCTAGTAGGTACAAAAGGAGCTCTGAAGACCTCGGGGAAAATTTGTTTGGGTCAGAGCTAGTCAAGCTCTGTAGTGCTCAGGATCTCATAATTTGCAACGATCTAAAGAAGTGGCCCAATTCCAACAAGATGACTTGCATCCATGGACTTGGTAGCAGCGTGGTAGACTACGTCATTTCCGATCTCCCATTATACAACGAAATAATAAATTTTGACATCTTAAATGACCACGAACCTAACTCTGATCATAGGCCTTTACTTATAACTCTCAATTTTTTCATGCATAGAGTTCCCACAGAAAATAATACTTACAGCCAAAAGAATTTAATATTTGATAGAAATAAAAATGATCTCTTTCTAAATGAATTAAAAACTAATTTGCTTCCTTTATCTAGTATAGACAACATAGAGGACCTCTATCATGATTTTACTACAACCCTCTCATATTCTATTAACAAGTTCTCAATTGAAGTTTCAAATAATAAAAGAAATAGCAAAACCAATCCATGGTATGACAAAGATTGTAAAAGTGTGAGGAGAACAATTAAGGAAGCTGTTGATGAATCTCTTAAAATGGAAAAGATAAAAATATATAAAGCCCTAACTAAAAGGAAAAAGAGGTAGTACATTCGTCAAAGACAGGAGAATCTCTTACACGTCTCTAAGGTAGCTCCTAAGAAATTTTGGAGGCAGATTCTAACTAGGAAGACTAAAGATAATAATAAAATTGCTCTTCACGATTGGAATTCCTATCTTAAAAAGCTTTATGAATCTCCAAATGTCATGGATAATCTGGAAACCTTGCTCACAACGAAAGAAGTTTTCTCTTTAGAAGACATTAAGTTTGGGGTTAATTTCCTCGCTAATGGGAAAGCTAAGGACATTGAAGGTTATCAGGCGTAAATATTAAAAATTGGAGGTCCTGTCCTCATCCCCCACATCCACAAGCTTTTCAATCAAGCAGTCAAGCAAGGGTTCCCTAAACCTTGGACTGAGAGCCTCATTATCCCTATTTTTAAAAGTGGGGATACAAATAACCCCTCTAATTATCAGACAATTATGATCAATCCTCTCTTAGACAAGTTATATGGTAGTATTTTGGAAAAGAAGTTAAGCATATGGCTTGAAAGTGAAGATAAGCGGGCTAAAGGCCAAGCAAGTTTCAAAAGGCATCACTCAACAACAGACCACTTCGTTACGCTTAGGATCATTACAGAGGAATGTCGTAATGATAAATCCAATTTATTTTGTTGCTTTGTAGACTTTAGAAAGGCTTTCGATATGGTTCCTAGATACAACCTTTGGAATAGATTAGAAGAGCTAAAGGTTCCTCTCGAGTTGAGAGCTACCGCTATAAGGTTATACGAGAATGTAATTACCAAGCTAAAGAGTAATGAGAGGTGGTCAAAAGATATTAAGTGTGACATCGGAGTTAAACAAGGTTGCCCCCTCTCCCCTACCCTATTTGGCATTTACATCGATAAGCTCGAAGGCTATTTAGAGGAAGCAGGATGTGATGGCACGATCTTAGCTGGGATAGTCGTCATCCTTCTTCTCTATGCTGATGATATTGTTCTTTTGGCAAGGTGCCCATCTGATCTTGATAAGCAACTCAGGCTTCTTAAGGATTTCTGCTCTACCATGGGTATGACTGTTAACACTGAAAAAACAAAAGTTATGATTATCAAATCCAAGAAGGACACTTACGCTAATTTTATGTATGACAATAATAACTTGGAGGCTAATTTTATGTATGATAATAATAACTTGGAGGAAGTGTATTCTTTTTTTTTTTTTCTCGGTAAAGACTAATTTATTAAGTAGAAAATATAGTACAATCAGGAAAAGCAAGAGACCGGTAGGCCGGAAATGATGTATCCATCAACCTCGGTCCCGGTGAAAAGATTCAAACTAATGGCAACAGCAGATAGCATGTAATCACAGACACCCCAAATAATCTTTACCCCATAGGGGTAGAAGCTACAACGCATTATTTTTTCTTTTTCATTTTGTTGACTTTTGTCCAGCCATCCTGGGGAGGATGAGCTAGGACAACTTGAAGACTGGGAAACTCTGACATCTGGAATTCCTTTTCAGATTCTGAGGAGGTCTCATGGCTGCGCTTCAGGGCGATTGCTGTGTCCGAGGGATGGCCCATGGTATCCATGGGAGGATCCATCGGCTGAGGCTCCTGATCTGGTTCTGAATCGCTATCCCCATCCTTCGAGCCTGGGGAGCTGGGGCTCCCAGTCGGCGGAGGAGGGCAGGGAGTCCAACGCTTGGGCTTGGATTTTGCGTTGAATCCCTTTTTCGATCTTGCTGTCAGCGATGGGCAGGAGTTCTGCAGGTGTCCTGTAAGGTGACAATGGCGGCACCGAAAGGCAGTGTTCTCGTAGTCTAGAAGCTGAGTCCAAACAGAGTCCTTGATCTTGAGATTGATTTGCTCTGGCAATCCCTTGCTTAAATCTAGCTCCACACAAATTCTGGCATATGTGTAAAGACCCTGCATTTCCCTCTTGTAGTCTCCCATTATGAAGCAACCCAAAGTGTTGCCTATTTGCCTGTATACCTCTGTGCGCCACAGGTGAATTGGGAGATTTGGAAGTCTGATCCAGACAGGGGCTTTTGTGATGACTGCAGAAGCTGGATCAAAGTCTGGGAACCATGGAGTTAAGAAGAGGCCTGCCGAACCCATGAACCAAGGGCCTTCTTCTAAGGCCTCTGTGTAGTCCTCGAGATTGTCGAACAAAACTATAAAATATCCCTTTGCACAGAAGTAAATCTTGCATCGGTGAGTCCAGTTGTCCTTGATCCAGTCATAAAGTTCCTTTGAGCGTGGCCAGAGACCATTGAATCTGCAGATGATGGCCCTTTCAGCAAATTGCTGGGTGTCATCTGCTAAGTCAGGGTAAGAGATCTCAACAGAGGGGACCTCTTCCAATTTGTCAACCAGAAAGGGCTTGGGAGGAGCCTGAACTGGCGGATCTGTCTTTTCAGGCTTATTAGCATGGACTGCATCTTTATAAGAAAATGCCTTAGCTGAGGAAGACTCTCCAGCAGCTCCTCCCCTCAAACGAAGGGTTAAAATAATGCATGCATCTTTCTCAATGCCGAAAAAAGAAATGGGATAGGGATCCTCAAGTTGTTTACCTTCATGGAGAAGCCTTTGAGCTGCAGAGGGGATTCCCAGTTTGATGCTCAGTGTATGCTTGAGATTCTGCACTAGATCCGTCTGGTTGACCCATTGTAGCATAGTTTTGCCTGTAATGAGCTTGATTTGTATCTGGAATGATGCAGAAAAGTCCGAATGCCTCTTTTCATTGCAGATCTGTGCAGAGAGGCAGCATGCGTGAAGATTGGTTTTCGTATCTTGGATTTGCCTCATTTGCGGAGGAGGCATACCGCCCATCGAAGCAGGCTTTTCCTTCCCAGTATCCAAGGTCAGTGGATACGCTGCGTGGGGTTCTGCTGGAGTGCCCTTGGCTGCTGCGTCGACAGGCTGAGGATGGCTCCATGAGCTTTTTGTGAAAGCGGGGAGCTGATGCCGTGCTACTCCAGGGCACTCTGCAAAGAGATCCGCGCGAGTAATCTTGTTTGCGGCCACAACATTCACAAAATGAGCATCCTGTGCGTCTTCAGTGAGGGATAAATCCCTTGATCTGTGCCTGCGGTACTCGATTCCATTCGCAGCAGGGGCGATCTGAGAAACCATGGCGGCCGAGGGCATGGCGGCGGCTGCAGAGCTAGGGTTCCCTGGAGGAAGTGTATTCTTACAAGTACCTAGGAATTGATATTCATCACAAGCTCAACTGGAACCATAGCATTGAGAAAAGGATTAATGGGGGGTGGAAAGCTTATTTTGGTCCTGAAAATAATTGTAAAATAGCAAACCTTGTAATGTGGGATAAAAAGAAGTTCCTCTTTGAAACTTTAGTCACTCCTGTTATCTTATATGGCTGTGAGGTTTGGGGTTGCAGCATCTCCAGAGAATCATGGAGGAAGATTGAGCAAATCTAGAAGTGTTTTACAACTTATAACCTGAAAATTAAAAGTAATACACCTTATCCTATTCTCCTATAGAAGCAGGTATTTCCCCTATTGAGAGCCTAGCTATGATTAGGTTTTTGCTGTACAAGCACAAACTCAATAACATAGACGATCATATACTTCCTAAGCTAGCTTTAAATTCAAGCCAAAACCACCTAAGGCTCAATCGGGGGTGGCATAAAGACATAAGGTCCTAGTTAAACTATTGGGAGATCAACGAGAATGATGCATTGCAAAACATAAATAACATTAAAGATATTGTTACTTCTAAGTTCAAAGAAAAAATGTGGTGTGAGAAAGATTTAGCTGCTAAAAGAAAATTAAGTTATTATAAGAAGGTCATTAACCCCACCCTAGAAGATCAAAAGTATCTCTCTATTTTAACTAGCTCAAAGAAGAAAATTAATATTGCAAAGATTAGAACGAATTCTCACGAGCTCCATAGTGAAATAGTTCGTTGGGCAGTTCCTAAAACGCCATGGATGGAAAGGATCTGCCATATATGTGAGAATAGGAACATCGCCATATATGTGAGAATAGGAACATCGATGATGAAAACCACTTCCTCTTAGAGTGCCCCACGTACAACCACATTAGATCTCAGTTTCACAATCTTTGTTACAATACTGACCTTCCTAGCCTTTTACAATGTCAAAATTATAGTGAGCTCAGGAGGCTTCTCTCCAAGCTTTTTGAGCATAGGAATAAAATCTTAAATCAAAATAAATAATTTGTTTCTTTAGGTCCAATAGACCAATATTTGGTCTAAGACGTTAACCACCACCACCACCATCTTCATCATAATCCATTTGAAAATTATAAATTTGACCATGCAAGCTAAAAACTAAAACCATTATTTACACACTAGTGATTTTTAAAAATATATCTTTATATTTATTACAATTAAATTAGAATTTTGAACTCTATAAACTAAACTACGTACTCATATGAACATCATTGGAATTATTAAAATAGTGCCTTATACAATGCGTACTCATATAAAATTAGTTGGGATTATTAAAATAATGCGTTGTACTTCTGTGTCAATGATGCCCCGGAATGCTCCAACATAAAATATGACACTATTAACTTATTTAATGATAAGTGTCTCCTCGTAACTTTGATTTACTTATAATTTCATGCATATGATATTGTATGAATATGCTTTCAGGTGTAACCTGTGATTACCGTCGAATTTATATAATACGTGTTTTAGGACTTTTGCAGACGCAGAAAGTTCAAATCTCCTCACAGATTATAAGTCTATCACGCCCCGTATCAATGGTCCCTCCGAAATTATATAGGTAACCACTGCAAATGACACAAATCTAACGGTGCATGCTAATTAAAATTAAACATTTGAAAATGCCATTTAATTATTCAAATTTAGCAATGGCCAATGACGTCCAGGTAACTTTAACCCCCGCTTCCAATTCTGATGGTGTTCAAAGAGATTGCACTCCTTACGATTGATGGGAAGAGAGGTTGTGGTGGCTGACAGTCCACCGATAACGAAAGCTTTGGCGACTCACAGAACAACCGAATATTGTGATTAGAGACTTCATGTGATTTATGTGATGGAGATATATGCGCACACAGCTCTGCGTATATTTCATAAATTAATTGAAGTCAGTGATTGCCATATGCGACAGCGTAATACTCTACTTTTTGTGGTGGAAGCAAAGTGTAAAGTTAGTGCAAAGGATTGCGTAATCCTATTTCATCTCACACCCACATATTTCTTATTCGTTACCTAAATCAGTATCTGCTGTCATTGCTTTTCTGTCCCTCGACGTGGGCTTACTGGGGTGCTGCATGTCTGTCATGACCAATTCGAATAATGAAAACTATTGTCTGTTACTAAATAGAATAATGAGGAGTAGATAATGCGGGGAAAAGCCCGCCTATCCAACAAATTTTGCCTGAGAAAAGCGTAAGGAATACAACTACCAACTCTGAATTAAACTACTCATAATAGGTTATAGCTGATTTGTTGGATCTTGTGTAGATCACAATATTGGTAAAATATTGGGTGACCTCATCAGTCCATGATTTTTGGTGTTTATTGATGGCTTCAATAGTTTCTTATGTTCGAGCAATGAAAGTGGAGATGTGAGATTTGAAAATTTTGGCAGTGATCATGTATTAAAAATTGGAGGTATCTTGCTTTAGAATTGGTGTGTTTTTTAATATTTATCTTAATAATTTAGGATTCCCAAGGATGTGAAAAATAATGATTGAGTAGTAGATAAGGGTTTTAAAGCCGAAATATTATTTTAGTTTTCATATGATTAGCTTAGTCAAGGGTGTAGGTGGTTTATGGCTCTATTGTATTCACCATATTTTTGATGACAAAGAAACCTATGTGAAAGTTTTGTATATTTAATTGGAAAGTGTTTTAAATTGGTCAGGGTTAGTAGTTGTTTTTCCCTATAAAGAGTTTCTATAGTAAATATTAGATCTTATGTTTGCTCATTATTTACTTTTTTCTCTCTTAGACATTTACATGCATGCTTATTCTTAACATGTGCATGTACCTAGAATGTACACACATTCCTAAATCTTGAAGTCGTTCAAGACGAATTTACAATGAATAAGTGTACATTTCCATTTGAATGTGTTGTTAGGCTATCCATTTCTATTCTTTTGGCCGTCAACTTTGTACTAGAGCTCATGGTTTCCATTTGGAAGACCAATTTACAATGAATAAGTGTACATTTCCATTTGAATGTGTTGTTAGGCTATCCATTTCTATTCTTTTGGCCGTCAACTTTGTACTAGAGCTCATGGTTTCCATTTGGAATGCATTGTTAGACTATCCATTTCTATTCTTTTGGCCATCAACTTTGTAATAGAGCTCATGGTTTTACAAAAAAATGAAAATACTATACTATAAAAATTGAGAGATTGGAGATAGCACAATTAACAAATCTTTATTAATGTAATAGATGAAGAAAAATTCCTATTGGTTGAGGATTCTCTTTTCTTCTTTTGATATTTTTCCTTCAACTTTAGTGAAAAAAATTCAAACATCTTAAATTTATAATATTTATTTAAAAAAATATTATAATTATCATTATAAAAAATTAATAACCATACAAATGTGTACATTTTTTTAAAGTAAGTAGGATGATATACTATTTCAAGAAAGAAAAATTAGAATACATCAAAATCGTTGTAGGTCAACCTGTTTGAAAACTAGAAAACCTGCAATATCGTTCAATCTTTGGGATTATGTACTAACGAAAGTTCATAAGCCGACTGGGCGTAATTGCAGACATAGTTACATCGTTAGGGGCAAAAGACTCCATGACAAAGCTTCCCAAGTTGCTTCTGTTGACTTGATAACCTAGGTTGGTAGTAGCCAAACCATTTCTAAACCAATAAACATGAAACTAAGCAAACACATGGAAAAATTAAAAAAATGATCCAAATATTTTTGGTCATGGCACTTAACTTTGAAAATTAGTCCTCAAAGATGGGAATGGGATTGGTAGGTGATCCACTTGATTCAACACCATCCGCCTACAGATGGGCCAGGGTGTGGAAGGTGATCTCCTCATCCACATTTCATTTCCTGATGTTCTCTGTGGTCTGCTCATCCTCGAGAGAATTCCTGGTGTGAGGAATTTTTTTTGGTGGAACACCTTTTCAGCGTACACAATGAATTTCATGTCTAGGAGGTCGATCTTGTCCTCAACATCTTCTTGGGCTTTTTGTTTTCCTACATGGCTATCCCTAACAGGGTTTTCATACTACATGCTAGATCGATGATGCAACTATATAAATTTTCTAGAGCTCTATTAAGCCCTAGATCTAGGATCCTTTTAAATTGGGCGTCCACCTCTTAATTGTTGGTGTTTCATCATATTTTTTTGACGTTATCCTCAAGTTGATCAATTTTGGCTTAGTCTCAGGTAAAATTGAGCTATGGAAGTTAAGAGCGACCTATCAAGTTGTGGACTTCGCTTTCATTCAGGGGTCATATTTCCATGCCTCCATCCATTAATGTTGCAACCCCTACCCCTGTGGTCGGAGAAGGAATCCTTGCTGGAATGAGGGATGTGGGCCATCTCGAGGATACAGGGAGGGTGAAAACAATGGGTGAAAGATGCGAGGGGGAAGAAGATTATTAGGGCATAAAGGGTATGGGAGGTAGGCGGTGAGACAGAAGGAGAGTGAAATTGCATCGAAGAAAAATAGGGAAGGGAAACTCATGCCAAAGTTGAGGAATAAACTTGGCTCCCTCTCCCTTAATAAACCATGGATAATTATGGAAACATCAAAGAATTCTCCCATCACATGTACGACAAGATTGTACCACGCATCAGGGTAATTCATGTTGCAATCAATTTGAGGGGACAAGGGGTTGTGCTAGTCTTTCCTTGAGCAGGTAATTTTTCCTTTATTCAAGAGTTCGTTAAGAGCTTTAAGAGGGAGGGTGTGTGTAGGATATTTGAGAGGAAATCCTTCAATCGTCACGTCTTTTAGCACCATGAGAATCATTGTTGAATGGAGCAATAGTCGATCCGCTCCGGGTGGCTAATATTTTCCATGTCCTTGGGACTAATATCCTCACAATCATTACATAACATGTCATGCATTGGAGTGCAGGTGTTGTATGCCATGCATTGAAGTGTAGGATATCTCTACCATATGTCCCTTCATTAGCCAGGTCAGCGAGAGAGTTCACATTCTGTTTCACAGCTTGAAAACGGACCACCGCTAGGTTGGTGATGTGTCCTTAGATACATTGAAGGATATTAGATAGTTGCTAGTTGGTGGTAACCTTGCTGATAAGAGTTTCATGCTAGAGCTTACGAGTAACATGAATTTCCACCACAGGGTCTCCTTCCATGATCAATGGAACCAAGTTGCAGAACCTTACGATGTTGAGACCCTGTTCCAAGGCTTGCAACTCCGCTATGTTATTTTTATTGAGCCCCAGTTTTCCCAAGTATATCCATTGTATATCCCCATCATGGTTCTTGAAAAAACCTTCAAAGCTTGCTTGCCCTGGGTTGCCTCTTGAGGCTCCGTCGAAATTAAGCTTAAAGATATTGATGTGTGGAGTAGACTATTTATCTGGTATGTCAAGATTAACTAAGGAGTTTCGTGTTGCAGGGGTTGGGCTTTGCTTGATCTGAAGGGGTTGGAGAATTCTAATATCCAAGTCTCAGGGTGGACCTTGTTGTGGAAAAATATTAGAGACTAAGACCAAGTCTTGGATGACCTTATTCACCCTAGTGAGGAGTACTTCCTTTGTAACTTGAATGTTTTTAAAAATTCGAGCATTGTGCTTTTTCCATATAATCCATCATAGTGCTCTAAGAAACAGTTCCCAAGCTCTGTTAGCTGTAATATTGGTAGATATTTGGGGTCTTCAGGTTTCAAGGGTGCCCTAGATGGAGGCTCTGATTATGTTTAAGATTCTAAAAACGTTTGCTCCCTAGTCCCATGTAGTGGAGGAAATTTTACAATTGTTTAGTAGATGGTTTATTATTTCTTGTTGGTCCCCACACATAATGCATTTAGATTAGTTTGTCAATACGGGCTTCAGAAGATTGTCCCAAGTGAGGATTTTCCCCTTCATGACCAGCCATAGAAATAGGGCTATCTTTTGCCAGTGATTTTTGGACCATAGAGAAACCCATCGAGGGTGCCTTTCTAACTGACTATGTTAGGATAGGTATCCATAGGCCTCTTTGAGGAGGAATACTACCTTTGATTTTCTCTCCCATCTCAACTTGTCTTCATCTTGATTTAAGAGAATTTGGCAATCCTAGAGAAGATTCCAAAAATATTCCCAATTCTAGTCCTCTGGGAGAGGTTTCCACTCTTATTAGTCTATCAAGGTTCTCCATTTTTTTTTCCAGAGGGGTGTTTTTCCAGTAATGAAAGACAAAAGTTTTTCCCTTGGGTTGCATTTGTTCCTGTAGGGATTTTTGGGCCCCCTCATTTAGTTTGGGGAGTTGTTTCCAAGCATATTCTCAAAAGAGTGAGCTTTGACCATTTCATATTTCCTAGAAGTAATGTTGTTGGATATCACATCTATTTCATCAAGTTTGATTCTAGATGGTCGAGCCCTTTATAAGTTCTTCTAGTCGATGAGGTCCTTTTGCTGATGATCAGAAGCATACTTAACTTTCCATAGGCTTGCCCAAGGGGTATTCAGAGATTCCAACCACTTCCACCAGGTCTTGGCTTTGAGAGAATTTCCCATGATTTCTAGGTCCCAAAGATCGAATCCTCTAACCAATTTCGACCTACAAAGTTTCTCCCAACTTACCAAAGCCAATTTTTTTCTTTTCTCCGAGCATCTCCAAAGAAAATTCCTCTGATGGTTACATATGGAATTTAAAACATTTTTGGTAGCCTTTAGGGTGGAAAAAAGGTAGAGAGGCATGGTATGTAGGACTGATTTAACCAGGACAAACCTTCCAGAACTTGCATGGAAGAGGGAAGTTTTGGAAACTAAGGATTCTGGTTATGTTTTGTTGTATAAGAAAGGGGGTATTAAAGAAAAAGACTTTGGATTTAAATAAGTTGATCGACGTGCCAAAGGCTTTTGACAAGATATAGAGGATTTGTTTGAGTTTTTGGGATTCGACGACATTGGGGATTCCCATGAGAAGGTTATCATCCAAAAATTGCTGATGGGTGGATGCGATCGAGTTGGAATGAAGTTTGATACCACATAGAGGATTACTTTTGTTGGTAGCCATAATAGTTCTACCCAGTGCTTCTTCCATTAGGATGAATAGAAAGGGTGATAGAGGATCACCTTGTCTGATTCCCTAAGTGGCTGAGAACGATTGAACATGATTATAATGGTTTGTTGACTAGTATGGAGAAGAAAGCCCGAGTCACTAGAGCCATTATCCAAGCAATACAGTCCTGGTGAAACCCAATTTCTTTTAAAACTTCTCTCATGCATTGCCAACTTATTTTTTCAAAGGCTTTCGGCATGTCAAGCTACGTCGTCATCCCTAGTTGTTTGGTGATCTTGAGAGAATGAACAATTTCATGAGAGAGAATTATGTTGTATAAGATATTTCTTCCCTCTACATAGCCATATTGGCTTGGAGAGACTAAGATGGGAAGCAGAGATTTAAGTCTGTTTGCTATGACCTTTGAAATAATTTTTTAAATGAAATTGTAGAGGGAAATTGGGGAATAGCTCTTAGGAAAATATGCACCTTCTTCTTTTAGGATAAGGGTGATAACGGTGGAATTAAGAGCTTCAATAATTTACTTAGAGTGTCTTGATTCCTCAACAATGACACGAACCTCTTCCTTTAGCATAGGACAATAGGCTTTGAAGAAGTTTGCAGTGAAACCATTAGGTCTTGTGGATTTACCCGAGGGCATAGACATGATAGCCTCCTTCAACTCTTTCTACATGATTTGCTTAAGCAACATAGTGTTGTGATCTTCATTCAATATTTTGGGGATGTGTTTAACAATCTCCTGAATGCCTTGGCTCCTGTCCTCATTGGGTTGTTGTAAGAGGTTCCCAAAAAAAGTGTTAAGATCTGTTGAGATGTCTTCATGAGAGATGATCATATTAACATTAGTCTGCTTCAGAGATAGGATCATGTTAGCTTTCCTATGTTGAATTATTTATTTGTGAAATAATTTTGTGTTTTATTCTCCACATTTTAGCTATTGAACTCGAGATTTTTTCTTCCATAGTTTTTCTTCCTATTTGGCTCTCTTTTCCCATCTCTATTGTGGATCCCTCTCTATTTGTTTTAGCTGGTTCGTGCTCCTGTTGAGGATGATGTTCTGTTGGAGCTCCTCCAACTATTTTTCTATGTCTTTTTTGTCTCTTAAAAATGTCCCCAAAGACTTCCTTGTTCCATTTTCTGATTATATTTTAGATATTATTGAGATTTTGTTGAAATTAGTACATTTTTTAGCCTCGTAGGTGGAGTTCCTTATTCCACCATTCTTTTATTTTGGATTAGAATTAAGGGTGGTCAAGCCAGAAGGCCACAAAGAAGAATGGTTTGTTCCTAGGGGTGCTGAGAAGTTGGATCTATAGATCTATTGTCCAGTGATCAAAGCGTGCATAAGAGAGAATTGTTTCTTTGATTTCATGATTGGCCAGAAGGATGGATTCATAAATGAGAAACCAATCTAGATAGGAGGTTATTTTCTTATATCCTCTTGTTATTCCATGTGAAGACTTCATTATGGGTTTCCATATCCACAATTTCCAAGATAGTAAATGTTTCTTTGAAGTCTTCTACATATTTTCCCAGCCTTCAAAGGCCCCCTTTTTTTCTCATTCAGGTTGATTATCATGTTGAAGTCACCTCCTATGATTCTATGGGTGCTTAGGAGATATTTGTGCATTTTATTTAGGGTTTCTAACATGTTGATATTTTCGTCTACTCAGTGAGGACCATAAATATTAATGACACATAGGGACTTCACAATTCTAATAAGTTGAAAAACAACGAACAAAATGTTGGGAGTTGAGAAGGTTATTTTGATATTCAACAATTTTCCATTCGAGAGGATTACTTTCCTTCATGTTTTTCATCTGGTGGCATTGGAAATATTTTCATAACCTTTCCAACATTACATCTGAAGGGACATAATCACTTCTAAGCCTACTTTCATATCTTGGAGGAAAACAATTTCTGGCTTGTGTGCTATGATTTTCTACTTTAGGAGTCTTCATTCCGTAGGTCCATTCAGACCTTGTATGTTCCATGAAATTAACTTCATTGAGAAACGTTTTAAGTTAGGACAAGGGCTCTTACCTTTCCTTCATTGATCAGTCTTACCCTGAGCTCTTGTAGAATTTAACTGGTCAGTTTTCTTTCATGCTTTCTTCCTGTTCCCTTGGGGTTGTACTAACTTCCAAGATGTTGGACTTGATACTAATCTGGTTGAGATCCCCATATTGCCTTTTTTTCGTGACTTGTTTTAGTTCCTCTTGATAAAGATATGCCTTTTATATCTTTTGAAGGTACTCCTCTGGTACAGTTTCCATTCCTTTCTTCTCCCATACTTCAATCATCTTGTTAAGGTCCATGTCTCTTAAGAATTCTTCAATGGCCTCCTTTATTAAATCATTTTCATTCCCTTGCTCCATTTTGATATCCTTTATTTCTTGCTCGAATGAGGTGGGGTTTTCTGTGATGACTGTCTCTTTGTCATGGAAGAGGGTAAAGTCGATGCCACATTGCGAGTCTTGATGTCTTTTTTTGTTGTTTTCTTTGGCTTGTTTCTCTTGGCCTTCTCCTAATATATCGTACTTGTTTATGTTGATTAGGCTTGATGAAGATTGCTTGCCTTGGGATTTCCTATTATTCTTATTCTTGGAGGTTACCCTAGTGAAGCCTTGATCGTCTGCCCTTTGTTGAGATTGGGGATTGGTGGGTGGTAGGGGTTTTGTGGGTAACCGCGGAAATAATTCCCATGCTCACGGAATTTGTAGCACTGAAAGGGTATGTGCTCATAGTCGATATTCTTCACCCATACTTTTTCACGAAAAACAAGCTTAATTGCTTCGGGGAGTGCTCCTAAGACATCCATGTAGACGCAGATTCAGGCATAGGAGACAGAGTGCCTTGACCTAGCTCCCTTCGACATTTTGATGTATTCTCCCAAGTTGTCGCATATTTCTTTTAGAATAGAGGGTGTCCAATACTATGTTGGAAAGGAGTAGAACCTAATCTTGAACGACACTCTTGTGAAGTCTTCCTTCTTTGGGGTGAAATTTTCCTTCCTCTATCTCATATACAGTGCAGCCAAGTTGAAGAAGCAAGGCCCTCCTTCAAAGATTCATTCTCTGTCTTTAAGAAGATCAAATATCACTTTGAAGAAGCCCATAGATCCAAGCTAGAACTTGATTCCTACCTTGGGGTGCCATTTTTACTGTATCCACAAGTTCAACACCTTCTCCATATGCTAGAAGCCCATAAAATTGAAAATGATGGCATGTTCCTACATATATTCGAGGTCCTCAATTTTTAGGGTTGGGATCTTCTTTGTTTTTGGCTTACAAGAATTTGTTGTTGGTGGCTAAGCCGAGATATTTCTGCTTGATCCTACAAAGTTGTTGTTTGGTTGTTGAGCTACACCCTTTCCTGCCCCTCCCTCTCTCGTGTGGTGGACTGGAAGCATTTTGGGTGGTAAATTTGGTGAGGAAGGAATCCTCTGATTCCTTCTCTTTGGGGGTACTTGAGTCCCCTCCTAACACTGCCATGGAAATTATCAGATCAAAACCACCCTAAGTCGCAATTGCAACAATTCTCCCACCAAATTAATACGAAGAGGTTATTTTACCATAAAACCATGTACATAATTTTTTTGAAACATTATAAATTTATAACATTTACTAAAAATTAATTATATTATTATTAATAATATACACATATTTTTTTTTAATAAAATAATTTTCATTTCAACGAGATCCAACTATATATCATATTAACAATTTGATATGTAAAATTTTTTAAATTGTAATTTAATAAAAACTAAACTAGCTAATTTATAACTAAAACATATATATATATATATATATATAATCCATTTGAAAGTTATAAATTTGCCTAGCTAAAAACTAATAGTGATTTTTAATTACTACCAAGAGGTTATTTTACCATAAAACCATATACATAATTTTTTTGAAACAATATAAATTTATAATATTCACTAAAAGTTAATTCTATTATTTTTAATAATATACATAATTTCTTTTAATAAAATAATTTTCGTTTTCAACGAGATCCAACTATATATCACATTAACAATTTGATATGTAAAATTATGTAAATTTTTTAAATTGTAATTTAATAAAAACTAAACTAACTAATTTATAACTAAAACATATATATAATCCATTTGAAAGTTATAAATTTGCCCATGCTAGCTAAAAACTAATAGTGATTTTTAAAAACATATCTTTATATTTAAAATAACGTAATAAAAATTAAATTAATCAAATTAGAATTTTGAACTCTATACACTAAACTACATACTCATATCAAAATCATTGGAATTATTATGCTTTCCGCAAGGTAGGTATGATGGATTCGATATGAGTTTGACAATGAATTAATTGGAGTTTGAAAAAAATTAAACAGTAATTTATAAAGTTCACATTATAAATTATTTTAATTTATTTTTTTAGATATTTAATTTTCTTTTTATCTGCATTTTGGATAATGATAACAATGTACCATATAAATAACATATTAATATCAATCACATTAAATGAGTGTACATGCTTTAATGTTATTCCACAAATTTAATTTTCATTTATAAAATATTAAGCCTCGTATTTATTGTTTTATATGTTAAAAATCATGGTGACGCCTAACAACCAAAGGCTGAGTAACTAACAGTGAATCAAAATCCACTTGTTTTTTATCACTGGAAAAACAATAAACCAACTAAAAGTTTGGAGGAAATCCGACCCTGATCCAAAGGGCAAACGAACGTACATTACTTGATTAGGAAATAATTTTAATAATATCAAAATTATGAAATTTTATAATTAAATATTTAATTTTTTTAACATTAAGGTTTTTTTGTTATCATAAATATTAATTTGATTTATTAATATTAAAAATAACAAAATTATTTATATTTCGAAAAATGTTTTTTTGTTAAGCTTGGTAGATCTTTCTTTTTCATTATAAAATAAGTAAGAAGTTACAACCACATAGAGCTTGGTTAGGTGGTCTTAACTTGCCCATCGGGAAACCAAGTTTGTTGACCACTAACTGTGTGATAAGCCATCCAACAGCAAAAAATACTTAGTCTATCTATCCAAGCCATATAAACTTGATTGTCATGTCCACAACCATATATATATATATATATATATATATATATATATATATATATATATATATATATATATATATATATATGACTGCAAACTGCAAATTAAAAGCTATCCACATGAAAACTAATAAAAAAAAACTAAGAGTTGACATGCTAGTCCTCTTGCTCAGCAGATGCCGATGTAACTAGTGCTGGATCTTTCGTGATGGAGCCTTGAAGCTCAGTCTGCGAGAACCGGAATGGGAAGCATTTCTCAATGCGGCCCAAGCAGCCATCCCGTTTCTGCTATTGGAATTGCAACTTTTGAAAATTCTGTTTGTAATATGACTGCAAACTGCAAATTGAAAGCTATCCACATGAAAATTAATAAAAAAATAAATAAGAGCCGACATGCTAGTCCTCTTGCTCGGCGGATGCCAATGTAACCGGGGCTGGATCTTTTGTGCTGGAGCCTTGCAGCTCAGTCTACAAGAACATGCATGGGAAATGTTTCTCAATACGACCCAGGAAACCATCCTGTTTTTGCAATTGGAATTGCAACTTTTGAAAATCCTGTTTGTAATTTGGAAAATCCTGGAGAGCAGTCGTCCAAATTTGTTCCATGGCCTTGCCCAGGAGGCATTTCATAAGCCAATACAGATATAGGGTCTGCTTGTATTGTGTCTCTCATCCTTTGGTGTGTCTTGGATGCGGAACCAGGAGCTTCCAATCCTCCATATTAGCTGCCTCCATGCTCGCTTGGTGATTTATGTCTTCCTCCCATTCTGTAATGACCCGTTTGATTTCCTCATTGGCATCATCCGTATAAGCAGCCACCGCTTCCTATATCAGGCTGACCACGGGTTTTCTGCCTCGTCATTTACCCGCAGTGCTCGGCTCAGCCTCGAACTTGCTCCCCTACAGTATCTTTCCTCTTCCCTTGCCCTTCGCTACTCGACCCATTGCCTCTTTGCCCCTATACCTTTCAAGCAAATTTTGTCATTGGCCATAAGCTAGCGTCTGTTCTCTTCTCTTCCAAGGGTGGTTACCTTTCGATGGGTCCGTTACGGGAACAAGAAACCATAATTTCCAAAACATTATTTTTTGAATTGCCACCTCCCAAATTGTTTTCCAATGCATCAAATCCCCCACCCATTACTCCCAGGATGCCCTTGCATGACCCCTGCCTTACAAACGCTTTGACCACGGTCTTGGAAACGAGGTGCATGGCCACCTACAGAGCCTGTAGCCCAAAAGCCAATCCAAAAGGAACCACACCCTTCATCTCCTTTGCCCACCACTGAATGACCCTTCCCCCATTCCCCCTAACTTAGCTTCCGCTTGACTTTACTCTAGCCATCTTGGCAGCTCAACATCTAAATCTCGGCCTCAATGAGGCATGCAACCCAAATGTTGCTAGCCACCCCCCTTCCCTTCAGCCGGCCGAGGCTGGCCTGACCAATGTTCTATTCTTGCCAATTCCCCAATTTCAGAAGCCCCCGTCCCGTGACAACCTCCCCCCTACTAGCTCCCCTCAGGGGCTTGGCGCCTGCCCTCAGGGCCCAGGTCTTCCAATTTTCCCCAGCATTCTTAGAGCGTTCCGAGAACCAGACTTGCATTAACACATAGACACTTGCAACCTCCCTACCCGCGACCCCCCAGGTTTGCTAAGCAAACAAGAAACTGGAGTTCGCTTAGGCAGAATGCCTCCCGACCCAACCCAATAAGCCCCATGTGAGAGAGTAGAATGCCGAAATGGAGTGATACTCATGCAGAACCCATGGAATTGGGATGATTGTCGTAGACATCTGCCACCAAGCTAATCACCCTGCCCAAATTTCTCTCACCCACAAACCCTGTGCCCCCATGAAAACCCCAATTAATAGACCAGGCATAGAGAAGCATAATGGAGTATATGCAGAACCAGTTAACATACCGGTAACCAGCGGTTGGAGTCATTGGATCACCCCACCTTCCTGAAGCCTTTGTTCCACTTTTATTGTCGTCACCTCTTCTCTTACAACCTCTGAACTGTTATCCTTCTCCGCGGTCAATAAACTTGGTTGCATGCAATTGCCACCTTCCCTCATCCCTCTTGTCTTAAACATGCCGACGACCACTGCGCCCAACTCTTCAAATGTGTGGGAGGTGGTGGCACCATTCCCTGGTGTCCTTTTCATGATGATAGCCTAAATGGTTTTGTCTGCCAGCTCACATGCGGATCGGAGTATATTCCAAAAAATTATAAAAAAACAATGATAGATGATTTAAAGTTAAATATTTAGTTTAATTTTAATAAGATTAAATAAAATATTCTTACCTATACAATCAATATAATAAAAAAAGAGTTGAAATAAGTAAAAAAAATAAATGAAAAAAAAAACAAATAACCGAATAGATTTCATTTATATTAGAATTTATTTATAGGGGTGTAAAGATTTTAAAGGATGAGAAATAATCTATTTTACAAATATAAAGTTTTTTTTTTTTATAAAAATTATATATATATATATATATATATAATAATATTTTATTATTATTTTAATATTTTAAAATAATCTATTTTTAGAAATATAAAAATTATATATATATATAAATAAATATTCAACTCCTTAAAATTAGTGGTGTTTTTTTTGTTTTTTTTTTTAAATTAATATATGTTTAACAAATTAATCTATGTATATATTAACCAAATATTTTTGTGATATTCTCATTTTAATTAAAAAATTATTTCAATATATGTTCAAAGATATACCTTATTATTCCAAATCTCTATTATTAATAATAAGAGAATGCTCTAAATTTATCTAATATTAATATGTTGAAATTTAAATTTAAAATATTTATAATATATTAGATAATTTAAATTATTTATAATATATTAGATAAATTTTAACTTTTTTAATGAGTTTTTCTTAGTAAGATAAATTTACATTTTAATAATTTATCAACATTTTCAAAATTTCATTATTTAAATATTTTAAAATATATTTTAAAATGTGTGAAAAATTATAAATCAAAATTCTCACAATTATAATTTACTAAAAATAATTCATAAAAAAAAATAAGTTTATTTAGTGTTTAACTTGCTTATAAAAGTAAAATTTAATCAATTTTCCAATTTCATTTGTTAATAAATACATTCTTCATAAATAACTATAAAGGTTAAAAACCTAATCTCCTTATATAACGTATTAAATATATTGCAATTTAGTGTAACTTGTTATAACCACAAAATCTTTTATTAATAAATATAAAAATTTATTCAAAAATAAATAAAAGAATTCAACAAAATATTCATTTTTATTTATTTGTACCCTAATATAGTAGTATTAAAATAGTGCCTTGTACATTGCGTACTCATATAAAATTCGTTGGGATTATTAAAATAATGCGTTGTACTTCTGTGTCAATGATGCCCTGGAATGCTCCAACATAAAATATGACACTATTAACTTATTTAATGATAAGTGTCTCCTCGTAACTTTGATTGCGCTTCTCCTCTTCGACGACTTCATATACTTTGTATTAATATGCTTCACGTGTACCTCTGATTGCCGTAGAATTTATATAATACGTGTTTTAGGACTTTTGCCTAATAGGTAACGCAGAAAGTTCAAAACTCCTCGCAACTTATATATTTATGACGCCGCGTATCAATGGTCCCTATGGAATTATATAGATAAGCACTGCAAATGACACACAAACCTACGGATGCATGCTAATTAATATTCAACCTTTGAAAATGCCTTTTAATTATTCAAATTTAGCAATGGCCAATAACGTCCAATTAACTTTAACCGCTACTCCCAATTCTGATCGTGTTCAAAGACATTGCACTCCTTACGATTGATGGGAGAAGAAAGGTTGTGGTGGCTGACAGTCCACCGATAATGAAAGCTTGACGACTCGCAGAACAACCGAATATTGTGATTAGAGATTTTACGTCATTTATGTATTTTTTTAGTTATTTGGTTTAATTTTAATTATGGACAGAGATATTATTATTATTATTTAAATTTAAAGTCACGATCAAGTCATACACTAGATTGGTGTATAAATTTATTTTGTGTGGTAAGTGATCTGTTTTAAAGTAATGCAATTTGATTACTAAATTTAAAAAAACATACCTACTCTACCCACTCTAATTTTAAACCTATAGCTTTTTAAAAAGAAACATACTTTTAACCATTAAACCCACTCAACTGTGTACCAAATCACATATATTTGATAAATTAATTAAATTCACTTATTGCCATATGCGACAGCGCAATACTCTACTTTTTGTGGTGGAAGCAAAGTGTGAAGTTAGTGCAAAGGATTGTGGCTGAGAAAAGCATAAGGAATACAAGTACAATATCAATTTGTGAAGAAATTTGATGTACCAACTATGAATTAAACTACTCATAATAGGTTATAGTTAATTTGTTGGATCTTGTGTGGCTGCGTTGGCTCAGGCCGTGGACTGTTTCCCTCTTTGAGGGTTTTAACCAAGTCAACAATACTGGTGTATTGATCTGTGATCTGTTTGTGAGCGGTGTCCTTTGGTGTTCTGTCTAAGGAACTTACCCTGTAAATTCCTACACAAAGAAGAATGGTTTGTTCCTAGGGGTATTGAGAAGTTGGATCTCTAGAGCTATTAGCGAGTGATCTGAGCCCAAATAAGGGAGAATTATGCCTTTGATTTCATGATTGGCTAGAAGGATGGATTCATAAATGAGAAACCAATCTAGACAGGAGGCTATTTTCTTATCTCCTCTTGTTAGTCCATGTGAAGACTTCATTTTGGGTTTCCATATCCACCATTTCCAAGCTATTAATTGTTTCTTTGAAGGCTTCTACATATTTGTCCAACCTTCAAAGGCCCCTTTTTTTTCTCATTCAGGTTGATTATCATGTTGAAGTCACCTCCTATGATTTTGTGGGTGCTTAGGAGAGATTTGTGCATTTTATTTAGGGTTTCTAACATGCTAATATTTTCATTTACTTGGTGAGGACCATAAATATTAGTGACACATAGGGCCTTTGCAATTCCGATAAGTTGAAAGACAATGAACAAAATGTTGGGAGTTGAGATGGTTATTTTGAGATCCAACAATTTTCCATTCCAGAGGATTAATTTCCCTCTTGCTGTTCCTCTGGCAGCATTGGCAATATTTTCATAACCCTTCCAACATTGCATCTGAAGGGAGATAAACACTCCTAAGCCTTCTTTTGTTTCATGGAGGAAAACAATTTCTAGCTTGTATGCTATGATTTTCTACTTTAGGAGTCTTCATTTCACAAGTCCATTCAAACCTCATATGTTCCATGAAATTAACTTCATTAAGAAATGTTTTAAGTTAGGACAAGGGCTCTTACCTTTCCTTCGTTAATTAGTCTCGCCCCGAGATCTGTAGGATTTATCTGGTCAGTTTTCTTTCACACTTTCTTCCCATTCCCTTGTGGTTGTACTAACTTCCAAGATGTTGGACTTGATACTAATCTGGTTGAGATCCACATATTGCCTTTTTTTCGTAACTTGTTTTAGTTCCTCTTGATAAAGATATGCCTTTTCTATCTTCTCAAGGTACTCCTCTGGTATGGTTTCCATTCCTTTCTTCTCCCATACTTCAATTATCTTGTTAAGGTCCATGTCTCTTAAGACTTCTTCAATGGCCTCCTTCTCTATTAAACCATTGTCATTCCCTTGCTCCATTTTGATATCCTTTGTTTCTTGCTTGAATGAGGTGGGGTTTTTTGTGACAATTGTCTCTTTGTCATGGGAAGAGGGTAAAGTCGATGCCTCACTGCTAATCCTGATGTCTTTTTTGTTGTTTTCTTTGGCTTGTTCCTCTTGTCCTTCTCATAATATATCGAACTTGTTTATGTTGGTTTGGTTTGATGAGGATTGCTTACCTTGAGATTTCCTATTATTCTTGTTCTTGGAGATTACCCTGGTGAAGCCTTGATTGTTTGCCCTTTGCTGAGATTGGGGATTGGTGGGCGGTGGGGTGTTTTGTGAGCAGTCGCAGAAAAAATGCCCATGCTCATGGCATTTGCAACACTGAAAGGGTGTGTGCTCATAGTCGATATTGTTCACCCATACTTTGTCACAAAGAAAAAGCTTAATTTCTTCAGGGAGTGCTCCTAAGGCATCCATATAGATGCAGATTCAAGCATAGGAGACATAGTGTCCTGACCTAGTTCCCTCCGACATTTTGATGTATTCTCCCAACTTGTCGCCTATTTCTTTTAGAACATAGGATGCCCAATAGTATGTTGGAAAGGAGTAGAATATAATCCAAACTGACACTCTTGTGAAGTCTTCCTTCTCTAAGGTGAAATTTTCCTTCTAGTATCTCATATATAGTGCAGCTGAGTTGAAGAAGCAAGGCCCTCCTTCAAAGATTCAGTCTCTGTCTTCAAGCAGATCAAATATAATTTTTAAGAAGCCCTTATATCAAAGATGGAACTTGATGCCTCCCTTGGGTCGCCATTTTTACTATATCCACCAGTTCAATCCCTTCTCCGAGTGTTACAAGCCCATAAACTTACAAATGATGGCATGTTCATGCACATATTCAGGGTTGTCAATTTTCAAGGTTGGGATCTTCTTTGTTTTTGGTTTACAAGAATTTGTTATCAGTAACTGAGCCGAGATCTTTCTGATGATCCTGCAAAGTTGTTGTTTGGTTGTTGGGCTACGCCCTTTCCTGCCCCTCCCTCTCTTGAGTGGTGGGCTGAAGGTTTCTTGAAGGCATTTTGGGTGGTAAGTTTGGTGAAGAAGGAAGCCTCTGACTCCTTCCCTTTGGGGGTACTTGAAACCCCTCCTAATAGTGCTATGGAAGTTGTCAAATCAACTTTGGAAGTTGCCAAATCAAAACCACCCTAGGTCACAGTTGCAACAATACTCCCTCTAAATTAACACCAAAAGATTATTTTACCATAAAACCATATACATAATTTTTTTGAAACATTATAAATTTACAATATTTATTAAAAAATAATTTTATTATTATTGATAATAATACACAACTTTTTTTATTACTTTTTAATAAAATGATTTTCATTTTCAACCCTATCTAACTATCTATCACATTAACAATTTGAGACGCCAAATATTTGAAATTATGATTTAATAGAAACTAAACTAACTCATTTATAGCTGAATATATATATATACTCTATTTGAAAGTTATAAATTTACCCATGCCAGCTAAAAACTAAAAACCATTATTTACATAATCGTGACTTTTAAAAATATATCTTTATATTTAGAATAATGTAATAAAAAAGCTAATTAGTTAAATTAGAATTTTGAACTCTATAAACTAAACTACGTACTCATATCAAAATCATTGGAATGATTAAAATAGTGCCTTGTACATTGCGTACTCATAAAAAAAATAGTTGGCATTATTAAAACAACGCGTTGTACTTCTGTGTCAATGCGTTGTACTTATTTAATGATAAGCGTCTCCTCGTAGCTTTGATTGCGCTTATCCTCTTCAACGACTTCATATTTCATGTGATTTATGTACTTTCTAGTCATTCTGGTCGGAAGAATCCAGTTGAACTTTAACTATGGATGGAGATATATGCGCACACATCTCTGCGTTTATTTCGTAAACTAATAGAAGTCAGTGATTGGCATATGCGACAGCGTAATACTCTACTTTTTGTGGTGGAAACAAAGTGTAAAGTTAGTGCAAAGGATTGCGTAATCCTATCTCATCTCACACCCACATATTTCTTATTCGTTACCTAAATCGGTATCTGCTGTCACTGCTATTCTGTCCCTCGACGTGGGCTTACTGGGGTGCTGCATGTCTGTCATGACCAATTCGAATAATGAAAACTATTGTCTGTTACTAAATACAATAACGAGTAGATAATGCACGAGGAGTAGATAATGCGGGGAAAAGGTCGCATATCCAACAAATTTTACCTGAGAAAAGCATAAGGAATACAAGTACCAACTATGAATTAAACTACTCATAAAACTACTCATAATAGGTTATAGCTGATTTGTTGGATCTTGTGTAGATCACAACATTGGTAAAATATTGGGTGACCTCATCAGTGCATGACTTTTGTTGTTTATTGATGGCTTCAATAGTTTCCTGTGTTCGAGCTATGAAAGTGGGGATGTGAGATTCGAAAACTTTGGTAGTGGTCATGTATTAAAAATTGGAGGTATCTTGCTTTAGAATTTATGTGTTTTTTAATATTTCTCCTAATAATTTAGGATTCTCAAGGATGTGAAAAATAATGATTGAGTAGTAGATAAGGGTTTTAAAGTCAGAATATTATTTTAGTCTTCATATGGTTAGCTTAGTCAAGGGTGTAAGTGGTTTATGGCCCTATGCTATTCACGTACATTTTTTATGATAAAGAAACTTATGTGAAAGTTTTGTATACTTAATTGGAAAGTGTCTTAAATTGGTCAATGTTTTCCAAAGTGGGTTAGTAGTTGTTTTTCCCTATAAAGGTTTTCTATAGTAAATATTCAATCTTATGTTTGCTCATTATTTACTTTTTTCTCTCCTAGATATTTACATGCATGCTTATTCTGAACATGTGCATGTTCCTAGAATGTACACACATTCCTAAATCTTGAAAGTGCTCAAGACCAATTTACAATGACTAAGTGTACATTTCCATTTGAATGCGTTGTTAGTGTCGAAAATAACACTAAGAGGGGGGGTGAATCAGTGTTATCAGATCAATAATTTAATTTCCCAAACAGATTTGTATATGCTACTTCAGCGAAGTGAACTAGCATGTATACGCAACTGTGCTTAAGGAAACCAACGTATATGCAGAGAAATTTTGATTTACCCAATTTATCATGCATTGAACTTTAACCAGTATATCAGAGATTTATTAGATGGTGCAATAAAAGCAGAATAAAGCATCACACATAAGCAACACACATGAACACCAAGATATAAGGTGGAAACCCAATGTGGGTGAAAACCACCTGCTGCTGTCGTCTTTGTTTTCTTTTAATAATAAGAAAATCTGTTTACAATCTTGTACTGGTGCAGACTTATACCAACATGCAGGCTTCTACTTGCAGAAGGTTATAACCTTCTCTAGTTCTCCAGCTTCGACTAGAAGGGAGCTACAACCCCCTAACTCTTGTACTAGCCGATATGTTTACTAGTAAGTAGACAACGACCTACAGAAGGCTACGACCTTCTTTCTTCCTCCGAGGACCATGTTTCATAAATTTTCAGACTGGATCCATCAACAACATCATAACTGCAATTCAATCATCAAATACATTTGCATCAACCAATCACTGAGACTCAATCATCACTTTCTGAATCAACCACAACTGAATTAATCAATCACTTTGACAACCCATCGTTCAATCACAATCAATCTGATCATTTAGAATACTATCACCATAATACAGTAACCAGAACCCAAACCAGAACCTAGAACTTTGCAACAGCAAACAAAAAAAACTGAAACATACTTTATAAGGTATACGCTACTTCCATGTGTCGAACATGCGTGTATACACGCTTTTCTCAAATCCAACCAGTGTATACATCTGCAAATATTAATTCATAATTTTGCAACTATTCCATCATTAGATCTTATCCTTCATCAAGCGCTAAGATTCATCCTTGGTTTAGATCAAGCACAACACCGTAAGCTGATAATATACATACAAGATCTAACACTTTATTAGATATTCAATACTTGCACACCTGGTCTAATGATTTTCTCCTCCTTTTATAGTTTTAGGCATTTCTCAATACCATGGACCAAAACCACTAAAGACCAATACCTTGGACCAAATACCTAGGGTCAATGCCTCGGACGAGATACCTTGGACCAATACCATGGATCAAAATACCATGGACCAAATACCTCGGACCAAAAACTTAGTTTTCCAAGGTATATGCGCTTTTCCCTCTGTGAAGGTGCATGTGTATGAATATGCTACTTGTGGTTAGTGAACCTATGTATACCTCTCTTTTTTCATTCTATGTAGTCTGATCTATAATTCTTTGTTGTTAACCTATTGTACTATGATCTTTCATCTAAGTGAGTTGCCATCAAGGACAACACTTGTATCATAATGCCAACAATCTCCTCCTTTGGACTTGATGGCAACAACAACACCAAGTCACTCTCCCCCTTTGACATCAAGGGCAAAGGGTCATGCTCCTCCTGAGTACATGCTGAGTTCTCTGATATGCTGAAATGTACTCATTGAGTTCCCATGATTGAGTCCATGCTCCCTTTGAGCACAAGCAAAGTCTGCAAAAAGATTTTCTAAAAGAATAACATGACTCTATACATGCATCACCAATGACCTTCCTATCACCAATGACTCATACATACATCCATCTCCCAACAAAGTGGGGATATACCAAATTTGACTCATCCACCCAACCAAGTGGGGATATACCAAATTTGACTCATCCACCCAACCAAGTGGGGATATACCAATTGTTTATACATGACAAAAACAAGAAATGTTACATCATCCATCTTATATACAGTGGGGATATAAATTACATCATTTATCCAAGAGGACCCATTCAAATGTATGAGAAGACATATCACACCCTAGACTTTTACATGACTTGAGAAACCAATGGTATAAATATCTAAAGCCATAGCTGGACTCAGCAACCATAATGCCAACAATGCTGAATGTATGTGAAGGCTAATGCTCCCCTTGAACCGGTGCTACCTGTGCATTGTTAATAGGTTAAAGATCAAGGCATATTTGTTAGTCAGATAAAATTAATGAACATAGCATATCATCAATATCAGTCAGAGCACCCATATCAGAGCTTGCCCCACTATTTTTCTGGCCTAAAAAACATATGCGCTCCTTGACCCATAGAAACCCGCGTGTGTACGCGATTTCACTTTAGGAAACATGCGTATAATCACCTTTCTTTGAAAAGTTTGATTTAACAGTAGGATGATGCAGCAACTACTCCCAGCTTTTGTCTGAGATATTCAAATGTCTCTCCAGGTAGTGGTTTAGTGATTATATCAGCAACCTGTTCTTTGGAGGGAGCATATTTCAATTTGACCTTTTGTTTAAACACTTGTTCACGTAAAAAATGTTATTTGATGGGTATGTGCTTGGTATTGGAGTGCATGACTGGATTCTTTGAAATTCTGATGACACTTGTATTATCACATAGAATGGAGATGGGTGGAGTGCATGTGATCTGAATGTCTTGCAATGTTTGCATCATCCAAAGTAGTTTTGTGCAACAAAATGCAACAGCCACATATTCTGCTTTAGCTGTAGATAACGCAATTGAACTTTGTTTCTTGCTGAACCAAGACACTGGCCTGGAACCCATATAGAATGTACCACCACTAGTGCTTTTTCTGTCATCAACACTTCCTACACAATCTGCATCTGTATATGCATGAAGAGTAAGATCTGTATCTCTAGGATACCACAAACCAAAGTTCTGTGTTCCTTGAAGATATTTGAAAATCCTTTTAACCGCCTAAAGGTGTGATTCCTTTGGATTTGCTTGGAATCTTCCAACTATTCCCACTGCATGCGTGATGTCAGGTCGGGTACCTGTTAGATAAAGAAGATTGCCAATCATGGATCTGTAAGTTGGTTGATGTACTGCTGTTGATTCATCATTTGGGTTGAGACTCCATCCTGTTACCATTGGGGTACATACAGGTTTAGAATATTCCATGTCATATTTTTTCAAGATCTGTTTGAGATATTTGGTTTGTGAAAGAAAAATACCATCTTTATTTTGTTTAACTTGTAGACTAAGAAAATAGGTAAGTTCACCAAGCAAGGACATTTCAAATTCTTGTTGCATTACTGAAGAAAAATTCTGACTCATGGATTCTTCATTGCTACCAAGAATGATATCATCAATATAAACAACAATTATTAGCAATTTATTAGTGTCAATATTTGTATATATATTGCTATCTGCTGACCCTTTTGAAAAATCGTGTTGTTGTAGATATTTATCAAGGCAGTAATACCAGGCCCTTGGAGCCTGTTTTAGACCTTAGAGAGCCTTTCTGAGTCTGCATACAAGTTTTACATCATTTCCAAGAATGAATCCTTATAGTTGTTCAATAGAGACTTCTTCTTCTAAATCTCCATTAAGGAAAGCAGATTTTGCATCCATTTGGTATACTTTGAATTTCTAAAAGCTAGAAAGAGAAAGAAACATCCTTATGGCTTCAAGTCTAGCAACAGGTGCAAAAGTTTCTTCAAAATCTATACCTTCTTGTTGAGTATACGCTTTACAAACAAGTCTGGCCTTGTTTCTAATAACTTCTCCATTTTCATTCAACTTGTTTTTGAATATCCATTTAGTTCCTATGATATTTTTATCATGAGGTCTAGGAAATAATTCCCAAGTATTATTCTTTTCAATTTTTTCAAGTTCTTCATTCATGGCCTTGACCCAACATTCATCTTTACATCCTTCATTTACATTTTGAGGTTTGGTGGAGGATAGTAATGCTAGATAGCTTGAGGTTTCTGTAATAGTTCTTCTTGTCTGTACACCTTCCTCTTTTTCCCCTAATATTTGAGTTTTTGGATGATTTTTCTGAACATACCTGGACAGAGTCTTTTTTTTGCCATTATCTTTTCTTTTGGTGCTTCATTGGTTTCTTCTTTAGAATCATTGTGATTTGATGTGGGAAAATAATCCTCATCTTCTTCATTGTCATAATCTTTAGTTTTTATCTATTTTGCATTTTTTCATGCTTCATCAATTACAACATCAATACTTTCAACAATTTTCCCAAGTATTTTATTATAACATTTATATCCTTTACTTTGGGAAGAGTAACCAAGAAGAATACCTTCATCTGCTCTGGGCTCAAACTTACCAAGTTTTTCATTAGTCATTTTGATATAAAATTTGATTCCAAAAACTTTAAAGTATTTTACCGTAGGAGTCTTACCATACCAAAGTTCATGTGGATTTTGAGTGTTGTTTACCCAAACATTTTCTTGGTTGAGAATAGTTACAACGGCGAATGCAGCGTCACCTTAAAAGGTTGTAGGAGTTTCAGATTCATCTAGCATAGCTCGAGCCATTTGTTGAATAGTTCTGTTCATTCTTTCTACCACTCCATTTTTCCGAGGAGTCCTTGTGATGGAGAACTGCCTTTTTATTCCATGTTGTTCACAAAAGTCAAAGAATTCATTCGAGGTAAATTCCCCTCCTCGATCAGATCTGAGGCATTTGATTTTGCGATCTGATTCATTTTCAGCCAAAGCTTTGAAGGCTTTGAACTTTTCAAATGCTTCATATTTATACTTTAGAAGACCTATCCAACACATTCTGGAAAAATCATCAATGAACAAAATAAAGTATTCTTCTCCACGAGGTGACTTTTTCTTTGATGGTCCACATAAATCGATATGAACAAATTCAAGAGGCTTACTAGCTGACCCTTCTTTTTCAATGAAGTAAGATCTAGTTTGCTTACCGAATTGACATGGTTTGCATATTTTATTTTCAGGAATGTTGATATCTGGAAGATCACAAATAGCCTGGAATCTGCATGTTTTTCTTATTTGAGAAAAGCTTAGATGTCCCAATCTTCTATGCCATAGCTAGTTTTCATCATTTTTGCTTAGATAGCACTATTGTTGTCCTCCCTTGAGTATGTATAAGTTGTTTGGAGTTCTTGTACCTTAAATCACGGTTTCTCCTGTATCAAGCTCACAAACAACACATCCATTTGATCAAAACACCAGTTCATTTCCTTGATCACACATTTGACTGACACTCAACATGTTATGCTTTAGACCGTCTACATACATAACATTCCCAGTTTTAACCTTTTCTTTCAAGAAAATAGAGCCTTTACCTTTTATGACAGTAGGAGTGTTGTTTCCAAATGAGACATTCTTTTCCTTTTCTAAGGCATTATATGAGTGAAGTTTTTCGTTGTCACTTGTCATGCGTTTTGAGCATCCATTGTCAATGCACCACTAATTTTCTTGTCCTTTTGCATACAAGGCTATACCACATCTTTTTGTTTGAGGTTCTTTCCTTCTCCATATCTTGGGATTTAATGGAGTTTGCTCCTTTTGAGATGTTTGCCGAAATTTTCTCCTGCATTCAGATTCTTCATGGCCAAAGTTGTTACAAATTGAGCATTCTATTTCATTTTCAAGAAGAGAAAAGTTATTATAGGAACTTTTCTTGATCCCTGTCACATTCCTTTGATTTCGTGCTTCTCTAGTCATGATGGTTTTGTAAGCAACACATTGAGCAACTTTGTGTCCAAAATTATGACATGAGAAACATTGACCATTAAAGAAGTTCCCGTGATTATCAAATCTATTGACCTGGTGATTGTAGTTTCTATTGATATTCATATTTGAAGCAAATTGAGTATGATTTACCTGAGGTTGGTTGTGGCTTCTGTTCATCCTTGAAGAAAATTGAGCCTGATTTACCTGGTGATCTTCTTTATGCCTTTGCTGACGATTTTCATATTGTTCACTGTTCTTTGCTGCATCAAGATAGCTTTTAGTGGAGGTTGACGGCTTCTGTGATTGAGATGCTTCTTCAGTATATCCAAGACCTGTCTTTATCAGAGGAGAACGTTGCACTTTGATAATTTCATTTAAGGTTTCTGATCCTTTAGCAAATCTAAGATTAAGAGATTTTGTTTTCTCAAGATCCTTTCTTAGACCCACAATTTCACATTCTAGTTTTTCATTGTGTTTTTATCTTTCAGCAAGTTGGTATGTCAAGGTATCTATAATCATATTCTTTTCTTTTAAATAGATTTTGAGTTTAGAGATTTCTTCATGAAGGTCATCTTCTTCTAAAACATCCCAAAAATTATTGTCGTCATAAGCCATTAGAAGTCTATAGTCATTACTATTTTCATCTTCATCGCTATTTGATAAACCATCGCTATCTTCATGAGTATAGTAACTCTTTTTACTTACAATTTGTTTTCTATTCCATTTTGCAGATTCCTTCCCTTTATCATATTTATTATTATGAGGACATTTGGCAGCATAATGACCGACTCTACCACATGCAAAACATTTGAAGGGTAGTTTACCTCTAAATCTTATGGAACCCCGTTGAAGCTTCTTGACAATGTTTACTTCATCTTATTCTTCTGAAATAGGCCCTGATTCATTGAGTTCTTCCTTTCCTTTTGCTTAAGCTTTAAATGCGGCTTCTCTCATATCTGATGGGACTCCTTTTCTCATCTCAAAGGCAGTTAAGATTCCGTGAAGCTGTGTCATAGTGATAGTCTGTAGATCCTGTTTTTCTTCTATGGCAGATACTTTTGATTCAAATTTAGTAGACAAAGATCTTAAAACTTTCTCAACTAATGTAACTTCCTTTATCTTTTCACCTAGATTCTTCGTACAATTAACAACCTCATCTATACGTAAGAAGTAACTAGCTATACTTTCATCGTTGTGCATCTTAAGAGTTTCATATTGAATTCTAAGAGTTTGCAGTTTAACACGTTTTACCTGAGAGTCTCCTTCGTAGCTTAGAACGATTTTGTCCCATATTTCTTTGGCTGATTTGAGCTGCATAACTTTGACAAACTATGATTGTGACAGACTTCCCAATAATGTATTGACAACCCTGGCATTGGTTTCATATTGCATTTTACCTGTGGTATCTGTAGGAATTGCTGATAAAAATGTATATCCTCCTTCCACGATTTCCCAAACATCCATTCCAAGTGATTGTAGATAGGTTGTGGTTCTTATCTTCTAATAAACAAAGTTGCTCCCATCAAAGATTGGCGGTCTGATGGATCCCACGCTTTCTTGATTACTCATGATGATGGATCTCCCTTCAAGCGATCAAACTTCTTTTGAAGGACCTGCTCTGATACCAATTGTTGGAAATAATACTGAGAGGGGGGGTGAATCAATATTATCAGATCAATAATTTAATTTCCCAAACATATTTGTATACACTACTTCAGCTAAGTGAATTAGCGTGTATACGCGACTATACTTAAAGCAACCAACGTATATGCAGAGAAATTTTGATTTATCCAATTTATCATGCATTGAACTTTAACTAGTATATCATAGATTTATTAGATAGTGCAGTAAAAGCAGAATAAAGCATCACACTTAAGCAATACACATGAACACCAAGATATAAGGTGGAAACCCAATGTGGGTGAAAACCACCTGCAGCTGTCGTCCCTGTCTTCTTTTAATAATAAGCAAATCTATTTACAATATTGTACTGGTGCAAACTTATACCAGTACACAAGCTTCTACCCGCAGAAGGATAAAAGCTTCTATCATTCTCCAGCTTGTACTGGAAGGGAGCTACAACCCCCTAACTCTTGTACTAGCCGATATGTTTACTAGTATGTAGGCAGCGACCTATAGAAGGCTACGACCTTCTTTCTTCCTCCAAGGACCACGTTTCATAAATTTTCAAACTGGATCCATCATCAACATCATAACTACATTTCAATCTTCAAATACATCTACATCAACTAATCACTGAGACTCAATCATCACTTTCTGAATCAACCACAACCGAATCAATCAATCACTTTGACAACCCATCATTAAATCACAATCAATTTGATCATTCAGAATACTGTCACCAGAATACAGTAACCAGAACCCAAAACTCTGCAACAGCAAATAGAAACAACTGAAACATACTTTATAAGGTATATGCTACTTCCATGTGTCGAACCTACGTGTATACGCGCTTTTCTCAAAGCCAACCAGTGTATACATCTGCAAATATTAATTCATAATTCTGTAGCTATTCCAGACTTCAATTATACCCAAATCAAAATATTTACAGAATAACACATGCGTCAGTATTCAGATCTAGGCTATACATGATCAAACCACATAATGATAATTCATTTCAAGCCTTAAGATCCCGATCCATCATTAGATCTTTTCCTTCATCAACCGCTAAGGTTCATCCTTGGTTCAGATCAAGCATAGCACCATAAGCCAATAATCTCCATACTAGATCTCACACTTCATTAGATATTCGATACTTGCACACCTGGCCTAATGATCTTCTCTTCCTTTCATAATTTTAGGCCTTTCTCAATACGATGGACCAAAACCACTTAGGACCAATACCTTGGACCAAATACCTAGGGTCAATACCTAAGACCAGATACCTTGGACCAATACCATGGATCAAAATACCATGGATCAAATAACTCGGACCAAAAACTTAGTTTTCCAAGGTATATGCACTTTTCCTTCTGTGAAGGTGTATGTGTACATATACGCTACATGTGGTTAGTGAAATTGCGTGTATACGCAGCTTGGTCAAGGTGAACCTGTGTATATCTCTCTTTCTTCATTATGTGTAGTCTGATCTATAATTCTTTGCTGTTAACCTGCTATATTGTGATCTTTCATCTGAGTGAGTTGCCATCAAGGACAACACCTGTATCATAATGCCAACAGTTAGGCTATCCATTTCTATTCTTTTGGCCATCAACGTTATACTAGAGATCATGGTTTCCATTTGAATGCATTGTTAGACTATCCATTTCTATTCTTTTGGCCATCAACTTTGTAATAGAGCTCATGGTTTTATGAAAAAAATGAAAATACTATACTATAAAAATTGAGAGATTGGAGATAACACAATTAACAAATCTTTATTAATGTAATAGATGAAGAAAAATTTTAATTGGTTGAGGATTCTCTTTTCTTCTTTTGATATTTTTCCTTCAACTTTAGTGAAAAAACTTCAAACATCTTAAATTTATAATATTTATTAAAAAAATATTATAATTATCATTATTAAAAATTAATAACAATACAAATATATACATTTTTTTTTTTTTTGTAAGTAAGTAGGATGTTATACTATTTCAAGAAAGAAAAATTAGAATACATCAAAATCATTGTAGGTCAACTGGTTTGAAAACCAGAAAACTTGCAATATTGTTCAATCTTTGGGATTATGTACTAACGAAAGTTCATGAGTCGACTGGGCCTAATTGCATACATAGTTACATCGTTAGGGGCAAAAGACTCCATGACAAAGCTTCCCAAGTTGCTTCTGTTGACTTGATAACCTATTTTGGTAGCAACCAAACCATTTCTAAACCAATAAAACATGAAACTAAGCAACCACAGGGAAAAATTTACAAAAATGATCCAAATCTTTTTGGTCATGGCACTTAACTTTGAAAATTACTCCTCAAAGATGGGAATTGGATTGGTAGGTGATCCACTTGATTCAACATCATCCTCCTACAGATGGGCCAGGCTGTGGAATCTGATCTCCTCATCCACATTTCATTTCCTGATGTTCTCTGTGGTTCACTCATCCTGGGGAGAATTCTTGGTGTGAGGAACAATTTTTTGGTGGAACACCTTTTCAGCATACACAATGAATTTCATGTCTAGGAGGTTGATCTTGTCCTCCAACATCTTCTTGGCCTTTTTGTTTTCCTACATGGCTATCCCCAACAGGTTTTCATACTACATGCTAGATCAATGGTGCAACTAAATAAATTTTCTAGAGCTCTAGTAAGCCTTAGATCTAGGATCCTTTTAAATTGGGCGTCCACCTCTTCATTGTTGGTGTTTCATCATATTTTTCCGACCTTATCCTCGAGCTGATCAATTTTGGCTTAGTCTTGGGTAAAATTGAGCTATGGAAATTAAGAGCGACCTATCAAGTTGTGGTCTCTGCTTTCGTTCGGGGGTGCATATTTCCCTGCCTCCATCCATTAATGCTACAACCCCTACCCCTATGGTCGGAGAAGGAATCCTTGCTGGAATGAGGGAGGGTGGACCATCTTGAGGATACAAGGAGGGTGAGAATAATGGGTGGAAAGATGTTTGGGGGGGGTAGGATGGCAGAATATTATTAGGGCATAAAGGGTATGGGAGGTAGGTGGTGAGACATAAGGAGAGTGAAATTGCATCGAATAAAAACAAGGAAGGGAAACTCAGGCCAAAGTTGAGGAATAAACTTGGCTCCCTCTCCCTTAATAAGCCATGGATAATTATGGAAACATTAAAGAATTCTCCCATCACATGTACGACAAGATTGTACCAAGCATCAGGTTAATTCATGTTGCAACCAATTTGAGGGGACATGCGGCTGTGCCAGCCTTTCCCTGAGCAAGTCATTTTTCCTTTGTTCAAGATTTCATTAAGAGCTTTAAGATGGAGGGTGTGTGCCGGAGATTTGAGAGGAAATCCTTCAATATTTGCGTCCTTGAGCATAATGAGAATCATTATTGAATGGAGCGACAGTGGATCCACTCCGGGTGGCTAATATTCTCCCTGTCCTTGGGACCAATATCCTCACAATCATTACATAACATTCCATGCATTGGAGTGCATGTGTTGTATGCCATGCATTGAAGTGTAGGATATCTCTACCATATGTCCCTTCATTAGCCAGTCTGTCAGCGAGAGAGTTCGCATTTTGTTTCACAGCTAGAAAACGGACCATAGCTAGGATGGTGATGTGTCCTTGGATACACTAAAGGATATTAGATAGTTTCCAGTTGGTGGTAACCTTGCTGATAAGAGTGTCGTGCTAGATCTTATGGGTAACATGAATTTCCACCACTGAGTCTCCTTCCATGATCAATGGAACCAAGTTGCAGGACCTTACGATGTCGAGACCCTGTTCCAAGGCTTGCAAGTCCGCTACGTTATTTTTGTTGAGCCCCAGTTTTCCCAAGTATATCCATTGTATATCCCCATCATGGTTCTTGAAAACACCTTCCAAGCTTGCTTTCCCTGGGTTGCCTCTTGAGGCTCCATCGAAATTAAGCTTAAAGTTATTGATGTATGGAGGAGACTATTTATTTGGTATGTCAAGATTAACTAGGGGGTTTCGTGTTGCAGGGGTTGGGCTTTGCTTGATTTGAAGGGGTTGGAGAATTCTAATATCCAAGTCTCAGGTGGACATTGTTGCGGAAAAATCTTAGAGACTGAGACCGAGTCTTGGATGTCCTTATTCACCCTAGTGAGGAGTGCTTCCTCTGTAACTTGAATGTTTTTGAAAATTCAATCATTGTGCTTTTTCCATATAATCCATCATAGTGCTCTAAGAAACAATTCCCAAGCTCTGTTAGCTGTAAGATTGGTAGATATTTGGGGTCTTCAGGTTTCAAGGGTGCCCTAGATGGAGGCTATGATTGTGTTTAAGATTTTGAAAACCTCCGCTCCTTAGTCCCATGTAGTGGATGGAATTTTACAATTATTTAGTAGATGGTTTATTAATTCTTCTTGGTCCGCACACATAATGCATTTAGATTGGTTTGTCAAGATGGGCTTCAGAAATTCTTCCAAGTGAGGATTTTCCCCTTCATAGCCAACCATAGAAATAGGGTTATCTTTTGCTAGTGGTTTTTGGACCATAGAGAAACCCATCGAGGGTGCCTTTCTAACTGACTATGTTAGGATAGGTATCCATATGCCTCTTTAAGGAGGAAGACTACCCTTGATTTTCTCCCCCATCTCAACTTGTCTTCATCTTGATTTGAGAGAATTTGGCGATCCTGGAGAAGATTCCAAAAATATTCCCGATTCTAGTCCTATGGGAGAGGTTTCCACTCTTATTTATCTATCTAGGTTCTCCATTTTTTTTCCAGAGGGGTGTTTTTCTAGTAATGAGAGACCAAAGTTTTTCCCTTGGGTTGCATTTGTTCCTGTAGGGTTTTTTGGGCCCCCTCATTCAGTTTGGGGAGTTGTTTCCAAGCATCTTCTCAAAAGAGTGAGCTTTGACCATTTCATATTTCCTAGAAGTAATGTTGTTGGATATCACATCTGTTTCACCAAGTTTGATCCAAAATGGTCGAGCCCTTTATAAGTTCTTCTAGTCGATGAGGTCCTTCTGTTGATGATTGGAAGCATACTTAACTTTCCACATGCTTTCCCAAGGGGTATTCAGAGATTCCAACCACTTCCACTGGGTCTTGGCTTTGAGAGAATTTCCCATGATTTCTAGGTCCCAAAGACCCAATCCTCTAGCCAATTTCGACCTGTAAAGTTTCTCCCAGCTTACCAAAGGAAACTTTTTTCTTTTCTCCGAGCCTCTCCAAAGAAAATTCCTCTGATGGTTACATATGGAATTTAAAACATTTATGGTAGCCTTTAGGGTGGAAAAAAGGTAGAGAGGCATGGTATGTAGGACTGATTTAACCAGGGCAAACCTTCCAGAACTTGCATGGAAGAGGGAAGTTTTGGAAACTAAGGATTCTGGTTATGTTTTGTTGTATAAGAAAGGGGGTATTAAAGAAAAAGACTTTGGATTTAAATAAGTTAATCGACGTGCCAAAGGCTTTTGACAAGATATAGAGGATTTGTTTGAGTTTTTGGGATTCGACTACATTGGGGATTCCCATGAGAAGGTTATCATCCAAAAATTGCTGATGGGTGGATGCGATCGAGTTGGAATGAAGTTTGATACCACATAGAGGATTACTTTTGTTGGTAGCCATAATAGTTCTACCCAGTGCTTCTTCCATTAGGATGAATAGAAAGGGTGATAGAGGATCACCTTGTCTGATTCCCCAAGTGGCTGAGAACGATTGAACATGATTATAATGGTTTGTTGACTAGTATGGAGAAGAAAGCCCGAGTCACTAGAGCCATTATCCAAGCAATACAGTCCTGGTGAAACCCAATTTCTTTTAAAACTTCTCTCATGCATTTCCAACTTATTTTTTCAAATGCTTTCGACATGTCAAGGTACATCATCATCCCTGGTTGTTTGGTGATCTTGAGAGAATGAACAATTTCATGAGAGAGAATTATGTCGTCTAAGATCTTTCTTCCCTCTACATAGCCATATTGGCTTGGAGAGACTAAGAGGGGAAGCAAAGCTTTAAGTATGTTTGCTATGACCTTTGAAATAATTTTTTAAATTACATTGCAGAGGGCAATTGGGCAATAGATCTTAGGAAAATATGCACTTATTCTTTTAGGATAAGGGTGAGAATGGTGGAATTAAGAGCTTCAATAATTTACTTAGAGTGTCTTGATTCCTCAACAATGGCACAAACCTCTTCCTTTAGCATAGGCCAATAAGCTTTGAAGAAGTTTGTAGTGAACCATTAGGTCTTAGGGCTTTACCCAAGGGCATAGACATGATAGCCTCCTTCCAATCTTGCTTTGTGATTTGCTTAAGCAACATAGTCTTGTGATCTTCATTCAAGATTTTGGGGATGTGTTTAACAATCTCCTGAATGCCTTAGCTCCTGTCCTCATTGGGTTGTTGTAAGAGGTTCCCAAAAAACGTGTTAAGCTCTGCTGAGATGTCTTCAAGAGAGATGATCATATTACCATTAGTCTGCTTCGGAGATAGGATCATATTAACTTTCCTATGCTGAATTATTTATTTTTGAAATAGTTTTGTGTTTTATTCTCCACACTTTAGCTATTGAACTCGAGATTTTTTCTTCCTGTTTGGCTCTCATTTCCCATCTTTGTTGTGGATCCTTCTCTATTTTTTTCAGCTAGTCCGTGCTCCTATTGAGGATGATGTTTTGTTGGCTCCTCCAACTATTTTTCTAGGTCTTTTTTGTCTTTTAAAATGTCCCCAAAGACTTCCTTGTTCCATTTTTTGATTATATTTTAGATATTATTGAGATTTTGTTGAAATTAGTACATTTTTTAGCCTTGTAGGTGGAGTTCCTCATTCCACCATTCTTTTATTTTGGATTAGAATTCAGGGTGGTCAAGTCAGAAGACCGCAAAGAAGAATGGTTTGTTCCAAGGGGTGCTGAGAAGTTGGATCTCTAGAGCTATTGTCTAGTGATCTGAGCGTGCATAAGGGAGAATTGTTCCTTTGATGTCATGATTGGCCAAAAGGATGGATTCATAAATGAGAAACCAATCTAGATAGGAGGTTATTTACTTATATCCTCTTGTTATTTCATGTGAATACTTCATTATGGGTTTCCATATCCACCATTTCCAAGATATTAAATGTTTCTTTGAAGTCTTCTACATCTTTTCCCAGCCTTCGAAGGACCCCTTTTTTTCTCATTTAGGTTGATTATCATGTTGAAGTCACCTCCTATGATTCTATGGGTGCTTAGGAGATATTTGTGCATTTTATTTAGGGTTTCTAACATGCTGATATTTTTGTCTACTCAGTGAGGACCATAAATATTAATGACACATAGGGACTTCACAGTTCTAATAAGTTGAAAGACAACAAACAAAATGTTGGTAGTTGAGATGGTTATTTTGAGATCCAACAATTTTCCATTCTAGAGGATTACTTTCCTTCATGTTTTTCCTCTGGCGGCATTGGAAATATTTTGATAACCTTTCCAACATTACATCTGAAGGGACATAATCACTTCTAAGCCTACTTTCATTTCTTGGAGGAAAATAATTTTTGGCTTGTGTGCTATGATTTTCTACGTTAGGAGACATCGTTTCGCAAGTCCATTCAGACCTCGTATGTTCCCTAAAATTAAATTCATTGAGAAAATATTTAAGTTAGGACAAGGGCTCTTGACTTTCCTTCATTTATCAATCTCACCCTGAGCTCTTGTAGAATTTAACTGGTCAGTTTTCTTTCATGCTTTCTTCCCGTTCCCTTGGGGTTGTACTAACTTCCAGGATGTTGGACTTGATACTAATCTGGTTGAGATCCCCATATTACCTTTTTTCGTGACTTGTTGTAGTTCCTCTTGATAAAGATACGCCTTTTATATCTTCTGAAGGTACTCCTCTAGTACAGTTTCCATTCCTTTCTTCTCCCATACTTCAATTATCTTGTTAAGGCCCATGTCTCTTAAGACTTCTTCAATGGCCTCCTTCTTTATTAAATCAATTTCATTCCCTTGCTCCATTTGGATATCCTTTGTTTCTTGTTCGAATGAGGTGGGTTTTCTATGATGACTGTCTCTTTGTCATGGGAAGAGGGTAAAGTCGATGCCACATTGCTAGTCTTGAGGTCTTTTTTGTTGTTTTCTTTGGCTTGTTGCTCTTGGCCTTCTCCTAATATATCAAACTTGTTTATGTTGATTTGGCTTGATGAAGATTGCTTACCCTGGGATTTCCTAGTATTCTTATTCCTAGAGATTACCCTAGTGAAGCCTTGATCGTCTGACCTTTGTTGAGATTGGGGATTGGTGGGCGGTAGGGTGTTTTGTGGGCAACCACGGAAATAATTCCCATGCTCACGAAATTTGTAGCACCGAAAGGCTATGTGCTCATAGTCAATATTCTTCACCTATACTTTGTCACAAAAAACAAGCTTAATTGCTTCAGGGAGTGCTCCTAAGACATCCATGTAGACGCAGATTTAGGCATAGGAGACAAAGTGTCCTGACCTAGTTCCCTTCGACATTTTGATGTATTCTCCCAAGTTGTCGCCTATTTCTTTTAGAATAGAGGGTGTCCAATAGTATGTTGGAAAGGAGTAGAACCCAATCTTGATCGACACTCTTGTGAAGTCTTCCTTCTCTGGGGTGAAATTTTCCTTCCTGTATCTCATATATAGTGCAACCAAGTTGAAGAAGCAAGGCCCTCCTTTAAAGATTCAGTCTCTGTCTTCAAGAAGATCAAATATCACTTTGAAGAAGCCCTTAGATCCAAGCTGGAACTTGATTCCTCACTTGGGGTGCCATTTTTACTGTATCCACCAGTTCAACACCTTCTCCATATGCTAGAAGCCCATAAAATCGAAAATGATGGCATGTTCCTGCATATATTCAGGGTCCTCAATTTTTAGGGTTGGGATCTTCTTAGTTTTTGGTTTACAGGAATTTGTTGTTGATGGCTATGCTGATATATTTTTGCTTCATCCTACAAAGTTGTTGTTTGGTTTTTGGGCTACACCCTTTCCTGCCCCTCCCTCTCTCGAGTGGTGGACTGGAGACATTTTGGGTGGTAAGTTTGGTGAAGAAGGAAGCCTCTGACTCCTTCCCTCTGAGGGTACTTGAGCCCCCTCCTAACACTTGCATGGAAGTTATCAAATCAAACCACCCTAAGTCGCAATTGCAACAATTTTCCCACCAAATTAACACCAAGAAGTTATTTCACCATAAAACTATATACATAATTTTTTTGAAATATTATAAATTTATAATATTTATTATAAATTAATTCTATTACATAATTTTTTTGAAATATTATAAATTTATAATATTTATTATAAATTAATTCTATTATTATTAATAATAATATAAATACTTTTTTAATTATTTTTTTAATAAAATAATTATTTTTTCAACAAGATCGAACCATATATCACATTAACAATTTGATATGCAATTTTTTTAAAATTGTAATTTAATAAAAACTAAACTAGCTAATTTATAACTAAAACATATATATAATCCATCTGAAAGTTCTAAATTTGCCCATGCCAGCTAAAAACTAATCGTGATTTTTAAAAACATATCTTTATATTTAGAATAACGTAATAAAAAATAAATTAATCAAATTAGAATTTTGAACCGTATACACTAAACTACATACTCATATCAAAATCATTGGAATTATTATGCTTTCCGCAAGGTAGGTATTATGGATTCGATATGCCTTTGACAATGAATTAATTGGAGTTTATCAAAATCATTGGAATTATTATTCTTTCGGCAAGGTAGGTATTATGGATTCGATATGCCTTTGAGCATGAATTAATTAGAGTTAAAAAAAAAATTAAACAGTAATTTACAAAGTTTACATTATAAATTATTTTAATTTATTTTTATATATATATATATATATATATATATTTTTTTTTTTTTCCTACGTTTTAATTGGTTAAATTTTTTTATAATGATAACAATATACCATATAAATAACATATTAATGTCAATCACATTAAATGAGTATACATGCTATAATGTTATTCCACCAATTTAATTTTCATTTATTGTTTTAGGTGTTAAAGATCATGGCGACTCCTAACAACCAAAGGCTCAGTAACTAACAGTCAATCAAAATCCACTTATTTTTGTTACTGGAAAAACAATAAACCAACTAAAAGTTTGGAGGAAACCCGACCCTGATTCAAAGGGCAAACGAACGTACATTGCTTGATTAGGAAATAATTTTAATAATATCAAAATTATGAAATTTTGTAATTAAATATTTATCCTTTTTAACATTAAGGTTTCTTTTCTTTTTGTTATCATAAATATTAATCTGAATTATTAATATTTTAAAAATTTATCGGAAAAAAACAATAACAAAATTATTTATATTTCGAAAGTGTTTTTTTGTTAAGTTTGGTAGGTTTTTGTTTTTGTTTTTTTTTTCATTATAAAATAGGCAAGAAAGTTACAACCACATAGAGCTTGGTTAGGTAGTCTCAACTTGTCCATCGGGAAACCAAGTTTGTTGATCACCTAACTGCGTGATAAGTCATCCAACATCAAAAAATACTTAGTCTATCTATCCAAGTTATATAAACTTGATTGTCTCTTTTTGCTAAGGCAAGAGCGGATCTTTCTATTCAATTAAAAAAAAGGGAAATAGTGTACAAAAGGCGACTGCGGCGGTGAGGCCCACCAAGCCCACCAATATGACAGGCCTACCCCAATTCATGGTCTCAAGATGACAAAGCAAACCCAAGGACTCGGGCCTGTCAAATCAAACAAGCAGTCCAAAACTGACCGTTGGATCTTGTGTTGAAGATCCAGCGGATGAAAAACATATCGGGTGGCCAACAAGCACACCTGTTAACAAATAAATCGGACCCGATGAACCCAATAGACCATAATCTATAATCCTATCGGGTCTGTTTTTGACTTATCCTTCGATCACTTTAACCACCCGAAATCCACCGTTTGCGCGCGATCCCGGAGAAGTCATGCGAATAGCTCGAAACATAACCACTATTGCAGACCCACCAACATGCACACAAAATCTTAGCCGTAGATTAGCCTCGCTAGATCCAACGGTTAAGGATCATATTGCGTGGACTAAAAGTGCCGATAGTTAGTGCGCAATGAAGGCAGTAATTCCTCCCCACCCTTAGCCACGTGTTGCGTGGTGAGTGGAATCACTCCCGATTGAGAAAAACTGCTTCCGGCTTGATGAGCATGCGATATATCGAAAACCACTTCAAGGGCAGTAAAGCTATTTACAGGAATAAAAGCTGGGGTTTTGCGTTTACCAAGAAAATCTATGTTGGGTTGTGTTATATTCTTTCCATGTAGTTAACAGGAGGTTTGAGGGGCACCCGTAACCCCACTTTATGGGGTCTGGGGTAGTGTCCCGAAAATTTTGGTTTTGGACCCTATGTTAGGTCGGGCGGACCCACCTATGGTTTTGTGCATGATTTTTGCACATGTTTTTTGGACACGATGGTTTTCGGTCCATGGTATTGGATGCGATGGTTTTCAGTCCATGGTATTGGATGCTTCGACATGTATAAATATGTATTATAACATTGAAAGGAACATAATGAAAAAATCAAGATGGTAGTCCTGGTTTGGGATCCAGGGGAAAATCTCTGTGTATATGTGTTTTATGTGTTCTGCTCTGGCATTATTTATTTTCTATGTTTTAGAATGCGTATGCAGGTAATTTCTGTACGGGGTTAAAACCTACATTTGGTATCAGAGCTGTTTTTGGCTTCATGGGGACACCTTTGTTGCTGAGGGGTTTCACTCGGGCTTGTGGTAGACCCTGTTTAGTGGGAGATCTGTGAGATCGATTCTGGTGGTGAAAGAAGATGGCAAGTGGTGGAAAGATAGAGATCGAGAAATTTAATGGTTAGAATTTTGAGTTGTGGAAACTCAAGATGGAGGATTTGTTGGTGGATAAAGATCAGTGGATCGCGGTAGATCCAGGTACTAAACCAACAAGAGTGACCGATGAAGAATGGAAGAAGTTGGATTGGAAGACAAAGAGCATAATACGATTGTGTGTCTCAGATTCAGTATCGCTGAATGTATCAGGGGAAGCTACGACAATGGCTTTGTGGGACAAGTTAGGGACTTTGTACCAATCTAAGTCTCTAGTGAATAAACTGTTCCTGTGGAAAAAGCTGTATAACATGAGAATGAAAGATGGAGACTCGGTGACAGAGCATCTGAACGCATTTAATACTGTGGTAAGTCAGTTAGCATCTGTCGATATTAAAATTTCAGATGAAGATCAGAACATCAGTTTGTTGTGTTCTCTACCAGGTTCGTGGGATAATCTGGTTATTGCAATAGGTAGCAATGCAACTGCCTTGCAGTTTGATAAAATAGTCTCAGCCTTGCTGACGGAGGAGATGAGATGGAAAAATATGGAGAGCTAAAATGGTGATGCCTTGTCTATACAAGGACGGTCCTAGAACAAAAAAAAAAAAAAGTCATCGAGTGGGAGATCTAAATCTAGAGGGAGATTTAAATTTCTAGGAAAACTTGTAAAGGTGGTGTGCTGGAAATGCGGAAAGGAAGACCACTTCAAAAGGGACTGTAAATCTAAAGCTCTTGACAAAGGAAAGGGATCTGATGAGGCTCCTTATGTAGAGGCGAAAACCACCTCAGATGAAGGTGGGGATGTGTACTTGGCTTCTTCAAGTACACATGTAGATCATGAGGCATGGTTGATTGACTTAGGTGCATCCTTTCACTTCATTCTCCATAGAGAGTGGTTCTGCGAGTATGAGAAATATGATGGTGGTGATGTCTTCTTGGGGGATGACAGGAAGGCTAGAATCATTGGTCGCGGAAAAGTAAAGTTGAAGTTGCAAGGTGGAAGGGTTAGAACACTTCTGGGTGTTCTACATATTCTTGCATTGGCCAGAAATCTGATTTCTGTAAGCAAGTTGGATGATGCAGGTGTAAAAACAGTGTTTGAGAAGGATACCTGCAAGATGGTTCGGGGAGAACTGGTACTAATGCAGGGAGTTCGGATTGGAACTCTGTACAAGCTGCAAGGTAGCATTGTTATTGATGGGTGCAATAGTTCTATGGTTCCTGAAAGTGGAGCAGAAAATCTAGAGGTCTTTGGAGAAAAGACCACGTTGTGGCATCAAAGGCTTGGAAATATTGGAGAGAAGGGCTTTCGAATACTTCATGGTAAAGGTATGGTAGAAGGTATGAGTAATAGCTCTCTAGATTTTGATTTCTGTGAAAATTGTGTATACGGGAAGCAGAATCAGGTGAGTTTCCCCTCTGGTGGTAAGAGAGCGAAACATATATTAGAGCTTGTGCACAGTGATGTGTTTGGACCTGTGAAGGTTCCATCACTAGGTAAGTCTGTGTACTATGTATCATTTATAGATGACTTCTCAAGGAATACATGGATATATTTCCTTAAGAAGAAATCTGAAGTCTTTGATAGGTTTAAAGAATTTAATGCTCTAGTGGAAAACCAGATAGAGAAGAAGATAAAGGGGCTGAGGACATATAATGGTGGAGAGTTTTGCAGTAAGGAATTTGAAGAATTCTACAAGAAGTGTGGTATAGCACGGCAGAAGACTACTCCATACACACCTCAGCAAAATGGAGTTGCAGAAAGAATGAACAAGACATTGATGGAAAGGGCAAGAAGCATGCTCAGTGGTGCCGGGTTAGGACAAGAATTCTGGGCAGAGGCGGTGGATACTGCATGTTACCTGGTCAACAGGTCACCTTCATTAGTGTTGGAGGATAAGACTCCACAAGAGGTATGGATTGGTAAGAAACCCTCTCTTTCACATCTGAGGGTATTTGGATATGATGGATATGTACATGTTCCAAAGGAGAAAAGAACAAAGTTGGATAGTAATTTTGAAAAGTGCATCTCTATTGGGTATAAGGATGGTTTAAAAGGTTATAAGCTTTGGAACCCAATAACAAGGAAGGTTGTGTACAATCGAGATGTGGTGTTCAGAGAGGTGAAAGATGTTATTAAACATGAAGTCCAACCAAAGGAACCTGAGAAGATAGAGTTTGAGCTAAAGGAGGAAGAATTATACTCTACAGTAGAGGAAAAATCAGAAGATGAAGAGCTACAAACTCCAGCTATGAGAAGATCAGTTCGAGAAAGAAGGCAACCAGAAATGTATAGTCCATCTACTTACTGTTCAAATTTTGCTTTGTCTGTTACTGATGATGATCCTAGAACTGTGAAGGAAGCAGTGGATTCAGAGGATGGAAAACTCTGGAAAGAGGTCGTGGTTGATGAAATGGCATCTTTGCACAAAAATGAGACTTGGGACCTAGTGGAGTTGCCGGCTGGAAGGAAACCCATTTGCAACAAATGGGTGTTCACAAAGAAGACAAATGTAGAAGGAAAAGTGGAAAAATACAAAGCTCGGTTGGTAGCAAAAGGTTATTCCTAGGTGCCGGGAATTGATTTTGGTGATATTTTTTCTCCTGTTGCCAAGGTAATTTCTATTAGATTATTTTTATCTGTTCTTGCTGCTTTTGATTTTGAGGTAGAACAGATGGATGTGAAGACAACATTTCTTCATGGGGATCTGGAAGAGGAGATCTACATGAAGCAACCTGAAGGCTTTGCGGTGAAGGGTAAGAAAGAACTGGTATGTAAGTTAAAGAAGTCTCTATATGGGTTAAAACAGTCACTAAGGATGTGGTATCAGAAATTTGATACATTTATATGGGGACTTGGCTTCACTAGAACCAAAGTAGATCACTGTGTGTATTTTAAATTAATTGGTGACCGTGTTATTTATCTGGTCTTGTATGTGGATGATATGTTGTTGGTTGGAAATGACAAAGAAGTTATCCAGAATTTGAAGACCCAATTGTCCTCCAAATTTGACATGAAAGATCTTGGTGCTACAAACTATATTTTGGGCATGGAAATTAAAAGAGATAGAGCAAAGAGGAAGCTCTGGTTAAACCAGAGGAAGTATGTCTAGACAATAATGTAGAGGTTTAATATGCAGGATAGTAAATCGGTGAAGGTTCCTATTCCTGTAGGTGTGAGGTTATCTGCTGAACAGTGTCCCAAGACACAAGAAGAGGAAGAGGACATGTCCCATGTTCCATATGCAAGTGCAGTCGGTAGCCTGATGTATGCAATGGTTTGTACTAGACCAGACATTGCACATGCAGTGGGAGTATTGAGCAGGTTTATGTCAAAACCAGGGAAGGAGCACTGAACAACAGTGAAGTAGGTTTTTCAGGTATTTGCATGGCACTAGTGATTATGGTTTGTGCTACCAAGGAAGACCAGGATTGGACAGAGTGTTGGGTATTCATGGCTTTGTTGATGCACACTGGGCTGGAGATTTGGACCAGAGAAGATCTACAAGTGGGTATGTGTTTAACCTATTTGGAGGTGCAGTCAGTTGGATGAGTAAGAAACAATCTGTAGTGGCACTGTCAACTACAGAGGCAAAATACATGGTAGCCATTCAAGCAAGCAAGGAAGCAGTTTGGTTGCAGAGATTGTGTTCAAGTATGGGGTTAGTACAGGAAGCTATAAGGATAGACTGTGACAGCCAAAGTGCAATTTTCTTGGCAAAGAACCCCGCATATCATTCAAAGACAAAGAAAATTGATGTTCAGTATCACTTTGTGAGGGATATGATTGAAGACAAAAAGGTGTTGCTAGTAAAGGTGGACACTTTGAAGAATACTGCAGATGCATTGACAAAATCTATGAGCTCTGAGAAGTTCTCTTGGTGTAGAGAGACAATGGGCATTTCAGGGCTGGAAAAATGACTAAGCTCTCTTGTGGCCCCCTGTGGAAAGAAAACAACAAGTGAGAGAATGTTGGGTTGTGTTATATTCTTTCCACTTTATGGGGTCCGAGGTAGCGTCCCAGAATTTTTTTTTTTTTGGACCCTATGTTAGGTTGGGCGGACCCACGCATGATTTTCGCACATGTTTTTTTGACGCGATGGTTTTCGATCCATGGTATTGGATGCGATGGTTTTCGGTCCATGGTATTGGATGCTTCGGCATGTATAAATATGTATTATAACATTGAAAGGAACATAATGAAAAAATCAAGTTGGTAGTCCCGGTTTTGGGATCCAGGGGAAAATCTCTGTGTATATGTGTTTTATGTGTTATGCTCTCACATTATTTATTTTCTATGTTTTAGAATTCGTATGTAGGTAATTTCTGTACAGGGTTAAAACCTACAATCTAGGCTCCGACACATGGGCCAAAGGGAGATGAAGATCCCTTCATCCAGCAGTCCCCCTGAGACATCTGGTTTGCCGACATAGACCTGCATCTTAAAAAGGATCTCACTTATGTCATAACACTTCATAATGAAACCAGATCAACTAGACCCCGACTCTGTGGCTCTGTGTCAGTAAATATTGTCTCTTGATTTGTCCTGATGATGTTGTCGGTTGCTGAGGGCCTTGGATGAGCATCCCTCCTTCAACCTGTCATCTGTTATCTCCTCCCACCAGAAGCATAAATCTATATGCTTGTTTTGAACCCCCTCATTGGACAGCCAGTCCGCAACTTTGTTGGCTTCCCTACGAACATGCACCAACCTGAGGGTTCTCAACATTCTTAGGTGTGCTTGGATTGTTTGGTAGACTTGAAGAAGCCTCCATTGTTCTGATATTTTCCCAGGAGCAACGCCAACATTTATCCTCTTCATTGAGTTAATGACTAATTTTGAATATGCTTCAATGATGACATTTTGAATGTTGTACTTGAGCAGTATTTCTAGGCATAATTCCATCACCATGAGGTCAGCCATATTGTTGGTTGCTTTGCCTAGATAGTTGTGGAAGATGATTTGTATGTTTCATTCCTCATCCCTCAAGACCCCTCCATAACCAGCTTCTCTCAGATTTCCTTTTGAAGCCCCATCTATGTTGAATTTTAAAAAGACATGAGAAGGTGGTTGCCAAGAAGACTTTTCTGCTGAGGTTTTCTTAATAATCTGCATAGAACCTTGAGGGTGAATAACCTTGAGCTCTAACTTCTCCAATATTCTGGCCTCTCTTTTTCCAAGGGTTTTACCTGTAGCTGCACCTCCCAGGATATGAACAGTTTCTTTGAGTTGTTTAAGGACTAGCTTGAGGATGTTGCTCACCGGACTTGCTTTCTCCTTGAAAATCTTGTTGTTGCGCTCCTTCCAAACATTCCAAATTAGGAATCTTGGGGTTAGCATCTAGGCGGAGTTTATGATCTCATTATCCGAGAAATTTTTCCTCCAATTCTTCAAAGTAGTGATGATGTCATTAACATCTCTGTCTGTCTGCTCAAAGACTTCTCCAACCCAATTCCAAAGTGTTGTGGTGAAAGTGCATCTATTTAAGAGATGATTTGTAGTTTCTTCCTGTTGTCTACATAAGTGACATCTTGAGGGGCCAACAAAGCCTCTTTTTCTAAGATTATCCCATGTCAGAATCTTGCCCTGGTGAACCAACCACTTGAACAATTTGACTTTCATCCAATGAGGATTTTCCTAGATTTCTTTCCATGTCTTATCTGTGTTTGAAAGGTTCAACCCTACATCTATCCTTTTGGCCTCCTTGAGGTTGAAGAGACCTGCCTTGTTCTTTCCCCATCTTAGTTGATCATTCAAGTTTGAGTTTAAGATTTGTCTCTTGTCTAAAAGACCTTTAAGGGCTATAGCTTGAGTATGTAGCATGCCCATTCCTCTGTAATCTGGAAGTTTCCATGTTCTCCATTTCCCATTGTTCCTTGATTGGTCCCAGTAGTCACTTACCCACCTTAATCCTTTGTTGATGGTATCAGTGTGAATTTCTGCTAATTCTTCACTTCGGAGATTGTCCTCCTGCTGCCAATTATCCTCCCAGAACCAAGCCAGGTTTCCATTTTTGATCTCCCAAAAACTGTTATTTTGGACTAGGGCCCTGTTCTCCCATGCCCTATTCCAAATTGTAGAACCTTTTACTTGTCCTGTCATTCTGATTAGATTCTTCTCCTGCCATTCGCTAGCATATTTTTGCTTCCAAAGTTTTGCCCAGGGGGCTTGTATTTCTTTTAGCCATCTCCACCAGATTTTGGCACCAAGAACTCTATTAAGAATTCTTGGGTCATGAAGACCCAAGCCACCATGGGACTTAGGTTTGCATAGTCTTTCCCATGCCACCAAGGCCCATTTCTTCTTTTCTTCACCTTTTCCCTGGAGAAAGTCTCTCTGATTGTTTCTTATATTAGTAAGTACGCCATTTGGTGCTAGAATGGCAGATAGCATATAGATAGGGATACTTTGGAGGACAGCCTTAGTGAGAATCAGTCTCCCTGCTAGATTTAGTGCTCTATTTGTCCATTTGCTGATCTTGTCTTTTAGCTTATTAAGTACAGGCTCCTCGATATCTTTGTGAAGCGGTTTTTCAGTGAGAGGAAATCCCAGGTACTTCGTAGGCAATGACTCCCTTTTGAAAGCCCAAAATTCTGGAAAGATTTCTTTGTATTGAAATATCCATATTGAAAAAGAAAATCTTTGATTTAGTAATACTTACCTCTGAGCCTGCTGCCCTAGCAAACTCACTCAGGATTTGTTTGAATGCTTTGGCTTCCTTGGCAGTGGGTGTGCCTTGAAGCATGGTGTCATCCAAAATTTTTTGGTGTGTCACCGTGTCCCCACCTTGAGTGAGTCTCAGATCCCCAATTCTCCCTTCCTCCTTAGCAGCTCTGATAGCTCTCCCTAACCCTTCCATCATTAGAATGAAAAGGAATGGAGAAAGAGGATCTCCTTGCCCGAGACCCCTAGAAGGCTTGAAAGTTCATGAAGGAGAGCCATTGAGAAGAATTGAACAGCTGGCGGTGGTAACTAGCGCAATAACCCATTTAATCCAATTGTGATCAAAGCCATAGGCTTTTAATATTTCTCTTATGTACGAGAAGCTAAGCTTGTCATAGGCCTTTGATATCTTCAGCTGCATAATCATTCCTGCCTGTTTGTTGGTAATGAGTGAATGAACCATTTCAGTGAACTTGAATTATATTATCTGAAATTTGTCTTCCTTCCACATAGTCTGTTTGCTCCTCTGACACTAGAGTTGGGAGGAGAGGTTTGAGACGGTTGGAAATGACTTTGGATATAATTTTGTATATCACATTGCATAATGCTATAGGTCTAAATCTGTCTGGAGAGGTCGCCTTTTCCTGTTTGGGGATTAAGGCTATGAAATATTCGTTGAGTGCCTTTAAGACTGTCTTAAATCTTCGAGGGTCTTCCACTACCTCCAGGATGTCCTGTTTCACTATCCTCCAACAAGCTTTGAAAAAATCTACATTAAAGCCATCCGGGCCTGGTGCTTTCCCATTTTGCATCTCTTTCACGGCTTCCTCTATTTCTTCCTTTGTTACTGGTCTATTGAAGTTGAAATTACCTTCTCTAGTAACCAATTTAGGGATGTACTAAGCAAATCTTTTCGTGGACTGGTATCTATCTTCCGAGGTTTCCTCAACAATTTTCTAAAAGTGCTGGAGTAGAACCTTCTCCATCTCTTCATGAGTGTTTCTCTCTATTCCATGCTGGTCTGTAAGTTTCACAATTCTATTGTTGTTTCTGTGAGCTATGGTGGATCTATGGAAGAAATTGGTGTTTCTCTCCCCTTCTTTAATCCATTTTACTCTGGATTTCTGTCTCCATAATATTTCCTCTTGAAGACATCTGTTGTCCCACTTCTACTGGGGTGACTCTGCCATCTCTTTCCTTTCTTCTGTATAGCCTTCAGTGATAAGAATCTGGTTTATTTCCTTTAGTTTCTTTTCCACATCTTCCTTAGCTTTGAAGATGTTACCAAATTATTTTTTATTCCACTCTTTGAGTCTGCCTTTAATGTGTTTGAGCCAGTTGTGTAGAAGGAACATTTTTGTAACTTGAAGGTGAAGCTCTTCCTTCCACGATTCTTCAATGTTTTTGAGGAAATCTGAATGTGTGAGCCAAGCATTCTCAAATCTGAAGGGGGAGTTCCTTGGTTTGCCAAAGAGGGAAACTTCCAGTTGGATAGGCCAATGATTTGAACCTCCAAAAGGTAGAATGAGTGCAGTAATGTTGCCTCCCCTGAGAAGAAGTTCCTCTGAAACAATAAATCTGTCTAGTTTTGAGGCTACTTGGGTAGGTCCCCCTCTTTTGTTATTCCAAGTGAAGATTCCATTGCTTGTTTCCATATCAACCAATTTCATATTGGTGATGAAGTTTTGGAAGGAAACTGAGTCTCTACCAAGTGTTCCAGTTCCTCCTTTCTTCTCCATGAGTGATTTTGTTATGTTAAAATCACCTCCAAGTATCCAGGGTAGAGCTCGATATTTCTTCTTCATATCCTCCAGTGTTGTGAGGAGTCGAAGTTTGTCCTCCATTGGCTGTGGACCATAGACATTGGTGATCATGTAACATTGTCTGTCACCCACCGATTGGAAAATCAGTGAAAGGTGATGTTTGGATGCCTCTGCATAAATCATACCAAATTTCTGTGGATCCCATAGAGTGAGAATGCCACCAACAAATTTATTTGCCTTAACTTCAAGGTATTCATATCTATTTAACCATTTGCTATGTTTTTCGCGGATCTTCTCCATAGAGAATTTTATTTCCTATATGAGTACTATGTCAGGTTTTTCCTCTTTGATCCTTTTACCTAGATTCCTCTGTTTTCTTCTACTCCCTAGTCCTCTAATGTTCCAGGTTGTGATTTTCATTGAGGTTGGGTTTTAAAGGAGTAACTGGAAAGGTCTTTCATCCTTCCCGAGTCAATCATGAGTTTTCCACACTCTAGTAGTAGTTGTATTTTTCTTGCCCTCCTCTTGCTTGGATTCTTTGTTAGTTTTCCTGTTATTAATCCTATTGAGGAAGTCCCTTTGTTTTCTTGGTTATCATGTCCTCTTTTGACTCCTGCAGCTGTTTGGTGTGAATTGTTAAGGAATATTTGTTGGACCTTGTTCACATCCTCCTGAGGGATGGAGTTTATTCCTAGGTTCCCTCCCTATTCTAGAAACTTTTCCAGCTCTAGGTTTTCCCTTTCTAGGATCTCCTGTAAGTCTTGATTCTCTATGCCACTTTCACTTTGAGACATTTCCTGGTCTTTTTCTATTTCCATGGTACTCAAAGGATCCATTATGTGTTCGTTTTGTTCCTAAGTGAACTCCATGTTGGTACCACTTCCTTTCCCTCTTGCTATCTTCTTCTCTGTACTCTCTTGATCCCCTCCATATGCCTCTTTTTCTCCTAAGATCTCAAACCTGTTGTAACTTTTTGTTTTATCATTCCCAATAGGGTTCTTTTGTGTTTTCCTTCCCCCTCCTTTTCCTCTTCCTTCTACTTTGGTGAAACCTGTTTGGTTTTTCCCTTTGCTAGTATTTAGGTTTTCCTCCCTTCTATTAAAAGGACAGTTTCTGGATAGGTGCCCAAGCTCATGACACTTGTGACATCTGAACGGGATATGTTCATAGTCAACTGTTTGAACCCATTCCTCATCATAGACTTCTAGGATGACCTCATCTGGAAGGGCTCTTGATAGGTCCATCTCCACACATATACGACGATAGGATGTATATTTTCCCTGTAGAGTTGCCTCTGAGATTTTTAAGAAATGACCTAATTTATTGCCTATAACTTTTAAAGACTCTGGCATCCAATAATCTAAAGGTAAGGAGTATAGCCTAATCCATACTGGTATCGAAGTGAAGGTTTCTCATTCTGGCACGAAGTTCATTGTCCATGGCCGCATATACAGTCCAGCAGCTGCAAAGAAGTATGGCCCTCCTTCAAAAATCCTATCTCTGTCTTCCATGTTCATAAACACCACAATAAAAAAACCTTTGGATCCAAGATGTATATTTAAATCCCCCTTTGGTTTCCAATTGTATTTTATCCAGGTGTACAACACTTTTTTTGATGGCCAGATTCCCATAAATTTGCATATGATGGCATAGTTTGCCATGTGATCCCTGTGCGCTTGTAGAGCTGGATCATTCAGAATAACTCGAGGTTTAGTTATGGTTTTAGGTTTATAGGGCCCCATCTTGGCTCTGTTCTCTGATACCTAATCTCTGTCTTCCTCTTTTTCCTCCTGACATTCTTCTTCATGGGCCCCTTGATCTGCATGGGTTTTGCTGCCTTCCGCCTTCTGAGTTTCGGTGTTTTTTGTCTTGATCTCCAAGGGTTGTGTAGGTTTGTTCTTTTTCCCTCCTCTTCCTTTGTTTGCTACCATATTACTGTAGGAGGGAGCAGAGCTCCATCCTCGCTATGTCTCCATGGGTGCCTGTTGCCCTCCTTCCCTCGCTTAGTGAAACCCTAGCACCAGAGTTCCGCCGTCCCCAAAAACCTCAGTGTCATGTTTTCTCCTAGAGAAAATTAAATAAATAACAATTTTCAAACCTTTCCAATTTCTATATAAACTTGATTGTCATGTCCACAACCATATATATATATATATATATATATATATATATATATATAGATATGTGACTGCAAACTACAAATTAAAAGCTATCCAGATGCCGATGTAACCGGTGCTGGATCTTTCGTGTTGGAGCCTTGCATCGTAGTTTGCGAGAATAGGAATGGGAAACGTTTCTCAATGCAGCCCAAGCAGGCATCCCGTTTCTGCAATTGGAATTGCAGCTTTTGAAAATCCTGTTTGTAATATGATTGCAAACTACAAATTGAAAGCTATCCACATGAAAACTAATAAAAAAATAACTAAGAGCCGACATGCTAGTCCTCTTGCTCGATGGATGCCGATGTAACTAGGGCTAGATCTTTTATGCTGGAGCCTTGTAGCGCAGTCTATGAGAATAGGCATGGGAAATGTTTCTCAATATGACCCAAGTAGCCATCCTGTTTTTGCAATTAGAATTGCAACTTTTGAAAATCCTGTTTGTAATTTGGAAAATCCTGGAAAGCAGTCATCCAAATTTGTTCCATGGCCTTGCTCATGAGGCATTTCATAGACAAATACAGATATAGGGTTTGCTTGTATTGTGTCTCTCGTCCTCTGGTGTGTCCCGAATCTAGAACCAGGAGCTTCCAATCCTCCATATCAGCTACCTCCACACTCGCTTGGCGATTTATATCCTCCTCCCATTCTACTATGAGCCATTTGATTTCCTCCTTGGTGTCATCCATGTAAGCAGCCACTGCTTCCTGTATCAGGTTGGCCACGGGTTTTCTGCCTTGTCGTTTACCCACAGTGCTCAGCTCAGCCTCGACCTTGCTCCCCCACGGTCTCTTTCCTCGTCCCTTGCCCTTTGCTACTCGACCCATTGCCTCTTTGTCCCTGTACCTTCCAACCAAATTTTGTCATTGGCCAGAAACTAGCCTCTGTGCTCTTCTCATCCAAGGGTAGTTACCTTTCGACGGGCCTGTTACGGGAACAAGAAACCATAATTTCCAAAACATTATTTTTTGTATTGCCACCTCCCAAAGGTTTTTCCAATGCATCAAATCTACCACCCATGATTCATTTTCATAACCCTCAAGCATAAGGATCCCCCACCCATGACTCCTAGGATGCCCCTGCATGACCCCTGCCTTACAAACGCTTTGACCACGGTCTTGGAAGCGAGGTGCATGGCCACCTACAGAGCCTGTAGCCCAAAATCCAAGCCAACAGGAACCACACCCTTCATCTCCTTTGCCCCCCACTGAATGACCCTTCCACCATTCCCACTAACTTAGCTTCAACTTGACTTTACTCTAGCCATCTTGACAGCCTGACATCTGAATCTCGGCCTCCACGAGGCATCCAACCCAGATGTTGCTAGCCACCCCCCTTCCCTTCAGCTGGACGAGGCTGGCCTGACCAACATTCTATTCTTGCCAATTCCCCAATTTCAGAAGCCCCAGTCTCGTGACAACCTCCCCCCCTACTAGCTCCCCTCAGGGGCTTGGCGCCTACCCTCAGGGCCCAAGTTTCCAATTTTCCCCAACATTCTCAGAGTGTTCTGAGAACCAGACTTGTATTAACACATAGACACTTACAACCTCCCTACCCGCGACCTCGCGGGTTGGGGGGGGGGGGGGTTTTCCAAGCAGACAAGAAACTGGAGTTTGCTTAGGTAAAATGCCTCCTGAACCAACCCAATAAGCCCCATGCGAGAGAGTAGAATGCCAAAATGGAGTGATACTCGTGCAAAACCCATGGAACTGTGATTATTCCCATAGACTTCTGCCACCAAGCTAATCACCCTGCCCAAATTTCTCTCACCCACAAATCCCATGCCCCCATGCAAACCCCAATTAACAGACCAGGCGTAGGGAAGCATAATGGAGTATAGGCAAAACCAGTTAACATACCTAGTAACCAGCAGTTGGAGTCGTTGGATCACCCTGCCTTCCCGAAGCCTCTGCTCCACTTTTACCATTGTCACCTCTTCTCTCACAACCTCCGAAATTTTATCCTTCTCCATGGTCTATAAACTTGGTTGCATGCAATTGCCACCTTCCCTCATCCCTCTTGTCTTAAACATTCCGACGACCACTGCCCCCAACTCTTCAAGCGTGTGGGAGGTGGTGACACCATTCCTTGGTGTCCTTTTCATGATGACAGCCTTAATGGCTTTGTCCGCCAGCTCACACGTAGATCGAGGTAAATTCCAAAAAATTATAAAAAACAATGAAAGATGATTTAAAGTTAAATATTTAGTTTACTTTTGATAAGATTAAATATAATAATTTTACATATGTAATCAATATAATAAAAAAAGATTGAAATAAGTAAAAATAAAAAAAAATGAAAAAAAACACATAATCGAATAGATTTCATCTCTATTAGAATTTATGTGTAGGAGCGTAAAGCTTTTAAAGGAAGAGAAATAATCTACTTTATAAATATAAAGTGTTTTATATATATATATATATATATATATATATATATATATATATGTTTTAAAACTCTGACTTCAACTTCGACTCGGGTGAGGGTCGACTCCGACTCCGACTCCTACTTGGTATTGACTCGGCCGGCTCGATTTCAATGACTCGGTCGCTGTAAAAAATACATTAAATATTTATTTTTTATAAAACACATAATTTTAAAGATTTTCATTCATGTTTCCAAACACACAGCATTAAAATATAAATAGAAGACAACATATGATCAAAGTAGGCTCATGAATATATCCATTATATCAAAATGGCGCCCAGTGCACTGTCCAATACATACACGATGATGATATAGAGATCAAAACAAAAACACATAACCAAGGAGGCTATAAATGACCTCTACAACAAAATTCTGTGACCAATACTATTGGCTACTACTAGAGTTGCCAACATCAGCTGGCTTAGTGTTACTTGGGAGCGGGAGAGAAAGTGGGGAGCGAGAGTGAAAATGGGAGCGGGAGCGACATTTTCAGAAGCTCTCGGTTTTTGAGCGAATCCTGGAGGAGTTCGACAACCAATGTCACTAACATCAAGGTACACAGAGGGATTGGTGCTCTTGATTAAATACGAGTTCCATACCCTAATACATGACAAAATTCAATGGAAACATTGCAATCCCCCAACCCTGAAATCCTGAAAAACTGATAAGTCCGCTGGATTTTGAATGAAATCTAAAATTCTACTTTCTCCATATGAAATCCAAAGAGGTCGGAACCACTCTCAAACATCCTGAGTCATTTCATGTTAATGTTAAAAATTTAAGTAAAAGGATGAAAATGAAGATTAAGGAGAATGTCACTTTTACTTTGAGAATTTAACATTACCATGAAATTTGAATAACATATCAATACTAGGAGAGGGGATTGCACCCCAAAGACCAAAAAACTAATTAATAAAACCATTTGGAGTCCCCCACACTCAGAAAAAACGTAAAAATATAAAAAAAAATTGCGTTTTTGGGCTTTACTGGCCGCATGAAGTGACTTGGCCGAGTTGATACAGACTCGGCCAAGTCGGCCGAGTTAAGACTGACCCGGCCGAGTCATGCCATGACTCGGCCGGGTCAGTCTTAACTCGGTCGACTGAACCAGTTCGACGGCCGAGTTGCAAATTTTTTTACCGGCTCGGACCAACTCGGCCGAGTCGCAAATTTTTTTACCGGCTCAGACCAACTCGACCGAGTCAGTTCCGAGCTAACCAACTTTTAAAACACTAATATGTATATGTGTATATATATATATATATATATATATATATAAATTTTAATATTCTAAAATAATCTATTTTTACAAATATAAAGATTTTATATGTATAGAAAATATTCAACTCCTTAAAATTAGTGTTTTTCTATATTTTTAAAGAAACCTAACATATATTTAACAAATTAATCTATTTATATATTAACCAAATATTTTTTGTGATATTCTCATTTTACTTAAATAATTATTTCAATATATTTTAAAAATATACCTTATTATTCCAAATCTCTACTATTAATAATAAGAGAATGCTCCAAATTGAATGCTCCAAATTGATTTAATATTAATATGTTGAAATTTAAATTTAAAATATTTATAATATATTAGATAATTTAAATTATTTATAATATATTAGATAAATTTAACTTTTTAATAAGTTTTTTTTGGTAAGATAAATTTACATTTTAATAATTTATGAACATTTTCAAAATTTCATTATTTAAATATTTTAAAATGTGTAAAAAATAAAAAATTAAAATTCTCACAATTATAACTTACCAAAAAATAATTCATAAGAAAAAATATAAGTTTATTTACGGTTTAACTTGCTTATAAAAGTAAAATTTAATCAATTTCCCAATTTCATTTATTAATAAATACATTCTTCATAAATAACTATAAAGGTTAAAAACCTAATCTCCTTATATAACATATTAAATATATTGCAATTTAGCGTAACTTGTTACAACCATGAAGTCTTTTATTAATAGATATACAAATTTATTCAAAAATAAATGAAAGAGTTCAACAAAGTATTCATTTTTATTTATTTGTATTGTAACATAGTAATATTAATAATTACGCCGTAAGGCATTCCCTCTGGAATGAACACCCCCAGCTGCTACCGTGGACGATTATGAACCATTGATTATCTATGTTAGACGATAGAAGCATCTTCTACCGTCAGATTAACCAGCAACTATCCATACCTCCACGTGGTTACTAACTCCGGCGAAGATCGATACAGTTACCCACCTTCTCAGCTCCCCACCTTGTGCCATGCAGCGCCAGGTGAGTGTTGCAGCCGGGGGAAGTCTTGATCAAGTCTGGAGAGACATTCACAGGCCTAATTTTCAGACTACTCAGGCCGCGCCGGTGGAGAATTTTCTTGCACAGACGGGCCTTGGACAGCGGGAAGATGAAGAGGAAGAAGAGGAGGAGGATGGCCTGAACCGGGGCAACAATGGCAGCTTGACCATATTTGCAATGGATTCTGTTCTTGCAGGTCAAAACCTGCAGCAACCGGAATGGCTGCAATTTCAACACCAACAATTTGGGGAATTATCGGCTCAGGCGAACAGTAATATTGATATCCCTGTCGTAGCCGCATCGTCTCATTCCTCCTTCTCTATCATGGGGAAAGAAGGGTTTCCCTCAGTTGGTGCATTTCGTTATGGTTGCACCCATCCCAGGGTTCTACATAGTAGTGGAGCCTTCCCATGGTGATTAGACGACTGCACATTACTGCGTACACAACTCGAGCTTATAACGGGCATGCTTTTGTAAAATTCAACCTCCTTTCCGGTTGTTTTTCTTAATGAACTATTTTCATTGCTGTCAGAGTTTATATACAATTCTAATCAGGTAGTGAAGTTGGATACTAACCGGATCACACTCTCATGAATTTGTGACTACGGGGAAGTACTCCCTAACTTTGGGGTTTCTTGGTAAGTGGTAAAATTTACGCTGTGAATTCTAGTCGTAAAATTTACTTTGGGGTTTCTAGTCGTTACTCTTAGGTGTATGAAATCGATGAGATCCACTCTGAAATTTTCTTTTCTGTCTCATCCAAGTTTTTCCTCCGAGAATTTAGATTCTCAAATTATGGGTTGACTAAAGATTATTTAATTGTAAATAGAGGCCGTGTCCAGTTTTCTGGTTTGACGGGATTCATAAACCCTCAGGGTTGGAACCCCTACCTGGAATTTTTTGTAATTTAAATTACGACCTTCCCGACCTTGAACTTAAACACTATGCATAATTTTGTTTTTTAATTAAGGATTGTAGAATGTTTCTCATGTATTTATATATATACGCATGGGTTCTAGAAATTTTATTTTGTTTTAAGCTACCATAAATCTTCTAGCTACAGATATATAGTGTTATTTTGAAATGGAGTTATTCTTTGGTAGAACTGTCTTTTTGCTAAACCTTGTTTTAGAAATGCTAATTGTATTGGCTCCATTGCATAACATGATAAATGTTAAACATGCAATAATGAGAGTGTCTTCTATTACTCTCTTTTGTATACGTCTATTCTAATTCCATTATTATAATTCTTTTCGCCTCATGATTAGAATAGCTAGGTAGGTCTTGTAGTTGCTCATTTTTCAGTGGTAATAACAATTGTCAGGTTTTGTATTTACAAACCCTCCTATGGTGAAAATATTTTACATGCAACTTCGTTTTCTCCTCATTTCTCCATATATATATATATACAATTTTCTGTAGGATAGGACTGCCCCTGGGCTCAGAGTCACTCGACTCAGTAGTCCTGGGGCTAACCTGGGTGAAAAGAGTCCTTGATAACCCACCTTTACATATTTTTTTATTTTTCTTTTGCTACTGTTCCTAAAATTGAGAAAGTATCCACTCCACAACCAACACGCTATTGTTTTTGTTTTTTTTTCAAACTTAAGTACTTCTTACAAATAATAGACATGTATATATATAACAAGCTGCCTGCATTAGTCCCAAATACCATTTTTTTCTTTCTAAACAATAAAGAAACACATGCAATTTTATTTCAACGAAACATACATACACATGCAATTTTATTTCAACAAAACATACATATAAATTTGTGTTCTGATAAATTGGAACCTACAGGTTCCCTTGCACATCGAATATATACCTGCTTCTTGTTAAGTTTGGTCCATACCCCGCATATCGGTAAGAGATATTACACTAACATATCTTACCAGGTTTAACTGTCTTTTTTGTGTATATATATCTTGCGCTGAAGAAAATTTCTATAAGATTATTAACTCTATTGCTGTACACAATTTGTCTCTCTTTATTTCATTCCCTATGCAAGGATTTCATATGTATACAAAATTTTATAACAAAATAAAGATCTCTTTTATCTTTATATTTAAAGGTAAGAACATATCTGAAAACACTAAAAGATAAAGGGTCTATTCGAGCCTCCCGACCATTAGCCAGACAATAATCGTCACTCACTTCCCCTGAGCTTGGAAGAAATTCTTCCAGCGATATGAGTAGAAACTCCTTGCAAACTACAAGTTTCTATATATTTACCCTTAAACAGAGATATTTTCCACCACAAGGCACATTAGATTTATCTCCCACTAGTTTTAGGCAGCTATTGTATTTATCTTAGACAGTAGCCTTGCAAGGATATTAGGTAACCAACATTTGTTTTTATTTGTTCATTTCTTTGGTTCACGCCCCTCGGCATTTTTCGCCATCTAAGTATATCTTTATTCTTGAAAGAAACTCCTCTTTTTCACTTCTTTTTTCTTCTCTTTTCTTCGAGAAGAAAAAATGAGGAATAAACCCCCCAGCCAGGTTCATGAGTTTTCCTATTTGTTATACCCATTCTTGGAATATAAATAATTTTTAACTATTTCCCTCTTTCTTGACTAGAAGAATTCCAATTTTTGGATAAGCCCTCCTTTTCATAATTCAAGACAGTTATTTTATTTTTAGTTTTTTTAGTTTTTTCATTTAAGAATTCCACTATGGTGTCTGTTCAAATTAATTATTTAAATTTATTTTTTTCCTTTCCTTTTCCCTTTATCACTTCTTCTCTCTTTCTCCCACAACCGTTGATCCTGCACTTAGACAAAGGATATTCCATGGATATTCACCCCGCAACAATCCTAGTCATCCATTAAATTAGAAAAAAATCAACACATCCCCATCCACCCCATCCACCATTTAGTTTAAATATGTATGTCTATCGATCGAATATATCATCTACATCAATTTAATATTTAACTTGTAGAAAGTGTATATTTTTTTGGTAAGCTACGGGAGTTCCTTCTTTTTCTATTTATAAAACAAGTTGTTCCATGTACAAAAATTTGGTGGCCTCAACTTGCCCAAATGGGAAACCAAGTCTGGCCTTTCTATTTATAAAACAAGTTGTTCCATGTACAAAAATTTGGTGGCCTCAACTTGCCCAAATGGGAAACCAAGTCTGTTGGCCACCTGAGTCTATTATATGCCATCCAGTAACAAAATTTTACCAGTCTTGAGTTTATGTAGATGTGGAAGTTCTTCCAAAAAATGACAACCAACAAATTTAAGATAGCCCAAATATTGAAAGTCATAAAAAATATAATCCATTTTAACCAAGTGAAAGTATTCTAATAATACCAGTCTTCTCAATTTTGACATGTTTCTTATATCGTTGGGTAGAATTTCCAGCTTCAATGTGAGGGAGTTCATTTGAGTCATCTTTCCCAGTGTGCCCTCACTAATAATTTCCCCATTATTTTGTAGTTGTAATGTTTTAAGTTGTGTTAAACTTGCCAAATTGTTGATAGAAGCTTTTTTTTTCCATCTGGTATCCTTATCTTTCTTCCAAAGAACCTTGCAACCATAAGTTTCCAAATGCTCCAAAGAGGTAAGCCCTGAGATACTGGGAGGTAGAAATTGCAGATCTCTACATCCCTGCAAGCTTAATTTCCTTAAAGATCTCAGCATATGGATGGCGGATGGTAATTCTTGGATGGCAGAATAGGAAAGATCAAGGATCTCCAGATTTACAAGACTCGTAAAAGATGCAAGTAACCTATTGATGGGTATGTGTCTTAAACCCAAATATATTAGCTGCTTCAAACACCCAAAACTCTTTGGCAATGATTTCAATGACGTTCCACTTAAAGAGAACGCCTTAAGGGATATCATACTCCTGACACCCTTGTTGGGATCTTTGTTAAATATGGATTTCCACTGAGAAGCAATGAGCATATTTGTGTAGACGATGTGATTAAGCCGAATGCGGCCCAAACACTCATTTTCATTCACAGCTGTCAAACCCTTACCCACACGGCAGTAGAAATTTTCTTCCTCCTCTGCGATTCGGATTGCCATATCACGCAGGGAGTCATGCACCCTGAAACAGAGTGCTTGCCCATCAAAGTCTCTCATCATTGGCTCGATCAAACAACGATTTGCTAAAATGTTGAGATAATATCTTCCCAGCTTGAATGGATCATAAGCGGGTCGATGCTCATGTTCCAACGTCTTCTTGGCAAGTAAGCCTTCCCCTATCCATACCTGAATCGCCAACTGGACATGAACGACAGCGTCTTCCAAGATGTTTGCAGCTACACATAAAAAGCACAATTGCAGGTCAGCATCCTCATAGCCGAGTGCATCATAACTCAACCTAACACAATTGTACACACTGTCCACGTTTGGCAGCCTTTGGACAGCCCATTCCCACTGTTGTGGATGAGTACTCCTGGCCATTGCCCTGCCAACCACTTTGATAGCGAGGGGAAGCCCTCTGCACCTTTTACACACAAGCTTGGCTTTTCCCTCTTCTATGTTTGCTGGCAGATTTCCATATAAAAAGCACAATTGCAGGTCAGCATCATCATAGCCGAGTGCATCATAACTCAACCTAACACAATTGTACACAGTGTCCACGTTTGGCAGCCTTTGGACAACCCATTCCCACTGTTGTGGATGAGTACTTCCAGCCATTGCCCTGCCAACCACTTTGATAGCGAGGGGAAGCCCTCTGCACCTTTTACAAACAAGCTTGGCTTTTCCCTCTTCTATGTTTGCTGGTAGATTTCCATTATTATATGGAAAAGTGTGACAAGCAAACAACATCCAACTCTCATCTTCCGACAAATCCTCCATTGTTATTGTGTATTTATCTGCGACACTTGTTTTTAAGAGTGCAACGCGATCCCTGGAACTGAGAATGACTTTGGAGGTGGAGTGGTTCCTTACAGGGCACAGTACACCTAATTCCTCTAACAATTCTGCAGCATTCCATCCCCATACATCATCTAAGAACAGAATAAGCTAGGTGCTCTGGTGCACTCTCTGATTCAACCATCGCTTTACCTCTTCTTCGTTCATATTTTTGCCCAAATTTACATTTTTTTGTGTGGCTATTTGGGTACGGAGTGCATTTCTAAGACTTTTAAAAGAGGGACTTTGGGAAACAGTGAGCCAAAGTAATAAACCATCCTTAGAATTACTGGGTACCTTTTGGCTATTGAAGAGCGTCTTCAAAAGAAGAGTTTTTCCGGAACTTTTCGAGAATCGAAAATGCTTTATCCTGTCCCACTATAAGGGGCTCTTCGATCAATTTCATCTTTGCAGAGCCTGTTGGAACAACAGGGCCATGGGAAGTACTTGAAGAAGAATTTCATCTTTGCAGAGCCTGTTGGAACAACAAGGCCATGGGTAGTACTTGAAGAAGAAGAGCTCATTGCACCAAAATTCACCATACAACCAACTTTCCCTTTTATCCCACAATTGGGAATATCTCTTTGTAATTTCTGCCATGTCTACCATAGACATTGCCATCACTTCTACATTAGTGTTCTCTCTAGTTCCTATATTTCTTATTGGACAACCAAAAATTCTTACTTTCTGAAGTGTCTTCAGATCCATATAACTCTCTGGTAATATATTTAATGTTGTACATGCCATTATAGTAAATATTTTAAGTGAAGCCATTGCACCTTTCTCTATTACAGGCAACTCCTTTAATGTAGGTAGCCAAGCAAGAGAAAATGTTTCCATAAGAGGAAATGCTCCTTTGCGACCAAATTTTGTTGGAAACAAACTTATTCTAGGACATTCAATGATCTCCAATTGCCTCAAACCCTTGAGTTTATGTAGATGTGGAAGTTCTTCCAAGACATGACAACCAGCAAATTTAAGATAGCCCAAATATTGAAAGTCATAAAAATTATAATCCATTTTAACCAAGTGAAAGTATTCTAATAATACCAGTCTTCTCAATTTTGACATGTTTCTTATATCGTTGGGTAGAATTTCCAGCTTTATGAGTGACAATGTGAGGGAGTTCATTTGAGTCATCTTTCCCAGTGTGCCATCACTAATAATTTCCTCATTATTTTGTTGTTGTAATGTTTTAAGTTGTGTTAAACTTGCCAATTTGTTGATAGAAGCTGTTTTTTTTTCCATCTGGTATCGTTATCTTTCTTCCAAAAAAGCCTTGCAACCATAAGTTTCCAAATGCTCCAAAGAGGTAAGCCCTGAGATACAGGGAGGTAGAAATTGCAGATCTCTACATCCCTCCAAGATTAATTTCCTTAAAGATCACAACATATGGATGGCGGACGGTAATTCTTGGATGGCAGAATAGGAAAGATCAAGGATCTCCAGATTTACAAGACTGGTAAAAGATGCAGGTAACGTATTGATGGGCATGTGTCTTAAACCCAAATATATTAGCTGCTCCAAACACCCAATACTCTTTGGCAATGATTTCAATGACGTCCCACTTAAAGAGAACACCTTAAGGGAGATCATACTCCTGATCACCCTTGTTGGGATCTTTGTTAAATATGTATTTCCACTGAGAAGCAACGAGCATATTTGTGTAGACGATGTGATTAGGGGAAAGAAGTCAATCTGTTCTCGCTCAACAAAAGCCGAATGCGGCCCAAACACTCATTTTCATTCACAGCTGTCAAACCATTACCCACACGGTAGTAGAAATTTTCTTCCTCCTCTGCGATTCCAATTGCCATATCACGCAGGGAGTCATGCACCCTGAAACAGAGTACTTGCCCATCAAAGTCTCTCATCATTGGCTCGATCAAACAATGATCTGCTAAAATATTGAGATAATATCTTCCCAGCTCGAACGGATCATAAGCGGGTTGATGCTCATGTTCCAACGTCTTCTTGACAAGTAAGCCTTCCCCTATCCATACCTGAATCGCCAACTGGACATGAACGATTGCGTCTTCCAAGATGTTTGCAGCTACACATAAAAAGCACAATTGCAGGTCAGCATCCTCATAGCCGAGTGCATCATAACTCAACCTAACATAATTGTACACACTGTCCACGTTTGGCAGCCTTTGGACAACCCATTCTCACTGTTGTGGATGAGTACTCCCGGCCATTGCCCTGCCAACCACTTTGATAGCGAGGGGAAGCCCTCTGCACCTTTTACACACAAGCTTGGCTTTTCCCTCTTCTATGTTTGCTGGCAGATTTCCATATAAATAGCACAATTGCAGGTCAGCATCCTCATAGCCGAGTGCATCATAACTCAACCTAACACAATTGTACACACTGTCCACGTTTGGCAGCCTTTGGACAGCCCATTCCCACTGTTGTGGATGAGTACTCTCGGCCATTGCCCTGCCAACCACTTTGATAGCGAGGGGAAGCCCTCTGCACCTTTTACACACAAGCTTGGCTTTTCCCTCTTCTATGTTTGCTGGTAGATTTCCATTATTATATGGAAAAGTGTGACAAGCAAACAACTTCCAACTCTCATCTTCCGACAAGTCCTCCATTGTTATTGTGTATTCATCTGCGACACCTGTTTTTAAGAGTGCAGCGCGAACCCTGGAACTCACAATGACTTTGGAGGTAGAGTGGTTCCTTACAGGGCACAGTACACCTAATTCCTCTAACAATTCTGCAGCATTGCATCCCCATACATCATCTAAGAACAGAATAAACCTGGTGCTCTGGTGCACTGTCTGATTCAACCATCGCTTTACCTCTTCTTCATTCATATTTTCGCCCAAATTTACATTTTTTGTGTGGCTATTTGGGTACGGAGTGCATTTCTAAGACTTGTAAAAGAGGGACTTTGGGAAACAGTGAGCCAAAGTAATAAACCATCCTTAGAATTATTGCGTACCTTTTGGCTATTGAAGAGCGTCTTCAAAAGAAGAGTTTTTCCGGATCCACCCTTGTCAACAACACCAGCTTTTCGAGAATCGAAAATGCTTTATCCTGTCCCACTATAAGGGGCTCTTCGATCAATTTCATCTTTGCAGAGCCTGTTGGAACAACAGGGCCATGGGAAGTACTTGAAGAAGAAGAGCTCATTGCACCAAAATTCACCATACAACCAACTTTCCCTTTTATCTCACAATTGGGAATATCTCTTTGTAATTTCTTCCATGTCTACCATAGACATTGCCATCACTTCTACATTAGTGTTCTCTCTAGTTCCGGGCAAAAAAATTTCAAAATATTTCATAAATCCTTCACTTTGAAGATATCCCCATTGGAATCTCCCTGAAACATAACATATGATAAAAAAAACATCAATAAAGAAACAAAATTGCATAGACTTTTGACTTCTTTCTTCTATGCTATTGTTTCTCATCATTGCCTTACGGCGTTTTCTTTGCAACATGTGGTGCAAATGCTAGTAATAAGTTGTTTTTAAGGTTATAGCCAAGCTTATACCAAATTGGCTCATGAGATCTCCTATTTGTGAGACAATGGAGATCTATCTCTGCGCAACAATTTGACTACTAAATCTAAGAAGGTGTACATACCAACAACTCTAAATTTGAACTTGCTGACTGCATGTTCTTAACCATTAGGCCCAAAGTTTTTTTGTGACACAAAGATATACTACTTGGAGAATCAAATGTAAAATATTATTTCGATGGATATGAATCTCTAATAAAAACTTTAGATGACATTTAAAGAAAAAAGAAAAAAAAACTTCCATTAGTTTTATAAGACAATACAGTGTTGTCATGATACATAGATACACTTGATACAATGCTTGGAGAATCAAACACAAACTTTTTCTAATTAAAATGAATGCTAATACATACATACTCTACCCACTTTAATTTTAAACTCATAACTTTTTAAAAAACAAACACATATTTTTAACTATTAAATCCAGTGAACTATATTCCATTCTACATGTATTTGATAAATTAATTAAATTCACTACTGCCACAGCGTAATACTACTCTACTTTTTGTGGTGGAAGCAAAGTGTAAAGATAGTCCAAAGGATTGCGTAATCCTATTTCATCTCACACCCACATATTTCTTATTCGTTACCTAAATCAGTTTCTGTTGTCACTGCTTTTCTGTCCCTCTACGTGGGCTTACTGGGGTGCTGCATGTCTGTCATGACCAATTCGAATAATGAAAACTAGTGTCTGTTACTAAATACAATAATGAGGAGTAGATAATGCGGGGAAAAGCCGGCATATCCAACAAATTTGGCCTGAGAAAAGCATAAGGAATACAAGTACAATATCAATTTGTGAAACTTTCGGTTTTATATTTTAATCGCGTATGAACATGAACTTTATGCTGAAGTGATGTTCATAAGGATGTTAGCTTTTAATTTAAGGAGCCCTATGGGTTTAAGGAAGTGTCGTGGCAATGTGTATCAATCATACTCATATTCTGTTCACACCAAAAAGTGAATTAGATAGAGCTCACAAATCACTTCATAAAGGATTAGCAAATTAGCTGAATGACAGCTATGAAGGCAGCTTATGTAAAAGCTGTCTACTGTTAGCAAAAATATGTTGTCAATCGCAGCCAACTTTATTTCGATTTAGGTCACCTATTTTTTAAAAATAACCGAAGGCTTAACAAGTATATATATATAATTTTTGAATTTTTTAAATAAGTAAAAAAACACTGTAAGTTGAAAGTAATATAATCTCTCTTAATTTAGCATTTAATATATTTAAGTTGAAAGTAATATAATCTTTCTTAATTTAGCATTTAAGATATTTAATTAAGTAAAATAAGTAAAATTTATATGAAATATTTTTTATTGACTAAATGTTTTTTATTGACTTTATGTTTATCATTGTTATTTTATGTTTATAGTATTTAATAAAAATATTAGAGAAACATATAATATAGTCACACTATGATATTGGGTTTATTGGTTGTACCATGATATTGTTGTTCCATATTCTGTTTCCAGGAAAGTGGATTACATAAGTTGTGGGTTTACGTGTTGGTCCTCTTTACCTACTACAATGAGATTTGGAGATTTCCCTTAGCTTTTATTGATTGACACTCTTTTGAGATCTTCTTCACAAATGGCTTTATCTTAGAAACTAATTCCATGCATCTCTTGACATATAATTTTCATATTTACCTATGAAATAATTTACAACATGTAGAATAGCATCATGGAGAACTCATGTTCTCTCAATGGCTTGTGGGATGATTATTTTGGTGGTCTAAAACATTTCTACTATCTAAGAATATTTGGTATATTGGATGCAAAGAGTAGATTAAGCCTAATATCCATCCCTGCACCTCCTACACAAATTTCCCCTTTATTAATCCTTTGTTCCTCTTGGCTATTGCCTATTTCATGCCTGCTTTTAGACTAACTCTTGGCAATGCCTATCTTCTTCCCAAGCTTCTTTTGCTATTATGACTAAGTAGTGGGATGCAATGATGAGGAAATGTGGTTTGTTTATCCATGACCACATTTTTTTTGCATTCTATGTTCTTGCCTTCTCCTCACACCATATTTTCCTTCAAATAATTAGGTTGCACTAACAATTTGAGATAGTCCCCAAAGCCTAAGAATCTTATAAAGAGATTCCCTCCTCTTGTTCAAAGTGGGATGCTAGCATTGAACCACTTTAACCATCACACTCTTCCTATTGCTAACTCGACTCTTGTGGTCATGAACTACTCCTAAGCTTCAAGATGTTAGCTCTTGCCTCTTGTCTCATATCCCCAAAAATACCAATAAACACTTCAATGAGAAAGCCATCCCTCATTAGAAATTAATATATTTGCAATTTTTAATCTTATCATAGTGGCCAAAGAAATTATGAAAATGAAATATGAACTCGCTCACCCACACATTCTAACCTAAAATATCTTATTTACTAGTGAATCATATAATTAAACTACAATTTATTTAATCTTAATAATTCTATTAATCCTAAAAAAAACTTTATAAACTTAAAATAGATTTAATCCTATGAATTATATTTTACTTAAAAAAACTAACATTTACAAAATTCAAACTTAAATATTCTACTTTCAAATTAAATCCATGCGCATTAACATCGAGTCTAATAGCATTTATTAGCCATTCCATGCTATCGTTCCTTTAATGTTACTTAAATTTATAGATTTCTTTAGCATTGTCTCAAAATAATACCCACAAAAACTCAGTGATAGTTCCGGTGTGATAATGTATTGTTTTACATGCTAAGAACGCTAATAAAATTGTATTATTAGTCTCGTGTTCTTTTTTATTTAACATGGGAAGGAATAATCCCATGCTATGGGAATGCAAAGAAAGGGACGAGAGTTGAAGGACATATATTACATCAAACAATCCATATTCATTTAAGAAGTTAAACCATCCAGTCTCCTTGTTAACTGGCCACAATTGTGCTTCATTTTCTTTCTTTCTTTTCGATTGGTCATGAACTCTTCCAATTTGAATTGAATATTTCATTTAACATGAATTTAAAATTTAAATAATACACTAACTAAATGTGAAAATACTAAGAAAAGATTTTGATTCACATTTTTATGGTAATTTAAAGTGAATAAAAAATCAATCATTAGGTGTCCCAAAGGAATTTATTTATTGATAAAAGATATATGGTATAAAAATGATATAATTGCAATGTGAAATAAATAATGTGATTATATATATAATTATATGATTTTAAAATTTTGAGATTAATTTATTTAATTTTCAGAATTGGAGTGTTTTAAAGTCATTAATAAAAATGGTATAATTGCAATGTGAAATAAATAATGTGATTATTTAAATGTTATATATATATAATTTTAAAAATTTGAGTTTAATTAATTTAATTTTCAGAATTAGAATGTTTTATATATACATAAATTTGAGTTTAATTTATTTAATTTTCAGAATTAGAGTGTTTTAGGATCATTAAAAAATATTTTAAATAATAAAAAATAACATTTTTTAAAAAATCATTTTACTGAATTCCAGTAAAAAGTCTATTTTGTCTATAAGTTAGACTACACACATATAAGAGAATAGTTGATATAAAAATTAAAACACAAATTAACATAGAAATTGGAATGTACACTGAAATCAAAACAATTATTTGAATGTATATTTTCTATCATTTATTTTTTAAGGCAAACTAAAATCAATGTGTTAAAAGTTGACTAAAAATAGAAATAGAAATAAATTTGACATTGAATAAAATATGAATAGAAATTGATATACAATGGAATTAATACATGAAAAATTGATATGTACATTGAAACCAAAACATTTAAAAATTGAAATATGTATTCAAATAAATGTACATGTATTGAATTCAATATGCATTTTTTATCATTGAAAATTGTTACTTTGTTTTTGGTCAACTTATTCTTCATGAAACTTTTGAAATATACTTTTGACTAATATTATTTATGTTTTTAAAGATAAGAGAAAAATGAGTGAAAATTATCAAATCTATATACATATATATATTTTTGATGACACACATATTGTGTAATTATATTAAAAACTAAATAAGATAGATTGACATTAATCTTTCTCAACAATGATAGACGTCTTCATGATTAAGTTTGGGTTAGTGTGTGTTATGGTGAGTAGTTATTGGAGTCCAAGAAACTTAAGAGATGGTTTACCTATTATATTAATATGTACACTATGTACATCATTATTAATATACAGTTGAGTTGGTTTCCAATTTGTGTGTCTAACAGTAAAATGATAACATGGTGGTATGATAACATGGTTAATCTGCTCTCTCAAATAGAATGAGCCACTAGTTTTTGTGGCCTAAGCTCATGAGTATGAAATCTCTTGGTTTAGACCATGCCATGAGAGGTACAGTTGAGTTGTTTTCCAATTTGTAACATGGTTAATCTGCTCTCTCAAATAGAATGAGCCACTAGTTTTTGTGGCCTGAGCTCATGAGTATGAAATCTCTTGGTTTAGACCATGCCATGAGAGGTGGTTTCTAAAAGCAACATGGCGCGGAGAGCCTCCAGAGGGATCACAATAGAAATCAAGGGCATTGTGTATGGCTGACTCTCTAAAGGCCTGTTATAAGGTTAAATCAAGGGCAGAGCATGCTGCACTTGATTCTCTTGCAAGTGGAAAAGGATATGAGCAACCAAGGATATATGAGAACTAGCCGATCAAGCACAGTGAATGCAAATGTGAAGGATTAGTGTGTGAGGTGATACAAAGACTTCTTTGACTCTTCGAGATCATTTTCAGAGACCCTTAGATATACGAGATATGTGGTGAAAGATGTACTGTTATATTTTTTGGTTGCCTGTCTATTGCCTATAGTTGAACTGTGATATTTGTTACAGCATAGTTTCCTTTACACAAATTTAAAGTCAATGAAAGCCTGTCTACGAATGCGTTGTCTAATATTGTATAGAAGAAACTGCCACGATCAAATTGTTCCTTCAAAATTGTATACAAGAAACTACCACAATCAAATTGTTCCTTCAAAACCTGAGGCTAGAGTTCTATGCTACAAACCAGAGTTTGTGATTGAATGGAGGTGCTTATTTTGAATGCAAGATTGAAAATGTGTTGTGTTTTATTTCTCTTCCATAAAGTAATGGCCTTTTACAAGTCTTTTTTTTCGAGTTAACATGTCCAGAACAACAGTGCATTACCAGTAAGCATTTTCAAATTAAAAAAAATAAACGCTAAAGATTGTGTGAAGATTTTGACAAAGAAACAACGAGACGATGGAGGTTGTGGATGAAATTTCCACTCTTCGATGTCAACGTGTTAGCAGTCTTAACATCGTCAGTGCATTTTATGTTTGTGTAAAAGAAATTATTGGAGTTTTGCGCATGTTGTTGAATGTGAAGATATTGAATAATTCTTGAAGGAAAAGTCACGACGTAAGTTTAAATGCCAGCTTCTGCTGCCTCCTCTGCGTTAATAATGGGTTGTGGAGAGGAAGCACGAGCTTTACAAGTTCATTGAAGATCAAGGCAAAACATAAGATGCCAAACAACACATACAATGCACCATTGCTTGCAGTTATTCGACCAAATCCATAACAATGTTAAAATAAGATAATTATTCGGAACGAGGAGTTGGTTAAACATAGAGAGTCACTTAAATAAATGATCTAAGTGTTTGAGTGTTGAGTCAAGTCGAGTTAAGTGATAGAAGGTGTTTCGTGTGTGGTTGCATGTCAAGATATTTTAGGTAAGTCGCTAGTTGGAAATGGATAAATACCCTTCACTGGGTTTATTGTAATCATTATGTTTTGTATGATCAATAGAAGAGCAGCAACTCGTGTTTTATGTGTGAATTCATGTTTTGTCTCCTCTGCCTTTCCAATAAATTAGTATTAGAGCGAGGTTTGAGACAGAGAGATGTTAAGCTCCTTTACGTTTTTCCAACTATTGCCTACAATTACAGAAGTAAAATGCGGTCATTTTCTTAATTTCTGGAAACCAACTGCAGTAATTTCCTTAAATTACGGAAATCAACTGCAGTTAATTAATTTCTTGTTGGGAGCTTCTGAAGTGGTCCATTACTCCCTCTGGAGTTCTCTACCATGATCTGTGGAACACTTGACACATAGCCAACAGAAACTTAATGGAAGCTTGGCTATATATACTTCTGTTTGGTCCCTAAGTTCATCATCTCAATCCATTTCAATTTTACACCATCAAGTTGAGAGAGCAGAGCTTGGAAGTGCCATACAGTTTTCCAACATTTTTTTTCTCCATCTTTAGTGAAATCACTGTTAAACTCATAAGAGTACGGGTAAATACGCGTGAATGCAGTATTGTTGTAATTACTACATTTTGATGGTTCATAATGTGGTTGAAGACAGCAGAGGCAGATTTTGCAAATGTATCCAGATCATTACCGTCGTTTATGTAAAATTTCATCCTGAAGTTTGCATTTGGATAAGTACGGAGAAAGAAGATAGCAATGTATACAATCCGTCTTTCCATCAAATGCTGATGCTTTTTGCAAAAGCATTTTCAATGCTGCGTAGAATTGGTTGGTTTTGATTGAGCGACTCAGTTTAAATGCCGCTTCAGAGGATGGGTAGTTAATACGGCTATGAAACCTACTGCCAATTTTGATCGAGCCAACAACGCATGTAAACACATCAGAAAACAGAAGAAGGGACTGCCTCAAGCATAACAGAAATTTTGGTTTTGGAGTGTGATCAGCACTAATGGCTGGAGGTATGAATTCTTTGGCATTAAAGTTTTTCAATTCTTTTTTCCGCATTATAGTAGAATCGTTATAATTCTAAAATTTGGTATCAGAGCCTATTTTATCTCTACCTTGGTGTTATAGACATACTGGTCTACCGCCTGGTTGAATTATGTGCATTTCACATCCTGCTATCCTTATCCATGGCCGTTTTTTTATTACCTTTTGGTCCTCCAAAGCTACAGTAGGCATCAGTTTAATTGCAGTAATAATGTTTTGAAAACATATAAACTAGTAAGTGAAACAGCTAAATAACATTTATAGATTTACGCTATTACTCTAAGAAAGAAATGCAGTTGTGAAATATGGTCGGCGACAATTTAATTGTTAAAATTACGATTGAATTTAGATGATTCAACCTAATAATCATATTTCTAGGTTTTTTTTCTCATTGTGACTTATTCCTTTCAGGGAACATTGTTTTTACTCTGGTTAAGATTTGTTTATAATCTTATAAGTGAATTTTAAGTGTTTTGTGTGAGTGTTTCCGTTTTCCATATTTTTAATTGCTTCATATTGAAACTGTGTATATGCCATTTCACGTAGCATGCAATGTGAAGTGTTTTGTATATTTTTGTTTATGCAATTTATAATAAATAATGTCTAAATGATCTATATAATTTTTAATTGATTAGAGAATAGCCACAACATCTCTAATTAAATAATATTATGTATTAAGTTTGATTAGGATCACATAAATAATATTTAGACATTAATTGTAATTAATTATACTAAATATAAAATTTTTTATCCCACAAGAATTCTTATTATATTTATATAATTAATTAGGATAAAATATTCATAGCTTACCCACAGGAATTATGAATTAATAGTTTTATCATAAAGTTCAAATCTAAGATAGAATTTATATCGAATTATAATCATAATATACCCTTTAGAATTATGAATTAAGTGAATAATTTGATAAATTCTATCATAAAGAATAATTGAATCTGCTTGAATTGGGAATTTGGCCCACAGGCAATTTTTATGTCATTAGATTCAATTTTAAGCATGATTTACATTAGTAAAACATGAAATTTTATTTATGCCTCAATTTTAACATAAGCACGTGATCTTTAATTTTATGCAGTTGTACAACCTGCAAATTTCTCTAAAATTTGTTGTGATATCCTTGAACTTAAGGGAGATAACTATAAGGTCTAGAAGGAGAGGGTTTTCCCTCATTTGGGGTGGATGGACATAGATTATGCTATTAGGAAAGATGAACCACCGGCACTCACTAATACCAGCACTGCAGCGGACATCATGCTTTATGAACAATGGGAGAGATCTAATCGTCTAAACATGATGTTCATTAAGACTAAAATTTTAGCTGGTATTTGTGGTTCTGTTGATCAGCAAGAAAAGGTCTGAGACTTGCTGAAAGCCATTGATGATCAATTCGTCACTTCAGACAAGGCACTATCAAGCACCCTAATCATGAAGTTCTCATCCCTGAGGCTCACTAGTGTGAAAGGTGTGCGCGAGCACATCATGCAAATGAGGGACACTGTAGCTTAATTGAAGAAACTTGAGGCTGAAATATCAGAGTCTTTCCTGGTGCACTACATTCTGAACACCCTTCCGCACCAATACGGACCCTTCAAAATCTCATACAACACATATAAGGATAAATGGTCAATTAATGAACTCATGAACATGTGTGTTCAAGAGGAAGAGAGACTGGTGATGGAACTGGGAGAAAGTGTAATGCTGACAACACGAGGAAAGGGCAAATCTCAAGCCAATCAGAAAGGGAAAGGCAAAGTACCTCCCCAAGCCAATATCAAGAAGGATTCCAAGTGTTTCTTCTGTAAAAAGAAGGGACACATGAAGAAGGAATGCGCCAAATTTTAGAAATGGCTTGCGGACAAAGGTAATTTAATCTCGTTTGTTTGTTATGAATCTAATATGGTTAATGTCAACATCAACACATGGTGGATTGATTCTAGATCAACAATTCACACTCCGAATTGCTTGTAGGGTTTGTAAAACCTAAGGAAGCCAGTGGGAAGTGACCAAAGCATCTTATCAGAAAACAAGATGGGCTCGCATGTGGAAGCTACAGGAACATGCTATTTAACTTTAAGTAGTGGCTTTGTTTTAGAATTAGAAAAGACCTTCTATGTTCCAAGTTCTTCTAGAAACTTGATTTCAGTTTCAAGGCTTGTACCTTTTGGATATTCTTTTAAATTTTCAGAAAAATCCTTCAATCTATTTTATAAATCTGATTATGGTTGGAATGGTATTTTGTCTAATGGTCTTTACTGCATTAATTTACAAAACAATGTCACTTATGATTCAATTCAAGTTCACACTGTCATTAAAAGATGTGTTATTAATGAAGATTCCTCTAAATTATGGCACTGGAGACTAGGTCATATCTCCATAAAAAGAATTAAAAATTTGGCAAATGAAAGGGTACTTAATACTCTGGATTTTACTAGTTTTGAGACTTGTGTGGACTGCATAAGGGGAAAGCAGACCAACAAGTCAAAGAAAGGTGCCAATAGGAGTTCGAACATATTAGAGATCATACATACTGATATATGTAGTCCAGACATGGACTCACATGGTCAGAGATACTTCATGTCCTTTATAGATGATTACTCACGATATATGTATCTCTACATGCTTCATAAAAAGAGCGAAGCATTAGATGCCTTTAAGATATTTAAGGCTGAAGTAGAGAAACAATGCGGCAAGAAAATTAAGATTGTGAAATTAGATAGAGGTGGAGAATATTATGGTAGATACATAGAAGATGGACAAGCCGCTGGGCCATTCACTAAATTTCTTCAAGAGCATGGGATTGTTGCCCAATACACCAAGCCTAGTTCACCCGACCAGAATGGTGTAGCAGAAAGAAGAAACCGAACATTATTGGACATGGTGCGGAGTATGCTTAACAGCTCCAATCTTCCTAAATCCTTATGGACTAAAGCACTTAAGACGACAGTGTATATATTAAATCGAGTTCCAACGAAGGTTGTTCCTAAAACGCCATTTGAATTCTGGAAAGGTTGGAAACCGAGTTTGCGACATATGCGCGTTTGGGGATGCTCGTATGAAGTGAGAATATATAATCCATAATAGAAGAAGCTGGACCTAAGGACCATTAGTAGGTATTTCATTGGATATGCTGAAAAGTATAAAAATTATAGATTTTATTGTCTATCTCACAACACTAGGATTGTGGAATCAAGAAATGCAAAGTTTCTTGAAAATGACTTGATTAGTGGGAGCGATCAAACCAGGAACATAGTTTCTGAGAAGGATCGTTCAGAATCTCAACCTTCCACCTCAAGTGATAGATTTGTCCTTGTTCACAGCACCCCTCAAGTACAAACTAGTGTTGAAAAACCAATTGTTGAAGTTCCACAAGCTGCTGATGACATTCCAGTAGATCAGGTAGTTCAAGAGCTGCCAAGAACTTTTGAACAACGATTTGAACCACATACTTCTCAGGAAGATGATGGTACAACATTAAGAAGATCTACTAGACCAAAGAGATCAGCAATTCCTGATGATTATGTTGTGTATCTGCAAAAATCTAACTACAACATTGGAGCCGAAAATGATCCCGAGTCATTTTCACAAGCCATAAGTTGCAAAGAATCAGAACTATGGTACAATGCCATGAAGGAAGAGATGAATTCTATAAAGAGTAATGAAGCTTGGGATCTTGTTGAATTGCATAATGGTGAAAAAGCCATTGGATGTAAATGGGTCTTTAAGACAAAGAAAGACTCATTGGGCAACATTGAGAGATACAAGGAAAGACTTGTTGCTGAGGGATTCACTGAGAAAGAAGGAATCAACTACACGAAGACTGTCTCTCCTGTATCTAAGAAAGATTCCTTGCACGTAATTATGGCATTAGTAGCTCATTTTGACTTAGAATTGCAACACATGGATGTGAAAACGACATTTCTTAATGGAGATATAGAGGAGGAGGTTTACATGAAACAACCTAAAGGATTCCCCTTTAGTGATGGTGAGAAATTGGTTTGCAAGCTCAAGAAATCCTTAGACGGATTAAAACAAGCATCCCGCCAATGGTATTTGAAATTCCATAATGTAATTTCTTCATTCGGTTTTGTAGAAAACATTATGGATCAATGTATATACCTGAAAGTCAGTGGGAGTAAAATTTGTTTTCTTGTTTTATATGTGGATGACATTTTGCTAGCAACCAATGACAAGGGTTTGCTACATGAAGTGAAACAATTCCTCTCTAAAAATTTTGATATGAAGGATATGGGTGAGGCATATTATGTCATTGGCATTAAGATCCATAGAGACAGATTTCGAGGCATCTTGGATCTGTCTTAGGAAACCTATATTAATAAAATTTTAGAGAGATTTCGGATGAAGGATTGTTCACCAAGTGTAGCTCCCATTGTGAAGGGTGATAGGTTCAATTTGAACCAATGTCCGAAGAATGACTTTGAAAGGGAACAAATGAAGAACATTCCATATGCTTCTGCATTTGTTGTGGCAATGTTGGGACGATATCAGAGTGATCCAGGTATAGACCACTGGAAAGCTGCAAAGAAAGTAATGAGGTACATTTAAGGAACCAAAAACTACATGCTTATGTATAGATGGACGGACAATTTGGAAGTAATTGGCTACTCAGATTCTGACTTTGCTGGATGTGTTGATTCATGCAAATCAACATCAGGATACATTTTTATGATGACCAGTGGAGCTGTATCATGGAGGAGTAGCAAGCAAACCTTGATTGCCACTTCCACTATGGAAGTCGAGTTCGTCTCCTGTTTTGAGGCTACTTTACATGGTGTATGGCTTAAGAGTATCATACCGGGGCTTAGAATTATGGATTCTATCTCTAAGCTATTGAGAATATATTGAGATAATTCAGCTGCTGTTTTTATGGCTAAAAACAACAAAAGTGGGAGTCGAAATAAACACATCGACATTAAGTATTTAGCTACAAGGGAACATGTTAAAGAAAATAAAGTGGTCATTGAGCATGTCAGCACTGAGTTGATGATCGCTGATCCTTTGACTAAGGGCATGCCACCGTTTAAATTCAAGGATTATGTAATGAATATGGGACTTGGTTCCATTATGTAGTTTCTCATTGTATGGACAATGTTATTTTAATGAAATTCTTAATTATTGTGATGATTTTCTCATATTTATGTGCACCTTAATTTGATTTGAGAGAATTCATTTGTGTAGGACCAAGAATAAACATAGGGTTTATTCATTAAGAAATTGTTGCCACATGAATTATAATAAGAATAAATACATAGTAATACATGGAAGATAATACTCGTCATAAGAGGACTTATTGCCATGATTCATGTATCTATTACTTAATATAGATTATCAATGGATTTTAAGATGAGACATTAATATTGGAAGTATGGACCAAGTGGGAGAATGTTAAGATCCTTTACGTTTTTCCAACTGCTGCCTACAATTACAAAAGTAAACTACAGTCATTTCCTTAATATTTAGAAACCAACTGCAGTAATTTCCTTAAATTACGGAAATCAACTGCAGTTAATTAATTTCTTGTTGGGAGCTTCTGAAGTGGTCCATTACTACCTCTGGAGTTCTCTACCATGATTTGTGGAACACTTGACACGTAGCCAACAGAAGCTTGATGGAAGCTTGGTTATATATGTTTCTGTTTGGTCCCCAAGCTCACCATCTCAATCCCCTTCAGTTTTACACCATCAAGTTGAGAGAGCAGAGCTTGGAAGTGCCATACAGTATTCCAACATTTTTTTTCTCCATCTTTAGAGAAATCACTGCTAAACTGGTAAGAGTATGGGTAAATACGCGTGAATGCAGTATCGCTGTAATTACTACATTTTGATGGTTCATAATGTGGTTGAAGACAATGGAGGTAGATTTTGCAAATGTATCCAGATCATTACTGTCGTTTATGTAAAATTTCATCCTGAAGTTCGAATTTGGATAAGTATGGAGAAAGAAGATAGCAGTGTATACAATCCATCTCTCCATCGAAGGCTGATGCTCTCTTGCAAAAGCATTTTCAATGCTATGTAGAATTGGTTGGTATTGATTGAGCGACTGAGTTTAAATGCCACTTCAGAGGATGGGTACTTAATATCGCTATGAAACCTACTACCAATTTTGATCGAGCCAACGATGCATGTAAACACATCAGAAAACAGAAGAAGGGACTACCTCAAACATAGCAGAAATTTTGGTTTTGGAGTGTGATCAGCATCAATGGTCGGAGGTATGAATTCTTGGGCATTAAAGTTTTTCGATTATTTTTTCCGCATTATAGTAGAATCATTATAATTCTAACAAGAGATTCTATAGCGACACCGTGCATGTGAGAGTAATATGATAGTCAGAAGTTTCTCAGCCGTTGTAGCTAAGCTCATTTAGTCTATCTATAGATAGAGTTTCTTGAAGAAGCAGCCGCAACCGCCGTGAACACCCATAAGGAAATTGAGTAGTCAACCAGAAAGTGGCCATTTAACAAAGCAGTTAGTGTTTGCCACAACTCAATATGAAGTCAACATGTTTGAAAGTCGAAAGGCATAGTCATGTAGGCTTTAAAAGTCACGTGATATTTTCTAAACTCATAAAGCGAAGTGGGTATGATTTTCTCACGTGGTTTTATCATACGATTTTTTGAAAGAGTGATTATAAAGAGTTTTTTTATATAAATATTTTTTATATAAAATATTTTTATATTAAAAAAATAATGAAGGGTTTTATTTTAAAAATAAAATTTTGAGGAGAAGAGATTTTGTTTTGAAAAAGAAGCTTTGCAAATCTTATTAAAGGAGAAAATTTAACATTTTTTTTTGAAGATTTTTTTTTATAGAAAGATGGATTTCCCAAATTTCTAGCCCCAGTTCCCACCATTTACAGGGAAAGATTATGATGTGTGGGCCATTAAGATGACAACCACGTTGCAGGCACATGATGTCTAAGATTATGTCCAATTTGGGTTTTCAAAACTTAAGGATGAAGCAAAAGCACGAGCTCTCAATAATGCCAAGAGAGAACATTGGAAGACAAACAAGAAGAAGAATGCACAAGTGTTGTAGCTTATTTAGCAGGAAGTGGACCGAGCAGTGTTCCAGAAGATTATGATCACGTCTTCAAAAAAAGTAACATGGGATACTTTGGCGATAAACTATACAGGTATGGCCAAAGTCAATATTGTTATGTTGCAGAATACTAGGAGAGCTTTCGAAAGTTTGTAGATGAAGGAGACAAAGGACATTGATTCTTTCATGAATTGGGTTATAACTGTCATAAATCCGTTAAATATTTATGGTGAAGAAATTAAAGATCAAACTGTGGTTGAGAAGGTCCTTAGATCTTTGTCTACCAAATTTGATGTTGCGGTAGCAACCATAGAAGAAGCCAAGGATTTGGCATCATTAACAGTTGATGAACTGATGGGATCACTTCTATTGCATGAGGCAAAGATAGATAGAAATAAGGATTCCACGTTAGAGACCGCTTTCAAAATTCATGTTTCTATTTCAAGAGACAGAGGTTGAGGAAGAAGTAGAACGAGAGGAAGAGGACGAAGCGGAAGATATGGTGGTCAAAGAGATAGTCAAGAAGAGCATGAACATGAAAGTGGAAGCAATTACAGAAGCTTCAACAATAATCAAAGAGTTGACAAATCAAAGGTGAGATGTTATTATTGCAATAAATTTTGTCACTATGTTCATGATTGCAGGAAGAAGATAGTTGATCAAGGGAACCAAAGAGCTAATGTCACTACAGAGAGTACTAACTCCATGTTCCTAGCTTGCCATACCATGCATGAACCTTCTGCTAGTGTGTGACTATTAGATAGTGGTTGCTATAACCACATGACAGGCAACAAGAATTTGGTTGCAAATTTCGAAATCTGTGAAAACAGAAGTAAAGTTGGGGGTTGACAAGACTGTGGAAGTTGATGGCAAAGGAGTGGTCAATATTCTGACCAAGTAGGGGGAGCCGAAGACAATATCATAAGTATATTATGTTCCTAGTCTCAAACATAATTTGATAAGTGTTGGTCAATTGACATAGAAATGATACAAAATTATCTTTCAAGGTCAAGAATGTGTTATATATGAAAAGCCCCCAAGCAAGAAGCTTATAGCAAAGGTGCAGATGACGAGGAACATACTGTTTCCTCTAATTATGAATTACTGTGGTCAGGTGAGTTCTTTTACAGTTGCATGTTTTGATGATTATTGGTTATTGCACTTTCGATTTGGACACTTGCACTTTTCTGGTTTAAGACTTTTGTAGCAGAAATAGATGGTCAGAGGATTACCTCCCATCAAAGGACCTGCTAGTACTTGTGAGTGTTGCATCTTAGGAAAGAAACACAGTGAAAGTTTTCCAAAGGGAGTTGCATACAAAGCAAAGCAACCTCTTGATCTAGTGTACACAAACTTGTGTGGACCTATGAGGACACATTCGATTGGTGGAAGTTGTTACGTCCTCACTTTCATTGATGACTATAGCAGAAAGACTTGGGTTTAATTCTTGAAGCAAAAGTTTGAAACTTTTGCAAACTTCAAGGAATTCAAAGCATTAACAGAGCACCAAAGTGATCGACAAATCAAGGTATTGAGGTCAGATCATGGTGGATAATATGATTAAAAGGCATCCCATGATTACTACAAACAACATGGAATCAGAAGACAGTTTACAACTAGGTACACACAGCAGCAGAATGGTGTAGTAGAGAGAGAACATGACAATTATGAACATTGTAAGAAGCATGTTGAAAGGTAGAAACTTATCTAATGAATATTGGGTAGAAGCAGTTGCATGTGATATTTATGTGATCAATAGATCTCATACAAAGAGTGTGATGAACATAGTACCAGAACAAGCATGGTCAGGTATGTCTTGTAGCGTATCTCATCTTAGAATATTTAGATGTGTAGCTTATGCACATGTGCCTAAGGAGCAAAGAGGAAAATTGAATGATAAAAGTGAAAAATGCATATCCACTAGTTATAGTGAGCAATCAAAAGCTTACAAATTGTATAACCCTGTCACAAAGAAGACCATAATTAGCAGAGATGTTGTTTTTAAAGAACAAGAGTCATGGAATGAAACTGTAGACAAAACAGTTGATGCACTAGTGCCACTGATGGAAGAAGATGATGTAGCAGAAAAGGAGCAACAATAATCACAGGTGAAGACACAAAATAAAGACACACCAACAAGGATTCCAAGATTTTCAGAGCAGCATGGATCTTCAACCAGATCAACATATAAAGATTCTCCCAACAATCAATTAGGTGATGAATCAAGCAATGGTAAGAGAAAGATGAGAAGTTTGAAATATATTTATGATGATTTGGATGTTAGTTCAAAATTTTCATTGTTGTCATTCCAACCTTCTTCGTTTGAAGAAGCAATCAGAGATGAAAATTGGGTGCAAGCCATGGATGAAGAAATTGAAGCTATTGAAAAGAATGATACATGGCATTTGGTTGATTTACAAAAAGACAAAAATATCATTGGTGTGAAGTGGGTGTACAAGAAAATTTGAATGAGAAAGGTGAAATTGACAGATTTAAAGCATGAATTGTAGCAAAAAGATTCTCGCAGCAACCGAGAATAGACTTTGGAGAAACGTTTGCTCCGGTAACCAGATTGGATATTGTAAGAGAAGTTCTAGCCACAACAACTCAAAACAAGTGGAAAATATATCAGATGGATGTGAAATCAACCTTCTTGAATGGAATTCTAGAAGAAGAAATTTATGTACAATAGCCTCTAGGTTATGAAGTTGTAGGTAACGAAGATAAATTTTACGGGTTGAAGAAAGCACTCTATGGAATGACGCAAGCGCCAAGAGCTTGGTATAATAGAATTGACAAATACATGATTAAGAATGGATTTTCCAGAAGCAACATTAAACCTACCTTGTACACAAAGGTAAATGAACATGGACATATTTTGATTGTTTGCTTATATGTTGATGACATGGATTTTACAAGTGATTTAGATGAATTTAAAATAGCCATGATGAAATAATTTGAGATGACAGATCTTGGTCTCATGAAATATTTTCTTGGCATAGAAGTTGTTCAATTTGAAAAAGGAATTTTTATTTTTTCAAAATAAATATGCCAAAGATTTGTTGAAAATATTCAAGATGGAAAATTGCAAACCTTTCCCTACACCAATTGCAATAGGTACAAAGTTAAGCAAGGATAATGAAGGATAAGATGTCAATCCAAATTTATTCAAAAGATTGGTTGGTAGCCTAATATATCTCATAACTACAAGATCAGATATGATGCAAGGAGTGAGTTTGATTTCCAGATTTATGGAGTCTCCAAAAGACACACATTGGAGTGCGGGAAAATGAATTCTGAGATACATAGCAGGAACTAGAGATTGTGGCATAATGTATGCAAGAACATAAAAGAAGGATTTGATTGGATACACAGATAGTGATTTTGCAGGAAGTTTGGATGATAGGAAGAGCACTTCTGGTTATGAGTTCCACCTTGGTTTAGGTGTGATTTCATGGGCATATAAGAAGTAGCCCATTGTGACACTTTCATCAGCAGAAGCAGAATATGTAGTAGCGACATCAACATCATGTCAAGAAGTTTGGTTAAGAAGAGTATTTAATGGACTCAAGAAGAAACAACAAGGATCAAGAACAATTTACTATGACAACACCTCAACGATTGCACTATCCAAGAATAGTGTGTTTCATCAAAAGAGCAAGCATATTGATACTAGATATCACTTTTTTAGAGAACTTGTGAGCAATGGAGAAGTTCACTTGAAGCCTTGTAAATCTAGTGATTAATTGGCTGATATATTTACTAAGTCATTGGCACAAGATGTGTTTAAGTTTCATAGAAGAAACTTGGGTGTTGTAAGCCTAGCTGAGACATAGACCAACAAGTATGGAGTTGTCATGAGTCATGTTTTAGTTTAGAAGTCGTAATTAAGGGGGAGTGTTAAAATAAGATAATTACTCTTGCATGAGGAGTTGACTAAACATAGGACGTCAGTTAACTGAGTGATTGAGTGATTGGGTGTTTGAGTGTTGAGTCAAGTCGAGTTAAGTGATAGATAGATTTTCATGTGTGGTTGCATTTCAAGATATTTTAGGCAAGTAGCTAGTTGGAAAAAGTTAAATACCCTTCACTAGGTTCATTGTAATCATCATGTTTTGTATGATCAATAGAAGAGAAACAACTCGTGTTTTATGTGTGACTTCATGCTTTGTCTCCTCCCCCTTCCAATGCACAACATTTATCAACACCCCTTCCTCTAAAATTATTCTCAGAGAAGCAACATAAAGGCAACGTGGACGTCCATATAGCAGTGAAGGCATGAAACAATTTTCTTGGCAAGCCCAATTTATTAGAACACATGTACTACATATAATGAGAATCATAGGCGGTGATCGATTTGTAGCCCATTAATAGAGATCGAGATTAAACGAATTTCAATATTATGTTACTCTATAGGATCCATCTGCAAGAAAATTATAGGTGTTTATCTAGGTACAAATTACCATATTTGAGCCTTTCTCCATTGAGTACCATTTGATAATTCAATTTATTAACTAGTAGCCTTCGAATGAATGAAGCAACGATAGAAATTTTTTACCTAAATCATGGCCAATATCATTTCTTGAGTGAAAAGAAGAATGGTATGCACAAAATTTAAGTTCTAAAATTCTTTAAGTTACACCAGAAAATAAAATTTATCATGTGATGACATTTCCAGGGTTTGATTTGGATGACTTTTGATGAGTATTTGACAACAATTTGATTATAACAATTACTTTTTGTTTTGTATTTGTTGGATTGTGGAGGGTATATACAACAATGTTAAGTCCATGCTTATGTCTATATGTGTAACTGCGAAACCACAACCCTGGTGTAGTTTGGAATATTTATTTTTTTGGCATGGATAGGCTTACTAAGGGCCTTGCTTGAAATCAGAAGTTGGATGCATCAAATGTGCACAATATAATATACAAATCATTCTAATCTTCTCATGGAACTGATTGGGTTGTCTCTAATACATGATTCACACATTCGATGGATGTAACCTTTGTTTTAATATTTTGACCATGCGAAAACTAGTGAAGAAATGAAGAAACATTCCAAAGAGTTCAGAGGACTAATCCATCAACGAGTTGCACTTGAGCTTGAGGACTAATCTATCGACAAGTTGCACTTGGGCCCGTTGAAACATTCTCTTTTATATATTGTATTGTAAGTGAGGGCATATACCTTTTCAAATTTGATTGCAAGTTTTTTTTTGATAGGAAGCTGGAGAAAATGGCTAAACTAAATGATTTGTTAGAGTTATTAAGCAGTCTAATGCCATCTATTGTTTATAATATAGTCCAAATTGATAAGAACACCTTGTGTGACATTATAAATTGTTTTCAAAATGAACAAGAGAAGGTCGAGTTTCTGCAACTCGAATCTCAATTCTAGAGATATGAACTTCAATAGAAGCATTGTAATTTTGAACCTATTTTTCTTTAGAACAACCCGTTTGAGCATGACTCAAAGATTGATGAATAGTTAGAAAATGATAATGGAGCAGTTCAGTGCACCAAAAAAGCAAGTGTATGCAAGGGTCATTTGCATATAGATATGAATTTGGTCATTCCTATAACCTTTATTAGACCTTAGGAAGAAATAGTGCATAACAAAAATAGAAATGACGTGGGATATAATAATGATGTTTCTTTTGATGTCCTTGATTTTTCAAAGCCTATACAATTTCATAGTGCTAGATTTTTGGATGATGTTGTCCCATAACAAATTGTTATATGCCAATATTGTGACAGAGTTGGACATGAGAAAGATCATTGTTATGATCTTCATCCTTGTGAACATTGTGAAAAGAAGAATCATCATTCAAATAGAAGTTTCAAGCATAAGACTACAACAAGAGAGAGAATTAATTTTGGATGGATTGCTTCTTGGGATTGGTCTAAAACTACCAAGAAGATTTACAGGTCATACCAAATATTATGTTCGAGAGTATTGATCAACCTTGCAGCGAAGAGTACTTCATCTTCTCACCCTATGTCTGAGAAGGGGGGAATTGATGGAATTGATGGTATACTATAGGTTTGAAGATTTTTCAAGCAAGTCCAAGTCAAAGATAATCAAAATTTACTGCTACAACCTAGTCTAAGCTCATAAATTAGATTTAGAGTTGTAGACAAAGTTGTTTTAATTTATGCTCCATGAGAATTATAGTTTATATGCATGATTGCATGTTTTTGGCATGCTGGGATTTTTTCAAGGAGCTGCTTTTATAATTCCAAAGTTGGTTTATTTGAGGAATTTCTATGATAGTTCCAGAGTTAGTGGTCATCTTTGAACCATCACTAGTTGATACCTTTCAGCTCTCCCACATTTTGGTATCGTTTATGGGTTTCTCTTAAAAACCACCATCCATGGTTTGTGGTCATCCTTGAAAACCATTTCTCATAGACATTCAACTCTTGGATTAGATGAATTTTTGCATTTTTAGCTCTCATTCTTGAACTTTGATACTTCCCTTCAGATTAAGGGGAGAATGTTAAACACCTAATCCTCGAGATTAAGTTTGGGTTAGTGTGTGTTATGGTGAGTAGTTATTGGAGTCCAAGAAGCTTAGAAATTGAATCAACGATTTACTTACTGTATTAATATATACACTATGTGCATCATTCTTTGTGATCATTCTTAATATAGATTTGAGGTAGTTTCTAATTTGTGTGTCTAACAAACAATACTCTCTACACTTTCAACCAATTTATAAAAGTGAGTCAATTTCAAATTTATCATATTAATCATAGAAATTTACATATACACAGTTCTGATCATTCACAAATTATGTGAGTATAATAAAAACTAAAGAAGATATATTAATCATTATCCTTTTCAATAATGTTCTCTATACTTTTAGCCAATTGAGGAAAGTGAGTAAATTTTAATGTTAGATATTTTGATATAAATAATGTTGATTATTTAAAAATTGTTTCACTATAATAAAAATTGAAGAGGATAGATTGAAAATTTATCGTTCTTGATAATACTATCTATACTTCAACCAATTAAGGAATGAGTAGTGACCAACTAATGAATGAATAAATTTTAAATGATCATATCAATATTAGACATACACATAGTATTTATTATCTACAAATTTTGTGTGATCTCCTATGATCTAAACTAGTGTAGGTCCATCTTAACACCAAATCTATCAAATGTTGAGAGAAATAAAATATGTTAAGGTACAAACCTTTCTTTAAATTTTTCACTCTAAATGAGGTTTGTACCTCAAGATATTTTATCCTTATTTATGCTTGAAAGAGTTGGACTTAAGATGATTGTACACTGGTTGTAATCCAATCAATTAGCTTCTTGTCAATTTATTCACATTTGCATAAATTATTTTTCTTTACACCATTTTATTCCTTACAATACATGTACATGGAAATGTCTTTTCCTTTTAGCATATATGTGTCCTTCATGGCCATGCAATTTTCCACATTCATCTCCACCATTCCTAATTAATCCAATATGTCATAAAATAATTCATATAGATATAATTTCACTCTCTGCTATTTTGTGAACAAAAAGCAAATCCTTGTATCTTCTTGTGGTAAATTGAGGGTGTTGTCACTCACTGCATTTTTAATTTTATTTATGTTTATTTTATTTATTTATTTTCAGCTGTCCAAAGGGTGCAAAAAAGAAAAAAACGTTGCAGCCATCTCCCAAACCACAGAAGCTCTCAAAAATAAATCAGGCCCTCTCTATTAGGTAGTTCTCTGAATAATCTTTCCAACGGTTTATGGAACTCCTCAAACAGACCCTAGAATCATAAGATATGGCCTGTTAAAGTTGAGGGTTTTGTCACTGTTGAAAGGAGGAAATAATTGCAGATCGGAGGTTCGAGAGCATATTGCAAATCAATGGATTAGGTGATGAGGAAATTTGTGCTTCGTGTAGCTGAGCTCCGATATCGGCTATCACACATTGGTGAAATCTCATCAGGGGCACTAAGTGCATATCGACATATTGACAATCGGGGGTCTATGACACATGTCATATCGGCACATCGCAAGTTAGATGTCTGATATATCAGAGTTCCTGTATCGGCAGGGTGAATCGGTAGGTCAGACAACATGGTATATTGGAGGTTCCAGCAACATGGCATGTCAGCGATCGCAACAGTGCAAAATTAGCACATTGCAATCGGTGATAAAACAAATGACACCCTTCCAAAGTTTCAATTGTGATTAAAAGTTATGGGATTTAAGATGATAGTACGAATCACCGGGAAAGGGCTGAAAACATTTAACAAAGGAAATCAACGCAAAACCAGGGGTAGGCGGGCCTTTTTATCTCTCCTCTAGAAGGCCACGTGGTAAATATTATTGGATCTGGTAAATCTAAGGTGGCGTTGACATTAGCATGACTTGGAAGTACGATGGACATGTGGCATGCAGATTCAACGTGTCGAGGGGTCATAAGGGGCCAAAATAGGGTGACACATGTCACCACTCACAAGGTGACACGTGGCAGAGGATGACATCACATCGGAGATCGAAAATCGACGTTCGCAGGTTGAGGCATGTTATTACATCAAGGTTAAAACCTCGATTGCGATCTCCCGAGAAAGGGGCTCCGATAGGGTTGGCCCATAGTCACATAAAGAGAGAAAAGAAACAGGGGTTAATCATGGAGGGTGATCGACGATCGACAATTGTGGTGTGCATCAAAAAGGAATCGTCGATTGTGAACCTCCAATTGGGGGGCTCCGATAAGGGGACTGGCCCGCGGTCACATAAAGAGCCAAGGAACTATCAGAGTCACATAAAGAGTCAGGGTTTTTATAAGCACTGAAGGGCTATCACAATCAGAGATCACAAACATGTTGCGACTCCCTTATAAAAACCCTGACTCGAAATCGCTGATTTTTCAAACTATGATATTTGGCAAAGCGCGAGGTCACAACCCCCCAATCAAATGAGAATAAAGGCAGAAAGGGTCTAAACCAAGGGGGGCCAAAGGAGATCATGATTCACTATCTGTAATGCTTTTAAGAGTAAGAGTCTGGTGCAGTGATGTTCTGATAGTGTTGTACAGATCTTTGAAGGGTATGGGTCGGTGGTTGAGACATTGAATAGAGGTATGGAGCAGGCGCAAATGTATGTGGGCTAATCCTGTAGAGGCCCCTGCAACAATAAACACAGGACAACAATAGCCTTAGAAATAAATTTCACTGTTGCACTTGCACATCCTCGGTGAGTAAATGGGGGTATGGGGACTCAAGAAGACTTAATGCCTTAGCGTGGAGCACCACTCGGTCATAAATGTAAAGGATTATCGGGTCGACCTCCACTTCTACTCTATAACAGGAAACCACAGTCGATCACTATCAGCTCCAGAGAGTGGTGAAGTTAGGATTTTAAGATGAAAGAGACAAGAACCAACTGAGCCGCAAGGGAGGCACAACAACACAGAGACGTGGCCTGAACATGGGCCTTCACAGGAAAAACAGAAGGATACTTCCTCCATCATCTTTTCATTATTATGTAATTTCTATTTATTTTCAAGAAAGTAATCAAGTTGGAGAAAATCAGTTTGGGCAGTAGAGCTATCGCAGGCCTAGACAACTAGTAAGTCTGACAATTGGCCCTGGGTTGATATATTTTGTAACTATTAATTCCAGCTCCCCCTCTTCTTATAAATAAGGGGAAGAAACACTTAATAAGGGTTCTATAATTCTGCACCCAAGTGGTCCAAATTCTTTGGTTCCATTTTGGTTCTAAATGCTTGTTCATGAGGGACTTGAGTTGTAGATTGCTGAATGTAAATGGACTGGTGAATGGGACTCATTTTGAAGATTAATGAAACTCTTTGGTGATTCCAATCATGGAAATGCGCAGTATGTTTTCCCCTCTATAAATCTCATTTCATATATGTTTTTCCTTCTCTGAAGTAGTGTAATGAAGCTGTGGGTTTCACCCATGTTCATGATTGTATATTTGTTACTAAGCATAGACAATACTCCTGTTAGCTATAGATTTACTGAAGTACCTATAATGTGCACATATTTGCTTATGCTTTTAGTGACATATGTGCCCATGAGGTATATGCCCTAAAAACCTTGACTAACACTGCACTCTTTCTGCCCTTTCATCTCCTCCCTCTTCCATATTCTGGCTGGAATATCGTGGCTTAGGATTCTGCATAGTGATCAACCTTATGCACCAAATTCCCTCCTCCCTTTCCTCCTCTCCACTTTACTGCAACGCCAATATTAAGCTGCCCGTTTTTGTGTGTCGACCACTAGAACTGGACATTTCTCTTTGAGGTGGGCCCGATTTACCCCCTGAGCATTTGGAGCCATGTATTGGCTTGCGTTTACCTCCATGAAGGCTGATTGAACCAAGCCCCTTTTATTATATTTTTAACTACGTGACAATTGGAGTGCAACAGAAACCCCATTGATAATCTTCCAAGCACTCCTCTATTCAATATGTTGTAGGAACTGGTCTACAATCAAACAGAGGCTGTCTCTAGGAAGATTTCTATATCTCCTGAAGAACTTGTGCTGCAGGTGCTAGAAAAAGCGACAATAGAGGGTATGGAGGGTTTCATGAAAAGGAATTACTATCTCTATATCAGTGTTACATGTTCTTATTAAGAAGCCATTCGCTGCAATGGAGTTATATATTTGTTCTCTATGCATTATTGTGCTAAGAGGTGCTTAACACATTGAATGGGGAAGATGTTAGGATGGTTGTAAATGAGTGTAAACATTTAAATGACAACTCAATACAAGAGATATGTTGTAGTGTCTTTAAAATGAAGTATTAGATCAAATAATAATAACAAAACATAATGCATTCAATTAGAAAGTTAATAAAAAGTAATAGAATAGTAGATCGATTCAATTCAATTTGTTATATTATAATTTTGTTTTTATTTATAAAATTATAAACATTTCTTGGAAAGAATCAATATATTATGCATATGACATTAAAATAAATTAAAATAATAAGTATTGATGTTCATAACCAAGATATTTCCATATATATATATATATATATATATATATATAATGTTCATGTTTTCATATTTAAATTTAAGATATACATATATAAATTCAATATTTACTATATTCTTTTTTCTAAATAATCTATCTATCTATATATATCATCAATGTTGTACATATCATATTAAAAAATAAAATTATAAAAATTATAAAACATGTCAAAAATAATGCTACATATATAGTTATATGCATGATTGTAACGGTTTAAATAAAATTAAAGCTAACAATATTTTTATCTATAGACATGTGAAATATATATATATATATATATATATATATATATATATATATATATATATATATATATATATATATAGATATATATATATAAGGTTGGTAGGGCTACATCTTTATCATGTCCAATATATCACCCTGATTGGGGCCGGGGAAATGAACCGGTAACTTCACATCAAGGCATGTCTTAACAGAGCACCCGATCACCATCTATCCAAGAACCCAATGACATAATAAATTTATCTATACATATATTTTTAAGAGTATAGATACATTCTAATCATCTTTTTTTTTTGTTGACTAATGGAATCGACAACGACGGTGGTATCATACTCGTGTTACACGGGGTCGAATCCCACCGGCTACCACTATAACCTCTAGGAGGAATCGCCCAGCCTGCAAGAACAGCCCTCGGGTAAGACGAGACTCGAACTCGTGACTTGCACAGTGGCACAGATGACTTAACAGATCGTCCGCTAGCCACGAGACCAAACCTCTGCGGGCTATATTCTAATCATCTTAAGTGGTGAATAAAATTTGATTTTTTTTTTTTTTTAAGAACTTAAAAACATTGTGTATTTATATCATAAAAAAAGGTAATATAATCTATTGAGAGATGGTTTTCTTTAATTTAGCATTTAAGATATTTAATTAGGCAAAAAAATAAAATTATATCAGATATTTTTTACTCGGTTTATGTTTTTCATTTTCCTTTTATGTTTATAATACTCATTAGAAAAGCATTAGAGAAGCATATATATATATATATATATATATATATATATATATATATATATATATAGTCATGTCATGATATTGGGATTATTGGTTGTACCATGATGTTGTTGTTCCATTCTTTTTACAAGGTCAGGGGATTACTCATAAGTTGTGGTTCTATGTGTTGGTCCTCCTTATCGACTCTGACAAGATTCAGAGACTACCCTTAGTTGGTTTGATTGACTCACTTTGAGATATTCCTTCACAACTAGATCCACCTTGAAACTAATACCATGTATCTCTTGATGCATTATTTTCAAATTTGTGCTCAAAACATTTTACTGCATGTAAAATATCATCATGGAGAGCTCATTTTCTCTCAATGGCTTGTGCCATAATTATTTTGGTGGTCCAAAACCTTTCTAATATTTAATAATATTTAGTATCTTGGGTGCAAAGAGTAGATTGGTCCTAATATCTATCATTTTATTCGCATTCATCAATAATCAATATAAACTACTAATTTAGTAGTTTTAGATTGATTTTGTGTTAATTATTAATCAACATAAATTACTAAGTATGATTTTGTGACTAATTAAAATAAAAATGTCATACAATGTGCATGTTCATCTAATATGAAAACTTAAAGTTGTATATGTTAATTACAATACTAAATAATATCAAGTACAACTATAAATTATTTCAACCACATAAATTATGTTTTATGAAATGTTAAGTATTACGATACGAGTTTTCAACTTAATATTGGTTGCAATACAATTTACACATGAAATATTGTTACAACACTTTAAAACATTATCATTGTGTTGTCAAGGAATTGCAGGTGAATTCACCAACTAAAAATACTTGACCATCAGTCTATATGTGTGTCTCTCATTCAGGATATTGGCTTTAAGGGTATCACTAGATCGATTCTCTTCTCCCTCTCTTTCTGCATTTGTCGCTCCAATGTTATTGTTCTCCTCCTTATTCAATTCTTGCTTCTTACCATCAATACTGAGTTCCTCTTCTAAAAAAGAAAGAAGATACAATGTAGAGTATAAGACATGAAAGACTATGAACACTATAATATAAATTAAAGTAGACGATAAAGGATTTATAGGACATATACTTCAACAACAGCAATATCAATGCCATTTTTCACCAGAAAAGCAAGATACTCGAACAAGTTTTCTTCAGTTGTGAGATAGTGGCCACAATGTGGACAAATGACCTATATAAATAAAGTAAATAAAACATCACCATAGAAAAGAACACCTTAAGAACTTGGTATTCAAGAAAGATCTCACATAGATTCCTATTGCAAAAGTTTTTAATGAACTACAATTATTTTATGCTTTTGGATTGGTGAGTCAGAGGGTTTGAATGTAACTCTGCCTACTAGGGACCCATGTTCTGTGTGCCTTGAGAGAACCACACCAATCGCTACTTAAGAATATAAAAAAGGAGACATTCAAAAAAAGGATATGCAAATTTTGTTATAAAAGTGTGGTCAAAGGAAAAGAACAAGTAGTGTCATAATGAGTTTACAATATTTTTACTTGCAAATACAAGAGTTGACACCAACCAAACACTACAATAAATTCTTCTACAAGAAAACTCCTCTAAATATAGAAACTAAGAACAAGGATCCTAAAACATGGAACATATTCGTTAAAAATTACAACAATGGTGTATGACGCATCATTATAGCCTAAGAAAATTACTAATATTTCTAAAATGACTTTACTCAAGACTTATAACTATTTGAGAGTTTAAATTGAATACTAGAAACAATCCCAACATCTTAAATATTCTCACTTATTTTCCACAAGTTCGTGTTCACATTTCATCATTTCACCTTGTTGTGCCTTCCTCATTCTAAAATTCTACAATTTGAGTATATGTATATTTAACTATATCTAGTACAAACTATAGAAGGCTACAATGGACAACATATGAAAAAATCATTAAGGGAAACTGTAGACCCTTAAAAGAACCAAAGTAAGAAATAAAATTATAAACACAACCCACAACTAGCATAGATGTGTTGAGGTGAAAAACATAAAATTTTCCATTTCCCTAATGCAATTCTGAATTAAATTAAGTACTACATACAGACCACATGCAGTGAGCACAACCATATTAAATGATGTAGTTGGTGTACAACAATAGGCAATGTGAAAACCCAAAAATAGGAAATATAGAATCATATGGTATTATAACTACTGACAATTCAAAAAGGAAACAAAATTTCAGAGTTGGTGAAAACTGAAACATCCCAAAGGAAACAGATGGACTCCCTCATAGAGAAGAAAACATTTGAATGCCATTCAAACCTCCATGACTAAGTTCCTTAATACAAAAATGTTGGGTTAAGGTACACAGACATATGATTAGAATTTTATCTTGAATGTTCATTGTGAACAATGACTATAGAATATTCCTCCAAAACTCATCTAAATTGTTGATTAACAAAAGTTAATTAAAGAGATGATTTAATCCTACCAAAGTGGAGAGTAATTAGACATGGTAACTACACCTTGCCATTGTAATAAGCTATAATCTTGTAGACAAGCATATGGTACAACAATAGACCATAAAATGTTAGAACAAGATTGCAACCCTTTAAGTGCATATCCACATAATCATAACTAATTAAGGGGAATTTTGATAATAGACAGGAAAAAAAATGCATAAAGGACAAGTACATCCTTGTTGCAATGAGTACAATAAATTTTTTGACTATTCTTTTCTTTTTTCTAGGAGGATGGAAAGTACATTCAATTTGGAAGTTTTTGAGAGTTGATAATGGACATTACAAAATCTCATTGAACCTTTGTTTGAGTGGGCATGTAATTGCACTTCATCTTCAAAATCCTTCAACAAACATAGAGGTAGATGATACTTTCTTAGACAATACTTGCATGTACCATCTAAGGCCTCCTTAACCTTTGTTTTTGTCAGGCCAGGCAGTAACTCACCAAACGCAGAAAAAACTGATTCGTGTGTTTATTCCATAGGTATGTTATTGTTTTATACATTAGGAGTGATTGTTTAGTTCATCTTCCGATGACTGTTCACATTCCTGATTTATTTATTTTACAAATTCCCCAATCATGAAGATTAGGTGTCAACATTCCCCCCTTAATCTGAAGGGATGTTGGTGAGTCCAAGCATCATTCTGAATCGTTCAAGCTTTTCCTTTCCAAGTGCTTTGGTGAAGATGTCTGCAATTTGCTCATTTGTGGAACAATGACGGAGATGAATTGTTTTGGCCTCAACATGATGTCGAATCAGATGATATTTAGTATTGATATGCTTTGTTCGATCATGGAACTTTGGATTCTTGGCCAACTTTATTGCAGAGGTGTTATCAATCATGAGTGGAGTTGATTGTACTTGTTTTACTTGCAAATCTTCAAGAATTTTCCTGAGCCACACAATTTCTTTCGTTGCTTCAGCTGCTCCCACGTATTCTGCTTCAGTTGTGGAATCTGCTGGGACTGATTGTTTGCGTGATCTCCAGGAGACAGCTCCTGATCCAAGACTCATAGCATATCCTGAAGTAGATACCCCAGTTTCTTTGTCTCCATCAAAGTCTGAATCAGAGTATCCAATCAAGCTGAAGTCATCCACCTGTGTATACTTGATTCCAAGGTCTTGAGTTCCCTTCAAGTATCTTAGAACTCTTTTTGCAGCAGACCAATGTCCCTCACAAGGCTTTTGCATGAACTTGGAGAGGATTCCAACAGTAAATGAAATGTCTGGTCTGGTAGTAGTGAGGTAGATGAGACTTCCTACAAGCTGTCTATACTTTGTTGCATCCTCAAATTCCTTTCCTTTAATAGATGTGAGCTTTAAGTTTTGTTCCATTGGAGTAGAAAGAGGATTACACTCTGTCATGCCAAATCTGTTTAACAAATCTCCAATGTATTTCTTTTGAGAAAGGAATATGGATTTTGGATGTTGGGTTACTTCAATGCCAAGATAGTAATGAACATAGCCCAAATCAGTCATTTCAAACCCTAATTCCTTCTTTATGGATGCAATGTAGCTTTCATTGTTCCCTGTCATTAAAAGATCATCTACATATACCACAAGATACACAACTATTTTGCCAACTTTCTTGACAAATAAAGTTGCATCATCAAGATCAAAATGATTGAAGTTGAGTTTCAGAAGATGCTCAGTTAGTTTTTCATACCAGGCTCGCGGTGCTTGTTTGAGGCCATACAAGGACTTCACAAGTTTGCATACTTTATGTTCATGTCCTTTCACAACAAATCCTTCAGGCTGGGACATAAAAACATTCTCTTTTAGATCTCCATTCAAGAATGCAGTTTTTACATCCATTTGATGGACTTTCCAACCGTTCTGAGCAGCTAGTGCAAAGAGTGTCCGGATGGTGGCCCATTTTGCTATGGGGGCAAAAGTTTCCTCATAATCGACCCCTTCCTTCTGTGCAAAGCCTTTTGCCACAAGCCTAGCTTTATGCTTGTCAAGTGAGCCATCAGCTTTGTACTTGTTCTTGTAGACCCACTTGCAGCCAATTGGTTTGGTTCCAAATGGAGGATCAACCAGCTTCCAAGTGCCATTCTTTATGAGAGCATCATACTCCTTTTGCATTGCTTCTTTCCATTCATCATGAGAAGCAGCTTCTTTGAAGGAAGTTGGTTCAAAATCTATAGACAAATTCAATTCACAATCATAAGTAACATCCATATCAACAGGTGAATTAGAGTCATCTACATCACCTCCATTTTGTCGGTTTGAATTTCTGGTTCCTGTTTTTCCAATTTCATCAGGATGAACACTTTCAAGTGTCTTTGTCAACCATTTTGGGGGACCTTTCTGAGATGGTCCAGGCTGCTCTGTTGATTGAGTTGGGACTGAATCAAGATTGAGTCTCCCAATTCTATTAATTACATCAGTTAAAGCATCATCCCTTGTTGGAGTTTCATGCAGGGGAGATTGTTCTTCAGAAGAAGATTCCACATGTTGTTCTAGTATAGGAATCCCCCCTTCAAGATGTGGAATCTAATTATCAAATTCTTGAAATGATTTCGTTTTTACGAATCTATCCAAGCGATCAAGTTGCCGCTCAACAACATTGTCAGATTTGGATGATTCAAGAAAAATGACATCTCTAGATACAACAAACTTTTTATTTACTTCATCATAGAGGCGGTATGCTTTAGAGGTGTTTGAATACCCCAGGAAGATACACTTACGACTTCTAGCACCAAGTTTGTTTCTATGAACCTTTGGTATCAAAGCATAACAGGTGGAACCAAAGATCCTGAGATGTTTTACCGAAGGAACATGTCCATACCACAATTCATAAGGAGTCTTGTTTCTTATAGCATTAGATGGACATCTATTCTTATATATGTAGCACATAGAACAGCATCAGCCCAAAACATTATCTTTACATTTTTGAAGAAAAGCATGGATCATACCATATTCAAGATTGTTCTATTCATTCTTTCAGCTACACCATTCTGTTGGGGATTATAAGGCACAGTTGTTTGATGTTTGATCCCATGTTGGCGAAGATAGTGTTCAAATTCATTTGATGTATATTCTTTTCCATTATCAGTGCGAATAGACCCAATATGAGATTGTGCATCATTTTCAATCCATTTATGAAAATTCTTGAATGTTTGAAAAGCATCAGATTTGTTCTTCAATAAATAAACCCAACACATTCTGGTGTAATCATCAATAAATGTCATGATATATTTATTTCCATTTGTAGAAGGAACAGGCATTGGACCACATAAATCTGAATGAATGAGTTCAAGCTTCCTATGTGCTCTTGAATGTGAATCATGAAAAGACTGTTTGCTATGCTTTCCTAGAATGCAAGCATCACATTGCTTATGTTTCCTAGGAATTGTAGGCAAACCAGCAACACCATTTTTCTTCAATAAGCGGAGACTTTCATAGTTTAAATGTCCAAATCTAGCATGCCATAATAATCTTGATGGAAGTGTACCTTCTTCATGATGAGAAATATATGAGAAATGTTGTGCATAAGCAGAGGTTCCTTGCAGTTTGAGAAGCCTTTCTTCTTCTATTCCCCTCATGACAAGTGAGTTGTCAGATGCTTTTCTTACCTCAAGCTTGCCATCAAACATATGAATGGAGTGACCTTGCTGGTGGATGTGGACCAAGGACAACAAGTTTCTCTTGAGTTGTGGGAGATATAGAACATGATCCAGAAGAAAGTCTAGAAGACCAGGCAGTTTAAGCCTGATTGTGCCAAGCCCTGATGGCTTGATTTTTGACTGATCTGCAAATTATACTGCTCCATCAACATTGTTAGTGAAATCTTCAAAGAAATCTTTTCTATGAGTCATATGACAGGTTGCTCCTGAATCAAGCAACCAATCATTTTTCGAAGAAGCAAGTGAAGCATTAAACAAATCTTCATTTACTCCAATGTTACATTGTGCCTCAATATAGTGAGTGGATTCATGTGCTTTACCTTTGTCTGTATCATCAGTTTTACCTTTCTGCTGGTTTCTTTTCTGCTCAATTTTGTCCCATGGTAGCTTGCATGTAGAAGCATCATGTGATCCATTTCGTTTGCAGCGAATGCAATGCAGATCTGCTTTTTCTCCTTGAGAATGTCTGCCCCCCTTGCCTCTGAAGTATCTTCCTCTTCCTCTTCATCCACCTCTTCCTCTTGTAGAATCTTGAGTAGGATGCTTTTCTTTATGAGCAAGGCAAACAGTCTCTTCAGAAGATTCAGGGACTGTCTTCTTTCCAAAGGCTTTCTCTCTTTCAGCAAACTTTTTCACAACAGAGTCAAAGGTTATATCTTTAAGATTTCCATTTGCTTGTAAAGACTCAAGATAATTGGAGCAAGTAGGATAGAGTGCCTTGAGAAAAGCAATAAGAGGGATATCTAGCTCAACCTTAGTGGATTTGATATCATGCATTATGGATTTTACTTCAGATGCAAGAGAAAGAGGATCATTATTTTTCAGTTCAAGAGTGAAGAGTTTAATGATGAGTTGAACAACTTCAAGTGCAGAATGTGAGTCATAAAGTTCTTTCAGCTTTTGTAAAGCTTCAAAGGCAGTTGAATATGATGAAATATGGCGGCTTACTTCTTCATTTACAGATGCTGCGATTAATGCATAGGCTTTGCTGTTATTGTTTTCCCAAATGACGAGCTCTTTGTCTGATGTAGGCTGCACTGGGTCATTGTCTCCTTCTCCGACACACACTCCCTTCGACAACTCATTGAAGATGAGGGTGTGTTTTATCATCCGGGACCATTCAGGATAGTTCTCCTTGCTAGTGAGAACTATTCCTACCATAGAGATAATTGAATGCATTTTGTAAAAAATCCGAGAGCTGTAAAAACACTTTTGCTGGCAAAAATGTGCTTTTTGTGTAATATTGTGAAAGTGGAAGAGGACTACGGTATGTTGGATTATACCACAGTTATATTAAAAAAACCCAGCAATAACATTCAATGGACAATGCTCAATGTAATAAAAATGGGAAGCGGAGGTGTATGGAAAGTGAAGGTTTGTGAAGGTGTCCGATACAAAGCAGCGTAGAGTGGTAAGTGACATAAAACGTGATACTACAATGACATCAAGAAATATATGTATAGGTAGGCTGTATATAATATAAAACGCAGCACTACAGTAGGCCGAGGCTCATGTACTTCACTATGCGGGATTCGTTCTCTCTGGATGTCGTGGCTTCTGCTCTGTTTGTAATGAAGGCGTCGTTTCCTTCTCTTCAGCACTTTGTGGCGGCAATCATTTTGTGGATGCAGGATTTTTTCTCTCGCTGGCTGACTGTCCTATTTGTTTTTTTGCTGTAAACTGCATCATTCTTGCCATATTTGCCAATTCTAGGGATCTGCACTGGCAAAAAATTCTATTTAAATTTCACGCCCAATCATACTAACGACAAACCTTGGGAGCTGGACTAGCATCGCCATTGAGTAGCTCCAGGACTCGACCCCAGAAGACAATGACTGTGAAGTAATTGACAGTAGCAGCAGAGAAACGCAACGACCTCTTTGTTGGAAGTGAAAAAACGCACTCAGAAGCAGCAACATGGAAACCAAACATCTATCGGGCAGGTGGACTTGAGCATGGTCCAGATAGACTAGCCTAGAGATTTGTTCCGGTAGGAAAGCACGCAGTTCTTAGGTCCATATACCACCAGACTTAAACCTCACCGAGCCCAAGATTCACATGAACCTAACAGACAAAAAAGAGTGAAAATGTGCAGAAACTATAACAAATAGGAGTCAGCATTAAATCCAAGGTCTGATAAAACACAGATTTGAAAAACACATATGACAGCGTTCACACACTAGCATTCAGCATTCACACTAGGTCTCTAGATAGAGGGCGCAGACTCAGATACAATACCAAAAAACGTATACCATGTCAGGCCATGTAACCAGGCAGAATATAGACAGGAAACTGACATTAGGAGTTACACAAAAACTAATTTCGGGAGCTGGCTCTGATACCATGTCAGGCCAGGCAGTAACTCACCAAAGGCAGAAAAACTGATTCGTGTGTTTATTCCATAGGTATGTTATTGTTTTATACATTAGGAGTGATTGTTCAGTTCATCTTCCGATGACTGTTCACATTCCTGATTTATTTATTTTACAAATTCCCTAATCATGAAGATTAGGTGTCAACAGTTTTGCGTTTAAAAATTTAGGTTGGAATGGATTTCTGTTTCCCAAATTTTATCAAATAATTTATTAGACCATTTTATGAATTCTTAGCATAAATATTAGTCTTCTTGAAGACAACACTCTTTGTCTCCCATCATTTTAATTTGGCATAAATCTTCTAAATTTAAAAGGTTAGCCCATCTAATGAAATCATCAAGGTTCCTTATCAGTAAATGATTTCAATACTATAATATAAATAGAAGGGCAATTAATTAGAAATTTAGAAAAACGACGAAATTGCAAATTGATTGAAGAATTGTATAACTTGTTGTGATACACTCCTTTCCATTTCAAGAAAAACTCACCATGCATAGTTTTTACTTCTTCCGGGGATTTCTAAACCTTCATTGTAATAAATACCAAGTATTCTTTTGAAATCACTTGCAAATTTATAATATGTAAGGATTTAGAAACTCGAGATAAAGTAAAACCAAAATGAATGAACACCTAAAGACATTAAGGAACTTGGAAAAGAATTGAAAAGAACACATTGACATCCAAATCACCTAACTGTACTGCAAGGGAAGATCTTCTAGTAAAGTGTTTGGTCTAAAATTATTCCACCCCTCCACCAATTAACTCTGAATGTTTTAGCATCCATTGACGTAGATATAATTTTCACAACATGATAATGCATTTGACCACATTGAAAATAACTTCCATGTTTTGGAGTTAATCCAACTACAATTGTACCAATTCAATTTCTAGAGACCACAATAGAGGAGCCATCAACAAGTTTCTAACAAGATGTCACAAGTGCAACAATTTTGATATTCATTTCTAGCTACTAATAACAAAAAGGGTAAAATAATTGAGTTAATCAAAATCACCATACAATCTCAATGAATAAGAAATAATTTAGATATTACAATTGCCATATAGTTCACATGATTAGGAAAATAATGTAGCCAAAGAATCTTAAGGAAAATAATTGGGTGTTTGATTATGGGAATTCCAGAATGCAATTCTAAAGCAATCTACACTACAAAAAAATCAAGCTCACAAATTCTTACTTTCAGAAGATAATATTTGACTTCAGCAATAGTTGAAGCTTGTTGAATAGACTTGGGCCAATGTTTTATGTAGGATGGATTCTCTTATGGACCCTCCAAAAGGCCATGTAATTGGTCTTCCATATACAATATATATGCTACAATGGCTAGAAAATGACCATCACCATTGTTTGTTAGATGAAGGGAACCTGCCATCTGTGCAGCTCCTGTCATAATATTTCCAACAACTATATTCAACAAACAAATACTACAACTACTTGGAGATTAATTACTTACAAAACACCATCCATGTCCTTCCTTTGGTACTTCCATAAATTTCTTGCTAAAACATGGACAATAAAATTACACAACTTCCTTTTAAGTGTTGATGATGGAGATTTATTTGAAGATAGTCATGCATTCAATCGTTGATATTGAGCACATTTGAACACTAAATTTGTAGTTGTTGATGTAGCCATATCATGTAAAACATATTTATTGATATATGCATTTGAATGGAAAGTCACTTCCTTATGTGAAGGATTTTTATTAAAGTGTTTTTGGCCCACTACAGAGTTGGGGCCCATATCAGATTGCTTTACTTTTTCCACTTGAATAGCTTTGCTTCCAACATCTGTTTCCATAAGTAATTCTTCCTGTAATGCATTACTTTTAGTAAATCCAGGACTACCATGAACACCTAAGTCAGTAAGATGCCGCTCAAATCTTTTATGATGTTCTTTTACAACATTTACTGATGTAATTTCCAAAGAACTTTCAGAACATTCTAATTGAGTATTATCATATATCTAATCCATAAAAAATAACTCATCATCTCCTTTTATTCCTTCAACATCATGATGCAGGAGCATCTAGACTTAGCTAGAAATGTGATTGTTTGTTCACATGTTGTGGCTAAATGAGTTAAATTTCATTGACCGAAGTGGTCAAAAGTCAGTTTTGGTAGAGAGGGTTGGATCTCTCGAAAATGATCTTTACTTCATTATTATGATAATTAGAAAATTGTATTATTTTAGATTAAGGGCTAAGTTGTTAGCATAGATGTGTAACAAAGCTTAAGAATAGAGATTTAATTGTTAGATTGATTAAAATAGCGATCAAGTTGTTAGTGAAGTTAGAATAGGATTTGACTCATAAAAGAGAAGAAAATGTAATGGAGAGGGATTGGCTGGGATGATTGAGAATTGAGTGAGAAGCGAGAGTTTGAGTGATAGATAGGGTTTTGAGATTGAGACTAAGGTCAAATAAATTGTTGTAATTGAGTCGAGAGGGGCAAGAATTTGTAACTTATATTATATTGAATAAATTGATTTAGTGTGCAACTGTGTGTTAATCATGGTGCAAAATCACGTTTACATGTGTGTGTCTACGTTCTGAAACCTAACCTAGTATTTCCTCTATTTTCATGCTTTAATTGTAAATCTCAGCATTTATGTGTTTATCGTTAATCGTGGTCATTTAGTGTTAATGGGTAATCTTGGAATTAAGCGCTAAACATTTATTAAGCACTTTATTAAAGTTTGATTTAATGCACATGGGTTGTATTGGAAAAGCGGGAAGTAGTATATCGTGTGCCTTTCAAGTGGTAAGCGGTAATATTCCGAGTCCACGCGATTAGCTTTAGCACTCAACACGTCGCAACTGGAGGAGAGAGAAAACAACTTTTATCGCGTGCCTCCGAAGTGATAAATATCGTGCTTGAATCCATGAGAAATCATGCAATGACCATTGGATCAGACGGATAGATCGACGGTAGAAAATCAATGGGCTAGTTAGTGATCAGGGTGAGTGATAACCGTTAGATCTGGAGAGAGGAGAACAATGTAGAGTGAAGCTCTTGTCTAAAAAGGAAAATTCAACGTGGGACCGACATTTTTAGGAAAAAAATAGGACCCTCACGATAAAGTAAGCCATGTATAGAATCTGCTTGAACACATCTGCTTGGTTATAAATTAACCAATAGTCTATTTTCAAGACAACCACCTTATTTTGATCAACCTCCTGTGTCATTTTTGGTATTGAAGCCCAAAGATTGAGTTTGACTGCAGTAAACATGCTGCCGAGGAGGGGAGATGGCATAGGTCGAGGAAGACCTGAAGCAAATGCAGTTCTGCTGGAGGAGATCTAGAGTCTGCGTACAGGGATGGAAACTGCTCAGAGGAGAACACATGATGAAGGAGTTGCTAGTGTTCTAGAAGAATATTTTGAGGAAGAAGAAGAGGAGGAAAAGAAAAATACCAAAGTTATCAAGATGTTGGCTAAAGTAGGTCGAAAACCAAAGGTGGAAATTCTTGTGTATGAAGAGAGTCTCAATACAAAAGAGCTGATAGATTGGATCAGTTCATTGGACAAATATTTTGACTATGAGGAGGTTGATGACAAAAAGAAGGTGAAATTTGCAGCTACCAGATTGAAAGGTCATGCAACTATTTGGTGGGATGAATTATAAACATCTAGAACAAGAAAAGGAAAGTCCAAGATCAAGCAATGGGACAAAATGGTGAGTAAAATGAAAGATAAATTTATGCCAAAAGATTATCAGTTAAATCTTTTCAAACAACTATAGAATTTAAGGCAAAAAGGAATGTCTATTAAAGAATATACAGAAGAGTTTTATAGATTGAGTATTAGAGTAGGACATGGAGAAGGTAGCCAGATATATCAATGGATTAAGATATGACATATAGGATGAGATCATCTTGCTGAGTCTGAAGACCATTGAAGATGCCTATCAAGCATGTTTTAAGGTAGAAGAGAATATGTTGAGGAAACAAAATTAGAGGAATAGAGGGAAAAGTTCAGTAAGAGGTAGAGGTACTACCAGACCAAGGTTTCAGCAACATCAGAGTGAAGCAAGAAGTTCAATTAGTAGACCACCACAGAGAGGATATTTTAATAGAGGAAGATTTGCACCCCGAGGTAGAGGTCAAGGAAGACATATTTGGTGTTACACATGTGGAGAATGGGGACATGGAACATGGGACTGTCCTCATAGTAGAAGAACAAATAAGAGGAATGTGAATGTGGTTGAGGCAAAGGAAGAAACACCTCAAATTACAGAAAAGGAAGAATCCCCTGAAGTAGGAGAATCCCTGTTGTTGAAAAGGGTATTGCTTAAGGTAGAGAAAGAGACTGGAGAACCAGCTCAGAGGAAGAGTTTATTCAAAACTACATGCAAATCCAAAGGTAAATGTTATAAAGTGATAATTGATAGTGGAAGCACTTATAACCTTGTTTCTACAGAGATGGCAGACAAGCTAGGATTAGTGAAGACAATACACCCTAGTCCTTACAAAGTGTCATGGTTGTAGAAAGGACATCAGATTATTGTGACAGAACAATGCAAGGTAGAGATACAGATTGGTACTTATAAAGATGTGATATTGTGTGATGTAATGCCAATGGATGTATGCCATGTATCGCTGGGAAGACCTTGGCAGTTTGATTGGAAAGCTATTCATGATGGGAGGAGGAATAATTATAATCTAGAGAAGGATGGAAATAAACATACACTACTGCCATTGAAGGATGAAGATGAAAAAGGAGCACCTGGAAACAATGTTATGATGATGAGTGGAAAGGATCTATTGCAAGAGGTTGGAAAAGGTGAAGAAATGCATTTTGCTGTCATAGGGAGACCTAAGGTAATTTCTACTTCCACAAACTTAGATGATTTACCTGAAGAAATCAAAACTATGTTGAATGATTTTGTTGATATTATTGTGGATGAGTTGCCAAATGCATTGCCACCAATCAAGAGTATTAGTCATCATATTGACCTAATACTAGGAGCATGTTTTCCAAACAAAGTAGCATACAGATTAACTCCTCAAGAGAATGCAGAATTTGGAAAACAAGTGCAAGAACTAATGGATAAGGGAATAATCAGAGAGAGTCTTAGTCCATGTGCTGTACCAACAGTACTTAGTCCAAAGAAAGGAGGTGAATGGCATATGTGTACAGATTCCAAAGGCATAAACAAGATCACTATCAGGTATAGGTTTCCTTTACCACGCATGGACGATTTAATGGATTGTTTGAGTGGGTCAAAGTATTTTACTAAAATAGATCTGAAGAGTGGATATCATCAAATAATAATTAGAGAAGGAGATGAATGGAAGACTGCATTTAAAACAAACAGTGGGTTGTGTTGGAAATAATACTGAGAGGGGGGGTGAATCAGTATTATCAAGTTCTTTTAACAAATCTTCCTTATTTACACTTTGAATTATTTTTGCATATTAGTACCATAAAATAATTGCATGAACAAGAAAAACAGATAGTCACACCAAAGAACACCAGATATAAGGTGGAAACCCAATGTGGGTGAAAACCACCTGCTGCAATATGTCTCTATCTTCTTTCAAATTAGAAACTCCTTTTACAATGATTTTGGACTGGTGCAGTCCTTTACCAGTACACAGGCTGCAACCTGCAGAGAGCTACAACTCTCTCTCGTTTTCCAGTCTCTCCTGGAAGGGAGCTACAACCCCCTACTTCTTTTCTTACAAGGACCACTTTTCATAAATTTTCAAACTGGATCCATAAACATCAAATGATCATCAAGTACATGTAAATTACACAGTCAACTGCAGTAACCAGATCAATAATAACAGAACTAACCCAGAACACCTTATCAACAGAAAAATTCAGTCAACATAAGATCTTAAGACAGATACGCAGTTTTTCTTTCTCTGGCCTGCGTCGCTACGCACTTCACCTTCTGCTTCCCTGCGTATACCCGCAGAGAGCCTTCTACTGTACCACGTGCCTACGCACTGCTTCTTCAATCGCGCTGCGTATTGTTACAGTAGGTACACACCTAGAGACACTATCGCGCCGTGTACTGTTACTGTAGCCACGCACTCATAGACACTATCGCACCGCGTACCTTTACTGTGTGTACGCAGCTAAACCTCTGTCGCGCTGCGTACCCACGCAGTTCTCATTCTTCTACTCTGCGTACCCACGCAACGCCTCTTCTTCTACTCTGCGTACCCACGCATCTCTCCTATTTCTCCTCTGCGTACCCACGCACTTGCACCGATAATCACCTGCATACTTCTGATTACGGCCGAATTGGCAGTTCACCAGTGTGCCACAGTTAGTCAAATGCCCAGATCTGATCATGCGCTCGAGAGATCACCCTTCACAGATTCGCTTTCAACTTCACTTTCATATAGATCAAGCTTTTAAAACAATAACCCAATATTTCAGATCTTAAGATATTCAATTTGCAAAAGATGCATAGCCAAGTGATCTCCTTTGCTTTATATAGGCAAGCTCCTCCTAAAATCATGGATCAATACCATAGATAACCAATACAAGGGGCCCAAAAACATGGGGCTCAATAATAATAATAATATAAAACAATACCACAGGCCAAAACCATAGAATCAAGAGCGGCGTGCTAAATACCACAGGCCAAACATAGGAAACCCCACGTGAACGCACTTCTCTGCCTTGAAGTAAGTGAAACTGGGGGTACGCACCCTCTAAACGGGTGACCTGCGTGGGTGGCCGCAGTTCCTTCACGGTGTACCTGCGTGTACGCATCTTCTGAACTATTCTCCTGCGTACTTCTTAATTTTCAACATTTTGAGAGCCTGATCAGAGCATTGCCACTTGAGGGTGTTGCCATCAAGTACAACATCTGTAACATAGAGCCATACCAGAATCATAATGCCAACAATCTCCCCCTTTGGACTTGATGGCAACCTCAAAATCTTCAGCTTCATTCTCCCCCTTTGACATCAAGGGCAAAGGGTTATGCTCCCCCTAAGAACATGCTCCCCCTGAATATGAACCAGATCTGCAAAGAAGAACCATAATCCACCAAACACCATAAATGACCATGAAAGAGATAGAGACATATTGCAGCTATAATCAGACCAGCATCCATGATCTCCTTCTGTACATCCTCCATAATGCCAACAATGCATTATATGCTCCCCCTGAACCTGTGCCATTCAATCTTCAACCAATCCGCAACCCAGCACATGTACGCATATACCCCAGATGAACCATGCGTACAACCATCAATCAGAAGAGTTTCAACAATAAGATGATGCATCAACAACCCCCAGCTTTTTCCTGAGGTATTCAAAAGTCTCCCTGGGCAATGGTTTGGTGAGTATATCAGCAACTTGTTCCTTAGAAGGAACATACTCCAACTTGACCTTCTGTTCAAGCACTTGTTCCCGGAGAAAATGATACTTGATTGGTATGTGCTTGGTTTTTGAATGCATGACAGGATTCTTTGAGATGCTGATTACACTTGTGTTATCACATAAGATGGGGATAGGTGGTGTACAAGTGATTTGAAAATCCTGCAAAGTCTGCATCATCCAAAGGAGTTGAGTGCAGTAAGATGCAGCAACAACATATTCCGCTTCGGCTGTAGACAAGGAAATCGAACTCTGTTTCTTGCTGAACCAAGATACTAGTCTGGAACCCATAAAGAACGCACCACCACTTGTGTTTTTCCTGTCATCCACGCTTCCGGCCCAATCTGCATCTGTATAAGCATGAAGTGTAACATCTGTATCTCTAGGATACCATAAGCCATAATTTTGAGTCCCTTGAAGATATTTGAAAATTCTCTTCACTGCCTGAAGATGAGTTTCCTTCGGATTTGCCTGAAATCTTCCAACTATTCCAACTGCATGCATGATGTCCGGTCGGGTACCTGTCAGATAAAGTAAACTTCCAATCATAGATTTGTAGGTTGGTTGATGCACTGCTACAGATTCATCGTTTGCACTGAGGCTACATCCTGTGACCATGGGTGTACATACTGGTTTTGCATCTTCCATGCCATATTTCTTCAAAATCTGTTTGAGATACTTGGTTTGAGACAAAAAGATCCCTCCTTCTTTTTGTTGGATTTGCAAACCAAGAAAATATGCCAGTTCTCCCAGAAAGGACATTTTGAATTCTTTCTGCATCACCAAGGCAAAGCTTTGACTCATAGCTTCTTCATTGCTGCCAAAGATAATGTCATCTACATACACAACAAGTATTAGCAATTTGTCATTTTCAACTTTTATATAAAGATTGCTATCTGCTGATCCTTTTGAAAAACCTTGTTGATGAAGATATTTGTCCAAACGATAGTACCAAGCCCTTGGAGCTTGTTTGAGACCATAGAGAGCCTTTTTCAATTTGCATACAAGATTTGGATCATTTCCAAGAATGAACCCATCTGGCTGCTCAATGTATACTTCTTCTTCCAAGTCTCCATTCAGAAAGGTTGATTTCACGTCCATTTGAAATACTTTGAAGTTTTGAAAGCTTGAGAGAGCAAGGAACATTCGGATGGCCTCAAGTCTTGCAACAGGAGCAAAAGTTTCTTCAAAATCTATTCCTTCTTGCTGCGCATACCCTTTACAAACAAGTCTGGCCTTGTTTCTAATTACTTTTCCATCTTCATTCAATTTATTTTTGAAGACCCATTTTGTCCCTATAACATTCTTATCTTTTGGTCTAGGAACCAACTCCCAAGTGTTATTCTTTTCGATCTGCTCAAGTTCTTCATCCATTGCTTTGACCCAACATTCATCTTTGCATGCCTCTTTCACATTTTGTGGTTCAGTGGAAGAGAGTAATGCCAAATAGCTTGAAGCTTCTGCAATTGTTCTTCTTGTTTGTACACCTGCTTCTTTCTGCCCCACAATCTGAGATTCTGGATGATTCTTCTAAACATATCTGGATGGAGTCTTCTCTTCTATTCTTGTCTGCTCCTCTGGTTCTTCTTGAGGTTCTTCTTCTTCATCATTCTGTCTTTGAGGGTAGCCTTCATCTTCTTCGATGTCTTCATGATGTACTTGCTTAGGAATGTATCCCTTCTCATCAACCACTACATCAATGCTGTCAACAATTCTGCCAAGTCTTTTATTGTAGCACTTGTATGCTTTGCTATGTGGAGAATAACCAAGAAGAATGCCTTCATCTACTCTAGGTTCAAGTTTGCCAAGTTGCTCATCAGTATTCTTAATATAACATTTGCTCCCAAAGATTTTGAAGTGCTTTACCGAAGGAGTCTCACCACACCAGAGCTCATGAGGGGTTTGAGTGCTGTTCACCTAGACATTTGTTTTGTTGAGAATAACAACCGCAGCATGTGCAGCTTCACCCCAGAAAGTTGCGGGAGTTCCCGACTCATCAAGCATAGCACGAGCCATTTGTTGGATTGTTCTATTCATTCTTTCCACAACTCCATTTTGATGAGGAGTTCTAGCTGTAGAGAATTCTCTTCTTATCCCATGTTCTTCATAGAAATCGAAAAATTCATTTGAGGTAAACTCCCCACCTCTATCGGATCTGAGGCACTTAATTTTGTGTCCTGATTCATTTTCAACCAAGGCTTTGAAGGATTTGAATTTTTTGAATGCTTCATATTTGTGCTTCATAAGTCATAACAAGACAAACCTGGAGAAATCGTCAATGAATAATATCAAGTATTCTTCTCCTCGAGGTGTCCTTTTCCTGAATGGACCACATGTATCTGTATGTACTAGCTCAAGAGGCATGCTAGCTGATCCTTCCTTCTCCGGAAAGGTAGTTCTAGTTTGCTTTCCAAACTGACATGATTTGCATATGGTGTTGTCTGGAACTTTGATATCTGGAAGACCACGAACTGCCTGATATTTGCATGCTTTCCTTATTTGTGAGAAGCTTAGATGCCCCAACCTCCGGTGCCATAACCAGTGCTCATCATCCTTGCTCAGATAGCATTGTTGTTGTCCTTCTTCAAATATGTATAGATTATTTGGAGTTCTTTTACCTTTGATCACTGTTTTACCTGTATCAAGATCACGAACAAGACATCCATTTGATCTGAATACCACCTCGGTTCTTTGATCACACATCTGGCTGACACTTAGAAGATTATGCTTCAATCCATCAACAAACAGAACATTTCCAGCTTTGACCTTTTCTTTTAACTGAGCAGTGCCTTTTCCTTTTATAGTTGCAGGAGTATCATTTCCAAAAGAAACTTTCTTTCCCTTTTCTAAAGCAGAATATGATTCAAGTTTTTCTTTATCACCTGTCATATGCTTCGAACATCCACTGTCAATGTACCATAGATTTTCCTGTCCCTCTGCATAAAATGCTATCCCACATCTTTCTGTTTGTGGTTCCTTTATTCTCCATGTTTTGGTGCTTGAGGCTTGTTCCTTTGTCTGCTGAAACCTGCTCCTGCATTCAGAATCTTCATGACCAAAGTTATTGAAAATAGAACATTCAACTTCATTTTCAAGAACTGAAAAATTGTTATAGGTCCTTTTTGTAATCCTGGTCATACTTCTTTGTTTTTGAGCTTCTCTAGTCATGATCGTCTTATATGCAACACATTGAGCTGCTTTGTGACCAAAGTTATGGCAAGAAAAGCATTGTCCATTGAAGAAACTTCTGCGGTTATCCAATCTTCCGGCCAAACGATTGTAATTTCTATTGTCATTCATTCTTGAAGCAAATTGAGAGGATTTTACCTATGGCTGGTTGTAGCTTTTGTTCATCCTTAATACGGATTGCCCCTGATAGTCTCTGTTTGCAATTCGTCCCTGTTTTACCTGATGGTCTCCATTGTGCTTTTGCTCATTCCTTCTTGCTGCATCAAGATAACTTTTTGAGGTGGATGCTTGAGAAGTTTCTCCATTATAGCCCAGACCTGTCTTGTTTAGTGGAGAACGCTATACATTGATAATCTCATCCAAATTTTCAGATCCTTTGACAAACTTAAGATTAATAGCTTTTGTTTTCTCAATCTCTTTTCTAAGACCAACAATTTCACCTTCTAATTTTTCAAGATGTTTTTCCTTTTCATCAATTTGAAATTGTAGAGTATCAATGATCATATTCTTTTCTTCTATACATCTCTTGAGTCTAGTAATTTCTTCATAAAGGCTATCCACATCTATAGCATCCATATAATCATCATCTTCAAATGCCATTAATAGTTTATAGTCATTACCTCGTTCATCTTCATCACTATTTGATAGACCATCACTATCTTCATGAGTGTAGTAGCTTTTCTTATTTGCACTCTGTTTCTTGTTCCATCTAGCAGGTTCCTTTCCTTTATCCTTATAAGGACATTTTGCAGCATAATGACCTACTCTTCCACAAGCAAAGCATTTAAAAGGTTACTTACCTCTGAACCTTCCAGAACCCCTTTGAATATTTCTGACAAAATTTGATTCTTCTTCTTCTTCTTCTGGCACGTGACTTGCGTCATAATAATCTCCTTTGCCTGAAGCCTTGAAAGCAGCTTCTCTTCTGTCTGATGGACCTTCCTTTCTCATTTCATAAGCAGTTAGAATTCCGTGTAGCTGAGACATAGTAAGAATTCGTAGATTTTCCTTTTCTTCTATTGAAGACACTTTAGATTCAAACTTGGGGGACAATGATCTTAGAACTTTTTCAACCACAATAGCCTCTTTTATTTCTTCACCCAAGTTTTTCATGCAATTAACAATCTCATCTACCCGAAGAAAATAGTTAGCCACACTTTCATCATTATACATCCTGAGATTCTCATACTGAATCCTGAGGGTTTGAAGTTTAGCACGCTTTACTTGTTCATCTCCTTCGTAGCTCAAGACAATCTTGTCCCATATTTCTTTTGCAGATTTATATTGCATAACCTTTACGAATTCTGTTTGAGATAAGCATCCCAGCAAAGTATTGACTGCTTTAGCATTTGTTTCATATTTCTTCTTTTCGGCCGTATTTGTAGGAGTGGCTGAAGGAAAAGTGTAGCCTGTATCTATGATATCCCAAACTTCTGTACCAAGAGATTGAAGATAGGCAGTAACTCTTACCTTCCAATAATTGAAGTTTGTCCCATCAAAAATTGGTGGTCTGATTGATGCTTCCCTCTCATAGTTGCTCATGATGATTGATCTTCCTTCAAGCGATCAAGCTTCTCCGAAGGACCTTCTCTGATACCAATTGTTAGAAATAATACTGAGAGGGGGGGTGAATCAGTATTATCAAGTTCTTTTAACAAATCTTCCTTATTTACACTTTGAATTATTTTTGCATATTAGTACCATAAAATAATTGCATGAACAAGAAAAACAGATAGTCACACCAAAGAACACCAGATATAAGGTGGAAACCCAATGTGGGTGAAAACCACCTGCTGCAATATGTCTCTATCTTCTTTAAAATTAGAAACTCCTTTTACAATGATTTTGTACTAGTGCAGTCCTTTACCAGTACACAGGCTGCAACCTGCAGAGAGCTACAACTCTCTCTCGTTTTCCAGTCTCTCCTGGAAGGGAGCTACAACCCCTTACTTCTTTTCTTACAAGGACCACTTTTCATAAATTTTCAAACTGGATCCATAAACATCAAATGATCATCAAGTACATGTAAATTACACAGTCAACTGCAGTAACCAGATCAACAATAACAAAACTAACCCAGAACACCTTATCAACAGAAAAATTCAGTCAACAGAAGATCTTAAGACAGATACGCAGTTTTTCTTTCTCTGGCCTGCGTCGCTATGCACTTCACCTTCTGCTTCCCTGCGTATACCCGCAGAGAGCCTTCTGCTGTACCGTGTGCCTATGCATTTCTTCTTCAATCGCGCTGTGTATTGTTACAGTAGGTACGCACCCAGAGACACTATCGCACCGCGTACTGTTACTGTAGCCACGCACTCATAGACACTATCCCACCGCGTACCTTTACTGTGCTTATGCAGCTGAACCTCTGTCGCGCTGCGTACCCACGCAGTTCTCCTTCTTTTACTCTGCGTACCCACGCAGTGCCTCTTCTTCTGCTCTGTGTACCCATGCAGCTCTCTTGTTTCTCCTCTGCATACCCACGCACTTGCACCGATAATCACCTGCGTACTTCTGATTAAGGCCGAATTGGCAGTTCACCAGTGTGCCACAGTTAGTCAGATGCCCAGATCTGATCATGCGCTCGAGAGATCACCCTTCACAGATTCACTTTCAACTTCACTTTCATATAGATCAAGCTTTTAAAACAATAACCCAATATTTCAGATCTTAAGATATTCAATTTGTAAAAGATGCATAGCCAAGTGATCTCCTTTGCTTTATATAGGCAAGCTCCTCCTAAAATCATGGATCAATACCATAGATAACCAATACAAGGGGCCCAAAAACATGGGGCTCAATAATAATAATAATATAAAACAATACCACGGGCCAAAACCATAGAATCAAGAGCGGCGTGCTAAATACCACGGGCCAAACATAGGAAACCCCACGTGAACGCGCTTCTCTGCCTTGAAGTAAGTGAAACTGGGGGTACGCACCCTCTGAACGGGTGACCTGCGTGGGTGGCCGCAGTTCCTTCACGGTGTACCTGCGTGTACGCATCTTCTGAACTATTCTCCTGCGTACTTCTTAATTTTCAACATTTTGAGAGCCTGATCAGAGCATTGCCACTTGAGGGTGTTGCCATCAAGTACAACATCTGTAACATAGAGCCATACCAGAATCATAATGCCAACAGGTTGTATGAGTGGTTAGTGGTGCCTTTTGGACTCACTGATGCACCTAGCATATTCATGATATTGATGAATGAAGTCTTGAAGGAATATGGAGGCAAGTTTGTTATTGTTTATCTTGATGATATTCTAGTTTTTAGTAGAAGTAAAGAAGAAGATCTAGAGCATCGTAAGTTTGTTTTAAGAACTCTGCAGAAAGAGAAACTACTGATAAATTTGAAGATATGTAGTTTCATGAAAGAAGGATTAATTTACTTGGGATTTGTAGTTTCTAAAGAAGGGTTGAAAATGGATCCAAAGAAAGTCCAAGCAATTTGGAACTGGCCTATTCCAAGGAATATATTTGAGGTAAGAAGTTTTCATGGTCTTGCAAGTTTTTATAGGAAATTTATCACAGGTTTTAGTAATATTTGTGCACTAATTCTTGAAACAATCAAGGAGACTAATCAGCCATTCAAGTGGACAGAAGCAACAGACATGAATTTTAAGTTGCTGAAGAGGAAAATCACAGAGAAACCAGTTTTAGCTTTACTTGATTTTGAAAAAGTATTTCAAGTAGAAACAGACGCTAGTGGAGTTTCAATTGGAGCAATTTTGAGTCAGGAACAAAGACCAATATCATACTTTAGTGAGAAATGAAATGACGCTAAGAAGAAGTATTCTTCTTATGATAAAGAATTTTATGCTATTGTACAAGCCTTAAAAAAATGGAGACATTATTTGCTACCAAAGGAGTTTATATTGTATTATGACAATCATGCATTACAGTTCATAAACAACCAGCCAAAATTGAACCAGAAACATGCCAAGTGGGTAGAGTTTTTGCAGAGCTTTACTTTTGTGATAAAACACACAAGTGGTAAGTTGAACAAAGTTGTTGATGCTTTAAGCAGGGTAAATTTCATTGTGCAAGAATTAAAAGTTGGTGTTGTAGGATTTGAAGAAATGGTTGATATGTATAAAGATGATGCAGATTTCAAAGATATTTATGTAGCAGTACAAAATCCAATAGTTCATAACAGAAGTCAGTGGTTAGATTATCTTATCCAAGGAGGTTTATTGTTTAAAGGCAACAAGTTGTGCATTCCCAAATGTTCTATGAGGGAAAACATAATAAAGGAGAAACACAATAGAAGATTATCTGGTCACTTTGGACAAGCCAAAACCTTTGCTTAGGTAAATGCTTTTTACTATTGGCCAAAGATGCAAACTGATGTTAAGATATTTGTTGAGAAGTGCAGGATATGTCAGCATGCTAAAGGGAGAAGCCAGAATATAGGATTGTACCAGCCATTACCAATACCAGAACGACCATGGGATGCAGTTAGCATGGATTTTGTTTTGGGGTTACCTAAAACTCAAAGGGGGAATGATTCCATTTATGTTGTGGTAGATAGATTTTACAAGATGGCACATTTCCTTGCATGTAAGAAGACTAGTGATGCAACACATATTGCTAATCTATTTCTTTTATAAATTGTAAGATTACATGGATTTCCTGTAAGTATTGTGTTTGATAGAGATACAAAGTTTGTAGGGAATTTTCAGAGAATTCTTTGGAAGAAACAAGGTGCTAACCTAAGTTTCATTTCAGCATTCCATCCTCAAATAGATGGATAGACCAAAGTGGCAAACAAAAGATTGGGGAACATATTGAGAAGTTTAGTGTATCAAAATCCTAAGCAGTGGGATTTAGCACTAGCTCAGGTTGAGTTTGCTTATAATGACACTCCAAACCGAAGTATTGGAATGAGTCCATTTCATATTGCTTTTGGGATGAATCCAAGAGGTGTGTATGAGCTCAAAAATTTGGGTAAACAGGAGACAAGAAGTGCAAAATCTGAAGAGTTTGCAAAGCAGATGCAGAGAATACAAGAAGATGTCAAAGACAAATTGTAGGAAAGTAGTGGAAAATACAAAAAGAGAGCTGATATGAAAAGAAGAGAGAAAGAATTCCAATTGGGAGATTTAGTGATGGTGTATTTGAGAAAAGAAAAATTTTCTGCTAAGACTTACAATAAACTAAAAATGAAAAAGATAGGACCATGTAGAATTGTAAGAAAGTTTTCAACTAATGCTTATGAAATTGAATTGCCAGAAGGAATTGGAATATCACCTATCTTCAATGTTGCAGATTTGTATCCATACAAAGAGATAGAGATAGAGCTACAAAAGGAAGATACAGAAGATGAAGTTCAAACTTTGAATTGGGAAGAAAAAATGCCAAAGACAGTTTAGAAAGAGGTGGAAGCTATTTTGGAGAAAAGAGTATCCAAAAGAACTAGAGGACGAGTTTATTTTCAATATCTAGTCAAATGGAAAGGACAACCAATGGAGGATGGTAGTTGGTTGACAACAGCAGAGTTGCAGAAGTACAGAGTAAAGCCTGAAAGTCCGAGGAATGATTCTTTTCTTCTCTGGGAGTCTAATGCAGGAGCATTTGGACTTAGCCAACAATGTGATTTTTTGTTCACATGTTGTGGCTAAATGAGTTAAATTTCATTGACCTGAGCCGTCAAACGTTAGTTTTGGTAGAGATGGTTGGATCTCTCGAAAATGATCTTTACTTCATTATTATAATAATTAGAAAATTGTATTATTTTAGACTAAGGGGCAAGTTGTTAGCATAGGTGTGTAACAGAGCTTAAGAATAGAGAATTGATTCTTAGATTGATTAAAATAGCGATCGAGTTGTTAGTGCAGTTAGAATAGGATTTGACTCATAAAAGAGAAGAAAATGTAATGGAGAGGGATTGGCTAGGATGATTGAGAATTGAGTGAGAAGCGAGAGTTTGAGTGATAGATAGGGTTTTGAGATTGAGACAGAGGTCAAATAAATTGCTATAATTGAGCCGAGAGGGCGAAGACTCTGTAACTTCTATTATATTGAATAAATTGATTCAGTGTGCAACTGTGTGTTAATCCTGGTGCAAAATCTCATTTACATCTGTGTATCTACGTTCTAAAACCTAACCAGGTATTTCCTCTATTTTCACGCTTTAATTGTAAATCTCAACGTTTATGTGTTTATTATTAATCGTGGTCATTTAGTGTTAATGGGTAATCTTGGAATTAAGTGCTAAACATTTATTAAGCGTTTTATTAAAGTTTGATTTAATGCAGATGGGTTGTATTAGAAAAGTGGGAAGTAGTATATCGCGTGCCTTTCAAGTTGTAAGCGGTAATATTCTGAGTCTGCGCGATTAGTTTTAGTGCTCAACATGTCGTAACCGGAGGAGAGAGAAAACAACTTTTATCGCATGCCTCCGAAGTGATAAAGATCGTGCTTGAATCCACGCGAAATCATGCGGTGACCGTTGGATCAGACGAACAGATCGACGGTAGAAAATCAGCGAGCTAGTTAGTGATCGAGGTGAGTGATGACCGTTAGATCTGAAGAGAGGAGATCAATGACATAGAGTGAAGAGCCTGCTAAAAAGGGAAAGTCAATGTGGGATCGACGTGTTTAGGAAAAAATGGGACCCTCAGGATAAAGTAAGCCACATATAGAATCTACTTGAACACATCTGATTGGTTATAAATTAACCAATAGTCTATTTTCAAGACAACCACCTTATTTTGATCAACCTCCTGCGTCACATCACAATGATGGATACCCTCCAATTTTTGAGATACCAATTTTTTTAGGTTTACATCATCTTGGGAACCTAGAGATGTAAGTATATACCCTTTCTTTCAATCTTTTTGAACAAAATACTGCGACACAAATATAGTAGATAATTATGATGAGAATTTATCAAAACAAATTACGTGTGTTTATGCTCATTTTATTTATTTGATCATCATAATATCTCATAAGATATTCTGGCATTCTACAAAAGCATTATGTATATTATTATATAGAGGAGCTAATGAGTCTAATATCTTCAAAACCTTCACTGTATCATTTCTGTTGTAATACTTGTGAGTTATAGCTCGATCAAAGGAAGAATCTGACCTATGACAGTATAGTTGAAAGACAACCTTTGAATTAAATACATCCAACATAAAGTGGTCTCAAAATCATTGTAATTTTGAGTCTACTCTATTATGCATCATTAACCAAAAGAAAATAATGGTACAAAGATTCTTTCCTTAAAAAGTGACAAGCCTATAACTAACTCCAAACATGATGTGCCCAGAAGGCATCCTGAAGTAAAACATCCATCCTTAGAACTATGCTAAATGAAAATATAAGTATTTATCATACCAAAACAAAGTACATACAATATAAGGAATGAAAATATCTAGCCTAGGAGGCTATAAATTATTGTCTCCATTGAAAGCTTCCATTTAGAACTAGAAGATTGGTGTGAGTGTGAACATTGAAATGTCTTGAAAGTCCTGATAAAGGGAAAGATAAATAATTGGCACTTGAAAACAATGTAACTGGGAGGGAAAAATTACAAATTTATAAAATTCAAAAGTTTTTAAATGCAAGAAATAACAAAGATTCCATCAAATGGCAAAGACATTGAAACACATATGGATCAACAAATAATTCCAAACACAATATACACAGAAAAAGCCTCAAATTGGTAAAAGGACCATGTAGTTGTGAACAATGTCTTTTTATGCAATTATTTTCTTCCATAAAAGAAGTCTAATAATATTTGACATTATAATAAGAAATAACCTCGGTAAAAAATGCATAGAAAAAATAAATAAATGACCTGTAACTTAAGCCATTGGAATTTTAAGTTACATTTCCATATGGATCGTAACCCAATATCTTAGCTCCTTGCAAATCACTCAATGCCTCAAGTCCTTTGGTTCTTTCTTTCACCAAACACTCAGGACAATACCAATCCCCTTCAGGTAAAAAATATTTTGAAACACCAACACATATAGAATGATATGTAGCGGGATAACTATCACAACAAATTAAAGTATCATTCATTCCACAAAGGCAACACTCATCACTATTCAGATTTCTACAGATCTTATTTTGTCATCTTTAGTGGTCTAGTTGCAGTGTAATTTGCACTATAATGTTGTCTTATCTCCCACATAATTTACATTCTTAACAAGAATTTGATTTGAAATGGAGCTTCCATGGTCATCTGTTTTAGTGTAGTGTAATTCCTCATTTTCTTTCCATAGACGTCTACATACCCTCCCATGCCTCAATTTTTTAACTAACCGTAGACCAGGGGCTGAGTTAACATTTATATCAGTCTCTACATTTGGCTCTTCATTTAGCCACATGCTGATTTCTACCCTTATTTCTTTAGCTTCCATGAAATAATCCCAGAGAAACTATAAAATAGTAAATTTTATAGGCACTGGTGTCTTGTAGTACTCACCATCCAAAATATTTAGACAACTAACCTTTTGGCCATAGAGTTTACTAAATCTTTGCTCTGTTAGGTATTCTACCAAATAAACTGGTTGTTTTATCGAGTCTACAAAACTATATTCTTGGTGCCTACACAATGAAAATGCAAATTGATTAAACATTGAAAGTTCAACAAGCTTAGAATAATGAATATCGAGACAAAATAATAAAAATTACCTCTAATGATAAAACAATGTAGTAATCGGAATAGGAATAGGAAAATAGTCTGTTAAATGTCTATTACCTATCCATGTCTATAGTGGGGATTTAGCACAATCATAAGGAAAACAGACCAATCAGGCAACCATTATTGAAAACACTAAAAATTTTAAGGTATGTTTGGAGAAAACCAGTAAAAATTCTTATACTGTAGAGTTCCAAACAAACAAAAGGACATTAAAAAGGGCACGAGTCTTTCATTCTAGTAATTAAGGATCACATGCCATAAATAAGTGAAAAAAATCCTTAAAAGTTTTCAGTCTATAAGAATATCAATCCCTGAACACACAAACAATTGCATGTTTTTTGTTTCTATAGTTTCCTCTTATAGGAACCTGAGTTTCATATTAGAATATTTCTATTTAGACGTTCTAATTTATTCATTAAATCCAAGAGAAACTTATTAATCTGTTGTAGAAGGTACAACCACTCTCCAAAATTTTGGCCTGCACCCAATTTTAGAGCCTCCCTTGAGAGTTCCACTTGATGACTGCACACACTCGGGTTCACTCCGTGAGCTCACGTGAGTCTTTGCATTCCCCTTGCTTGTTCATTTCACCAAGTCTTGCATGTTGATGTCAAATTCATGCTTGCAACCATGCTCTGGTTAAGGTCAAAGTCTTCGCTTCATGTCTACTTGTTGTGTTCACTATGAAAACATCTGTCGCACTCACGCACAGAGTCACATTCATTGTCGCGCAAGCGTCGTCATGGTCGACCAACGAACAATCAAAAGTGTCACACTTATCTCCTACATCGTCTATTAGCCATGTTTTACATACATGTCTGGATGATTTGAGCCGTCTCGTCGTCAAGTCATGTAAGTGTGTGTTGCAAGATCACATATGCATCATTCACTCGTTCACACACTTAGTCATTTTGCTAAAGTTCTGACAACTAGGCTCCCCTTTGACAGCTGGATCATCAACCCATCATTGACTCTATCGATTGTCACCCAGAACATCGCAGGAGATCCAAGAAAGTCATTTAAAGATGTTCTTCCTGCAAGCAAATCAATTAGTCTCCATGTTGGTCAACCAAAGAGTTTGACCCGACAGCCTCCTCGGGACTGACTCCATTGAAAAATTTCACAGAGGTTGCAATCATTGCTCGCTTTGCTGCTGCGAAAATTGCATAGATAGGCCAGACAGACACCCATTGCCCGTCCCTCTCTCTCTCTCAAGAAATTGTGCAATTTTTTCAGCTAGCCCTCCCGACAGTCGACTAGCTGCTCATTTAGAAAATTGCGCAATTTTCATGAGTAGGACCTTTGCTTCCTAGCTGTCCGCTCAACTCAGAAATTGAACAGAGATGATCAGCAGTTTGAACTCCCAGAGTTAGTGCAATTTCTCTTGCCAGCAGCAGATTGCCAGTTCCCTATAGGAATTGTGCAGTTTCTGCTACCAAGCTCTCGACAACTGACTAGTATTAGTTCCCCTCAGGAATTGCATAGTTTCTGCTCCCAGTGACCCAACAACCAGCTGTTAGTTCCCTCCAGGAATTGCGTAGTTTTGGCTACCAAGCTCTTGGCCAGTTCCTCCAAAACATTGCATAGTTTTTACTGTCAAACCTCGCTTCCCACTCGTTCTGAAAATTGCACAAATTTTGCCTACCCAACCTTCCTGCAGCCTAGACTGTACCCCTAAAAAACTGGGCAGTATTGTCCTCTAGAAGGGCCAGACCTCGCAGACAGTCACTGTCAATCTGGATTTCCCATCCCCATCATCCAGTGACTCTTGTATAATTTTCATCAGCAGTGCCCGGAGCCTCCATCCCGCCTCGCGAGCACATGCAAAAGGGCAGGTTCATCAATGGAGGAACAAAAGATGCATGCAAAGAGATGTGCTGATGAACAGACGATCATGAAAATATGTGTTCTTGGATAGACGGATGAGAAAACATGCAATATGTGCTCACACATGGACGAACAAATGAACATGCACCTTTCATGAACATACAAACCTGTCAAGCCTTCAAACATACAAGAAAGGAGCAACGTACAAAAGCAACATCAAGTGAACTAACAACCATCAAAGACTCTACGCACTTTTCCATGCGAAGGTGAAGTTATGACACACCATGAGGACATCCATCACCCAACAACACTACAACTCAACATGCTCACCAAAAGTAACACGAATGTATCTGCACTTTCATGTCGAGTCATGTCGTCCACATCTCCACTATGGGCCATATTTTCTATCAATGTAATGTAATGTGGAAGTCGAAGACACCCACTTGTTGTACAAAGAGTCATGTAAAGTCAAAAATTCACGAAAGTCAAATAGTCATGAGGGTAGTCGAATAGCCACAAGGGTTAGTTTCACCCTTGGCTATAAATACCCCCTCATTTGTACATGCAAAATATTTTTTCACCTCAACTCCTCCCACATAGCCAAGATAGTCTGTAACCTTTTCTTTGAGGAGTAAGTAGTGGCTCCAATGCCCCTCACACGGGGTTAGTGATGTATGGTGTAATGATGTGTCTTGGAACTTTCGCTTAATTCAGAAGCCTGCTAATAGGCCAACACGTTTTCACACATGTATTGTAACTATTGTAAGACTAATCTTTAACACTTGTGATGCATGCTTCTTTAACCTGTGTTTCACATGTGAACTATGTTGTAATACAATCTATTAATGAAAATGTGTTGTATATGTTGTTAACACTTTCTCGCCCGTGTAGACTACTCTCCCGGACACCAGACAAACCTTTCACATAAACTTGCTGTAAACAACCGTTGCACTCATGTGGACTAATCCATTGATTGTTATATGTGTTATCTTCCCTTGTGTGTTGTGACTACCACATCCATGTGGACTGCTCTGCTGGAAGCTATGCGTGTCCTATTGTGTTGTTTGTTCTAGCAGATTTGGGACTTCTCTTGACCGACTTGGGACTCACTCTCACTTTCTCCCTCTACAGTGAAAGAACCATTGAAACAAGTGACACTTACACTCACCAGGCACACGAACCTCACTTCTCGAAGAAAAAGCAGACCACTCGCCTGTGCTAACAAAAAGAGTTGAGGCAAATCCTTAAGATAATGGCAATTGATCCATCATACCAGATGGGACTCCCACACGAAATGGTGTGAGGTCTAGTTGGGACTTCATACCAAGGTGATCCCCTGAATGTTGGGGGGTCCAGCACCATCAAGATTTTTGGCGCTAGAAAGAGGGCAACTAGTTGTATATGGATGAACATCCTCTCACACTCATTCATCAACCATCTGGTCAAGGTAGTAACTCACACTCCCTCTCACCTACACGGGACTATGCAATTGGTTACTCCTTACTTCCCAGGATTGAACACGAGATTTTGTATCATCAACTTCACTCCATCCGTCCCATCACTCGCCAATTCGCGAAAGTAGTCAGAATGATCCCAAGACCCCAACGATGCTACTCAAAGAATTAGGAAGCCAGAAGATGGAGGGAAAAGAAAAGGTAAAAGACTTCAATCAAAGGTTTACACGCATATTGAATAGGTTTGCAGTGGACACTAAACCTCATGACTCCATCACTTTTTATTACTACATGTCTGCACTGCCAAACAATGTTTCACAGTTCGTCAAGCGAGTTGCGAAAAAAACACTCTTGGAAAATTGCAACGAGGCTATTGCTGTTGAGAAATACATGCGTGCAATTGGAGTCATCAAGGATGATGAATCAACAAAGGACTCCAAATATGCGAGTAGGAAATCCAAAGAGATGGTGAGAAAGGGTAGACACAAGGAAGCAACTGATATTGAAACCCTCAATCACATTGTCAAGAACTTGACTATGGAAGTGTCTGAGCTCAAACAACGGAAAATAGACACATTTGCAAGCAGCCATCCGCCTAGGTAGAGACAGGTAAGCAACTCATCAAGCAACAATCGACCCTCTCTGAAAACTATGCATAGCTATGTCTTCCAAGTTGAACAATGTTCAGATCCTAAATTCTATTCATACCATGAAGAATATCACCCTGAGAACTCTTGTTCAGACTGGAAGCGAGTCGTGAACTCTGTATGCAGTCATACATTCGATGTGGAAAATAGTATGCAGGAGCAGTTGGTAGACACTAATAATGACGAATAGATTGCAGTTGATGAACTATCAAGTTCTGGGCATGTGGTGAACACATATCAGTGCTTGCAAGCAAGGTCGAAGACGAACACTGAGAAGCAGCCCCAAAAGAAAAATGACCGATACAATATCAAGAATAAAGGGGCTCCCCTTACAATTGAGGAAGCATAAGAAAAGATGAGACTGTTGTTTGTTAGGATATTCCGACACATAGGATATAGTTAAGTTCAACTTGGTCTAGTATAGAGTTAGGTTAGAGTTAGGTAAAGTGTGTTTCTTTACCGTTGTACATTTTGTAACTTACAATCCGACGGTCACGATATGTAGTGATCCGACGGTTCACTCTCACCTCGGTATTACCGACACTTGATCCGTGGCTTGACACCCGATTGGTCCATGAGTTCTATTTAAAGCGCATGGAGGGTCATTGTTCGGGTAATCCGTGCATGAGAGAAGCTTATGTAAATTTTCATTCTTTGATTAATAAATTGTCTGTACCCACGTTGGGACAGGCCGTGGACTGTTTCCCTCCTTGCACTCTGAGGGTTTTAACCACGTCAAAAATACTGGTGTATTGATTTGAGATCTGGTTGTGAGCGGTGTCCTTTTGGTATTCTTCTGTGGAACTTACCCTGTAAATTCCTACATGGTATCAGAGCTATTTGAGGGCCGCGTCCGTTGGTGATCCAAATCTGAAGCCGGTAGAACTGCATGCGGCTGTCGTTTCCTAGATCTGCTGTTTCTGACTGCTTTCGGGCCGAGAGGACTGCTCTGTTGCATTCGGAGCATCTGTTTCAGTGAGGAACCCCTTTCGTTTCACGCGAAAAGGTTTCCGGTAGCCCTAGCTGCGTCATTTTTCAGATCGGGAGGTATACAGTGTTTTTTTTTTTTGCAGTTTACTGTCATTTTCTCTCTGCTTATTTCGGTTTCGGTTTATTTAGCCTTTTTTTTTCCCGGATCTATACCTTTCATTTCTGCGTATGCTCTTTGCCCTGCGACTCTGTGCGATCTGGGCAAATCAGAAACAGAAAGAAAGGATTTTTCTCATGCGTATGCTCTTTTCCCTGCACCTTAGTGTGATCTCGGAAAATCAGAAACATTGAGGAAAATATTTAGTTTTTCGGCTAAAAGCTAACTTTGAGATTTTTTTTTAAATTTCTAGTTTTTTGGCTAAAGCTAACTTCGAGCCGTAAGGTTCGTTTTTCTTTGGATATTCGTGTTGGGTTTTGTGTTTTGTGTTTTGTAGGGGAAAAGAGTCTTCCCAAGGCAAGCACGCAAATCGAGGCCCCCCCCCCCCCCCCCCCCCCTCTCTCTCTCTCTCTCTCTCTCTCTCTCTCTCTCTCTCTCTCTCAAATCTTTTGTATAGATCAATTGGTTCAAAGACCTTTTAAGAGAGTAGAGGTCTTGGGTTCAAGTCTCCATTTTGTGGGGGCGGATTTTTTCATTCCCGCACATTCGCGCACTTTGCCGGCAACGTCAACAATTTTTTTTCAAAAAGCCATAACTTCTTCATCCGGAAGCCTTTTTCAGAGCCGTTTTTTTTAAAACCGCCTATTTTTTCGAGATCTATCCATTGGACCACTTACTTTCAGCATCTTCAGCTTCAGTTGTTTTTCAAAAATGGAAAGTCCATGCCAAGTCATTCTTGACAGCACTAACTACTTCCAATGGGTAGCCTACATGGGAGATTTACTTAGAAGTAAAGGTCTCTTCAGAATAGCCACAGACCAAGAGAAGAAACCCAAAGATGAAGACAAGGCCGAAAAATGGGAAAATCGACAAGATCAAGCACGTGGTTTGATAGGAATGTCTGTTTCTCCTGATCTTAGATTCCACATTGCAGAAATTGAAACTCCTCATGAAGCATTAGAAAAACTTGCTAAAGTTTTTGGGATTAAAAATGAAATTAGAGCCCATCAACTTGAAAATGAGCTGCTTACTTTGGATCCTAATAATTTTTCTTGCATTGAAGATTTCTTGTCAAAATTCAAGAACCTTAGATATCTCTTGGAAGGTGTTAAAGTTAAGAAAGATGATGGTAACCTTATTTATTCCATCCTTACTAAGTTGGGCCAGCCTACTCTGTATTTGTTTCCACTTTCCATTCTACCAGGGAAGCTTTCATTTGTCAAGGCAAAGACTACAAGCCCCCTTCCTTTGACTCCTTTTGTGATTCCTTAATAAGAGAACAAGAAAAACTCTTACACCTTGGTCTTCTTAATCTTGGAAACTCTTCCACAAAAGCGTTAGCCGCCCAGCAGTATCCAAATTCAAAGAATCCTAAGAAGTCTTATCCTCAAAGGAATGGTCCTAAACCAACTCAGCCTCAAGATGAAAGATCATTTCAGCAATATGATAAGACCAATAAAAACAAATGGAAGAAGACTGAAAGACATTGTAACTTTTGTAATCGAGATGGCCACTTAGAATCTAAATGCTTTAAGAAGATGGAAGCCTTGGAAGCCGCAATGAAGAAACATAACATCCATCTGGAGCCTACTTCAACTTCAACTTCCGGAACGGCATTTTCTGCATGTCATCGTCAATCATCTCAGTCTGGTTATGCATTAAATGTATCTTCTTCTTCTTCTCATTCTCATGAGTGGCTCATTGATTCTGGAGCCTCTTGTCACATGGCCAAAAACCAAGCCATGTTTTCTTCTTTAAATGATTGTAACACCAAAAATATATATGTTGGTGATGATAGATCTCTTAATGTTGTAGGGACTGGAACTGTTCATCTAGACAATGGTCAGTTCAATGATGTATTATGTGTTCCAAACTTATCCTGCAACCTTCTATCTGTCTATCAGATAACTCATTCAGGTGAAGGTAAAATTGTTGAATTTTCACCTCATGATGTTGTAATCAAGGATCTAAAAGATCCTAAACAGATTCTAGCTACTGGTCTTGCTGATGATTCCAAAAGGTTGTATAAGTTTCACAACTTTGGGTCATCCCATCTTCCCTCAGTATTTGTTGCTCATAATGATGAAGTGAGCAAACTTTGGCATGAGCGGTATGGTCACTTAAACTATCGCTCCCTTCAGCATCTATGTAAAGAAAACATGGTGACAGGTCTTCCTATGGTATCTTGCAAAGATGGTGTTTGTTCCGGATGTGTACTCGGAAAACATCATCGGGACAGTTTTGACAAACGTGCCTCTTGGCACGCCTCAGCCCCTTTACAGCTTGTGCACAGTGATTTATGTGGTCCTCTTCCTGTTGCTTCATTCTCTGGCTGCAAGTACTTCTTAACTTTCATTGATGATTTCTCTAGACGCACTTGGGTATACTTCTTAAAACTCAAGAGCGAAGTATTTACCACCTTTTTGGCCTTCAAAGCATTCGTTGAAAAACAATCTGGACATCAAATTCTTAAGCTAAGAACTGATAATGGTGGAGAATATGTTAAAAATGCATTCATCAACTTTTGCACCGAAAATGGAATTCAAATGCAACATACTGTTCCATACACTCCACAACAAAATGGTGTAGCTGAAAGGAAAAATCGCACCTTAAAGGAAATGGCTAATTGTATGCTGCAATCTAAAGGACTCAGTCTTAGTTTTTGGGCCGAAGCAATTAATTGTGCAAATTATATAATCAATCGCACTCCTACTAAGGTTCTAGAGAATATCACTCCAGAAGAAGCTTGGAGTTCCATTAAACCAGATGTAAGTCACTTTCGTGTGTTTGGAAGTGAAGCATGGGCCCATATTCCAGATGAAAAGCATAAAGCCTTAGAACCTAAGAGTGAGAAATGTACTTTTGTTGGATATTCTGAAGATGTAAAAGGCTATAGACTTATTCCATTTAAGTCCAAAAATGTTATCATTAGAAGAGATGTAAAATTTGATGAAAATAAATCGGCCTGCGAGCCTAGTCCGGCGGATGTGCCACCTCTTCCTATCTCTTCTATCTTTGAAAACATTTCTTCTTCTGATGATGAAAGCGAGGATGATAATCCTTCCCCACCTTCTCAGGATCCTCAACTTCCAAGATGGGTCCGTGCTACTCGGGATGCAGCAGGTGATCTTGCCGGTGATCCTACAGATCAGCGACGTACACGTTCTCAGTTTGAAAGAGCCTCTTCTTTACTGGCTCAAGCTCCAGTAAATCATGATCCTGACACTTTTGCAGAAGCTTCAGGCCATCCACATTGGGAAACAGCTATGAATGAAGAATATCATTCATTGATGACAAATGATACATGGGATCTTGTTCCTCTACCAAAGGGACGCAAACTTGTTAGATGCAAATGGGTTTACAGAACCAAGTATGGACCAGATGGGAAAGTTGATAAACATAAAGCTCGTCTAGTTGCTAAGGGCTTTTCACAGGTTGAAGGCATTGACTACACTGAAACCTTCTCTCCAGTTGCCAAAATGAACTCTATCCGCCTTGTTCTTTCCCTTGCTGCCTCTTTAAAATGGGAAGTCCATCAAATGGATGTTAAATCTGCCTTCTTGCATGGGGACTTGCAGGAAGAAATCTATATGGAACAACCCATTGGCTTCATACAAACAGACTCCAGCCTCGTTTGTCGACTTAAGAAATCCCTTTATGGCCTCAAGCAAGCTCCTCGAGCTTGGTATGCCAAAATGGATAGCTTTCTTTTAGAATCTGGCTTTTCTAGGTGTCATTCTGACAATACTGTCTACACCAAGAAAGTGGGCAACTCTCTCATCATCCTTGTTCTTTATGTTGATGATCTTATTCTTACTGGTAGTGATCCCAACCTTATAAACCATGTGAAGTCCAGCCTTAAAAAGAAATTTGAAATGACAGACTTAGGACACTTACACTATTTTCTCGGTCTTCAAGTCTTGCAATCCCAAGAGGGTATTTTCCTTTCCCAGTCCAAGTATGCTTGTGATATTCTTCGTCATTTTCACATGGAAGACTGTAAGCCAGCCCCTTCTCCCTTTCAGTCTGGAGTCAAACTTTCAGTCTCTTGTACTTCTCCTGAAGTTGATGCTACCTTATACCGTCAACTTGTCGGAAAACTCTTGTATTTAACCCATACTCGTCCTGATCTTTCCTTTGTTGTTGGCCTTGTTGCTCGTTTTATGCAAAACCCCCGTGAAAGTCATTGGAAAGCAGCTAAAAGAATACTTCGTTATGTTCGAGGTACAATACAGTTTGGGATTCATTACAGTGCCAAAGCAGCTCCTCTGTTAGTTGGTTTCACTGATTCTGATTGGGCTGGTGACCTTGATGATCGGAAGTCTACTGCCGGTTATGTCTTCACTCTTGGTTCAGGACCTATTACATGGGCTTGTAAGAAACAGGCTGCCATTTCTCTTTCGTCAGCAGAAGCAGAGTATCGTGGTGCCGTGGAAGCTAGTAAGGAAGCCTTGTGGCTTCGTCAGATCCTATCAGAGTTTGGCTTTGAGCAGCAGCATCCAACCACACTTTGGTGTGATAATCAAAGTGCCATTCAGCTATGCAAAGATCCAGTCCAGCATCAGCGCAGCAAACACATTGAACTACACATGCACTTCATCAGAAAGCTCATTCTTGACCATGTTCTTGAAGTGCAATATTGTCCAACGGATGATCAGGTTGCAGACATCTTCACAAAGGCTCTCACAGAGGCGAAGTTCACTAAACTTCGATATATGCTTGGAGTTCAGGAAGTTGTCACTAAGGGGGGATAGGCTCTAGTGCCTCCTTCCTTCTCCTATTGTGTCATATTTGTAAATCCTTCAATCCTATCCCAAGTTGTTCTTAAGGGGGGATGTTAGGATATTCCGACACATAGGATATAGTTAAGTTCAACTTGGTCTAGTATAGAGTTAGGTTAGAGTTAGGTAAAGTGTGTTTCTTTACCGTTGTACATTTTGTAACTTACAATCCGACGGTCACGATATGTAGTGATCCGACGGTTCACTCTCACCTCGGTATTACCGACACTTGATCCGTGGCTTGACACCCGATTGGTCCATGAGTTCTATTTAAAGCGCATGGAGGGTCATTGTTCGGGTAATCCGTGCATGAGAGAAGCTTATGTAAATTTTCATTCTTTGATTAATAAATTGTCTGTACCCACGTTGGGACAGGCCGTGGACTGTTTCCCTCCTTGCACTCTGAGGGTTTTAACCACGTCAAAAATACTGGTGTATTGATTTGAGATCTGGTTGTGAGCGGTGTCCTTTTGGTATTCTTCTGTGGAACTTACCCTGTAAATTCCTACATTGTTGAGGAAGGCTGATCCACCGGCTGCCCCAAAGAAGAAAACATAGAACAAGTCCAGGAAGATAGTGGTGGACAAAAGCATGTCCATGAGCAATAAGCTACAAAACACTCTGTCAGACGACACAGAGATCCATTCCACCCCGAACACCTCGGTGAGTTTAACACCTCTCAGATACAACATTGTATATGACATGAAGAAAACTCGAGTGAACATCTATTTGTTTGAGCTAGCTAAGATCCAGAGTAATTGAGACATCTTGCTGCGTGCATTGGGACAAACAACAATAGACAGTGAAGCCTCTACCAGCAAGGGAGCAAGCACACCTCCCGAATCACTTTCCACTGTGCTCAACACACTCCGGATGGAAGAAGTGGTCTCAGGTTTCCTTCCATTCCTTATATCATTCAAAATATTTAACTACAATGTTCACAACTGCTTGGCTGATTATGGCACGATAGTCAACGACATGCTGCTCTCCATTGCGAAAAAGATCAATGCAAAATGGAGCAAGACATCCACACAAATCATAGACGTGATCATACGATTATCTCATGACGGTCGAATCCACTAATGCATCAACATAGTGGTTGTGGACATACCTGAAGCATACAGTCTACTACTCAGCAGAGACTTGTCCAGTAAGCTAGACAGATACTTTGCTACAGATTGGTCTCACATGTAGCTTCCGTACAAGGGAAAATGCAACCAGATTTGGGTGTCATCCGAGAGGTATATGAAACATAATGTCACTCCCCTTAACTGAGAGAATGAACCATTGGCCTTCGCAGAGCTCATGTTTGGGAACTTCCTCCTCGAAAGAACATTGGGGTTTTATCCCGCGCGGCAAGCGCTAACCCCACCAAACATGCAGTTGGGACTCCTTCCTTGCCCAACTGATGGTAATGAAACTTGTACAGTACATTGTACCAATAGTAGTAATAGTAGAAGCAACAATAGTAATAGTAGTACTAAAACATCAAGTGGTCCGTGTACAGACAAGTTGTCGACCATGTACTTTGATGGATCAAAGACACAGGGAGACTCAGGATCTGAATGTGTCTTGATTGACCATATGGCAGGAAGCATCTGGTTTCAAGTCGGTTGGAGTTCAAGTGCACGAACAATGCTGCTGAGTATGAAGCACTTGTGTTAGGATTGTAGAAGGGCATCAACCTCAACGTGGTCGTGCTTGAAGTGGTAGGTGATTCAGAGATAATGGTATGACAGGTATGTAACACCATTCACTTTTTGTCACCGCATATCAAAAGTTACCAGCAAGAGGTTTTGCGACTAATATCAAACTTCCAAGCATTTAACATCATTGTTGTACCACGTACGCGTAACGTAGCTTCCAATGTTCTGGAAAAAGTAGCTTCGAGAATGTCACTGATTAGGGATAGATTTACTATTAAAATTCTGTACAAACCATCTATCCGGGATAACATAACTAATTTACACGTGTTTAATGATGATAAACAGATACTGCATTTCATGGCCAACACTGATGTTTTCAAAGATGCAACGACAGATGATGATGAGCATGAGCGCTCTCTGCAAGCAGAAGCTGGTGACAAGAAAGGCCACCTTATCACGAAAAATGTGCCAACATTGGAAAGGATTTATTATTTGCAGGAATGTTTTCAGGGCCAAGGAATAGCAAGACCCACAATTCCACCATAAGGCATGAACTGATAAACCCAAGAACAGAGCAAGATCTGAAGTTTGTAAATCTTGGTACATGTTATACACAACAAGAGCGACAAGCCTTTATCTACTTGTTCAAACAATACTGAGATGTGTTCGCATGGATGCATGATGATTTGAAAACTTATGACACGCGGATCATCCAACACATCATCTTGATCAAGGAAGGGGTCAAGCCATATTAACAAAAGATGAGGAAAGTACATCCGTCACTTGAACCCCTAATATGAAAAGAGCTCACTAAGCTATTGGATGCATGGATCATATACAAAATTCACCATTCCACATGGGTTTCAAATCTTGTTCCTGTACATAAGAAGTTTGGGGAAATCTTCTTGTGTGTTGATTTCTAGAACGTAAACTGCACCTTAGAAAAAGACAACTACCCGTGTTGTCTATGGACCACATTTTACAAATAGTATCTGGGGCACAATTGTTTTCTCTCCTTGACGGTTTCTCAAGATACAATCAGGTTCTAGTAGCAGAACCTGATAGACTTAAAACTACTTTTCGTACCAAGTGGGGTACGCTTGCTTACATACGAATGCCATTTGGGCTTGTGAATGCAAGCACAACCTTTCAAATTTTTGCAGACTCATCAGATAGAGCGTAGTGGTATACCTTGATGATGTGACTGTGTTCTCAAAAAAACGAGAAGATCACATACGCCATCTGAAGAAAATTTTTGAGTGATGTCGGAGATACGGGATTTCCTTGAATCCCAAAAAGAGCATTTTTGTGATGTCTGAGGGGAACCTTCTTGGACACATTTTTTCCAAAAGTGGGATCAAGGTGGATCCTGACTGGGTCTAGGATATTATGCAGATCCCTCACCTAGTCAACAAGAAAGTCATGCATTACTTCTTGGGAAAGATAAACTTCCTTTGGAAGTTCATCTTGGATTATGAGCAGATAGTTAAGCCCATGCAAGACATGATCAAGAAAGACGTAGTCTACAGCTGGGGCGAGAGGGAAAAGTACACATTGCCTAGATCAAGAAATCCATTGCAGAAGCGCCTGCACTCTACATCCCAGAATTCAAGAAGGATTTCTTGCTATACACCTTTGCGTTTGATAATTCACTAATTGTAGTGCTCACTTAGAAGGATGAGATGAACGATGAATGCCCAATCTCCTTCATGAGCATAAGCATGCAGGGACCAGAACTCAACTACCCCACCCTTGATAAGCAAGCTTATTAAGTTTACAAGGCAGTGAAACACTTCATGCCCTACTTGCTGAAGAACCACTACATAGTCTTCATTCATCACACATAAGTTCACACATTTCTTGTACAACAAGAATTGGGTGAACGACGTGTGAACTAGATGATAGGCTTGCAAGATAATGATCTTGAAATCAAGTCGATTCACATGATCAAAGGACATGGACTCTGTAAAATTGTAGCTAAAGTGGTGCATGCACTGGAGAGCTCACTAGATGGGAGCAGTAAATTAAGATGTATGATATAAGGCGAGCCACACCCACTAAAGACGGAACCCCTTGGTATGCAGATGTGGGCTAGTACATTGAGAAAGACATCGTACCCTATCACTTATCCATCAGACAGAAGAGGGCATTGCGCCTTAAAGCCTTAGAATATTAGTCAGTGCACGAAGTGCTTTACAGGAAGCACAGTAATGGGGTTTTACTCAGGTGCTTGGAGGCAAATGAATAAGAGAAGGTTCTTTAAGATTTGCATGATGGACCCTTCGGGGGTCACTTTGCAGGAAACACCACTGTGCATAAAGTTATACGAGCTGGTTTCTAATGGCCCACATTATTCAAGGATGCACACTTATACCCGCAAGTGCCCAAGTCTGTCAGCAATGTGCCGACAAAACACGAAGATCAACAACCCCACTGCACCCCGTTGTAGTGACTGAACCATTCCAATAGTGGGGCTTGGACATCATTGGGGAAATATTCCCACATTCGTTAAAGCAACACCACTACATTCTAACAACAACTGATTACTTCACGTAGTGGAAAAAAGTAGTTCCACTTAAACAAGTGAACAAACAAGAGGTCATCAGCCTCCTCCAGCAGAACATCATCTCACACTTTGGTGTTCTGGTATCACTTGTTTTTGATAATGAAACTTACTTTTTGTCTTTGAAAATCTATGACTTTGCATTACAAAATGGTATTGTTCCAAAGCATTCATCTAACTATTACCCGCAAGGAAATGGTCTTGTAGAGTCCACGAATAAAAACCTCATCCGTATAATCAAGAAGACTGTTTTATCTGAGCAACACAACTGGCATACCGCCCTTACGAATGCATTATAGGCTGATCGTGTAACACCCAAGATTTCTATGAATACCTCACCATACTTCCCAATCTATGGAAAACATGCCATCCTTCCACCAAATATCTACCTGCTTGCACTTCAAATTTCCCAAGAATCCCAAGGCAACCCTTTCCAGCTAGTTCAGCGTAGGATGGATGCACTCCATAAGCTTCAAGAAGAAAGGATGAAAGAAAAAGAAAAATTCACACTCCACCAGAAGCATATCAAGAGATGGTTTGATAAGAAGTCTATAGGGAAATCTAACTTCAATGTTGGTGACATGGTTCTGAAATGGGATAAGCCCCATGAAGACAAGGGAAAAAATACGAAGTTCCAGTCCCTGTGGATTGGTCCGTACATAGTCCACGAGAATCTTGTCCCACACGCATATCGTTTTCAATCACTTGACGGGAGGATTGAAAACCTTCCTGTCAATAGCCAAGATCTCAAGAATTATTTCCAGTAGGCCTAACCTTTCCTCATGCCATGTACGTAGTATTCTTACTACTTGTTGTTTTCTTCTTGTTTGCTTTCCTTACTATCTTTGATTTGTTCTGCTTGCTATTTTTGTTTATGTTCATTTTGTTTGCTTGATATATTACTATTTTTGTTTCCATAAATAAGTGCTACCAAATACTACATTCTGGCTTTTGAATAGAGTATGTGGCTAAAATATGAAGAGAATTGTGACAATATAGCATTTGGCCAATCTTGTGTCCGTCTTTTTTGTGCTTGGTTATAACCTTCAGCTGATGAAGTCTTGATGGAAAATACGAACCATCTGTAAGGTAAGTTTTGGTCCAACCATGAGCTTGTGTTCACACTAGGAAAGCCATGCCTGTACTCAACCTTCTGCTCTGTGTGTTCAAGCTCATCCAAATAGTAGAAACAGAGAAGGGGAGAATCAAAATGAGCAAAACTATGTCAGAGGTCTTACATGCTTCTCTGAAGGAACAACCTCTTCTACTCTCAAAAAGTCGAGATCCCTCTTTCGCCCCAAAAATAAATAAGTGCCTATGCACAGTCCTCTTGAAAAAATACAAAGGCGAAAGAAGAGAAAGGCTTCCTGTGCAGAGAGGTGAAGCATGAAACTCCACCAGGGTACTGACCAGGCTCACTGGTAGTGGAGTAATGCGTGTGTTCTTGTGCGACTTCGCTGGGGTACTTGTTGGCATTATGTTTTCTGGTATGACTGTATGTTACAGATGTTGTACTTGATGGCAACTCCAGTGGCAAGGCTCTCAGTTTGTTGAAAATTAAGAAGGACGCAGGAAACCAGTTCAGGAGGTGCGTACCTGCAGGTACACCATGTAGGGTCCGCGTCCAGAGACGCTGGCCAGCCGTTCAGGAGGTGCGTCCACCAAGTGCACACATTTCAAGACAGAGAAAAAGCATGTGGGGGTTTCTTGTGTGGTATCTAGCCGACGGTTTTGTGTTTCTATGGTGTCGGCTCGTGGTATTGTTCCATGTTTTGGGGAGGAGCTTGCCTATATAAAGCAAAGGAGTTCATTTGGATTGTGCAATTGTCTTGGGTTGAATATCTTATTTGGTGAGATCTAGTCCAGATCTAAGAGGGCGAATCTTCTAATGGACTGTGATCTCTATGGCGCATGATCAGATCTGTAGATCTGACTGTTTGGGTTTGTTCTGAAGCCTTCATATCATTTATATCTAAAGGGTCGCAGGTTCAGTGAAGGGAAAGTGCGCCGGGACGCAGGTACTGTAAAGGGAAAGTGCGCCGAGACGCAGCACAGTAGAGAGAGACCTGCGTGGGGACGCAGGGCGATCAAGGTTCAGGTGCGTCTCTGAAGCAGAAAGACGCGGCGCGAAAGTGTCTTCAGGTGCGTCTCTGTAGCGAAAGACGTGGCGCGATAGTATCTTTGGGTGCGTCCCTGAAGCAACAGAACGCAGAGCAGTCAAAGGAACAGTGCGTGGGCACGCAGCGGAGCAGAAGGATATCTGTGTGTGGACGCAAAGTAGTAGAAGGTTAACGGCGTCTGGTCACAGGCCACAGAAAGAAAAACTGCGTCTCTGTTTTAAGATGTTCTGTTGATTGAATTTCTCTATTGATAAGGTGTTCTGGGTTAGTTCTGTTGTTGCTGATCTGATATCTGTAGTGATCTATATCTGTTATGTACTTGTTGATTATCTAATGCTTTATGAAAAGAAGTAGGGGGTTGTAGCTCCCTTCCAGGAGTAGACTGGAAAACGAGAGAGAGAGAGAGTTGTAGCTCTCTGCAGGTTGCAGCCTGCGTACTGGTAAAGGACTGCACCAGTACAAAATCATTGTAAAAGAAGTTTCTAAATTGAAAGAAGATAGAGACATATTGCAGCAGGTGGTTTTCACCCACATTGGGTTTCCACCTTACATCTTGTGTTCTTTGGTGTGACTATCTGCTTTTCATGCTTATTATTTTATGGTACTGACATGCTAAAATAATTCAAAGATCAAATAAGGAAGATTTATTAAATTGCTAGATAATACTGATTCACCCCCCCTCTCAGTATTATTTCCAACAATTGGTATCAGAGCAGGTCCTTCAGAGAAGCTTGATCGCTTGAAGGTAGATCGTTCATCATGAGCAACTACGAGAGAGAAGCATCAATCAGGCCACCGATTTTTGATGGGACAAACTTCAATTATTGGAAGGTAAGAGTTACTGCATATCTTCAATCTCTTGGTATAGAAGTTTGGGACATTGTAGAAACATGCTATGCTTTTCCTTCAGCTACTCCTACAGATCCAGCTGAGAAAAAGAAGTATGAAACAAATGCAAAAGCAGTCAGTACTCTATTAGGAAGTATATCCCAAACAGAATTCATGAAGGTAATGCACTTCAAATCAGCAAAAGAGATATGGGACAAAATGGTCACGAGCTATGAAGGAGATGAACAGGTAAAACAAGCTAAACTTCAAACTCTCAGGATTCAATATGAGACTCTCAAGATGTATAATGATGAAAGTGTTGCTAATTATTTTCTTCGGGTAGATGAGATTGTCAATTGTATGAAAAATTTGGGTGAAGAAATAAAAGAGGCTATAGTAGTTCAAAAGATTCTAAGATCATTATCCCCCAAGTTTGAATCTAAAGTATCTGCAATAGAAGAAAAGGAAAATCTCCGTGTTCTCACTATGTCTCAGCTACATGGAATTCTAACTGCTTATGAAATGAGAAAGGGAGGTCCATCAGACAGAAGGGAAGCTGCTTTTAAGGCATCAGGCAAAGAAGATTACTATGAAGCAAGCCATGTTCCAGAAGAAGAGGAAGAAGAATCAAATTTTGTCAGAAATCTTCAAAGGGGTTCTGGAAGGTTCAGAGGTAAGCTACCTTTCAAATGCTTTGCTTGTGGAAGAGTAGGTCATTATGCTGCAAAATGTCCTTATAAGGATAAAGGAAAGGAACCTGTTAGATGGAACAAGAAACAAAGTGCAAATAAGAAAAGCTACTACACCCATGAAGATAGTGATGGTTTATCAAACAGTGATGAAGATGAACAAGGTAATAAATATAAGTTGTTAATGGCATTTGAAGATGATGATTATGAGGATGCTGTAGATGTGAATAACCTCTATGATGAAATTACTAGACTCAAGAGATGTATAGAAGAAAAGAATGTGATCATTGATACTTTACAATTTCAAATTGATGAAAAAGAAAAACATCTTGAAAAACTAGAAGGTGAAATTGTTGGTCTCAGAAAAGAAATTGAGAAAACAAAAGCTATTAATCTTAAGTTTGTCAAAGGATCTGAAACTTTGGATGAGATTATCAATGTGCAGCGGTCTCCTCTAAACAAGACAGGTTTGGGTTACAATGAAGAAACCTCTCAAGCATCCACCTCAAAAAGTTATCTTGATGCGGCAAGAAGAAATGAGCAGAAGAACAATGAAGATAATCAGGTAAAGCAGGGACAAAATACAAACAGAAACTATCAGGGGCAATCCATCTTAAGGGTGAACAAAAGCTACAACCAGCCACAGGTAAAATCTTCTCAGTTTGGTTCAAGAATAAATGAAAATAGAAATTACAATCAGTTGGCAGGTAGATTCAATAACCGCAGAAGCTTCTTCAATGGACAATGCTTTTCTTGCCATAATTTTGGTCACAAAGCAGCTCAATGTGTTGCATATAAAACAATCATGACTAGGGAAGCTCAAAAACAAAGAAGTATGACAGGGATGACAAAAAGGACCTATAACAACTTTTCGGTTCTTGAAAATGAAGTCGAATGTTCTATTTGCAATAACTTTGGTCATGAAGAATCTGAATGCAGGAGCAGGTTTCAGCAGAAAAAGGAGCAAGCCTCAAGCACCAAAACATGGAGAATAAAGGAACCTCAAACAGAAAGATGTGGAATAGCATTTTATGCAGAGGGACAAGAAAATCTATGGTACATTGACAGTGGATGTTCGAAGCATATGACAGGTGATAAAGAAAAACTTGAATCTTATTCTGTTCTAGAAAAAGGAAAGAAAGTCTCTTTTGGAAACGATACTCCTGCAACTATAAAAGGAAAAGGCATTGCTCAGTTAAAAGGAAAGGTCAAGGCTGGAAATGTTTTGTATGTTGATGGATTGAAGCATAATCTTCTAAGTGTCAGCCAGATGTGTGATCAAAGGACCGAGGTTATTTTCAGATCAAATGGATGTCTTGTTCGTGATCTTGATACAGGTAAAACAGTTCTCAAAGGCAAAAGAACTCCAAATAATCTGTACATATTTGAAGAAGGACAACAACAATGCTATCTGAGCAAGGATGAAGAGCACTGGTTATGGCATCGAAGGTTGGGACATCTAAGCTTCTCACAAATAAGGAAAGCATGCAAATATCAGGCAGTTCGCGATCTTCCAGATATCAAAATTCCTGACAACACCATATGCAGATCATGTCAGTTTGGAAAACAAACCAGGACTAACTTTCCAGAGAAGGAAGGATCAGCTAGCATGCCTCTTGAGCTAGTACATACAGATACATGTGGTCCATTCAGGAAAAGAACACCTAGAGGAGAGGAATACTTGATATTATTTATTGACGATTTCTCCAGGTTTGTCTGGTTAGGACTTATGAAGCACAAAGATGAAGCTTTCGAAAAATTCAAATCCTTCAAAGCCTTGGTTGAAAATGAATCAGGTCACAAAATTAAGTGCCTCAGATCCGACAGAGGTGGGGAATTTACTTCAAATGAATTTTTCGATTTCTGTGATGAACATGGCATAAGGAGAGAATTCTCTACAGCTAGAACTCCTCAGCAAAATGGAGTTGTTGAAAGAATGAACAGAACAATCCAACAAATGGCTCGTGCTATGCTTGATGAATCAGGAACTCCCGCAACTTTCTGGGGTGAAGCTGCACATGCTGCGGTTATTATTCTCAACAAGACAAATGTCCGGGTAAACAGCACTCAAACTCCTCATGAGCTCTGGAGTGGTAAAACTCCTTCGGTAAAGCACTTCAAAATCTTTGGGAGCAAATGCTATATCAAGAATACTGATGAGCAGCTTGGAAAACTTGAACCTAGAGCAGATGAAGGCATTCTTCTTGGTTACTCTCCACATAGCAAAGCATACAAGTGCTACAATAAAAGACTTGGCAGAATTGTTGACAGCATTGATGTGGTGGTTGATGAGAAGGGATACATTCCTAGGCAAGTACATCGGGAAGATATCGAAGAAGATGAAGGCTACCCTCAAAGACAGAATGATGAAGAAGAAGAACCTCAAGAAGAACCAGAGGAGCAGACAAGAATAGAAGAGAAAACTCCATCCAGATATGTTCAGAAGAATCATCCAGAATCTCAGATTGTGGGGCAGAAAGAAGCAGGTGTACAAACACGAAGAACAGTTGCAGAAGCCTCAAGCTATTTGGCATTACTATCCTCTACTGAACCACAAAATGTGAAAGAAGCATGCAAAGATGAATGTTGGGTAAAAGCAATGGATGAAGAACTTGAGCAAATCGAAAAGAACAACACTTGGGAGCTGGTTCCTAGACCAAAGGATAAGAATGTTATCGGAACAAAATGGGTCTTCAAAAATAAATTGAATGAAAATGGAGAAGTAATTAGAAACAAAGCCAGACTTGTTTGTAAAGGGTATGCGCAGCAAGAAGGAATAGACTTTGAAGAAACTTTTGCTCCTGTTGCAAGACTTGAGGCCATCCGAATGTTCCTTGCTCTCTCAAGTTTTCAAAACTTCAAAGTATTTCAAATGGACGTGAAATCAGCCTTTCTGAATGGAGACTTGGAAGAAGAAGTGTACATTGAACAGCCAGATGGGTTCATTCTTGGAAATGATCCAAATCTTGTATGCTGATTGAAAAAGGCTCTCTATGGTCTCAAACAAGCTCCAAGGGCTTGGTACTACCGTTTGGACAAATATCTTCATCAACAAGGTTTTTCAAAAGGTTCAGCAGATAGCAATCTGTATATAAAAGTTGAAAATGACAAATTGCTAATACTTGTTGTGTATGTAGATGACATTATTTTTGGCAGCAATGAAGAAGCTATGAGTCAAAGTTTTGCCTCGGTCATGCAGAAAGAATTTGAAATGTCCTTGCTAGGAGAACTGACATATTTCCTTGGTTTGCAAATCCAACAAAAGGAAGGAGGAATCTTTTTATCTCAAACCAAGTATCTCAAACAGATTTTGAAGAAATATGGCATGGAAGATGCAAAACCAGTATGTACACCCATGGTCACAGGATGTAGTCTCAGTGCAAATGATGAATCTGCAGCAGTACATCAACCAACCTACAGATCTATGATTGGAAGTTTACTATATTTGACAGGTACCCGACCGGACATCATGCATGCAGTTGGAATAGTTGGAAGATTTCAGGCAAATCCGAAGGAGACTCATCTTCAGGCAGTAAAGAGAATCTTCAAATATCTTCAAGGGACTCAAAATTATGGCTTATGGTATCCTAGAAATACAGATCTTTCTCTTCATGCTTATACAGATGCAGATTGGGCCGGAAGCGTGGATGACAGGAAAAGCACAAGTGGTGGTGCGTTCTTTATGGGTTCCAGACTGGTATCTTGGTTCAGCAAGAAACAGAGTTCGATCGCCTTGTCTACAGCTGAAGCGGAATATGTTGCTGCTGCATCTTGTTGCACCCAACTTCTTTGGATGATGCAGACTTTGCAAGATTTTCAAATCACTTGTACACCACCAATCCCCATCTTATGTGATAACACAAGTGCAATCAACATCTCAAAGAACCCTGTTATGCATTCAAAAACCAAGCACATACCAATCAAGTACCATTTTCTCCGGGAGCAAGTGCTTGAACAGAAAGTCAAGCTGGAGTATGTTCCTTCCAAAGAACAAGTTGTTGATATTCTCACCAAACCATTGCCCAGGGACACGTTTGAATACCTCAGGCAAAAGCTGGGGGTTGTTGATGCATCATCTTATTGTTGAACATCTTCTTATTGGTGGTACAGGCTCAGGGGGAGCACATAATGCATTGTTGGCATTATGGAGAAGGAGATCTTGGAAATAGCTGCAATATGTCTCTATCTCTTTCATGGTGGATCTCTGGTTATTTGTTGCAGATCTGGAGGAGCATGAGCTTAGGGGGAGCATACCCTTTGCCCTTGATGTCAAAGGCGGAGAATGAAGCTGAAGTTTGTAAGGTTGCCATCAAGTCCAAAGGGGGAGATTGTTGGCATTATGTTTTCTGGTATGACTATATGTTACAGATGTTGTACTTGATGGCAACTCCAGTGGCAAGGCTCTCAGTTTGTTGAAAATTAAGAAGGACGCAGGAAACCAGTTCAGGAGGTGCGTACCCGTAGGTACACCATGCAGGGTCCGCGTCCAGAGACGCTGGCCAGCCGTTCAGGAGGTGCGTCCACCCAGTGCACACATTTCAAGACAGAGAAAAAGCATGTGGGGGTTTCTTGTGTGGTATCTAGCCGACGGTTTTGTGTTTCTATGGTGTCGGCTCGTGGTATTGTTCCATGTTTTGGGGAGGAGCTTGCCTATATAAAGCAAAGGAGTTCATTTGGATTGTGCAATTGTCTTGGGTTGAATATCTTATTTGGTGAGATCTAGTCCAGATCTAAGAGGGCGAATCTTCTAATGGACTGTGATCTCTATGGCGCATGATCAGATCTGTAGATCTGACTGTTTGGGTTTGTTCTGAAGCCTTCATATCATTTATATCTAAAGGGTCGCAGGTTCAGTGAAGGGAAAGTGCGCCGGGATGCAGGTACTGTAAAGGGAAAGTGCGCCGAGACGCAGCACAGTAGAGAGAGACCTGTGTGGGGACGCAGGGCGATCAAGGTTCAGGTGCGTCTCTGAAGCAGAAAGACGCGGCGCGAAAGTGTCTTCAGGTGCGTCTCTGTAGCGAAAGACGCGGCGCGATAGTATCTTTGGGTGTGTCCCTGAAGCAACAGAACGCAGAGCAGTCAAAGGAACAGTGCGTGGGCACGCAGCGGAGCAGAAGGATATCTGCGTGTGGACGCAGAGTAGTAGAAGGTTAACGGCGTCTGGTCGCAGGCCACAGAAAGAAAAACTGCGTCTCTGTTTTAAGATGTTCTGTTGATTGAATTTCTCTATTGATAAGGTGTTCTGGGTTAGTTCTGTTGTTGCTGATCTGATATCTGTAGTGATCTATATCTGTTATGTACTTGTTGATTATCTGATGCTTTATGAAAAGAAGTAGGGGGTTGTAGCTCCCTTCCAGGAGTAGACTGGAAAACGAGAGAGAGAGAGAGTTGTAGCTCTCTGCAGGTTGCAGCCTGCGTACTGGTAAAGGACTGCACCAGTACAAAATCATTGTAAAAGAAGTTTCTAAATTGAAAGAAGATAGAGACATATTGCAGCAGGTGGTTTTCACCCACATTGGGTTTCCACCTTACATCTTGTGTTCTTTGGTGTGACTATCTGCTTTTCATGCTTATTATTTTATGGTACTGATATGCTAAAATAATTCAAAGATCAAATAAGGAAGATTTATTAAATTGCTAGATAATACTGATTCACCCCCCCTCTCAGTATTATTTCCAACAGTACTATCTAGGCCTGCTGGTAGCAGATCAACATCGGGGATGAAAACTTATACTCTGAAAATATTCAACTCGCGAGCTAAACTACCCTTCACGAATTCGAAACACTGTGATCAAGCTAAACTTTTGATTGTGTTTGATTGAGTTGGAAAAAGGTGAACCATGCATGTCCATGGGGTAAATGGGGAAGCTGAAGTAACCCGTGCAATGATTCAATACTCCTTGAATGACCAAGGCCCTGTGTTGTCGATGAACCAAAAAAAAGAAGTTGGAATTCTACTAGTGTGTTGCCAAGTGTTGTAGTGGCTACAACCACTCTCCAAAATTTTTTCCTGCACCGAATTTCGGAGCCTCCCTTGAGAGTTTCACTTGATGAATGCACACACTCGGGTTAAAAGTCATACTTGCGACCATGTTCTAGTTATGCTCAAATTCTTTGCTTCATGTGTACTTGTTGTGTTCGCTATGAAAATGTTTGTCGCACTCACACATGGAGTCACATTTACCATCGCGCAAGTGTCGCCACAGTCGACCAATGATCAATCACAAGTATCACGCTTGTTGCCTACATTGTCGGTTAGCCATGTTATAAATATGTGTTTGGATGATTTGAGCCGTCTCGTCATTGAGTCATGCAAGTGTGCATTTCAAGATCACATATGCATCTTTCACTCGTTCACACACTTAGTCATTTTGCTAAAATTCTAATGATCAGACTCCCCTCTGAAAACCGGACCATCACCCTGTCATTGACTCGATCAATTGTCACCCAGAATAGCGCATGAGCTCCAAGAAAGTCATTTAAAGTTGTGCTACCCGCAAACAAATCAATTAGTCTCCATGTTGGTCAACTGGAAGTCACCTTGGGACTGAATCCCCTAAAAAACTGCATAGAGGTTGCAAGCACTGCTCGCTCTACTGTTTGAGAAATTGCGTAAATAGGCCGGATAGACACCCAGTGCTTGTCCCCATCTCTCTCTAGAAATTGCACAATTTTTCCAGCCAACCCTCGCGATAGTCAACCGACCGCTCATCTAGAAAATTGCGTAGTTTTCATGAGTAGGCCCTCTGCTGCCCAACAGTCTGCTCAGCTCAAGAATTGCATAGAGATGATCAGTAGGCCAACCTCCCAGTGTCAGTGCAATTTCTCTCGCTAGCATCTCCCAATAGTAGATTTCCAATTCCATCTAGGAATTGCGCAGTTTTAGTTGCCAAGCTCCTAGAAGCTAACTGCCAGTTCCCCTCAAGAATTGCACAGTTTCTACTGATAGTGACCCAAAAACCATCTTCTAGTTCCCTCTAGCAAATTACATAGTTTTGGGTGCCAAGCTCCTGACTAGTTCCTCCAAAAAATTGCACAATTTCTGTTTGCCAAGCCTCCCTGCAGCCCGACATGTTCCTCCAAAAAATTGCACAGTTTTTTCTGCCATACCCCACTACCCACTCATTATGGAAACTGCATAGATTTTGCCTGCCCAACCTTCCTGCAACCTGAACTGTTCCCCTAAAAAAAATATGCAGTTTTCTCCTCTAGTTGGACTAGACCTCGCAGATAGTCACTGTTGATCAAGATTGCCCATCTCCATCACGAAGTGACTCTTGCGCAGTTTTCATCAGTAGTGCCAGGAGTCTCCATCCCACCTCACAACATTGTTGCCTCTCGCAATCACCTGCATCTGAAATTATCATGTATCATGGTAGGCTAGGAGGTTTTTGGATTTGATATCATCGCGTCATGAGTGACTGCAGCAACAGGTACACAAAGAAACATGGTGCGAAAACGAACATGATGAAAAAAGGGGAGAACATGCAAAAGGATAGGTTCACCAACGAACAAACAAATGATGCATGCAAAGAGATGTGCTCGTGAATGAACGATCATGCAAACATGTGTTCGTAGACGGATGGATGAGAAAACATTCAAGATGTGCTCACGGACTGAGGAATGAACGAACATGCACCTTTTGCAAAAAAACGAACCTGTCAAGCCTTCCAACATACAAGAAAGGAGCAATGTGCAAAAGAAACATCAAGCAAACCAACGACCATTGAAAACACCATGCACTTTTCCATGTGGAGGCAAAGCTGTGACACACCATGAGAACATCCATCACCTAACAGCACTGCAGCTCGACATGCACACCAGCAACAACACGAATGTACCAGCACTGTCATGTTGAGTCGTGTCATGAGTCATGTCGTCCATATCTCCACTCTGGGCCATACTATCTATCAATGTAATGTAACGTGGAAGTCCAAGAGACCCACTTGTTGTACAAAGAGTCATGTATAGTCAAATAGTCATGGAATTCAAACAATCATGAGGGTAGTCGAACAACCATAAGAATTAGTTTCACCCTTGGCTATAAATAGCCTCTCATTTGTACATGCAAAAGAATTTTTCACCTGAGCTCCTTTCACATAGCCAAGAGAGTTTGTAATATTTTCTTTGAGGAGTAAGTAGTGGCTCCAACGCCCCTCACACGGGGTTAGTGATGTATGGTGTAACGATGCGTCTTGGAACTTTTGCTTAATTCAGAAGCCTGCTAATAGGCCAACACATTTTCACACATGTATTGTAACTATTGTAAGACTAATATTTAACACCTCTCGAGTACAACATTGTATATGACATGAAGAAAACTTGAGTGAACATCAGTTCATTTGAGCTAGCTAAGATCCAGAGTTAGTGAGACATCCTGCTACGTGCATTGGGACAAACAACAATGGACAGTGAAGCCTCTACCAGCAAGGGAGCAAGCACACCTCCCGGATCACTTTCCACTGTGCTCAACACACTTCGGATGGAAGAAGCGGTCTCAAGTTTCCTTCCATTCCTACTATTATTCAAAATATTTAACTACAATGTTCACAACTACTTGGCTGATTATGGCACGACAGTCAACGTCATGCTGCTCTCCATTGTGAAAAATATCAATGCAAAATGGAGTGAGACATCCACACAAATCATACAGCTTAATCAAACATCGGTACCCGCCATTGGTGAAATACGAGACGTGATCATATGATTATCTCATGACGGTCGAATCCACTAATGCATCAACATAGTGGTTGTGGACATACTTGAAGCATACAGTCTACTACTCCGCAGAGACTTATCCAGTAAGCTAGACAGATACTTTGCTACAGATTGGTCTCACATGTGGCTTCCATACAAGTGAAAGTGCAACCATATTTGGGTGTCATCTGAGAGGTATATGAAACATAATGTCACACCCCTTAACTGAGAGAATGAACCGTTGGCCTTCACAGAGCTCATGTTTGGGAACTTCCTCCTTGAAACAACATTGGGGTTGTATCCCGCACGACAAGCGCTAACCCCACCTTGGAAACATTTTTGCCAAAAGTGGGATCAAGGTGGATCCTGACCGGGTCCAGGATATTACACAAATCCCTCACCTAGTCAACAAGAAAGCCATGCATTATTTCTTGGGAAAGATAAACTTCCTTTGGAAGTTCATCTTGGATTATGCACAGATAGTTAAGCCCATGCAAGACATGATCAAGAAAGACGTAGTCTACAACTGGGGCGAGAGGGAAAAGTACACGTTCGCCTAGATCAAGCAAGCCATTGTAGAAGCACCTGCACTCTACATCCCAAAATTCAAGAAGGATTTCTTGCTATACACCTTTGCATTTGATAATTCACTAATTGCAGTGCTCACTCAGAAGGATGAGATGAACGATGAATGCCCAATCTCCTTCACGAGCGTAAGCATGCAAGGACCAAAACTCAACTACCGCACCCTTGATAAGCAAGCTTATGCAGTTTACAAGGCGGTGAAACACTTCATGCCCTACTTGCTGAAGAACCACTACATAGTCTTCATTCATCACCCAAAAGTTCACACATTGCTTGTACAACAAGAATTGGGTGAACGACGTGTGAACTGGATGACAGGCTTGCAAGAGTATGATCTTGAAATCAAGCTAGTTCACACGATCAAAGGAGATGGACTCTGCAGAATTGCAGCTAAAGTGGTGCATGCACTAGAGAGCTTTGAAGAGCTCACCAGATGGGAGCAGTAAATTGAGATGTATGATATAAGGCGAGCCACACCCACTAAAGACGGAACCCCTTGGTATGTAGATGTGGGCTAGTACATTAAGAAAGACATCGTACCCTCTCACTTCTCCATCAGACAGAAGAGGGCATTGCGCCTTAAAGCCTTAGCATATTAGTCAATGCATGGAGTGCTTTAGAGGAAGCATGGTAATGGGGTTTTACTCAGGTGCTTTGAGGCACATGAATAAGAGAAGGTTCTTCAAGATTTGCATGACGGACCCATCGGGGGTCACTTTGCAGGAAACAACACTGTGCATAAAGATATGCGAGCTGGTTTATAATGGCCCACATTATTCAAGGATGCACACTTATGCCCGCAAGTGCTCGGTCTGTTAGCGATGTGCCGATAGAACATGAAGATCAACAGCCCCACTGCACCCCAATGTAGTGACCGAAACATTCCAACAGTGGGGCTTGGACATCATTGGGGAAGTATTCCCACATTCGTTAAAGCAACACTGCTACATTCTAACAACAAATGATTACTTCACGCAGTGGACAAAAGCAGTCCCACTTAAACAAGTGAACAAACAAGAGGTCATCAACTTCCTCCAGCAGAACATCATCTCACGCTTTGGTGTTCTAGTATCACTTGTTTTTGATAATGAAACTCACTTTTTGTCTTTGGAAATCTATGACTTTTCATTACAGAATGGTATTGTGCCAAATCATTCATCTAACTATTACCCGCAAGGAAACGGTCTCGTAGAGTCCACGAATAGAAACCTCATCCGTATAATCAAGAAGCCTGTTTTATCTAAGCAACACAACTAGCATACCACCCTGACGAATGCATTATGGGATGATCGTGTAATACCCAAGCTTTCTTTGAATACCTTACCATACTTCCCAATCTATGGAAAGGAAGCCATCCTTCCACCAAATATCTACCTGCTTGCACTTCAACTTTCCCAAGAATCCCAAGGCAAGCCTTTCCAGCTAGTTCAGCGTAGGATGGATGCACTCCATAAGCTTCAAGAAGAAAGGATGAAAGAAAAATAAAAATTCGCACTCCACCAGAACCATATCAAGAGATGGTTTCATAAGAAGTCTATAGGGAAAGCTAACTTCAATGTTGGTGACATGGTTATGAAATGGGATAAGCCCCATGAAGACAAGGGAAAAAATACGAAGTTCCAGTCCCTGTGGATTGGTTCATACACAGTCCACGAGAATCTTGTCCCACACGCGTATCGTTTTCAATCACTTGATGGGAGGATTGACAACCTTCCTATCAAGAGCCAAGATCTCAAGCATTATTTCCAGTAGGCCTAACCTTGCCTCATGGCACTTACATAGTATTCTTACTACTTGTTGTTTTCTTCTTGTTTGCTTTCCTTACTATCTTTGTTTTCAGTTTGTTTGTTCTACTTGCTATTTTTGTTTATGTTCATTTTGTTTGCTTGATATATTACTATTTTTGTTTCCAGAAATAAGTGCTACCAAATACTATATTCTGGCTTTTGAATAAGGTATGTGGCTGAAATATGAAGAGAATTCTGACACTATAGCATTTGGAAAATCTTGTGTCCGTCTTCTTTGTGCTTGGTTACAACCTTCAGCCGATGAAGTCTTGATGGAAAATACGAACCATCTGCAAGGTAAGTTTTGGTCCAACCATGAGCTTGTGTTCACACTGGGAAACCCATGCCTGTACTCAACCTTCTGCTCTGTGTGTTCAAGCTCATCCAAATAGTAGAAATGGAGAAGGGGAGAATCAAAATGAGAAAAAGTATGTCAGAGGTCTTACATGCTTCTCTAAAGGAACAACCTCTTCTGCTCTCAAAAAGTCGAGATCCCTCTTTTGCCCCAAAAATAAATAAGTGCCTATGCACAGTCCTCTTGAAAAAATACAAAGGCGAAAGAAGAGAAAGGCTTCCTGTGCAGAGAGGTGAAGCATGCAACTCCACCAGGGTATTGACGAGGCTCACTGGAAGTGGAGTGATGCGTGTGTTCTTGCACGACTTCACCAGGGTACTGTCCAGGCCTGCTAGCAGCAGATCAACACCGAGGATGAAAACTTATACTCTGAAAATATTCAACTCACGAGCTAAACTACCCTTCATGAATTCAAAACACTATGATCAAGCTGAACTTTTGATTGTGTTTGACTGAGTTGGAAACCATGCATGTCCATGGGGTAAATGGGGAAGCTGAAGTAACCCATGCAATGATTCAATACTCCCTGAAAGACCAAGGCCCTGTGTTGTTGATGAACCAAAACAAAGAAGTTGGAATTCTACTAATGTGTCACCAAGCGTTGTAGCGGCTACAACCACTCTCCAAAATTTTGTCCTGCACCGAATTTCGGAGCCTCCCTTGAGAGTTTCACTTGATGAATGCACACACTCGGGCTCAAAGTCATGCTTGCGACCATGTTCTAGTTATGCTCAAAGTCTTCGCTTCATGTGTACTTGTTGTGTTCGCTATGAAAATATTTGTCGCACTCACACATGGAGTCACATTTACCATCGCACAAGCGTCGTCACGGTCGACCAATGATCAATCACAAGTATCACGCTTGTTTCCTACACCGTCGTTTAGCCATGTTATAAATATGTGTTTGGATGATTTGAGTCATCTCGTCATTGAGTCATGCAAGTGTGTGTTTCAAGATCACATATGCATCTTTCACTCGTTCACACACTTAGTCATTTTGCTAAAATTCTGATGACCGAACTCCCCTCTGACAACCGGACCATCACCCTATCATCGACTCGATCGACTGTCACCTAGAACAGTGCATGAGCTCCAAGCAAGTCATTTAAAGTTTTGCTACCCGCAAACAAGTCAATTTGTCTCCATGTTGGTCAACCGGAAGCCACCTTGGGACTGAATCCCCTAAAAAATTGCACAGAGGTTGCAAGAATTGCTTGCTCTACTGACTGAGAAATTGCGTAGATAGGCCAGATAGACACCCAGTGCTTGTCCCTATCTCTCTCTAGAAATTGCACAATTTTTCCAGCCAACCCTCGCGATAGTCAACTGGCTGCTCATCTAGAAAATTGCGTAGTTTTCATGAGTAGGCCCTCTGCTGCCCAATAGTCTGCTAAGCTCAGAATTTTCGTAGAGATGATCAGCAGGCCAACCTCCCAGTGTCAGTGCAATTTCTCTCACTAGCATCTCCCAACAGTAGATTTCCAATTCCATCTAGGAATTGCGCAATTTTAGTTGCCAAGCTCCTGGAAGCTAACTGCCAGTTCCCCTCAAGAATTGCTCAATTTCTACTGCTAGTGACCCAACAACCATCTACTAGTTCCCTCTGGAAATTACACAGTTTTGGGTGCCAAGCTCCTGACTAGTTCCTCCAAAAAAATTCACAATTTCTGTCTGCCAAGCCTCCCTGTAGCTCGCCATGTTACTCCAAAAAATTGCGCAGTTTTTTCTGCCATACCCCACTACCCACTCGTTCTGGAAACTGCATAGATTTTGCCTGCCCAGCCTTCCTGCAACCCGAACTGTTCCCCTAAAAAAATATGCAGTTTTGTCCTCTAGTTGGACTAGACCTCGCGGATAGTCACTATTGATCCAGATTGCCCATCTCCATCACGAAGTGACTCTTGCGCAATTTTCATCAGCAGTTCCAGGAGTCTCCATCCCACCTCACAACATTTTTTCCTCTCACAATCACCTGCATCCGAAATTATCATGTATCATGGTAGGCTAGGAGGTTTTTGGATTTGATATCGTCTCGTCATGAGTGATTGCAGGAACAGGTACATAAACAAACATGGCGTGAAAACGAACATGATGAAAAAAGCAGAGAACATGCAAAAGGATAGGTTCACAACCGAACGAACAAACGATGCATGCAAAGAGATGTGCTCGTGAATGAACAATCATGCAAACATGTGTTCACAGATGGATGGATGAGATAACATACAAGATGTGCTCACGGACTGAGGAACGAAAGAACATGCACCTTTTGCGAACAAACGAACCTGTTAAGCCTTCCAACACACAGGCAAGGAGCAATGTGCAAAAGAAACATCAAGATAACCAACGACCATTGAAGACACCACGCACTTTTCCATGCGGAGGCAAAGCTGTGACACACCATGAGAACATCCATCACCTAACAACACTGCAGCTCAACATGCACACCAGCAACAGCACGAATGTACCAGCACTGTCATGTTGATTCATGTCATGAGTCATGTCGTCCATATCTCCACTGTGGGCCATACTATCTATCAATGTAATGTAACGTGGAAGTCCAAGAGACCCACTTGTGTGTAAAAAGAGTCATGTAAAGTCGAATAATCATGGAAGTCAAATGATCATGAGGGTAGTTGAACAACCACAAGCGTTAGTTTCACCCTTGGCTATAAATAGCCTCTCATTTGTACATGCAAAAGAATTTTTCACCTGAGCTCCTTTCACATAGCCAAGAGAGTTTGTAATATTTTCTTTGAGGAGTAAGTAGTGGCTCGAACGCCCCTCACACGGGGTTAGTGATGTGTGGTGTAACGATGCGTCTTGGAAGTTTTGCTTAATTCAGAAGCCTGCTAATAGGCCAGCACGTTTTCACACATGTATTGTAACTATTGTAAGACTAATCTTTAACACCTCTCGAATACAACATTGTATATGACATGAAGAAAACTTGAGTGAACATCAGTTTGTTTGAGCTAGCTAAGATCCAGAGTTAGTGAGACATCCTACTATGTGCATTGGGACAAACAACAATGGACAGTGAAGCCTCTACCAGCAAGGGAGCAAGCGCACCTCCCGGATGACTTTCCACTATGCTCAACACACTCCAGATAGAAGAAGCGGTGTCAAGTTTCCTTCCATTCCTGCTATCATTCAATATTTAACTACAATGTTCACAACTGCTTGGATGATTATGGCACGACAGTCAACGTCATGCTGCTCTCCATTGCGAAAAAGATCAATGCAAAATGGAGCGAGACATCCACACAAATCATACAGCTTAATCAAACATCGGTACCGGCCATTGGTGAAATACGAGATGTGATCATACGATTATCTCAAGACTGTCGAATCCACTAATGCATCAACATAGTGGTTGTGGACATACCTGAAGCATACAATCTACTACTCAGCAGAGACTTGTCCAGTAAGCTAGACAGATACTTTGCTACATATTGGTCTCACATGTGGCTTCCATACAAGGGAAAATGCAACCAGATTTGGGTGTCATCCAAGAGGTATATGAAACATAATGTCACTCCCCTTAACTGAGAGAATGAACTATTGGCCTTCGCAGAGCTCATGTTTGGGAACTTCCTCCTTGAAACAACAATGGGGTTTTATCCCGCACGGCAAGCGCTAACCCCACCAAACATGCAGTTGGGACTCCTTCCTTGCCCAACTGATGGTAATGAAACTTGTACAATACATTGTACCAATAGCAATGATAGTAGAAGCAACAATAGTAGCAGTAGTACTAAAACATCAAGTGGTCTGTGTACAGATAAGTTGTCGACCATGTAATTTGACGGATCAAAGACACAGGATGGCTTAGGATCTGAATGTGTCTTCATTGACCCTACGGCAGGAAGCATTTGGTTTCAAGTCGGTTGGAGTTCAAGTGCACGAACAATGCTGCTGAGTATGAAGCACTTGTGTTAGGATTGTAGAAGGGCATCAACCTCAACGTGGTCGTGCTTGAAGTGGTAGGTGATTCAGAGATAATGGTATGATAGGTATGTAACACCATTCACTTTTTGTCACCACATCTCAAAAGTTACCAACAAGAGGTTTGGCGACTAATATCAAACTTCCAAGCATTTAACATCATTGTTGTACCACGTACGTGTAACATAGCTTCCAATGCTATGGAAAAAGTAGCTTCGAGAATGTCACTGATTAGGGATAGATTTACTATTGAAATTCTGTACAAACCATCTATCCTGGATAACATAACTAATTTCCACGTGTTTAATGATGATCAACAGATACTGCATTTCATGGCCAACATTGACGTTTTCAAAGATGCAAAGACAAATGATGATGAGCACGAGCGTTCTCTGCAAGCAGAATTTGGTGACAAGAAAGGCCACCTTATCATGAAAAATGTGCCAACATTGGAAATTATTTATGATTTGCAGGAACGTTTGCAGGGCCAAGGAATAGCAAGACCCACAGTTCCACCATAAGGCATGAATTGATAAACCCAAGAACAGAGCACGATCTGAAGTTTGTAAATCTTGGTACATGTTATACAAAACAAGAGCACCAAGCCTTTATCTGCTTATTCAAAAAATACTGAGATGTGTTCGCATGGATGCATGATGATTTGAAAACTTATGACACGCGGATCATCCAACACATCATCTTGATCAAGGAAGGGGTCAAGCCATATTAACAAAAGATGAGGAAAGTGCATCCGTCACTTGAACCCCTAATATGAAAAGAGCTTACTAAGCTATTGGATGCATGGATCATATACAAAATTCATCATTCCACATGGGTTTCAAATCTTGTTCCTGTACATAAGAAGTTTGGGGAAATCCTCTTGTGTGTTGATTTCTAGAACGTAAACTGCACCTCAGAAAAAGACAACTACCCGTGTTGTCTATGGACCACATTTTACAAACAGTATCTGGGGCACAATTGTTTTCTCTCCTTGACGGTTTCTCAAGATACAATCAGGTTCTAGTAGCAGAACCTGATAGACTTAAAACTACTTTTCGTACCAAGTGGGGTACGCTTGCTTACATACGAATGCCATTTGGGCTTGTGAATGCAAGCACAACCTTTCAAATTTTTGCGGACTCATCAGATAGAGCGTAGTGGTATACCTCGATGATGTGACTGTGTTCTCAAAAAGACGAGAAGATCACATACGCCATCTGAAGAAAATTTTTGAGTGATGTCGGAGATACGAGATTTCCTTGAATCCCAAAAAGAGTGTTTTTGCAATGTCTGAGGGGAACCTTCTTGGACACATTTTTTCCAAAATTGGGATCAAGGTGGATCCTGATCGGGTCCAGGATATTACACAGATCCCTCACCTAGTCAACAAGAAAGCCATGCATTACTTCTTGGGAAAGATAAACTTCCTTTGGAATTTCATCTTGGATTATGCGCAGATAGTTAAGTCCATGCAAGACATGATCAAGAAAGACGTAGTCTACAACTGGGGCGAGAGGGAAAATTACACATTCGCCTAGATCAAGCAAGCCATTGTAGAAGCGCCTGCACTCTACATCCCAAAATTCAAGAAGGATTTCTTGCTATACACCTTTACATTTGATAATTCACTAATTTTAGTGCTCACTCAGAAGGATTAGATGAATGATGAATGCCCAATCTCCTTCATGAGCGTAAGCATGCAGGGACCAGAACTCAACTACCCCGCCCTTGATAAGCAAGCTTATGCAGTTTACAAGGTGGTGAAACACTTCATGCCCTATTTGTTGAAGAACCACTACATAGTCTTCATTCATCACCCAGAAGTTCACACATTGCTTGTACAACAAGAATTGGGTGAACGACATGTGAAATGGATGACAGGCTTGCAAGAGTATGATCTTGAAATCAAGCCAGTTCACACGATCAAAGGACATGGACTCTGTAGAATTGCAGCTAAAGTGGTGCATGCACTAGAGATCTCTGAAGAGCTCACTAGATGGGAGCAGTAAATTGAGATGTATGATATAAGGCGAGCCGCACCCACTAAAGACGGAACCCCTTGGTATGCAGATGTGGGCTAGTATATTGAGAAAGACATCGTACCCTCTCACTTATCCATCAGACAGAAGAGGGCATTGCACCTTAAAGCCTTAGCATATTAGTCAGTGCACGGAGTACTTTACAGGAAGCAGAGTAATGGGGTTTTACTCAGGTGCTTGGAGGCACATGAATAAGAGAAGGTTCTTCAAGATTTTCATGCTGGACCCATCGGGGGTCAATTTGCAGGAAACACCACTGTGCATAAAGTTATGCGAGCTAGTTTCTAATGGCCCACATTATTCAAGGATGCACACTTATGCCCACAAGTGCCCGGTCTGTCAGCGATGTGCTAACAGAACACGAAGATCAACAGCCCCACTGCACCCCATTGTAGTGACCGAACCATTCCAACAGTGGGGCTTGGACATCATTGGGGAAATATTCCCACATTCGTTAAAGCAACACCGCTACATTCTAACACCAACTGATTACTTCATGTAGTGGACAAAATTAGTTCCACTTAAACAAGTGAACAAACAAGAGGTCATCAGCTTCCTCCAGCAGAACATCATCTCACACTTTGGTGTTCTGGTATCACTTGTTTTCGATAATGAAACTCACTTTTTGTCTTTGAAAATATATGAATTTGCATTACAGAATGGTATTGAGCCAAAGCATTCATCTAACTATTACCCGCAAGGAAACGGTCTCGTAGAGTCCACGAATAAAAACCTCATCCTTATAATCAAGAAGACTGTTTTATCTGAGCAACACAATTGGCATACCGCCCTGACGAATGCATTATGGGCTGATCGTGTAACACCCAAGCTTTCTCTGAATACCTCACTGTACTTCCCAATCTATGGAAAAGAAGCCATCCTTCCACCAAATATCTACCTGCTTGCACTTCAGCTTTCCCAAGAATCCCAAGGCAAGCCTTTCCTGCTAGTTCAGCGTAGGATGGATGCACTCCATAAGCTTCAAGAAGAAAGGATGAAAGAAAAAGAGAAATTCACACTCCACCAAAACCATATCAAGAGATGGTTTGATAAGAAGTTTATAGGGAAAGCTAACTTCAATGTTGGTGACATGGTTCTGAAATGGGATAAGCCCCATGAAGACAAGGGAAAAAATACGAAGTTCCAGTCCCTGTGGATTGGTTCGTACATAGTCCATGAGAATCTTGTCCCACATGCGTATCGTTTTCAATCACTTGACGGGAGGATTGACAACCTTCCTGTCAACAGCCAAGATCTCAAGCATTATTTCCAGTAGGCCTAACCTTGCCTTATGCCATGTACATAGTATTCTTACTACTTGTTGTTTTCTTCTTGTTTGCTTTCCTTACTATCTTTATTTTCAGTTTGTTTGTTCTGCTTGCTATTTTTGTAAATGTTCATTTTGTTTGTTTGATATATTGCTATTTTTGTTTCTAGAAATAAGTGCTACCAAATACTACATTCTAGCTTTTGAATAGAGTATGTGGCTGAAATATGAAGAGAATTGTGACACTATAGCATTTGGGCAATCTTGTGTCTGTCTTCTTTGTGCTTGGTTATAACCTTCAGCTGATGAAGTCTTGATGGAAAATACGAACCATCTGCAAGGTAAGTTTCAGTCCAACCATGAGCTTGTGTTCACATTGGGAAACCCATGCCTATACTCAACCTTCTACTCTGTGTGCTCAAGCTCATCCAAATAGTAGAAACTAAGAAGGGGAGAATCAAAATGAGAAAAAGTATGTCAGAGGTCTTACATGCTTCTCTAAAGGAACAACCTCTTCTACTCTCAAAAAGTCGAGATCCCTCTTTCGCCCCAAAAATAAATAAGTGCTTATGCACAGTCCTCTTGAAAAAATACAAAGGATAAAGAAGATAAAGGTTTCCTGTGCAGAGAGGTGAAGCATGCAACTCCACTGGGGTACTGACTAGGCTCACTGCCAGTGGAGTGATGCGTGTGTTCTTGTGCGACTTCGCCCGGGTACTGTCCAGGCCTGCTAGTAGCAGATCAACACCAGGGATGAAAACTTATACTCTGAAAATATTCAACTTGCGAGCTAAACTACCCTTCACGAATACGAAACACTGTGATCAAGCTGAACTTTTGATTGTGTTTGACTGAGTTGGAGAAAGGTGAACCATGTATGTCCATGGGGTAAATGGGGAAGCTAAAGTAACCCGTGCAATGATTCAATACTCCCTGAAAGACCAAGGCCCCGTGTTGTCGATGAACCAAAACAAAGAAGTTGGAATTATACTAGTGTGTCACCAAGTGTTGTAGCGGCTACAACCACTCTCCAAAATTTTGTCCTGCACCCAATTTCAGAGCCTCCCTTGAGAGTTTCACTTGATGAATGCACACACTCGGGCTCAAATTCATGCTTGTGACCATGTCCTAGTTATGCTCAAAGTCTTCGCTTCATGTGTACTTGTTGTGTTCGCTATGAAAATATTTGTCGCACTCACACACAGAGTCACATTTACAATCGTGCAAGCATCGTCACGGTCGACCAATGATCAATCACAAGTATCACGCTTGTTGCCTACACCGTCAGTTAGCCATATTATAAATATGTGTTTGGATGATTTGAGTCGTCTCGTCATTGAGTCATGCAAGTGTGTGTTTCAAGATCACATATGAATCTTTCACTCGTTCACACACTTAGTCATTTTGCTAAACTTCTGATGACCGGACTCCCCTCTGACAGCCGGACCATCACCCTGTCATCGACTCGATCAACTGTCACCCAGAACAGTGCATGAGCTCCAAGCAAGTCATTTAAAGTTGTGCTACCTGCAAACAAATCAATTAGTCTCCATGTTGGTCAACCGGAAGCCACCTTGGGACTGAATCCCCTAAGAGATTGCACAGAGGTTGCAAGCACTACTCGCTCTACTGACTGATTTAAATTGTGCAGATAGGCCAGATAGACACCCAGTGCTTGTCCCTATCTATCTCTAGAAATTGCACAATTTTTCCAGCCAACCCTCGCGACAGTCAACCGACTGCTCACCTAGAAAATTGCGTAGTTTTCATGAGTAGGCCTTCTGCTGCCCAGCAGTCCGCTCATCTCAGAAATTGTGTAGAGATGATCAGTAGGCCAACCTCCCAGTGTTAGTGCAATTTCTCTCGCCAACATCTCCCAACAGTAGATTTCCAATTCCATCTAGAATTGCGTAGTTTTAGTTGCCAAGCTCCTGGAAGCTAATTGCCTGTTCCCCTCAACAATTGTACAGTTTCTGCTGCTAGTGACCCAACAACCATCTGCTAGTTCCCTCTAGCAATTACACAGTTTTTGCTACCAAGCTCCTGACTAGCTCCTCCAAAAAATTGCACAATTTCTGTCTACTAAGCCTCCCTGCAACCTAACATGTTCCTCCAAAAAATTGCGCAGTTTTTTTGCCATACCCCACTACCCACTCGTTCTGGAAACTGCATAGATTTTTCCTGCCCAGCCTTCCTGCAATCCAAACTGTTCCCCTAAAAAAATATGCAGTTTTGTCCTCTAGTTGGACTAGACCTCGCGGATAGTCATTGTTGATCCAGATTGCCCATCTCCATCACGAAGTGACTCTTGAGCAGTTTTCATCAGCAGTGCCAGGAGTCTCCATCCCACCTCACAACATTGTTGCCTGTCACAATCACCTGCATCCGAAATTATCATGTATCATGGTAGGCTAGGAGGTGTTTGGATTTGATATCGTCTTGTCATGAGTGGCTGCAGGAATAGGTACACAAACAAACATGGCGCGAAAACGAACATGATGAAAAAATGGGAGAACATGCAAAAGGATAGGTTCACCAATGAACGAACAAACGATGAATGCAAAGAGATGTGCTCGTGAACAAACGATCATGCAAACATGTGTTTGTAGACGGATGGATGAGAAAACATGCAAGATGTGCTCACGGACTTAGGAACGAATGAACATGCACCTTTTGTGAACAAACGAACATGTCAAACCTTCCAACATACAAGCAAGGAGCAATGTGCAAAAGAAACATCAAGCAAACCAACGACCATTGAAGACACCACGCACTTTTCCATGTGGAGGCAAAGCTGTGACACACCATGAGAACATCCATCACCTAACAACACTGCAGCTCGACATGCACACGAGCAACAGCACGAATGTACCAGCATTGTCATGTTGAGTCATGTCATGAGTCGTGTCATCCATATCTCCACTGTGGGCCATATTGTTTATCAATGTAATGTAATGTGGAAGTCCAAGAGACCCACTTATTGTACAAAGAGTCATGTAAAGTCAAATAGTCATGGAAGTCAAACGATCATGAGGGTAGTCGAACATCCACAAGCATTAGTTTCACCCTTGGCTATAAATAGCCTCTCATTTGTACATGCAAAAGAATTTTTCACCTGAGCTCCTTTCACATAGCCAAGAGAGTTTGTAATATTTTCTTTGAGGAGTAAGTAGTGGCTCGAACACCCCTCACACGGGGTTAGTGATATGTGGTGTAACGATGCGTCTTGGAACTTTTGCTTAATTCAGAAGCTTGCTAATAGGCCAGCACGTTTTCACACATGTATTGTAACTATTGTAAGACTAATCTTTAACACTTGTGATGCATGTTGCTTTAGCCTGTGTTTCACATTTGAACTATTTCACTTGTAATACATAATCTATTAATGGAAATGTGTTTTATATGTTGTTAACGTTGTCTCGCCCATGTAGAATACTCTCCCAGACATTAGACAGACCTTTCACATAAATTTGTTGTAAACAACTATTGCACTCGTGTGGACTAATCTGTTGAATGTTATACATGTTATCTTCCCATGTATGTTGTGACTGTGCATCCATGTGGGCTGCTCTGCCTGAAGTTGTGCACATCCTGTTGTGTTGTGTGTTCCTAGCAGAGTTGGGACTTCTCCCAACCAACTTGGGACTCACTCTCACCCTCTCCCTCTATAGTGAAAGAACCATTAACACAAGTGACACTTACACTCACCAGGCATGCGAACTTCACTTCTTGAAGACAAAGCAGAGCACTCTCCTGTGCTGACAAGTAAGAGTTGAGGCAAATCCTTAAGATAATGGCAACTGGGCCATCATTTTGGATGGAAATCCCACACCAAACGGTGTGAGGTCTAGTTGGGACTTCATACGAGGGTGATCCCCTGAATGTTGGCGGGTCCAGCACCATCAACATTTCTAGCACTAGGAGGAGGGAAGCCAGTTGAATATAACTGAAAATACTCTCACACTCATTCATCAACCATTTGGTCAAGGGAGTAACTCGCACTCCCTCTAACCTACACGTGACTCTGCAGTTGGTTACTCCTCACCTCCCAGGATTGAACACGAGATTTCGTATCATCAACTTCGCTCCATCCATCTCATCACTCACTGGTTCACGAAAGCAGTCAGAGTGATCCCAAGAATACAACATCTTCCATATGCGTCAAATAAGCCAAAAGCCACCCCTACAAGAGTTTTGGTACCATCGATGGAAGAAGAAGTCCCACACTTGAAGGTATGGAAGGATCTATTGAAGATGGAGAGGAATCTCCAGTCTTTTAGCAAGGTGAAGAAGACACTCTTGTGATCTTGAGATCAGACTCTGGTACTGGAGGTGGAGGGAAAGGCAACATAGGAGGCAACGACGGAGACAAACCAACAAACTTAGAGCTAGAACCATCAGATTCTGAAAGAGAGGAGGAGGACAAAGAAGAAGAAGAGATGACTGACCCAAATATGGAATGGATGACTCAGGGACCCTTGGCTCTCCCTATTGATTTATATGGGCTTGACCTAGGTTCAGAAGAGTTATTTAGCCAAACAAATCTCATAGCTACCAGCCCTTTTGGTAATAGCCCATGAAGCGCAGACTGAGGTCTCACCCGAGGGAGCACGGGAGGGTGCTAGAACTAGGTTTCCGCACCCTTGGGATGTCTTGATGTGGTTTGGAAGGTTCATGCACCATTCTGTAGCTTCGTGCCACTCTGCTCCGTGTAGATTCGGACCTAGGAAACTCCTTAATACTTATTAATGCGCTGTTATAGATTAGATCTACTTTTTATGGTCTTTAAGCAAACATTTAACAGAACTAACTAGTTCGCACACCCAAGAAAGATACAAATTTGCATAAACTCATAACATAAGAATACATTCATAGATCGAACAGTTATACAAATTAACCAGAGCCGCCATAATTCAGATTTCACAGAGTTTCATAATCAAATTATCTTTATTCACTTCTCTCACCAATACATCTAGATCCACCTGCACACTCAGCTGCAGGGGTCTGCGCACACAACTGCGGACTCTACTAGGCCTGTGCACACACGGCTATAGAGCCTCTATCTACCTACCAACACCCTTGACTCAGACTTACAAATGCTTCAAGACTTCGCTCCTCAAAAACCCATTACCATTTAGAATAATAATGCCAAAAACTAGCTACCTCCTAACCATAGAGCCTCGCTCTATTTATACATTTCCATGGTCCACGGACCATGGGCGAGCTGACTCAACTTACATTCCTTTACATTATCTTTGGGTGGACAACCCTTTGACTTGACTTATTACAACTCGCGCTCTGTGCATCCCGTGGAGTCTTTACCCTATCTCTACGCAAAATTTTGAGTTTTGAGTCCAAAAACCGTTACGCAAGGCTTCCGCTACCCAACACTCCCGGCTATTCTACACCAGATGCCGAAGCGAGTGGAGAGGATGAACATCAAGTTTAACCTTAACAGCACAGTGAAGGTGGAAGATCACATGGACAATTTCTACCTGCAGCTGCAGACCCTTGAGGTATAGTATGACGACCTAACATGTAGATTGTTTCCATGTACCTTGGATGGTTGCACAACTGCATGGTATCAAAGCCTTCCACCGAACTCTATACAGAACTTGGGTGCATTCAAATGCATCTTCCTTGAAAATTTTTCTAATGACAAGACGCTAGCCATGCTACTCAAAGAATTGGGAAGCCTGAAGATGGAGGGAAAAGAAAAAGTAAAAGACTTCAATCAGAGGTTTACATGCATATTGAACAAGTTTGCAGCGGACACTAAACCTCATGAATCCATCACTGTTGATTACTACACGTCCACACTATCGACTAGCATTGCGCAGTTCGTCAAGCGAGCTGTGAAACCAACACTCCTGGAAAACTGCGAAGAGGCTATTGTTGTTCATAAAGACCTGTATGTAATTGGAGTCATCAAGGATGGCGAATTAGCAAAGGACTCCAAATATGTGAGAAGGAAGTCCCAAGCAATAGTGAGCAAGGTTAGAGACAAGGAAGCAACTAATATTGAAACCCTCACTCACCTGGTCAAGAACTTGACTACGGAAGTGTCTGAGCTAAAACAATGGTAAATAGACACATTTGTAAGAAACCATCTACTGAGGCAGAGATAGGCAAGCAACTCATCAAGAAAAAACCAGCCCACTCCAAAAAATGTGCAGAGCTCTCTCTTCTGAGTTTAACAGTGTGCAGATCCTAAATTCTATTCATACTTTTGATGCGAAAAATAGTATGCAAGAGTAGTCGAAAGAAACTGATAATGACGAATAGGTTGCACTTGATGAACTATCAAGTTCTGGGCATGTGGTGAATGCATATCAATGCTTGCAAGCAAGGTCAAAGATGAACACCGAGAGGCAGCCCAAAAATCAAAATAACCAATACAATATTAGGAGCAAAGGGGCTCCCCTTACACTTGGGGAAGCACAAGAAAATATGAGACTGTTGTTGAGGAAGGCTGATCCACCAGCCACCCCAAAGCAGAAAACACAGAACAAGTCTGGGAAGACAACGACAGACAAAAGTACGTCCATGAGAAGCAAGCTGCAAAACACTTCGCGCAGACGACACGAAGATCCGTTCCACCCCAGACACCTCGTTGAGTATACCACCTCTCGAATACAACATTGTAGATGACATGAAGAAAACTCGAGCGAACATCAGTTTGTTCGAGCTAGCTAAGATCCAGAGTTAGCGAGACATCCTGCTACGTGCATTGGGACAAACAACAACAGACAACACAACCTCTACCAGCAAGGGAGCAAGCACACCTCTCGTATCACTTTCCACTGTGCTCAACACACTCCGTATGGAAGAAGTTGTCTAAGGTTTCCCTCCATTCTTCCTATCATTCGAAATATTTAACTGTAATGTTCACAGCTACTTGGTTGATTCCGAAGTAGAAGTCAGCGTCATGCTGCTCTCCATTGCAAAAAATATCAATGCACAATGGAGCGAGACATCCGCACAAATCTTATAGCTTGATCGAACATCAGTGCCCACCATTGGTGAACTGCGAGACGTGATCATCTGATTATCTCATGATGGTCGAATCCACCAATTCATCAACATCATGGTTGTGGACATACTGGAAGCATATGGTCTACTACTTAGCAAAGATTGGTCCAACAAGCTAAACGGATACTTTGCTACAAATTGGTCTCACATGTGGCTTCCGTACACGGGTAAATGCAACTAGATCCGGGTGTCATCCGAGAGGTATGTGAAACATAATTTCACTCCCCTTAATGGAGAGAATGAACCATTGGCCTTTGCAGAACTCATGTTTGGGAACTGCCTCCTTGAAACAACATTGGGGTCGCACAGCTAGCTCCAACCCACCAAACATGTAGTTGGGACTCCTTCCTTGCTCAACTAATGGTAATGAAACTTTTAAAGTACATTGTACCAATAGTAGCGTTCGTAACAACAATAATAGTAGCAATAATACTAGCACATCAAGTGGTCCATGTAAAAACAAGTTGTGGACCCTGTACTTTGACAGATCAAATACACAGGACGAATAAGGAGTCAGATATGTCTTGATTCACCCTTATGACAGGAAGTATCTAGTTTCAAGTCACTTGGAGTTTGAGTGCACGAACAACGTTTTTGAGTATTAAGCACTCGTGTTAGGTTTGTAGAAGGCCATCGGGCTTAACGTGGTCACGCTTAAAGTGGTAGGTGATTAAGAGATAGTGGTATGACAAATACGTAACACCATTCACTGTTTGTCACCACATCTCAAAAGTTACCAGCAAGAGGTATGGCGACTAATCTCAAACTTCCAAGAATTTAACATCATTGCTATAGCACGTACATGTAATGCAACTTCCAATGCTCTGGAAAATGTAGCGTCGAGAATGTCACCAATTAGGGATAGATTTACTATTGAAATTATATACAAATCATCCATCCCATATAACATAACTAATTTACGGGTGTTTAATGATGATCAACAGATACTGCATTTGATGGCCAACGCTGACGTTTTCAAAGATGCAATGATAGATGATGACGAGCACGAGCGCTCTTTGCAAGCAGAATCTGGTGACAAGAAAGGCCACCTTATCACGAAAAATGTGGCAACATTGGAAAAGATTTATGACTTGCAGGAACGTTTTTAGGGGCCAAGGAATAACAAGACCCACAGTTCCACCATGAGGCACAAACTGATAAACCTAGGAATAGAGCAAGATCTGAAGTTTGTCAATATTGGTACATGTTTTACATAGCAAGAGTGGAAAGCCTTTATTCACTTGTTCAAATAGCAACAAGATGTGTTCGCATGGACGTATGATGATTTGAAAACTTATGACACATGGATCATCCAACACATCATCTCGATCAAAGAAGAGGTCAAGCCATATCAATAGAAGCTTAGGAAAGTACATCCATCGCTTGAACCCCTCACACAAAAAGAGATCACTAAGTTGTTGGATGCATAGATCATATACAAAGTTTGTCATTCCACATGGGTTTCAAATCTTGTTCCTATATGTAAGAAGTACGGGGAAATCCGCTTGTGTGTCGATTTTCGGAACGTAAATTGCGCCTCGAACAAAGACAACTACCCCATTCCGTCTATGGACCACATTTTGTAAACAATATCTAGGGCACAAATTTTTTCTCTCCTTGATGGTTTCTGAGGATACAACTAGGTTCTGGTAGTAGAACCTAACAGACTTAAAACTACTTTTCGTACCAAGTGGGGTAAGTTTCTACATAAAATTTCTATTATAAAGAATGTGAATAACTATTCCTCAACTAAGAAATAAATGGCAGATCTAAATCAATTGATAGCAACAAAACTAGAAATATTTTTAAAAACAAGGACTTTGTACAATTTCGAACTGTGGAAGTCATCAACTATAACCATACTACTGAACCTTGTAGATCCAGTCTATCAGGCCTAATTTCTCTTTTGAGCCCAATTGAGGTGGAATCTCAGAGCTAAGTTGACGACAAACCTATCCATGCAGACAAGATTTAATAGAAACAGGGATGAGAGCCTAAAGCAATTGGATGTAGACTCCCTTTTAGAGATTGAATATGAAGAAGATTTGGATGAAGTCCAAAATGAGGATTTGATGCCAATCAAAACAAGCACATGAAATATTAACTATGCATCAAATTCATATTAAAAAGATATGACAGAATTGGACAAAAGGTTGAGATTACCTAAAGAATATTAAAATAATATGTTGGGTCCCTATAATACTAGTGATTACCCCATTACTATTGTAGTTATACCCCTTATTTATATTTTTGTGCCCCTATTACCCCCATATTGTTATTTCTGTGCCCCATAGAATCCCTCTATTGTTATTTTTGTGGCTTTATATTATTATTGTTAGGTCGGCTGGATTATATTGTGACTCCTTAGACTCCTATATATAGAAAGGAGGTTTTGTCATTTGAATCATCCAAGAATTGTTCATTTATGTAATGTAAAGGAGGTTTCCCCCTCGAAGAGGCTGAATTCTAAGGCGTTGATCTATCTTTTCTATCTTTTCTTGAGCTGGTTTCATAACATTTGGTATCAGAGCTTTGGATTCTAGGGTTTCGCTGCTCCAAACAGGTCATCGTGGATTTTTCGCTATAACTTTTTTTCTGTGATGTTTCAGAAGTCGCAAAAAAAACCCATTTGAGAAGAAATCGCGTTGAACCTTGGGTCCGAATTTCAGAGCTTTTCGCGTGATATTTGCGGAGATATGATCTGAGGAAGTTGGTCTTTTTGCAGACTCCTGAATTACATTCAAAACAGGTGACCTGGGGAAAATCGTCATAACTTTCTCTCTGGGGATCGGATTGAAATTTCGTAAGAAGGTACAGAAAGAGGACGGACTGTAGTTTCTTTTATGCATTTTTTCAGATCCAAAGGTCGAAACAGTGACTCGTGGCACGTCGTACAAGTTCGCTCTACTGAACTAGTCTATAATCAAGTCACTGTGGGAGATTTCACATAACTCTTCCTTGGAGAATCCAATTTGGGTCAGACTTGTGGCATTGGAAAGAGGACACAGAGGGCTACTACAGGTCACAAATTCAGAACTAGATGATCAAAAAGTACAGAGATACATCAGAGGCAATATCGAGCTCCTAAAAAGTGAAAAAAGGTGTGTAGATTTTCTTAAATTTTTGCTTAAGCTTGGTTTGAAAATTTATTTTGAAGGAATTCAAAGGGCATAGTAGAGCATTATTATCGGTAACTGATGCCCCGAGGAAAGAAAATGCAAACACCTAGTAAGGAACCTGAAAGCTCTAGCATGACTCATGAAGAAGAGGAAGAAATGCTACATGATATATCAAAATTACAAGAACAAGTGCAACAAATGTCACTTGCACAAAAAGCAACAGAATCTAAAATGGATGGTTTAAGGAAAGATGTAGAAGCTAAGATGGATGGTTTAAAGAAAGGTGTAGAAGCTAAGATGGATGGCATGGAAGCTAAGGTGAATGGCATGGATGCTAAAATTGATGGCATGGATGATAAGATGGAAGAATTGAAGATAAATATGAATAAGTTGCTACAAGAAATGGTCACTAATGGTGAAAGGGTAGTAAAGGAAACTCATGATGAGAACAAAAGAAATGTTAATCATGATTCCATAGACTCTAATGTTGGATCGAAGACTCACCATGTTCCAAAAATCGATATGAGGAAGTTTGATGGCAAGGATCCCGCCACATGGATATTACAGATGGAGCAATTCTTCGATCTCAATAATGTGCAAAACACACAAAAGGTACGTATGGCAACTTTATATTTGGAACCAAATCAGTTTGTATGGTATCAATGGCTTTGTTCTCGTAAAAAATTTATCACTTGGGCAATTTTTACGGAAGAATTGATAGCACATTATGAGGATACAAAAAGCAACACTTTTTTTAGCCAATTGATAAGTCTCAAACAAAAGGGTTCAATAATGGAGCACATTGAGGAGTTCCAAAAATTGAACATAAGGGTAAAAGATATTCCAGAGGAGCATAGGATTGATGTGTTCATAGGGTCTTTAAAGGATAATATCCAACATGATGTTCGCCTTTGGGAACCTGATTCATTAGAGAAGGCATTCAGGTTAGCAAGAAAAATGGAAAGCAAAATTATGGCAACTAGGAAGCATACCACTCACAACTATAAAGACGGAAGTGTTGTTGCCCCTAGTCTTCCACAACCTACAAGGTTGACACCACAACAATTGGAAGAAAAAAGAGCAAAAGGGCTTTGTTACAGTTGTGATAGCAAATACACAAAAGGTCATAAGTGTGCTGAGAAGAAATTATTCTACATAGATTGTGAAGAGGAAGAAGAAAAGGAGCAAGAAAGGTCAAAAGAAGAGGATATACTCCAGGAACAAAGCCTAGATGAAGAACAAATAAATCCGACCATATCTTGTAATGCATTGGCGGGAATTACCACTCCTCAAACCATCAAGATAGAAGGACAAATCAAGAAGAAAAAGGTAATAGTGTTGATTGATTCAGGAAGCACCCACAATTTTATTCATTGTAAGGTAGCAAAAGAATTGAATTGCTTCCTATATCCAGCACCAGAGTGTCAAGTGATGATTGCAAATGGAGGAACAATAAATTGCTCTGGAAAGTGCCATAATATCAAGCTATCCATGGGAGAATATGTATTGACTAGCCCAATGCTTTCCATTCCAATGGGAGGTGCTGATGTTGTACTAGGAGTCCAATGGCTACAATCCTTGGGTACAATAGCTTTTAATTTTCAAGAACTTTTCATCAAATTTTCTACGGAAGGAAAGGAAGTTGAATTAAGGGGTATTGCAGGGAAACCAGGAAAGATAATCAGCTCTAATGGCATGACAAAGCTTCTAAAAAAGGAGCAAAGAGGTGTAATTGCACAATTATGTTCGCTAGATGTTTCCACATTGGAATCATCTATTTCTCCAGATCTCCAAAAAGTCTTGGACAATCATTCCAAGGTATTTGAGACTCCCAAAGGTCTCCCACCTATGCGTGATCATGATCATGCTATTCATCTGATTCCAGGAAGTGTTCCTCCAAACATCAGGCCGTACAGATATCCCTATGTCCAAAAAAGTGAAATTGAACGTATGGTTGCAGAAATGCTAGAGGCTGGTATAATTCAACCGAGTCAAAGTTCTTTCTCAGCTCCAGTAGTATTGGTGCACAAGAAGGATGGATCATGGCGCATGTGTCCGGATTATAGGGAGCTCAACAAGCTCACTATTAAAGATAAGTTCCCCATTCCTGTCATTGATGAATTACTGGATGAATTGCATGGATCAATTTACTTCACCAAGTTGGATCTTCGTTCGGGATATCATCAAATCAGAATGAAGATTGAAGACATTCCGAAAACGACATTTAGAACTCATGAGGGTCATTATGAATTTTTGGTCATGCCTTTTGGCCTTACCAATGCACCTTCAACATTTCAAGGTTTGATGAATTCAATTTTCAAACCATTCCTTAGAAAATTTGTGTTAGTATTTTTTGATGATATACTAATCTACAGCAAGTCTTGGAAGGATCATGTTGAACATGTTGACAGGGTGCTACAACTATTGGAGGAGAAACAATTATATGCAAAAAGATCCAAATGTTTCTTTGGAGTCCAGGAGGTGGAATATTTGGGTCATATTGTATCTCATGAAGGAGTTAAGGTAGACCCTAGCAAAATTAAAGCCATTAAGGAATGGAAAATCCCCACATCCATAAAGCATCTGCGAGGATTTCTTGGGTTGACAGGGTATTATCGCAAGTTTGTTAAGAATTATGGGAGAATAGCAGCACCTCTAACAACATTATTGAAGAAAGATTCATTTTCATGGACTCCGGAAGCAACAAAGGCCTTTGAACATCTTAAAGAGGCAATGTGCCAAGCACCGGTCTTAGCTACACCGGACTTCACAAAAACCTTTATTGTGGAATGTGATGCTTCAGGAAATGGAATTGGTGCTGTTCTAATGCAAGATGAAAGACCCATTGCTTTTGAAAGTCGTCCAATCAAGGGAAAGTTTTTAAGCAAAGCTATTTATGAGAAGGAAATTTTGGCAATACTCCATGCACTTAAGAAATGGCGACCCTACCTAATGGGAAGACACTTCAAGGTAAAAACGGATCATGATAGCCTTAAATACTCTTTAGAACAAAGATTATCCTCTGAAGGGCAACAAAAGTGGGTCACAAATTATGACTTTGAAATCATCTACAAAAAGGGAAGCAAAATGTGGTGGCAGATGCACTCTCAAGAAAGGATGAGGATGTGGAAGCATTGTTGTGTGCCATTTCTATTATCCAACCAGATTGGATAAACGAAGCAAGGGAGGAATGGAAGAATGACGAAGAAGTGTGGGCACTTATTCGAAAGCTACAACAAGATTCCAGTACTTCTGATACATTTAGCTGGCAAAATGATTCGTTATGGTACAAAGATCGCTTATACCTCTGTAAGAATTCCCAGCTAAAACAAAAGATTCTTATGGAATTGCACACTTCTCCCTTAGGAGGGCACTCAGGATTTTTAAAAACTTACCACAGGGTTAAGAAGGAATTTTTTTGGGATGGCCTTAAATCAGATATTCAAAAGTTTGTGGCGGAATGTTTGGTTTGCCAACAAAATAAAGTTGAAACAATTAAGACACCGGGTCTATTACAACCTTTATCCATTCCAAGCCAACGTTGGGAGGAGGTTTCAATGGATTTTATCACAGGTTTACCCAAGTCTGAGGGAAAGAGTGTCATCATGGTGGTAGTTGACAGACTTACCAAGTATGCACACTTTTGTGCATTATCACATCCATTTAAAGCCAGTACAGTTTCTACTGCATTTATGGAAACAATTCAAAAGCTACATGGAAACCCAAAGATTATTGTAAGTGACAGAGATCCCATTTTCACTGGAAATTTTTGGACAGAATTATTTTCTTGTCTTGGTACTCAGTTAGCTCATAGCTCATCTTATCATCCTCAATCTGATGGGCAAACTGAGATAGTAAACAAATGTTTGGAAGGATATCTTCGTTGCTTTGTATCTGATAAACAGACACAATGGGTCAAATGGTTGCCTCTGGCTGAATGGTGGTATAACACTTCCTTCCATACAGCAACAAAAATGACCCCATTTATGGCACTTTATGGGTATCAACCACCATCCATCACATCATATTTAAGAGAAAATTCTAAGGTTCAGGCAGTGGAACATCACATCGAACATCAACAACAAGTCCTCCAACTCTTAAAGGATAACCTCGTGTTGGCACAAAATAGAATGAAACAACAGGCAGATCAACATCGCAGTGAAAGAAGTTTTGATGTAGGTGATTGGGTATTCCTACGGCTACAACCATATAAGCAAATGTCCCTAAAGCAAGCTAAGAAGGATAATAAATTATCACCAAAGTATTATGGTCCGTACAAGGTGTTGCAAAAGATTGGTACTATGGCATACAAATTGGAGCTTCCTGCAGCTTCTCGATTGCACCCAGTTTTCCATGTTTCATGTTTAAAGAAGGTTATAGGCGACAAGCTCCCAATTCAAACAATATTGCCAGAACTTGACGAGGAAGGAAAAATTATATTGGAACCGGAAGCAGTCACAGAAACAAGAACTCGACAGCTACGAAATCGATCAATTTCAGAGTATCTTATCAAGTGGAAGAACTTATCCGCTGAAGATTCCACATGGGAGGATGAGAATTTTATGCAGAAGTATCCAGAACTACTCAAGCGTTGAGGACAACACTTTTTTGAAGGAGAGGGGCATGTTGGGTCCCTATAATACTAGTGATTACCCCATTACTATTGTAGTTATACCCCTTATTTATATTGTTGTGCCCCTATTACCCCCATATTGTTATTTCTGTGCCCCATAGAATCCCTCTATTGTTATTTTTGTGGCTTTATATTATTATTGTTAGGTCGGCTGGATTATATTGTGACTCCTTAGACTCCTATATATAGAAAGGAGGTTTTTTCATTTGAATCATCAAGTAATTGTTCATTTATGTAATGTAAAGGAGGTTGCTCCCTCGAAGAGGCTGAATTCTAAGGCGTTGATCTATCTTTTCTATCTTTTCTTGAGCTGGTTTCATAACATAATATCCTAAAGATAGGATTGATCTTCGATTGCTAATATAACATTATGTGCATAAACCAAACAAAACCATCATGCATAATATAATGATGAATCATGTGCTAAGATTAGACCTATATCACACCATCTGGTACTAAATGTAAATGTTCATGTAATATATATTTGCACATTGTATGAAAAGTTAAGATCTTGTACACTCATATTAGAACGAGCAATCAAAAATATCAGATTGAGTTTAGAGAGATTAGTGAGAGCTAGTCACAGGAGAACCATATAGTCACTAGCCATATGTTCATAAAAAGAATAAAAACACTAGTGTAGAGGAAAGTTACCAACTGAACCCGAAGAATAGTAACTCAAAAAGGACGAAGAGTAAGAGTTCACTTGAACCAGTGAAAATTTGGGAGTTGACATGAAATATTTAAAGAGAATCAAATAAAACAAAAAGCTAAATGAAGTTTCACAAATAAAAAATATTTTCACTTAAATGAATATTTTCAATGTCCATATAATGAAAAATTTCTATAAAAACTTGTTCAAAGTACATTGATGATACTATATACTCCAAAACTCCATGGATTTAAATAGTGACAAGTCTATTAGTTGTCTGTTGAGAAATTTGGTCATAAAAATAAGGAAAATGAGCATTTTAAAATTTTTTGTGACTTTATAAATTAGACAATTGAGTCTTCAATTTTTTTTCACTCTATTCACATTTTAGCTATTATGTTGTTTATGCAGATCTTGATGGATGGTTTGCTAACAAGCTTATTGGTATTATGAATGGGAATTGTATGACTAACTAAAATGATTGCAAGAATTATTCTTCTTATATTATATGTAGCTCACCTGTACTGAATGTCCCAGTCTGTCATTTTGGTTAACAACCAATATCCACAGGTAGTTGGTATTGAGATTGATCACCCCCACCATGCATCTCTAGAGCTTCACATACAACTCCATGGCTTGAAATTCAATCACCCATATACATAAGTAGCCAACCTTGAGTTCAATCACTCGTGATGCTTATGCATCACTACAACTCCTCATTCAACTCCACATATAACTCTATGTGTTGAATTTATGCCAATAATGTGGGTGCATGTGGATGCCTTTTTGAATGCCGTATTCTGTCATTTTGGTTAAGGGTTCATATCCATAGGTCATTGGTCTTGAGTTCTTGGACATAACATACATGTGGAAGAAAAAAGGGTGGTCCGAAGACACATTTGTTACAAATTATGCACTTGTCAGCTCTAAGGATAGATATTATGCCCTATTTGCAACAAATACATATTATCACCTATTGTAATTATGATTAAGACATTGCAGTAACTTTATTTGGAGGGAAAGCATGGATTTCCTTGTAGACATTTTTTCATGCTCGATGATATAGATGTGGCTTTTACAGACTTGCTAGGACACATGTTAACAATGGAAATAAGTCCAATTGTGATAAGTGTTTTTTTAGTTAATAGCGATGTCGCATAGCCTTTATCTCTCTTGCTTCATCAATGAAAAGGACAATGCCAAGAGGAAGATATATGTCCTTCTATCATATCGTATCTATGGGCATGTTGAAGAATATTCATAGAACACAAGAAGGACTTATTTGCTATATGAATCGAGTTGTTCCCTTGTAATGTAATTGGGGAAATGCATGTGGTATCACGAGTTGTGGCACAAATCATTTCAATAAACAACGCTATTCTCCCAACATACACACATGAAGATATATTAGTTGGATCATGGATGTTAGGTCTGTCTTTCAAGCATATTGATGAAAGCCAGCTTTGTTGTTCAAAATCAACTCAAGCTTACTACAATTTCATATTCAATAACACTATTTTGACTATGCTAATTTCAAAGTGTAAACTAGAGTAGATGCATTGAATCAGGATTGTTTCATTACCTCAACAACAACCCACTATGTTGCACGATTAACCTTCTTGGTCATGTTAGTTAACTAACGAGGCATAGGACTTCATCAAGAACATGCCAGTTGAACTTTATGCCCATGTATGGGCTGCACTACTTGGGACAAACTTAATATTGTCTTACAAATATTAGTAACATTATAGAAAACGATTCAGATGGATCTAGTTTAAATTTTTTGATAGAAGAGACCAAATTTATCGTCAACACATATACAATATATGTGGGTAATATTGCCAAGGCACTAACCACTAAGAAACTGAAAAAGAATAAATTTGCCAATGAGGGAAACATGAATAAATAAAACAGGAAGGTTTGGTGGCTATGGATTTGTTTATTTCTCATCAAAAGCTTATGCAAAGGCAACGATTTATGCATTCACTAATGTGGTGATGGAAGGAAAGCTGATGAGAGCGAATGTGGCATGAAGAATCAATGATATATGATAAATTTTGGCAAGAATAAATAATATACCTAATTATATCTGGTTATTTTCTGGATGATGAAATATGCTCGAGAAAGTTTGGAGCATAAGCTCATATGAACTTGAAATAAGAGGTTTTAAGATTAGGATTATGATGTTTCACACATCAAAATATTGCATGACATCTCGACACAAGATTCCTTCATTTATTGTTCAATACATTACCCCTATTGTCAAGGAAACTCATAAGGATGGATAGGTATTTTACCTATCCCATGCATGAGTATGAATCATCGAGAAAATATCCAGGTCGATCAACATCAAGATGGACCATGAAGTACTATAAGGATCTCATTACAAGTTATTTTGATTAGGAAAAATAATAACATTGCAATCCACATGGAAAATGACATTGTTGAAAAATATGTTGTTAATGGAGTGTATGTAAACAAAACATCATTTGCTTACAATAGAGTTAACTCCATCATTGTCTTAAGGGGATTTGTTGCAATACAGATAAAACTAGTCAAAATGGTATTCAAGAACAAATCATTGAGGAAAATCTTAAATTGAAAACTTCCAAACCTAGCATTATTTGATGAGGAATGTAATCATGGAACTGAAGAACATTTCTAGCGAATAAAGTGTAACAATATCCATGATATGTACTTGAATCTAGAATCACATTTTGACCAGAATAGATGCAAATCATATTCTATGTATTTTGAATAGTATTATATCTATGACAAATATAACACTAAGAAGGATTGTTTTGTTGATAATCAAATGGTTGAGCTACAATATGTGTATGATATGGAGGAAAATGGGTTTGAATTTGATCCTCCCATACTCTTTCTGTAGATATATAGTAGTAATGATGAGGATGTCATCAAAGATAAAGTTTTAAGTTCAAATTTGGAAGAAGAAATAATTTCATATTGGGACAAAATAGCATGTAAGCTGCCCATGAATACTCTCAACCCTAGAAAAAACTCTATAATTCTTAAAAGGGGGTTTCATGATGGATTAGAATATGGATGCAAAGGAGCAAAATCTCTCCCAGTAATATAAATCTTTAGAGAAACTTATTATACTAGGGAATGGATTATTTACTAGTAGGGCATGTTCCATTTGGAATATATAAAGATATTCCTCTCCATACTACCCATAATCAAAACAAAAGTTTCCATCTTGTGAAAAAGAGTAGGCAACAATAATTCTTGAGGAAACTTCACCTTAAATTCTTGGGTATATTTTGATGTTTGATCAAATTCAGTGAAAGCAAGGAATTGTCTAGTTGTTAAATCGCATTTAAATTATGGGTATAGAAAAAAAATCTTAGTATTTCATGATCCATCCATGGAAAAAGATATAAAGGAATGTTGGAGATAATCTATTACCAACATTTTAGCGTGGATCTTAGTGTAAAGGGGAATTGCAATTGAGGCACTAGATTGAGATAGAATATGTAATTTTGTGAGAGGATCTAACATGTTCCAAGAAAAGAAGCTAGGGCCTACCCATGTTTATAAATCATTGAGGGAAGACAACATGTATTAAAACACCTCACATATGCACCCATTCTGATTTTGTGTTGGATTTTGACGTCTGTTCGAGATCACTCTCATCCATGTTGTTATGATTGTTTACCTATTGCAACAAGGGAACATATATGATGGTAATAGATAGCTAGTATTCATATCACAATGTAATTCAGACTCGTAGCACTAAGATGGCTCATAAACATGGCGGAAGTGAGAAGGCTTCCAAGAATAGAAAACAACTTCTATAATAGTTCTAGAATTCACTGCGACTGAGGGCTTTATTGAGATTCCTCCACATGTTGGAAAAATTTGTTTCCTAACAAAAAATAGAGACCCTTGACTAGTGTAAGGTATGTGAGGCTATGCCAAAGAGAAATACAAAAATGTTAAGTTCTATTTACAGGCGAAAGGTTTATGATTGGAAAATTACCCTCAACAAATTTTTTTCTTTCTGAATGATGAAGGAAAAGAATAGACATAAAGCCCACCTTCTTCATGTGGATGCCATGATGGGTTCAAAATTCACATACAATTTCAAAATAGTCCATCACAAAGAAATGCAACCCAAATACAATAAAATAAAATGCAGTGACACTATATCCAAGCATATCGCTAGGAAACCTCCCATTTCCTCGTTAAATTATGCATTTTATCATTTGATAATTTAGAATTTAGACATAGAACTACCAAATTAACCGAAGCCACCAATTGTAATTAACATAATGAATTCTTCCTACCTACAACTGTAATCAACATAACGAATTCTCCCTACCTACACTAACAACATTTGAAGGGAAGAGTATACTTGAGGTACTATTGAGAAAAAAAAGGAAAGATATTCCTTGTGTTGTGTAGGCCAAAGGAAGGGAATGCCATCATTACTTGATGGCTTGATGAGTTACCTCAATAGCCATGTAGAGACGATATTTTTAAGCTTGAGTGCAATTGGGTTGGGTTAAGTAAGATATGATTCTATAACTTGATTCCTTTACCCTAGTCATATCATAGTCCAACTTGGAGATGGAAATTGCACTAGGTGCATACAATTGGGTAGAAAATTGTTTATATGCAACAAGTTCTTAGACATCCTTCAATTAAAAGACAAGTATCATATTTTGGCTTGTAAATAGTCAATTTAATTAAGTAAAATGGTTGAGTGTTTCCATTAGAGTTTTTGTTTGATCATTATGTTGCATTTATTTAATTGAAAACATGTATACATTCAGTGTTGGTCTTTTCATTCCCTGAAAGTGCAAAGTTTACATTCACACTTTGTGGTTGGGCAATCCATGGAAGGGGATGTGACAAAACAAATTCCCAACTCTTTCAAGAAACTCTTGCTATCACGCAGCTGGTTCCCAAGCATAATATTGTGTGTACTTGTGAGGTAAGATGAATAATAAGAAACTTAACAAGAAAATCTTAAACAAGGAGAGACTTTTTCTCAGAATTGTTTCCAACACTGAATAAAATATTTCTTGCTAAGCAATCAATTTCAGTCATCTATAAATCTAATATAATTTCTCAAGGCTATGCACAATTACATATCCTTGAATTATCTATATTTATTACATCATTGACTCTATAGTGAATGGCCGACTAATCAAATTTTCAATGCCTGAATTTGAAACAAGGATTTATTTAAGCTTTTAAACCACAAGTTTTTGGAAATCTCTGTCACCTGAACATTCCCATCCACGAATAAGAGATGCACTACGCAAAATACTGGCTATGAAAATCCTTTCCTCGTCTGACCTATTGATTGCTATTTGATAAAATTTCTTAAGCTCTGCTAAACTTCCATCAAAGCAATGAAGAGTTCAATGACATTCTCTTTAACAAAACTAGAGAGTCCAAGCAAAAATATTAACATATAAACAAGACCCTAGATCATCTGCGAGATTTAAAAATACTAAATTTTTGTATTGGAACTTAGATTTTAGATCTGTAGGTTTTAACTCCATACAGAAATTACCTGCATACGAATTCTAAAACACAGAAAATAAATAATGTGAGAGAAGAACACATAAAACACATATACATATAGATTTTCCCCTGAATCCCAAAACTGGGACTACCAGCTTGATTTTTCATTAAGTTCCTTTCAATGTTATAATACATGTTTATACATGCCGAAGCATCCAATACCTTGGACCGAAAACCATCGTGTCCAAAAGACATGTGCGAAAATCATGCACAAAACCATAGGTGGGTTTTCCCAACCTAACATAGGGTCCAAAACCAAAATTTCTGGGGCGCTACCCCAGACCCCATAAAGTGGGGTTACGGGTGCCCCTCAACCCCCTGTTAACTATGTGGAAAGAATATAACACAACCCAACATTCTCCGACTTGTTGTTTTCTTTCCATAGGGAGCCACATGAGAGCTTAGTCATTTTTCTAGCCCTGAAATGCCCATTGTCTCTCTACACCAAGAGAACTTCTCAAAGCTCACAGATTTTGTCAATGCATCTGCAGTATTCTTCAAAGTGTCCACCTTTACCAGCAACACCTTTTTGTCTTCTATCATATCCCTCACAAAGTGATACTGAACATCAATGTGCTTTGTCTTTGAATGATATGTGGGTTTCTTTGCCAAGAAAATTGCACTTTGGCTGTCACAGTCTATCCTTATAGCTTCCTGTACTAACCCCATACTTGAACACAATCTTTGCAACCAACTGCTTCCTTGCTTGCATAAGTGGCTGCCATGTATTCTGCCTCTGTAGTTGAAAGTGCCACTACAGATTGTTTCTTACTCATCCAACTGACTGCACCTCCAAATAGGTTAAACACATACCCACTTGTAGATCTTCTCTGCTCTAGATCTCCAGCCCAGTCTAAATCAACAAAGCCATGAATATCCAACACTTTGTCCAATCCTGGTCTTCCTTGGTAGCACAAACCATAATCACTAGTGCCACGCAAATACCTGAAAACCCGCTTCACTGCTGTCCAATGCTCCTTCCCTGGTTTTGACATAAACTTGCTTAATGCTCCCACTGCATGTGCAATATCTGGTCTAGTACAGACCCTTGCGTACATCAAGCTACTGACTGTACTTGCATATGGAACACGGGACATGTCCTCTTCCTCTTCTTGTGTCTTGGGACACTGTTCAGCAGATAACCTCACACCTACAAGAATAGGAACCTTCACCGATTTACTATCCTACATATTAAACCTCTACAATATTGTCTTGACATACTTCCTCTGATTTAACTAGAGATTCCTCTTTGCCCGATCTCTTCTAATTTCCATACCCAAAATATAGTTTGTAGCACCAAGATATTTCATGTCGAATTTGGAGGAAAATTGGGTCTTCAAATCCTGGATAACTTCTTTGTCATTTCCAACCAACAACATATCATCCACATACAAGACTAGATAAATAACATGGTCACCAATTAATTTAAAATACACACAGTGATCTACTTTGCTTCTGGTGAAGCCAAGTCCCCGTATAAATGTATCAAATTTCTGATACCACATCCTTCGTGACTGTTTTAACCCATATACAGACTTCTTTAACATACATACCAGTTATTTCTTATCCTTCACCACAAAGGCTTTAGGTTTCTTCATGTAGATCTCCTCTTCCAGATCCTCGTGAAGAAATGCTGTCTTCACATCCATCTGTTCTACCTCAAAATCAAAAGCAGTAGCAACAAATAAAAGTAATCTAATAGAAGTTACCTTGGCAACAGGAGAAAAAATATCACCAAAATCAATTCCCGGCACCTGGGAGTAACCTTTTGCTACCAACCGAGCTTTGTATTTCGCCACTTTTCCTTCTGCATTTGTCTTCTTTTTGAACACCCATTTTCTGCCAATGGGTTTCCTTCCAGTTGGCAACTCCACCAGATCCCAAGCCTCATTTTTGTGCAAAGATGCCATTTCATCAACCATGGCTTCTTTCTAGGGTTTTCCATCCTTTGAATCCACTGCTTCCTTCACAGTTCTGGGATCATCATCAGTAACAGACAAAGCAAAATTTGAACAGAATGCAGACGGACTATACCTTTCTAGCTGCCTTCTTTCTCGAACTAATCTTCTTACAGCCAGAGTTTGTGGCTCTTCATCTTCTCATTCCTCCTCTGCTGTAGAGTCTGATTCTTCCTCCTTTAGCTCAAACACTATCTTCTCAGGTTCCTTTGGTTGGACTTCATGTTTAATAACATCTTTCACCTCTCTGAACACAACATCTCGATTGTACATAACCTTCCTTGTTACTGGGTTCCAAAGCTTATAACCCTTTAAACCATCCTTATACCCAATAAAGATGCACTTTTCAGATTTACTATCCAACTTTGTTCTTTTCTCCTTTGGAACATGTACATATGCATCACATCCAAATACCCTCAGATGTGAAAGAGATAGTTTCTTACCAGTCCATACCTCTTGTGGAGTCTTATCCACCAACGCTGATGAAGGTGACCTATTGACTAGGTAACATGCAGTATCCACCGCCTTTGCACAGAATTCCTGTCCTAACCTGGCACCACTAAGCATGCTTCTTGCCCTTTCCATCAACGTCTTGTTCATTCTTTCTGTGACTCCATTTTGCTGAGGTGTATATAGAGTAGTCTTCTACCATGCTATACCACACTTCTTGCAGAATTCTTCAGATTCCTTACTGCAAAACTATCACCATTATCTGTCCTCAACACCTTTATCTTCTTCTTTGTCTAGTTTTCCACTACAGCCTTAAATTCTTTAAACCTATCAAAGACTTCAGATTTCTTCTTAAGGAAATATATCCATGTATTCCTTGAGAAGTCATATATAAGTGATACATAGTACATAGACTTACCTAGTGATGGAACCTTCACAAGTCTAAACACATCACTATGCACAAGATCTAATATATGTTTTGCCCTCTTACCACCAGAGGGGAAACTCACCTGATTCTGCTTCCCATATACAAAATTTTCACAGAAATCAAAATCCAAAGAGCTATTACTCATACCTTCTACCATACCTTTACCATGAAGTATTCAAAGGCCCTTCTCTCCAATATGTCCAAGCCTTTGATGCCACAGTATGGTATTTTCTCTAGAGACCACTAGATTTTCTGCTCCACTTTCAGGAACCAAGGAACTGTTGCACCCATCAACAATAGTGCTACCTTGCAGCTTGCACATAGTTCCAATCCGACTCCCCGCATCAATACCAGTTCTCCTCGAACCATCTTGCAGGTATCCTTCTCGAACACTGTTTTTACACCTGCATCATCCAACGTACTAACAAAAATCAGATTTCTGGCTAATGCAGGAATATGTAGAACACCCGAAAGTGTTCTAACCCTTCCACCTTGCAGCTTCAACTTTACTTTTCCATGACCAATGATTCTAGCCTTCCTGTCATCCCCCAAGAAGACATCACCACCATCATATTTCTCATACTCACAGAACCACTCTCTATGGAGAGTGAAGTGAAAGGATGCACCTGAGTCAATCAACCATGCCTCATGATTTACATGTGTACTTGAAGAAGCCAATTACACATCCCCACCTTCATCTGAGGTGGTTTTTTCCTCTGCAGAAGGAGCCTCATCATATCCCTTTCCTTTGTCAGGAGCTTTAGATTTACATTCCCTTTTGAAGTGGCCTTCCTTTGTGCATTTCTAGCACACCACCTTTGCAGGTTTTCTTGGAGATTTAGATCTCCCTCTAGATTTAGATCTCCCACTCGATGAATTATTTTTGTTTTCGTTCTGGGACTGTCCTTGTATAGATAAGGCATCACCATTTTGGCTCTCCATATTTTTCCATCTCATCTCCTCCATCAGTAAGGCTGAGACTATTTCAACAAACTGCAAGGTAGTTGCATTGCTACCTATTGCAATAACCATACTATCCCACGAATCTGGTAGAGAACACAACAAATTGATGCACTTATCTTCATCTGAAATTTTAATATCAACATATGCTAACTGACTTACCATAGTATTAAATGCGATCAGATTCTCTATCACCGAGTCTCCATCTTTCATCCTCAGGTTATACAGCTTTCTCCGCAGGAACAATTTATTCACCAGAGACTTAGATTGGTATAAAGTCCCTAACTTGTCCCACAAAGCCTTTGCTGTAGCTTCCCTTGATACATTCAACAATACTGAATCTGAGACACACAATCATATTGTTCTCTTTGCCTTCCAATCCAACTTCTTCCATTCTTCATCGAACACTCCCATTGGTTTAGTACTCGAATCTACCACGATCCACTGATCTTTATCCACCAACAGATCCTCCATCTTGAGTTTCCACAACTCAAAACTCTGACCATTAAATTTCTCGATCTCTATCTTTCCACTGCTCACCATCTTCTTTCACCACTAGAATCGATCTTGCAGATCTCCCACTGAACAGGGTCTACCACAGGTCCGAGCGAAACCCCTCAGCAACAAAGGCATCCCCTTGAAGCCAAATCTGCTCTGATACCAAATGTAGGTTTTAACCCCATATAGAAATTACCTGCATACAAATTCTAAAACACAGAAAATAAATAATGCCAGACCAGAACACATAAAACACATATACACAAAGATTTCCCCCTGGATCCCAAAACCGGGACTACCAGCTTGATTTTTCATTATGTTCCTTTCAATGTTATAATACATATTTATACATGCCAAAGCATCCAATACCATGGACCGAAAACCATCGCGTCCAAAAAACATGTGCGGAAATCATGCACAAAACCATAGGTGGATCCGCCCAACCTAACATAGGGTCCAAAACCAAAATTTTCCAGGGCGCTACCCCGGACCCCATAAAGTGGGGTTGCAGATGCCCCTCAAACCCCCTGTTAACTATGTGGAAAGAATATAACACAACCCAACAAGATCTCCAGGAAGTTTTATGCCAGACATAAATAATGGTTGCACGAAAAGACTTGAAAATACCTCATTGCAGGAATTGCAATAAAAGTGTTTTAACGTGAAACAGAGAGTGTGGCACCTTCCATAAATGTAGATAAAGGAGATGCTTCAATTAGTGTTGAGTGAGGAAGTACTAGTTCTCGCACATAACCATAGAAAATATATACTGATGAATCAATATCTTCTAACAATTCAAGCTTCAACAATCAGGTGTCACATGTTTCCATATGAAAGAAAGATAAAAGTTATCTTAACATTTTCAAAACTTGTTCTCTTCATATCTATGCAATAGGCACATTATATATGGTGAGACATAGTGAGAAAACCACCACTTGGAGAGAGAGAATTAAGAATAAAACAAACCAAACATGTATGTAGCTTTCAATTTCAACAACAATATAGGAAAAATATGAAGAATATATATGAGAACACATACTACGAAAAACCAGGGAAGAATATTCATATGAAAACATATGAGCATACATAGGAAAAAACAGGGAGGAATATCCAAATAAAACATATGTTATGCTTGAATTATCATTGCTGCTCAGACCATCAAAGATTACATTCCCACCATCAAGGAAAGGAATAAGATTTGTTGCTTTGGTAGTAGTGTGTTTGGTTCCAGAGACTATAGATTGAGGAGGTATAAATAGAGTCTCAAATTGCCCCAAAATATTAAGGCTTGATACTGAGGCTGCTTTCCTTGTACCTAACCCTTTCCTCACTTCATCAAGCTTTTTCATCGTTGCAAAACCTCCTATTGCAATGTTTCCTTAAGATTGAAGAATTATCTCTTATTCCTCAATGATCTTCATGATTGCTAATGGTGTAATGGAAAGCAATATGGACAGTCGTGTATCTAAGTGGGGTACAAGACCCTCAATGGGATCTCATTCCTTTCCATAGAATAAGACAAAAATTACATATGGATCGAAGGTACATTGTAAACCAAAACAATAAATAATAACATTTACGTTTCCCTTTCAATTAAAGTCGAGTAATTATTTCAAATATTCCAATAAACTGATTTAATGTTACAAAATATGAGAGTAAATAGTTTTGGGTTATTCTCTACCCTTTGAATAAACCTAAGAGCAACAATCTAGAGACCCAAGAAAGTTTCCTGCTAACTGGCACCATTATAGCCTGTAGGGATTTTATCAAATTTGTACACCAGTTTCCCAAAGTATATCAGTAAAGAGATCAAATTCTTGGAAAAATCCATAACTTAAACTAAAGAATCAAAAATTTTGTGTTGCCCTAATTTTGCAAAAACTTCAAAAAATAACAAGTTTTATATTATAGTAATAAAATAATATAATCATCTATTTTTAAGGTTATGGCCAAGAAAAACATCAAATTGGTGTATGAGACCCCTTTCTTTATGGGACAAAAGACCGGCCATGCAAAAAAAATAAATGAAAAACAATCTATTATGTAATCTTCCACATACTAGTATCTCAATGGCATATGTGGTTAGAAGTTGTTTTCCTTCCATTACATCTTCTTTAAACATATCAAAAGGAAGCCATAAGGCATCCCGCCCTACTCCATGATTATGTTCAAATAACAATGTACTAGATTCTGTATCAATAAGTGCTCTAATTGTACAATGTTGACTGGGATGAAATTCTTGACTTAGATCCTGTTGGATACAACAAGACAATTGTATAAACAATTTTGTAGCTATCTTTGAATTTGACAAAGACGAGTGATTTTCATATAATTTCAGACATTGAAATAACCCACTCCATTGTTCTAGCCTACATGATTTGCAAAAGGACATCAGTAGCATGTTCCACATCAAATTACCTCAAATTTTGGTAACATTGTAAACATATATATAACCTTTATTGGGTTCCTACAAATTCAATATCATAGCACTCTGAATGAAATACAACTAAATCAAGCCCAATAAAAGGGTTAGTTTATCAATCTCCAAAGATTTAAACAAATTTTTATTTCAACAATATGGCCATGAACTAGTTTGAGGGACAATGCTTACAACAATACTTCAAGTACAATTTCCATTTAGAATAAGTTCAATACCAAAGTACTAAACCTTCACAACAACTAATTAATATTATGGATAGTTAAACCTAACTCCTAGAGAAAATCTATAATTTATTAGGAAAAGAACAGATGCTTTAGCGGGCAAATAAGGAAAAGTTGTTTTAAGTCCAGGCCTCAAAGAAATTATTACTTCTAAATTTATAAACACGAAGTTAAAAATTTTACAACATAACTTTTCTAGTTTACAAAACTGTGGGAAATCTGCTGCTTTTGGTAATTTTCTAGTGAATTCCATTGGTTTCAACGTTATTTTTGTATAAATTTTGCTAGTTACCAAGAAATTACAGAAATTATTTTGATTTTGGCTAGTTTTCAGAGGGATAGTCTGCTAGGTTTGGCAAGTTTTAAAAAGTGGTAGAATTTTACTAGTATATGGCAAAATTAGGAACTGTTTACAAAAATGAAGAAGAAAATCTACATGAATGAGGAGAACTTAGAGTGATCAATAGTGTAGATACACAGAGAACTTACAAACAATTTTCAGAAGTCACCCACATTCTTATCACTCAAATTAAAGCACATAAATTTTTTCAAGGAGAGCATTGGGTTAGAGGGACTCCAAAATAACCTAGTGTAAAACCTAAAAGAGCCTAACTGATAGGGTTTGATACCAATGATATGTGCTCAAAGGAAACAATGATGAAAATAATAACACAAGAAGAAAGGTGCAAGAAGAGAACTGTCACAAATGTAAATATAGGAGTACACAAGTGGTATGTGGAAAATATTTGAAGAAACGTTAGGTGATACATCATATTTGACTGTCTCTTATGAAGGGTTTGACAAGACACAATGATATTTGAGGTAGGTTAGATGTACACATATCGAATAAAAACATAGTACATATTTGACTAAGCCTCTTATTTTAAGTCTAATTAAATACCCACCTATCCACCAGATCCACTGACACCCATCTCACATTGAGAAATGGAGCTAACAGATGTCGATGGTGAAAAAGTAAATAAAGTCACCTGTAATCATATTGCTGCAAGGGATCACCAAAGTGTCACTCCCAATCCCATCAAAATGGATCTGGCATGCCAGTGTGCATTTTGAACATGTATGGTTGGGGAATGAGCCCTATCGATTCCATAAGCAATGTTCTGAAACAAGTGGGGGAAAAATGATATTGCACAAATCAAAAGTCCCTTGCACCTTTCCTATATGATGTGTAGTCATCGTCCTATTCAGTCACTATGATACCTTGAACTACATGATTCATGTAATGTCCTAAGGTAATGTTTTCCCTATGTTTGACTAGGGTTGAAATAAATCAACAACAATATTCATTTATTCAATAGTAGACAACATCGAAATAGCACACGATTTCCACATTAATAAATATATCTAGCAACAATATGATTTATCAACAACATAATAAGTTAGGTTGACTATCCAGCGAAAAAAATATATTCCTTCAACCACTAAACCATAATCTCAATTTCAAGATCAGTGTTTAGTTATTCTACCACTTCCCCAAATCCTACTATGACTATACTAATTATAACTTGCTATTTTAATTTATCAGCTACTATATCATCCCAAACTCATTGTACAAGATTCAAATTATCCTAGAGATAATCTGCAACTCTGGGACTATGGTTGTTGGCTTCACGAAACCCTCACAAACTAATTGCCAAGTTGCAGTAGCACTTGATTCCTATGCTTAGACTTCTTCTAGTTTATTTCTGCTGATGAATACCTGTAGTTTTCTTATTTTGGATAGACAAGGATCCCTAAAGAACTCTTACTGTAACTCCAATAAGCTATCAAAAATATCACCAACACTTTCACACTTCCAAAGTCACAAAGATTAAGTGGATGAGTGTGACATTTTACCTATTGAAGGTTTACTTCAATTAATGGAGGAAACAATAAAAGGAGCCCTACATCATGATACATAAAGAAAACAAGCAACAAAATGCTTAAGTTATGGACCAAAATATTTTGTGGTTTTATGTCCCTATGGCATACTCTAATACCACCATGAATATAGGCCAAGGCCTTACAAATCTGAAGCCAAAAAATTCAAATTAGGATATCTCAAAGTATAAAAGAAAATGGCCAAATCATTCTGGCAACAAAGGATAGGAAGTGAGGATCTCTAAACCTGATAAGTATATAATTTTAGATAAATAAGAGGCATTCTTTGATGCATCCTAAGAATCCATTGATTCATCCTACTCTAGTTCTTTGCCACACAATAAATTGTCTCTGGTACACAATCCAACACGAGATTGAGATAGATCTCATCCTTATCGTTGGTTGAAAAAACCAATGCTTTAGAGAGACAATATTTGGATGCTCCAAAAAGTGCTTTGTTTGTAATTCACAATTCTTATATCAGTTTTCCTACAAAACCTTTTTAATTACTATTGTCTCCCTTGTCTGTAAGCATTTAGCGGGGTAAGGGAGAACACGTATAAGAAATTTACAATATGCTTATTAAATAATGTAAAATGCATTATTTGTGACTTCTCATTCCTAGCATGAAAAAAATAAGACACTTTCACAAGATAATTTGTTGGAGTTGGGAAAAAGCCTTACCTGAAAGACAATTCCAAAAGATCTAGTTCCTACCACATGTTTTGCCATGTAACTTATGGTCTAGAATTATGAATATGAAAAAATGAACCATACTTTATTGTAATGTGGTTATCCATGTAATTTGTAGGAAAATACTGTAAATTACAACACCCTTACTTGCTTAGGTCAGACATTCCTTCAACCAATGTTTCCTTTGGAAGTTGTGTCTTTTGTGTATGTGTGGCAGACATATGAAACATCAAAAATGTGCAAATTGGGTGGTTTGAGGAAAAACTAAAGCCTAAAATCTATGTTTTAAGAGAAAATAAAATCTAAGGGGATGGAAGGATACCAACATAGAAAATAGAATCACTATAGAGAATAGATCACAATAGAATTGTATTACTTCAGAGTTGTCCAAAACTGAAGTAAAACAACCAAGAGAGGAGTTACCAGAAATTGTAAGGGTCAATCTTCGATCTCTCCAGACCAATAAATGCATGAATTAAACATAGGTAAGGAGGTGTTGGGTCATTAAAGAGGATTGATCTATCCCATGTTTCCAATTTTATAACTTGGCTCTCTTGTTCTGCCATAATTTGAAGGGAAGCACTACTTGCTTCTCTTTATGTTGTCTATAAAGATTTATATCATTTTACAAAGCATTTATAATGTATTGGGGAAATACAGATTACCCCTAGTTTCATCACCAAGGTTGTAAGGCTGATTGAGAAGTTCAATATCACTTGTTCAGGTGGCTATATGGCCCAAGTAGTTTAGACATAATTTTTTGGCATTGTTTTAACAATTCATAATTGAGGATTTATTTCTTCCATTATAGAAGAAAAAGGCCAATGATTTTCTTTCCAACTTGTTGTTTTTGTGGTGGGATAATTCTCCATAAAAATCTTCATGTAATTGGACTTCAAAAATATGATAAATCAAGAAAATTGAGTGTTCACAAGCTGCATACCTTAGATATCTAGAAGTAATCTTGTTTCTTCCAAAATTTGGCTTCTATTTTTTTCTGCACTCTGTTGGCATTACTTGCAAAACAGAGTATGCCATTCTTAAAGTTTTCAACTCTTAGAAGGATCAATGATGCAACATGAACCTGCAAATTAAATTACAATATGCCATGAAAGAAAACTAGAACAATTTGTTCTTTATTGGAGAGCACTTACAATATATATGTGGGTATGAATGCACTTGAGATATAACAAGTTTAGACTGTGAACCATGTAAATGAATACATGCATGCAGATGAATATAAAAGGGTGGAAAATATTTTAGCTGAGATGAAAAAATAATCATTCATTGAGCCTACTCTTGCAACAATACACATGCTTATGGATTCATACAGAAAGGGAGAAGAGCCTGAGAGGGAAAAATTAATTATTTAGGGATTTACAAGGTGTTGGTTTGAATTTGGGAACCATGCAATACACTTATTTCATTGATGCATATCTTAAAATTGGTTCTTATTCCATGGGAATTAAGAATTTGATAAAGATGATGGAATATTGTTTTGAACCTGACTATAGAACATGGACATGTGTTATTAAATAAGCTTCTCTTGGTTTTAGGAAAGGTATAAACCTAAGGGGCCCATCGATAGTTTTGTATTTGTAGGAATCAAAGGCATGAAAGACATTGTTAACTAAGTTATCAGATGCTATCAATAGAATAATGCATTCGCTAAAAGAAGAGAATTTAAGTATACCACTGGTGGAAATCCAGGTGGTATCCTTAGGGGTGCTACAATTTAATTTAGGAAACACAAACCCTCCTAGGGTTGGAATGGAATCCTTCACCTCCTTCTCCAATTGTGGAAATGATGGCCAAGCCTGAGCCTCATCGTCTTCATCTTCTTCCTCCCAGTGATGGTAATATTCTGCCTATAGATCCGGGCATGTTATTCGAACTCTGGTTGGAGACACATATTCACCATCGTCGGAGGAGGTTTTGGGGAGAAATAAGCCTTTGTTGTCTACATAATGATTTTGATGGAAATCTTGTAGAAACATAGATACTATTCCTGTATATGGTATCAAATTATGTTTCCCTCCTTCGTTTCCATTCCTTTCCTTCTTACACTGGACTTGATATCGGTTATTTCATAATCATTCACTGGTACTAATGGGAGCTAACAAAACCCTTTTAAATTGGCTAATTGGAATGCAATTAACAAGATACTTTGCAAGAAAGTGAAAGTTGATTAAAAATATTTAAATTTTAATTTGAATAATGACAGGTAGCATTCTTATTATCCACCTTTTTATTTTCATTTTTGTTTATACTATGTATTTCATAGATATATTGTAATGTTTATGGTATCTATATATATATATATATATATATATATATATATATATATCTTGTAATATTTATGGTATTTTGATGTGTAATTGACTCGTTCAAAGGTCGAATATCCGGTGAACATTTAGTTTTAGTTGCATATTCGACTAAAATATCATCGGATATCTGATGATACATGTCTTTTTTTTTAAATACAAAAAAATGAAGTAAGATCCGATAGAATGACTGAACTGTTGGATTATGACATTGGATTTTCCGCCCATATGTACTTGAAAATATTCATTGATGTCTGATTTTTTGGTGTCATATATATATATCCATGGGTTGAATTCAATCACCCATATACATAATTAATCAACCTTAAGTTCAATCACCCATATACATAATTAGTAGACCTTAAGTTCAATCACCCTATGATATTTTTGCATCACTAACTACTACTCCACATTAAACTCCACATATGTCTTTATGGGTTAAAATTTTGCCAGTAATGTGGGTGCATGTGGATGCCTTTCTGAAATCCCTAGTATGACATTTTGGTTAAGGGATCATATCCATAGGTCATTAGTCTTGAGTTCTTATTTAATTTAAGAATTCACATAAATGTTAATCAGACATTGGTTCACTACTAGGATATACAAAGTATTAATGCAAAGGTGTAATTTACATCATCTAACATATACTAAATATGATTTACATGTATGACGTGATATTTTAATATGTTCAACATCTAATGCCTGGGGAATATCAAAATCCCCATAAGAATAAAAAAAAACATAAGAGTATATTATTGCTATGTTTATAATTATATATGTTCAAACTCGATAAACACCTTGATATCCAAGTTAAAAACTAGTGTCCTAAGTTCAATGGATATAACCCTAATAATAAAAAATTGTAGATATGCATGAGAATTTAAGTCTTCAACTAAAGAAAATGTGTCCTCTACTAATTAACCAACACCTCTCCTTACAGGTATTCTTCATAATGTATTTTCCCCAATTGTATGACCACTCCCATTTTGGATAAATTTTCAGCGTTTGAATTTAATTCTCTATGAATTTGATCAAAGGATATAACTTCGAAAATTCTAATAAGCTCCATAACTATAATCATCCACCGATCCAATAAAGAAGTGTTTAAGGAAGTATAACCTCTCAACTAATCTATAACAACCTTTGAATCCCTTATCACTTGTAAGTTTAGGTTGTTAAAGTGTCACGATTAAAATGACTAACATAAATGACTGATTTGTATTATTGTAGAACTTGTTAGGTAGTCATATTTTTGTTCCTAGGCTAAATTAGTCATTCATGTTAGTCATTTTTGTTGTACGACTTATTAGCTAGTCGTATATTTTAACCCAAGACTAAATTAGTTTTTTTATGTTAGTCATTTCTAGTTTGGTCACTTAAGATTTCTCATTTTTGGTAGTATTTAACTTGGAAAACCTTTGGTGACTAATGTTTTTAGTCACCTAGTCACTAATTTCTCATTTTCTACTAGTGGTAGATGAAATCAAAGGAATTTTTTGATGTACTTTATAGAGTATGGAGTCAATGGCTGAAATTATCACCACTACAGATTTTGGAAAATAAGATTAAGGAAATGAATTTGGTGCTTGTATTGTGGGAAAAGGAGAAATTTCATGCTAGAGAGAAGGATGTAATATCATAAAAATATATGTTGGATGAGATTCATTATAGGCTAGAAAAAGAGACAAACTCTCAAGAAATTCTTTCCGAAGGGGAAGAAATTTATTCTTCTTCATAGGGTCTAAGAGCTGAAGAGGAGATGTGGAGAGGAGTTTGTGGCTTTAAATGTTGTTGTTAGAAATATTTTTTTTTAAAATACGTAGCTATGATGAGACTATGGTAAAATAACGTAGGATCAATAGAGGTGGATAGAGAAACAATTTCCACATTTGGTCAAATTCAATAGGTAACTCTGGAATAATTTGGTATCCTATATGTGGAGCAAGGACTATTGCACTTTCAATCATATGTAGCTATGCTCAAGCACATCGAATAGTTGGTGATAGAGTAAGAAGACTCAAATTTAATGAAAGAAATCTCAAAAGAGGAAATTTTCAAATCACTTAACTCTTTCAATCTTGATAAAGTAACAAGGTTGAATGGATTATTAGTACACTTTTATAAAAAAATGTTGACACATAATAAATTCTCACTTATGTAGAATTATTGATTGTGTGCAATAATATGACAAATTTGAGGGAGGTATTAATTATAATTTCCTAGTACTCATCCCCAAAGAGGTAAATTTTTCTTCCTTTGCTATATTCCATCCCATTAAATTGTGCAACTTTTTATCTAAAATCATTATAAAAGCCATTGGTACAAGATTAAAAACTTTACTAACAAAGATAATTTTTGAAAACTGGTGGAAATAGTAGATAACATTCTATTGTTGCAAGATGCCACTCACTCTAGTAAATGTAGGGGAAAGAAAGGATAATTATAAAGTTGGATATGGAAAATGCATGTAATAGGGTAAGGTACTTCTTCCTATTTATTTATTCGTAAGAAGTTTGGATTTGGGTAAAAAATTATTGATTAGATAGCTCTATGCATACAGATGCCTTAGATCTCCCCTCGTGTGAATGGAAAATATGTGAGCTTATTTAAAGCTTCTAGAGGATTATGATGAGACTTCTCTCTCTCCTTGATTCTTTAAATTACCATGGAAGAGTATATGAGGAAGAAATTGGATTTTAGAGGAAGAATTAGATCTCTTCCATGAATTAGATACATGAAAGGGATCAAGAATTGTAGGTTTTAACCCTGCACAGAAATTACCTGCATACAAATTCTAAAACACAAAAAAATAAACAATGCGAGAGCATAACACACACTTTGGCTGTCACAGTATATCCTTATAGCTTCCTGTACTAACCCCATACTCGAACACAATCTCTGCAACCAAACTGCTTCCTTGCTTGCATGAGTGCTTGCCATGTATTCTGCCTCTGTAGTTGATAGTGCCACTACAGATTGTTTCTTACTCATCCAACTGACTGCACCTCCAAATAGGTTAAACACGTACCCACTTGTAGATCTTCTCTGATCCAGATCTTCAGCCCAATCTGCATCAACAAAGCCACGAATATCCAACACTTTGTCCAATCCTGGTCTTCCTTGGTAGCACAAACCATAATCACTAGTGCCACGCAAATACCTGAAAACCCGCTTCACCGTTGTCTAATGCTCCTTTCCTGGTTTTGACATAAACCTGCTCAATACTCCCACTGCATGTGCAATGTCTGGTCTAGTATAGACCATTGCATACATCAGGCTACCAGCTGTACTTGCATATGGAACACGAGACATGTCCTCTTCTTCTTCTTGTGTCTTGGGACACTATTCATTAGATAACCTCACACCTACAGGAATAGGAACCTTCACCGGTTTAGTATCCTGAATATTAAACCTCTGCAGTATTGTCTCGACATACTTCCTCTGGTTTAACCAGAGCTTCCTCTTTCCTTGATCTCTTTTAATTTCCATGCCCAAAATATAGTTTACATCAACAAGATCTTTCATGTCGAATTTGGGGGAAAATTGGGTCTTCAAATCCTGGATAACTTCTTTGTCATTTCCAACCAGTAACATATCATCTACATACAAGACCAGATAAATAACACCGTCACTAATTAATTTAAAAAACATACAATGATCTACTTTGCTTCTGGTGAAACCAAGTCCCTGTATAAATGTATCAAATTTCTAATACCACATCCTTGGTGGTTGTTTTAACCCATACAGAAACTTCTTTAACTTACATAGCAGTTCTTTCTTACCCGTCACTGTAAAGCATTCAGGTTGCTTCATGTAGATCTCCTCTTCCAGATCCCCATGAAGAAATGTTGTCTTCACATCCATCTGTTCTACCTCAAAATCAAAGGCAGCAACAATAGATAAAAGTAATCTAATAGAAGCCACCTTAGCAACAAGAGAGAAAATATCACCAAAATCAATTCCCGACACTTGGGAATAACCTTTTGCTACCAACCGAGCTTTGTATTTCTCCACTTTTCCTTCCACATTTGTCTTCTTTTTGAACACCCATTTCCTGCCAATGGGTTTCCTTCCAGCTGACAACTCCACCAGATCCCAAGCCTCATTTTTGTGCAAGGATGCCATTTCATCAACCATGGCTTCTTTCCAAAGTTTTCCATCCTCTGAATCCACTGCTTCCTTCATAGTTCTGGGATCATCATCAGTAACAGACAAAGCAAAATTGGAACAGAAATTAGATGGACTATACCTTTCTGGCTGCCTTCTTTCTCAAACTAATCTTCTCAAAGCCGAAGTTTGTGGCTCTTCATCTTTTGATTCCTCCTCTGCTGTAGAGTCTGGTTCTTCCTCCTGTAGCTCAAACTCTATCTTCTCAGGTTCCTTTGGTTGGACTTCATGTTTAATAACATATTTCACCATTCTGAACACCACATCTTGGTTGTACACAACCTTCCTTGTTACTGGGTTCCAAAGCTTATAACCCTTTAAACCATCCTTCTACCCAATAAAGATGCACTTTACATATTTACTATCCAACTTGGTTCTTTTCTCCTTTAGAACATGTACATATGCATCACATCCAAATACCCTTAGATGTGAAAGAGAGAGTTTCTTACCAGTCCATACCTCTTGTGGAGTCTTATCCTCCAATGTTGATGAAGGTGACCTATTAACCAGGTAACATGCAATATCCACTGCCTCTGCCCAGAATTCCTGTCCTAACCTGGCACCACTAAGCATGCTTCTTGCCCTTTCCATTAACATCTTATTCATTCTTTCTACAACTCCATTTTGCTGAGGTGTATATGGAGTAGTCTTCTGTCGTGCTATACCACACTTCTTACAGAATTCTTCAAATTCCTTACTGCAAAACTCTCCATCATTATTTGTCCTCAGCACCTTTATCTTCTTCTCTATCTGGTTTTCCACCAGAGCCTTGAATTCTTTAAACCTATCAAAGACTTCAGATTTCTTCTTAAGGAAATATATCCATGTATTCCTTGAGAAGTCATCTATAAATGATACATAGTACACAGACTTACCTAGTGATGGAACCTTCACAGGTCCAAACACATCACTGTGCACAAGCTCTAATATCTATTTCGTCCTCTTACCACCAGAGGATAAACTCACTCGATTTTGCTTCCCATATACATAATTTTCACAGAAATCAAAATCCAGAGAGCTATTACTCATACCTTCTACCATACCTTTACCATGAAGTATTCGAAGGCCCTTCTCTCCAATATGTCCAAGCCTTTGATGCCACAACATGGTCTTTTCTCTAGAGACCACTAGATTTTCTGCTCCACTCTCAAGAACCAAAGAACTGTTGCACCCATCAACAACGGTGCTATCTTGCAGCTTGTACAGAGTTCTAGTCCAAACTCCCCACATCAATACCAGTGCTCCCCGAACCATCTTGCAGGTATCCTTCTCAAACATTGTTTTTACACCTGCATCATCCAACTTTCTTACAGAAATTAGATTTTTGGCCAATGCAGGAATATGCAGAACACCCGGAAGTGTTCTAACATTTCCACCTTGCAACTTCAACTTTACTTTTCCACGACCAATGATTCTAGCCTTCCTATTATCCCCTAAGAATACATCACCACCATCGTATTTATCGTACTTTCAAAACCACTCTCTATGGGGAGTGAAGTGAAAGGATGCACCTGAGTTAATCAACCATGCCTCATGATCTACATGTGTACTTGAAGAAGCCAAGTAAACATCTCCACCTTCATCTGAGGTGGTCTTTGCCTCTACAGAAAGAGCATCATCATATCCCTTTCCTTTATTAGGAGCTTTAGACTTACAGTCCCTTTGAAGTGGCCTTCCTTTCCGCATTTCCAGCACACCACCTTTACAGGTTTTCCTGGAGATTTAGATCTCCCACTCGATGACTTATTTTTGTTTCTGTTCTGGGACTGTCCTCGTACAGACAAGGAATCACCATTTTGGCTCTCGATATTTTTCCGTTTCATCTCCTCCGTCAACAAGGATGAGACTATTTCATCAAAATGAAAGGCAGTTGCATTGATACCTATTGCAATAACCATACTATCCCACGAATCTGGTAGAGAACACAACAAACTGATGCAATTATCTTCATCTGAAATTTTAATATCAACAGATGCTAACTGAATTACCACAATATTAAACGCATTCAGATGCTCTGTCACCGAATCTCCATCTTTCATCCTCACGTTATACAGCTTTTTCCGGAGGAACAGTTTATTCACCAGAGACTTATATTGGTACAAAGTCCCTAACTTGTCCCACAAAGCCTTTGCCGTAGCTTCCCCTGATACATTCAACAATACTGAATTTGAGACACAGAATCATATTGTGCTCTTTGCCTTTCGATCCAACTTCTTCCATTCTTCATCGGTCACTCCCGTTGGTTTAGTACCTGGATCTACTGCAATCCACTGATATTTATCCACCAACATATCCTCCATCTTGAGTTTCCACAACTCAAAACTTTGACCATTAAATTTCTCGATCTCTATCTTTCCATTGCTCGCCATCTTCTTTCACCACCAGAATCGATCTCGCAAATCTCCCACTGAATAGGATCTACCATAGGCCCGAGCAAAACCCCTCAGCAACAAAGGCATCCCCTTGAAGCCAAAACAACTCTGATACCAAATGTAGGTTTTAACCCTGTATAGAAATTACCTGCATACGAATTCTAAAACACAAAAAAATAAACAATGCGAGAGCATAACACATAAAACACATATACACAGAGATTTTCTCACTGGATCCCAAAACTAGGACTACCAGATTGATTTTTCATTATGTTCCTTTCAATGTTACAATACATATTTATACATGCCGAAGCATCTAATACCATGGACCGAAAACCATTGCGTCCAATACCATGGACCGAAAACCATCGTGTCCAATACCATGGACCGAAAACCATCGCGTCCAAAAACCATGTGCGAAAATCATGTGCAAAACCATAGTTGGGTCTGCCCAACCTAACATAGGGTCCAAAACCAAAATTTTCCGGGGCGCTGCCTCGGACCCCATAAAGTGGGGTTACGGGTGCCCTTCAAACCCCCTATTAACTACATGGAAAGAATATAACACAACCCAACAAGAATATTAATCGTTAACAATTTGTTGATGATATCTTCTTATTCAAGGAGCTTTAGCCCTAATTCTTTCAATATTCAAATTGGCCTTGGAAAATTTCGTATTTTCATTCAGAGGGTTTATTAACAAGGAGAAAAGCTAGTTGCACACATGACTCAAGGATTAAATCTAGGTAGGCTCATAACCATGATTAAATCAATTTTTTCATCTCTCCCTCAATTTCATTTTATTTCTCTTCCTGTCCCAAAGGGGATTTATTTGAGAATGACACAAGAAATCCAAATCATTTTGTGGCATGTAGGTAAATATAATTCAAAACAATTTCATTTGGTTAAGTGGGTGGTAGTAAGGTCTCCAAAAAGCCATGGAGTATTAGGAATATGAAATCCCTTTCTTATGAGCTATTTTAGCAGGAAAATAGTTGTAGAGACTAATATCTAATCAAAATGATTGGTGGAAATAAGTTATTCTTAGAAAATATTTTGAAGGTTAGAGGAATACATGCTTATAGTATCCTTCAATTTCCAAAGGAAGGTTTTAGATTTGGAAATTTATCACTTCATTAATCCCCTTAATAAAATCACAAATCTCATGGATTCTAGGAAATGGAAAATCAATTGACATTTGGTCTAATGAAATTAGGGGGAGGCCTCCATTAGGCAATATCTCATTCAATTTCCTTTTATGGGAGTGGATCATGCTAGAAGGTAAGTTTAAATTATATGATATCTCTTATTGGATGAATAATGGGAAATGGAAAGGGTGGTTTTTGGGTGAGTTTCTTGTTAATATATATCCATTATAAAGAAGGCTACTAGACTCACTTTAAGGCTACAAATCAAGTCACTATTCAAATGGAGATACTAGTCGTTAGGGGAATTCTACTTATATAGAAAAACAAAGCTACAATTCCTTAATCTTTCTAGATGGTTTCCCTCCCGAAGCTAGTATTTTGGGTAATATATGGAATCTGGATGGATTTCTAAATATTAACATTTTCTGTGAGGTGTTGGTACATAAAAGTATTTTCATTGCAAAAAAATTGTGGGGGAATGGAATATGTGTCCCATCGAGATGTTCATTGTGTTTGGGAAGTGAAGAATCTATATCTCATAAGTTCTTGGAGTATTTGTTTACTAAACTAGTGTAAGAATATGTCTTGCAAGGGATTTCTCATAGAATTTCATGCGAAGATCTCGTCCTCAATTATTTCAAGGAATATAAATTATAATGGATCATTCATATGGAAACATATTTTCAGGAGACTTTGGGTTGCATTCCTAAAATATATTGGCTAGAAACTTTGGTTTGCCAAAAACTGAGTTATTTTGTAATGGATAAGAACCAATCCACGGGGAGTTTCATTCAAGGTTTTCTCTTTAATACCTGATAATTTTAATCTCAATCCTAGTTCTTGGATTTCACCTCTCCCTAATAGATTGACAAGTCCAATGAAAAGTGGTTGGAATTCTTTCAATTGTAGGAAGGTTCCCCCCAAACAACCCCTAAATATATTAATTGGTACTCGAGAATGTCATTGGATGAATTGAGGTAGTGGATCTCCTCACATAGTGTCCATATTTTGTGTTTAGATGGAGCCTTGAATAAGAGTCTAGGAGTGTTAAGTATGAGGGAGGGAGTGAATTTCCACCCGATGGGACAAGTATAATTAATATACTTATGGGGATAAGGAATAGTTTCCAAAAAACAAAAAGAAGTCTATTCCTTTTGTGAAGGACTACTATAGGCCTTATAGCTAAATACTAATGATATCACAATTTTTGGCATTATGATACAAGTATTGTCCTTGATGGCAACTCTACAGGTCAACTCAGTTTTTGATAAGAGGCTAACAAGAATATTCAGAGGCAATAGGGTAGTGGCACAGAGGATTAGGAAGATGGAACTAAGGTCTATTGATCAGAATAAAGAAGTTGAAGGAAGAAGATGATGTAAGAGCAGTTTAAGAGATACACGCAATTTCACTTAGTCCAAGCAACGTATACACACAGGTACTCAGAACAGAAATAGCGTATAATGTACACACACACTCCCGCAGAAGGCAAAGCGCATACATGTTGAAAACCATGGTTTTGGTCCGAGGTATTTGGTCCAAGGTATCTTTGGACCATGATATTGACCCTAGGTATTTAGTCCGAGGTATTCGGCCCGTGGTATTTGAATGAAGGTATTAGTCCTAAATAGATTTGGTCCATGGTATTGAGAAAGGCCAAAAAATATATAAAGAAGATAGGATCATAAGGCCAGATGTGCAAGTGAATAAGATTCTAAGGAATACTTCTATTTTAAGTATATTTTATGCTACATGGTTATGTTTGGGACTAGATCTAAAATATTTATGTGCACCTTGAGTTCAATATTGGATCAGGATCATGAGACCTGAAATGACTTAGTCTTCAATGATCTGATATTGGTTGAGGCTAGATATGATGTTTTCCGTCTGTTTTATTCGTTATCTATCATGATCTGGGTTTGTCTGAAGTCTGGAATTGCAACAAAGTTCTGAGTCAATAATTCTAGATATGTACATAGGTTCGTCTCGAAAAAAGAGCATATACACGCAGGTTCTATTCTTTCAAGTAGCATATATAAAATAAAGGCTTGATGTTCAGAGATGACTAATCTATCAGATCATATTGCTAATTTATTGCTTTTTCTATTTTATTGTTGTTTGTCAATGAAGTCTTATTAGATCTGAATGCAAATCTAAATGCATAAGGAGGTTGATATTTGATTGATTGTATAAGTGAGAAGAAGTGTTTTCTATTGCGTGCCTGTGTAAAGTTCTGTAAGTTGAATTGCTAGTTGGTAGTGTTTGTGATTCAGAGATTTTATGATTCAGAATCTTTAGAGGTATACACAGGTTGGACTGAAGGAAGTAGCATATACATGCAGGTTTTCTTCATTGAAGTAGCGTATACAGTCTGACACATGAATTTTTGAGGTTTCAGTTGGTTATGAATGTTGATACATGTTTATGGGTTTAGCATAGTGTTATGATTATTTTAGATTAACTACATTTTGCTTGATGAAGTTTGAGTTTCTAAATTTCTGATGGGTTGTTGATGAGTCAAGGTCTTCATATGTCTTGATATGTGCCAGGAGAATCCAGCCTGAAAATTCATGAAACATGGTCCCTGGTGGAAGAGTGTTATAGACATTTTTGGGCACTGCAACCCCAAGCATAAAATGTCCATAAACCAAGGGCTCCTAAGTCCCTAAAAGTGTTGTTCTAACCCCTAAAGGAACAAGGTCAACTGATTACAGCTTCTCCCAGAAGTTCTCCATGAAACACTGCTCAGAACTGGTCAAAACAGGATCATTTCACCTGCTCCATAGGCAAAGTGTGTTACATCTCACCTGAGTACACTCTGTGGGTGCGTTGCATTTCAAAAATCCCTTCTATGGGGTGCGATGGGCGAGGAGTGACAAATGGCAGTGTCAATCCATGAGGTGGAGAGGCATGGAATCTTCCAGAAACTTCTCCTGTGATTTTGCCTCTCTGAATTCGACCAAGGATGAGTAAGAGATCATCAATCTCCAAGTGGAAGCAAGAACTATCAGAGGGAAGACACTAATCAAATCACAAGCTGACTCATCTCCCTTACAGATGTCTATATATGGATCCCTCATCACAGAGATCCAGAGGCTGGAATTTTGCATCTTGTAAGGAATTGTTGTTGGTTTCTTGAGACAACATCATAGTGTTGGGTGATCTAAGCTTTATATGAGGTGAAGAAGGGCTTACTTGCTGAGAGGATGATGCTGGGTCAGAACAACTGGTTGTAACTCCCTTGGCTCTTTCTTGATTATCAATAAAAGCTATTCAAGTTTTCCTCCATACTCTTGTGTCATTTATGTTTTATGCATTTGTATGGTCAATTTACATCTGATCCTAGATTGTTTATGATTATAGATCCATGTTCTTGTATAGTGTTATGCTACTCTGATTCTGTAGGTACTCTGTGAAGCCGAGCGTACAAGGAAGCAAGTAGCAAAGGACTATCAGAAGAGAGAGGAATCGAACTAGGAGTCAAGCACAAGACAGAGGTTGGTCTCCTTTGTTCTTCTCTCATCTATATTTCATAAAGGAAAAACGAAAGTAGCTTTACTTTGTTTGTTTCTAAGGTAGCTACCACACCTTAGTGGGATAAGCAGTTCTTCATAGACACTTTTCCCTGTAATAAAGAGTGGAGTTTTTCTGTAGGTTGGCACCTACATACTAGTAAACATATTGGCTAGTACAAGAGCTAGGGGGTTGTAGCTCCCTTCCAGTAGAAACTGGAGAGTGAGAGAAGGTTGTAACCTTCTGCAGGTAGAAGCCTATGTACTAGTATGAGTCTACACCAGTACAAGATTGTAAACAAATTTTCTTATTATTAAAAGAAGATAGAGACGAGAACAGTAGGTGGTTTTTACCCACATTGGGTTTCCACCTTAAATCTTGGTGTTCATGTGTGTTTCTTATGTGTGATGGTTTATTCTGTTATTACTACACATGGTTACTGTTTAATGTTTAATAAAGTACTGATGCACGGATTAAAGATTAACATATGATGAATTAACTGAATCATAAGTTCACTAGATATACACTGGTTTCCTTAAGAACAGTTGCGTGCACACGCTAGTTCCCTTCACTGAAGTAGCGCATATAAATCTGATTATGGAAATGAAAAAGTTATTGATTTGTAAATACTGATTCACCCCCCTCTGTATTATTTCCAACAATTGGTATCAAAGCAGGTCCTTCAGAAGAAGCTTGATCGCTTGAAGGAAGATCCATCAAGATGAATAATCACGAAAGCATGGGATCCATCAGACCGCCAATATTCGATGGGAGCAACTTTGTTTATTGGAAAATAAGAACCAAAACCTATCTTCAATCTCTTGGAATAGATGTTTGGGAAATTGTGGAAGGAGGATATAAATTTCCAACAGCAATTCCTACAGACATGATAGGTAAAAAGCTATATGAAACCAATGCCAAAGTTGTCAATACTTTATTGGGAAGTTTGTCACAATCAGAGTTTGTCAAAGTCATGCAACTCAAATAAGACAAAGAGATATGGGACAAAATCGTTCAGAGCTACAAAGAAGACTCTCAGGTAAAATGTGCTAAGATTCAAACTCTCAAAATTCAGTATGAAACTCTTAAGATGCATAGTGATGAGAGTATAGCTAATTAATTCTTACATATAGATGAGGTTGTTAATTGTATGAAGAATTTGGGTGAATAAATAAAGGAAGTTACCTTAGTTGGGAAAATTTTGAGATCCTTGTCTGCTAAATTTAAATCAAAAGTGTCTTCTATAGAAGAAAAATAGGATTTGCAGAATATCACCATGACACAGCTTCATGGAATCCTAACTACTTTTGAGATGAGAAAAGGAGGCCCATCAGATAGGAGAGAAGCCCCATTTAAAGCTTCAGCAAAAGGAAAAGAAAAGGAAGAACACAATGAATCAGGACACATTTCAGAAGAAGAATATGAGGTAAATTTTGTCAAGAAGCTTCAACGGGGTTCTAGAAGGTTCAGAGGTAACCTACCTTTCAAATGCTTTGCTTGTGGTAGAGTTGGTCATTATGCTGCCAGATGTCCTTATAAAGATAAATATGAAAAAGGAAAGGAATATGCAAAAGGGAATAGCAAACAAGTTGTGAATAGAAGGAGTTACTATACTCATGAAGATAGCGATGGTTTATCTAATAGTGATGAATATGAAACTGGTCAAGATTACAAACTTCTCATGGCTTATGATAGTGATGATTTTTGGGATAGTTTAGAAGAGGATAGTGATGGTTTATCTAATAGTGATGATTATAGACTTATCATGGCTTATGACAATGATGATTTTTGGGATGCTTTAGAAGAGGAAAAATTTCATGAAAAAATATCTAAACTCAAAATCTGTTTAGAAGAAAAGAATATGATCATAGATACCTTGACATACCAACTTGCTGAAAAAGAAAAACACAATGAAAATATAGAATGTGAAATTGTTGATCTAAGAAAATATCTTGAGAAAACAAAATCTCTCAATCTTATATTTGCTAAACGGTCAGAAACTTTGAACGAAATTATCAAAGTTCAGCATTCTCCTCCGATAAAGACAGGTCTTGGATATACTGAAGAAGCATCTCAATCATAGAAGCCGTCAACCTCCACCAAAAGATATCTTGATGCAGCAAAGACCAGTGAACAATATGACAATCATTAGCAAAGGCATAAAGCTGACCATTAGGTAAATCATACTCAATTTTCTCCAAGGATGAATATCAATAGAAGCCACAACCAACCTCAGGCAAATCATACTCAATTTGCTCCAAAGATGAATATCAATAGAAACTACAATCAATAGGTAAATAGATTCGATAGTCGTAGAAAATTCTTTAATGGGAAATGTTTTTCATGTCATAATTTTGGGCACAAAGCTGCTCAATGCATTGCTTACAAAACCATCATGACTAGAGAAGCACGAAATCAAAGGAATGTAACAAGGATTAAGATAAGTTCCTATAATAACTTTTCTCCTCTTGAAAATGAAATAGAATGCTCAATCTGTAACAAATTTGGTCATGAAGAATCTGAATGCAGGAGCAAATTTCGGCAAACACCTCAAAAGGAGAAAATGCCATTAAATCCCAAGATATGGAGAAGGAAATAATCTCAAAGAAAAATATGTGGTATAGACTTGAATGTAGAAGGACAAGAAAATTAGTGGTACATCAACTATGGATGCTCCAAACACATGACAGGTGACCAAGAGAAACTTCACCCATATAATGCCTTAGAAAAGGAAAAGAATGTCTCATTTGGAAATGACACTCCAACTGTCATAAAAGGTAAAGGTTCTGTTTTCTTGAAAGAAAAGGTTAAAGCTGGAAATGTTATGTATGTAGATGGTTTAAAGAATAACCTGTTGAGTTTCAGTCAAATGTGTGATCAAGGAAATGAAGTGGTGTTCTGATCAAATGGATGTGTTGTTTGTGAGCTTGATATAGGAGAGACCATGATCAAAGGTACAAGAACTCCAAACAACTTATACATACACACAGGAGGACAACAACAGTGATATCTAAGAAAAAATGATGAAAACTGGCTGTGGCATAGAAGATTGGGACATCTAAGCTTTTTTCAAATAAGAAAAGTATGCAGAGTCAAGGATGTTTGTGATCTTCCAGATATCAGCATCCTAGGAAATACAATATGCAAACCATGTCAAATCGGTAAGAAAACCAGAGTTCACTTCATGGAAAAAGAAGGGTCAGCTAGTAAGCCTCTTGAACTTATCCATACTAATTTATGTGGACCAACAAGGAAAAAGTCATCTCATGGAGAAGAATACTTTATTTTGTTCATTGATGATTTTTCCAGAATGTGTTGGATAGGTCTTATAAAGCATAAAGATGAAGCATTTGAAAAGTTCAAAGCCTTCAAAGCTTTGGTTGAAAATGAATTAGGTCGAAAAATCAAATGTCTCAAATCTGATTGAGGAGGGGAATTTATATCAAATGAATTCTTTGACTTTTGTGAACAACATGGAATAAAAATGGAATTCTCCACTGCAAGAACACCTCAGCAAAATGGTGTAGTAGAAAGGATGAACATAACAGTTCAACAAATGGCTCGAGCCATGCTAGATGTATCTGGAACACCTGCAACCTTCTAGGGTGAAGCTGCATTCGCTACCGTGACTATTCTCAACAAAGCAAATGTTTGGGTAAATAGAACTCAAACTCCACATGAACTTTGGTATGGTAAGACTCCTACTGTAAAATACTTTAAAGTTTTTGGAAGCAAATATTTTATCAAAAGGACTGATGAAAAACTTGGTAAGTTTGAACCCAAAGCAAATGAAGGTATTCTTCTTGGTTATTCTTCCAGAAGTAAAGGATATAAATGTTATAATAAAAGACTTGGGAAAATTGTTGAAAGCATTGATGTTGTAGTTGATGAAGCATGCAGAAATCCAAAATAGATAAAATCAACAGAAGATTATGACAATGAGGAAGATGGGGATTACTTTCCCACATCAAATCAAAATTATATTGAAGAAGAAACCAATGAAGCACTAGAAGAAGATATAATGGTAGAAGAAAAGACTCCGTCCAGGTATGTTCAGAAAAATCATCTAGAAACTCAAATTTTAGGGGAAAAGGAGGCTGGTGTACAGACAAGAAGAAATATTACAGGGACCTCAAGCTATCTAGCATTACTATCCTCCACCATACCTCAAAATGTAAATGAAGCAAGCAAAGATGAATGTTGGGTCAAGGCCATGGATGAAGAACTTGAGAAAATTGAAAAGAATGACAATTGGGAATTAGTTCCTAGACCTCATGATAAAAATATTATAGGAACTAAATGGATATTCAAGAACAAGCTGAATGAAAATGGAGAAGTCATTAGGAACAAGGCCAGACTAGTTTGTAAGGGTATTCTCAACAAGAAGGTATAGATTTTGAAGAAACTTTTTCACCTATTGCCAGACTTGAAGCCATAAGAATGTTTCTTGCTCTTTCCAGTTTTTGGAAATTCAAAGTATACCAAATGGATGTAAGATCATCCTTCCTTAATGAATATTTAGAAGAAAAAGTTTATATTGAACAACTAGAAGGATTCATTCTTGGAATTGATGCAAAACTTGTATGTAGACTCAAAAAGGCTCTCTATGGTCTGAAATAGGCTCCAAGGGCTTGGTGTTACCGCCTTGACAAATATCTACACCAACAAGGTTTTACAAAAGGTTCTGCAGATTGCAATTTATATACAAATATTGAAAATGATAAATTGCTAATTATTATTGTTTATGTTGATGATATCATTTTTGGTAGCAATGAAGAATCCATGAGTTAGAATTTTGCTTCAGTAATGTAGCAAAAATTTGAAATGTCCTTGCTTGGTGAACTTACCTATTTTCTTGGTATACAAGTTCAACAAACTAAATATGGTATTTTTCTTTCACAAACCAAATATCTCAAGCAGATCTTGAAAAAGTATGGAACGGAAGATTCTAAACATATATGTACTCCAATGGTAACAGGATGCAGTCTTAGCTCAAATGATGAATTAGTAGTAGTACATCAACCAACTTACAGATCCATGATTGGCAGTCTGCTTTATCTAACAGGTACCCGACCTGACATCATGCATGCAGTAGGAATATTTGGAAGATTCCAAGCAAATCCAAAGGAATCACACCTTTACGCAGTCAAAAGAATTTTCAAATATCTTTAAGGATCTCAGGACCTTGGACTATGGTATCCTAGAGATGCAGATCTTACTCTTCATGCATATACAGATGCATATTGGGCAGGAAGTGTTGATGATAGAAAAAGCACTAGTGGTGGTGCATTCTATATGGGTTCCAGGTTAGTGTCTTGGTTCAGCAAGAAACAAAGTTCAATTTCTTTATCTATAGCTGAAGCAGAATATGTGGCTGCTACATCTTGCTGCACACAACTACTTTGGATGATGCAAACTTTTCAAGACATTCAGATCACATGTACTCCACCCATCTCCATTCTATGTGATAATACAAGTGCCATCAATATTTCAAAGAATCCAGTCATGCACTCCAAGATCAAGCACATACCCATCAAGTACCATTTTCTACGAGAACAAGTGTTTGAACAAAAGATCAAATTGGAGCATGTCCCCTCCAAAGAACAGGTTGCTGATATATTCACTAAACCACTGCCTAGAGAAACATTTGAATATCTCAGACAAAAGTTGGGAGTTGTTGCTGCATCATCCTGCTGTTAAATCTAGTTTTTCAGAGGAAGTTTACTACACGCTAGTTTTAGGTAGTATATGCGTGGGTACATGTGGGTTGCCTTGGCTAAAAGCGCGTATATGTTTTTCTAACAAAAAAAAGTAGTGGTAGCATAGGTTCAGGGGGAGCATTCACATTCCACATTGGTGGCATTATGGTTATTGAACTCAACTATTTCTTAGTTGCACTAGTCATTAGTGTGATATAACTTCTTCTGTCATGGTCTATATTTCAATGAGTTCTATTGGTCATATGATGTAATTTATTTCCCCAATATCCTTGGGATGGATGATGTAATAATTGTTGTATTTCTGTCATGTATAAACTTGGTATATCCCCACTTGGTTGGGCAGATGAGTCAAATATGGTGTATCCCCACTTGGTTGGGTCATTGATGTATGTATGAGTTCATGGTCATAGGGAGGTCATACGCACTTTGTTGAGTTATAGTGTCATGTTATTATATTGAATCATCTCTCTGCAAACTCGGCATGTACTCAGGGGGAGTATGGATAGCATCATGCAAAGGAGGAGAGTAGAGTGGTCTGCCCTTTTCCCTTGATGTCAAAGGGGAAGAGTATTTTGGTATTTTGGTGTTGTATGGTATATCTAACAGGCTTTACAACTTGCATTAGTCAACACCATCATGGTTGCCATCAATTCCAAAGGGAGAGATTGTTGGCATTATGATATAAGTATTGTCCTTGATGGCAACTCTACAGGTCAATTTAGTTTTTGATAAGAGGCTAACAGGAATATTTAGAGGCAATAGGGCAGTGGTACAGAGGATCAGGAAGATGGAACTAAGGTCTATTGATCAGAATAAAGAATTTGAAGGAAGAGGATGATGTAAGAGCAGTTTAAGAGATATACGCAGGTTCACTTAGTCCAAGTAGCGTATACACGTAGGTACTCATAACAGAAATAGTGTATAATGTATGCATGCACTCCCGCAGAAGGCAAAGCATGTACATGTTGAAAACAATGGTTTTGGTCCAAGGTATTTGGTCCAAGGTATCTTTGGACCATGATATTGACCCTAGGTATTTAGTCTGAGGTATTCGGTCAGTGGTATTTAATCCAAGGTATTGGTCCTAAGTGGATTTGGTCCATGGTATTGAGAAAGGCCAAAAGCTATATAAAGAAGAGAGGATCATAAGGCCAGATGTGCAAGTGAATAAGATTCTAAGGAATACTTCTATTTGAAGTATATTTTATGCTGCAGGGTTATGTTTGGGACTAGATCTGAAATATTTATGTGCACCTTGAGTTCAATATTGGATCAAGATCATGAGACCTGAAATGACTTATTCTTCAATGATCTGATATTCGTTGAGGCTAGATCTTATGTTTTGTGTCTATTTTATTCGTTACCTATCATGATTTGGGTTTTTTTGAAGTCTGGAATTGTAGCAAAGTTCTGAGTCAATATTTGCAGATCTGTACATAGGTTTGTCTTGGCAAAAGGGCGTATACATGTAGGTTCTGTTCTTTCAAGTAGCATATACAAAAGAAAGGCTTGATGTTCAGAGATGACTGATCTATCAGATTAGTATTGCTGATTTATTGCTGCTGCTATTTTAATGTTGTCTGTGAATGAAGTCTTCTTAGATCTGAATGCATAAGGAGGTTGATATTTGATTGATTGTATAAGTGAGAAGAAGTGTTTTCTGTTGCCTGCCTATGTAAAGCTCTGTAAGTTGAACTTCTGGTTGGTATAGTTTGTGATTAAGAGATTTTATGATTCAAAATCTTTAGAGGTATACGCAGGTTGGACTGAAGGAAGTAGCGTATACACACAGGTTTTCTTCATTTAAGTAGCATATACAGTCTGACACATTTTTTTTTGAGGTTTTAGTTGGTTTTGAATGTTGATACAGGTTTCTGGGTTCAGCATAGTGTTCTGATGACAATGATCTGATTGTTTCAGATTAACTTCATGTTGCTTGATGAAGTTTGAGTTTCTAAATTTTTGATGGGTTATTGATGAGTCAAGGTCTTCATATGTCTTGATATGTGCCAGGAGCATTTAGTCTAAAAATTCATGAAACGTGGTCCCTAGTGGAAGAGTGGAGTTTTTATCTAGGCTGGCACCTATGTACTAGTAAACATATTGGCTAGTACAAGAGCTAGGGGGTTGGAGCTCCCTTCCAGTAGAAGTTGTAGAATGAGAGACGGTTGTAACCTTCTGCAAGTAGAAGCCTGTGTACTGGTATGAGTTTGCACCAGTACAAGATTGTAAACAAATTTTCTTATTATTAAAAGAAGACAGAGATGACAGCAACAGGTGGTTTTCACCCACATTGGGTTTCCACCTTAAGTCTTGGTGTTCATGTGTGTTGCTTATGTGTGATGGTTTATTCTGCTATTACTGCACATGGTTTCTGTTTAATGTTTAATAAAGTACTGATGCATTGATTAAAGATAAACATATGATGAATTAAATGAATCATAAGTTCACTAGATATACGTTGGTTGCCTTAAGAACAACTGCGTGCACACGCTAGTTCCCTTCACTGAAGTAGCATATATGAATATGATTGTGGAAATGAAAAAGTTATTGATTTGTAAATAGTAATTCACCCCCCCAAACCCCACCCACACAACACCCCCCCCCCCCCCCCTTAGTATTATTTCCAACAACAATAATTGGAGACTCTTGTCTCTCTAGTAAGCATGTGGTGATGGGTTCCTCTCCCTCAAACTTTAAATTGTGTGTAATCTAAAAGAGGATATAGTCTCTACTACAAAAATTGGTTTATTTTTTGTCCTAAAATATTCTTTAGATTAACAATCAAGAGGTTGATCTCCATGCTAACAAGGATAAAGCTTCGTTATGAGTGATATCCTAATAAATGAGAGAGAATACTTCTTAAGTATTCCTTCATATAATGGTTAAGATAAAAATAAATGGGGTATGTATGGACCACGTGCATAAGACATGTGGAATCATGCATGACAAGGGTAAGAGATTTCCTTCGAGGTATGAAATGGATGAATGGAATGCAATTTCCCATACACTAACATTTGGGAAGCCATAGGGCACTTCAACCCAACTCTGCACATGGGAAATTAACTTGGTTGCAATGATATATAGAGATAGACTTAGTAGGTGCATGGGGAGGCATGTGGTATGGCTACTCCTGGATAGTAAATGTTATAGATTGTTTTTAGTGGTGTTGTAGCTTCCCCATGGGTGGGGAGCTATGAGATCATCTTTTTGATCAATCATACTACCGAGTTTTCTAACCTTGATGAGATTAAGAAAGATATACAACCTCTCCTCAATGTGTGATAGCAAAAGTGGTAAATCATAGTTGGAAGTGTTAGGAGATGTCATAAATGGAAAAAAAAGTTGGGGACTTATAGGTGGAGATGGTGATTAATAATGTTGATCCTGTTTCTTTTATTTTGTATATCAACATCATATGTTAAGGTTCTTTAATTGTAAGATGGGAACAAAGTTCCTTTTCAATTTAGGTCTAGCATTAGTAGTGGAGTGGTAGGTGAAGGCCACTTTACTGAGTTTGGTTTATTTTCATTTTCCCTCAAGGAAGATCATGGGTATCAACAACTTTGATTTGATGTGCAAAACACCTCAAGGGAAGGCTAATGATATAAAACAAGATTGGATTATTTCTTGGTTTGGGTAAATTTTATATAATTATGGAAAATAAATTGGTTGGCACACGTGCTTGGAGAAAAATTTAGATCCCTGGTTAAAAATTAGAATAGGTAGTTGGAGTCTTTAGACCATACGGCAAAGAAGGAATTGGAAGTCATGAAGCAAGAGATTCTAAAACTTCGATTATTGTATAATCAATTATCCATGAGATTGTTAGTGACCATGCCACTATTAGTGTACCATTGAACATTGTTGCACAAAGTAGAGGCTGTTAGGGCCCTTCGATAATCCTCTTACTTAGATACATTATTAATGTATATGACCCATTATATAGTTATTTAATAGTCGTTCATTGTAAAAGGGGTCTTCTTTGTTAATAAAGTCCAAATTAATTAGTAGGATCTCATTAGAAATAGGCCTAGAGGTATCTTTTACAATATGCCACATGGACAAGAACACTGGCTCGCCAAATTTCCATAACAACCTAACTTCCTTAACTAAAACACATTTATTTACATAAAAAATCACTATTCCTAATTTTATAGGAATTATATTTAAGGGAATCCATTCCTCTTTGGAAAATTTCATTAAGTAAAATGATTGCCTAAAGAATTGATACTCTCACTTCAAAATGTGTCAATATAAATATAATAAAACAATATTACAAGAATGATCCGTGGAATGTTGCAAAATAAAATATGACACGATAAATCTTCGATTTTCTTATTCAATGTTGAGTGTCTCTTGGACGACTTGATATACTTATAATTTCATTCTTATCATATTGAAATAATATGATTCAAGTTACCTGTGAATGCGGTCTAATTTACATAGTGTGTGTGTTTTAGGAATTTTTCTTAATACGTAATGCAACAAGTTCAAATCTCTTGGAATAGTAAGATTGTTTTTGTCTTTTTTTGTTTTCTTTCTTCAGACAAAATTTTTTTGGTTTATATTATGTAACATTGCAAAAGTTCAAAAATGTATCATATGTACAATAAATTGCATAGATCTTCCAACAGACAAAGAGGTAAGAAAGCATGATAATATCTACCATTGTTTTTAGAAATACATACATCATAACACAAGGGAAAATGAGATATTCCCAATCCAAAAACCTAAAACATAAAAAGGAATGTAACTATTTAAACTATCACAGATAAAAAATATGTAAAGTTAGAAATAATAACTATGGGAGGGGAAAATTTCCCTTGACACTGATATAGTCAACCTCTTGAAAAGTATAATTCATATAACCAAAATTATTAGTGATTCCAAGTTTTGACAGCGAGTTACCAACCCGGTTTTTTCTGGAAAAATATGTGCTAGAGAGTGATTGTTGTGAATGTGCCACAAAGGATGTTTATCTAGGAGATCCAAGCAGAAAGATGAGGAGGGGAGAACTCAAATTTGACAAAAAATCATTGATAAGTACTTGTGAGTCCCCATAAATAAATAGGGTGTCAATGCACAACTGTCTGGAAATCCATAGAAGTCCCTAGAGAGCCAAGATTTCAGCCCTCATGTTGGTTCCTGGACTGCCATTCCAATGAATCCTATATTGACAATATTGGGTTAGTCAAATCCATACAACACAACTGCATTGAGTTCGTTGCGCAACAACATCAAAGAATCCCACTGCGAAGCGTAATGAATGAGGAGCAATTTTGTGGGATCAATCCTGTATTGTTTCTATGGGATTTCTATCATTATTGAGTTTGAGTAGGACCCTGTGAATGATGAGGTGAGTGTTGACCGGATGTCCCTCAAATATGAGACAATTTCTGGCACACCATAATTCCCAAATAGTGAGAAAAGGAAAAACTTTATTCTTAGTTCCCCGCTGCAACCACCACTTAAGACAATCAACAATGTTTCCAAAACTTCTACAAGGAAGATTTAATGAAGTGAATATGCCATTCTAGACTATGATAGCAATCGAGCATTCAAAGAACATGTGAGTATTATTTTTGGAAGAGGTCCTGCACAGGGGGCATCTCCCAGGCCCATTGAATCCCCTCTTACATAAGTTCTCCCAGGTGAGGTTTTTGTTTCTCCAAGCCAACCAATTGAAGAGGATGATATTTATAGGGATGTCAATTTTCCAGACCATATTAAACCAGCAAGGGTGATGTAAAGCACAATAAGAGAGAATGAGATACATGTAATTTTCCACCACATCGACTAGGTTGGATCGTAGCTTCCCAACCCAGGTGAGGGTGTCCCCTTCCTCGGATCTGCCAAGCCCCACTAGTCTAAGAGTCTAAATGTACGCATCCCATTCTGTTGCAAAAGTGTCTATTAGTCCCAACTCCCCCGCTTGTTTCCAAATAAAAAAACTACTGTTCCAACTAGGGATACCCTGTTCCAATAAGAATATGCCGCGAAGGTGAAGACGTTGTATCATATCCATAATCAAACCATGTGCAACAACCACTTCCTTGATGCTATCGATCCCAATAATAATTTGATTCCCCCTTCCAAATGTCCAACATATTCTCTGCAAAAACAAATCACTCACCTTTTGGAAGCTTCTCCATATATAGGATCCTGTGTTGCTTCCAAGTAGGCCCGATCTAATCCAGTCTTCTACCCTTCTCCTCTGCAAGTATTTTGTGACAATGATGTCCCTCCAAATTCCTTCCTTGAAAAGTCCTCGCCACATTGATTTCATGATAAGATCCCTTCCAAATACTTTAATATCTAATATACCCCAACCACCATGGTCCTTTGGAATAGTAATACTTTCCCATTTTGTAAGATGATATTTGTGGTTTTCCTCCCTCCCTGCCCAGATAAAATGTGCCATGATTTGTTTGATTTTGTTGATGATGGTCGTGGGGAGGATGTACAAATGTGCCCAATAGAAATTCAAGTATTGTAGAATAACTTGTACCAAAATGTATCGCCCCCTAGAGACAACCACCTATGTGCCCATTCATTTATCCAAGTATTGTAGAACAACTTGTACCAAAATGTATCACCCCCTAGAGACAACCACCTATGTGCCCATCCATTTATCCAATGTCTGTATTTGTTAATTATCCAAAGCCAATCTACAATTTTATAGTTGTTTGGCTTGAGTCGAAAACCAAGGTATGTGAGGTCGTCACACAATGGCTGAGATTGGAAATTGAACATTCTAACAATCTCATTAATCTCCCATGGATCTCCCGATGAATATAGTATATATGATTTACCTTTGTTTTCCTTCATACCAGATGCAACTCCAAATCACTGCAAAATATTAAGGAAAACCCCCCATTGTGTGCAGGATACCATTCCAAATGATAAGATGTCGTCCACAAAGAAATTATGTGAGATCTTAATACCTACAGCCAACCTTATGCCATTGAAATGACCTCCTGAAACAACCAATTTAATCTTGAGGCTAAGGCAGTCCATGATCAAAATGAATAAAAAAAACAAGGGAGAAAGTGAACATCCCTAACGAAGTCCCCTACCAACACTGAAGAAATTTGAGGGATATTCGTTGATCAAAACCGCAAATTGTGTCGAAGAAACACATGCCATGATCCATTCAATAATAGGTGTAGATAGGCCAATCTTTGTTAGAATTAGGAGTAAGAAAGCCCAATCGACACATTCATAAGCTTTCCAAAGATCCACTTTCATCACTAAAGCCTTTTTCTTTCTGGTATGGATGGAGTGAATAATCTCTTGTGCGGTGGCCACTACATCGTGAATCAACTTGTTATGTAGGAAACTCGATTGTTCCCTTGATATGTGAAGTGAGAGGGTTCCTTTGATGCGTTTTGTAATTACTTTTGAAATGAGTTTGTAAGTGATGTTGCAGAGTGAAATAGGCCTATAATCAAGAAATGAGGAAGTGTCTGATGCTTTAGTAATCAAGGCAATAAAATTAGAATTGATAGATCCAGTAACACGCCCCAAGGATCAAGATTCTTCCACCATATTTAACAAGTCCACCCCCACCAGATCATAGAAATGAAGAAAGAATTCTACTGTGCACCCATTCAGGACCAAAATTTTATCTTTTGAAAACGTTCTCAACAACTAGAGTATTTCTTTTGATTTGATCGGCCTATAGACCTCCTCATTAAGTTCCTCATTGAACATAAGTGGGTAATCATATGTGCCCCATATATGATCCTCTATGAAATTTCTTGAACGCATATGAAAGAATGACTGGAAGTGATGTACAACTTCCCTTTGAATTTCCTCAGTGGAATAAGCTAAGTCCCTGTCATGCCTCTGAATTTGCCAGATAGTATTTTGATTTTTTCTCTAGTTTGCATATTTATGGAAATACTTTGTGTTTCTGTCACCTTCCCGCAACCATAGGGATTTGCTCTTTAATCTCCAGGTCGATTCTTGTATGAGTAGGATTTCTCACTTCCTGCTCTCCCTCCAACGTTTATAGCTTGTCCCATATGTTTACATTTGATGCACCCCACTCCACCATTTTGTAAAGTTTTTCAATCTCCACTATTACAACCTTCAATTCCATGGACATAGCTTTTTTTTCTCCCTTTCCCAAATCCCCACTCTGTTTTTTAATGATTTTAGTAACCCTGATAGATGCTCCATCGGGGAATATCCCACCTCCCTCGTATGTGCCCTCCAAAAATTGTTGACCAGTGAAATGAATTCTACATCCTCCAACCAAATTCTATTGAATTTAAATGGTGTGCCCAAACGAGGGTGTTCCAGCTTCCATTGAAGTACAATGGGCATATGGTCAAAAATCATAGATTTTTCCAGCAAAAATCGCATACACCCAAGCTGCTCAATAGGTTTTCATGAACTAAGAATCAATCCAATCTCTTTTCGATGTGTGCATCACCCGCATGTCCATTATGCCAGGTAGGAGTCAGTGTAAGAGGCCTAATATCTCGAAGGTGGTTGGATTCGAAAAGCTGGCATAAGTGGTCAGTTAGTGGATCTGCCTGACATTGGACACCCCAACATTCCTCCCTGGATAGTGTTGCATTAAAATCACCTACCATAATTAAAGACCCAATTTTGAATAAATCATAGCCATCCACATGCTTCCAAAAGAAAATTTGCTGCTATATGGAGCATATAAGTTGAGAAAGTGTAGTCTTGATGGCTGACCCCGAATATACCCAGTCAGAACTATACCCTCGAAGAATTTATAGGTAGTCATGGTGGCCCCTCTCGGGTCCCAAAGTATAGCCATACCACTTGATAAACCATTTGAGTTGACGACCACCATATTCTAGTTCGGGAAAAAATTGTAAAAATATGAGAAAACTCCATTAGCAGCAGTCATCGTTCAGAAAGGGGCAAGTATTATTGAATAAGTGTTTGAGGGATAGTAATTTGGAGTGGTCCCCTAGGCCACTCAAATTCAGAGAGATGCAATTCATCACACAGACAAGGTATCGAGCAAGGTTGCTCCAAGGGAATGAGTGAAAGCATCTGCAATGGGTATGTCACGCAGACAAGGTATCGGGCGAGGTTGCTCCAAGGGCATGAGTGAAAGCATCTGCAATGGGTATGTCACGAAGTCGATCAGATTCCAAGAAATTAGGATGCCGAGACCCTCACCTCCCCTTCTTACGGACAATGATATTACGAGCTGAATTTGAAGCTGAAGGTTCAAATCTCCTTGTTGGAATGTAATTTCAATTGTAGCGACAGTTGAACACGGACCGCGAACATTTCAGCAAAACCACCAGTTTTATTGCACCACTTTTGCTGAGCAAGTGGTATTCTCCAGAGGGGAAGCGATACAGTATGCCAGCTGACGCGTGTCCTCAAGCAGTTTTCAAAACAGCTTTTTTCCCAGAGTGTAATGTTCGTTTGGCTTGGCCAAGCGATAACCGTCTAATTGAATGGAAGGCTGTCCACCATTGATTGAAACAAAGTTGCGTATAGGTCTGCAGCAAATGACATTGTGTGAAAGTTTCAATTTGACCGCCGTTCTCTCAATAAAGCAATTTAATGAAATTTACTGCAGTCGTAATTGTTGGTAAAGATTTTAATTTTATTAGTTTTTTATTACACGGGAAGTAAAACTGCATTGCCCTCTTATGTTTTTGTTGTTTATTGAAAAATGTAAGGAGAAGCACAACAGTGCGAACGCGCAACAGCGTGAGGGGAATGTTTTATGTTGTTCATTGCATAGGTAATGCAAGGTTAGACGCAGCAGCGCCAAGGAGAAATTTTATGAACAACAGTGCGATTGTAATGTTTTAGTTAGTTGTCCATTGCGAGCAAGAAAAGGCGCAGCAGCGCATATGCAAGAGTTTTTTTTGTTAACGCACAGTAGTGCAGAGTTTGTAAGGAATGTAGTGTGAAAGTGCAGCAGCGGGAGAGCAATCCCTTTTGAGAGATTGAAATGTAATGTGAAGATACGCAGCAGCGTAGAAGTATGAATTGTAGCGCAACAGAGCGCCAATGAAAGAGGGAAAATATGCAGCGCGAGCATAGGGAGCACGCAGCAGTGAAGAAATGTTTTTGGTTGTTCGTTGAACATGTAATGTGTTAATCCCTCTGCAACATAGCACAGCAGTGCACGAAGGTAATTTTTTTTTGTTTTTTTGTTGGGCATATGAAATGAAAAATACGCACAGCAGCACGTATGTGTGAAGTTAAAAGAAAGGGGTTTTTACACACACAGCAGTGTAATATGCAGAGGATGAATGTAATGTTTTTTTTGTTAAGAGAACGAATATGTAATGGTATATGCAGCAGCATAAATGTATGAAAAAATTACACAGCAGTGAAATGTAATTTTCTCTTTGTAATGCACAACAGTGCAGAGAAGTTTTTAGTTGTCTGTTGTTGAAATGTAAGAGAGGTGCAGCAGCGCGGTAGCAAAAAGGAGAAGCACAGCAGTGCGAATATAAGCAGTGTGAATGTAAGAAAATTTACACACAGCAGTGTAAATCCTTGCAGTGAGAAGACAGAGTAAATTTTTGTGTGGAACTGAAGCGTTCCTTGGAGAATCCCTCTGAGAGAGGAAGACCCATTTTGTAACAGCAGTTGTTTCTTTTTATGAATACAAGTTTTTATGTGTGTGGGTAAAACTCTGAGTTCTGGAAACATTTTTTTGTTCCGCTGTATTAAGATCCTGTGCAAAAACAAAGCATTGTTCTCTCTATACATCTTTTGTTTGGAATCATCACAAATTCCCAACACTCCTCAAGTAAATAACTATGATGCTGCACATCAATGATCCCACTCGAATTATATCGGTAAGCACATCAATGATCCCACTCGAATTATATAGGTAAGCACTGGAAATGATACACAAATCTAAGGGTTGATGAGAATTAACATTTAACATTTGAAAATGCCAATTAAATTATTAAAATTTAGCAACGGTGCATGAGAATTAGCATTTATCATTCGAAAGTGCCATTTAATTATTAAAATTTAGCGATGGTCATTGACGTGCAGTTAACTTTAACCGTCCAGCAATAATGAGAGCTTTGTCGATTTGCAGAACAACAGAATATTGTGATTAAAGACTCCATGAGATTTGGGTACTTTCCAATCATTCTGGTCGGAAGAATACCGTTTAACTTTAACTATGGATGGAGATATACGGGCAGACAACTCTGCGTATATTTGATAAATTAATTTAAGTCAGTGATTGGCATATGCCACAGCGTATTGCTCTACTTTTTGTGGTGGAAGCGAAGTGTAAAGTTAGTGCAAAGGATTGCGTAATCCTATTTCATCTCACGACACATATTTCCTAGTCGTTACATAATTCAGTTTCCGCTGTCGGTGCTATTCTGTCCGTCGACGTGGGCTTGCTGGGAGTGCTGCATGTCTATCATGAACCAATTCGATTTATATGTTGTCATATAATATAGTGTGTAGTCACATTAGGATATTGGATTTATTGGTTGTACCATGGTATTGTTGTTCCATGCTTTGTTGTAAGGTAAGGAGAATACTGACAAGTTGTGGGTCGTGTTGGTTCTCCTTATTATTTTGAGATTTGGAGAATGCCCGTAGCTTGTATTGATTGAATTTATTTGAGATTTTCTTTTACTATTGATTTCACTTAAAAAGCTGATTTCATGTATTTTTTATGCATTATTTTTATATTTATATGTGAAAGTTTTTGTTGCAGGTAGAATATCATCATGAAGAGATTATTTTATCTCAATGGCTTGTGAGATGATTATTTTGGTGTTCCAAAACATTTGGTATTTTAATTGCAAAGAGTTGATTGAGCCTAATATCCATTCTTGCACCTCCTACAAAATTCCCTTTTCTATAATCTTTTGTGCCTCTTTGCTATTGCCTATTTCGTGCCTTGTTTGAGACCAAATATTGACGATGCCTATCCTCTTCCCAATGTTCATGTGCTCTTGTGACTAAGTGGTGGGGATGCAATGATGGGGAAATGTGGTTTGTTTAGCCATGACCACATTTTTTTGTACATTTTATATTTTTGCCTTCTCCTCAAGCCATATTTTCCTTCAAGTCACTAGCTTGCATTAACAATTTGATTTGGTCACCAAGGCCTAAGAATATTATAAAGAAATTCCCTTCTATTATTCAAGGCAGGATTCTAGCCATGAACCATGGTAACCATCCAACTCTTCATATCCCTAACTTGACGTGCTTGTGGTAATGAAATACTCCTAAGCTTCAAGAAGTTGGCTATTGTCCTCTTGGCTCATACCCTGAAGAAAGCCAATGGACAGTTCAATGAGAAAACCATCCCACATTAGGAATTAATACATTTCTCACCTTTTATCTTATCGTAGTGGTCAATGGACTATAGAGATGCGATATGAACTGACTCACCCCTTCTAACATAAGAAATCTTGAAACTATGGAGATGAGATATGAACTGATTCACCCATTTTAACATAAGAAATCTTGTCTACTGGAAAATCATGTAATTAAGTTCAAATATATTTAATCCTAAGAATTATATTCATCGTAATAAATAAAATTATAAATTTAAGATAAATTCAATCTTATGAATTATGTTATACTCTATAAAACTAACTTGTTGTAATTTATTAAACTTAAATATTCTACTTTCCAATTGAATCTCAAATCAACTCTAATAGCGTTTACTAACAATTACATGTTATCATTCCAAATTTATTTATTTGAAATTCTATTATTAGTCTTATGATCTTTTTTTAGCATAGGAAGGAATAATCCCCTGCAAAGGGAATGCAAAGAAAGGGCCGATACTTGACGACCTATATTACATCAAACAATCCATATTCATTTAACAAGTTGAAGCATCAAGTCACCGATAATTGACGACCTATATTATATCAAACAATCCATATTCATAAATGCATAAGTCTCATTGTTAAGTGGGAACAATCATGCTTCATTTGCTTTCTTTACTTTTATTTGTCATGAACTCTTCCGATTTGAATATCTTATTTTAACATGAATTTAGAAATTAAACAATACACTTATTAGATCCGAAACGATAAGGAAGGGATCCCATTCATGTGATTGGGTTGGGTAAATAAAAGTGAATAAAAAATCAACCATTAAGTGTGTCAAAGAACTTTATTTATTGATAAAAATTATTATATTAAATGATATAATTGCAATGTGAAATAGCGCAGTAATGTAAATGCTATATAAATAAATAAAAAATATAATAATAATAGAAATTAACATATATATATATAAAAGAAGAACAGAACTTGTCATAAAATTTAAAATACAAAATACAAAATCACATAAAAATTGATATGTACATTGATTTATTTTAATATACATTTGTAATTATTTTAATGTACATTTTTTTAACCATTTTAACGCACTAAAATCAATGTATTAAAAGTTGACTAAAAATTAAAATAGAAATACAAATTGCATTGAACTTGAATAAAAATCTAAATAGAAATTGATATGTACACAGAAATAAAATAAAAACAAAAATTGAAATGTGTATTCAAATTATTTTATATGAATTAACTTCAATATAAGTAACTCTTGAAATATACTTCTAAATAATAATATTTATGTTTTTAATGATATGAGAAAACTAAGTGAAAATTATTATATTTATCTTAGACATATACATTGTTTACATCATTTTAATCACCTACAGATTGTGTAACTATACTAAAAGCTAAATAAGATAGATTGACATTGATCTTTCTCAATAACACTCTCTATACTTTCTACCAATTGAAGAAAATGAGTCAATTTTAAATTATCATATTGATTTAAGAAATTTACAAATATGTAGTGTTGGTCATTTATAAACTTTTTCACTATAATAAAAATTGAATAACATTCTATGCTTCTCAATAATATTCTTTATACTTTTAACGAAGTGAGGAAAGTGAGTAAATTTCAAATGATCAGATTAATGTTAGATATTTTCATACAGATAATGTTGATTATTTACAAATTGTGTCACTATAATAAAAAAGGAAGAGGATATATTGAAAAATAATCCTTCTTGATAATATCTATACTTCAACCAATGAAGGAATGAGTAAAAAATGATCATATTAATCCTAGACATATACATAATATTAATTACCTACAAATCTCATGTGATTTCCCATGGTTGAAACTAGTGTAAGTCCATCTTAACACCAAATCTATAGTGTCAAGAGAAATAAAATCTCTGAAGGGACAAACGTTTCCTTAAGTATTGCGCTCTAAATGAGGTTTTTAGCTGATGATATTTGTTCCTTGTCAGTGCTTCATAGATACGAAATTAAGATGAATTTCTTGTTACATTATTCACATTTTCATAAAGTCTTTTTCTTTCCACCATTTTCTTTCTTACAATACATGTACATGGAAATGCCTTTTCATTTTTAACATGTTCTTGTCCTTCTTGGCCATTGAATTTTCCACATTCATCTCAATCGTTGCCATTTGATCCACTATGAAATCAAAAAATTCATATAGATATGATTTCATTATTTACTATTTTTGTGAACATAAAGTAAATCTCTGTGTCCTCCATTGGTCACTTGAGGGTATGGAAGGTTTCATGAAAGGGAATTATTATCTCCAATATATCATTTTTATATGTTCTATTAAAAAATGATATGTTTTATTAAAAAACTATTGTCTTAAATGGTTTTATATATTTGTACTCCATGTATTAATATGGCGAGAGGTGCTTTACAACTTAGTATGAGGGAGATGTTGTGGTGGTTGTAAATGAGTGTAAGCATTTAAATGACAACTCAATATAAGAGATAAATTGTAGTGTCCTTAAAATAAAGTATTAGATCAAAAGATAATAATAATAAAACATAATGTTGGATCAATTAAAAAGTTAATAAAAAATAAAATGTAATAAATTGATTCAACTCAAATTGTTATATTTTAATTTTAATTTTATTAGTAAAATTACAAACAATGTTTTCCCAAAAAAATTATAATATGCATATCACATTAAAATACATTTAAGTAATTATGATTCATATTCATAACCATGATATATATATATATATATATATATATATATATATATATATATAATGACTCAAGTTTTGCACTCAAAAATAGATTTGCATCTTGAGAGATTTGAACCTTTCGGCACTTGGTAAATCCATAGTTAAAATGAATGTCTGTTGGTGATATATCAAAAAGGAAAGCAAGTTACATTAATCTTGTTTATTGGAGCATGTCTTTGCAAATATAGAGTAACCCAATTTTGGTTTAATTTTTGTTCACAAAAACATGTATATCAATGACCAAAACAAAGTAAAAGGACTTGGGTCTAACCAGGGGGAAAACAAGCCTTTGAAGCTAACCCATGCAGGAAACTTGGAGACAAATAATTGGAATTTGAATAAAATATGCTAGAACTGTTGTTAAATTTGGAGCAGTCCTCCAAATATTTCTCTACATACAACCTTTATTAAACTTATATGTTATATGTTATCCCTTAAATACTGATTCAAAGAAACCAATTTCCATTTTCCTCATCACCCTCAGTAAGTGAAACCAAAATCTCATGAAAAGTGAATCTTGGAATCTAATACAATATATAAAGTATTATAGTTCCGGAAAATATCTTCCTTAAGTTGGGTGGCTCCCATCTAAACTAAATAATTGATTCTTGGAATATTTGCAGGAGAACATACATAGGCCCACATTTTTCTTAGATCTTATCACACATCTTCTTCTTCCTATTGTGAACTTTGACAAACAAATATGTAAGGATTTTAGTAATACATTTCCCATGTCTATTCTCTATATAAATGAAATGGAGTGGATAAAAAACCATATTATGTTCTCTTCTTCCTCATCTTGAATTATAAAAGAATAATCCCAATGATTAGATTGAGGGTTCAAACTCCCTTAAATGGAAAATAAATAACAAGTTATTTAATTCACATATGGCAACAACCTTCCTAATAAGATGTAGGGTATTTTCCTAGATTATAAGGGATTATCTATATATCCTTGAAGACATTAATGGGTACCTTGTTATCTTATATAAAAATAGGATACATGAGTAAAATAGTTGTTAGGGTTTAAATGTTATAGAAATTAAAAGTCAAAGATTCATCAATAATAGGTTTGGTGGTTTAGGAATTTTGAACCCCGAAACCGTAGCTGACAACATCTATAGATTCACTTATGGTTTTAGGTTTAGGAGGGCCTCCCCCTCCTCCTCCATCCCTAGACCCATACATTTCCATGTTCATTACCTTTGTTGTAGCATGTTCATGAGGACTAAAAACCCATATTTCCAAATTTGTAAAGAAGTTGGAGGAGGTACCAAAAGTTTTAATGAATTCTTCTCAAGCACGCACCATGGATTTACATCTTCTTGACATGGGTTTTATTGGTTAATTTATAGGGGTTTTACCCTCCCCAAAATCCTTAAACGTATTGTTTGATAAGAACTAACATTCATTGATGAAAGGAAAAGTGTCTTTATCCTTCAAAACGAGAAATGACTTTTAAAATTTCCACTTGAAGAAAAATTTGGCAGGGATTCAATCTTGAGAAGTGGTCCATACTTTATGGGAGCTCAAGGAATTTACTTGGATCCAGATAGATGGAATCTAGAATTTAATTTGGAAAATCATGTTCCATTGGTAGAGCTAGTTTGGGTTAAGTTGCCTCATTTACCCCTCCATTGATAGAATGAAGAGGCATTGAGAAGCATTAGCAATGCTCTTGGAAGGTACATTTATTAGACCACACAAGAACATGGAATGTTTTCATCTTCTCATATTTGTGTGAAGGTATATTTGGAAAAAGATCCCCTTGAAGCATTATGACTCTCCTTGGATAACTAGTCCTTTATTCAACAAGTTGAATATGATCAACTTCATTTTAAATGCAACATGTGCCATGAGAATGTAAATTTTTCTAGGAAGTACCCAAAGATGGAATAATAATTGAAAAGCACTAAACATAGGGAATAATGGAAATAGTTGAAGCATCACAGAGAGAAATTTTGTAGAAATTAATAGAAATTTTTTACGACTGATGAATTCAAACTGAAAAACAAGACATTACAAATTTCCCCTACTATTCTAAAGAATGGAAATCACAATTTAGAAATACATGCAATGACCTACACCCATTAAAACACCACATGAACACAAGGATTTATAGGAAAACCCAAATGAGAAAAACCCATCCGCTACTTTTCATTAATCAGATGAGAATGAGAAACTATTACAATTTCTTGCTTCGATCCCGAAGCACAACCTGCACTGTAAACCTGTTCTCCTTCTGATTGTCCTGCTTTGGCCAACACTTATTTAATTCAAGGCCACAAATTACTCTTATTTCCTTGCGCAATCCTAGAGGAAATTAACTCCTAAAAAGTAGGAATTCTCTCCTATTTTCTTGTGTAATTCCCAAGGAATGGTTCACTTTCTTAACTTCCAAGCTTGCACACTCAACTAGTCTACAATTGATAATTACAATGTGGCTTTTCCTCCATTCTAACTAGGCAATTCAAATTCCATGCATGTCTGGGCTATTTTTATCTAATTGACCAGTTTAGTTGAAAGATCAATGAGTTAACAATAGTTCTACTACTCAACCAACCCTCAACTGACTCAACTAGGTACTTGAGATCAATTAACTGACTCAATTGGAAATAAATGAACTAGATTTCCAAATTTTAGTAATCACTACATGCACAACTATACTTCTAGCCTATAACTCCAATTTATTGAGTAAATTGGTAGAAGAAGCCATGCCATACAAGTTAACTACAATCCAAGTCATCTTGCTAAATTGGAAAATCGAATTACTACATTTGACTAAGGCACAAGTCAAATTTAGCCTTTCTTGCTACAATTTCTAACACTCCCTCTTAGTAAGAAGGGATTTTTCAAAACCCCTATCTTGCACCCATGGAATTCAATTTTTCCTCTTGAAAATGTGTTTTTCAAGATATCTGCATCCTGCTCCTTAGTTGGAATGTAGTGTAGTATCATAATTCTCCTCTGCACACAATCCTGCAAGTGATTGTACTTGATATCAATGTCCTTGGACCTATCATGAAATATTGGATTCTCAGAGAGTTTGATACAATAATTATTATCAAAATAAATTAGTCGGTTCCATCTCCTAACTCAAGAGACCCACAATTATTTTCCTCATCCATATGGCTTCACATGCTGCTTGATTTAAAACCATGTATTAAGCCTCTACTGATTTGAGTGCAACAAACCTATGATTCCTGCTATAGCGGGAAATAGTTGTAGACCCAACACTGAAGATAAAACCTAAAGTATTTTTCTGTCCGATGGACTCCCTGCCTAATTTGCATCAATGAAGACTTGGAGCTTCACTTCCTTGGCATCCTGTACCATATCTCATACCCGGTTGTGCCTCTGAGGTACCTCAACACATGCTTTGCTACCTTCCAATACAACTTGGTAGGCTTCACCATGGCTTGGCTCAACTAATTATCCACATAGCATATGTCGAGCCTTGTGTTCACCAGATACATCAAGGATCCTACAAGTAGTTTGTAGATGGTAGCATCCACTACTTCTCCTGAAGAATCACTCTTTTTCCTCCAGTTTGTATCTAGAGATGTGTCATAGGCTTGCAGTTATCCATGTGGAATATTTGAAGTATTTCAGAGGAATACTTCCCCTGACTAAAAAAAAACTCACCATCACCCTCCCATGCTTCCAGCCCAAGGATGTAATGCATCAAGCCCATGTATTTCATCTCAAATTCTCTCGCAAGGTCATTTTTTCAAGACCGGATCAACCTCTCATCACCTATAAGTATCAATTCATCAACATACAAAACCAAGATAAGCAACTTGTCATCTACCACAATGTAATAGAGGTTGGCATCTGCTTCACTTTTGGTTAATCCCAATCCACTGAGATATGTATCAATCCAAGTGTACCATGCTCGAGGTGCCTGTTGGAGACCATATAAGTCTCTCTTGAGTCTACACACATGTGTCTCCCTATCATATGTCTCAAATACCTCTGCATGATCTATGTAAAGTTATTTCTCAACAACATCATTGAGAAAGGCAATATTCACATCTAGCTAATGGATCTTCCATGCCATCTGTGCAACTAATTCTAGAATGGTTATGATCGCAGAATATCTTGCCAATTGGGCAAATGTTTCCTTGCAATCCACTCCTCTACCTTAGAGAAGTTGTTAGCCACAAATATCGCCTTGTACTTCTCAATGCTCCCATCAACTACATACTTCACTTTGTAAATCCATATGGAACTAACCACTAACTTGTTCTATGGTCTCAGCACCACCTCCTGTACACTATTCTTCATGGAGTCATACTCCTCCACCATGGCATCAACCCAAATTGGTTGAGAAACTTATTCCTCGAATGAAGAAGTCTTAGTCTCAATGAGTTCTATCATGAGAACCATATACTTAGTGTACCTGTATGGTGATTTCCTCTGCCTACTTTGAGATTTAGGAGCTCTCACATGCCCTCGTGCATGATGTACCAATATGTAAAATTCTATAGTTCTCTTACTCCCCTATCTAGAAGATTATGGTTGAGTGGGTGCCTCCACTCGACCTCTTGTTTGATCCTCTACATGTGGCTTCTCCACAACATCCTAAAGCTCTATCTAAGGCTCATCCTTTGGAGCTATAATCTCCTTGTCTAGTGGGATACTCAACTCTCACTCTAGAGAGAATCTCCTAGACTTATCTTCATCAAATTTTACATCTCTCCTCACTACTGCAACCCTAAGTGAGGGAAACTACACCTGGTAATTATGTGGTGTATATTTATATGGCTCCCATCTAGGCTCAAGTTTCTTCCTGTTATCCTTAGAGACGTGACAATACAGAATAGCTCCAAAAATATTTAAATGAGATACATATGGCTTACTCTCAAAGAAAGCTTCTTTGGGTATGATCATGCCAAGTATTCTATGAGGACTCCAGTTCTACAAATAAACCTCCATGTTACATGATTCTACTCATAGATTCCATGGAAACCCTGGATCATACAAATGGTTCTAGTTGCTCCCACTATGCTTCTATTCTTCCTTTCAGCCACCCCATTGTTCTATGGGTTACGAAGTGCTATCGATTCTCTTTCAATACCCTCTTTGGCCCAAATGTCCTTGAAGGTGATAGAAACATATTCTCCTCCATTATCACTTCTCATGGATTTCAATTTATGACTAGTTTCCTTTTCAACCAATTCTTTGAATTCAAAACATTTTGAGAAAACTTATCTTTCTTCCAAATGAAGAAGATCCAACATTTTCTAGAAAATTCATCAACAAAAATCACATAATACCTGTGTTTTGTTGTAGGGGTTATGGAAAATGATCCACATACATCAAAGTGGACTCTCTCTAAGACTGCTCCAGCTCTGGTATCTCGGCCCTAGAAGGTGGATTTTACATATTTCCCCAATGTGGATCCCTTGCAAACATCATGCTAACCAATGGTACATTTTGGGAGACTGATGGTAATCTGCTGCATGATTTTTAAGGCTCCATGGTGTAAGTGTCCCATGCACTTGCACCAGAGTTCTCCAACAACCTGACTCTACACTTCTCTTACTTTGTTACTCAGTGCATTGCAAGCTTCCACCTCAAGTTTGTAGAGATTATTCACTTGAACTCCAATATGTTTCACCTGCCAGGAAGCTACAAGTCTCAGAAAGGCTTTCCCCTTACTGAAAATGTTAGGTCCCTATAATACTAGTGATTACCCCATTACTATTGTAGTTGTATCCCTTATTAATATTGTTGTGCCCCTATTGTCCCCATATTGTTATTACTGTGCCCCATAGAATCCCTCTACTGTTATTTTTGCGCCTTTATATTCTTATTGTTAGGTTGGCTGGGTTATATGGTGACTCCTTAGAGTCCTATATATAGAAAGGAGGTTTTGTCATTTGAATCATCGAAGAATCATTCATTTGTGTAATGTAAAGGAGTTTCCCCCCTCGAAGAGGCTGAATTATAAGGCGTTGATCTATATTTTCTATCATTTTGTGAGCTAGTTTCATAACATTTGGTATCAAAGCTTTGGATTCTAGGGTTTCGCTGCTCCAAATATGTCACTGTGGAATTTTTGCTATAACTTTTTTTTTACGACATTTCAAAATCGAAAAAAAACCCATTTGATATAAAATCGCACTGAACCTTGGGTCCGAATTTCAGAGCTTTTCCCGCTATATTTGCAGAGATATGATCTGCAGAAGTTGGTCTTTTTTCAGACTCCTGAATTACATTCCAAATAGGTGACCTGGGGAAAATCATCATAACTTTCTCTCTGAGTATTGGATTGAAATTTCGTAAGAAGGTACAGAAAGAGGACAGGCTGTAGTTTCTTTTATATATTTTTCAGAGCCAAAGGTCGAAACAAGGACACATGGCATGTCGTACAAGTTCGCTCTACTGAACTAGTCTATAATCAGGTCACTGTGGGAGATTTGGCATAACTCTTCCTTGGAGAGTCCAATTGGGATCAGACTGGTGGCATTGGAAAAAGGACATAGAGGTCTACTTCAGGTCGCAATTTCAAAATTGCATGATCCGAAATTATAGAGATACATCAAAGGCAATATCGAGCTCCTACAAAGTGAAAAAAGGTGTGTAGATTTTTTTTGTTAATTTTTTCTTAAGATTGGTTTGAAAAATTATTTTGAAGGAATTCAAAGGGCATAGTAGAGAATTATTATTGGTAACTAATGCCCCGAGGAAAGAAAATGCAAACACCTAGTAAGGAACCAGAAAGCTCTAGCATGACTCATGAAGAAGAGGAAGAAATGCTACATGATATATCAAAATTACAAGACCAAGTGCAACAAATTTCACTCTCACAAAAGCTAACAGAAACTAAGATAAATGGCGTGGAATAGAAGATAAAGGGTGTGGAAGCTAAGATGAATGGCGTGGAAGCTAAGATTGACGATTTGAAGATAGATTTGAAGACAGATTTGACAAATTTTCTACAAGAAATACTTAATAATGGTGAAGGGGTAGCAAAGGAAACTCATGATGTGAACAAAAGAAATGTTAATCATGATTTCATAGACTCTAATGTTGGATCGAAGACCCACCATATCCAAAAATCGACATGAGGAAGTTTGATGGCAAGGATCCCGCAACATGGATATTACAGATGGAGCAATTTTTCGATCTCAATAATGTGCAAAACACACAAAAGGTACGTATTGCAACTTTATATTTGGAACCAAATCAGTTTGTATGGTATCAATGGCTTTGTTCACGTAAATAAATTATCACCTGGGCAATTTTTATGGAAGAATCGACAACACATTATGAGGATACAAAAAGAAACACCCTTTTTAGCCAATTGATAAGTCTCAAACAAAAGGGTTCAATAATGGAGCACATTGAGGAGTTCAAAAAATTGAACATAAGGGTAAAAAATATTCCAGAGGAGCATAGGATTGATGTGTTCATAGGGACTTTAAAGGATAATATCCAACATGATGTTCGCCTTCGGGAACTCGATTCATTAGAGAAGGCATTCAGGTTAGCAAGAAAAATGGAAAGCAAAATTATGGAAACCAGGAATCATACCACTCACAACTATAAATATGGAAGTGTTGTTGCCTCTAGCCTTCTACAACCTATAAGGTTGACACCACAACAATTGGAAGAAAAAAGAGCAAAAGGGCTTTGTGATAGTTGTGATAGCAAATACACTAAAGGTCATAAGTGTGCTGAGAAGAAATTATTCTACATAGATTGTGAAGAGGAAGAAGAAAAGGAGCAAGAAAGGTCAAAAGAAGAGGATATACTCCAAGAACAAAGCCTACATAAAGAAGAAATGAATCCGACCATATTTTGTAATGCATTGGCTGGAATTACCACTCCTCAAACCATCAAGATAGAAGGACAAATCAAGAAGAAAAAGGTAATAGTGTTGATTGATTCAGGAAGTACCCACAATTTTATTCATTGTAAGGTAGCAAAAGAATTGAATTGCTTCCTATATCCAGCACCAGAGTGTCAAGTGATGATTGCAAATGGAAGAACAATAAATTGCTATGGAAAGTTCCATAATATCAAGCTATCCATGGGAGAATATGTATTGACTAGCCTAATGCTTTCCATTCCAATTGGAGGTGCTGATGTTGTACTAGGAGTCTAATGGCTACAATCCTTGGGTACAATAGCTTTTAATTTCCAAGAACTTTTCATGAAATTTTCTGCGGAAGGAAAGGAAGTTGAATTAAGGGGTATTGTAGGGAAACCGGGAAAGATAATCAGCTGTAACGGTATGAAAAAGCTTCTAAAAAAGGAACAAAGAGGTGTAATTTCACAATTATGTTCGCTAGATGTTTCCACATCGAAATCATCTATTTCTCCAGATCTCCAAAAAGTCTTGGACAATTATTCCAAGGTATTTGACACTCCCAAAGGTCTCCCACCTATTCGTGATCATGATCATGTTATTCATATGATTCCAAGAAGTGTTCCTCCAAACATCAGGCCGTACAGATATCCCTATGCCCAAAAGAGTGAAATTGAACGTATGGTTGCAGAAATGCTAGAGGCTGGTATAATTCAACCTAGTCAAAGTTCTTTCTCTGCTCCAGTAGTATTAGTGCACAAGAAGGATGGATCATGGTGCATGTGTCCGGATTATAGGGAGCTCAAGAAGCTCACTATTAAAGATAAGTTCCCCCCTCATGTCATTGATGAATTATTGGATGAATTGCTGGATCAATTTACTTCACCAAGTTGGATCTTCGTTCAGGATATCATCAAATCAGAATGAAGATTGAAGACATTTCAAAAACAACATTTAAAACTCATGAGGGTCATTATGAATTTTTGGTCATGCCTTTTGGCCTTACCAATGCACCTTCTACATTTCAAGGTTTGATGAATTCCATTTTCAAACCCTTCCTTAGAAAATTTGTGTTAGTAATTTTTGATGATATACTAATCTATGGCAAGTCTTGGAAGGATCATGTTGAACATGTTGACAGGGTGCTACAACTATTGGAGGAGAAACAATTATATGTAAAAATATCCAAATGTTTCTTTGGAGTACAAGAGGTGGAATATCTGGGTCATATTGTATCTCATGAAGGAGTTAAGGTAGACCATAGCAAAATTAAAGCCATCAAGGAATGGAAAATCCCCTTATCCATAAAGCATCTGTGAGGATTTCTGGGGTTGACAGGGTATTATCGCAAGTTTGTTAAGAATTATGGGAGAATAGCAGCACCTTTAACAACATTATTGAAGAAAGATGCATTTTCATGGACTCCTGAAGCAACAAAGGCCTTCAAACATCTTAAAGAGGCAATGTGCCAAGCACCAGTCTTAGCTACACCAGACTTCACAAAAACCTTTATTGTGGAATGTGATGCTTTAGGAAATGGAATTGGTGTTGTTTTAATGCAAGATGAAAGACCCATTGCTTTTGAAAGTCGTCCAATCAAGGGAAAGTTTTTACACAAAGCTATTTATGAGAAGGAAATGTTGGCAATACTACATGCATTTAAGAAATGGCGACCCTACCTAATGGGAAGACACTTCAAGGTAAAAAAGGATCATGATAGCCTTAAATACATTTTAGAACAAAGATTATCCGAAAGATTTATCATTCATAGTTATTTTATAATTATTTTAATAGTTATATTCTACTAATCAATTAATAATTGTTATTTTATGTATTAATTTTGATATTTTCTTAAAAATACTAATATTAATAATTTAATTAGTCTTATTGGTCAATTTAATATTAGTATTTTATTAATTATTAATAATTTAATAGTTATAATTATAATTTTTAATATTTGATTATGATGATGATGATTCACTTGCACAAAGACCAATATGGTCTATTAAAACTTAAGAAAATAAGCGATTAACTGAGGCTCTTTAACAATTTATTTATATGATCAAAGAGAAGGGAGAGAAGTGTTATGAGATCATTGTAGTTTTTCTTAACAAGTCAAGAATGTTGGTAGATGGATTTTTTTTTGATGAGAGTAAGGGTCAAGCAATCCATGAGGAAGTGCTTTTCATCTTCAACTCTCTTAGTATCGTAGAGTGGGCAAATTATTTCGTCCCAAGGTGTTTTGGTAATAGACCAACACTCTGTTTCACTTTGAAGCTCATGATAATTAGTTCTTATCTTTAAAATGTCCATTTTCTTCCTAAAACTGATTAAGGCAGAAATATAATTTTGGTTAGCAAGAGTGGGGTTGATCACCTCCTTACAATATCTTAACTTTATTTTTCCCTCTAACTCCTTATCATCTCATAGATTATCCTCAAATTTGGAAGTAATAGTGTATTTAATATCATCCTTATACTCCAAGATGATCTCCTCCTTTATTCCCCCATCGATCGAGCTAGGACTGGGCATCATTATGCCAACTTCACTTGAGTTGGAGGTGGGGTTTTTACTAGAATTAGAGTCAATTTTAAGTAGCCTTTTGGCTTCCATGTTGTACAACTTATCTTTTTACATTAGATACCTAAACATAGCCATGCTTTCAATAGGGGAGACACTAGTTGCAATCAAGAGAATATGGTAGGGAGTATTTCCTTTAACCTTGAGGTTGTAGGTTATAAATTTCTTTTGGATCATCTCAATCTTTCTCCATGATTTTCTAGATATATTACAACCCCGAACCTAACATCCATATAAAATAACCCAGGTGATGAGAGTCGTGAAGAGGAATTACTTTTTACTCCAAGCCCAAAGATTAGTTGACTTACAATTGTTTTCAAGCTCATAGTAAGTTTTCTAGCCTCCTATAACCCTTTTATCAATGCTATAGTTTTGGTTGAGCTGATTGTGAATGCCAATACCTAAATATTTGTATGATGAAACCTTCTCCAAGTAATTGTTATCATAAATTAAATTATCATAGTTGATCCTTTTGGATTTAATTATCATGACTTTAGTCTTGTTAGTATTAACAAACATATCCATATTGGAGCAGTAATCATGGATGATTCTAATATACCTATCGATATCATCATGAATTATAGCAAGAAGAATGATATCATCAGCATAAAGGAGAAGAGTAATCACTATACTAGAAAGCTTGGTTCCATCACATAAAACTTCTAAACACTCTTCTAGCTTATCAATGTAAATGGAAAAAAGGGTGGGGGATAGGCGAAATCCTTGCTTAACACAAATATTTCATTTAATCTCCTCATACCAACCCTCGGTTGTCTTAAGCTTGGAAATAAAATTCATCTATAACCTTGTTACAACAAATCTCAGCTCAAAAGGAACCATTGTCTCATCGAGCATTTTACGTAACTTATCTTGAGGGAAAATGTTCAAAGGTTTTCTAAATTCAACAAAAAAACAAAATAGATGAATTTTACTATTGTGACACTCCTCAAAAATGGTCATAAAGGTTACAAGGTGGTCAATAGTTGAGTGATGTCTCCTAAAACCAACTTTCCCTTTAGTTCTTTTACCAAGAATCACAAACTATATAGTAGTCTTCTTTTCCTAAATGTGCCATACAATTTGGCTAAAATGTGGCTAATCATGATAGTCCTATAGTTAGAGGGAACATTTATATAACCACTTTTAAAGATAGAAGTAATAAGCCTTTGCATCCAAGGCTTAGGGAAGTCGTGTTTCATTGCCAAGTTGAGGATTTTTTGTATATGTGGTAAGAGGATATACTTTCTCATTTTGAAACTTTTAGCTTGGTATCCTTCAATATCCCTAGCCTTCTCATTAGCGAACTTCATAATCCCAAACTCCACGTCTTCCAAAGAAAATATGTCTTCCTATATAGGAGAGTTTACGATGCTTCCCATGGCGTTAGGGGAGTCACAAAGATTCTTAAGGTAGATATCCTATTCCTTTAAGGGGATTAAATTATCTTCTTTTTTTTTATAGAGAAGAATATTCCTCAAAAAAAATTTAGGCTCAACTTTAGAGAGGTGAAGAAGATGATCTTGTATCTTATTTATATAGTACCTTTTCTTCCTTTTGATAAGAGCTTTGTATACACTTAATTTTTCAATGTTAACAGTTTCATTAGGAGCATCTCGAATCACTTTCCTAGAAAACTTACAATCCTTATCATACCAAGGGTTGGAACTTCTATTGTTATTTTTAAACAATACCTTGGTAGAGAATTTGTTAAGGGTAGTGTAGAAGGTTTTAGTAAATTTGTGGTAGATGTGATCAATGTCATCGTTTTTTTTCTTCGAGTGGTTCACAGACACCCGCATCACTAGATGGCCGCTACGTCCATGAAAATATCTGAGCTTGATCAAGGTAGCAAGCCCCACGACCAATAGTTAGGCCTAATCCCAAGGGCTTTGGGGAGAATTGACCTTGTGACCTCCCGAACGATGAGACACTTATTTGACCAGTTGAGCTAACCCTTGGGGCTTTCAATGTCATTGTTATATGCTAAGAGACTTAAATTACTTGTTAAATATTTTAAGAAGAGATCCTTTTTAATTTTGTCAAAGTGAGTGTGCCTTTGGCTCTCACCATTATTTTGCATGTGGCTAGTGTGCATATCAAGGTTTAGGGTTAAGGATAGAGGTATGTGGTTAGAATCAGGCTTGTGGTCATCTAGGAGGTCAAAATTAACAATACAATTAAGAATTTGGATATCATATATTGCATAGTCCACAACACTGCTACGAAGCCCATGAATACAAGTCATATGGATAGATTTATGCCAGTTGTTAATCTCATTACAAATAATCAGGTCTTGGGAACTATAAATCTTTATTATCTTGGTACCAAATAGGTTCTCAGTAATATCTTCATAATTTCTTTTGAATTTACTAGCTTAGTCATAATCCTCATCAATCCATATGGTGTTAGGATTAACGTTATTACTTAATAGATTAGCGTGGTTAGTAGCAGTTCTAGAATTGAAGTCCCTAAGCAAAAGGATGCTTCCTTCATTCATGAGACTATGAATATCTTGTTCTAAGGTAATGAAGGGGTAGTTCTTATCCAAGTTGTTTTTCATATAAGAGGAGGAATTAATAGGAGAAAAGTAACTAATTGAGAGAAAAATCCTAGTGGTGTTAGGTTTAGAAATTTTGGTCCAAATGTACTTATTAAGGGGTCAATCTTGTGAAGCTGAATGTTGGAAGAAATAGTATTTTTTATATAACAAAATATAACACCAAATCCTTTACAAGAGGATTTCCTATTCTAGGTAGACCAAAGAATGAATCCATCTATGTGGGGGGGCCCTAGATTCGTCATTAGTATTTTATGTATTAATTTTGACCCTATTATGACAATATTAATGTTTTAATTTTTAGCTATAATTATTAATGATTATTTATATTATTATTTTAATATTAAATAGTTTTAATAATCTCACTCCCACTAATTTAATAATTTAATTATATTATGTTATATTATTTAACATCTCGCTCGACACCTTGACATTTTAAATGGATTGGTCTCTTTCTCTTCATCCATCTTTCTTCCTTCATGTCCTTCATGATGGGTGAAGGGTTCACCCACAAAGTCAGATATTCCAATAGTAAACACTGTTTCTCCAAAAACATTTTCTTCTCATAATGTGGATTTATCCAATGATACAAGTTGTTTTAAATTGAGGCCCATGAACCATAGGGAGGAATATTGGTTTATTCCCCCATCACAAGGGAAACCAAAAATATAGTAGTAAATAATGAAATTGTTCTCCTCAAATTGCAGGGTTCTAGGTACTATAAAGAAAATATTTGAAGCAAGAAGTTTAGTAAAAGATGAAAAGTCCCTTATCCTTATCTAAGAGACTAGATTGGGTGAGCAAAAATCCCTAGTGATAATAAGAAACATGTGGTAAGGAAGCACTGTATCTATAGTAATTTCTATGGAGGCATCTAGTTTCCTTTGAACTTTATGGCCATCTTTTATTTTTCAATTGATGCAAGAAGATAAGTCACTCCATTGGCTAGCAATATGTCTCCTCCATATTATTCAAGAAAAGTATTAGTAATGTTTATATACTACTTGCTTACCAAGAAAAGTTAATTTACAAGAAAGCTCTTTGTAATTAGAAAGACTGTAATTTGTTATCATAATAGTATTTTTGGAAGTGATTTTAATACGACCATTCACCCTTATGAAAAATGGGGGAAACCTTGTAAGTGATCCTTATAGGTAGAAAATGTAGGACTTTGTTTATTTTTTGGATCTAATTGACATAAAACTTCTTAAGATTAAATATACTAGGAGTAATAGAGAAACATGGCTTGGTCAAATGGTAATAATATTGGAAATTTTTTCGGTCAATAATGATTTCCTAGAACAAATATTCTCCCTTATATCTAACATTATAGCTTGAAGTAGATAAGAACATCACCTAGTCCTATTGAGGATGATTTTCCAGGTGAATTATGGAACAAGTCTTCCCTTATATTTAATCCCAGTAAATGAAATTCAAGGATTTTTTTGATGCAGTTTCCAGAGTATGGAGTCAATGGATGAAAGGATCACCACTACACATTTTGGAAAAAATATTAAGGACATGAAGTTGGTGCATAGATTGTGGAAAAAGGAGAAATTTTATGTTAGAGAGAATGATGTAGTATCATATAAATCCAAGTTGGATGAGATCCATGAAAGGTTGGAACAAGAGACAATTTATTAGGAAATTCTTAAGGGGGAGTGGGTGTGGGAAAGGAATGTATTCTCCTTCATATGACTATAAGAGCTAAATTGGAGATGTAGAGATTTAAATTTAGGCGCCTGTGGATTTGAAATTTAGTGATAGCAATACAATATTTTTTCAAACATTAGTTATGATGAGACTATGGAAAAATAATGTAAGAACAATATAGGTAAATGGAGAGAAAATTTCCAAATTTCAACAAATTCAATAGGTAGCTCTGGAACATTCTGGTAACCTATGTGTGGATCAAGGATCATTGCACTCTGAGTCATATGAAGCTATGCTCAAGCACATCCAATAGTTTGTGACTGAAAGAGAGGACTTCATTTTCATGCAACCAATGTTACAAGAATAAATTTTGAGAGCATTTTATCTCTTCCAATCTTGATAAAGTAGGAAGTTCAAATGGATTCTCAATGCAATTTTATCAAAAATGATGGAACATAAGAAAGTTTGGCCTATGTAGAATGACTAACTATACAAAAATATGAAAAATTCAAGGGAGGTATTAATTCTAATTTCCTACCACTCATCCACAAAGAGGTATATGCTTCTTGCTTTTAAGAAGCCATTAACCCAAATACAAGTAGGAGAAAGAAAGGTATAACTATAAAGTTGGATGTGGAAAATGCACTTGATAGGGTGAGGTAATTCTTCCTATTTTTGTTTCTTGCAAAGTTTGGAATTGGGTACAAATTTATTAATTGGATAACAATGTGCATATACATCCCTTGGATCTACCCTCTTATGAATGGAAGATCTATGGGATTCTTTAAGGACTCTAGAATATTATCTAAGGCTTATCTCTCTCATTTATTCTTTACATTACTATGGAAGAATATTTAAGCAAGAAAATGGATTTCAAAGGAAGAACCATATCTCTTCCAGGAATTAGATACATGAAAGGGATCAAGAATATTAATCATTCACAATATGTTGATGATATGTTGTTATTGGAAGAGCTTTAGCAGTAATTATTTCAATATTCAAATTGAACTTGGAAAATTTTGTATCTACATATGGAGGGATTATTAACAAGGAGAAAATCTAGTTGTACACATGGAAAAAAAGGCAATTAACTCAAGGATTACTCCAAAATTCCCTTGGGATTCAAATTATTGAGGCTTAGTTTGATTTTAATACTTTGGAATGCTAATGAGTATCAAATCCTATCCTCACCCATATTGGATTTCACTTATCTCCAAATATAAAGTGGGTTTTTATCAAAGTGGATCCCATTGATATTTAAATCTAAATAGGTGCATAATCATGATTAATTTAATTTTGTCATCTCTTCCTCTGTTTCAATTTATGGCTCTTCTTGCCCAAAATGGGGTGAAAATAATATTGGAATAAGACATCCAAAAAAAATTGTGGCATGGAGGTAAATCTGTTTTGAAATTATTTCATTTGGTTAAGTGGGTGGTAGTAAGATCTCGCAAAATCCATGGAGGATTATGAATATGAAATCTCTCTCTTATGAATATATCCCATGGGAAAAATTATTATGGAGACTGATATCTAATTAAATTATTGGTGGAAATATGTTATTATTTGAAAATATTTTGAATGTGATGGGAATACATGCTTGGATCATCCTTCAATTGCCAAAACAATGTTTTAGATTTAGAATCTTATCATTTCATTAATCCCCTTAATAAAATCACAAATCTCATGGATTCTAGGAAGTCAAAAGCAAATTGATATTTGGAATAATGAAATTATGAGGAGGCATCCTTTAGGTAGTATCTCCTCCCATTCTCCTTTATGGGAGTTGATCATGCAATAAGGTAAGTTTAATTTATGTATATCTCTTATTAGATGAATAATCGGCAATGGAAAGGGTGGTTTTGGCATGAGTTTCCTATTGAATTATAGCCATTAGCAAGAGGGATAATAGACTTGATTTTAGGCTACATATCAAGTCACAAATTGGATGGATATACTAATGGTTGGAAAAATTCTACTTATATAGTAAAACAAGGTTACAATTCCTTACTCTTTCCAGATGGTTTCCCTCTAAAAGCTAGTATTTTGCTTGAGATGTGGAATATGGATGGAATTCCAAAGATTAATATTTTATGTTGGGTGTTGGTACATAAAAATATTCTCAGTGCAAAAAAATTGTGGAAACATGGAATATGTGTCCCACTCAGATGCTCATTGTTTATGAGAAGTGAAGAATCAATCTCTCATACATTCTTGGAGTGTATGTTTACTAAACTAGTGTAGGAATATGCATTGGAAGGGATCTATAATGAAATTTCATGGGACATCTCTCTTTCTCAATGATTTATTTGAATAGAAATTACAATGGATCATTCATAGAGAATCACATTCTCATGATAATTTTGGTTCCATCCCCAAAATATATATTCTAGAAACTTTGGTTGGTTAGAAATTGAGTTATATTGTAAGGGATAAGAACTAATCCATATGAAATTTCATCAAAGGATTTCTTCTTAATATCTAATCATTTTAACATCAATGCTATTCATTTTCTTTCTCCTCTCCCCAGCAAATTTACAAGTCCAAAGAAAAGTGGTTAGCATCATTATAGTTGAAGGAAGGTTCCTAATAGACTACTGCTAAATATACTAGTTGGTACTTGAGAATGTCATTGGATGAATTGAACCAGTGGATATGCTCACATAATGTCCATACTTTGTGCTTTTAAGAAGCCTTGAAGAACAATCTAGGGGTGGTAGGTGTGAGGAGGTGAATTTTAACCTAGGGGGACAAATAGAATTAAGATACTCATGGGGATTAGGAATGGTTTCCAAGAACCAGAAAGAAGCCTATGCCCTATACTAAGGATTACTCTAGGACTTATAGCCAAATACTAGTGATATTTCAATCATTGGAGACTCTTGTCTCACCAATAAGCATGTGGTGATGGGTTACTCTCCCTTGGACTTAAAATTGTACGCAAAAAATAATATAATATCGAGTGCAAAAATTGATTTCTTTATTGTATTAACATCTTATTTAGATAAATAATCAGGAGGTTGATCTCCATGCTAATCAAGGTGAAACCTTGTCTATGGGTGATATCCTAGTAAATGAGATTGAATACCTCTCAATTATTCATTCATATTAATGTTGAAAGAAAAATAAATGGTGAGTGTATGGACCATGTTAATAGGACATGTGGAAGCAAGCCTGTTGAGGGTAAGAGGTCTCCTTTAAGTTATAAAATGGATGAATGGGATGCAGTTTCCCTTTCACTAACATTTAGGAAGGTACAAAGCACTTCGACCACATGGGAACTTATGCATGTTGCAATGATTTATAGATATGGATACAGTAGGTGCATTAGGAGGCATGTGGTATGCCTTCTCTTGGATAGTAAAGGTTGCAGATTGGTAGTAGTGGTGCTGCAAATATTCTATGGTTGGGGAGTGTTGAAGACCCGAAAATTGGGTTTACAACAAGGGGGATACCCATCTGGTCTGGACCTTGGTTAGCAGCTCCTTTTCCATTTGGTATAGTGGGTCCGACTGGGGATATGGGACCAGTTTCCCAATTTATGTGTGTGTGTGTTGAGATTTGATATTTCCTTTCTAAAAGATCCTAAGTGAAATGATTTTACTTTAACTCTAATCTAATAACATGCAATTGTATTCTAATAAACAGAAATATCTAATTCTACACTAACCCGGGGTGTAATCTTTCCGTTATGCGATCTAAAATGATTTCAAATAAAAATTGGTAATAAAGATCATTCAACTGTTATGAGAAAAGAATTCAATAGAGATAAACCACTTCGTATAAAAAGTTAGACAAAACAGTTGTGAAAAACATATCGCATAATAAGCTACTCATACATTAAGCATAAATAAATAGCTATCACCGTACAGAAGTGCCAAATGATAACTCAAGCACTCACGCATCAATATATAAACAACTAAACATAAATATCACTTTAACACAAAAGGAAGAAATATTTAAGAGATAGAAGTACCATTTATAACTAGTTCTGCTCATGAGCTTCAAGCGATAATGATTTATCTCTTCTTAATCCAACATCCACTAAGAGTACAGAAGTGCAACATCAATAGTAGATATTAAGTGCAAATATCAATAAATCTTATTCCATTAATTCATCAAAAGCTCCTCGGAGGGTGCAAAAGTGCATGTTCTGAGGACAAGTTTTTGACAAATTTCAGGACCCTTCTCTAAATGCATGAGAAGGGTTTAAAGACTACTAATTAAATTTAAAAATAACTTATTACAAAAATGTAGGATATGGTTTAAATGACCGTCCTCATTTCAGGCAAAAATAAAGCAAAATTAATACTAACATTGAATCTAAAATTAAAACTAACAACTAACTATTTTTGTATCTGTTCCTTGAAATCGCAAGCAGTCAGCATTTGTTTGAGAAGAGTTGGCTGGCCGACTTCTGACTTTAATTGTCCTACGAAAATGGCATTTGCAAGAGCTGGTGCCATCTTCTCGGCAGAATTGATGATACATTTGAGAGTCATGCATTAGCTGTGTAGTTTTACCAAATGTGCCCAGTAAGAATCCCAATTCAACTTAGTTAATATTTTGATCGATTTTGCCTTTTCTTGAGCTTTCTATCTCCAACCTATCTGCAGTTGCTGTTCTTTTGGTATATACCTTGGAGTGTTTCTGAGATCAGATTTTCCCTGTGCAAATTTTCATTTATGTAGTCAATAACACTATTTGTTGTTGTGGCTGCTGCTTCTGCCGCTTGCTCTGCTTTCCTGATTTGTGCATCTCATTTGTTAAAGAGCATTTCTTTGTGATTGTCATTGATTATTTGTGTGCCTGCTCTTTTCCCCGCCTCTATTTCTTGCCAAGCCAAATATTCAGTAACCCTTTTTAGTGGTTCATCCCTCCTTGACCAGTCTTTGGTACATTCTGCCAGGCTTTCATTTTCTTTAGCAAACTTCTCTATGAAATGTCCATTATAAGTCACCTGTGGCTCTGGTAAATGATACATGAGCTTCAAATCTTGTGGAGTGAATGAGCCAATGAGTCCTTGACCCTGAGTCTTAATTCTCTGTTTTTTATGTCAGCGTTGTCCAATACCCATTTAACCATGTGCATGTATGGAAGAATTTTGGGCCTCGCCACTATCCAGTGTAAGAATGAGCAAGCTAGCTCTGTAATAGATGCCTCAAAAGACCCATGTGAGCCTGCAGTAGCTGTAACCTCCATTATTTTGGGATTCTCTTCCTTAAGTAGACTATACATGCCTTCCCAAGTAGTAATACCAGCGTCTCTATTACAGGTGGTTTTTGTATACAAGGGCGTCATTTCTTGATCTTCAGAACTCGGAGCTTTGCCTTTCTTTCCCATAGTATCCTGAATACTACTTTGTATAGTTCTCTGTTCTTTGTTCCTACAGTTTACAAATGAGGTGAGAATTATGATAAGGAAAAGGTGACAGGAAAGCTTTAAATGCCGAAGACATATAAAATATACCACCTTACGTGAAATGGCTCTTTGATAAGCACGAGACCCTATTTCATTAATGATTGGAAACTAACTCATTAATTAGCATTAATGTGCATAACCAAGTCTCGGTTTGTGTAAAATACTTTTTTGAACAATGAGCCCGAAAGATTTGCGACGAAGCGATTTTGCGATTTGCTTCACAATATCGCAGATCACAACATTGCAATATCTCTTTATTGCTTTATCGCTTTATCGCATTATCGCTTAAACGCAATATCGCAACATTGCAACATCGCAATATCGCTAGAGCGTAGCATATGAAAATCATTTGTTAATGTGTTTTCTGCGAAATGCAATTTGCGATATGCGCCATCGCATATCGGTAGTTTGAGGTTTTTCAGCGTAAGTGATATTTGATGCATGCGATGTGATGAAGTTTCGCATCGCGATCTCGAAACCTTAGAATTGTGTTTGTAAGGAGGTATCCATTATCCTTTTTGCGATGCAATATTTCTTAAGGAGTGATTTTATCCTACCTTATCATAAAACTTAAGCTTTTTAGGTTTTTCAAGGGTATTCTCCTAAGTTTATGATGGTAAGTTTTATTGAAAAAGGAAATTCAAGCACAAGTTGATTTTTAAATTTTTTGACTAAGGGTCCCCACTTATTTAGTATATGTAATAACACTAAATAAGACGGTGGTTTTTGTTGGCCACAAGAATTGGTGATTCACTTGGAAGAACCAGTTATCTCTGCTTTTCTTTTGAATTTTCTAAACTTCCAAAACAGAAAATTTTCCAGAAAATCAAACTTTATTATAAAAAGACAAAGTACATTATGCTTTTACCTATCAACGCTATTTCATTTCTTCTATTTTTAATTTTGATTATTTACTCCCTCAAGCTAGTCCTCGTATCTACATCAGTCACTACTTGGTTTATAAAGATAAAAATAAATCCTTCTCTGTAAATCAGTTTTAAATATGCTCATTTGTCGTAGGTAGAGCCTTTGCTGCCAGTAGGCATTTATAGCCTCGACAGGGTTACCTGTTACCCCAGCAATGATCGTGTATTCCACTTAGAGAAATATACAATTTTCAAAGAGAAATCCATATTCACACTTATTGGTTTCATTTTTCTTTTTTACCCTTAAAGAACAATGTCTTGGTTTGGTAGCCAATTTATGACAGTGTCATTCACTTGATTTATAACTTTGCTGAACAAGTTGGCTCGTGATGAGACCTCTTGTCTTTTGATTGCTTTTGATTTTATCCTGGATCACTTGTGATTTGACATAGGCTTCTTCTCTAGTTTGCTACAAATGTATTGTCTGATTTATCCTCCTTTGGATATCATTAGACTCCACCTGCAGTTCTTGAATCATTTTCATCACTGATACTCCCAAAGAAGATAGGAAAACAGCATCCATTCCATATACTAGTTGTTAAGGGGATGTACCAATGGATTTTTTGGTAGTTAGTCTATTTTCCCATAAGGCATTAACCAAGTTTTTGTTCCAGGTTTTATTGTTGTCTTATAGCAATTTCTTGATGATATTAACAAGGCTTTTGTTTGAGGATTTTGCAAGTCCATTACCTTGAGGGTAATAGGCAATGGAATGGCCAAGGGTAATGTGATATCTGTTACAAAAGTTTACCATTTTCTTGGATTTGAAAGCACTTGCATTATCAGTAATGATATTTTGTGGGCATCCAAACCCAGAAAGGATGTTGTTCTCAAGGAATGAAATGATGACAGAGCCTGTGGCTTGTCTAGAAGGGATGGCTTCTATCCATTTAGTAAAGTAGTCAGTGGCTATCAAAATCCATTTATTCTAGGTTGAGGAGGATGGGTGAATTTCCCCAATGAAGTCCGAACCCCATTGTTGAAATGGCATTTCTGTGGAGATGGGTTTGAGAGGTAATGGTTAGAATTTCTTTTTGCCTTCAAATTTTTGGCACTTGTGACAGGAGGTCACATATTTCTTAACATATGAAAAAATGGTGGGCCAGTAAAAACTTGCCCTTAAAATGTTATCAACAGTTGTTTTCTAGTATAGATGTCCTCCACAATCTCCTGCATGAAATTCTTGCATAACTTTGTTAGCTTCATCTTTTAATAAAAAATTCAATAACATGTTGCCATTATCTTTCCAAAATAGAGCATTGTCTATGATACAATATTTCATTTATTTCATTTTCAAAAATCTACCTTTAGTTCTAGATAAACTAGGAGGTGTTTTTAGGCTTAATAAAACAAATATGATATCTGCATACCAAGGTGAACCTATGAAAGATTCACTGATTTGTGGAGTCACCATCTCTTCCTGATCATCTAGGGCACCAATGAAATTTATATCTAAGGCCTAACAGTTCGATTCAGCCATGAGTTTAGCTAAACCTTGGCATTTGATAAGTTTTTTAGGCTTTATTTCTATGTCATATTCCAAAATGGTAGCAATCCATTTGCCTCTCTTTCCTTCAGGCCCATTATGTGTTAAGATGTCTTTTACTACTGAATTTGGAACATATGCAATGATGTGTGAGTATAAGATGTGCACTTTGAAATCTTTAATAGATTTCACTAAAACAAGTGCTTGATTTTCCATTATGTTGTACTTTAGTGTATCATCTCTCAAAGATTTTCTGAAAAATGAAATAGGCTGCTCATAACCTTGATCATTCTTTTGCAACAAGACTGCTACAATAGCATGTTCTGAAGCAAAAGAAAAAATTATAAAGTCTTTTTTGAAACAGGACTTATGAGGACCGGTGTTTTAGTAAGGGCTTCTTTGATTGCCTCAAAAGATTGTTTAGCCTCTACTGTCCACTTAAGTGTTGAATCTTTCTTTAACATGTTATTTAATTCTTTGATTAGTTCTTCTAGGTTAAAAATGAATCTCCTAAGAAAATTTATTTTGCCTAAGAATGATTGTAATTTTTTTATGTTTCTAGGATGAGTGATGTTTAGGATTGCCTCTATTCTAGCTGGATCTATTCGAATTCCATCTTTTGATATTATGTGTCCCAATAGTTTACCTTCTTCTAGCCCAAAGAGTGTCTTTTTTGGATTCAAGGAAATACCAAATTTTCTACATTTAATGAAAACTCTTCTTAGGTGATCTAGATGTTCATTATCTGATTTGGAAAACATTGTGATGTCATCTTGGTAAACAACTAGAAATTCATGGATTTCTTTTGTAAAAGCTATGTCCATTGCTCTTTCTAATGTCGCTCCAGCATTCATTAATTCAAAAGGCATCTTTAAATACATGAAAGTACCCCAGGGAGTGGTAAATGTAGTCTTTGCTCGATCCTCTGGTTCAACTAACATTTGGTTGTATCCAGAGAATCCATCAAGCAATGAAATTCTAGATGACACTACTACCCTCTGGAGAATGTGGTCCATTTTAGGGAGTGGATAGTTATTTTTTAGTGATACTTTGTTCAAGTTCCTGAAATCAACACAGAGTCTGATTTCTCCTATTTTCCTTCTAGTAGTGACTAGATTAGAGACCCAATATTTATATCTAATTGGTGCTATGATTTGTGCATCATACATCCTTTTTATGTCTTTTTCAATTAATGGCATAAGAACTGGATTAATTCTCCTAAGCTTTTGTTTAAAGGGTTTCTGATCTTCTTTGATGGGTATCTTATGTTGAATAATGCTGGTATCGTAAGACTTAAGGTCTTCATAACTCCAGGCAAAGACATCTTGAAACTCTTTAAACAAACTTATGTATTTCAGCTTTTCATCTGGAGGTAATGCTTTGGATATTTTGATAAGCTTGGGTTTTTCTTCTATTCCTATGTTACATTCTTCTATGTCTGATCTTAAAGGCTCCATTTTTTGTTTTCTAGCTACATCATTTGAATCAAACAAATCTTCTAATGGGACTAATCCCTTAGGAAAAAAGTTATTTTTAAGGTTCAAAATCTTAGAATCATCATTGATTATTTCTTCTATTTCTACTTTTTCTAAGTTATCTATTTATACTTTAGTGAGTTTAGTGGGTTTATCTACATCTAAAGAATTTATATCTATCTCACTATTTATGATATTATCTACTGTAAAATCAATATCTATGTGACATTTTTGGAATTCTCCCTCAGCATTCATGAAATCATAGATTTGAGAATCTTGTGAAAAAATCTGCCACTATTTCAGATTATATCAAGTATAACATGTCTGTGTCTTACTTTAGTAGTCTACTATTGGTTGGGCTGAAAGGTTAATTTGCAGGTGCTAGCAAAAGTAGCCAAATTATGATCTTGCATGTTCTGTTTCCTAGGAATAGTAGCAAAATCAGTTTCAAGAAGTTCCTTAATCAGATCTAGAACAGTTTATCTGTATTGGCTAAGTCTAGGATTATTCACATAATACTCTCCTTTAATTTGTTTTATGTGTTGGAAATAATACTGAGAGGGGGGTGAATCAGTATTATCAAACTAACAATTTTTCATTTCCATAATCAGATTCATATACGCTACTTTAGTGAAGGGAACTCACGTGTACACGCAACTGTGTTAAGTGCAACTAGTGTATAACCAACAAACTTATGATTCAGTTAATTCTTCATATATTGATCTTTATTCAGTGCATCAGAACCATACAAATAGTAACCAGGTGCAGTAAAAATAGAACAGATCATCACACACAAGAAACACACATGAACACCAAGATATAAGGTGGAAACCCAATGTGGGTGAAAACCACCTGCTGCAATCGTCTCTGTCTTCTTTTAATAATAAGATAATTCTGTTTACAATTTTTGTACTAGTGCAGTCTTATACTAGTACGCAGGCTTCTACCTGCAGAAGGCTACAACCTTCTCTCGTTCTCCAACTTCTACTGGAAGGGAGCTACAACCCCCTAGCTCTTGTACTAGCTGATATGTTTACTAGTACGTAGGTGCTGGCCTACAGAAGGCTACAACCTTCTCTTTTCTTCCAGGGACCACGTTTCATTAATTTTCAGACTGGATCCATCAACAACATCATTCAATCATCAAATATATCTGCATCAACCAAACTCCTTTTGAACCAACCACAACCGAATCAATCAATCATTCTGATCATTTAGAATTTTGTCACCGGAATACAATAACCAATAACCCAGAACACTGAAACAAGAAACAGAAGCAACTAAAACATATTTTATAAGGTATACGCTACTTCCATGTGTCGAACCTACGCGCATACGCGCTTTCCTCAAGGAAAACCTGCGTATAGATATGCAAATCAAATTTATGATGTATACGTTGTTTCGATATGCAGAACTTGCGTGTGTACACGCCTTTTCTAAGGTGAACCTACGTACAAATCTGTAAATGATGATTTAAATATTACAACAATTCCTGACTTCAGTCATACCCAGATCATCACATTTACAGACTACAACATGCGCCAGTTATTCAGATAAATGATCAAACCACATAAACATGATTCTCTTCAAGTCTTAAGATCCTGATACATCATTAGATCTTATCCTTCATCAAGCACTAATGTTTGTCCTTGGTTCATATCCAACAATGCACCATAACCCAATAACCTGCATACTAGATCTCACCCTTCATCGGATATTCAATCCTTGAGTGCCTTGGCCTAATGATCTTCTCCTCCTTTTATAGTTTTAGGCTTTCCTCAATACCATGGACCAAAACCATTTAGGATCAATACCTTGGACCAAATACCTAGGGTCAATACCTTGGATCAAATACCTTGGATCAAATACCTCGGACCAATACCATGGATCAAAATACCATGGACCAAATACTTTGGACCAAAAATTTAGTTTTTCAAGGTATACATGCCTTTCCTTCTGTGAAAGTGTGTGTGTGTGTATACACACCTTGAATATAGTGAACCTACATGTACACGCGGCTTGGCCAATGGTGAACCTGCGTATACCTTTCTTTCTTCATTTTGTGAAGTTTGATCTGTAACTCTGTGCTGTTAACCATCTGCACTGTGATCTATCATCTGAGTGAGTTGCCATCAAGGACAACACCTGTGTCATAATGCCAACAATCTCCCCCTTTGGACTTGATGGCAACACCAAGTCACTCTCCCCCTTTGTCATCAAGGGCAAAGGGTCATGCTCCCCCTGAGTACCTACTGAAATCTCTGATATGTTGAAGTGTTGATTGAGATTCTATGATCGAGTCCATGCTCCCCCTGAGCACAAGCAAGGTCTGCAAAAGGATAATATGACTCTATACATACATCACTAATGACCTTCCTATCACCAAAGACCCATACATACATCCATCTCACAATCAAATGAGGATATACCAAGTTTGACTCATCCACCCAACCAAGTGGGGATATACAATTATTTATACATGTCAAAACACAAATATTACATCATCCATCCCATGCATAGTGGGGTTACAAACTAGGCCTTTTCATGACCTTTACATTAAAAGATGTACATGACTTATATAACAGAGACCAAAATACTTAAACAAGACCATGGTAGTCATCAACAACTATCATCAGCAGCATTTGTCAATCAGCAACCATGTTCTCTCCCTGAAAAAAAATCTGCACTGAGATCTTCTAAGATAGTGCCAACAATGCATTATAAGAAGCATCTGATCCCCATGAACCTGTGTCAAATGTTCACTATCAGATCTGATCATTTCATATATTAGAAGATTTATCAAGGCATTGTCATCAATCAGATATATATCAAGTTATCAATAACTTATGAAAGCCAACATATGTCATCAACAGACTGTAACCATCATCAAGTAGAGCAGAGCAGATAATTCACTGAACCATATCAGACCCCTTTCTCATGAGTTTGGCCCACTGCTTTTCTTCAAACCAACATATACATGCCTATACCCACAGAAACCCGCGTATATACGCGACTACGCTTCATGAAACTCGCGTATAACCACCTTTCTCTGAAAAAATGGATTTTAACAGCAGGATGATGCAGCAACTACTCCCAGCTTCTGTCTGAGATATTCAAATGTCTCTCTGGGTAGTGGTTTAGTGAATATATCAGCAACCTGTTCTTTGGAGGGAACATACTCCAATTTGACCTTTTGTTCAAGCACTTGTTCACGTAGAAAATGATATTTGATGGGTATGTGCTTGGTCTTGGAGTGCATGACTGGATTCTTTGAAATACTGATGGCACTTGTATTATCACATAGAATGGAGATGGGTGGAGTACATGTGATCTGAATTCCTTGCAAGGTTTGCATCATCCAAAGTAGTTGTGTGCAGTAAGATGCAATAGCCACGTATTTTGCTTCAGCTGTAGATAAAGCAATTGAACTTTGTTTCTTGCTGAACCAAGGCACTAACCTTGAACCCATATAAAATACACCACCACTAGTGATTTTTCTGTCATCAACACTTCCTGCCCAATTTGCATCTGTATATGCAAATGATATTTGATGGGTATGTGCTTGGTCTTGGAGTGCATGACTGGATTCTATGAAATACTGATGGCACTTGTATTATCACATAGAATGGAGATGGGTGGAGTACATGTGATCTGAATTCCTTGCAAGGTTTCCATCATCCAAAGTAGTTGTGTGCAGCAAGATGCAATAGCCACGTATTTTGCTTCAGCTGTAGATAAAGCAATTGAACTTTGTTTCTTGCTGAACCAAGGCACTAACCTTGAACCCATATAAAATACACCACCACTAGTGATTTTTCTGTCATCAACACTTCCTGCCCAATTTGCATCTGTATATGCATGAAGTGTAAGATTTGTATCTCTAGGATACCATAAGCCAAAGTTCTGTGTTCCTTGAACATATTTGAAGATCCTTTTGATTGCCTGAAGGTGTGACTCCTTTGGATTTGCTTGGAATCTTCCAACTATTCCCACTGCATGCATGATGTCCGGTCGAGTACCTGTTAGATAAAGAAAACTGCCAATCATGGATCTGTAAGTTGGTTGATGCACTGCTGTTGATCCATCATTTGAGCTGAGACTGCATCCTATTACCATTGGGGTACATGCTGGTTTAGAATCTTCCATGCCATACTTTTTAAGGATTTTTTTGAGGTATATGGTTTGTGAGAGAAAAATACCATATTTATTTCGCTGAACTTGTAGACCAAGAAAGTAGATGAGCTCACCAAGCAATGACATTTCAGATTCTTGCTACATTACTAAAGCAAAATTTTGACTCATGGATTCTTCATTGCTACCAAAAATGATATCATCAACGTAAACAAAAATTATTAGCAATTTACCAGAGTCAATCTTTGTATACAGATTGCTATCTATTGATCCCTTTGAAAAACCTTGTTGGTGGAGATATTTGCCAAGACGGTAATACCATGCCCTTGGAGCCTGTTTTAGACCATAGAGAGCCTTTCTAAGTTTTCATACAAGTTTTGCATCATTTCCAAGCATGAATCCTTCTGGCTGTTCAATATAGACTTCTTCTTCTAAGTCTCCATTAAGAAAGGCAGATTTGACATCCATTTGATATACCTTGAATTTTTGAAAACTAGACAGAGCAAGAAACATTATGATGGCTTCAAGTCTAGCAACAGGTGCAAATTTTTCTTCAAAATCTATACCTTCTTGTTGAGCATATCCTTTACAAACAAGTCTGACCTTGTTTCTAATAACTTCTCCACTTTCATTCAGCTTTTTTTTTTTTAAATCCATTTAGTTCCTATGATATTATTATCATGAGGTCTAGGAACTAATTCCCAAATATTATTCCTTTCAATTTGCTCAAGTTCTTCATTCATGGCCTTGACCCAACATTTATCTCTGCATGCTTCATATACATTTTGAGGTTTAGTGGAAGGTAGTAATTCTAGATAGCTTGAAGCTTCGGCAATGGTTCTTCTAGTCTACACACCTGCTCCTTTTTCTCCTAAGATTTGAGTTTCTAGATGATTTTTCTGAACATACCTGGATGGAGTCTTTTCTTCTATCGTTATCTCTTCTTCTGGTGTTTCATTGGTTTCTTCTTCAGAATCAGTGTGATTTGATGTGGGAAAATGATCGTCATCTTCTTCATCATCATAATCTTTGATTTTTATCTGTTTTGGATTTTTGCATCCTTCATCAACCACAACATCAATACTTTCAATAATTTTCCCAAGTCTTTTGTTGTAACACTTATATCCCTTACTTCGAGAAGAGTAGCCAAGAAGAATACCTTCATCTACTCTGGGTTCAAACTTACCAAGTTTTTCATCAGTCCTTTTGATGTAACATTTGCTTCCAAAAACTTTAAAGTATTTTACAGTAGGAGTCTTACCATAACAAAGTTCATGTGGAGTTTGAGTGTTGTTTACCAGAACATTTTCTTGATTGAGAATAGTGATGGCGGCGAATGTAGCTTCACCCCAGAAGGTTGCAGGAGTTCCATATTCATCTAGCATAGCATGAGCCATTTGTTGAACAGTTCTGTTCATCCTTTCTACTACTCCATTTTGTTGAGGAGTCCTTGCGGTAGAGAACTGCCTTTTTATTCCATGTTGTTCACAAAAGTCAAAGAATTCGTTTGAGGTAAATTCCCCTCCTCGATTAGATTTGAGGCATTTGATTTTGCGATCTGATTCATTTTCAAACAAAGCTTTGAAGGCTTTGAACTTTTCAAATGCTTCATCTTTATGATTTAGAAGACCTATCCAGCACATTCTGGAAAAATCATCAATAAACAATATAAAGTATTCTTCTCCTCGAGGTGACTTTTTCCTTGATGGACCACATAAATCAGTATGAACAAGTTCAAGAGGCTTATTAGCTGACCCTTCCTTTTCGATGAATTGATATCTGGTTTGCTTATCGAATTGACATGATTTTCATATAGTATTTTCAGGAATGTGTTGATATTTAGAAGATCATGAACAGCCTGGAATCTGCATGCTTTCCTTATTTGAGAAAATCTTAAATGTCCCAATCTTCTGTGCCATACCCAGTTTTGATCATTTTTACTTAGATAGCATTGTTGTTGTCCTCCCTTGAGTATGTATAGGTTGTTTGGAGTTCTTGTCCCTTTAATCACAGTTTCTCCTGTATCAAGCTCACAAACAACACATCCATTTGATCGAAACACTACTACATTTCCTTGATCGCACATTTGACTCACACTCAAAAAATTATGCTTTAAGCCATCAACATACATAACATTCCCAACTTTAACTTTTTCTTTCAAGAAAACAAAGTCTTTACCTTTTATGACAGCAGGAGTGTCATTTCCAAAAGAGACACTCTTCTCCTTTTCTAAGGCATTATATGAGTGTAGTTTTTCTCTGTCACCTGTCATGTGTTTTGAGCATCCACTATCAATGTACCACTGGTTTTCTTGTCCTTCTGCATACAATGCTATACCACATCTTTTTGTTTTTGGTTCTTTCTTTCTCCATATTTTTGGATTTAATGGAGTTTGCTCTTTTTGAGCTATTTGCCGAAATTTACTCCTGCATTTAGATTCTTCATGGCCAACGTTGTTACAGATTGAACATTCTATTTCATTTTCAAGAAGAGAAAAGTTATTATAGAAACTTTTCTTGATCCCTATCACATTCCTTTGATTTCGTGCTTCTCTAGTCATGATAGTTTTGTAAGCAACACATTGAGCAGCTTCATGTCCAAAATTATGACATGAGAAACATTGACCATTAAAGAAGTTCTTGCGATTATCGAATCTACTGACCTGTTGATTGTAGTCGAAGTTCCTGCTATTGACCTATTGATTGATATTCTTTGAAGCAAATTGAGTATGATTTACCTGAGGTTGATTGTGGCTTCTGTTCATCCTTGAAGTAAATTGAACTTGATTCACCTGGTGATCTGCTTTATGCCTTTGCTGACGATTGTCGAACTGTTCACTGCTCTTTGCTGCATCACGATAGCTTTTAATGGAGGTTGATATTTTCTAAGATGTTTCTTCAGTATATCCAAGACCTATCTTTATCAAAGGAGAGCACTGCACTTTGATAATTTTATTTAAGGTTTCTGATCCTTTAGCAAATCTAAGATTGAGAGCTTTCGTTTTCTCAAGATCCTTTTTTAGACCCACAATTTCACATTCTAACTTTTCATTGTGTTTTTCTCTTTCATTAAGTTGGAACGTCAAGGTATCTATAATCATATTCTTTTCTTCTAAATAGATTTTGAGTTTAGATATTTCTTCATAAAGGTCATCTTCATCTAAACCATCCAAAAAATCATCATCTTCATAAGCCATCAGAAGTCTATAGTCATTACTATTTTCATCTTCATCACTATTTGATAACCCATCGCTATCTTCATGAGTATAGTATCTCTTTTTACTTACACTTTGTTTTCTATTCCATTTTGCAGTTTTGTTCCCTTTATCATATTTATCTTTATGAGGACATTTGGCAGCATAATGAATGACTATACCACAAGCAAAACATTTGAAAGGTAGTTTACCTCTGAATCTACCGGAACCCCATTGAAGATTCTTAACAAAGTTCACTTCCTCTTCTTCTTCTGAAATATGTCCTGATTCATTGAGTTCTTCTTTTCCTTTTGCTGAAGCTTTAAATGCAGTTTCTATCATATCTGATGGACCTCCTTTTCTCATCTCAAAAGCAGTTAAGATTCCTTGAAGCTGTGTCATAGTAATAGTCTGTAGATCCTGCTTTTCTTCTATGGCAAAAACTTTTGATTCAAATTTAGCAGATAAGGATCTTATGACTTTTTCAACTAAGGTAACTTCCTTTATCTCTTCACCCAAATTCTTCATGAAATTAACAATCTCATCTATATGTAAGAAGTAACTAGCTACACTTTCATCATTGTGCATCTTGAGAGTTTCATATTGAAATCCGAGAGTTTGCAGTTTAGCACGTTTTACCTGAGAGTCTCCTTCATAGCTTAGAACGATTTTCTCCCATATTTCTTTGGCTGATTTGAGCTACATAACTTTGACAAACTTTGATTGTGACAGACTTCCCAATAATGTATTGACAGCCTTGGCATTGGTTTCATATTTCTTTTTACTTGCTGCATCTGTAGGAATTACTGATGGAAATGTATATCCTCCTTCCACGATTTCCCAAACATTTGTTCGAAGAGATTGAAGATAGGCTATGGTTCTTACCTTCCAATAAAAAAATTTGCCCCCATCAAATATTGGCGGTCTGATGGATCCTCCTTCTTGATTACTCGTGATGATGGATCTTCCTTCAACCGATCAAGCTTCTTCTGAAGGACTTGCTCTGATACCAATTGTTGGAAATAATACTGAGAGGGGGGGTGAATCAGTATTATCAAACTAACAATTTTTCATTTCCATAATTAGATTCATATACGCTACTTCAGTTAAGGGAACTAGTGTGTACATGCAACTGTGTTAAGTGCAACTAGCGTATAAACATCAAACTTATGATTCAGTTAATTCTTCATATATTGATCTTTAATCAGTGCATCAGAACCATACAAACAGTAAGAAGGTGCAGTAAAAACATAACAGATCATCACACATAAGAAACACACATGAACACCAAGATATAAGGTGGAAACCCAATGTGGGTGAAAACCACCTGCTGCAATCGTCTCTGTCTTCTTTTAATAATAAGAGAATTCTATTTACAATTTTTGTACTGGTGCAGTATTATACCAGTACGCAGGCTTCTAACTGCAGAAGGCTACAACCTTCTCTTGTTCTCCAGCTTCTACTGGAAGGGAGCTACAACCCCCTAGCTCTTGTACTAGATGATATGTTTACTAGTACGTAGGTGTTGGCCTACAGAAGGCTACAACCTTCTCTTTTCTTCCAGGGACCACATTTCATTAATTTTCATATTGGATCCATCAACAACATCATTCAATCATCAAATATATCTACATCAACCAAACTCCTTTTGAACCAACCACAACCGAATCAATAAATCACTCTAATCATTCCGAACGATGTCACCAGAATACAGTAACCAATAACCCAGAACACTGCAATAGCAAACAGAAGCAACTAAAACATATTTTATAAGGTATACGGTACTTCCATGTGTCGAACCTACATTCATACGTGCTTTCCTCAAGGAGAACCTGCGTACAGATCTAAAAATAAAATTTATGATGTATACACTGTTTCGATATGCAGAACCTGCATGTGTATGCACCTTTTCTAAGGTGAACCTGCGTACAGATCTGTAAATGATGATTTAAATATTACAAAAATTTCTGACTTCAGTCATACCCAGATCATCACATTTACAGACTATAACATGTACCAGTTATTCAAATAAATTATCAAACAACATAAAGATGATTCTCTTCAAGTTTTAAGATCCTGATACATCATTATATCTTATTCTTCATCAAGCGCTAAGGTTCGTCCTTAGTTCAGATCCAGCAATGCACCATAACCCAATAACCTACATACTAGATCTCACCCTTCATCAGATATTCAATCCTTGAGTGCCTTGGCCTAATGATCTTCTCCTCCTTTTATAGTTTTAGGCCTTTCTCAATACCATGGACCAAAACCATTTGGATCAATACCTTGGACCAAATACCTAGGGTCAATACCTTGGATCAAATACCTTGGACCAATACCATGGATCAAAATACCATGGATGAAATACTTCGGACCAAAAATTTAGTTTTTCAAGGTATACACGCCTTTCCTTCTGTGAAAGTGCATGTGTACGTATACGTGCCTTGAATATAGTGAACCCGCGTGTACACGCGGCTTGGCCAATGGTAAACTTGCGTATACCTTCCTTTCTTCATTTTGTGAAGTCTGATCTGTAACTATGTGTTGTTAATCTGCTGCATTGTGATCTGTCATCTGAGTGAGTTGCCATGAAGGACAACACCTGTGTCATAATGACAACATTATGATCAATTCTGAGTCTCCCATGATGGAAACTCTTTTGGCTCCAAGTTTTCTTACAATTTGCAGTCCTAAGATTAAATCTTCATACTCTACCATGTTGTTTGTGCATTTAAAGTTTAATCTAAATGCATGACCTTCAGAACTATTTTCCATGTTATGGATCCAAACTCCTGCACCTGCTCCTAATCTATTTACACAGCCATCAAAATCTAAATCCCATAGAGACTCATGGGTTATGTTTTCACTATCAAGTGATTTGTATTTTTCTTGTACAGCAGTGATTTCATTTTTGCCATTGTTTGAATTATACAAGATAAATGAGTCCATATGAGAATGCATGGAGTATATAGGGTAATTTTGTGGTTTTTCTGACCTACTTACCATGTATTTCATCAAGGTTTCTCTGTAAAGCTTTCTTTGCTGACCAAATACAGAGATGGTAGCATATGACATGTCTAATTGTAGATATCCTTGCAATTTTTCTCCCCATGAGCGAGATAATAACATTCTATACTTGGGTGGGATATTAGCAACTACTACGTCCGTAACAATACTCTTTGCTGGGCACTGGACTAGAGTCACACACAAATATTTAATTAGTCCAAGGCATTTGACTTGGCTAGAATTAAAGGAAAAGAAGTCCTTGTAGGGTGTGGTGATATATAAGTTTAATCTTCACATGGTTGCTTTAAGCATTAGGTTATGGGATGCCCTTGAATCTAGCATAACATTATGTAAGATTTTATCATGAACATTTAAGCTAATGTATAATGGAGGGATACCCCTTTGTTGATGTTTTCCATTTACTTCTGGACCAAGTAATAACTCAAGTTGATCATCATTAAGGTTTACAACATCTTCACCTTCACTTATGTTTAGTGTTTCAGTGATTTGTGCTTTGTATGTTTCATTTTTCACTAGCTCAGTCAAAGGAATTGAAATTTTCAATTTGGATATCTCAGTCTTTATGTTGAATGGCAATTGATTTTTTCCTGATTGTATGAGATCTTCCTTAGCAATTGTGGTCTGTGTACTTTTATCTTCTTTATCAGCACTTGGAAACTCATTTTGTGTACTAGTAGTTTTATTTTGAATTTTCTTATTTGGAATAGTTTGAGTAATAGTTGAAGTTTGAGTTTCAGCTAAAGTTATGTCTACAATTTTTGGGCTGGAAGTCTCCTGAGTTCCTCTAGGGAGAATTTGTAGAACTTTGGTCACAGGAGCTTTTGCTATTTTTTTAGTTTGGGTTTGGACTAATTTCTTAGTGGGAACTTTAGTATTTTTTTTGCTTCTAAGGCTATACTATTTGTGAACTTCATAGATAGTAAATTCATAGCCTTGTTTGTAGTTAAAGGACCCTCCAGATTCTAATTGTAATTGTTGTAACATGTACAATTCCTGTTCTTCCTGAGTAAGAAAAACAACATCTTCATTTCTAATCCCCTAATAGGTTTATTTGGGTGTCCTGATCTTCTTTATGTTTTTGTGAACCTTCAGCATAATTTTCCTAGAAAGGTGATCTAACCTATTGACCAGGTATAACATCTCTTGTTTTTCCAGTATTATGACTTTTCCTAAAGTTGGGGTTTCTTATCGAGGGTCCTTATTGATTTTCCCACAGAGTTTTTATTTCCATATTTTCTAATCTATCCATTATCCTTTCTATACTTTTAGCTAAACTATCTACTTTACCATCTGAAGTGGATGGTTCCTCTTTAATGGTAACTCTTTTCTCATTTCTCATCCTAGCTTTCTTTGCTAATAAATTGGCTTCTACACTAACAACATTACTTGGCATCTATTCCAATGTTTCACGGTTGCTTTCTCTCAATTGGTAAGACATATCAGTGTCAAAACCATCAGAAAATTTGATTAGTGCTAGGTCTGGTGGAGGTCTGATATTTGTAGGGATTGCATTATAGATACTATTTAACCTAGTACAATACTCCTGAACAGATTCATTAGGAGCTCTTCTAATGTTTTCATATTCAGACAATATTTGTAAAGGGTTTTTCTTTCTTTCCCATCTATCGATAAACAATCTATGAAAAGCAGCTAAATCAGCAATATGATTAGCAGGTAAATCTGTAAACCATTTTTTGACATCTCCTCCTAGTGTTTGGGAAAATAATCTGATTTCCACAACAGACTCATCAATCTCATGTAACTCAAAATAACCATTCATTTTATTCACATGTTGTTGGGCAGTATATTAACCAATAGCATCAAATAGAAATATTTTGCTTTGGTTGTCTTGGTGAATGGCATGTAATTGAGCTGGTAAGACCAAAGGTGCATATCTGTCTACCATGGCTAAGGCTTTGTTTTGACTGGGGGGTAAAGTAGTGGTGCTTGAAGAAGAACTTGAGATGGCTATAGTTGAACTATATGAACTTGAGATGTTTGTTTGGAGAGGAAGTTGAGGAATGAATGGTTTAAGGGAATGAACTGTGGTGGATATTATAGGTGAGGTGGTAGTAAATGAAGCTATATTTACAGTTTTTGAAGACTCGGTAGAAATTTCAGGGGTAGAAGCAGTTGGGGCAGCTAATTCAACTGATTTTTGAAGATAGGCTTCGTCTATATGCCTTATCAAAGTTGAGGTTAAAGCTTCTAGTTTGTCAAAAGTATCCAAGATATGTTGATGTAAATCAGGATGTATAGGAACTTTTTTTGATTCAATAAATTGAATAAAATTGGGATCTATTACGGTATCATGAATTGAATTTTCAGATTTGGTACAAAACAAAGAAAGATCAAATGATAAATCAAATTCAATATCCTCTAAACTTGATAACTCTTTAGGAAGTGAATTTTCTTTAATTAACTGACTACTACGTCCTTGAGTTTCTACCTTTTTTTGGTTTTCTTAAAATTCTGTCAAGATCATCAACTATTGTATCAGGGTTTGGATTTCAATGTGCCTGGTATAGTGTGTTCTTTTGGAAGCCAAAATTTTAAATTTTAAATTTTTAATGAAACTTTTTTAACAAGTCTAAAATGGCCTTAAGGTGCAAAAGATGAGATTTAAGATTTCCTTAAAGTTTTATTAAACTGAGGACTGTTCCCCAGTATGGTCGCCACTATGTTATCACTCTAAAATTTCCCTAGAGTTGTTATCTTATGTCAAAAGAAATATTAGAGGTAACCACAAACCTACTTTTGATATCAGGATCTAGCCTTCCTAATGCTCAAAGAGGGCTCTCTCTTTATGATTTAACTTTGTTGAATTAATTGATTTTAGGCTAGTTGTTTAAGCTTTGATTGGGTTTTGATTTTGATTTGGTGGTGAAATAATTAACTTAGATGGATAGAGGGATGTCTCTTACCATTGGGCTATGGGGTCAAGTGTCAAGAAAACAACATTGAATCAAGTTCTAAAGATAGTGTTTATAGGGCAAGGTAGCTGAGTAAATTCAGATCTCTTAGGCTGGAGGGTGAAGTGGGTTTCAATTGGGGTCAAAGAGAAGTTAAGGGTTCCTTAAACCAGATAGTCAGAGCGATGATAGAGGTCAATCAAAACGATGGAGCAATGAAGGATTCCCTACCCTAGATATCAGAAGAAAACATTAAAATGAATAACTGTTCAGGACAGAGTGTACTTAAACAAATTTTGTAATAATTTTCTAGTTATTTCATTCAATTTAGATAACATTCAAGTATGTGAAACACTTAAGAAGATAACAATTTGACAAATAGAAAATACTTCACTGAAGTGGCCCAACACATGAATCCTGTAATGCAATGTCTTTATTACTCAGTCCAACCTGTTGACTTGAAAAAATGGTACAATGAACCCTTAGGTTTCAGATCAATAAGACTATAGAAATGTCAAGCAATCCACCCTCTATACTTCAAATTATGAAGTATTTATACACAAACTTATTACAAAATATCCCAAACTGTTTTGGGAATTATTCAAGGAAACAAAATCTTCATGCAAGAAGATAGAGACAGATATGTAACTGCCGCAAGATGTCCCTGTTTATTAGGCTTTGTTGTCAGATCTTTTGCTACCTTTTCTCCTTTAATGTTTGTCTTCCACGCTAACTATTATTTTACTTTTCCTTTTGGCCGATACTCTTTCATCTGATACTCTTTGACTTAGTTGTCCTGCTTCTTTTCTTTCATTGTTCTATATCCATTGTTTACCTTGCATCTTCACAGTAAATCATTTAATTTTTCCCAAGTCTTTGTATTTGGTAATTTAATATTTACCATTCTTCTATAGACTTCATCAACTTCTGTGTATTTTGCAAAGGTGGGCTTGTTTACAAAAAGGTGTTTTACCTCATGCTAGAGGTAAAAGAGGTTCTCAAAAGTCTGGTACATAACCTTTCCTGTAGGCATCCCTTTCATAGAGGAACTATTGGCTTTCTCCTTGCTACTTCTATGATTTTCCTATTATAGTCTTCATGTGGCATTAATCTGTCATTTATTACCAATGGATTTGGCACATCTTTCTAGCTCAAAGCATCAAATTTAACCATGAACCTGCCTATAGCCAGTTCCATGGTTTGGCATTTGTCCTCAATCTGCATCATTAAGTTCCTCTTGGTGAATAGTTTCTTGAACTCTAGTATAGTGTCGGTCATGTCAGCTATGTCCAACTCCTGTAATTCATATTTATTCTTTGAGTTAAGGAATTGGATTATTCTTGAGGCTTCTTCTAGCATATTTCCAAGTTCGGCCTTAACTCTTTGAATTGCTTCAGTAGCCTCTTTGACTAAATCATTTTGTTCAAATATAACTTGTATAGATGGCCAAATATCATTGACAGAGTCAATGATATTGGCCCATAGTTGTTTTTTTGCTTGGGAAAGTGGCTCCTTCAATGTTAATTCTTTTTCCAAGTTCTTTATCCTCTCAATCAACCTGTTTGACTTCTGTACTTCATTTTTATGCATAATCTGAGCCAGTTTCTTCTCATCCTCTAGACTCCTTATCTATTCTTTAAGTCTATTTATTTCAGTGGTCTGAATGGACATGTCCTCCATGGCTTTGACCAGTTTACTTGCCTCATCACTTGGATGAGTTGTTGTTGTTGTTGAACCTATTGCTGATGTAGTTGTTGTTGCAACTGGAAGTGCTGTAGATAGTGGAGCTATTGGGGCCAATGAAGCTGCCAAAGTTGAAGGAACTGTTTTAGTAACTGTAGGAATAATAGTGGCAGTGGCTGTCTCAAGGCTGGCCTGTTTCAGCTGTATTAAACTGTCCAATTCATTCTCCATTTCTTTCATTTGAGCATTTAGTTGAAGAATGAGATCCATCATTTCCTCCTACTAGGTTTGGCTCTCTAGGACCTTCTTGGTCTGTGGATGTTCAAAAGGAGGCAACTTCAGTTGTTTCTTCAAAGCAACAATATCCTTATTTTTCTTCTTTATCAGTTTTTCTGCTGCCTTGATGTCACTTGGATTATATCCAATCTCAATCACCAAGTCTTCCAGTGACTTGATTCTGTTATCCTTGGCTTGTGAGGATGCCTTTTCTAGCTTAAACTATGCTATGATGTTGTCAAGAGAGCTTTGAAGTTTCTACACAGTCATTGCTTTGTTAGTCATTGTGGAGTAAATCATTTCACCTTCCTGCTTATTGAATTCGATTTGATCAATAGGGTGAATATCCCTAGCCAAAACTTTAAACTCTGTCTTCCTATAGTCTGCTGACGATCTAGGATGATGGATTGTAGGTTGCATAAAGGTCATTTGCATTTTACCAATTTTAATGTCAAAGGCTGACATTGATCTATTATGATTGGCAGGTGTCTGTTTGAAGTACTGGGCATATGTTTAAGCCTTTAATTCCTCATTCCTCAACTTGATTTCTTTGTACTTCTATTTTATATCTTTCTCTTTATCCATTGGTTTTCTAGATGAAGAGACTTCAATGCTAAGTTTATTTTCAATAATTTGAGTGTTTGAGGTAGAAGGTTGATGAGTTTCCTCTGAAACTGGTGGACCTTTAATCTTTCTAACCATTGTGTCAGTATCAGTGATTTCAACTGTCTCAATGGTGTCTTCTTGCTCAGTTACAAGATTAAGCTTGGGCTTCTTCCTGTAACTAATTTCAAACCTATCATCTGTAGTGTCCATCCTAGAGCTAGAACCTTCTTCCCTAGTTCTTTTTACATTTCTATCCTACATGGCCAGAGTTTGTAGAATGGGACTAATACCCATATGTTCCTATAGGGCTGGAACCTGTAGAAAGGAACTAGTATCAATCTGATTTTCCACATCTATTAAGGTATTTTCCACATTTATTAAAGTATTCTCCAACCACTCTAACTGGTTGGAATATCTTTCAATGATTGGTCTGGGCTCATGTATGAAAGGACTTAACTTGAATTTGAGCCTTAGTTTGTTTATGACTCCATTAGTGTCATACTGCCGCATGAAACTTCTTTTGAAGTTCATTTGCTATAAGATTTTCTCTACCTCTTTTCCAACTTCCCTATTATTACAAATAAAAGGGCCCGATTGGTTTTTGATCTTAAACTGAGTTTTCTTGCTAGCTGACAGAAAATTAACCTCATCAGAGTTTATGATCTGCCTGAAATACTCTAATGCAAATATCCTCATGGGGAGGTATTTGGGCAGTTTGTAGTGGGTGAGATGACATCCATATATCGTGATTTCTGTGTGGTCCTGGTACACATACCAGTCTCCCACTCTATTGTTTTTAGACAACTGTAAAACTCTCTTAATCTCATCATTGATCCTGGGTTGATAGCTACTAGTTAGCATGTTTATAACTGGATGAACAAATGAATCAATGAACTCTTTATAACTAAAAATAGTGGAATATATTTGGATCAATGGGGTCCAAAAGATGACAGATCTTGATGGCCCTTAGTGCATAAATTTTGGATGCTGACTGGAAACTTGTGTGACTGAAAATATAGGAACATGTGAAACAATACTGATGAGTATTTGAATACTCTCTCATTCCGAAATCTGATAAAATGTTCATGGATTATGTCTACCAAGAACTGAGAAAAAGTTGTAAACTGTAGCTGGAGGCTTGCCTGAGCAAAAAATAGAAAGGAAAGAAAGTACAACCTCATCCACATGCTCATCAGTGGTGTATCCTAGAATACAAGAGAGCATGGTTATAATTTGTCTGGCTCTCTCAGAGAAAATGGTGGCAGCATATGGAGGACTATCTGTAGGAGTATGAGACTCTTCTATGATGAAAGTTTGAAAGATTTGAGCTTTCTTGGGAAGGTCTAGCTTTGTGTAGAGTTCAAGTAAGGCTTCAATGGAAAGTGGGGTCTCATTTGGGCTTGGCTGGATCTGCAACATTTGATTTATTGACTCTGTAGTAATGGTGAATAAAACCTATTGGTCAAGGGAGACTATGGCTCTTTGACTTGGAACATAGCAAGCTTGGCAGAAGTGGATGATTTCTGGGAATAAGTGTACCTGTGGGAACAAGTATTTGGGAAAATTTGATTCCCATAGGTGAATGTCATCATTTTGGTTCATGAATTTATCTTTACTCTAGTAGTGGAGTTTCAATAGGTGGCTAGGGGAAACAGTGTCTTTGATTTGAAAATCTCGGTTGGCTAATGGGAGGTGGTCAATATCCAGGTGCGGGGTTTGCAGGGGTCTTAAATCCAGAGTGCTTTGGGAAGACATAATGTGGTTTATTCAACTGAATTACTTTTTCTCTAGCTTTAGGAGTAAGGTCAAAAGCTCTGGAACAATGGGGAGGGTAATTACAATCTGTAGAAAAGGGGTTTGGATGCACAGTAAGTTTTTCTTCAGTTTAGCAAGGTTTTTTAATTAATTTAATTAATTAACCTTTTAATAATTACTGTGCATAGCTCAAATTTACAGGGCCATTCTGATTCTTTCAAGAATACCTGGAAAATGATGATTTGGTATGCAGATAGGGTTTTATGGTGGCAACAGAGGTTTCGAGGCTTCAATTATGTATTTGTTGCTTCAATTTGGTGTCTGCAGCGTCTTCTGGTTGCAAAAGGTGGTTAAAATGGTTGCGTAGAGGTTCAAGGTTTCAAAATTGGTTAACAAAGGTTCTTGCAATGAAAATGAGTGAAAAGAGCAAAAGAGGGCTTTTTCGGCCTTTTAAACAACAACGGTCACATTTTGGCGCGAGATTTGGTAAATGAACAGTGTGCAGTTTTATTTTACGAGGGGATGCAATTTTATACCATATCGCACCGATTTTGGGTGGAGGGCGGTATTTTTTTGCGAGAACGTGATATAACTTGGTGCCGCCACGTAGAAAAATAGTGCTCGGCCAAAACCATGAACCTTGGATGCTTTTGGACCTGATAAAACTGTGCAATATTCATATGTGCCATTGGATCTGGAGATGGGAGATCAACGGACTATCATGCGATGAAGTTGCACGGACAGAGTTGGATGTGGTTGGCAGGGCCCAGGGTTTAATTACAATGAAATGTGATTAATTGAAAATTAATCACGGGATTTTAATATAAGCAATGGGTGAAGAAAAGGTGGGGACCATGGGTTATATGCAGAGCTTTTAACTATACACCAAGGTTTGGTGAGTTAAAGGGTGTCGGGAAATTATAATGTGGGGGACTTTAAATACATAAAGCAAGGGTATAGTTTTCGGAAATAACTTAGGATAAAGTGGTTTAGTGGGTTTTTAAGGGGGAAAAGGGAAATTAATAAGGGGGGAATGTATAACTTGTAATGGGAATGGGTTTCACACTAGGGAAAGGGGTTTTCGGAAGGGGGAATGATTTTTAAAGGGTAATGTCTAGGGAAATGTGTGAAATGAAGGGAAAAAAGATCAAAATGAAGGGAAAGGGTTTTACAAGGGGAAATGAAGAGGGAAGGGGTGCTTTGGAACCAAGAAGGGGACAAGATTAGGGGATGAAAAGTAATGAAGGGATAATGAGGGGAAATTAATAAACTAAGTATGTGGGGGTCTAGTAAAATGAGGGGAAATTAGTAAATAAGCTTTAGTGAATGTCCATTCTCTTTGACAATTCCTCCTACACATGAAACATAGGATTAAGCATGATGAAAGTGTTTTTGACTCAACATCCTTGTGCACTTGCAATTTAACTTCTTCTACCTAGCCTTTATTTACCCTAGCATTTTCTCTTCATTCATTGGGTGCATTTGAGCTTGCTAACCCTTCATTTCTTTTTCTTTGATAAAAAAACTATCTAATTCTAACCTTATAACTTCCAATGGCTCAGATTAAACTAATGAGCTCATTATTATTCTCTACCTAACTACTGATCTGCCAAGATTAAACAATTTGGCTAGATCTTTATTCTCTATCTATCAACATGAAATTTAAAGCATGAATGAATCAAGTTTAAACTACTTTGACCATCATGGATTGTGGCATTTTTTACAAGCTGCACACAATATTATTTTGCAAAGTAAAGTAAAAAGTAGTGGCATTTGAATTTGCATAGTTTCATGATCTATTCTTATATCTTTTTGTGGGGTTCATATTTTATACTTTTTTGATATTTTTTTTTCTTTTAGTCCTTTGATTATTCTTTTAAGACTTACCCTCTTTACATTTTTTATTTTTAATATGGGAAAACATTTTGCAAAAAGCAAAAGTATGTATAATATTACAAGACTAACCATAGCCAATTCAAAATTATGAATCCTATTATTATAGGACCCTAACAAGATGCTTACCATGGAAGCTATTAAACCACCTAAAGTGCTTTCTATTGGGTTGTCAAATCACTTTTAGAGTGCTTGTCACAACTCACAAACCACAAGTAATTAAAATTATTGCGTAAAGTTACCATGATTACAAGAATAATTGGAAAGTAATAATAAGTTGGTATATAGACTTTGTCTTTTTTATGAAATTGAATAATGGCTAAGTGATTGAAAGTTTAAAAAAACTAAATGTTTTTATAGTTGTAAATGCTTATGATCATAGATAAAAAAACAAAAAAAAACAAAAAACAAAACAAAACAAAAAAAAAACACATCATTTTTTTTCTTATTGTTTTTTCCTGGAAATAAAAGCCTTCATTTTGAAGGGGAAGGACCCCCTTTTTTTTTTGACATAGATGTCATGATAAAAAAATGACCTAAAAACAATACTGCAAGAGATAAAAATAATCTAAAAGAAAATACAAATTTCTTGTGGGAAATAAAGGTTGGAAAAAAACAAAATAACAACGAAATAAAGTTGAGATTAACACTAAGGATGGTGTTATCTTTAATGGGGGGAGATATGTAACATCCTTGATTAATTACCTATGAATTTTACTATTTATCTTTAAACTGAAAAGTTTAAGTATGGAAAAGATTGGTTGATGTGAATAATATATTTTGATTTTTGTTTTATAAAAAAAATATGGTTTGTTTTAAATAAATGTTCTTGAAAATGTGTTAAATATGATCAAGTGGAACTAACTCCTGACTGTCAGGGGAATAGCTGGAATTGGTTATGCCTAGATGGGTAAAGTGACAAAAGGAGGATTTTTTTTCCTTTTTTCATTCTTATGGAGAAAAGTGAAGAAGAAATGAAGAAGGAAAAAGATTGATTTAGACCTAAAAAGGAAATTGCTCGAGATAGATGCCATGTGGATAGTTTTTTGTGGGAAAATGATGTGGGAGAGAAAGACGAAAATTACCACTTATAATGAGTGGGAGAGAAATATTGGTTAGAAGCTAAGTGGGCAAGCGTGATGTTGCTTGACGATTCAAAAATAAAAGGAATTCCTCTGTATATTCCTGGAACTATTCCATTGACAGAAGGTAGTGGCCTAGAGGTAGCTAGTTAGAGAACTAGCTTACGGTTGGGAGGACTATGAAAATCCTTGACATATTTTCCATATCAGCCAGATAAGTAATCTCTGTAGTTAGATTCTACTATAAGTTAAAGACTATGGGAAATCGTTTTATTTGTAATATTGTGTGCTGAAAAAGGAAGAAAAGGAAAATTATTATAGAAATGTCAAAGACTAGATATATATATATATATATATATATATATAGATAGATATATATATATGCATTAATATGAATAGGTATGAAGGAAGTTCCAAGCTAAACACTGGTATTCTTGTTAATATATGATGGACCTGGTAAAGGTATGTAATGTTTAATATCTTGCAGGTGGAAGAAGGTAAGTGCGTTTGCGGATAATATAGTGTAACTAAGCATGTAGAGATAGTTGGGACTTAGTCTTAGTTAGGGAAAATGTTATAAGGAAAGAAATTATTTCTAAATGTATATATATATAGAGTCTGAATTTGGGTTAGTTACCTTGGAAATTAACAGACAAGAGGAATGCTCATCTTTCATTTGGGAATCAGTCCCAGATTCTAAATTGAATAGGTCTCAGAAAAACCCTGATAGACCCCATGGAAGGTCCCACAAGGGTTCTGGACTAAATATAGTAATATCATGAAGCTTATAAGAAATCAGTATAAATGCATCAACAAATATTGTGAATTGCTAAGTGTGGAAGATAGTTACCGAACATAAAAGAATTGAATTACAAAAATAATTTATTTTATATTTAATATTTCTTCATTTCACAAGTATACATAGTAACCTATATAGCATAATCATTAAAAGAAGACTATATAGAACCTATGGGGTTCGAATAATATCTTCCATGAGTTAGAATAAAGGTTTATAGCTATAATATTGGGTTAATATCCTCATTTATGGTGGTAAATTAAAAAGGAAAGAAAAACACCCGTCCAAACAGAACCTTAAAGTAGAGACAAAACCCTTATGATATAACAACATACTTTATATAGTTTATTGTGGAAGTAGAATAACAAACTAATTATATTTGCTAGAAAATGTACCCATAAATTCCATTTGGAATTAGATTCTATAATAAAACAATACAATTGAACAAAAGGAAATATATTATTGTACATAATTCAACATTTCTCTTTATAATACAAAAAAATTTAATGTCACAAAGGCCGACATCACTGTCAGTGCAAGGACTTTATTCCAAACATTTATATTTATAGCGATTATAAATAGAAAAACCCTTCAAGGGTTTTTAGGAAAATAGTTTTTCCGTTCATAGGGTTTGAACTCTAGAAACATATAAATTGTAGATAATATCAAGGGATTCCGACCTAATGGTCGTGGAACCTGGAATATTAAAAAAAGAATAGTGTGAGAACCTAGATAACAATGGTCGAATATAAAACTCTGAGGGTAACTTAGATAGGGCCTTAATATATTTGTTTTCCATAATAGTCGTTACCTACATGCGAGGAGGGAAATATTATATTTGTGATGGAACGTACGTAAAAGAAAAAAGTGTTGCATGCAGTGGGTAGTCCCTGCAGGTAATGTTTATTTGTAATGTTTATCTGTAGGTAATGTTTATTTGTAAGTAATGTTTGCACCTTATCATTTCCCACCCCGATCATTGTAAATCTGTAGTTGAATTTCTTGATTTGAATAAGATCTTGCCCATGTGCATCAGTCCACTTCACTTTTCTCCTTTCGTTAGTGTGTTCTCCTTTTGGACTCCTAAGCTTTTCTAGCAAGCATGGCTTTTTCAGATTGCATTTCAGGGGCAAATTACATTTTGGGGAAGGAAACGGTCATCCACACAGACCACCGACCCCTACAGTTCATACAAACCCAAGGGAAATTGCAGAATTATCACCATCAAGAGTGGTCCACATACTTACAACAGTTCCATTTGAATATCAAATATCAGAAGGGAAGCACCAATAATGTTGTAGATTGCCTCAGTCGACCACCAATCATGGCGTTAACCACCGTGCTCAACTCTTGAGGGCACGAGACCTCTGATTGGCCACTTCTCTACAAAAGAGACCCAGAATTCAGCCACACATACCAGACACTCTTGGAGGGTCAACATGTTCCAGATTTTCATCTCCAGGATTCCCTGTTATGCCACCTGGGTCACCTTTGTGTTCCTTCAAGCGAGCGTGCCAAGAAGATTTGGGAAGCACACTACAATCTGGTTGCTGGATATTTCGAGGTCGAGAAAACAGTGGCAGTACTGTAGAAGTATTTCTATTGGCCGAATCTTCGACAGGATGTCAGGAAGTACATCAGATCATGCACTGCCTGCGCCATTTCCAAACTGACCATCAAGAAGCAAGGCCTATATACCCCGTTGCCTACCCCTATTCGACCTTGGGAATCCATCTTCATGGATTACATGTCGAGCCTTCCTTATACTAAGCATGGGAATGACTGTGTTTTTGTGGTCATCGACAGGTTCTCAAAGATGGCCATTATGGTGGCCTGCAAGAAGAATATCACAGCATAAGCCACTGTTAAACTCTTCTTTGAACGTGTGTGGGTACACTTTGGGATCCCTCAGTATATCATCTCAGATCGAGATAGCAGGTTCCTCAGTACATTTTGGTCCAGTCTCTGGTCGATGCTCGACACCAAACTCACTAAGTCCACAGCCTTCCATCCCCAAACTGTTGGCCAGACAGAGGTTGTCAACAGGATGATCGTACACATTCTGTGCATGTACAACTCAAATCATCCATGCACATGCGATGAGAGCCTCCCCTATGTTCAACACAGCTATAACCAGGCTCTCCATAGCTCAACTAGCCACAACCCTTTCCAGGTGGGCTTGGGATTCCAGCCACTATGTCCCATTGATGTGGCCATGCCACTTGCAGCTACTCAGGTAGATTCGGCTCATGTCCAGTGTGAAATAGATAAGGCAAACAGCTTCATTGAGCACATCCAACATATTTTCCAGCAGGTCCACGAAATTCTGGAGAAATCAAATGCCAAGTACAAGCAGTGACATGATCAACATCGGGTGCCACACAAGTTTCAGGTGCGTGATAAAGTCTAGTTGCATTTGCAAAAGGAATGCCTTACTGGAGCCTATCGGAAACTGAGATCACTTCGGTATGGTCCTTACACCATTACCAAGGCTTTGGGAGATAATGCATTTGAGCACAACATTCCCCCATTCCTTGGCCTGCACCCAGTGTTCAATGTGGACCGCCTTCGGCCACAATTTCCACCACGACTAGACACATCCGACAATGCAGAACATCTCACACCCACAGAGTTAAATCTAGATTGCATGGAACAAGCTGCAACTGATCGGATCATGGACACACATATCAAGCACACTCGCCAGCAGAACATCCTCATTATAAGACAGTTCAAAGACATGGAGCCGCCACATCTCTTCTCAGAGATAAGCTACCATTGCCCTAGCTAGTTTATTTCCATTTCTGTTTGTAAGCATATTTCAGTATTTCACATTAATGAAATCAAGTATTATTTCTACTACATCTCTGTATTTATGGTTATATATGTAATTTGTTGCATTCCTGTTTAAATCTGGATCAGTGGAATCAGACCACTTTGACTGATCCAGATTTAAACAGGAACACAAAAAATTACAGATATAACCATACATATAGAGATGCAGTAGAAATAATACTTCATTTCATTACTGTAAAATATTGAAATATGCTTACAAACAGAAATGGAAATAAACTAGCTAGGGCGATAGTCGCTTATCTCTGAGAAGATATGTGGCGGCTACATGCCTTTGAACTATCTTACAATGAGGCTTGAAGGCCTATTTATTGTTGAGAAACAATAGAAAACCCTAAACATCAAAAAGACTCACCCTAGGAGATGAAGCACCAAACTATGGGCCCCATTTTGGGTAAATTGGTACATCAACTTCCTAGGGTCGTAACTTTGGTATATGATCTCCATTTGACGCGCACAATACCTCATTAGAAATATCTATCCAGGGACTACAACTTTGGGAAGAGTAACATCAGTCCATGGACCCATGTTGCTCCTAGTTTTCCAAAAAAACGTCATTTAGGGCCTCAAAACAGCTTCAGAAGTTCAGGACCCGAAAAACTGCTAAAAATAGTAAATTGTGCTACAATTAAGGAAACTGAAAAACTAAAAGAAACAATGGTGGGGGTCCAAGTGGAATTGGCGGGTGGTCACCAATATCCACCTAGATCATTCCTCCCCCTTTAGGAAGAAATGGTCCCCATTGCATTGAGTTCCTCCATGAGATGAGGAAACTTCTGCTGAACTTGGTTCTTGGTGAGCCACTTGCCCTAGTGAAGGAGTTCGCCTGCTTTGACAACTCGATACAGTTCGATCTTCTACTGGTGAGTGTACTTGATCTATGTGTCCAAGATCCGATCAGTTGCAGCTTGTTCCATGTAATATGGATTTAACTTTGTGGGTGTGAGTTGTTTTGCAATGTCGGATGTGTTTAGTAATGGTGGAAAGTATGACTGAAGGCGGTCCACATTGAACATTGGGTGCAGGCCAAGGAATGGGGGAATGCTAAGCTCAAATGCATTGTCTCCCACAGCCTTGGTAATGGTGTAAGGACCATATCAGAGTGGTCTGAGTTTCCGATGGGCTCTAGTAAGGCGTTCCTTTTGCAAATGCAACCAAACTTTATAACCCACCTAAAACTTGTGTGGCACCTGATGTTGATCATGTCGCTGCTCGTACTTGGCATTTGATTTTTCCAGAATGTCATGGACTTTCTGGAGAATATGTTGGATGTTTGCCTTATCTGTTTCGGACTAGACATGAGCTGAATCTGCCTGAGTAGCTGCAAATGGCATGGCCACATCAATGGGACATAGTGGCTGGAATCCCAAGCCCACCTAAAAAGGGTTGTGGCCAGTCGAGCTGTGGAGAGCCTGGTTATAGATGTGATGAACATAGGGGAGGCTCTCATCCCATGTGCGTGGATTCTTTAAGTTGTACATGCGCAAAATGTGTACAATCATCCTATTGAAAACCTCTGTCTGGCCATCAATCTGGGGATGGAAGGTGGTGGACTTAGTGGGTTTGGTGTCCAGCATCGACCAGAGACTGGACCAAAATGTACTAAGGAACCTGTTGTCCTGATCTGATATGATAGACTGTGGGATCACAAAGTGTACCCACACTCATTCAAAGAAGAGTTTAGCAGTGACTTCTGCTGTGATATTCTTCTTGCAGGCCGCCATAATGGTCATCTTCGAGAACTTGTCGACGACCACGAAAACACAATCATTTCCATGCTCAGTAGAAGGAAGGGCCGACATGTAATCCATGGAGATGGATTCCCAAGATCGACTACAAGTAGGCAGCGGGGTATATAGGCCTTGCTTCTTGATGGTCCGGTTTGGAAATGGTGCAGGTAGTGCATGATCTGATGTACTTTACGACATCCTGTAGAAAATTCAGCCAATAGAAATACTTTTGCAATACTGCCACCATTTCTCGACCCTGAAATGCCCAGCAGCCCGACTATAGTGTGCTTCCCAAATCATCTTGGCATGCTCTCCTGAAAGAACACAAAGGTGACCTAGGTGGCATAACAGGGCATCCTGGAGGTGAAAATATGGAACATGCTAACCCTCCAAAAGTGTCTGGTATGTGTGGCCGAATTCTGGGTCGCTTTTGTAGAGAAGTGACCAATCAGAAGTCTCATGCCCACAAGAGCTGAGCATGGTGGTTAACGTAATGATCGGTGGTCAACTAAGGAAATCTGCAGCATTATTGGTGTTGCCCTTCTTATACTGGATATTCAAATGGAACTGTTGCAGGTATGTGGACCACTTCTGATGGCGATCATTCTGCAATTTCCCTTGGGTCTGTATGAACTGCAGGGGTCGATGGTCTGTGTGGATGACCGTTTCCTTCCCAAAAATGTAATGCTTCCATTGTCAGCAGGCCTGGATAATGGAATACATCTCTTTTTCATAAGTGGGATACTTCCGGACTGTGTCTGAAAATGTCTCACTGTGATATGCCACTAGATTCCAGTGTTGAGTAAGTACTGCCCCAATAGCATAGTCAAAGGCATTTGTCTCAACCTCAAATGGTTGTTGCAAGTCTGGTAATGCGAGCACTGGTGCTGAGCAAAGGTGATGTTTTAACTCTGTGAATGCCTTCTGTTGAGATTCAAACCAAAAGAATTTTTCTTTTGCTCCTCCCTTAGTGACTTGACCCAAGGGCCAAGTGATATGAGAAAATCCCAACATGAACCTGCGGTATATGTTGGCAAGACCCATAAAGTTGTGGAGCTCTATCAGAGTGGTTGGAGATGGCCAATCCTGAATGACTTGGATCTTGGCTGGATCCACATGCACCCCCCGTTCATCAATAATGTATCCCAGACACTGAACCTGGGTCATGCCAAAAGTGCATTTCTCCAAATTGGCACATAACTTGTGTTGTCGCAGTGCTTGGAGAACCTGTCAGATGTGGTGGAGGTGCTCTTCCCAACTCTGGCTAAATATCAGGATGTCATCCAAGTATACCACTACAAATGAGTTGGTGAATGGCCGCAAGATGTCATCCATTAGCCTCATGAAGGTTGCAGGAGCATTCGTCAACCCAAAAAGCAAAACCAACCATTCGAAAAGGCCCTCCTTGGCTTTGAAGGTAGTCTTCCACATATCGGAGGGTTCGATTGGTACCTGGTGATATCCTAACATCAAATCGATCTTGCTAAAATATTTTTCCCCCTTCAGTTGGTCTAGGAGGTTATCAATCCGTGGAATCTAGTAACTATTATGGACAATGATCTTGTTTAGTGCCCGATAGTCAATATAAAGTCTCTAAGTCCCATCATTCCTCTGTACCAACACGATTGGGCTCCCATAGGGCGATGAACTTGAACGGATGTGACCTTTCTACAGCAGCTCCTAAATTTGCCTCTTGATTTCATCATTCTCCATAACGGAGCGCCGATCAATTGGTCCATTGGCTAGTGGCACACTTGGGATCAGATCAATGGAGTGCTTGACCTGACAGTGTAGAGGAACCCTTGCAGGGGAGGTGAAGATGTCCTCGTACTCCTCCACAACCTTGTCCATCTGTAGTTTTCATGCGGAGGGGCCCTCTCTAGAGGTCGTGGCCACTGTCTTCTTCTTTCCTTGAGGGTGTATCATCAGGAAAACAAATTTCCTAGTTTTGGAAATGAGCTTACTACATTGTTTTGTAGTAACCAAAGAGATGGTGGTAGGCGGTGCTACCTTCGGTATCCTTTACAACTTATTTCCCAAAGTAATAATAATAGCACAAGGCCTTGATTCATACACAGCATGTCACTTCCACAAGTATGGTTGGCCTAATAATACATCACAAACATCAAGGGGAGCAACGTGACACAATACCTCATCCGTGAAGGGCTTGATGTTGTATGGAAGGTGACACTGTTGGCTCACGTGAAGATCTCGTCCTTGGTGAAGCTACCCAATGGTGTACGGTTGTGGATGTGTTGTGGTTGGTAAGCCTATCTGCTTTGCAACCTCTGTCGAAATGAGGTTCTTTTGGCTCCCGCTGTCAACAATGACACCTGTAGTGGGGAGCCCTTTACCCACATCTGGGAGTGGAAGAGGCGCTCCTCCTCCTTTGGATCTTCGTGTTCCTCCTTCTGGATCTTCGCGATGGCAATGGTGGGGTTGGGCTCCGCATCGATAATCTGCTTCCCTTTGTCATTCCCCTTGTCAGGTTTTGACTCAGAGTCAGAACATGCATCTGATTCTGAAACCTTTCACTCGGCCACCAATGACTGCTTGGCCAAACACTCACTTGTGTTGTGAGTGGAGCTCTTATGGAACTCACATCACTTTCCCGTGTCCATTTTTGGCTTCACAGCGTTGTTCTTTGCTTGCAACTTTGGCGGGTTGTCTTGGGCCGCCCTGCCTTGGCTTTGTCCTTTGTTCTATGATTTGGGGGCACCCTTCTCTTGCTTTGGATTTGTAGATCCAAAGTCTCGCTTCTTCTGTTTAAACATTTTCTCAATCTTGACAACATATCGGTATGTTGTGCTGAGCAAGGAGATGTTCACGAATTCTATTTCGTCTTGGATGTACCTGTGTAGGCAGCCATGGTATTTGAGTACCAAATTTTGCTCCAAATCCTTGATATCCAACTTTGTGCGAAGGGTATGGAAAATATTGGTAAACTTTGGCACTTCTTGGTGCCTTCCCTACTGCAGTGTGGTCCACTTCATGTATTGATCCTCATAGCTTTCGACAAGGTAGTACTGCTCCTTGATGGCAGCTCGAAATGAATTCCAAGTGGCTGCGGCTAAAAACAGTGAGGTTGTACTTTCATCCTTCTGCTTGCAGTAGGTTTCCCACCAGTCCTTGATGTGGGGGGTAGCTTTGAGAAGAGCGAAAGTAATCTTTTCTCGGCCGAAAAAATCATGAACAAAAAAATACCCTTCTAGCAGATTTAACCATTTATCTATGGCGTCTACATCTATCTGACCCTCAAATATCGGAATTTCAAAGTTAACTTGTACCTTAAAGGGTGTGGCGCTTCCAGAGTAGCTACTGGAAGTAGATGTGCCGCCCCTGGGTAGCTATTGAAGGATCTGGGCGAAGTTGTCCATCATTGCGTTCCTTTGTCCCTCGAGGATCTCTTCGAGCAAGATTTTGATAGGATCTCCTACCCCCTCATCTTTCTTTCCATCCGCCATGGGAAGCCGTCAGGATTTGCGAGGTTGGTCTTGCAAAGGTTTGACCAGTTCAAGCCCTAACTCCTTATATCTTGACCTCATTGGGGACATGCAAAGGAAGATAGAGAAAGAGCAGACCGCTCTAATACCACTGATATGGATTTAAACAAGAACGCAAAAAATTACATATATAACCATACATATAAAGTTGTAGTAGAAATAATACTTCATTTCATTACTGTAACATACTAAAATATGCTTACAAACAGAAATGGAAATAAACTAGCTAGGGCGATGGTAGCTTATCTCTGAGAAGAGATGTGGCGGCTACATGCCTCTGAACTGTCTTACAATGAGGCTCAAAGGCCTATTTATTGTTGAGAAACAATGGAAAACCCTAAACATCCAAAAACCTAACCCTAGGTGATGAAGCACCAAACTATGGGCCCCGTTTTGGGTGAATTGGTACATCAACTTCCTGGGGTCGTAACTTTGGCATATGATCTCTGTTTGACATTCACAATACCTCATTAGAAATATCTATTCGAGGACTACAACTTTGAGAAGAGGAACATCGGTCCATGGACCCATGTTGCTCCCAATTTTCCTAAAAAACGCCGTTTAGGGCCTCAAAATGGCTCGGAAGTTCAGGAACCGAAAAACTACTAAAAATAGTAAATTGTGCTACAATTAAGGAAACTAAAAAACTGAAAGAAACAATGGTGGGGGTCCAAGTGGAATTGGCGGGTGGCCACCAATATCCACCTGGATCATGCATGCAGTGGGTAGTGCCTGTGGGTAATGTTTATTTGTAATGTTTATCCGTAGGTAATGTGTATCTGTAAGTAATGTTTGCACCTTATCATTTCCCACCCGGGTCATTGTAAGTCTGCCACTGAATTCCTTGATTTGAATAAGATCTTGCCCATGTGCATCAGTCCACTACACTTTTCGCCTTTTGTTAGTGTGTTCTCCTTTTGGACTCCTAAGCTTTTCTGGCAAACATGGTTTTTTCAGATTGCCTTTCATGAGCAAATTCAATCCATCATCCACTTTAATCACCAAACCTATTATCGGTAGCATGTTCGTCTGAAGTCTGAGGAGGAGACATGGGAGTAGTAGGTGCCATTGGAGGGGTATTGAAGTAACACTTGGAGGGTTGAACAAATTCCACCGTGATTGAAGAACCATGTGGGCCTGTAGATGCATAGAAAGGGCATAGGATAGAAGCAAACTTAGCTTTGAGAGAAGTCAGCGAGAGCCCAATTTTATCTACAACTCGTCCCAGTTCTAGTCTTTCTTTATGCCCAATGACACACACCCTCTTCCAGGACCCAACAAACTACAAGTTTCATGCATGTGATTCTCATTCAAGGGGAATTATTTGGCAATTACAAGGTAGCTTTACATGGTATAAAAAGACCCACGCGCACACTTTACACCTATAACCTGCACAAAGTTCTGAGATCCAAGAGTCTAGAATAAAAATCCAGACGAAGAAATTTATGTTGCAAGAAACTTATGCTTAGGGAGATGGTTGTTTAGAAATTATGGCAGATGGAGCACATGCCCAAAGCCACACTAACAACTATACACGATTCACAATATAAAATCAACCAAAATTATCTAAAGTTGTTTTTCATGAAAATAAAATAACATTTTATGCTATAAAATGATGCTAACCTAAAATGGACCAATGCTAACTTAAAATAGAAATACTCATATGAACCTTGGTTAAAATAGCCATCATTATTTTGTTAATGAGGCAAACCCGCAACTTCCCAATAAAACTTTTACTTAATATTTATCGAAACTTTGTATATGAAAAATATTTATCGAAACTTTGGCTTAAGAAAAATAGGTTCGATGGTCAACCATCAACTAGTAGTAAGTCAAACATCGAGCCAATGCCATATACCATGCCTATGGGCAGGTATAATAATAGGATAAACTTTATGCAAGACGTTTATTTTCATATATATTAATAGATCTATATGTTAAAAGATTTATTAATTATAAACAAGATCTACTTTGCAGATGGCATATCTGCCTAGTTTTTTTTAAATGATTTTTTTGTTTAAATTAATTTTAAATGATTTGTATTACTTATAGTACAATGTTGAAATCGTAAGAGTAATTTTTTACTTTTCAATAAAGAAATGTCGATCGAAATTGTATTTAAATGATTTTTACATAATTTTTTTTGAAATGATTTGTATTTATCAGAGTACAATGCTGAAATTGTAAAAGAAATATATATATATATATATATATATATATATATATTTTTAATAAAGAGACGAATGTTTATTGTTGTTGAAATTGTAAAAGAAATATATTTTTTATTTTTAAATAAAGAGATGTCTATCTATTGTTGGGAAAGTAGTAACGCCTATGTTTCTAATGTAGAGAATTTGAAATTTTGCATTACTTTCTTTTGAAATTTAGAAATCCAAGTTAGGTAAATGTTGAAATCAAAGGAAAAATTAAAAATCCAAGTTAAGTGAATGCTGAAATCAAAAGTAAATAAATGCAAACTCTTCTATTCCACATTAGTAACTCAATTTGTTGTTCGTTTTGAAATACACAATATCTTTCACATTCCACATCAATAATTGAATTTGTTGTTCATTTTGAAATACGTCATATCAATATCCACAATAGTTTGATGCATCTTACAACAATCCGAAGACCTGATTTGAACATGAACAGGCAGATTTAGTATTTAATATTTAGTATATAATAAATTCTGCAAAATTTTGATTGAAAGCAATTATTTCAAACACAAAAACAGAGACCCACTAATTAAAATACCTGTGTAAATGCTAGTACATGCCAAAGTACTTGATTGCACTATGGGTGTTGGACCTTCATGGCAGATTGAGAGGAAAACAAACAAAGTCCCACTTTACATTTAAGATATAAAAAACAATAGCAGATTATAACCCTCATCTAGAAATTATAAAGACGTGAGAAAAGTAGTATTTACGAGAATATTGAAGAAAGCAGTACTGATCTAAACATGGTGATTATTAAAAAAAAATTGAGGTAGGGATTGAAGACTTTGTAACTTAGAAGGTCAAAGTTGTAAAAAATTGAAACTACCACAGAGAAATTTTGAGGTGCATAGAGAAATTTCAAAATATACAAATGTTTTACCATTTATGACACTTTTATTGGCAATTGACCAAAAACAAGGTGCAGAGCAAGGGCATTGATTCACCTCTGCCTACATGGCGTCTTACTCCAGTTGCATCGTACATGACTATAAGGCTAAATCCCAAGCAAACAAGAAACAGAGAATCAATGACTCCTTGACAGAGGGTGACAGAAGTTGTAAGTGCAATGCAGAGTGCAGCATGAGATGACGACATGCCCACTGAACCCACAAGCATTCTAAAGTCCCATCTCCTTTCCACCACAAAAGTAGTGATGACTTTCAGCATTTGAGTGAGTACCCATGCCAAGCGACTAGACATGAAAGTTGGATTTGTGCCTAACCTCCCCAAAATAGGGCCAATCCTCTCCTTTTCCATTGAAGTGGTGGTGCTCAATAGAGCCGTTCCTATGCGGATAACTTATGCTCCCCCTCCCCACAGTTGTAGCACACTAATTAAATCATTCGTTAGCTCTTCTTTCTTCAGCATCATAATACACAAAAACAAAATGACTATGATTTTGATTAGCTCACTGATTATGCACACGTCAACCATGCACATCGTCTCTTACGTCTGTTATATGTAGCATTGGAATAAAACAATTAAAAAGTTAATAAAAATTAAAAAAAAAAAAAAATATATATATATATATATATATATATATATATATATAAAATAAAATGAAATACAAACAAATAACATCTTCTATATGTCGCATTGGAATAAAACAATTAAAAATTTAATAAAAAATAAATATGTATATAAAAAATAAAATGAAATACAAACAAATATAAGAGATGGACACATGAAGCTGGCATGTAGCCAGCGTGCCCTGCTAGAGTCCCATGCTAAACCTGGGTACCCGTTCTTAGATTCTACCTTCATGGCCTGAGGCTAGAGCTTCTCTCAGAGTCGTTCATTTCTGTTGCGTTCAGCCCAACTATTGTAGCAACAATAGTAGCAGGATAAATGATTGATTTTGTAAATTAAAGATTGCAATCAGAGCATGGTGTCGATAGAGTCAGCTAGAGAGAAGAGCATTGATTGATGTGTTCCAATGTGTGGGACTCGTGGTACATGCGATAGCTTTGATGAAAGTTTCAAGAATAGTCTGAGCAACACCATCACCGGTTCTAGTAGTGTCAAGAGAAGTTTTAGTGGGAAGGTAAGCGATGGCATGGGTGCAGATGCAAAGATTCCTTAATGCAAAACTATTGACAATGTCAGGAACGAAAGGCCTGAGTCAGTGTTGACAGTGGGAAGATGATGCAGGAGCATCTAGACTTGGCCAGCAATGTTACAGGGTGGTCACATGTTGTGGCTAATACAAGATTGGAGGAAGCCTTAGTTGTAAAATTTGTATTAATTTCAATAAGTGTAAGTAGTTAAGAGTGGTCTAATTCTGAATAGAATTAGGAATAACTGGCAAGTGATCCTCCCTGCATGGAGATCAAGCCAAGTGGTCTAGTTTGTTTAGATGAGGATAGGATTGACTTCTAACTGTATAACTAATTCCTCCATGTGTGGAAAGAAGTAGTTAGATATGACATATGTATAACTTCTTTTTGAGGGGCGGAGAGGAGGGGGCAGCAAGGGGGAGATAGAGAAAAAAAAGAGAGGACCTGGGGCACTTGTAAGCCTAAGGGTAGCGTAGAATTCCAAGACTGTGTTTTTTTCTTGCAGTATTGATTGGGGTTCTCTGGTCTTGATATTTTTTATTAGGTTTTCTTCATTTAGTCTCCATTGTTGAAGAGAATGGATTTGCGACTGAAACGCCTGCCTAGATAGTTAGGGAAACACTTGGTAATATTATCAAGACAATTACTTTCCTCAATGTGAGTTTGAAATAGTTGTTTTCTTCCAACCTTTCATCAATTAATTGTTTTCCATTTTTAAGTTTCAATTCCTAGGTTTCGAGAACCGTATGGACTAATATGTTCTTAAAGATTGTCTCTTATGAGTTAAGGGAATGGAGGATGGATGATGTTAACCACTTCGATGCGAGGAATGCGTTTTAAAATTCAAACCATTCTTGCCCTATAGACTGACAGAATAGTTCAAGAAGGATCGTGTTCATTTAGAAATCACATCTCAAAGGGAGAAAATGCTCACCGAAACCTTATAAAAAATGATAGACCCACAATCCTGAGAATAGGGCCCAGAACCATAAAAGGACAAGAGAAGAAATCTGGAGGAGGAACGCACAGTTGGCAGGATATTTTCTCGAAATCCTTCCAGACAAACAGGGACATGGTTTCAGAATTTGATTGAAAAACTAGAGACATAATGTTAACGAGAGGCCGAACAAGCAATTCCAGAAACAGCGTAAATCCGAGAAGCACGAAGACATAATATTAATGAGACACCGAACAAGCAGTTCCAGCAACAACGTTTTTGGCTTTTGTACATGCACTGGTTATGCAGGCTATCCTACCTCTCATGACGGAGTTTAAGGTGGAAATTGGTATGAATGTCGTGTAGCCTTAAGGCTGCATCATTTTTGGTATCAGAGCAGGAAACGATTTCCTGTGGAAAGAAGGAAAGGATTTTTTGTGTACAAAGAAAGAAGAGTGTGACCAGCCAAGGTGACAAAGATAGAAATCAAAAAGACTGGTAGGACAAAAAGACAAAACAAGCGTGTCTTGTGCGCAAGGGTTCAAAGGTTGCACAGGGAGAAGTAGGTCTTGGAAAAAGACAGAAGTTGACAGTAGCAAGGAGGTAAGATAGCAAAGATGGATTGTGATAAATACTCCCAAGGAAAAGTTGCAGAGGGAAAATGGCCAAGGACAATAGAGATAAAATATAACAAAGATGAAAGATAGCAAAGAGAGCTGAGAATTTCATTCTCAAGGGAGATTTTAAATTCGAACACATAGCAGAACATAAAGGAGAAGAGTTTTACTCTCAAAGAAAGAATTTGCAGAAAGCAAATAATTTGAGGCAGTCCATGCAAAATGCAGATGGACATGATCTTATAGGGACCATTAAGAAATATATATTATGATATTTGTTTTAACTGAGTTGATAAAATGTGATTGAAGGTTTTCAGTAGTAGGCAAAGGGAAAATCCGAGCAAATAAAGCACTCTAAAGTGGCAGTGAACCTGAAGAATCCAACAAGAGATTGGATAGAGAGGACAACTGAAGTGTTCTCAAGGGAGAGTGAGAGCTGGCAGAAGCCTAGAAGGAGCAAATATGTTGTTCAAGAGAAGGTTCCAGATAGAGGACCATGCTTACCAAAATATTGAGCGAGGAGAGCTTAGTGAGGTAAGATTGCAGTAAGGAGGACTTGCAGTTGCAGAGGCTTGTTGCAGTGGAGTGAGGAGCTCAAGAAGAGAAGATGAAGATAAAGATGATGGAAGATCATTGCAGATGTTCTGAAGAAAGCCACTATAGAGGAAAGGATGCCAAGAAAAAAGGCATGAAGAGGATGAGTCAAGAGGAGATTGACAAGCAACTTGCTGACATGAAAGCAAGATTGGAGATATTGACAGAGCTGCTACAAGAACCAGAAGACCAGAAAAGAGGATGGACCTTTCCACTAAAAGGAAATAAGGTGATTTGGCACTCATTACAGATGAGGTGGAAGCAAAAGGTTATTGCCTTATGGACAAAGGAACTCAAGTTCTTTGAGTCAAGGATAAGAATTGAAGATGCCCCAGGCAAAATTGTTCAGAGGAAAATTCTTGAAGGAGCAGGAGAAGCAGATGAAGTTATCTACAATCCAAAGGAAGGAATATATCTGGATGATGATGATGATGAAGAGGTGAGATTGTGTGAGGGTCTTGAAAGCTCAGAAGAGAACTTGGATCAGCGTACTAAAATGTTAGCAAGAAAACTTGAGGAAAGCTCAAGGAGATATCCTGAAATGGTGACAGGAAGACTAGAAGGAAATTCAGAGAAACAGGTTGAACCGGTGAGAGAAGAATTGACGGCGCACTCAACACAACATATTGAAATGTTATCTGAGACACTGAAGTCTCATATTTGTAGTACTAACCAAAGTGTTAATGTCAATTACGCGGGTGAAAAAGGACAACCAATGAAGATTGTCAAAGAAGTTCATGAAGAAGAAACTATGTTATCTGAAAACATAGTAAAAGATCATCATGCTGTCATGATGATAGGCATGATTGAGTCAACCATGGGTGATGTTGAGGTGATCAGCCTGAAAAAGATACCTCAAGGAAGAAGACATGAAGCAGAAATTCACATAGCAAAAGGCGGGAAAAAGGAAGAAGGGCTAAGAATGACAAGAAGTCAACAATAGGATCAAGGAGAAGAAGAAAGAAGCTCTCATCAAGAAGCTAATGTCTGGGAGAAGAAGCTAGAGTTACTGGAGAAATGGCTAAAAGCACCAGTACCTGATGAAAACTGCAAGATATCCTCCACATTTCTTCCTCAATCCTTGTCACAATCGACTTGGAGAGGAATTGGCAGAGACAAAGAGATGGCTGGTAGAGGTCGCATGCCACCCCCATTTGCTAGACACCTTCAAGGCCCATGCATGGGGCTTGAGATATATGGTCCAACCATGGGGCCTCCTGCAAGTCATCATCCTTTGGATATGTTACCACCACTAGAAGTGTTGGAACATAAGCTTACAACACAAGGTGCGGAGATGCAAAGGCCTGCAATGGAAAATCAAAGCTTAGCTACAACACATGGAGCATTGAGACAAGATCTTGTTATGTCTCAACATGAACTGGAGCGATTGCATTCGCATATTGCAGCTATGCGGGATGATAAGGATTAGAAAATTAGAAGTTTTTCTGACAAAATTGCAAATATGGAGGCAGATCTCTGGGCTAGTGAATCTATCATGGTAGAGTTGCAACAAGCTCATTCTGATGCACAGAGTCTTCAATCAGCTAGACAAGATTTAAATTAGCAAGTGCAACAGCTAAATCAAGAATTGCAGTGAGCCCATGCAGAAGTTCAGCAGATTCCTACTATGCATACAGAAGTAGAGAGCTTAAGGCAGGAGTTTCAACATGGAAGGGTTGCATTCGAGTATGAAAAGGTTGCAAGTAGTAAGCAACTAGTAAAGGAAGCAGACGCAGAGGAAGAAGTTCACAACTGTGAACCAGGGCAAGGAAGCATTATTAGAACAGATGACATGGAGGAAAAGCTCGAAAACTCTTTGAAGGAGTCCAATCAATACACTGAAGTGTTGATGAAAGAAGAAAGTCCAGAACAAGAAGTCAAAATACTATTGAAAGGAGAAACACAGTCTGAATATGTGAAACAGAGGAAGATGCAGCTAGACAGCAGTAACCAGCTAAAGCAGGAAGGAAGAATTAATGAAGAAGACTAGCAAGAAGATCTAATGGAACAGAGATTGAGAACATATGGAAGCTGATGTTGAAGCAGACCAGAAGGCAAAGGTTGGCAGCACCAGAAAAGGTGATCAGTCAAGTACTAAAAGATTTTCAGAGGGTTAAGAGAATTTGTCCAAATGATCTTGATGCCACCAAGAAGCTTAAAGAGACCGAGACAACAGTACAAAAAGTTAGACTTATTGAGGCCATCTCAGTGAATGATCTTGAGAATCATTCTGTTGTGGATTCCATTGATTTTCGTTCAATAAAGGTAGAGCCCCAATATGCTGGTGTTAGAATAGAAGGAGAAAATATGACATTGGAATTTGTGAAGAAAATGATGGATGACTTCAAGAATCAGAAAAATATACAGAGAAGGTATGCATTTCAAATATTATTGCAAATAAAGGATTTGATATAGGCAATTCCATCGTTGGTTGACATCAACATTCCGAATGTAAAGCAATTCATTGTTTGTGGTGACATCCATGATCAGTATTATGACCTTTTGAACATATTTGAGATTAATGGGCTTCCTTCGAAGGACAATCCTTATCTTTTTAATGATGATTTTGTTGATCAAGGATCATTTTCAGTTGAAGTCATACTTGTGCTATTCGCATTCAAGTGTATGTGTCCAACTGGACTCTATCTTGCAAGAGGAAATCATGAAAGCAGGAGTATGAACAAGATTTATGGTTTTGAGGGCGAAGTCAAGTCCAAATACAATGAAAGCATGGTTTATCTTTTCACTGAAGTGTTTTGCTGCTTTCCTTTGGTTCATGTCCTCAATGACAAGATTTTTGTTGTCCATGGTAGTCTTTTTAGTGTTGATGGTATAAAGCTGGATGATATCAAAGAAATTGATCGATTTCGAGAGCCACCTGAAGAGGGTCTGATGTGTGAAATACTTTGGAGTGATCCACAACCTCGTAAAGGGTGTGGGCCCAATGAACAAGATGTTGGTTTGTCTTTTGGAGAAGATGTGACCAAAAGGTTTTTCCAAGAAAACAATCTTGAGTTGGTGGTCAAGTCTCATGAAGTTAAAGAGGAAGGTTATGAAATTGAACATGATGGCAAACTTATTACAGTTTTCTCAGCTCCAAACTATTGTGACCAAAGAAAGAAGATGAAATAGGAAGTAGCTGACATGCAACGAAAACAGAGGAGGAGAGCATATGGACAACTCCAGAACAAAGTTTGGGACCCAGGATAATTTTTTCTTTTCTTTTTGAAAGCACATGATTAGGAGATCATGAATGTTTTCAAGTGTGGGAGTCTGATGCAGGAGCATCTAGACTTGGCCAACAATGTGACAGGGTGGTCACATGTTGTGGCTAATACAAGATTGGAGAAAGCCTTAGTTGTTAAATGTGTATTAATTTCAATAAGTGTAATTAGTTAAGAGTGGTCTAATTCTGAACAGAATTAGGAATAAATGGAAACTGATCCTCCCTGCGTGGAGATCAAGCCAAGTGGTCTAGTTTTTTTAGATGAGCATAGGATTGACGTCTAACTGTATAACTAATTCCTCCATGTGTGGAAATAAGTAGTTAGACATGACATATATATAACTTCTTTTTGATGGGCGGAGAGGAGGGGGAAGCAAGGGGGAGACAGAGAAAAAAAAGAGAGGACCCGAGGCACTTGTAAGCCTAAGGGCAGCGTAGAATTCCAAGGCCATGTCTGTTTCTTGTAGTATTGATTGGGGCTCTCTGGTCTTGATAGTTTTTATTGGGTTTTATTCATTTAGTCTCCATTGTTCAAGAGGATAGCTTTGCGACTGAAACGCCCTCCCAAAGAGTTAGGGAAACACCTGGTAATATTATCAAGACGATTTTCTTTCCTCAATGTGAGTTCAAAATAGTTTTTTTTCTTCCAGCCTTTCATCAATTAATTGTTTTCCATTTGCAAGTTTTGATTCCCGGGTTTCGAGAACCGTATGGACTGATATGTCTTAAATATTGTCTATTATGAGTTAAGGGAATGGAGGATGGATGATGTTAACCGCTTCGATGCGAGGAATGCGTTTTGAAATTCAAACCTTTCTTGCCCTATAGACTGACAGAATAGTTCAAGCACAATTGTGTTCATTTAGCAATCACATCTCAAAGGGAGAAAATGCTCACCGAAACCTTATAAAAAAAGATAGACATGCAATCCTGAGAATAGGACCCAGAACCATAGAAGGACGAGGGAAGAAATCTGGAGGAGGAACGCATAGCTGGCAGGATCTTTTCTCGAAATCCTTCCAGACAAATAGAGACATGGTTTCAGGATTTGATTGACAAACTAGAGACATAATGTTAACAAGAGGCCGAACAAGCAGTTCCAGCAACAGCGTAAATCCGAGAAACACAGAGACATAATATTAAAAAGAGGCCGAACAAGCAGTTCCAACAACAACGTTTTTTGCTTTTGTACATGCACTAGTTATGCAGGCTATCTTGCTTCTCATGACGGAGTTTAAGGTGGAAATTGGTGTGAATGTCGTGCAGCCTTAAGGCTGCATTAGAAGAATAGCCTGAGCGTGGCCAGCTACAGAAGTAGTGTTAGTGATAGCAATGAAAGTAATAGTGGTATTTTAGTTTGAGCAGTGCTCTAAACAAACCACACAAAGGTAATGATCCGAGATGGGATGCCATTCCAGATGGCTTTTTGGGTTGGCTTTTTGGGTTTGAGATATTTTAGGCTTCTAAAGCCCTTGGGAAGTGGGGATATTGGGAGTGTTTACTTAACACAGTTGAAGGGAGCCAATGGTAATGAAAGTAATGGATAAAGGGTTGCTAGAAAACAAGAATAATTCTCTCAGACTACAGACCGAGAAAGAGATTCTTTCCTGTTTAGATCATCCATTCTTACCGACATTGTATTCTCATTTCGAGACAGATAAGTTCTCATGCCTGGTCATGGAGTTTTGCATTGGAGGGGATCTACATACCTTTCAGTAGTGACAACCTGAGAAACGCTTTTCTGAAGCTGCTTCATTGTGAGATTGTCAGCCTTTATGCATATGGAGCTTTACATAGATCACATCTATATTTGTTTTTATTTATTATTCTATGGGTTGGATTTCCTAACTTTCCTGCAGTAAATCAAACTCCGTGCTCCATTTTCTGGTAAGCTCATCTAATTAAATGTAAATTTGAATTAAGTTTGAATTGAGTTTTGAATTTGTTTTTTTTCGTTTATTGCAGGTTTTATGCAGCATAAATCCTACTTGCCCTGGAGTATTTGCACATGATCAAACTAGCTTTCATCAATTATATGGAGGTATTAGCTAGATAATATGTGGGTACTAGCTTTCATCACTGCATGGGTACCCGTTACTAGCTAGGATGCATTAATATGGACTAGCATTCATCATTCATCTGAGATTCTGGGATTATTGATAATCTGTTGGTACTTAGCATAATATGTTAAATAAAAGAAAACCATTCGATCATTCATTTATGCCAACATTTTATTTCATTCATTTATGCCAAGATTTCTTTCATCATATCGCACATGAATCATATGGCCACTGCTTGAATAAGCATATCATATGGCACTCCTTGAATAAGCATATCACAAATTATATAAGAAGTTACACGGTAGAAAATACGAATTTAAAAATTGAGATTTGAAGTTAGAATTTATCACAAATTATAAGAAGTTACACTATAGAAAATAAGAATTTAAGAATTGAGAGTTGAAGTTAGAATTTAGAAAATAAGAATTTGAATGTAGAAAATAAGAATTTGAAGTCATAAAATTTCTGCCATATTTTTTTTATGACAGAGTTCATTTTATATTTATTTTTTTTACAAAATAACTGGTGAGAGAGAAAATGTATAGGAATTAAACCTTGTATAAGAACTGAAATTTATGGTGAAACAACTTGCATAGGAACTGGAACTGAAAATTGAAACTTACGATGAAAAATTTACTATTTGGTTTGAAATTTATGGTGAAACAACTTGCATAGGAACAAAACTGAAACTAAAGTGAAAATTTATGGTGAAACAACTTGCATAGGAACGGAACTAAAACTGAACTAAAAATTATGGTGAAAATTGCAATTTACCTGAAACTGAATTGAAACTTACAGAACTGAAAAACTTACAGAACTGAAACTAAACTGAAATTTACAGAATTGAAATTGAACTGAAACTTATGGTGAAAATTGCAATTTACCATTTGGTTTGCTTTTTTGGCAGGTCACTATCATTTTCTTCCTTTTGTTTTCCTTTTGTGGGTGAAGCGCTCCACAGGTTATACTGTAAGTCCTGCAATATTGGCAAAAATCAATTTCAGTGGTCGATTGTCATATATGCCGCGTGATTGGAATAAATTATATATGCTTCTTGAGCCTCTTGAGAAAGTCCATGACTAAGGTAATGGGCCAAACTTTGTGACTAAGGTAATGGGCAAGGTAATGGTAATGGGTAATGGGCCAAACTCCATGACTAAGGTAATGGGCAAGGTAATGGGCCAAAACTCCATTAAGGTAATGACCAGATGGTTGAGAGCCCAGATGGTCAACCCAGGTTCAACGCAAGTGCATGCAGCTTGGCAGCTTGCCACCACGAAGTTGTGGGTGGTTAACTAAAATGAATTAAAACACATTATATATCTAATCCATCTACTTTGGATAAAAACACATTATATGTCTAATCCATCTACTTTGGATAAAATAGAGACGAAACACTTTGCATAAAAATTAGTTTAAATCGGCAACTAAACAACCACAACAGATAAAATGAATTTGTTAACCTTTGCATAAAACTTAAGTTAGCAACCAAACTTTGCATAAAACTTTCTAGTTTAATTCGGAAACCAAAGTTTGGATAAAATGAATTTTCCAACCTTTGTTTGGAGGTTCGGGACCACACTTTGGATAAAATGAATTTTCCAACTTTCTTTTAAAATACAACTTTGGATAAAATACCTAGCCTGGTTAAAATGACATTGGGGCATGTGAGGTTTGCAATAAGAAGGCAAACTCAAAACATTGGTTAAAAATTTGAGTGAAGGAAATTGCCAATCGTAAAGTTTGGTTAAAGAGCACAATTGAGCAAATTCTTGTGGTCAAACCATGAATTAATCTCCAGTCAACACTGGAGCGATCGCTATAGTCCATGCATTGCCATAGGCAGGGACTAATAAAGAGAATAGTGGCTATCAATAGAATAAAACCCTATCTTGGTTTTGGATTAGCTTTACAACGTTCCCAACCTGTAGCTAATATTTAAAATGTATCAAGTGGTCGAAGAAGAAATGCCATGTATACAATGTGAATTTCCAAAAACGTTATTCGTTGGTGATAGTTAGGAACTTACCCAACAAATGCATCAGTATAAAAACTTCTATGGACTGGAGGGAAACTAGGTCTCATGAAGTGCTCTTTCGGATATATGCAAACCTAACAAAGAATTTTGAAAGAGTTTAGAAACCCTAGAGAAATGCCCGAAAGAAAAAAAATAAAGGGTAAGAGAAACATTGATAATTGTAAATCATATAAGCAGAAATGGAATAGGGACTACTCCAACGAAGAGAATATTTGTAGAAGAAATTAATGGCAAATTTCTTGGAAAAACGAACAATAAAAAGATGCTAACCTGGAAGTGTATTCACCGACAGAACCAAAACAGATGGAATCTTCGCAATATTAAAAGGCCCAATATACTTGCTAGGAAATGATAAGCCATTGTAGAGGGACATACCATTAGCAACAATGAAAGAAAACTAGTAATTGGTTGCAGAGAGCTTGCTCGAAAGGGAGGCAAAGCAAATGAGGGTTGCGGGGTGTGTAGTTACACGAAACTAAAACAAGAAAATTCCTCATTGTTGATCAATATCCTAGTATGCAAGGACCGTTGATGTTCAACATCTTAGCAAAGTCACAAATAATGATGAGAAATCCAACAGGTACCAAAAACAATCAAATGCAATACAACTAGCGAGGGTCTAGATTCATCAAAAAGCCTAGTAACATAAAAATATGAGAGCTAAACATGGCAGTAAATAATATATCACTGTATCATTCTCTTACCATAGCCGAAAGCCATTATAAGTTTTCATAAGTCATTATACAATAAAATTTGAAGTTGTTCAATGAGTTGGAATAATACTTATTAAGCAATTTGATAAACTGATAGACAAACACGTTTTCCCTCATGGTTGTGTGAACTGGTTAATTTTAGCCATGCGTAGGTGGAAAACAAGGAAAGTATGTATAGCATATAAAATAAATAAGGTATTGAGGAAAGTATTAACACCTATATACCGAAATAAATGATTTATGTGAACATATATTGAAAGAAAATAAGAATCAATATATGTGCAAAGTACACTAATAGAATCATGAAGAAAAAAGACAAAACTTATATTTGCAAAATTGTTGCTCAAAGTAAATAGGATTGATTGTTCCTTGTAAATGTGTTGTGTGAGACAATAATATACTCTTAACACATAGCCAATTAGTAAAAAAAGAAGGGAAAAAAATCAAATTACTATGTCCTTTCAAGAATTTTTCGGAAGCAAAAGTTATGATGGGTTTCTTTGTATATATATTAAAAAGAAAAATTAAAGGTATGTAAAGATATTCCCGTAGGGATGTTACAATTTCCACTCGAACTTTTTTTTGCCTTTAACCACATGAAAAAAATACTACATGGTTTACTAAAGGACATTGAGACCTACCCCACACACATATTTAATGTAAAGACTGTTTTAGGTAACAATTTTTTGTAGAAAGGTTCTATCATTTAAGTACTTAAAGATTGCACTTCAGAAATAAATGTATTCTATTCTGCATTAAAAATAAGATAGTATTATTAGGAAAACTTAAGCTTTACATAGTTAGACATAATTTTTTTATATATATCTGAGAACAATCTCTTCTCTATAACTCTATAATTTTTTTGGCAAGATTCCATCATTTTGGTAGTCAAAGGTTGCATTATTAGAAAATAAATGAATTATTTTTTGCATCAAAAATAAGATACTACTATTAGGGAAACTCAAACTTCACATGGTCAGAATCAAATTCTATTACTAAGAAATATTTCGGTAATAATCACATCATAAATATCTGGTTGATGCATTTAGAACGATCTAATGTGGTTCATCATCACGATAAGATGGAGAATCGGATATTGGCATCAGATTAAATAAAGAGAGTGACATAGAGACAATAATTCTAATGATAACTTTGAATACAGACATATTAGTCATTAATAAGGAATATTTTAATATATAAAAACTAAAAATGAATTGAAATATTCAAAAAAGAGTTAAAAATAAAATAAAAGGAAAGAAAAGTCAAAATATATAGAGAGAGAAAATAATTAACAATTAACTAAAAGATTCTAAAATAATAAGTCAAATTAATGAGTAAAACAAGGTCTATACAAATAAATAAATTAAAACGCCAACTAATTCATATTAAATAAAAGAACATATTTATATTTTTCTACATTTAATTTTTTAATATTATTTTCAAATTTATTGTGTAATTATTTATAGTTATCTTTCCAAGTTAACATATTATTTTGGTCCGAGGGGACTCTATCAGATAACAAGGCTCAAAATCATTATAAGGATATACTCATTATGAACTCAACTATAGCATGTAGAAATTGAACCTAAGTGAGAAATCAACCACCTACACTACACGCAAGGTATCAATAATTTTAATGAGACTTAATTATTTTAATAATAAAGTAAATGAATAATATTATGTAAAATGTATTATGTTATCCTAAAATGTGATGTGGTTGCATATTATTTAGATGGTGAATAATTGTTTGATTTCAAAGGAATTGTGTATTGACGAGTAAATATATTATTTCTAATGAAATAGGAAATGAATAAAATGTATCTTGTTAGAAACTATTTCAAATAGATTGTGAAACATGATATTTTAAATGAGATGATTAAATGCGTATTTGACACATGTTTACGTTATGTGATGTTTTATGAGTATGTGCATTTGGTAATAGTTTAGGTTTAAGAGTATTTGATGTCATATGAGTATGTGTATTTGGATAATAATTTAGTTTGATTAATAGTTATGGATGATGTGTATTTTGCGGAATGTTATATTCACTAGTTTAGATTTATTTAACATTGGATTTATCATGCGTTGAGAGGGATCAAATCTCTTGAGGTGAAAATTTTATTTTTTGTGTGTATAACTTGAGGAAAGGTTTGCACCTTGAGGGATTTGATCCCTCTCGATGCATGATAGATCCAGTGTTAGATGGATCTAAGCTAGTTCCAGTTGAGGTCAACAATGTCACATTTTTAGATTATCATTATTATGTATATGTTTGAGATCAAATTCAAAATTCACATTATGTTTTCTTTGCTTGGCATGACCATATCATTCTCTTCTTTATTTTGGTATGTGCTTCTTTCCTTGAATGGTTTGTACGTCTGTGTTTGGATACTTTGAGTGAGTTGTGTGTTTATGTATTTACATTTGGATGGTAATGTTTGTGAATGTTACAATTGTTGTGATATATATTTATATGTGTATCTAATTGTTTATTAGTAATTAGTTGATGATAAAGAAGGAAGACAATCTTGTCAATAGTTTGCAGGAGGAATGATATTGCACATCTATTTCATTTAATTTTCGGTATCACAAATTTTGACAAGTAATTAATTCTAAATATTGTTCCTCCAAATATTACAAAATATATATTGAAGAGTAGTTTTAACAATTTATTGCACCAAGATTAATCTTGAAATAATTTTTTTCTTTGTTTATGTTTGAAATAATTTATTTCCTTCAAGAATATTTTGATGACTTTTTTTTATCTATAGTCTATTTTTCAAAGTCAATAAATAATGTATTTTTTAATTTTTTTTTAATGAGTGGCCAGATTTATAAAATCTTTACATTATTTGTTTCTCCAATCAATTATCACATCTTCTTCAAGAATATTTTGATTTGTTTCGATGTTTATAAATATACATTTTCCCCTTATAAATATTTTGAATAAATTGTTGTATGCAATTACTCTATTAGTATTTTGAATATATGTAATTTTGAATATATTTTGAATATATGTAATTGTCTATTAGTAATTAGTTGGTGATGAAGAAGGGAGACAATCTTGTCAAGGATTAATTTGCACTTTGCAAGAGGATTGATTTTGCACATCTTTTTCATTTTAATTCTAGGTATCACAACTTTTGACAACTAATTATTTCTTAATAGTGTCCCACTACGTATTACTGAATATATCTTGAATTTTTTTTTTTAATAATCTACAGCCTCAATATTGACAACATCTAATGCATTTAATGGAAACAATCAAATAGGATTAGAAAACAACATCTACACTGAAATAAATGCATTTAATGCAAGAAATCAAATGAGATTAGAAATCAACATGTACATTGAAATCAATGCATCTAGTGCAAGAAATCAAATAGGATTATAAATCCACATCTGCACTGAAATCCATGCATCTAGTGCAAGAAATTAAATAAGATTAGAAATCCACATCTACACTGAAATCCATGCATCTAGTGCAAGGAATGAAATGGGATTATAAATCCACATCTACACTAAAATCAATGCAAAATATTGCAAGAAAGCAAATATAATTAAAAACCAACATCTATACTGAAATCAATGCATCTAGTGCAAGCAATTAGATATAATTATAAATCATCATCTACACTTAAGTCAATGCATCTAGTGCAAGAAATCTTCTTCCCTCTCTCCCCCATCCACCTAATCTTGAAAAATATTTTTTAATAATTCACACTCTCAATATTAACAACATCTAATCCATCTAATGCAAGAAATCAAATAGGGTTAGAAAACAACATATACATTGAAATCAATGCATATAATGCAAGAAATCAAATAATATTAGAAACCAACATCTACACTTAAATCAATAATCTAGTGCAAGATATCAAATAATATTAGAAACCAACATCTACACTGAAATCAATAATCTAGTGCAAGAAATCAAATATAATTAGAAATAAACATCTACACTAAAATCAATGCATCTCGCACAAACACTCAAATAAGATTAGAAATCACCATCTACGCTGAAATAAATGCATCTAAAGCAAGCAATCAAATAGGATTAGAAATCAACATCTAAACTGAAATCAATGCATCTAGTGCAAGCAATCAAATATAATTAGAAACCAACATCTACACTGAAATTAACGAATCTAGTGCAAACAATCAAATAGGATTAGAAATCATCATTTATAATGGAATGAATGCATATAGTACAAGAAATTTTCTTCGCTCTTTCCCCCTCCATCTATATCTATATCTCCCTCCATCTCTCCTTCTTTGTCTCTCTATCTCACCCCCCAAACACACACATACTCTATCTCCTTATCTATCAATCTCTCCCTCCCTCTCTCTATCTCTCTCTTCTTCCCTCTCTTCACCTCCCATCTATATCTCTATCTCCCTCTATCTCTCCTTTGCCTCTCTATATCACCCCCAAAACATACACGCTATTTCTCCATATCCTTTCTCCATATCTGTATATTTATCCCTTGCTCTTCATCTCCCTCTCTCTTCCCCTTCACTCTCTTTCTCCCTCATCTATCTCTCTTCCCTCCCGATCTCCTCTCGCCCTCTCTCTATATCTCCCTTATCAGTCTCTCTCTCTCTCTCTCCCTCTCCACCTTTCTCTCTCTATGTATTTCTTTTTACCTCCCTCTCTGTCTCCCTCCCTCTCTCCTTCTCTCTTCCACATTCTCTCTCTCTTCCTTCCTCTCTCTCCATTTCTCTCTCACCTCCCCATATCTCTCTCTTCACCCTCCAACCCTATCACTATCTCCCTCCCTCTCTCCTTCTCTTCCCCCTTCCTTCCATTGCTCATTCTTTGTCTCTCTATCTCACCCCAAAGCATACACTCTCTCTCTCCATATCTCCCTTGTTACTTGCTCTCTCTCTCTCTCTCTCTCTCTCTATGCATTTCTTCATTTTATCACCATATCTCCCTTGTCTCTCCCTCTACCTCTCGACCTCTATCACTTTATGTCTTTGTTCTTCCCTCCATATATATATCTAGAGTTAATATATATCATGATATATTAATATATCATATAATATCACAAATTGAATATCATATTAAATTTACTATTGTATTAATCCAAAGTTATTAAATTTAATAATATTAATATTAGATTTAATAATGTTTTTTATGCCATGATAACAAAAATTAAAATTAAACTACATCAAATTAATATTTTAAAATATTATAACTTTGATGTCTTTAAAGGCTTATTAGATCCATAGAATATGGCTTTTAACTTAAAAGATTCATTTTACAAATATTTAATCAAATAGGACCCGAAAAACTGCTAAAAATAGTAAACTACGCTATAATTAAGGAAACTGAAAAACTGAAAGGGATAGTTGTGGGGGTCCAGATGGGATAGGTGGGTGGCCACCAACATCCACCTGGATCAATTTTTTATTGAGAGCATTAATCAAGTGGGTAATAAACTTTTTTTCTTTTAGCTACTATGTGGTGGTATTTTAAATGTAATGATTGAGTGAAGAGTGGTGGAGATGTGTTGATAGGAGCATTTATATAATAATAAGCATAGAGTAGCTTTCATTATCATGGAGAAGTCACCAAGAGAGGTTTGGGAGAGGAGGAAATGAGTATTTTTGTTAAAGGATCTTCATCAAAGAGTTTCTCATAGTAATGAATGATCAAGAGGAGTAACAAAAGACGATCGATAATGTTAGATGGCTAATTGGGTTGTTATGCCCAGAGGATCATTTGTAAACGAATAAAAATTGAAAATATTTCTGTGCCATGGGGATTTAAGCAATAGTTTTATGAGGAATTTATGGTAGAATGTCTATTTGTGGCTTACATGCCATTAGTATATTTTTATGTAGTTGGAAAAATGTCACCTTAATAATGTTTTGAGGTAGTTATTTTGTTCACAAAAGAAATTTTTTAATGTTTATGTGTTATATTATCACCCAATGGGAGCCTCAGTTTATAGTAAGTTGATTTTTTATTCATTGTAGGAAACCATCTAATTTAGTTTATAAAATTTGATTGTTGTGTCATTTGTTTAATTCCAACCTACCGATGTTGTAGATGGAGGTCATCCAGATCATTGCTTGTATGAGAATTTCTAGTTCTATGTTTTTAATAGTGAATGGTCCTTATCCATGGGTTTGTACAACATTTTAATGGAAAACCCCTTGTGTTAATATCTTTCTTAGTTCTTTGAGTTCGAGTTAATTGTGGGATTTCCCCATTGTCTCATTATTTTGGTATCAAAGTGACCCTAATAATAGACAATAGGGTAATTCATTTAAAATAGGGAAAATAGTCTAGGAGAATCAATCTCCTATGGACAATAGTATTGTTTGAAGATAAGTTTTTGTTTCTATATCTCTACATGTGTATACTTGTAGCAATAGGGAGTTAGGATTCCTTGATGTGAATCGAAATCTGTAACTATATATAAGCCTAAAGTGTTTACATCATTTCGGTTTACAGATGGAAACTTCACTATTGAGTTAGTTTGAGAGGAACCAATTGTGATTAGAGGAGCACTAGATTGCACAATGGTGCATTACTTATACCAATGGGTAATGTACTAGATATGTAAGCCATATTTTAAACAAATTTAATAGAGTGAGTTGTTGAGAAACAAAGGATATATTTGTGAGATACATATAAATTGTAGAGAAAGAGTTCATTAGCTTTAGTAATCCTTGTTGTGGCATTAGAAAGTGATGCGGCACACTAGAGTTTGAGGACATCAAGTTGGCCCAAGGATCCATGTTGAGAACCATAGGATGTTAGAGTAATTGATACCTATTTTTGGGTGCATGTTAAAAATGGAAAATATGAAGAAGGAGAGTTTAAAAGAGGAGGAATGGATCAATTAAGAGATAAAAGTGGTTAGGAAACTAGTCAAATAGTTTTAAGAAAGGAAATAAGAAAATTAGATATCCAAGCCATAAAAAGAAGAAAATGGGAGAATTAGAAATAGGATATTTTAAGGGATCCTTAGTCATGGAAATTATTTTCTACCTATAAGAAGGGGAAGTGTTTGAGCAAGAGTGCATAAAAACCAAGGATGCATTTGTTTCTCAAAGCATGCAAGAAAAGGATAGAAGGATTAACCATCTAGAGACTTGCATGAATGTATGATGAATGTTAAAAGGAGAGTGATGCTAGAAATTGCATTCCAAAAAAGGTTGAAAAGACTTGTTGAACAATATTGGAGAAGATAAAATATTGTAGTTGTAGACTTCTTGGAGGAGGAGATTATAGAGAATATAGCTATTTAAGATTAGTAAAATTTGCAAGTTGCAAAAACTAAATGCCTAGCAGTAGTTGGGAATGTGATTCATCTCTTGTATATGCAAGAAAAATACTTCATTCACAACATAGAAAAAAATGGACCATCATGGGGAATATTTCCTTAGAAAATGAAGTAAATCTTTACTTAGGTTTGGTAAGATTTGACTTCACACAATGGAGATTGGTTGCTAAAAAATAAAATTGGAGGTAAAGATTGTAGAGGAAAATGTGTTGGCACTTCATGTAGTTGTAACATTATCCGAAGTGAATTAGGATATCTCAAGATTTACCAAATCATATGAATAATATATTAAGATAGTGAAATATTTGATGTGGATGCTTGGAGTGCATGAATGGGACATTCTCAAGAGTGATTCATGGTTTAACAGCTGGATAAAGTGGAGGAAAATAGAGTGAAATGACTCTTAATCTAGTGATTCATAATTTATAAGACAAGGGGGAGTATGATGCAAAGCATCCATCAACCTTGACCCATGTCCCAACAATTCTAGAAGCTTGAATGTGCACACACATGCAGTTTGAAAAGGGCACTCGCTCCTAATTTTGACTCAAAGTTTGCATTGAGTTTTGTTAGGATCAGTTTAAATCAACTTGGTAACAAACATTTAATCGTTTATTTACTATGTGGGGGTATTCTAAGAGAAACAACTAAGTGTAAGAGGGGGGAAGATATGCTCAAAGGATCACTTTGTAGAAGAATAAGTTCAAAGGAGATTTCTACGAGAAGTAACTCAAAGAGATTCATGAGAGGAGGCAAAAAGGAAGTGTGTTAAAGGATCTATGAGAAAGAGGTTTCTTCAATGATTTGAACACTAAAGAGGAGTAAAAGAGCATATGTATGAATGTAGTAAAGGAAACTAGGTAATTATGCTCGCAAGAGAATCTATTAAATAATAATATTTAAAATGCTTTCTATGCCAAGGGTATTTGAATGTTTGATATACAAGGAATTTGTGGCAGAATATCAATTTGTGGCTTACATGCCATTAGAGTATTTTTTTGTAGTTGAGAATAGTCTTAATAGAAAAATACATGCCATAGAAAACGTGACCAATCAAGCTCCAAGAAGAGGATAAATGGGGGCTGCAAATTATTATATATTGTAGACATCATTTGACCATCACAAGTGGGATAAGTAAAGGCTATAAATGATCTGATTTGAGAGCTAGGGAGATAGTTAAGGGTTCAATCGATGTGAGACTTAACGGAAAATAATTCATGGATTTTAAGAATTGATGGAATCAATTGTTGGATTGTGTGAAATTGTTCATTAATGCTCTTCATTGATATTCTACATTTTTTATTATGTTGGTTACAAATGTATTCTACATTAATAAAATATGTAGAGTAGATTTACTTGATTAGTCATTTTTAACACATCTAATTGCAGCACTATATATATATATATATATATATATATATATATATATATATATATATATATATGTATGTATGTATGTATGTATGTATGTATGTATGTATGTATGTATGTATATGTATATGTATATGTATATGTATATGTATATGTATATGTATATGTACATGTACATGTACATGTACATGTACATGTACATGTACATATACATATATACATATATACATATATATATCTATATATATATATATATCTATCTATATATATATATATATATATATATATATATATATATATATATATATATATATATATATAGATATATATGTCAAATGTTAGTTTGATTTTATTGTCCCAAGAGGCTCTTTACAAGCCAATATAGGTGAGATGTTGTTTTGTAATATGTTGTAGTGGCTACAACCACCCTCCAAAATTTTTCCTTTGTTTTGTTTTGGAGCCTCCCTCCTCAAAACCTTAGCAGCATGTCTTGCACTGCTTAGGCACTTGTGTCTTTAGTTGAAGTTATCATTCACTATGCAGCTTGTGTTCGCTAACTTGTTTTTCTAACCAACAACAAGCTGAACCTATAACTTGGTTCACATTTGTTTCTTGGGTTGTCTTGGAAAACTGCGCAATACTAGAGGGAAACCTACCTTGCTCTCAAGAATTGCACAGAGCAGCCCGGTAGTCATCCTTGCTCTCCATAAATGTGTGGAGCAATCCAGAAAACAACCTTGCTTAGAGAAATTGTGCAGAACATCCAGAAATTGGGCTTTGGCTTAGGAATTGTGCATGCCTAGCTGGAAGTTTGTCTTTAGCTGGGAAATTGTGTAAAGCATGAGAGACAGTCAGAGCCACTCAGCCTAGGAATTGTGCAAAAGCATTCCTTCGGGTGTTGTCCATTGCATGTGCTGGTAGGTTTCTCGATTCCCTCTAGAACTACACAATTATTCCTTGCATGCATGGCAGCCTTTCTCGAAAAGGAAAAAGCAAAAAAGCATCCCTTAAAAATATGGATCTATTGTTAGCACTGGGCGTTATATGCAAATTGATTTTAGAAACTGCCCACCACGTGTTTTTTTTCCTATATTTGTGGCATTCACGTCATAAAATCTAAATCTACCAAATATATTTAAACGATGCCCTAGAGCTCATTGTACACATTAGATCTTGGAGATCTAGCATTCCCCAAGGCATCTAGGAATCTTCGGCATATTTAGCGCAACTTTTCTGGGTAAGTTTTTCTTTTCAAGTCTTTTTCTACTTTTTCTGTCACTTTTATTTCCTTGCCTTGTGTGAGTGTTGTTTTGCATGTTTTATTGAATGACTCTGGCATTTTAATTTGTTTTAACTTGTAGAAGTGTTGTTTCAAGCTTTCATTTTTTTATTAAGCATCGCCTGCATAACATGATCGATCCTTGATGTGCATTATTTTTTTAAACTGACATTTTCTTGTCGTGAGTATCCACTCTGTCTTCAGGTACATCAGTTGTTGAGCAATCTCTCAGCAGTACATGCATCATGGTTTCCAAGAGAGTTGAATCAAAGGAAACTGTAGAGAGCAGCATAGGAGATGTGGTTGAACAGGTGCCAATAAACTCGCCCATTTATTTAGATACATAGTTGTTCGTAGAGAAGGATATGAAGATCACATGGAAAGAAATAAAGGACATATGTGCAGGCATTTTCAAGGAAGATCTGGAAGATCGACAAGTCTATGTCAACATTCACATTAAGTCAGGCTTATACATGGTTGCATGTAGGTACCCCACCTTCACATGCATGGATATCATTCACTAGGTTGTCTCACATACTGATCCCGAGATGATGACACTAAGCAACACTAGTGGAACACAGCTTGTCACCTTCAGGATGAAAAACTACCACAATATGTATCACTTGTCATAGCTTGTGAACTACATGAATGCATTGTTCTTCATTCCCAACAACAATGTGAACCCAAGATATATCTTGAAGCATTGGATAAAAGAGCCATCAAAGTTCAGGATGACACCCAACCAAGTCTATAAGATGAAGTCACTTAGGAATTCTTACCAAATCCTAGTCATCTTTGCATGTCACTTGTATGGCCAAGAGAGCACGAATACCTTCCCTCAGATCTAAGTTTTTATGTTGGATTAGTTGGAAAATGAAGGAAGGCCTTTCAACTAGTTAGAAATGTTGGATCTTTAGCTAAATTGCATGTGTCAAATTCCTAGAATCCACTTAAGGATGGACAAGCAAGATTCTATATGTATGTGTACCTACTTGATGCAATCTGTGCTCAACAACAGTTTCCTGGCATGGGTTGGACATGGACACCATTAGAGGAAGCTATGAATGTTTATTGCAAGTTGCTCTCTGAGTGAAGCTACTGAGGAGTCATCACCCCATTGCACAGGATGATATCTGAATAAGATCCATCTTGCATGTCTTAGGAAGTAATGCAGACATTACTTAACATTGCAGATTGGTATGCCTCACCCAGTGGCACCTTCATCAGGATGTTCAACATGGAGAAGCCTCTACATGAGCTACCAAGGTTTTCCACGGACAAGTTGGTCATGCAAGAGGTTTCATACCACATCTCCACGGGGTTATCAGCAGGACTGCACAGGAGGAAGAAGGTACCATGGCCCACTCTTCCTTTTTGGATTGGGTTGTATGAGATCTGTACCCTAAAAGATGTAGATGTTGAGACTGAGGACTTGAAGAAGTTTGGGTTCGGCACCAAGAGCTTCAATCTATATGATCTGCATTGCATATGCAAGAACCACTGTGTGAAGGTGTACTACCCATGGATCCACAAGGTATGTCATTAGCTAGAGGAATATCCTTGGAGGTATTGCTACAACTCCTCTAGGCTCAATGAACCAGTTAGCATAGCAGTAGAATGGAAAGAAACACTCCAGGTAGCAACACCACAGGAAGAGACAACAAAAAAATCAACGAGCATCAATCCGGTGTAAGACAAAGGCAAGAGGGAGAATTTCGAGAGCACAGAGGCTAAGAAAATCTACACGTTTAAAGAAGATCCACTTGTTGAGAGAGTATCTTTAGAGATAGATTCAAAGAGGTGACAACGTGACAAGAGAGTAGCATAGAGAAAGAGGGAGAAGAAAATATTGGAAGAAACAAAGAGGAAGTTGTGGGAGATGGATAAGAAGCTAAAAGAAGAACAAGAGCTCAGGAGGAGAGAGAATGAAGAAAGGAAGAAACATGAATAGGAAGAAGAAAAGGCACACTGATAGAGAAAACTGCACAGATATAGGTTGAGACAGCAGAGCAGCCAGCAAATGAAGAAAATGGTGAGCAGGTGCAGGTTCAGGAACTTTCTTAGCAAGTTAAGTAGTTGGTTGAGGTAACATACATGGAGACAGAACAAGATCTAGAGGACCAAGACATTGATCTCATACTGAGGGCATCTGAGATTGCACACTAGTATCCATCACCTCCACAACCACAACCAGTGTTGAGCGGGCAAGTATAAGTTGTCCTCCTTGATTATGATTTGGAGATGGATGTGTACAATCCGAAATTTGACGAGTCACAGTAGAAGATTGTACAGGAACAAAGAAAGGGTTATTGTACCAGATGTTAGAAGACACCCAGTTGCCATGGCTAAGGCTTCTAAGGCTTATGCAGAAGCCATGAGTTCAATGATCAAGTTCTTGATAGCAGAGAATGATCGAATGACAAAGGACTTGCAAGAGGCCAGGAAGATAACAGAGCAGTCTACAGGGTCCGCCATGGCAGAGATGAAGAAAGCAATAGTGGCAGAGATTTTATTTTTAGAGGCCACCTTGCAAAAAATGCATAGAATATTTGTCACCATGCACAAAGAGGTTGTCCATCTCTACAGTTTTTAATAGCAGTGCGTGCAGACAACCTAAACTCTCAAGGACATTCACACTGTTATTGTGCACATGCAAGAATGGACAATGAGGTATAAAGGAACCCCTCTTTAATTGCACAAGAGGATGAAGCCAGTGGCTAAGTTAGACAAAGCATGGATTCAGATGTTGATCTAGAACTATGAGCAACTCCCTCCAGTCATCACTAGCATTGAGGCTTGCTATGTACGGTTGTTCAAGAGTGTTGATGTCATAGTATGAATGCACAATATCCGTTCCATCGGAACCCTCACCCAGGCCATGAGGAAGAACCATGTCATGCTCGATGTCGACAAGTACATAGAGCAGTTGATGCGCAAAGCCACCAATGATGACTTGCAACTCACCGTAGAGAACATGCAAAGGTACATGGGACACACTCAAGACAATGTTGGGCATGCTTCAGGATGAGCTAGAAAAAGGTTCCACAACCATAAACCCAAAATCCATGGAGGCAAGAGTCTTCTTCGACAAAGATGTCATCAAATAGTACAGGGACACAATAGCGCAGTACCGAGTTTGGTATAAGTTTTCCACCAAAGATCACTGCGAGGAGGTTACCAAGTTGGTATTTCCACAAGACCCCAAATGATGTTGTTTTTCTTTTCAGGTTGTTGCAAACCTATTTTTATCCCACATGGGTATATGTGGAAATTGTATTATTTTAAATATGTTGTAAGTGAAATTCCAAGTGTCATTAGTGGAATGTGGACAATCACTATTGTAATGTGAAGATTCATGAGGGTAGTCCAAGAGTTAAAGGGGAATGTCAAGGTTCACCCCACCCTTTAATATATATAGAGCCTCATAACTCATAGTACAAGCTTTTGGGAGCCAATCTTTTGGCTAGGCATTGCTTAGAGAAGGTTTGGAGAGTATTGTAATCAGCCTTGACTTCTCCACAATGTAGAGAAAGTACATCTCTTCGGAGGAGCAGGCAGTGTTGACTATAATGTTCCACTATTGGGGTTCGTGGTTGTCAGTGGTGTATGTATGGATGGAACTTTCACTTAATATATATAACAAATCCAGCATGTTTCATGCATATGTTGTTGGACTATTCTGGTTGATTTAGCAATGTATTGTATTTAACTTACACATTCGTGTATAGACTATTTTTTATATGATTGTATGAATCTTGTTGGAGACATGTTGTTGGTTTATCTCGTCACTTTGGATTGTGGACTATTCTGCTTTCCAGCTTGTGATGTCATTCAGTGCGTGTGTTCCTTTAAGTTTTCATACTATTACAGGCTTCTAAGGGACATACTTCCTTTTCCCCTCCATGTGTTAGAACTCCTATGCATCTCACTTGACTTCCTGCAATATCACACACTTGCTTCCAACAAAGATATCACACTTACGTTTGTGCACTATCACAATCAAGGCATTTCTCTATTACCCACTTCTGGGACTCCTACCCCAAATGGTCTGAGGTCTAGCTGGGACTTCTTACCAGGGAGATCCCCTGACATGTTGGTGGGTCTAGCACCATCAACATAATATTACATTAAAAAAATATAAAATAATACATACATTAACAAATTAAAAAATAGTATTAGCAAACACAAATATTTTAATGTCACCTATAAACAAAATACTTTAATTTCCACCTTATTTCTACATCGACTTTATATATCGAGAGATAACATAATTTAAAGAAAAGAAAAGAAAATCTAATTTTCTTTATAATTGCATTCATTTTGTGTTTATTTAGCCCAAGGGAAACCAAGAAGTTAAGTATTCTTGGGGACTTGGCAAGAGGACAAAAAATTTGGCTGAAATGTATGGGCTTCTTCTTGGGCTTTACTTGGATAAAGAAAGGGAAATCTCCAAGATAGTAATCTTTGGAGATTCCCTTCTCACCATTCATCATTTACAAAGAGGTTCTCTTCCTAAGAATAATCACCTCAACCTTCTTCTCCACAAAATTCAAAGTATCCTGGACTATTTTCATCACAAGACTTTCTATCACACCTTGAGAAGTCAAAATAAGGACATAGACTCACTAGAAAATTAGGCTTGTTTTCTAGAGGAAAGATAAGTTGTCATTAATCATGTGTTAGGATGGGAATCTATTCCAAGGTTTATTTCTCCTATATTTCTACTCATTTTATAATCTTCAAAGCCTATCTGTATGTTAAAAAGGGAAAGGAAAACGACGAGGGAATCAATGTAAACATCCTTAATTCCCCGCCTCCCCTCACATTGGCAATTAGATGGTTTATGAATTGTTTTATGGTCCAATCTATACTCATGTGGTGGCGAATGAAGGGAGAGATTTCCATGCATGTCCCTACCCCTCACAACCCTCACATGTGGCAAGTTCATTCTTTGGATAGTTCTACAAAGTGCTTTTTCCCCATCATACCAATTTTATTGATGGCTTCATGGTGGTGGGTGTTCATATAATTTAATATTAAAGAGATCCCTCTTGCATGCGAATTATTTGGTCTTGCGATTAAATTTATGGACTATGTTAAGGAGATATGTTTCCAGGTTATAAGAATCCTATGCTTTCCTGAGGGATGAGATAAATTTTATTTTTGTTAAAGGGTAATTAATTTTGGGAGGCTTCCTTAGCCAATTATGGTAATTTCCAAGATGATGAAGTTGTTAGCGAGAAATGCTAGTTCTATTTCATGACTAGTGACTTGAATTCCAAGGCTAGATCTCGGGCCCTATGGATTCCTATGCTCAATTTTCAAAATAAAAATATTTTATGCTTGGGTAGGAGATTTGAGTTCTCATTCTCTTATTCATCTTTGGTCTCTCAGGAGGTTCAGAGGGGGTGGGTGGAAATTCTAGGGTCCTTCATGGCAGTGCAGTTGTCCTATCTGGAGAGTTATGGACACCTCTACATATTCACATACCTTTAGTCCTCCATACTCTAAGAAGTGGTAGTTTCAGGCTTCACGAGAGTCTCCAAGTTAAATTTGGCTCACTTGTTCTTTAAAGGTACTTCTCCATTTATTTTCATGCTAACTTAGATGTATAATTTTTCTTGGACAATATTTTCTCTTCACATTTATCCCCCTTCTCTCCTTCCTGTTTGTTGAATTTCTTGTTCCCTGAGCATGTCAATCGTCCCCCCTTGTTATCAAACTCTCTCGGTGCTCTGTTTCCTATTGGCCTCTTATCTCCTTCTTACTCCCTTGGTTCAAGCTTCGATCTTATTTGTTTCTTGGTTCTCCTTGGTCTTTATCTCCCCTCCTCTAGCAAGTCTCTTATGGTGAATAGCCCAAACCTTACAATCGTTTTAGGTGGCATCCATGTATGTAGTTAGTGTCAGCACCACCCTATCTATAATAAAGTTTAGTATCTATACCTCCAATGGGAAATCATAATAAATAGAACTCATTGATCTTTTTTCCTAATGAATTACAAATGATCAAATCCCAAGTGAATCATTAGGAAGATGAAATCAACACCTTGCATTACCAATAAGCAGAGCTACAATTGCAGCGGGAAATCGATGAAAAACACAATACAAGAAGGAGTTCTTTTAGATGCCAAACTTTAAAATTGATAATTGATCTTAACATGCCTCTAGCTGATGACCCCCATCTGGAGCTATGATATCATATTGTAAAGTCATATTTTTGTCTGGACAACTTTGTAGAGAATATATTTGTTGTTTAATATGGAGTCGACATATAACATTTAAAAAAACTAAAAATAAAAACAAAAATTCTATGTATATATATATATATAAACAGAAAGAACCTATTTATATTGTATATAAAAAAATTTGAATTATTTTTTAGTGATTTAAACATTTTATTAGTGTGTCCCTTCTCTTTTTTCAAAGTTTGGTAGGACTACATCTTCATCATGTCTAATATATCACCCCGATCAAGGTGGGGAATTGACCCAATGACTTCACATCAAAGAGTGCCTTAACAGAGCACATGATCACCGTCTATCCAAAACCCCATGGACTTTATTTGTGTGTCTTTCAAAAAGACAGATGTATAATTATTTATGGAACACATGGCATATATATATATATATATATATATATATATATATTAGATCTATGCGTCAAGTATGGAGAGATCTCTTTAGGTACAAAGTTTTCTTTAAATTTTGCTTTCTAAAAATAAGTTGAGCCTTAAGGAATTTGATTTTTCTTGACACTTATAAATATAAAATTAATTCTAATAAAAAATAAATACTTAATTGAGATAATTAAAAATTATTTTAAAACTATATATTAAAAATATACCTTTATCTAATATAATGAAATATAGATGAGTAATTTACTATATGTTAATGTCATAATATATACAACTATAAACAAAAATATATAACCATAATGGAATGATGAATTAGAACTGATCACAAGGTAATGGTTCTTAATTTCACGGTAGTGAAAGGCTTGCAAGCTAATATGAATATAAGAATTTGTTAAAACAAAAAATATATAATGAGTTTTTTTTTCAAAGCCTTATTTTAATGTGTTGAAAAGAAGTTAATGATAAACAAGAATCGTTGCAAGGTCGCAAGCCTCTACCTTGAGCGGGGCTGAAGAAAAGATGTAGCCACAAAATAATTTAGTGACTTTGTTAAAGCGATGTGTTATACATCACTCTAGAGCTACAAGTCCCTTCCTTGAGCGGGGCTAAAGAAAAGATGTAGCTACCAAATAGCTTAGTGACTTTGTTAAAGGCATGCATTATACATCACTCTAGAGCTACAAGAACTGTACCTTAATAATTTTTGGACGAGATCGAAATGAAGAACTTAATAGGTCAATTTTTAGTCGTTGTCTCCAGGTAGAAGGTTTGGAAATGAGTTTATGAGCAATGAAACAAAGAAATATTAGGCTCACTTGAATGACTAGAATAGATCCTGGCTAACTCCTTAAAGATCTGGGAATAATTAGAATTGACTGACATTTGTGATTTGGTATTATTTGTCAAGATAAAAGAAAGATGGGGTTGAGAGACTTTTAGTATTGGCTCATTTCCAAAGTGGGAAAGCAATTGTGATCACACGTATGCTACTACACTAAGTGAGATGAATGTTTTTGAAACTTTTAACCCCGTACAAAAATTACTTGCATACGAATTTTAAAAGCAGGAAATAAATAATGGTGAGAGAAGAAAACATAAAACAGATTTAAACATAGATTTTCCCTTAGATCCCAAAACCTGGCCTATTAGATTGATTTTTCATTATTTTCCTTTCAATGTTACAATACATATATATACATGGCAAATCTTCCATAAACCCCAATCCATTAACCCTGTATTAGAACATAATCATAGTTCCCTTGACCGGATCTATAAAATACCATGGACAAAAAACCATCATGCCCAAAACCATGTGTGAAATTCATGCACAAAACCATAGGTAGGTCCGCCCACCTAATATAGGGTCCAAAAAAAATTCCCAAGACACTGCCACCCCCTTCCTTGCCCCCCAACAGGGGGGACAACTGCACCCCCTGTTGTGCTTGATGCAACATACAAGTGGGTTTTTCGCCCCCCAATGCGTGAAGTAGTCATGGAAAGAATATAACACACACCCAACATTCTCCCACTTGTTGTTTTCGTTCCACAGGAGAGCTTAGTCATTGATCCAACCCTGCAACGCCCATTATTTCTCTACACCAAGATAACTTTTCAATGCTCATAAACTTTGTCAATACATCTACAATATTCTTCAAAGTTTCCACCTTTACCAGCGACACCTTTTTCTCCTCAACCATATCCCTCACAAATTTACCGAACATCAATGTACTTTGTCTTTGTATTATAAGCAAGGTTTTTTGCCAAGAAATTTGCACTGTGGTTGTCACAATCTATCCTTATAGCTCGTTGTATTAACCCAATACTTGAACACAATCTCTACAACCAAATAGATTCCTTGCTTGCATGAGTGGCTACCATGTATTCTGCCTCTGTAGTTGAAAGTAACATTACAGATTATCTTTTACTCATCCAACTGACTGCACCTCCAAATAGGTTAAACACATACCCACTTGTAGATCTACTATGATCCAGATCTCTAGCCCAGTATGCATCAAAAACTCCACATATGTCCAAAACTTTGTCAATTCATGGTCTTCCTTGGTAGCACAAACCATAATCACTAGTTCCACACAAATACCTGAAAAATCGTTTCATTGATATCCAATGCTCCTTCCCTGGTTTTGACATCAACCTGCTCAATACTCCCACTGCATGTGCAATGTCTGGTCTAGTACAGAAAATTTGCATACATCAGGCTATCGACTTCACTTACATATGTAACACGAGACATGGCCTCTTCCTCTTCTTGTGTCATGCGACACTCTTCAATAGATAACTTTACACCTATAGGAATATGAACATTCATTGGTTTACTATCATGCATATTAAACCTCTGTAGTATTATCTTGACATACTTCCTCTGGTTTAACCAGAGCTTCTTCTTTATCCGATCTTGTTTAATTTCCATGCCCAAAATATAGTTTACAACACCAAGATCTTTCATGTCAAATTTAGAGGACAATGGGCCTTCAAATCCTGGATAATTTTTTTGTCATTTCCAACCAGCAACATATCATCCACATACAAGACGAAATAAATAACATGGCCACCAATTAATTTAAAATAATCACAATGATTTGCTTCGCTTATGGTGAAGCCAAGTCCCTGTATATATGTATCAAATTTCTGATACCACATCCTTGGTGACTGTTTTAACCCATACAGAGATTTTTTCTAACCTGCATACCAGTTCTCTCTTACCCTTCACCACAAATACTTCAAGTTGCTTCATGTAGATCTCTTCTTCCATATCTCCATGAAGAAATGTTGTCTTGACATCCATGTGTTCTACCTCAAAATAAAAAGCAGCAGCAACATATAAATGTAATCTAATAGAAGCTATCTTGGAAATAGAAGAAAAAATATCACCAAAATCAATTCCTGGCACCCGGGAATAGCCTTTTGCTACCAACCAAGCTTTGTATTTCTCCACCTTTCCTTCTGCATTCATCTTCTTCTTAAACACCCATTTTCTTCCAATGGGTTTCCTTCCAGCCAACAACTCCACTAGATTCAAAGCCTCATTTTTGTGCAAAGATGCCATTTCATCAACCATGGCCTCTTTCCAGAGTTTTCCATCCTCTGAATCTATGACCTCCTTGACAATTCTGGAATCATCATCAGTAATAGATAAATCAAAATTTGAACAAAAAGCAGATGGACTATATATTTCTAGTTGCCTTCTTTCTCAGACTGATCCTCTCATAGCTAGATTTTGTGGCTCCTCATCTTCTGATTCATCTTATGACGCAGAGTCTGATTCTTCCTCCTTTATCTCAAACTATATCTTCTCAGGTTTCTTTGGTAGGACTTGATGTTTAATAAAATCTTTACCTCTCTAAACACCACATCGTGGTTGTACACAACCTTTCTTGTTTCAAGATTACAAATCTTATAACCTTTTAAACCATCCTTATACCCAACAAAGATGCACCTTTCATATTTACTATCCAACGTGGTTCTTTTCTCCTTTGGAACATGCACATATGAATCACATCCAAATACCCTCAGATCTAAAAGAGAAGGTTTCTTACCAGTCCATACCTCTTGTGGAGTCTTATCCTCCAATGTTGATGAAGGTGATCTATTGACCAGGTAACATGCAGTCTCCACCACCTCTGCCCAGAATTCGTGTCCTAACCCGGCATCACTGAGCATGCTTCTTGCCTTATCCATCAACATCTTGTTCATTCTTTCTGCAACTCCATTTTTTTGAGGTGTGTATGGAGCAGTGTTCTGCCCTGATATACCACACCTCTTATAGAACTTTTCAAATTCCTTCTTGTAAAACTCTCCATCATTATCTGTCCTCAACACCTTTATATTGTTCTCTGTCTGATTTTCCACCAGAGCCTTAAATTTTTTAAACATGTCAAAGACTTCAAATTTATTTATGAGGAAATACATCCATGTATTCCTTGAGAAGTCATCTATAAATGATACATAGTACTCAAACTTACCTAATGATGGAACCGGCACAAGTCCAAACACATCATTGTGCACAAGCTCTAATATATGTTTCACTGTCTTAACACCAGAGGGAAAACTCACCAGATTCTTCTTCCCATATACACAATTTTCACAAAAATCAAAATCCAGAGAGAAATTAGACATACCTTTTACCATACCATTACCATGAAGTATTCGAAGGCCCTTCTCTCCAATATGTCCAAGCCTTTGATGCCATAGCATGGTCTTTTCTCTAGAGACCACTAGATTTTCTTTTCCAGTTTCAAGAACCACTAAACTATTGCAACCATTAATAATAGTGTTACCCTGAATCTTGTAAAGAGTGCCAATTTGAACTCCCCGCATCAATTCTAGTGCTCCTCAAACCATATTACATGTATCTTTATCGAACACTATTTTTACACCTGCATCATCCTGTTTTCTTACAGAAATAAGATTTTTGGTCAATGCACGAATATGCAAAACACCTGGAATTGTTATAATCCTTCCACCTTGCAACCTCAACTTGACTTTTCCACAACCGATGATTCTAGTATTCCTGTCATCCTCTAAGAAGACATCACCATTATCATCTTTCTCATACTCGCAAAAGACTCTTTATGGGGAGTGAAGTGAAAGGATGCACCCAAGTAAATCAATCATGCTTCATGATCTACATGTGTACTTGAAAAAGAATCCAAGTACACATCGCCGCCTTCATCTGAGGTGGCTTTTACCTCTATAGAAGAAGCATCATTAGATCCCCTTCCTTTCTCAGGAGAATTAGATTTATAGTCCATTTTGAAGTGCCCTTCCTTTCCTTATTTCCAGTACACCTTTACAAGTTTTCTAGGAGATTTAGATCTCCCTCTAGATTTAGATCTCCCACTCGAGGACTTATTTTTGTTTCTGTTCTAGGACCGTCCTCTTACAAACAAAGCATCACCATTTTAGCCCTCCATATTTTTCCATCTCATCTCCTCCAACAATAAGGATGAGACTATTTCATCAAATTGCAAGGCAGTTGCATTGCTACGTATTGCAACAACCAAACTATCCTACGAATCTGGTAGAGAGCACAACAAACTGATCCACTTATCTTCATATGAAATTTTAATATCAACAGATAATAACTGGCCTACCACAATATTAAAGGCATTCAAATGCTCTTTCACTGAATATCCATTTTTCATCCTCAGTTTATACAACCTTTTCTGTAGGAGGATTTTATTAACTAGAGACTTAGATTGCTACAAAGTCCCTAACTTGTCCCACAAAGCCTTCACTGAAGCTTCCCCTGATACATTCAACAATACTAAATCTGAGGTACACAATCGTATTGTGTTCTTCAACTTCTGATCCAACTTCGCCCAGTCTTCACCTGATATTGTCACTAGTTTAATACCTAGATCTACCGTGATTCACTGATATTTATCCACTAGCAGATCCTCCATCTTGAATTTCGACAACTAAAAACTCTGACCATTAAATTTCTTGATCTCTATCTTTCCACTGCTCGTCATCTTATTTCACCACAAAAAATGATCCTGCAGATCTCCCACTGAACAGGGTCTACCACAGGCCTGAGAAAAACCCCTCAGCAGCAAAGGCATCCCCTTGAAGCCAAAACAACTATGATACCAAATGAAAGTTCTAACCTTGTACAAAAATTACTTGCATACAAATTATAAAAACATAAAATAAACAATGGCAAGATCATAAAACATATATACGCATAAATTTTCCCATAGATCCCAAAAGTGTGACTACTAGATTGATTTTTCATTATTTTCCTTTCAATGTTACAATACATATATATACATGCTGAAGCATCCATTAACCCCAATCCATTAACCCTGGATTAGAACATAACCATAGTTCCCTTGACTGGATCTACAAAATACCATGGATAGAAAAGCATTATGCCCAAACCCATGTGTGAAATCCATGCACAAAACCATAGATAGGTCTGCCCACCTAATATAAGGTCAAAAAAATAAATTTCCATGGCACTACTGCCCCCCTGTTGCTCCCAGCGCAACATACAAGCAGGGCTCTTGCCCCCCCTATGAACCCCCCATACATGGGGTAGTCATGGAAAGAATATAACACACCCAACAGTTCTCATCAATGGCTTGGGGAACAATATCAATAATGAACAGTAATATAAGGTTTGATGTCTAGGGAAGTCTTATATGGGTTCTTTCTAGAGAACCAGTTGTTATGATTAATGAATATCTATAGGTTCAACGAAGTTGTGAAACGACATCTCCTTCACAAAGCCTAGCAGTTATGATGATGTCAGAGCCAAATGGAATGGATGAAGTCTCACAAGTGGTGAAGGAAATTAGCGAACAACATATGATATTGGTATTTTTCTTGCGAAGATCAAATTGAGACCAATGGAAATTGGGGAATACATGGGAAAGTGTGGACAGACAATGGTTGGACAAAATATGATAGGCTGGAGAGTATGTATGGCATCGATTGAATTAAAGCGGTGGCCCAAATGTTGTCAAAATTGCAATGATTCAAGATGATAATGTTGTTTTGTTTCGAAATATATTGAAATGGTTCAAGATGATAATGTTGTTTTGTTTCCAAATATATTGGATTGGAGTCGTGTAGAAGGAGGTGTCCGGAGCCAACAAATTATATGGAGCGGGAATTTTGAAAATTTTCAAAGGATGTTGCAAGCATGGGAGGAAAATAGCGATATTCGTAAATCTATGAAAATTGTTCGGGAAAATTTTGATCTTTATCTTGAGTTGAGAAAGAAACATATTACACGACATTGAACCTTCTAAAAACATTTTTCCCTTTGAGGAGCCCAGTGAAAGTGATCAGTTATTATGTGCAATCTGTCATGAAGTGATTTCCACTTATGAATCTACAACAGAATTGCGTTGTAATCATAGTTTCCATAGAGGTTGTATCTTTAAGTTTTTTTTACGTCGAATTTTGTCTCCGCTACGCAGAGATGAGTTGGAGTAACTATCTTTGGTAAGGGAAAATCGTTGTTCATCGGCTTTATTCCTCCATCTTATTAACTGTTCATTTTACAATTTTGTGCTTGTAGTATAATTGTCGTAAGATAACATTCTTTCAGGGATTAATAATTTCGGTTCTTTTCATGCTATATGATTATTACAATGTCATGTAAGTGTTCACATTACCTTTTAATGCTATAAAAAGCAAAGGAACTTTCATTAAGTTGTGTAACGAAAATTTTACACAATAAATTCTGTAAATGGTTTAAAACTATTATAAATTTGATTATTTTTACATAAAGTTGTTAAATATTTTAGAATTTATATATCAAGGATTAAAAAAATCGATGTAAAAACAATATTTATAATTTAAGAACTAATGAAATTCACAAAATATTAATTTTTATAGAAATATAACTAAATATTTTATAGTTTATAAATTAAAAGATAACAAAATTTGCTTTATTTTTTTTAAATAATAACATTTTTATTATATAAAAGTAAAGGGACTTAAAATATATACAGACTTCTATTCTTGCAAAGAAGCAATAAATATTTGTAAACATACAAACATATTCACAATGTTGAAGAACATTGCCCAAGGTTTAAACAAAATGCCACACACTTTAATGAGTAAGCACATTACAGAGTGGGTCCATTTCTTGGCCACTTGCCCACATTAACTTATTATCCATCATGCACGTTTTCGTAAGTCATATGAACTGTTGTTACTCCGTAGAAACTATCATAATGGGAGGATCTGCAGTGAGGCGCGAACCTGAATACCTTGTGGAATTTAGTATCTTGAAATATACCAAATTTTCCAAAATGCAGGATGGATGGTGTATTTTGAAATTCTAAGGGGATTTGACGTTGGGATTTGATGCTACTATAGCGAAGACTCCACTGCTCAAAATTTGTAGGAGTCTGTCTCAATAGTTCATGGGTTGTTGATACCAACGGTCTTCATTGGATGGCCTCATAGTTGCGATGTCATCTAGTCACAATTGTATCTCGAACATAGCTTCCTTGATATGTTAGGAATTAAGTGTACAATACATGATCAAACTATAAAAGTAGTAAGAAAAAACAAATATGGTTATACAAGAGTTATCTATTTGAACAAAGTAGTTATCTATTTGAATTAATGAGAATTGATAAAGTGTTCCTAGTTGAACATGGGTTTCTAATTAACACCAACTAGGTTTTTGATTAACACCAACTTCAAAAAAAAATCATCCCTATGTTGTAGCGGCTACAACCACCCTCCAAAATTTTTCCTTAGCTTTGTTTTGGAGCCTCCCTACAACCTTTCACAACACCTTGTCTTGTTGTGTCAAGTACACAAGCTTCAGTGATTTTCTTGCACAAAGACAACCTGTCGATCAAAGCTTGATGCATTTCCTCACAGGTTGTCCATATGGACTTGGTCAACTGCAGGCTGAGCAGCTCCCCAAGAAATTGTGCAATTCTGGAGGGCAACTAGCCTTCCCTCAAGAAATTATGCAATTCAATCTGGCAACCTACTGGGCTCTAGAATTGTGCAATCTTGCCAGTCAGGCTTCACCCAGAAAACTACGCAATCCTTCCCAGCAGGCCTGCTCAGCCGAGGAATTATGCAATCTTGGGCAACAGTCAGCTATTCTACCCATAAATTGCGCAAATATCCTGGGCAGCCAGCCTAGCTCCCATCCATAAATGTGCATTTTCTCCCAGCAGTTGAGCAGCCTCATGCATGTGCAATTGGATTGACCAGTTCCACCTGGGACCAAGGAAACTTGACTTGCATGCATGGCTTGCTTTTCCTTGAATAGCAAAAGGAAACATGCAAAAATCATCACATGATTCAAGGAGCTATTTTTAGTTACAGGAGGTTACATGCAAAGTTTATTTTAGAAACTTTCCTCCAAGTGTCGCTTTTTCCTAGATTTGTGGGATGTGCTTCATGAGCTCAAACTTATGCATTCGATGCATCATATCTCATTCTTTCACATCGATCTTGGAGCTATGACATCCCACAGCACATCCAAGACTCTTCGACACATCCGGCTCAACTATTCATGGGTAAGTGGTCTCAACTTGTCTTTTTCAGCATTTATGTCGCTTTTTATGTTTTTGCTTGTGTGAGTGTTATTTGCTTGCTTTATTTGAACGTTTGTTGTCGTTTACATGCATAATAGCTTTTACTAGCATCGTTTTAGTTTTCATTGTTATCTCGTTGTTGTCGCATGAATGAAATTGTTTTGCACAAGTGGTCGCTGATTCAGTGACTCGTTTCACTCACATGCATGTTATTTTTTTTATGAATATTGCATCCAATGTTTGCATGCACAATCAATCACTTATGCTTTCACTTAGTATCACCATGCATTCACTTTCAGATTTGATTTTATCTTCTTGTTGGCAGGTCTGGACAGCCTTGGCCCGGACTCTGCCTTACCGAGACAACATTGCACAATCTAAATAAGGAAGGCTTTGTCTTCCTCTTCATAAATGCACAGTTCTGCCCGGGCACTGTCTCCAGGACTGCTTTACGCATTTCTGAGGGACAGTTACTACAGGCTCAGGGACTGCATCAACCAGTCTGGATTGCACATTGCACAAATCCAACAGCCAGTCTTGCCTCCCAAATAGCCCAGACTGCCTTTTGCACAGTTCTAGCACCCAGGCACCTAGCCTCCCAGAAGAAATTGCGCAAACTTTTCCTATCATTCCCTAGGTACGTGTTATGTCTTTCCTCGAATTTGCTTTGGTTTTCGCTGACATATTTCTTGCCATGCATGTCGCTTTGTCTCCAGATCTTTCAGGTGTTCATCTACCTCTTAGGAGTATAGGATCAATGGCCTCCAAGAGAGTAGGATCAAAGGATACTGACGGGAGTGAAACTAGAGCAACAATTGAGTAGGTGGCCACAAGTCTACCAATCTATGAAGATACCAAGTTATTTCTAGACAAGGACATCAAGCTCAAATGGCAAGAGGTCAATGAAGCATTTGAAGCCACCTTTGGGGAAGACCTCAAAGACTGCCAGGTGTATGTGAGCATTCACAAATCCAGCTTGTACCGGATTGCATGCAGATACCCTGTGTTCCCATGCGTGGACATGATACACTAGATTGTCTCGCACATTGATCCCGAGACAATGACTCTAAGCAGTGTCAGCGGGACAAAGCTTGAAACCTTTTGGGCACAAGATTATGATGAGATGTATCAGATATCAAAGCTCGTGACTATCATGGAGACTCCCTTCAGCTTACCCAGCAGCAGTGCCAACTCCAGAGACATTCTTAAGAATTGGGTAAAGGAGTCGGCTAGATTCAATATGACACCCAACTAGATCTACAATACGAAGATACTGCAGAAGGCGTATCAATACTTGGTCATATTTTCATGTCATATGTATGGCCAAGAAAGCACGGAAACCTTCCCACAGAGTTGGGTGATCACGCTGGACCAACTGGCCAGAGAGGTGAAACCATGTAACTAGTCTAGCATGTTGGCTCATCAGCTGACAGAACAGGTAATGAAGGCTCGACAGTCACCCTGAGGTATGAAAGTAGAGATCTACATGTTCACCTACATATTAGATGCAATCTTTTCCCAACAGGAGTACCTGGGCTTGGAGTGGGCATGGTCGTTGGCGGAGACTGCTGTGAACACATATTGTAAGTTGTTGTCCAAATGCAGCTTCAGAGGAGTTATCACACGGTTGTCCGATCATTTTGTCACCCCAGTTTACAGATGATATTCAAACAGGATCCACCCTACATGTCAAGGGCAACAATGGAGGAACTGATAGACATTGTTGATTGATATGCCTCACCATCCGTCACCTTCATATGAATGTTCAGTGCAGAGAAGCCTCTGCATGTTCAACATTAGTTTTCCTTGGACATACTCGTAATGAAGGAAGTATCATATCACATCTCGGCAGGATTGACAGCTAGATTTCACAGGAAGAAGAAGGCACCTTGGCCTGCTCTTCCATTATGGATTGGATTATATGAGATCCAAAGTTTCAAGCAAGTGGATGTTGAAGCAGAACAGATGAAGAAGTATCCATTCGACCTCTGAAGTTACAATTCGTATGACCCACATTGTATTGTGAAAGATCACTGCACGAGAGTATAGTTCAACTGGATCCACGGGGCATTTCATTGGGCAGAGGAGGACCCATGGAGATATTGCTACAGTTTCTCCAGACCCAATGAACAGATCGGCTTTGTTGTGGAGTGGTTAGTGAAGCAACATGAAGCAGCATCTTGGAGAGCACCAGCAACAGTAGCAGAGGTAAGCATACCAGTGCGCGATAAGGGCAAGAGGAAGATTGTCAATCACATGGAGGAAGAGAAAAGATGCAAGTTCCGAGCAGATCCACTTGTGGAGAAAGTAGCTTTGGCTATAAAGGCGAAAATGCAACAGAGCAACAAGCAAATTGTGCAAAGGCAGAGGGAGAAGAGAAGGATGGAAGAAATAGAGAAGGAGTTGCATGAGTTGAGGGAGCAACTCCGGAAAGAACAAGAGCTACACAAATAAGAGAGGGAAGCACAACAGTGAAAAGTACAGCAAGGGGCGCAACATGTGCAAAAAGATGAAACAATGCTCGTACAGGTAGTGGATTCATCTGAATAGATGGCATCAAGTAGACAGGGTGAACCATCACAGGAGCAGGACTTCACTCATGAGAAGAAAAAGAACTTCAACAGTTGGATACGGATATGGAGCAACATGAATTGTAATAGGACATCGACCTCATGCCTCACCACCAAGAGGTCAACTTACCCACTTCATCGCATCCAGTTGATGAGAAAGTCTCAAGTGACCAAGGAGGTACCACGATCCTTCGAGATCAGCCGGAAGGAGAGATGCACAACATCTCATTCAACGAGTCTCAACATAGAGTTGTGTAGTCTTGTAGAGTGTTGATTCTGGATGATCATACATCTCTTATGCAAGTTGAGGAACGAGTGATCGTGTCTGGCATGCGCGAACATCCACCAGCCTTGGCCGACGCTACCAGAGTGTATGGTGAAGCCACTAGCTCAATTGTTTTCTTTCTGATAGCTAAGAATGAGAGAATGGCTAAGGAACTACAGACGGCCAAGCAAGGAGGAGATTTGGTGACAGCATCCGCCCGAGTTGAACTGAAGAAGGAAATACTAGATGAAGTATTGTCCCTTGACACAATTATGCGAGCGGTGTACTCCAAGTTTGGTACCGTGCATAAGGCAGTCATCCATCTCAACAGATGGCAACAGTAATGTGCTAAAAGAGCATGTATCTTGGTGAACTTGCATGTCGTTATTGATCACATGCAAACATGGACGATGATATACAAAGGAGCCCTGCTTCACTTGCCTCAGATGATGAAGGTCAGTGTGATCAAGCTGAAGGCACGTATCTGGAGTCAGATCCGGAACAATGAAGAGCTCCCGCAACTCATCACTAGTATACAGGCTTCCCATGCACATGTAGTCAAGAGTATGGATGTTTTGGTGTGCGCACATGCAATCCCATCTATTGGGAATTTCACCGAGGCGAAGACAAAGGCATAGGTCCGACTAGATCTTGACTCATACTTTGAAGAGTTAATGCACATTTCCACCAACCCAGACTTGTGCAGCAGTGCAGACATCATGCACAAGTATGTTGTTGGTCCGGCCGAATTGAAGACAATGATGCACATGCTTTCATACAAGTTGGACAGAGGAGCCCGAGCAGTGTACCCAGATGCTATGGAGGCAAGAGTCAGATTCCAAAAAGATGTCACCTTGGAACACACAGACACCATCAAGGACTACCGATCTTGGCATCAGTATGTTACTGTCAATCATCGTGAGGATGTTGAGGAGTTGGACTTCCATGGTTGTCTAAGTTAAAGTGATTTCTAGCATGGCTTGCTCAAGCCATTTTGTCTCACATGGATACATGTGCATTGTAACGTAATGTCATGTCAAGTGTAAGTCAAGTGTCGATAGTTGGATGTAACAGTGATAGAGTAGATGAAGATTCATTAGGGTAGTTGAACTATCACAAAGGGGAATGTCAAGGGTCACCCCACCCTTTACTATAAATAGTCCCTCATAACTCATTATAAAGGCTTTTGGTTAGCCAAGCTTCCGATAAGACTATCTAGGAGAGAGCTTGAACAATATTGTAACGAGCCTTGGCTTCTCCACTGTGCAGAGATAGTACATCTCTTTGGAGGAGCAGGCGGTTGTGGTTGTAACGTTCCGCTATCGAAACTAGTGGTTGGACATGGATGTATTGTATGATTGGAACTTACACTTCTTAATATAACAAGACCCATCACATTTCATGTATATGTTGTATTGTATCATATGCTATCTGGTTTACTCTAAATGGTATATGTATTGGTTTCCTTACGCATGCATGTATAGCTATCTATGTATGTATGTATGAATCTTTTTGAAATGTGTTGTTGGTTTAACCATCACTTTGGATTGCTCGCTAACTTGCCTTCCATGTTGTGATGCGTCTTCGCTCGTGTGTTCCCTTCTTAACTGCATGCTATCACAGGTTTCCAAGGGGCACATGCATCTCAACCCCAGTGCGTTAGAACCTCTCATGCACCTTCCTTGAATCACTGCAGTTGTCACACCCTTGCTACCAACAGACTTATCTTAATGGCCTCTCTGTGAAATCGCGGTCAAGGCATTACCATATGACCCACTGTTGGGACTCCTACACCAAACGGTCTGAGGTCTAATTGGGACTTCTTATCGGGGAGATCACCTGACATGTTGGCGGGTCCAGCACCGTCAACACCCTAATATAAGTAAAAATTATTATTTGAATGAATGGCCTTGCTTAGCCGAGGATATCAAAGAACAAACTTCTCTAGAATAACTAGAAATCTAAATATACCAATGATTTGCAAGTGAATTCAATGTCATACCACATCCCAAAAGTCCGATGCATATATTTTCCATTCCTATTTTAGTATAAAACAACACCTTCCATTGCAAGACTGTTTGAATATTTGTAATTTAGTAAAACATCATTCAATTCATAACAACGGTTACGACCCTTACAAATCAATTTGTGATATTAGCAATAAATGTATGAGTAAAAAACTATTATTCGAATGAAGGACCTTGCACAATAGAGAAATAAAACAACAAACCTCTCAAGAATAACAACAAATGTGAATATACCATTGATTTGCTAGTGAAATCAAAATCGTGCCATATCCCCAAAGTTCTAGGTATAAATTTTCCATTTTTTACTTAGCAATAACAACACCTTCCAGTGAAAGATTGTAACACAGTAAAACATCATTCAATTCATAACAACAATTACAACCCTTCAACCAATTCGAGACTTGAGCATCCTATACCACTATTGTATATTTCCTATCAATATAAAGCTTTTGTGTAAACAATATTTTAACCATTTGTATATTGGCACTTTCAAACCATTAATCATTTAAACATTCTGTTAAAAATAAAATAATAACATAGCTTTAGCATTTGACTGCATGGAAAAAAAATGAGAGCATATGGTAGGTGAGACCAATCTAGAAATAAAGATGCACCCCGAACATCCATAGGTTTCTCTCAAGGCACTAAACTATACTTCTTGCGCCCTGCATGGAAAAAATCGAGGAACTATACATCTTGCAACTTGCGCGGAAAAAATAGAAGAAACCACGTTGGAACCATTCATTATTTTCCATATGGTAAGGGAGGAGCTATTAAAAAAATTCTAAAAGATAAGAGTGCTTGCGCCTTGCAGAAATATCATAACCCCAAGTAGACGACCAAGTTTTTCGAGAAGATATGTAGGTAGGAGTTACTAAAAACAGTGTAAAAGATAAGAGTGTTTGTGCCTTGTAGGAATATCATAACCCCCGAGTAGATGACCAAGTTTCTCAAGATGATATGTGATACAACAGATTTTAACGCTTTCCCAAATGAATCTCGTGCTCTGTTGAATCAACTGCTTGGTTGGTTAAGACTGCTTCCTTCTATGATAATCTCCCGCCAAAAACAAAGCCAACAACCTAGAATACCCTCCAAGTACAAACCCAACAGCGAGCAGCCTAGAATAGAAAATAGAAAGATAATCAAGCCAAGAAAAAAGTGCACCATTGCAGGGGCAGACAAAGCGCCCCATTGCAGGTTGCTCTATAGAAGGCCCTGAGGAGGGGCTCTAAGAAGGCTTAACCAATATAGAATATGTAGATAATCATTGGAATTCACCATGAGAAGTGAATGAGGAGTGAGATGGCTCACCAAGAGAAGTTAAGACAACCAAGAGAAGTGACGACAAGTGGAATATCATGCAGAGAAGTGGAGTACTGCATGCAATATGTTCAAAATGTTTAAACATGTGTGATTTATTTCTAAATCCTTAGCACCATTGCAAACATTAAAATATATATATGCGCTCTTAATTAATAACCATAAAATGTCTACGAACTGATATTAACATTAGTGACTTGAAACTAATTTTTTTTATATTAATTTATTTAGCTTTAAGTTTTAATACATATTTCTTGGATAGGAGGCCAAATAAAACCTCTAAATTGCTTACTAGTTAAAATAACGGTTCCACCAAGCTCATACCTAGAAAAAAGGTGCTGCAGATGCTGCAACGACTGAAAAAGATTGAAGACATTGGGTTAAACCGAGCTAATAAACTTCGGTTTCTGGGCAGGAGTAATGAAAATGTTAGAAACGATTACAATAGTCCTACTGCCCTGAAGGGGGCAGGGTCTAATAATATGTTCTCCTGATGTGGGTTTGAATTCTGCTATTACTTGTATCTTCTGCATTTTAACAATTTATGAAGCTGGGCAGATCTGTGTATTCAATTTGTGGACATAAAACTTACTTTACTTTCACAAAGGGATGGAGGTTCAAACATATGGGAAGTGCAATTTTACAGACTGTGAGAATGTTTTGCACGTGAAATCACACTTTTCTTGAAAGACAATTAAAACGCTTTGACGTTTTCCAGCGTAAGGAAACCTATCACTTCAAACTTCAAAACTCGAGGGCCACCATTAATAGCAAGTCTCTCTACAAAATTTTCAAATTGTGCCATATTTATGAAACGTGTAGTCCAATTGGGCTGAGGAGTTGTCCAGAAAGTTATAGAAATTCCAGTTATATTTAAAGAAAATTTGGGAATGATTTTTGTAAATCCAAGTTATAGTTGTTAAACTTCAAAATTTTAGCATTTTTAAATGTTTTTGATGGTGCTGAATCCATTTCCACCATCAAAACACGATTCAAACATTGCTTCTATGAAATTTAAAAAAAAAAAATTATCCGGATTCGGCCACTTTAGCTGCCCTAATGCAATTCCTCCTCAACCTCCTTCCACAACTCTTTTATGGAATATTATATCAATTTTCAAATCCCATAAGTTTATTTTTAAAAGATTTTAGTTTAATTATGTTTTGATAATTTTTTTAAAGGTGTACGTTTTAGTTATTTTTGTGTCAAAGACCGTGAAAACACTTTAACGTTTTGCCCGGCAAGGAAAAATATCACATCAAAATTCAAAACTCCAGGGCCACCATCAATAACAGCTCCATCTATCAAAATTTGTGCAATAGTTATAGAATATTATATCAATTTTCAAATCCCAAAAGGTTATTTATGAAAGGGTTTAGTTTAGTTAGTTTTACGTTTTGATTTTTTTAAGGATTATGTTTTAGTTAATTTTGTGATTAGATTGAAGTTTACCTAATTTAAATATTTTTTAAAAGTTCTAAAATGTTAAATTTTGATTTCAAAACAATATAAATTTAGATAAGATTTTGATAAAATTTAATAGCAATTTTTGAAAATTTAAATTACACTTGTCTAGTATTACCATATTACTATCACCATTTAAGTGCTTAGATTTTTTATTTAAAATAAAATCTTTAATTGAATTAATTAAAAAATAATTAAGGCATATATATTAAAATTGTACCATTATCTAATATAATGAAATAGAAATTAAAAAATAATTAAGGCATATATATTAAAATTGTACCACGACTAGCACCATTAGCAAAACAGGAAACGGAAGGGATGGAGCTCCGAGATCGCGAAGGATTAGGGTAAGAGCTCACTGTTAACCGCAGGACCGCAGGCTGTTGTCCATAAACCGGCCTGTACATGTACCGGACGACGGGGTCGAGCACGCGCCTGCCCAGCTTTCAACGCCGATTAACAGCCGGTTGACCGACATGGAGGGTTTTATGGAAACGGACCTCGTGGATTATTCCGAGGATCCGCTGGAAGGGCATATAATATTCAGCAGCCCTAATTTTACGGTCCCGGTTTCTGTTCCACCGACTGCAGCGGAGACTCACGCTCTGGACACCTCTCCTGTGGTTTCCCTTCCAGATCCGCACTCCCTTCGCGCAACTGCCTCGCCGCCCGGACTGGAAGCCCCGCCCCTCTCACCTGGTACGGCACTCCTCCTCACTTCCCTCTCTCCCGATTCTCTGTCCTTCGATCCGTTTCCATCTCCGCCACACGATCCAGCTCCTGCACAAGAAGGAACCCGGGTGACGGAAGCACAAACCCTCCAGGACACAGGGACGCGGCCATCAGGATGTTTCGGCACCCCGGCCATTAATGTAAAGCCCACGAAACCCTCCCTCCCGGATGGGGTAAAAAACCCATTTGTGGATCATCCGTCGGCGCCACGAACGAAGAAGCGGAAATCAAAGTGTATCAGAGCGACGGCCAAAGATATTACCATAGCATTCGGCGATCCATCGAACCTAGGGGAAACAATGACCATGGCACGAACGGTATTGGTAGGACATGTGCGGGGGCGTGTTTTCTCAACAGGCAGACTGACGCAATGGGTAAAAGAAATCTGGGGGCCCTGCTCATAGAATTGCCGGAGGTTCATGTTCTCCCGAGGGGGTGGTTCTCCTTACACTTTGCGAAAGACGGTTACACAGATTTAGTACTTGCAAAGTACTGGCACATCGAAATGGCACCAGTGTTACTTAAGAGATGGAGCCCCGTATTTGATCCCGAGCGCGAACAGACAGGAGCAGGACCTCTGTGGGTGCGTCTGCCAGGGCTGCCGCTACAGTATTGGAGTGAGGAATCACTCATCCGAATTGGAAATGCACTGGGCACGTACCTAGATCATGACCGCTCGTATGTGGAAACGAAGAAACGAACCCTAGCACGTGTACTGGTGCACTTGGATACCCGAGACGGACTGGAGGAAAAGATTACTTTGCAATAGGGTAAATACAGCAGAACTCAAATCCTCGACTACGAAGGTGTCCCTTTTCGTTGCAATCGCTGCCACCAAGTGGGACACCTCTTCAAGGATTGCCCACTGAACAAAAGCCCGGAAGACTCTCCAAAAATTTCGCCCTTATCATCCAGAGGAGTCTCGCCCATCATTCCCCGCCCATCTCAGGGTAATGCATCAGCTTAGGGCTCTCCAGCGAAAGCAGGACCAAAAAAGCTAGACTCGCCTTCTCCTCCACTAACAAGGGCTCGGGGAGCTGCAGCAGCCGCGCAGGCCTTGGGCACTGTTCCTATCCCTCCCTCTATTTCTTCTGGCATCTCATCTGATTTCGTTTTTTCAAATGTAACTTGCACCATGGCGCATTGCTCCATCCCTTCGCCCCCCTTGATCCCGTCTACTGCTCCGCCCTCTTTGCCTCCCGCATCCTCGCCCTCCTCGATTTCATCCTCCAGGAAGCCCTCCTCCCACCCTTACTCCCTTCGCCCTCGGCCCTCTCAGTCGGACGCCTCTGGACTGCTGGCCGGTTTGGGTATTGTCCCACTGGGCCCTGGATCTCTGTCCTCCCGGGGCAGAAAAACTGATCTTTCCAAAGCCATTAGGCGTGCAGGAGCGGAAGTCGCATCTGGGCGCCAATCCACCATTGACGGGGTCCTTAAAGCAGCCAAATCCCCGAGGATCGGCTCCCCATGAAGTGTCTATCTTTCAATTGTCGGGGCCTGGCTAGTGCCCCAAAGAAACTAGCTCTCAAACGACTTTTTGAGGTCGAATTACCTGATATCATTCTCCTTCAAGAAACACTTGGCCCTGCCGAGGCTATATCTCTTTCCTTAAACACTCTGGCGGCCAGATGGAAGTTCTTGGCAATTGATGCTAACGGAAGATCGGGGGGACTGGCAATTGGTTATAACCCAAAATCTATCAGGCTGGACTCCTCATGGGGTGGTCAAGGTTTCATGGGAGCAGACATCTTTTCGGCGGATCTCGGCCTGTCCCTTCGTATTGTCAACATATATGGTCCATGCCAACAGAGGGAAAGCTTCTGGAGACAATTCTTCAATCGTAATCTAATGGCTCTTGACCGAATTATTCTGGGAGGAGATATGAATTTTTCAATGGGATTCAGGGAATCATGGGGTTCAATGGCACAAGTGGACACCATCACAGAGTTCATGAGAAATACCTTGGATCAGAATGACTTCATCGATATACCTATGCAGAAACCACTGCCCACTTGGAGAAACAGAAGGGTGGGAGCATCTACATTAGCTCGTAGATTAGACAGGTTCCTGATGAAAGGACCCCTGATCCATCAGTTACATTTCTACAAGCAATGGGTGGGAACGGGAGGCATATCAGATCACTCCCCTATCTTATTGGAAATCCTGGGCCCTCACCATAAGCCAAAAGCCCCATTCAAATTCAATCATGTGTGGCTTCAGGACCAAGACTTTACTAAATTGGTTACAGACTACTGGAAAGCGCATCCCATTGACAGAGAATCATCATTGGCTAGGGGATTCTGTAAAAATCTTACTGAGTTAAAACACCTAGTTATTAACTGGGCAAAAGAAAAGAAAGCAAGAGAAGATGTTCAGATCACACAAGTGGAAGAAGAACTGAAAGTTCTTCTGGATGAGCGGAATCTGGGTTTCGTTACGGGAGATGACAAAGCCCGACTGGTGGAATTGGAAAATCAGAAGATCCATATTCTCAGGCAGAGGGAGGAATCGCTCAGATTGCGCAGTAGGGCAACATGGCTGAAAGCAGGGGATGAAAACTCAAGATTCTTCCACAATTATGCCAAGGGAAGGAAAGTGGCAAACACTATCTGGAATCTACCCCTACCTGAAGGAGGTTTTGCGGACTCCTTCAACAAGCTCTCCCAGCTTGGAACGGAGCACTTCAGAGGTTTATACAAGAGCCCTGCTGGCACAAATTTGGCAGAAATCATCAATGTGGCCACTCATTTCCCTAGATTTGTAAATGATGAGGACTCTGCAGATCTCACAGCCCCTGTCTCTATGGAAGAACTGGAAAGCACTCTTAAATGGTTCAAGAAAGAAAAGAGTCCTGGGCCGGATGGCTGGACTATAGAATTCTATATTGCCTTTTTTGATCTCATGGGAGGAGACCTGCTTGGGGTGATTGAGGAAAGCAGAACATCGGGGTGCCTCTATAACGCCATAAACTCCACCTTCATTGCCCTCATCCCAAAATCCGACTCCCCTACCTCCTTTGATGATTTCCGCCCCATCTCACTGTGCAATGTACTATACAAGATCATCTCAAAAATAATTGCTAATAGGATCAAGCCCATTCTATCAAAGCACATCGCCCCCCAGCAATTTGCTTTCCTAGAAGATAGGTAGATTCATGAGGCCATTGGATCCGCCCAGGAAGCGCTTCATTCCATCTGGACTAAACACCTCAAATGTATACTCCTGAAGATCGATCTCGCAAAAGCATTTGACCGTGTCAGCTGGCTTTATATCAAAATGATCCTTATCCATTTGGGCTTCCCACATCCCCTCATAAATTGGATCATGGCCTGTATAACTACACCCTCCTTCAGCATCCTGATCAATGGTTCTGCCTCCCATTTCTTCCACTCAAAAAGAGGGCTCCGACAGGGCTGTCCACTCTCGCCTCTCCTATTCCTATTGGTCATGGAAGGTTTGAGTCGTCTAATCATCACTGCAAAAAGAGAAGGGGCTCTGAGAGGTCTTAAGATAACAGAAGAATGTTACCTCACTCACCCACTGTTTGTAGAAGATGTTTTAATTCTCTTGGATGGCAGCATACAGGACTCCACAAATTTCTCCCGCATATTAAATCTTTTCTCACAAGCCACAGGCATGGAGGTCAACCGGATGAAATCTACCATAACTCTGGCCAGGACCTCTGTAAATGAGTCTCAAACTGCCTGGCAGGCTTTCCCATACACCCCACAATTATTGGACAGGGGGCTAAAATACTTGGGTTTTTGGTTAAAACCCACAAGCCAAAAGATTGCAGATTGGGCTTGGCTTGTAGCTAAAGTGGAAAAAAGGCTATTCTGTTGGAGTCACAGATACCTCTCCAGGGCTGGGCGGTTAGTCCTGATCAAATCAGTGCTGGAAGCAACCCCGGTATTCTGGATGGCGCTCGCCTGGATTCCTCGGCACATATTGGCTCGTCTACAGCAATTATGCAACAGATATCTATGGGTAGGTAGTCAAGACAAGCGTATCTTCGCCTGGATCGGATGGCAAAAGATAGCAATCCCGAAGAATTGGGGAGGCTGGGGGTTAAAGGAGCTCCCTATCTTCGCACAAGCTCTGGCTGCGAAAATGAGCTGGGCACTGTTAACATCTCAGAGTTTATGGACCCGTCTTGCTTATCACAAATACATCTGGCCTCTCAGCACCCTGGATTGGATCAGACTTCCAAATTGGAACAAATCTGGCATATCTTCCATATGGAAAGCTCTAATACACTCTCTTCCCTTAATTAGAGACAATCTGGTATGGAGAATCAGGGATGGTACTCGAGCTCGGATCGGTCTTGACCCTTGGACTAACAGCGGCGGGCGGCATATCCTCTCACAAGAACTGGTGGAATACCTCCTTACACAGGACATCAAAGTAATTGCGCAAATTGCTGATCAAGAAAACTCTGACATATTCCACCAGGCATGGAAAACAACGCATCACCTAAATCTGCCCCAAAGATGGCACCCTGAATGGCAGGAATACAGAGAGGCTCTGATCGAATCACATATCAGAATCATAGAGGGGCCAGACGAGCTCATATGGAATCAAGCCGAGGACGGAAATTACTCTCCTAAGGCAGGCTACAATCAGCTCATTAGTCATAGGAAACCTGATGTCTTAGCTAGCTGGTGGCATAACATATGGAAACACTTTGCAGTGCCACGCTCAAAACTATTCACCTGGTGTATCTTGAGGAACAAGATTCCCACGGGGGAACATCTTATGCACAGGGCACAGTATGGACCAACTTGGTGTGTATTATGCAAAGAAGCCTCAGAATCCATGGAGCATTTATTTTTGAGATGTAGAACAATTCAGAATCTCTGGTCAAATCTTAAAAGCTTCATAAATTACACTGGAAATTGGGATGGAACAGACCTCACAGAAGCTTGGATAGAGTGGGAAAGGAGACACAAAGGATCGAAGATCACCAACCTGCCAATTATTGTAAACTGGCACTTATGGAAATCAAGAAACCGCATAATATTTGAAGACAAGCAGGTTCACTGGCCCCTGGTGGAGGCTGGTATTATAGCTGCATTCAGAGAACTACCTGACCCACCCCCTCCAAAAACCTGCCTCCCAAATCCTCCCCCATGCATTGATCATAGCGCCCCATGGGCCTATTTTGATGGTGCTGCAAACAGACAGAGCTGTGGGGGTGGGTTTATCATACATAAATCTGAGCATCATTATTATAAAATAAAGGCGGGTTTGGGCACTGGAACCAACAACTTTGCTGAGCTTATCACTTTGAGACATTTACTCCATTTTGCATTGGGACATCACTGCACTAGCATCAATATTTTTGGGGACTCTCAAATTATCATAAATTGGTTCAACGGAATATCAGCTTGTCACATCCACACACTCAGCATTATCTTGAATGAGGTACTCGAACTCAAAGCAGCTTTTAACAATATTACATGTTCTCATATCTCCAGGGAACATAACAAAGGCGCTGACAAATTATCCAAGGAGGCTGCGTTGATGGACAAAGGTATTTGGGAGATCACAGAATTTCAAGGCCAGCAGGAACACAAATATTATCACCGTCCATACATAGACCCGGGATACCAGACTACACCGGGTCATCAAACAAACTGAAGTTTTTTGCATGTATATGACAGATGAAATTTTGATAAGCTTAACATATTTTTGTTGAAACAGTAAGATGTGTTGCCGAAAAGGCATACTGTAACAGCTCAAACAGAATGCCCTGCGTGGCAAATCTGAACTGAAAACTCATACAGAATCTTTTTGCAAAGGGTACAATGTACAAAGTGAACATCGGCATATGCGTAAAAGCATCTACAATATGTAATTTTCCTTAATAATGAAAATTACTGATTTTTCCAATGGAAAAAAAAATATATTAAAATTGTACCATTATCTAATATAATGAAATAGAAATGAGTTATTTAGTATATCCTAATTTCAAAATATACACAACCAGAAACAAAAGTATATAACCATGGGATTTTTTTATTAGAATTGATTACAAGGTAATGCAAGGTAGTGCTGCTTAATTAAGCAAAAGGCTTGCAAGCTAATATTGTATATATATAGGAATAAGTTTTTTAAGTATATAATCATGGGATTCTATGTTAGAATTGATTACAAGGTAATGCTTCTTAATTAAGCATGCATGGTAGTGAAAGGCTGGCAGTATATAAGAAAATTTTATATATATATATACATACACACATCATAGGAATAAGTTTTTTTAATGTCCTGAAAAAAAGTTAATGATAAATAATATGTTCTCCTGATTTGGATTTGAATTTGACTTCATTTATTACTGGTGTATTCTATATTTTTATAATTTATGAATTTGGGTAGATTTGTATATTCAATTTGAAAACATAAAAAATATTGTAATTCTACAAAGGAATAGAGTTTCAAACAGATGTTTTGCATATAATGTTAGATTTCCACATTTATTATTTTGGAAATCGATCACGTGGACTAACCGCCACATTGGGATCCACTCTGGAACCACTCAAAAAGGTAATGATAATGGTTTGGAAGTTTACTAAGGTCTGCAAACCTCAACATGGTATCAAAGTCTTGGCACATTCTTCGATTTGCATTCGAGGGAGGTAGTTGGTGTTGGATTTTCACGACAGCCACATTGGGATCCACTCTAGAACCACTCAAAAAGGTAATGATAATGGTTTGGAAGTTTACTAAGGCCTGCAAACCTCACATGGAACCACTCAAAAAAGTAATGATAATGGTTTGGAAGTTTACTAAGGCCTACAAACCTCACATGGAACCACTCAAAAAGGTAACAATAATGGTTTGGAAGTTTACTAAGGCCTGCAAACCTCAACATGGTATCAGAGTCTTGGCCCATTCTTCGATTTGCCTTTGAGGGAGGTAGTTGATGTTGGATTTTCACACTCACCCAGTTGGGAATCCATCACATGGACTAACGGCCACTGTGGTATCCACCTTGGGACCACTCAAAAAGGTAATGATAATGATTTGAAAGTTTACTAAGGTCTGTGGATTCACACGGACTAACTGCCACTCCGTGATCCACCCTAGGACCACTCAAAAAGTTAATGATAATGGTTTGAAAGTTTATTAAGGTATGCGGGTTTTGGTGTAATGAAAACATCAACACATGAAATCACACTTCTCTTGAAAGACAATCAAAACACTTCAACTTTTCCAAAGTGGACCACCATCAATAACAAATTTGTCTATCAAAATTTCAAATTGTGTAAGATTTATATAATATTATATCAATTTTCAAATCCTTAAGGGTTATCTATAAAAGATTTTAGTCCGGTTATTTATGTTTTGAATTTTTTTAAGGGTGTATATTTTAATTAATTTTGTGATGGGATTGAAATTTCCCGTAATATAAATCATTTTTAAGATGAAAATGTGAAATTTATATATAGCTTTAAAAATATGATTCAAATATTTTAATCTTAATTAAATATGAAAATTTGTATTTAGAAAAATATAAATGGGAATTATATATATATATATATATATAGATATATATATATATATATATCAGAAATTAAATAAAGTGTAATTTAAGTGACTAAAAGAATAGAAATTTGGCTATGATTTTGATAAAATTTGATAAAGAATTTTGGAAATTTAGATTATTGTTGTCACAAGTATCACTATTTTAGATGCCCGCGATTTTTTTGATGCGTTGAATCTATTTTCCCCATAAAACAATTCAAACAGTCCAACTATTTTAAGAAAATAACCATCCAAACAAAATTATAGCCTCAATAAACAATACAATCCAATATAAGGTACACAAATTGTGGCTAACGTGCGTTGAATCTATTTTCCCCATAAAACTATTCAAACAGTCCCACTATTCTAAGAAAATAACCATCCAAACAGAATTATAGCCTCAATAAAAAATAGAATCCAATAATATAGGGTACACAAATTGTGGCTGACCTGGACCCACGCGAGTTGAACTATTCAAATTCGATGAAAATAACACGGTCAAATTCACAATAAACTATTCCAAACAAAATATTTTGTCAAATGATATATAAAGTTTGGTTGAACAAATATCCCTTTCTATGGGGCCCACTTCTTCACTCTGGCTCTGCCCATTAGTTCATATCTGCAGAATGTGCAGGTCCACGTGCATGCACATCCCATGTGCTTCTTACTCAACAATACACATTTCTGTTCAAACATCAATTTACGATGCAGCACTACCAGACACAAAAATGCTTGAATACTATACCTATTGAAAGGATAGGGGTCTGGCACATCTATATATACAGCACAATCTTCATTTCAAATCCAAAGAAATGAGTTCTCATTTGTTTAAGTCATTTTTATTGCTTTACATCTCCTTGATTCTCAGGATTTTCAAAGAGGTGCAACTCTTTAACTTACAGCCATAGCTCACTCATTGCGCTTGTTAGTTCTAATTACTTGATATGATATATTGCAGATCCATGGAACTGGTTAAGAGCCTTGTAATGATCCCATTGTTGACATTGATTTGGTTATTAACTGGAGTGCATGGATTTGGCGATTGGGAATTCGGTCATGCCACATTCTACGGTGGCATTGATGCTTCTGGGACAATGGGTAATGTTACATAAATTCGTATCTTTTCTTTTGCTATATCAACATAAGTTAGCATCTGATGAAAACGACGACCAGGTGAACTTCATTTTCAGTATTTTTACCCGCTCGATCCTGGGACCTGTGGGTTATGGGCCCACAAAGCCTTCCAGGGCCTGGTGCGACTTGGATTCTTTCTTGCATCTTCTGCCTTCGAATACTCCACGCCTTAACTCTTCTGGCTGCACAGACTCTGCATACAAGCTAACCACTCTACCTGACTGTCACGTTGTCATCAATCTACAAGATCATCCGAACACATTCTGTTGCCAAGGATATTGCGCCGGTTCCCGCCAGCGGCTGAACCACATTCTCTTCCAAGATATTTGTTATCTGCCCCTTCCTCATATTAATCCCTGTGTTTATCTCACCAGTCGCATGCCGGTTCGAAGTTCTCCGACAATTGAAACCGTTCCGGCACATCGGTTTCCCAAATTTGATCATCCTTTGCTGTCATGTACTTCTCTGCCAAAACGCTTGGCTCAAACTCATCCTCCAGTCTCTTGAAACCTTCATCGTCTATGCCGTCTGCCTCCTCGTTCGCTTCGCTGTCTTCTCCGAAATGAGGCTCAACATCGTGAGACTGCAAACAAAAAAAAAATACTTGAAACCAAAGATACTCTCAACGCCTAAATGAACGGAACAGCATTTTGCAAAACCGGTTCTCCACATCACCGGCTGACTTGAAAAAAACACGCCATGGCTTCAGAAAACCGATGGCCAACCATTCAAAACAAGAAATACAGACATAAGTTCACAATGAAACAGTTCCATATAAATTCACACAAACACATTTTTTATAATTTACAAAGTCAGGTTACAATATAAGGCATCTCAGCCTTAATCCATAATTCCTCAAGCGACTACATTTTTCCCCTCTCTCGTAGGCACCAGTTTTCCTATTCTCGTCTTCTTGATTCTCTCAAGAATCCTACAGTTTTTATTACACATGCATTCAGTTTTAACTGATTTTTTAACTAAATTTAGTTCCTTGAACAGAATTCAGTTGTGGCTGGCCTGGGTGTCCACGTGATCGTCCACTTGTCTTCTTCTCTAAATTGTTTCCATTGACGTGTCAGGATGCTCCTGCATCATACTCCCGAGGTAGAAAAAATTATGACCTCCTGGTCATATGCTCCCGAGGTAGAAAAATTATGACCTCCTGGTCATATGCTTCCGAGGTACAAAAATTATGACCTCCTGGTCATATGAGTTTCACTGTTTCACTTCGTCAGTGGAACTGCCTTCTGTGAGCTGCAACCAAACCTCTTCAATAGCAAGTCTTCCTTGCTACCAGATGCCCTACCAAGCTTCTCTGCTGAGCTTAGTCCTCTCGGCATCTCTGTGGTTCTCTCCTCTCGAACCCATTGAGCACTCCTGCTCTAGGTTTGCTGCAATCTTCTCACCTTCACAAGCTTACAAATCTTCAACAAACTGTACCTCTTCTTTCTTCGTACCTCTTCTTTCAAAAACTCCTCTCCGCAGGAAATCTTTCCCGCTCTGATACCACTTGATGAAAACGACGACCGGGTGAACTTCATTTTCAGTATTTTTACCCGCTCGATCCTGGGACCTGTGGGTTATGGGTCCACAAAGCCTTCCAGGGCCTAGTGCGACTTGGATGCTTTCTTGCATCTTCTGCCTTCGAATACTCCACGCCTTAACTCTTCTGGCTGCACAGACTCTGCATACAAGCTAACCACTCTACCTGACTGTCACGTTGTCATCAATCTACAAGATCATCCGAACACATTCTGTTGCCAAGGATATTGCGCTGGTTCCCGCCAGCGGCTGAACCACATTCTCTTCCAAGATATTTGTTATTTGCCCCTTCCTCATATTAATGCCTGTGTTTATCTCACCAGTCGCATGCCGGTTTGAAGTTCTCCGACAATTGAAACCGTTCCGACACATCGGTTTCCCGAATTTGATCATCCTTTGCTGTCATGTACTTCTCTGCCAAAACGCTTGGCTCAAACTCATCCTCCAGTCTCTTGAAACCTTCATCGTCTATGCCGTCTGCCTCCTCGTTCGCTTCGCTGTCTTCTCCGAAATGAGACTCGCTCAACATCGTGAGACTGCAAACAAAAAATACCTGAAACCAAAGATACTCTCAACGCCTAAATGAACGGAACAGCATTTTGCAAAACCGGTTCTCCACATCACCGGCTGACTTGAAAAAAACACGCCATGGCTTCAGAAAACCGATGGCCAACCCTTCAAAACAAGAAATACAGACATAAGTTCACAATGAAACAGTTCCATATAAATTCACACAAACACATTTTTTATAATTTACAAAGTCAGGTTACAATATAAGGCATCTCAGCCTTAATCCATAATTCCTCAAGCGACTACATTTTTCCCCTCTCTCGTAGGTACCAGTTTTCCCTATTCTCGTCTTCTTGATTCTCTCAAGAATCCTACAGTTTTTATTACACATGCATTCAGTTTTAACTGATTTTTTAACTAAATTTAGTTCCTTGAACAGAATTCAGTTGTGGCTGGCCTGGGTGTCCACGTGATTGTCCACTTGTCTTCTTCTCTAAATTGTTTCCATTGACGTGTCAGGATGCTCCTGCATCAGCATCTCATTAAACTGCGTTAATTTTTCGGTCTAGGAGGGGCGTGTGGATATGGGAATCTGTACAGCCAAGGTTACGGAACCGATACTGCTGCTCTTAGCACTGCTTTGTTCAACAACGGGCTTAGCTGCGGAGCGTGCTACGAAATGAAATGTATCGATGACCCACAGTGGTGTTTGCCGGGCAGTGTGACCGTCACAGCGACCAACTTCTGCCCACCCAACAACGCCCTCCCCAACAACAACGGTGGATGGTGCAATCCACCCCTGCGCACTTTGACATGGCGGAGCCAGCCTTTGAAAAGATCGCCAAGTATGAGAGTGGGATCGTTCCCATTCTCTACAGAAGGTAATTAATTGGTCCATCCTTAATTCGTATTCCAACCTCATTTCCTCATACTTTTCTCTTTTCCAGCAGCTAGTTCTCGGAAAGTAGCTGCAAATTTCAGATTTGTTTGAGATATTTTGATTAGGTTTGAGATATTTAGATTAGGTTAGTTCTCGGAAAGTAGCTGCAAATTTCAAATTTGTTTGGGATATTTTGATTAGGTTAGATTTAAGATTTTTGTGATTTATAAGGTAGAAATAAGTTTTTTGGATTTCGAAAAGTCGAGCACATTTTGGAAAAATAATCCCGAAAACACAGACACACAGACACAGTCTCAATCTGTCTGGCTATTAACTTATGGGCTTAAAATGCAGGGTCCCCTGCTTGAGAAAGGGAGGAATTCACTTCACCATTAACGGTCTCCCATACTTCAACCTGGTGCTCATCTCCAATGTTGGGGGAGCTGGAGATGTCCAGGCGGTTTCTATAAAGGGATCAAATACTAGTTGGCAGCCGATGTCACGCAACTGGGGACAGAACTGGCAAAGTAATTCCTTCTTGAACGGGCAGAGCCTGTCCTTCAAGGTCACCACCAGTGATGGGCGGACAATTGTTTCATATAACACTGCTCCTTCTAACTGGCAATTCGGCCAGACATTCCAGGGAAGCCAACTTTAAGGAATGTCAGAGGCGAATGAATGTGTATAGCCATCGATCAATAATTTGGGATGATGTGGTGACTGGAGTACACTGGTGTCCGTTATTATCATTGTTGAATTGTAGTATGTATCTGGATTGACCGAGAGCAATGTTAGAGGAGTCTATATAACCATGTTCGTAGAAAGAATTGTCATTGTCATGTCCATTCCGTGTAATAATTTTCTTCCAAAATATATGTGCATCGCTTTCAAAACGGCGCCGAGTATATGGGGTTTCGATAAGAACTTCCAAAATAATAACTTTTGGTTTATTGCGTTCACTGGTTCCCAGCAAAACTTTTGTGAAGTGTTTACAGCAATCAGATGAAATTTGTTGCATGATGTATAGATTAAAAAACAGATTAAAAAACCTAAAACAGATTAAAAAACCTAATGATTATTTTAATAGGTGTTTTCACTTTAAATAATTATTATTTAAAATAATAACTTTTGGTTTATTGTGTTCAGTGGTTTCCTAGTAAAACTTTTGTGTAGTGTTTATAGCAATCACATGAAATTTGTTGTAATAATGTGTAAATAAAAAAAATAAAACTCATTTACACCATTTCACGAGGTGGAAGAATTGTTTAGATGGCCAAAAGTGCTCGGAATCTGGGCAAAAAAAAATTCATAAAATCTTGTAGAGGCAGTGTTTGAATCATTTTATGGTGAAAATGGATTCAGCACCATCAAAAACATCTAGAACACCTAAAATTTTGAAGTTTACCAACTATAACTTGGATTTACAAAAGTCCTTGCCAGATTTTCTCTAAATATGACCGGAATTTCCATAACTTTCCAGAGAGTTCCTCCGCGTCATTGAGCTACGCGCATTTTCAATAGGTGTTTTTCACTTCACATAATTATTATTTAAAACCTCGTTAGTGCCGATTAGATTTTAGAATACTACAATCGGTTTTCAATTCAATTAATTGAACGTTAATCGAAGACCTCAACCTGCACATTATTTTTTTTTAGAATATTATAGTCTATATGAAGATCTTTTCTAGTGAAGCAACATTATTTTTTAAATTAATCTGAATTTTATAGCGTAGTCTAAATAGCTCAGAAAATAATGAAAATTTTGGCAAGATTATGATAAAATTGGGCAAAAATTGTTACAAATCTTGGTTGGAGAAAATTAATCGTAGTTAGTTTATAGTTTCAGCCAATTTATATAGAGTCTAAATTTTGGAAGTGTTAATCATGCATGTATCAATTAAGATTTGCACTTCTATTCTTAGTAATTTTGAATCTATTTAATCATCTAAATTGAATTGATTCAATTGCTTGAACTTATGTGATAATCTTAGTCCATACATGCATGACTCACACTTCCTAAATTTACACTCAATGTAAATTGTCTAAAACTATAAGTGAACTAAGAGTAATTGGAAGTAATTATCTCCAATGCTCCCCTCTTTTAGGACGATTATTTTCTATTGGTCTAAGTCTCAGCTAGGCTTCCAACACCTAAGTTTTATCTATGAAACTCAAACACATCCCTTGTCAATGGTTTTGTGAATATGTCAATCAATTGTTCTTTTAATTTACAACATTCATTGTTCTTTTAATTTATAACATTCCAAGTAGATTTCTATGTTGTTTACAAACTCTCTAGTGAAGTGATATATTGTATCAATATGCTTTCTTTTTTGATGAAAAACATGGTTCTTTGACAAAGCCATGGTTGAGTTGTGACTATTGTTACAATACGCTGAAGTTGGTCCCTCTTGTTTCTATTGTAGATCACTCAATACTTTGTGTAAGCAAACTGCTTGACAAATTATTGTTGTTGTTCCACCATACTCTTCTTTTGCTAATGAAATCACGCTTACACTAATATTAAAAAACATATCCCAAAGTACTCATTTTGTCATCCATGCTACCTACAAATTCACTATTAATGTATCCAAATAAAAGATCACTATTAGTCCTCGAGTATAATATTTCATATCTTGTTGTTCTAATAATGTCTCAAAATTATTTTTCCTACTTGTTTGTGTGAGTGTTTTGGAAACTCCATAAACTTGGAAATCAAACTAATAGCATACATGATGTCTGCTCTAGTGGCAGTAAGATACATAAGACTACAAACCAATCTCTTGAACAGAGTTGGATCTACATTCGATCCTATATTTGCTTTGTTGATATTTATTCCTATTGGAGTTGGTTTTGATTTATGATTCATATTCCTAGCTCTCTTCAACATATCCATTGCATACCTTGCTTAAAACACAAAAATATATTAATTTCATCTAATGAATCAAATACCAAGAAAAAATGACATTAACCCCAAATCAGTGATTTCAAACTCTTTCTTCATAGTTGATTTAAACTTGTCTACTGATAAATTCCTTTCGAAGATCATATCATTAACATACAAACAAAAAATTATAATTTTTCCTTGCCCATTCACCTTTGTATATAGTGTAAGTTCATTTCTACTTCTACTAAATCTATCGTTAATCAAATATGAACCAATCCTGCTATATCAAGCTCTATGAGCTTTATTAAGTCCATAAAGAGATTTCTTCAACTTGTAACCCTTATTTTCTTGACCTTTGATCTAATATCTTAATGGATGCTTTACATATACTTCTTCATCCAAATTCCATTCAAGAATGTTGACTTTATATCTATCTGATAAAGTTTCCACTTGTTTAGAGTTATTATGGCTAAGATAGCTTTAACTATATCTAACCTTGAAACTAGTGCAAAGGTCTCACCATGATCCACTCTGAGTTGCTATGAAAATCCTTTTTCTCCCAATCTAGTGTCATAGATTTCTATTTATCCTTTCCCATTGAGTTTTTTTGTAAGCCCATTTAATACCTATGCAATCCTTATATTATGGTAATTCTACTACATCCCATGTATCATTTTTCTCTATGGAATCCATCTCTTCATCCATTACTTTGACCCAATTTTCATCGTTTCATTTCCTCATCAAAGCATATTGGTTGACTAGTAAATTATGAAAACTTTTAATTCACATATAAGTCTTCATATATCTCTCTCAAACTTATAATATTTCTAAGCCTTAAGGATTTAAATTTGCTACTTGATTGGGGACTAGGAGTAGTCTAAGTCGTTGGAGTAGATGGCTCATCTTGAAGGGAATATCTAGGGGTTTTTGTTGGGGTATTTCTACTTAATGATTAGATTTGTGAATATTCTCATATAACATACTCCTTTGCACCATCTTCTACCTAAGGTATCATTGCTCCAACTAATATGAATTTATCAATGCTTCTATTCCATAATTCATTTTCTTTAAATTCAACATCTCTACTAATTATCAATTTCTTTATTAATGGATTGTACAACTTATATGCATTAGAGTGATCATTATACCCACTAAAAATGCACTTCTAATTTACGTCATTTAACTTATTTTTCGACTTCTTGGGCACATGAGTATATGCCACGCAACCAAATACCCTGAAGTGTGATATATTACAAGTCATACCTATCCATGATTCTTGTGGAACTCTATTCTTCATACTTTTAGTGGGAGATATATTTAAAACATAAACTAGAAATTTATTGCTTCCCCTAAAAGCTCATTTGATAGATGGTTTCCCTTCAACATATTTCTCGCCATATTTATTATGGCTTTGTTCTTCGTTTCAACAACACCATTTTGTTGTGGTATGTACGTTGTTGTAAACTATATTTTAATCCCATGATACTTACAAAAGTTATGAAAATATTTTGAATCATACTCACTTCCTATGTTTGATCATAGCACTTTGATATTTTGAGCACTTTCCTTCTCTGCCATTGTCTTGAATTCTCGAAACTTGTCAAACGTTTCAAACATCTTTGTTAGAAAATATACTTAAGTCTTTTTGTTGTAATCATTATGAAGGTTAGGAAGTAGTAACTTCCTCTAAGTGATTGTATGTGCATTGGAAAACATATATCTATATGAACTAATTCCAAAGGTGCCTTTGCTCTATAAAACATTCCCTTAGGAAAAATTTCCTTACATTGCTTTGCTAGAATGCTACTCTCACATGAACTAGTTAGCCCTTGAATGGGAGGCAACCCCTCCAACATATTATGTTGTTGCGATGTCTATGTCCACAAAAATGTGGATAACCAAACCCAAAGTGCCATAACCAAAAATCATCTAAGCAAGTTTCTTTTTCACTAAACAAGGAATCATGTATTACTTCATGGCAAGAAGATAAATCTTTGAGAATGAAAACTTTTGTGGTCCATAATGATTAAGAGTGAAATCTTCTGGTAAACCACATCTCAAAATCTAGAGTCAAAGTGTTTTGAACCACTGAGTGTGGTTCATCATCAAGACCTATGTGAATGTTTTGATCCAGACAAGCTAATATATATTGTCAAGATGCAAACGATCAAAAAAATGAACATTGAAGAAAAAATAATAAAATAATTCAGTTGAATGTTTTAAAAGATTTACCAATTTAATAAATCATAAAATATTGTTAATATTGTTAAAAAGGAAATTTTCCCTCAATTGAATTAATTACTGGTCGAAAACTATTTTCTATACTATTTTATGAAGTCTATTTAATACTAATTATTATTATTATTATTATATACGAAAAAAGAAAAAAAAAATTAAAAGGAAATTAATTAAAGGAATCAAAAGTTAAAAATATACTCATGATAATCATAACAACTCACCATAATTAATAACAAGAGAATATGATTAAAAAAAATTGTAAATAAATAAATATAACTAAATAAATTTATACAAAATAAAATTAAAAATGAGATTAATTAAAGGAATTAAAAAGTTGAACAAATAAAAATACTAGATGAAATTAATAAAGAGGGAATATGATTAATGAAAAGTAAATAAATAAATAATAAATTTAGGAAAAAAAGGGACAGGACCCAACAACTACTAATTTTCCATCTGTCATCCTGATTCAACATATGATACTTTTTCTCGATTTCAATGGCCTCCCTAAAGTTGCGGTCATGGAAATGGTCAACCCCAGCAATGCCTCGAGGTTCCTCCAAACAAATGTGGTGTTTAGTCTTCTTAGCATGCTCAGCAAGATCTCATGATATTTCCCTACAGTGCCTCATGTTAGTCACATTCTCTTGAATTCTTTGGTTAATAGAGTGACCTGTTTCTATAATTTAGGGGGTCCCACAAGAGCAAGGGATCAAATAAACACCTTTCATACTATTTGGGTTCAATAGGTCTTTAATGGATCTAAGGGAACTACGAATGGTGTTCAAAGGTTTAAAGGTTGAGGAGATATTATGTTTATTCAAAATACGAGCAATCTTGTCAGTGGTACCTTGGATAAATGGAAGTTGCACATTACTAACCCAATCACTAGGGTCTTTCCTAAATTTCGGACCTTTGCTCGCATTTAAGAAATATTTGAGACCTTGGAGCTTACTATAACCATTATTCTAAAATAATTTAAGGAGATGGGTTTTCTCATTATCCAAGTGTTCATCATCAAAAACCCTGAGAACCTGAGTGGCTAGTGTGTTGAGAACACCAACCTTTTGAGACGGAAAATGATGGGAGTTAGCATGAAGATACTACTCTGTGTGGGTTTTCTTCCAAAAACCCTAGTGATAGAAAGAGACTTCTTCTTTCTTGCAGATAATAACATCAAGAAAAGGAAGGAAACCATTAACTTCAATCCCCATTGTGAACTTAATGGAACTAGACAGATCGTTAAGGTGATAGAGGAAAATATCTAACTTTTCATAACCATGAGCCCAGTTGATGAAGGTATCATCTACAAACGTCTTCCAAAGCTTAGGCTTGAAACGAGCAGAAGCTAAGGATTTGGATTCAAATTCCTCCATAAAAATTTTGGCAACCACAGGGGAGAGTGAGGAACCCATGGCGACCCTGCAAATTTGCTCGTAGAACTCACCTTCAAAACTAAAAAAGGTAGAGGTAAGGAAAATATCTACTAATTTGGTTGTATCTAGATCATTGATACGATTGATTACTTCAACAGCCTCATTGATAGGGATATTGGTGTAAAGGGAGACAACATCAAAGCCGATGAAAGTATCATTCAGTTCAAATTTTAAACCCTTCAAATCTTTGACAAAAGAGGAGGAATCCTTCACAAAAGAATCAGAAAGGCCAACAAGAGGCTTAAGCTTATGTGCTAAGAAATTCACTAGGAGATTAGTAGGCCACCCTTAGACCCATTGTTAAATCTTTTAAAATGTTCAACTAAATTATTTTATTAATTTTTCTTCAACGTTCATTTTTTTACATTTTGCATCTCTACACTATATATCAACTTGTCTGGATCATACCATTCACGTAAGTACTGATGATGAACCACAATCAGTGGTTCGAAACGCGTTGACTCTAGATTTTGAGATGTGATTTAGTGGAAGATTTCACTCTTAAGGATAAATCTTGTTCTTTTTCATATTTACACTAGCAATCAACATCTTGGTGGGAGGTTTTTAATATATGAAACAATCATTTCCTTTAAAGACTACATTATACCCTTTTTTAGTAATTTATCCAACACTAAGAATATTATGTTTCAAACCTAGACCATGGTAAACATCAGGGATGTGCCTATTTTGACCCTATTTGATGAGAATGTTAACCATTCCTTTTTCCATAACTTTAGAATATTATTTGACCCCAAATTGACTTCAATCCTAACTTAATCATCCATATCTACAATTATACTTATGTTTCATGTCATATGATTGCTACATCCACTATCTATAAGCTAAATATCAGCAAATAACTCTTAAGTAGCATTACACGTGTTTAGTCAATTTAGTGTTATCTAAATTGCTAGTATTAATTGTCAACCCGGGGCTCGTAAGCTGATGAAGTGAAGGTGTACTATATGTACTTAAGCAACCTCTTAGAGTTTTTTTTATCGTTGGGGGTGTTGTTTGTGGTTAATTTATCTTCCTAAGATGGAGTGGTGATTTATAAACAAATGAGTGATAGTGTGTGATTAGTGATCTCTAACTACTTGCTTGAAAGGAAATGCTTGAAAGAAATAAATAACTTGAAATAACTTGAAAGCAAAGAACCACTTCCAATGGCACGAGACACCATTCATGCTGCTGCAAATAAAAGAAAAGAAAGTCACTTTTAAAACCAAAGATAATGATTATCTCTCCCTAACTCCCTGCTTCAAACACATAGTGCTGTGTAAAGCACGATTAGGAAGTAGCTCAAGTTGAGTTAGAAAAGTGATTAAAAATGAGAAAAATCTACTTTAAAGACTAGTGATAACGTTTTTCTCTTTCTAACTCTCTACTTCTGCCATATGTACTATGCAAAGTATGATTAGAAAGTAGTGAAAGATTAGTCTAAAAAGCACTCAAAGCCAACTGCAAGTTAGTGGTATTCTGATCCTTAAAAGATAACAATTTATGATAAAAGATCATTCATGTGTTAGCAGAACTTTGAGAAATAAGACTAAAAATCAGCTATAAAAACAAAGGCAGCAACTTGAACCTGTCAACTTCAAATACCATTAGTTTGTAAAGCAAATACACAAACATAAAAACAAATCCCGGGCTAAAAACCTGCAAGGAAATAATACTGATCAGCTTGAAAGAAAAGAAATCAAATAAATCAAACTATACATGTTTAAAGAAATGCTGAATGAGAAAATAAAGAAATGCTGAACATAAAATACTTTACAGAGGCTAACATGAACAGGGGCCCTCCATTCATTCAGCCACAAGAAGACTTAAGGAACTGAAAGCTTCAAAACAGCACTGTTTCTATTGCTCCATTTGTAGAAATGTACAAAACAGAGTGCTAGAACAGCACTATAAAAACAGAGTTTACAAATGCTCTTAAAATTATCACAAGTTCAGAAAGTACAGTAGCTAAAAAGTAAAATAAGCGTACGCAGACGCAAGTATATATAGGCATCTGAAGGATGGCCTAACACGTACAGCTAATAACTGAAAAACAACTAACTGTAATGCGTATTTAAGGTTCATTGACACATCATAAGGCTGCGTGGATGAGCTGGAGGTTCTGTCGTCATGGGCAATGAATCCAGTGTTGGATCATGTCCCCTACCACCTGCAAAACGCAGACAAGTCACCGTTTGAGCTGACGTGACCTAACAGCTTACAATCACCGTTAAGCTGCCTTTATTTGACCGTAACTTGACCAGTTTTGACCGGAGGTACAGATGACGTGAATGGCTGAAAAAATGGCACAGGAACCTCGAGCACGTTGATACCTAAGTGCCCATGTGGCTCATTTGGCAAACTGACACGTGGAACCTTGAGTTTAACAAAAAGGCTGCGGGATCATCAGATGGCTGCGGAATCGCTGAATGGCTGCGGGATTGCCAGCCAGCTGCGGAATTCCTGCAAGTATGTCAAAATCTAAACAAAACAGTCACCCATTAGCAAAACTCACTTGATCATGCTTAATGACACCTAATGTAATGATCTGGGTGGTTTTACAGTGAAAATGAGGCAAAAGTGAAGAAAAGCTGAGGAAAAACTGAGGGAAATGGTAGACAAGTAGGTGTAAAGTAGAGGCTCTACATACCCCCACTACGAGGGTATTGCATGTCCTCATGCAATGAAAACACAGCTCAATCCACCTGTTGGGATGCCTCTGCTAAGACATCCAATCTCCTCTTCTTCCTCTGTGTGGAGACATTGACTTTTGGTCTCTTGAACATGCATCTGAATTTCAAATTGATTAAGGCTCTGTTTAGCCTTCTACATTTCTTCTTGAGTCTCCTGTTTTTCTTCTGCCACATGCCCATGTGAAGCATGGTGTTATCTTGGACCATTTTGTCAATATCAGCTTGCTGCTTCATTTTTTCATTTTCCTGCTTAATGTGGCGATTTAGCACCTCAAGTTCATAGATCTCTTGTTTGAGTATGTCTATTTGCTGTTCATGAGGTATGATATTACTTGGGCCAGCAGTGTTCTGCTCCAATGTTTCAAAATAGTTGTACACCTCTTGCTGAGCTGGGTCAACCATTGGTGACTTCCTTGGATTGTGTTCATGCTCAATTTCAGTTTCAAACTCCGGCTGAAATGGAGTGTCCTCCCTTGGAGGAGTAGCTGCATCACGTTGTGGACTATCCTCAAGGTCTGATTTTATAGCACCCTTCTCAGGTGTGCTTAGATCAATGAAAAGTGTCCTTGTGGCTCTCCCTTTATTCTGCAATCTGCTGCTCCTTCTTACAGTGGCAACACTCTGTGTTTCTTTTTGTGCCTTTTTCCTTGGTTTCTGCACTTTTACTTTCTTGGAAAGGGCAGTTTTTTCATGGAGTTTGGCCAACCTTTGTGCTAAGGGCTGACTATCTTCCTCACTAGAATTCTCTGGAGTCTGATAAGTTTCTTGAACTATGGATTTTCCCTTGTCTTGCTTTTGTTTCTTCCTATCTTCTTTTCTCTTCTGGGCAGCTTCTTGGGCAAGTTCTGAGAGGGTTTGTGTGATAATCCCTTGAGCTATTGGATCACTGTCCACAGTAGGTTCAGGCTCAATCTCATGTTCAGAATGATGTACTTCAGTTTCCTCTTCAATCTGTCCTTGGACAGTTCCCTCTAAGATATCAGTTTCAGGGGTATCCTCTTTTCTTTTTCTTCTACTTTTTCTAGGCATAGAGGTTTCTCCAGCTTCTTCAAAATGATTTCTCACAAGGAATTTCTCCCAGGTGTCTCGTTTTGCTTTTAATTGTTCCTCCACTAACATCTTAACAAGACTATGATGACAGAGATGTGCTTCAATGTTTCGTGGATTCCTTTGGGCCATGGAACACATTTTTCTAAGGCTTTGGAATAGAAAGTAGGGAAGATTTATATCATGTTCTTCTTGAAATTGCAGCATAACTTTACCATGATAAACATATAAGACCCCAAATCTCCCTTCACAAGTGAAAAATTTTTGCACTAACAACAGTAAAATTTTCCATTCTTCCTTAACATAAGTGACAGGAATTCCTTTTGTGAAGACACTGGTATCCATACCTGGGTTTTTTAAAATCTGCTTCCATTGTTGATCTTGAACTGACCGGTTTTTAAACCACCTTTCTCCGGTTTGTGGGAGAGATGTAGCTTGTGCTATGCTGCCCTCACTGACTGCAAACGTTAAATCACCCACCTCCACTTGACTGTCTTTATCTCTAAATGACCTTGCAAAGACCTTTGTAACCTCCTTGTGGTAGCCTTTAAATTTCTTGATGCACTGTAGCCAGTTGGCTTTCTGCAACGCCTCCTTAACTTGAGGATATGCTTCCAGGAATTTTGAACCTTCTGGTTCAGCCCTTAAAAGTTTCCCCATTGACTCTACGGCTCTGTTCTAAAACACGACTTCAATGGTGGCTTTACACAGTAAATTCTCGGCTCTGTTCAGAATTTTGTGGAAAAGAGGTTGTATGGTTTCAGCAATAGCCTTAGACACAGTGAATTCACGGCTTGAACATCGTGAAATGGTGGATTAACAGCTTTAACACAGTGGAACGGTGGCTTAGCAGTCGTAATACAACCGTAACATACGTTCACTGGTTATATGTATTCACTGTTTCTCAGAATTAGCAGAGAGGAAAAAACAGAGTATGGTTTATGGAGGCAACGTAGTGAGTGGAACGGAATGAAGGAAATGAGAGAATGGAATAGCATGAAATGGAGTGTTATGAGCATAGGAGGGTTTCGAAATAATGAATGGAAACGGCTAGATCCTTAGATTTCGGCTGTAGGTTTACACATGGCTGCGGGATGAGGACTTAGAGAGTCGTAGTACATTAGGCTACGTCACTAGGGTACGAAAGCCTTAATGACAGAAGCAGCCGTAAGTGATTTTCAAAATCGTGGTAATCAAGGACTGATAGACTTGAGAGATACGTGGATATATGGTCGCATGGTAGGGAAAATGGGTAATCATTACAATTAGTGGCAAAAAGACATAACCCAGAAAACTTTGCGTAATGAAATAACTGTAAGTTTAAGATTTAAAACATACCTCAGATCCGCGTTTGGTTTGCCTTTTGATGATTTGCCACTAACCCTTTGTCAACTTATTGCTATTACATGACTCTTTCCTCCTTGTTATTGATGATTTTTGAACTGTAAAAATTTCTCAAACAGATTGTGTTTCTTTGTGCAGGTGCAGAGGGCTGCGGAAAGGCTAAACGGCTGCAGAATTGCCAAATAGCTGCGGGAACTGCAATGGTGTCCTCCAGCTGCACAAAATAACCTTAGTTGCCTAAAAAAAACCTTTATTAATGAAATGAAATGGAATGAATGGATGAATGGGTGGAAAGCAGTAAGGTGAAGTGAGAATGGTTAGATGGAATAAGATGGTGAAATGGAATGGATGAAATGGCGAAATGAGATGAAAGAGAGAGAGATTTTTTTTTTGGAAAACATGAGGTGTCAGGTGACCCTGATTTTCACCTCAGGTTTTCTGCATGAGACTGCCAATCAGAGATTGGTTTTCAGGCTCATACATTTATTCTTTTTTTTTTTTTTTTTTTTTCCTTTTTTTTTTTTTTTTTTTATTGAAATTGAAAGAAACAGAGATTAGGCTGATGGAGGAGAAGAATTCTTCTCCACCAGCCTCATTTCAGAATCGCCTTGGAACAACTTAACAAACTCCTCTTTTGAGAGTGGCTTGTGGTAAACTTTCAACCGGTGGCCATTCACAATAAAGGGAGTTTGAAGTTCATCAATAGTCTTCATTCTAACTGCTCCATTATTAAAGACTTCATCAATCTCATATGGCCCAAGCCAATGAGTTTGAAATTTTCCTTTGAAGTCCTTAAATTTGGAATCAAACAAGAGTGCCCAATCACCCTTTTGAAACTTCTTTTCTTTGATATGTCGATCATGCCATTTGATTCTTTGGTGCTGAACTAGATCAGTCCTTAGAATTGCATCTTGTCTCATTTCATCTAGTTCATTTAACTGGTCCATTCTGTGCTTCTGGGCTTCTGATAAGCTCATCCCCAATTGAACTACTGTCTTGAAGGTCTTGATTTGGAACTCAATGGGGAACAGGACTTCCTTCCCATAAACAAGTTCATAGGGAGAATGTCCTGTGGTGTTCCTCCATGTAGTTCTATAGGCCCATAAGGCTTCAGGGAGCCTTTCCGCCCAATCTCTTCTATGAAGATGAATAGTCTTTGTGATGATGCTTTCAAGAACTTTATTTGTAGATTCTACTTGACCATTCGCTTGCGGATGGTATGGAGTAGATGTTCTATGCTTGATTTTATACTCCTCCATCAGCTTCTCCATCATCCTTGATGTAAATTGGCTCCCCTGATCTGTTACAATTTCTCTTGGGACACCAAAACGAGTGAAAATATCCTCAAAAAGAAATTGAACAACTGAATTTTCAGTAGCAGAAGTCAATGCTTTAGCTTCTACCCACTTAGTAACATAATCAGTACAAACCAATATATATCTCTTTTGCTTGGATGGCGGATTAATTGGTCCAACAAAATCTAGAGCCCATTTCTCGAAGGGTTCGATGCATACCTGTGGCTGTAGTGGCATTTCATTTGAAAGAGTTGGTCTCCCAACTCTCTGACAACTGTCACACCTTCTAACATATTGCTTTGCATCCTTAAAGAGAGAAGGCCAATAATATCCTAAAGAAAGGATTTTATAGGCTGTCCTCTTATCAGCAAAGTGTCCGCCACAACGTTCGTCATGACATGCCTTAAGGATGTCAGGCATTTCATCCTCCCGTACACATCTTCTGATCATAAAATCTGGCCCTGTTCTGAACAATTCATTAGAAATCCAAGAATAATGTGAACTCTCCTGAATGATTTTCCTTTTCTCATTAGGAAATAAATGTAAAGGTAGCTTTCCAGTAACTAAATAATTAGCAATATCAGCATACCAAGGAGTTTTGGTAGTTACCGCAAACAAATACTCATCTGGAAATTTATCCTCTACAGGAGAATCCTCATTAGTGTTTTGGATTCTAGACAAGAAATCAGCTACTGTGTTCTGTTTACCTGGTCGATCTAACACAGTTATGTTGAATTCTTGTAAAAGCAAAAACCATCTTGTAACTCTACCATTAGTGACTGGTTTGTTCATGAGGTATCTAATGGCAGAGTGATCAGTGTGGACAAAGGTTTCATAGCCGGTTATATAATGTCTAAACTTGTTTATCGCATGAACAACGGCTAGAAATTCCTTTTCAGTAACAGTGTAATTTAACTCAGTAGGAGTCAAATTCTTACTTGTGTAATAAATGGCATAAGGGATCAAATCCTTTTGTCCCAAAACAGCTCCTAAAGCTGTATCTGAAGCATCAGTAGAAATGTGGAAAGGGAGTTTCCAATTTGGACCCCTTAGAATGGGTGCTTCAGATATTCTAATCTTTAAAGCTTCAAAGGCAGATTGACATTCAGGATTCCACTTAAATTCACAATCTTTAGTAAGGAGTTTGAAAAGAGGGGATGCTATCTTAGTGAAGTTTTCAATAAATCTTCTGTAATAACCAGTAAACCCAAGAAAACTTCTAACATCTCTTTGGCAATTTGGAACAGGTAACTTAGAGATGACTTCGACTTTAGATCTATCAACTTTGATTCCATCTCTTGAAATATGATGTCCTAAAACAATCCCTTCAGTAAACATCATAAAACACTTTTCATGACTTAAAGAAAGATTTGTTTCCTTACATCTTACCAGTACTTTTTCCAAATTTGCCAAAGCTTCTTCAAATGTATTACCATAAATTGTGAAATCGTCCATGTATACCTCTACACAATCATGAATCAGATCTGAAAAGATTCCTAGTACAGCCCTTTGAAATGTAGCGGGTGCATTGCACAATCCAAAAGGGAGTACTCGGTAGGCAAAAGTTCCCCAAGGACAAGTAAATGTGGTTTTGTCTTGATCTTTAGGTGCTACCTGAATCTGGTTATAACCACTAAAACCATCCAAGAATGAGAAATACTTTTTACCTGCTAAAGTGTCTAGTACCTGATCAATAAAAGGTAGAGGGAAATGATCCTTTAAGGTTGCCTTGTTCAATTCTCGATAATCAATGCAAACTCTCCATTTACCATTCTTTTTGGGCACTATAACCAAGGGAGAAACCCATTGGCTATCTGAAATGGGGTAAATGAAGTTTACCTTGAGCAATTTCTGAAGTTCTTCTTTCACAATTTCCCTAAGATTTGGATTCATCCGTCTTTGTGGCTGCCTAATAGGTCTGCTGTTTTCTTCAATATAAATGTGATGAATACAAGTCTTAGGGTCGATTCCTTTCATGTCAGTGTATTCCCATGCAAAGGCAGTGGAATGTTTTTGCAACAGTTTAGTTAATTCTTCTTGTTGTGGTCTTTCCAAGTTCTTGTTAATGTTTAATGTTTTTCCTGGAAAGATTTCAACTGTAGAACTACCAAACTCTTCCATTGAGAAGAGAGACATCTATCTAGAGGAGAGATATTCAATGTCTGCATCTAACTGAAACTGTGTAGAGTCATATTCTAAAGGTGTCTCGAAATTTTCTAATGTATTTAGAATTTGACTGTCCTCACTAATCTCAGAGATGGTTAGAACAGGTTGAAGAGTATCCTCATCATCGATCCACTCATCTTCTCCTATTTCTATTATTGCCTTTGCGGGAGGATACAAGTTGAATTTCTTGGTAGAATTACCATCTGATATATACATGTCCCCAGACCTACAACTTATGAAAGCATCAGCTGTGGCCAGCCAAGGTCTTCCTAAAATAAGAGGATGTCCTCCTAGATTGTTCTTGGGAGTTAAAATCATAAAATCAACTGGATACTCCCAAGAGTCTAGTGAGACTGGAATATCTTCCAATACACCATCAGGTTTGATGATTGATCTATCTGCAAGTTGCAGCAAAGTAGGTGTAAAGAGAAGGTTAGGAAGCTTTAACTGATCCATGGTCTATCTACTCATGATGTTGATAGCGGCTCCTAAGTCAATCAAGGTATTTGGGATTTCAACCCCATTAATATGAGTTTTAACAATAGGGCTACCGGGATCCACATACTTTTGCATGGTAATCTTACCCATCATAATGTCTGCAATTTTTCCAACTAGATGTATCCTTTTGGTATCTTTGGTTTTCTTTCCTGTTTTTTTCAAACTCAACTCCTTTATTGTCTTTGCTAGGATGGGAATTTCCTTAATGGCTGTTAACAAGGGAATCTTGATACAGACATTTTTCAATTCATCTAGAAAGTTGTAGTCAGGCAACCAAATTTGTTTTTCCACCCCCTGGTCAATTTGTAACCTTTCAGGGAAAGGCGGTGTAGTTGAAGATGTAGGTTGCTCAACTAAGGGAGTTGATTCTTTTTCTTTTTCTTGAATGTTTGGATTTTGAAGGGATGCTTCAGAACCCTTATTAGCTTTAAGAGATTCTTCCTCAAAAATGCTTGGCTGTTGAACACTTGTAGAAGGTTGATATAGGATTCTACCTGATCTGAGTTGTACTTCATTGAGGGGAACAACCATATAGGTAGGGAATGGTTGACCTTCCATCACATAAGCATTTTGAGGATTCCTATTATTTGGATTGGGTAATGGCTGAGAGGGAAGTTGATTTGGCTTCTGCTGGGAGAGTTGAGAATTTTGATTTTGTGGAGGAGGTTGTTGTTGTTGAGGGTATGGCAATGATAATTGTTGACCTTGATTTGGAAGTTGGGGAGCTTGCTGATTCTGAAATGATGGAGGATATTGATAGAATTGAGCAAGTCTCGCATAAGGATTTTGCATGCTTTGCAACCATGCTTGAAAAGCATTTTGTGGTTGAGGCCAAGGTTGTTGCCAAGGATTCCAATTTGGTTGGGATTGAGAATTCATAGAGTTGTTAAACCCTTGATTCTGTTGTCCTTGCCAAGGTCTCCTTGCAATAAAACAAAGAGATTCAAGCGTACTTGGATCTTCTTGAAAGACTGATTTGAGCCCAGGGATTGAAGGACAATCCTTGGTCTCATGGGTTTCTAAGCAAATTACACATGTTTCCACAACTTGTGCTTCCAAGGGACATTCCCTTAGAGCATGCTTCTTTCTACACTTCGGGCAAAAGATAGTCATAGCCTCAGCTTCTGCTTTTTGTTTATTTTGAATCTTAAGGGTATCAATTTGTTCACTAAGACTCCCTAAGATGTCAGTTTTAAATTCATCAAGCATATTACCGATTTCAGCCCTACTCACTGATCCTGTTGCAGATTTATTTGCCCTAAGGAGAGAAGGATCTCTAGACCCTTTTTGAGTTTTTGATTTGCCCCTTGAGAGATGGATACAAAGTTCTGCTATATCATTGAGAGAAAGTTGAGAAATATCCCCTTTCCCCATCATGTTTAAGATATCTATCCATTCATCCCTAATGGCTTTTAATAAGAGGGCTTTTAAGGTCTCTTCATCCAAGGTACTCATTTTTGCTCTTTTTAAGTTATATTGAAATCTCTCAAGTAAATCTTCTAAGCTCTCATCTTCTTTTTGCATCATTTTAAAAACCTCGTCCTTTTGATTAGTAGGCATACAATAGTCCAAATACCTATCCAAAAAGGTTTGTTTCATTTCATCCCAAGTCCTAATGGATTGAGTAAGTAACCCCATGAACCATTTTAAAGCTTGATCTTTTAATGTTGATGGAAACAGCTTGAGTTTCTGAGTATCATCCAGATAGTCATAGGTTCGACACACAACTTCAAATTCAAACAAGAATGTTTCAGGGTCTTCAGTTCTTAACCCATGAAAATTTGGGAGGACGGATGGTGATATGTTTTTCATGGTGGCTCGGGAATCCTCATTAACAATGGGAAACCCAAATGAGTTATCCCCATCACTATTTCCTCCAATGGGACCTCTACCTCCTCCATTATTATTGTTATTTCCTCCTCCTCCTCTACCTCTACCTCTACCACCTCCTTCTTCCTCTGCCATGATGATTCTCCTAGGGATTTCAAAATCTTCTGGTTCCTCTACAAAGGGTGAATGAGAAGAGATTTCTCCTTCTTCTTCAGGTGAGTCTATTTCCTCAATTACAATTGGTTTTCCTGTAGGAGAAAGAGAAGAGTCTCTTCCTGGTTCAAACTCAATAGAAGGTGTAGGAGAGTCAACTCTTGGCTCTTGAATTCCAGGAATTCTAGGACTAGGAGTTTCGGTTGGAGATAAGGGAGGTGTCTCTTGTCTATCTCCTGAAGCAGATGGACTTGTAAAAATTGAACTTCGAGCTCTAGCTAAAAACCTTCCTCTAGAATCTCTAGCTCTATGCATGTCATTTTTTATTTTATCTTCAAGTCAAGTTAATAGTTCTTTTTCTGATCTTCCAGGTCACTCTAGGTGCAAGAAGAGAGCATACTCAAGAAACTATTAAATCAATAACTTTCTCCTTTCTGATCCTCCAGATCACTTTGAAGTGCAAGAGGAGAGCATACTTAGATAGGCTATTAACTTCTTTTCTTGAAATTTTATGTTTTTTTTTTTCTAAGAATATGGCTACTTAATTTCACTTCCCCGGCAACGGCGCCAAAATGTTTAGTCAATTTAGTGTTATCTAAATTGCTAGTATTAATTGTCAACCCGGGGCTCGTAAGCTGATGAAGTGAAGGTGTACTATATGTACTTAAGCAACCTCTTAGAGTTTTTTTTATTGTTGGGGGTGTTGTTTGTGATTAATTTATCTTCCTAAGATGGAGTGGTGATTTATAAACAGATGAGTGATAGTGTGTGATTAGTGATCTCTAACTACTTGCTTGAAAGGAAATGCTTGAAAGAAATAAATAACTTGAAATAACTTGAAAGCAAAGAACCACTTCCAATGGCACTAGACACCATTCATGCTGCTGCAAATAAAAGAAAAGAAAGTCACTTTTAAAACCAAAGATAATGATTATCTCTCCCTAACTCCCTGCTTCAAACACATAGTGCTGTGTAAAGCACGATTAGGAAGTAGCTCAAGTTGAGTTAGAAAAGTGATTAAAAATGAGAAAAATCTACTTTAAAGACTAGTGATAACGTTTTGCTCTTTCTAACTCTCTACTTCTGCCATATGTACTATGCAAAGTATGATTAGAAAGTAGTGAAAGATTAGTCTAAAAAGCACTCAAAGCCAACTGCAAGTTAGTGGTATTCTGATCCTTAAAAGATAACAATTTATGATAAAAGATCATTCATGTGTTAGCAGAACTTTGAGAAATAAGACTAAAAATCAGCTATAAAAACAAAGGCAGCAACTTGAACCTGTCAACTTCAAATACCATTAGTTTGTAAAGCAAATACACAAACATAAAAACAAATCCCGGGCTAAAAACCTGCAAGGAAATAATACTGATCAGCTTGAAAGAAAAGAAATCAAATAAATCAAACTATACATGTTTAAAGAAATGCTGAATGAGAAAATAAAGAAATGCTGAACATAAAATACTTTACAGAGGCTAACATGAACAGGGGCCCTCCATTCATTCAGCCACAAGAAGACTTAAGGAACTGAAAGCTTCAAAACAACACTGTTTCTATTGCTCCATTTGTAGAAATGTACAAAACAGAGTGCTAGAACAGCACTATAAAAACAGAGTTTACAAATGCTCTTAAAATTATCACAAGTTCAGAAAGTACAGCAGCTAAAAAGTAAAATAAGCGTACGCAGACGCAAGTATATATAGGCATCTGAAGGATGGCCTAACACGTACAGCTAATAACTGAAAAACAACTAACTGTAATGCGTATTTAAGGTTCATTGACACATCATAAGGCTGCGTGGATGAGCTGGAGGTTCTGTCGTCATGGGCAATGAATCCAGTGTTGGATCATGTCCCCTACCACCTGCAAAACGTGGACAAGTCACCGTTTGAGCTGACGTGACCTAACAGCTTACAATCACCGTTAAACTGCCTTTATTTGACCGTAACTTGACCAGTTTTGACCGGAGGTACAGATGACGTGAATGGCTGAAAAAATGGCACAGGAACCTCGAGCACGTTGATACCTAAGTGCCCATGTGGCTCATTTGGAAAACTGACACGTGGAACCTTGAGTTTAACAAAAAGGCTGCGGGATCATCAGATGGCTGCGGAATCGCTGAATGGCTGCGGGATTGCCAGACAGCTGCGGAATTCCTGCAAGTATGTCAAAATCTAAACAAAACAGTCACCCATTATCAAAACTCACTTGATCATGCTTAATGACACCTAATGTAATGATCTGGGTGGTTTTACAGTGAAAATGAGGCAAAAGTGAAGAAAAGCTGAGGAAAAACTGAGGGAAATGGTAGACAAGTAGGTGTAAAGTAGAGGCTCTACAACACGTAAGGAATAAAGATTATTCACACTTCTCAAAAGAATACTTTGCACCTTGTTTGCTAAGATCAACTTCATTCTTTCTACATTCATGTACATAATGACCCACCTTATTATAATCAAAGAATTTGACTTTTTATTTGTCATACCTTTGATTTGATTACAAACTTCTATTGTTACTCCTATTTAAACCACGAGGATAGTGATCTAACTTCCTTTCTTGTTCTGAATCATCTCTTTTATTGTTGCTTCTATTTTTCCTTCCTTTTCCTTTTGATGTTAATCCTCCTCTTCCTCTTGAGATAAAAATTTGTGACTTGAATGTGTTTTCCAAAGATTCATCATTATTTATTCAAGATTCATGGGATATCAAGGATCCCAACAACTCATCTATTGATATTTGTGACAAGTCATAGACTCTTTAATGGTCATGACCACTACATAAAATTTCTTAGGCAAGGTTCTAAGAACCTTCTCTACCACTAGCTGATCCTAAAGTTCTCCACTATGCATTCTTAAATTATTGATGATGTTTATAACTCGGGTCATGTACTGGTCCATGGACTTTAATTGTTTCATCTTCAAATTCTCAAAATTCATCCTCATTGTTTGCAACTTAGCTATCTTCACGTTTATAATTCCCAAATAATTAGTCTCTAAGATGTCCTACACTGTCTTGGATGACTTTGCTACTAAGATCTTAAGGAAAATAGTCTCATCCATGCCATTTTGGATAGTAACAAATACTTCCATATTTTTCTTTTGTTGACTCTGAGTTGATATTTTTATACATTCATTAAATCCTTTTCAATTTCCTCATCATTTAACTTTGTATAGCCATAAACTACAAACCCCCACACATCCTTGGAACATAACCAAGTTTGCATATCAATAACCCAAACTTCATCATTTTTCCTTTTTAAAACTAGAAATGATACTTCAAATATTTATGTTTAAAATCATACCTCCTTTTTTTAATTTGCAAAAAGCATTTTCTTAATTAAAGAAAAAAAATCAACCCAAAACCTCTTTTTTAATAGAAATGAATCCATTTGTCTCCCTAAACTCTTAACTTCCCTTTCTTTAAATCTATTTTTTTAATAAACTTTTATATTTTTTACAAAATACTTTATAAAAATCACTTTTTAATATTTCATCAGGTTGAAAAAAAAAACTTTCAAACCGTTTTATAATCCTTAATCCCATTTTATTTTTTTTCGCTTTTTGTGATCTCCCAAGGCACTTAAAAAATATTATCAAAACAATATTCCTTTAATATCAATATTAAACCTTTCAACAATACAATTGAACTACTTGAACATGTTCATTTCTATGCCTCCAAAACCAAATCCAAACGATTCGTATTCATGTGATTAGGTTTTGAAACTTCTAATTTTATTTGTCAAATTTCGAAGAGAACGACGAATATTCCAAATTTACTAAAGTTGGACCATACATGCAATATTTATCATGTAAAAATCCAAAATTCTAAAAATCCAAAATTCTGAACTTCTAATAGAATGCCTATCCACAAAATATAGTCATTTAAAAGTCCATAAATGCCTATTGGGATAAACATTTTATACGCCAAAGAAAAGTGGTTGAGAGCCCTAGAGTGAGAGGGGGTAGGCAATGGAGATGTTCAATATATTTTGTTGGAAATACTGAGAGGTGGGTGAATCAGTGTTCTGTAAATTTCACAATTTAGATATCAAAACAATTAACCAATAACATCACATTATATGAACACAATATATATATTTTTATATTATAAAGGAAGCTACAACTTCCATATTATCAGTTACAATTAGAAGGCCTACATCCCCAAGATTTACCAGCTCTGATATAGATTTATGAAGGAATGAAATGGAATACAATTTTTTTATTTAAATGCAGAAGTACAACAAAACAAAACTTTAATTAATAAATAGAAATTGTTAAAAAATTTTACATGCAGAAAGGACACAAGCTAGCTCGGGCAATGGTAGCTTATCTCTAAGAAGACATTTGATTGCTACATGCCTTTTGAAATGAGTTACAATGAGGCTCTCATTCTTTTTTATCATCAAAAAACAACGGAAAAACCTAAACATCTAAAAACCTAACCCTAGGAGATGAAGCACCAAAATCGTATAGGCCCTGCTGGGGTTAGTATGAACATCAACTTCATGGGGTTGTAACTTTGGTATACGATCTTTGTTTGGCACGCATGATAGGCCATTAGAGATGGTCTATTAGAGGAAAAAAAAAATTGACTTCAATCCTAGGTGAAAGGCCTCACATGTTCCCGTTTCACCAAAAGATAACGTTTAGGGCCTCAAAATAGCTTTGAAAGTTTAGAACCTGAAAAACTGCCAAAAATAGAAAACTGCCAAAATAGGAAACTGTGTTGAAAATTAGGAAACCAAAAGGAAACAATGTTGGGGGTCCAAGTGGAATAGCCAGGTGGATACCAATCTCCACCTGGATCAAGCTCCCACTAAAATAAGGTGACAACCTCTTGAACTTCCTTCCCTAGCACCACCTTGTCACCCTATAGAATAAAACATAAAAACAAAAATTATCGGGCTAACTATATCCAAATATTTCAAGCCTAAGCCTCAACTTAATATCTACCCCTTTTCATGTCCAATTTTAATCTATATAGAGTTCAACAATAAATTCCATACTTAGATCATCAAAACCACAAATGCTCTTACCCCATACAGCTTCAAGACTCCTTTTACTTCAGAACAACAAAATTTGTTACATATCAAGGTATGCTCTCAATTTCTTAGAGTATTATTTCATGATTTGATCCAAAATATACTTCAAAAATGTATCTTCAAGTTTTCTCAACGATGTCTCCAAGTCTACTTCAAGAAGGCGTCTTCAAGTTTGCTTCAAATTAAAAGTTCACCAAAGTCTGTCCAAAAGGGGCTACTTAAAACTGATTCAAAAGAACACTTCAAATAATGCCTTTAAGATACAATATTGGTTCATAAATCACTTCAAATCTTCTTCAAAGATTCATTAAAGTTTTCTCTTAAATATTCTTTAGGAGTAGCTCTAGTCCAAGGGATGGTTGAAATATGCTCCTTAAATATGTTCACAAGAATCTCAAATGCAAAACCAAAAATAGTCAATATAAGTTCAATTTCAGATCTTAACCTCAGTGCCTAGACCATCCACAAGGGGGCAAAAATTATAGGCCTGATAGGGGTTGAATTTATCACAGATAGAGGTATCCTATCTTAGGTTGAATCATAGATTCCATGGGACGAACCACAAGTCGAAATCTTGATTGTCAAGAGGAGGAATTATTAGGCTAAATCAAGTTGAGTTCAAGCCATGAAGAGAGATTGAATCCAAAGAAATATATCTTCAAAACATTTCCCAGGATTTGATAAAAAAATTCTTAGAAAACACAAGAGAAGAATGGACAGGAAACACCTCCATAGAAATTTGTACTAAATGAGCTAGACACTTTAGATATTTGGCCTCCTTCGATAAGTATTCAATGAAGCTTGAGCCTCCGTCTTTTCTTTCTTAATTTTCTACCTCAAAACCCATGTATTTATTTTCGTTTGTGCTCCGCGACTAGGCTATAAATAGGGGTTGGAAAAGGGCCTTATATTGGAGCCAACCTGAACATAATAATAGACTTTTGAAAATTCATGGCTATATTGAAGTCGACCTGAAGAATATGAATTGACTAGTTAAAGGGGGGGTTAAGCTTCAAAAAAATATCAATTTTTGTTTTAATTATAATAGCCCTTTCAAGGCTAATTTAGACACTTGGATTTAGGCCTCTTAAATTATAAAATTTAGCCTTCTTTTTAGGGCAGTAATGAATAATAGGGCCATTATCCTTTTGGGGAAAATGGGTTGGTTCTCAGCCCATCTTTGGGAACCATAGTTCAATCATTAATATCTCCTCAACTAGGAGGGCCCATTAAACATGTCGTATATCAAATGAAATTGCGAGACAAGGGCTACCAAACTAGGAGGTCCTTGCAACTAAATTTACTTGATTTGTGCATGCAAATCATCAAACTATTGCTAGCTCATTCACCCTTTGACATCAATGACGATGGTCCAAGTGGATATTGGTGGCCACTCGCCTATTCCATTTGGACCCTCAACATTGTCTCTTTCAGTTTTTCAGATTCCTTAATTGTAGCATAATTTACTATTTTTGACAGTTTTTCGGGTCCGGAACTTCCAGTGCCATTTTGAGGCCCTAAACGACATTTTTAGGGAAATGAGAGAGACCGGAAATGTTCCAAATTGGCTTCCCAAATTTTTTTCAACTTTCTCTTTGAGATCTTTGAAACGAAGTATTATGATAGCCAAACGGAGATCATATGTAAAAGTTACGACCCCAAGAAGTTGATGTACCAATTTACCCCAAATGGGCCCCACAATTTTAGCGCTTCATCTCCTATGGTTAGGTTTTTGGATTTTTAGGGTTTTCCATTGTTTCATAATAATAAATATGCCTTTGAGCCTCATTGTAACATAGTTCATATGCATGTAGCCACCACATCTCTTCTGAGATATAAGCTACCATCGCCTAAGCTCTCTTATTTCCATTATGTTTGTAAGCATATTTCAGTATTTTTCTATTAATTAAATGAAGTGTTTTTATGCTTCATCTCTGTATTTATGATTATATATGTAAGTTGTTGCGTTCTTGTATAAGTTCGGATAAGTGGTATCAGAGCGGTCTGCTCCTTCTCTATTTTTCTTTGCATGTCCCCAATGAGGTCAAGGTATAAGGAGTTAGGGATCAATTTGGTTGAACCGTTGCAAGATCAACCTCGCAAAACTAGATGACCTCCCATGGTGGAAGAAAAGAAAGACGAGAGGGCAGGAGATCTTTTCAAAATGTTGCTCGAGGAAGCCCTCGAGTGACAAAGGGGCGCGATGATGGATAACTTTGTCTAGATCCTTTGACGGCTACCCATAGTCGATTCATCTTCATCCAGCAGCCACTCTGGAGGCGCCACTCCTTTTAAGGTACAAGTTAACTTCGACATTCCCATATTTGAAGGCCTGATAGATGCAGATGCTAGAGATAAATGGCTAAATCTGTTGGAAGGATATTTTTCAGTTCATGACTTTTCTAATAGCGAAAATATTACTTTTTCACTTCTCAAAGTCGTCCCACATGTTAAGGACTAGTGGGAAACCTATTGTGAACAAAAGGATGAGAGTGAACCCTCATTGTTTTCAGTCGCACCACTTGGGATTATTTCCGAGACGCCATCAAGCAACAATATTACCCTGTTGGGAGCTATGAATATAAATACATAAAGTGGACCATGCTATGGTAGGGAAGGGATCAAGATGTGTCGGAGTTCACAAATATTTTACATACCCTTTACATGAAGCTGGATATCAAGGATACTGAGCGGCATTTGGTGCTCAAGTACCGTGGCTTTCTACACAAGTACATTTAGGACAAGATGGATTTCCTGGACATTTCCTCACTTGGCATGGCGTACCGGTACACTGTCAAGATTGAGAAGAAGTTTAAACAAAAGAAGTGGGACTTTGGATCCATGAATCCAAAGCAAGGAAAAGGCACCCCGAACCACAGAAAAAAGGACCAAGCCAAGGTGGGGCTACCCAAGACAACTCGTTGAAGCTGCAAGAAAAGAATAACACCACAAAGACAAAGAAGAAGACGGTGAAATGGTGTAAGTTCCATAAGAGCTCCACTCATAATACAAGTGAGTGTCAAGCCAAGCAGTTATTGGTGGCCGAGCTGAAGGCTTCTGAATCAGACACATGTTCCAACTCTGAATCAGAACCCGATAAGGGAACTGACAAAGGGAAGCGGATCATTGATGCAGAGCCTAGTGTCACCGTGGCCACCACTAAGATCCAGAAGATTGATCTTGAAGATCCAGAGGAGGGTGAATGCCTCTTCCACTCACAAATGTGGGTGAAGGGTTCTCTGTTGCAGTTCATTGTTGACAATGGGAGCCAAAAGAACCTCATTTTAGTAGAGTTCATGAAGTGGTTGGGCCTAAATACTACCACGCATCCACATTCGTACACCATCAGGTGGCTTCACCAAGGATGAGATCTTTGCGTCAGCCAGTAGTGTCGCCTTCCCTGCAGCATCAAGCCCTTCATAGATGAGGTATTGTGTGATGTTTCTCCTCTTCAATTTTGTTATGTATTGTTAGGAAAATCATACTTGTGGAAGTGACTTGTTGTATATGAGTCTAAACCTCGCTATGTGATTATTACCTTGGCCAACAAGTTGTACAGGATACTAGAGGTAGCCCTGCCTATCGCCATCTCTTTGATCACTGCAAAGAAATGCAGTAAGATCATATCCCAGACCTATAAATTTGTTTTCCTTGTGATTCGCCCTCAGGGCAAGAAGAATATTGTGGCCACAACTTCCATGGAGGGCTCCTCTGCACAACAACAGCAGATGGACAAGGTTGTGGAGGAGTACAGGGATATTTTCACCTCACCTATAGGGGTACCTCTACACTATCAGGTCAAGCACTCCATCGGTCTGACCCCGAGCATGTCATTGCCCAATGGGCAGATCTATCGACGCTCTGTTTTAGAGAATGATGAGATCTGGAGGCAGATTCAGGAACTATTGCAGAAAGGGCACATCAGGCCAAGCTCATCACTTAGTGGGAGCTCGACTGTATTGGTACAAAAGAAGGATGGGACGTGGAGGCTCTGCATTAACTATGGGGCATTGAAAAAGATCACTGTCCGGAATAGGTACCCAATCTTATCGATTGATGACCTTCTTGACCAGCTCAATGGGGCCAAATATTTCATCAAGATTGACTTGAAGTCGGGTTATCACCAGGTGCCTAATGAACCCTCTGATGTGTGGAAGACTGGCTTTAAATCCAAGGAGGGCTTTTCTAATGGTTGGTCATGTCGTTCGGATTGAGGAATGCCCCTGCAGCCTTTATGAGACTAATGGACGATATCTTGTGACCCTTCACCAATACATTCGTGGTGGTGTATTTAGATGACATCTTGATCTTCAACGAGATTTTAAGTGACCACCTCCACTATATTTGACATGTCCTTCAAACAATGTGATGACACAAGTTGTGTGCTAACTTGGAGAAATGTACATTTCGCCTAACCCAGGTTCAATATCTGGGGTACATAATTGATGAACAGGGTGTACATGTGGACCCATCCAAGATACAAGGCATCCGGGATTTCCCAACCCCAGCCACTCTAACAGAGCTCCGCAACTTTTTGGGTCTTGCCAACTTCTACCGTAGGTTTTTGTTGGGGTTCTCTCATATCACTTGGCCTTTAAGTCAAGTCACCAAGGCTGGACCAAAAGCAAAGTTTTTTTGGTGTGAAACCCAACATCAAGTGTTCTCTGAGTTGAACAATTGCCTCTATTCTGCACCAATGCTCACATTACAAGACCTGCAACAACCATTTGAGATCGAGATAGATGCCTTCGATTATGCTATTCATGCGATTCTTACTCAACATGGGCATCGAGTGGCTTACCACAGTGAGACACTTTCAGACACAGTTCGAAAGTACACCACTTATGAAAAATAAATGTATTCCATTGTGAAGGCATGTCATCAATGGAAGCATTATATTCTGGGGAAGGAAATGGTCACCCACACAAACCACCGACCTCTACAATTTATACGGACACAAGGGAAGTTGCTGAATGTTCGCCATTAGAAATGGTCCACCTACCTACAACAATTCCATTTGAACATTAAGTATAAGAAATGTAGCACCAATAATGTCGTTGATTACCTTAGCTGACCACCGGTCATGGCACTAATCATTGTGCTCGACTCCTATGGGCATGAGACATCAGGGTGGCTACATCTTTAGAAGAGAGATCTAGAATTTGGAAACACATACCATACACTCTTGGAAGGGAAGAAAGTTCCAAATTTTCACCTTCGGGATGCCCTATTATGCAACCTAGGACACATCTATGTTCCTTCAAGTGAGTGTTCCAAGATGATTTGGGAGGCACACTACAATCGGGTCATTGGAGATTTCAGAGTAGATAAAACAGTGGCAGTATTGCAGAAGTATTTTTATTGGCCGAAACTTTGTCAAGATGTTGGGAATTACATTAGATCCTACACCACCTGTGCCATTGCTAAACCAACCATCAAGAAGCAAGGCCTGTATACTCCTCTACGTACTCCTAGTCGGCCTTGGGAATTTGTCTCCATCGATTACATGTCGAGCCTTCCTTCTACTAAGCACGACACCAATTGTGTTTTCGTAGTAATCGATAGATTCTCTAAGATGGAAATCATCGCGGCCTGTAAGAAGAGTATCACAGTAGAGGCCACTACTAAGCTCTTCTTTGAGCGAGTGTGGGTACACTTTGGGATGCCACAGTCCAAGGTCTCAGATCGGGACAACAAATTCTTGAGTTCATTTTGGTCAATTATCTGGTTGATGTTGGATACAAAACTTACTAAGTCCATGACTTTCCATCCCCAAACTGATGGCCAAATAGAGGTTGTCAATAGGATGATCATACACATTCTACGCATGTACAACTCGAAGCATCCACAAACATGGGATGAAATCATCCCTATGTCCAACACAACTACAACAAAGCTCTCCACGGCTCAATGGGCCACAACCCCTTTCAAGTAGGGTTTGGATTTCATCCATTATGTCCCATTGATGTGGCCATACCATTTGCAGCTACTCAGGTACATTCGGTTGATGTCCAGTTTGAAGCTGACAGGGCTAACAACTTCATTGAGCACATTCAATACATCCGCCAGCAGGTCCATGATATATTGGACAGAGCCAATGCTAAGTACAAGCAGGGCCGTGATCAGCATCAGGTGTCTCACAAGTTTCAGGTGGGCGACAAAGTTTAGCTACATTTGTTGAAGGAGCGCCTCGTTGGACCCCATCACAAGCTTCGTCTAATTCAATATGGATCATACACCATCACCAAGAATGTAGGGGATAATAACTTCAAGCTTAGCATTCCATCATTCCTTGGCCTGCAACCAATGTTCAATGTAGACCGCCTTCGGTCATTCTTTCCAGCATTGTTGGACACATCCGACGTTGCAGAATGACTTACACCAATAGAGCTAAACCCAGAGTGCATGGAACAGGCCACCACTGATCTGATCATGGACACATAGATCAAGAACACTCACCAATAGAAGATCCAACTATATCGGGTTGTCAAATTTGGCAAACTCTTTCACCAAGGCAAGTAGCTCACCAGGGACCAAGTTCAGTGAAAGTTTCTACATCTCATGGAGGCACTCAACGCAATGGAAACCGTTGCTTCCTTAGGGGGGAGGAATGATCCACGTGGATATTGGTGGCCACCCACCTATTCCAATTAACCCCCAACACTATCTCTTTCAGTTTTTCAGTTTCCTTAATTGTAGCACAGTTTACTATTTTTGGCATTTTTTCGAGTACTGAACTTCCAGAGCCGTTTTGAAGCCCTAAACGGTGTTTTTAGGGAAAATGGAGAGACCAAAACTGTCTCAAACTAGTTCGCTTATATGTTTTCAGCCTTCTCTTCAAGATATTCTAAACAAGTTATTATGATAGCCAAACGAAGATCATATGCCAAAGATACGACCCCGAGAAGTTGATGTACCAATTTACCCAAATGGGGCCCACAATTTTGGTGCTTCATCTCCTAGGGTTAGGTTTTTGAATGTTTAGGGTTTTCCATTGTTTCTCAATAATAAATAGGACTTTGAGCCTCATTGTAACACAATTCATAGGCATGTAGTAGCCACATCTCTTCTTAGAGATAAGCTACCATCACCTGAGCAATCTTATTTCCATTCTGTTTGTAAGCATAGTTCAATATTTTTCTTAATGAAATGAAGTGTTTTTCTACTACATCTTTGTATTTATGATTATATCTGTAAGTTGTTGCATTCCTGTTTAAGTTTGGACTAGAAAATTTCTCCAACATATCTTTGTTAAATTCTCATTATTGGTGGGTATCTCTGAAAATAAAACCCATTACATACTTGACTGGATGGTGAAAACCACAGACTTTGTTTGTGCTCCTATGATAAGTAACTTTGGTGAGTGTAATTTGGTATATCTTCTTAGAACTTAGCCTTCATCATGTAATTTATTCCATTTAAGAAAATTCCTTTTTTCTTAATGCATCATCTTTATTTAATTATCATTCTTTAAATATCAAGGTATGAGAGGAAAATATGACTATCATAAAAGTTATATGAACAAAGGCCTTGGCACGCAACATAATATATTACTTATTGTGTAGTAGATAATAATTGTTCAAATCCTTCTAACATATCATACAACCATGATCAAAGTAACAATCATGGTAGGTCTCTCAATATTTATTTCAATAAATAATTATTAAACTACCATCGAATAATATGCAAGGAAGAGAAAATCACAAAATGTGTTATTTATGTTTTACTCAAACATAAAGAGAATGGTGGTGCATATGCATATAACTAAAGTTAAAGTAATTTTTAAATAATTTTAGGGAACTTATAAATGTAAAAATACATATGTTACCCTCTCCTTATTTTAACTCCTATTGAGACAATGAGGTAGCTATGGAATCCACCATTAGAGGTCATTTTTAGAGTCCACCATTGGTATATACTTGTTAACAAAATAGTTATAGATATCAAGAGAATACAATATACCTATCCATTATTACAGAAGAATGTAAAACAACCTTCAATCATTTTCATTAGTGTTTAACAATAAAAGTATAGCATAACCATATTATCTAAATTAATTTTGTGTAGAAAGAATGATTATCTTTTTTTAAAGCTATATAAGGATAATTATATTATCAAAAAAACTACTAATACATTGATAGTTTTGGTTTACCAAAAATTATTTGGGATCCTCTAAACCAAAATCTTTAATAACCAATGTTGGCATGATCCCAATATTATCCAAAAAGTACAACTCAAAAAACTTAGTATCTGACATATTATGTAGCCCAGTGGAAAATACATACATGAGTTCTTGATAGACAATGAGACAAAACTGTAGACACACAGTAGAGATTGACATAGAGACATAGTAAAGATAGACAAAAAACTTAGACTATACAGATAGACAAGGTGTCACAAAATATTGTTAATCCAATATAATGACTGGAAAGAGAGCATTGGAGTTGCCTTGGGGTGAATCCTTTGTGAGTGCATTGATCACAGCTGGTGTGTGGGGCTGTGAGTGAGAGCTAGATTTGGAGTCGTAGACTACATGGCATTCCAGCCTTGCAAGTCGGACAATTATATCATTGATATCATATCTAATGCCATGGAGGATCCTTTTAATCTTCTCTTGTCCTTGATGACCATGTGAAATAGGGTTTCAAGTTGATGGTGCAGAGCCACTGAATGTAAGAAGTGAAGTATTCTTCTATGAAATTTCCTAGGATCTGGAGTCCACCTAGAGGTGTGGCAACTAATTTCAGTAACAGAGAAATATATCTTGTCACCAAACTCTGTTTCTTCCAAGTGAAGGATCTTGTTTTCACTTTTGGAGGGATAGAGTCAAAGTGGTAGGCCACCAAGTTCCAACCAAAGAGGTGCTAGAGTCAGAAGGTGGAACTTCTAGCAAAACCACCCCGTCAACTAGGTTGGTGCAACCTTAGGGCCATGAAAACATGTGTTAGGACCAGACCTGACAAGAATAGGGTATTATAGCCAACACGACTAGACTCCAAATTTGTGACCTAGAATCGAACCCCGAGGCTGAAGTGGTAGTGCAGTGAGAGCAAGAAAGAAAGGAGTGGAATATAGATGAAGATGGCAAACATAATGTGAAGGAGGTTTAATAGGAGGGGCACTCGAAGGAAATTAGTGAGAAAAACATCATCAAACACGAATAGGATGGATCCTCCCAGACTAATAGAAAAATAAACCTCCTCTTGAATTTGGCTTTCTATATGTGAAAGGCATATGAAAACTATACTTAAGGACTAACGGAAAAACCAACAAAGAAGTTGTTCATAACCAAATTGAGAAGGTACCCACATACTAGACGCCACAGACAAGGACTAGACGATTGTATGAGACACCCGCATAATCGGAAATTTCGAAGGGGGTGGAGGGTAACATAGCGACCAACTCAAATTAAGGGCTTTCCGCTATGTGATGTAAAAAGAGTACGAAAATCATGGATGCCTGCAAGATTGAACCATATAAACTATGAGTTGATGACAAACACAAAAACTCAAAGGACTAAAATATATCACTTGGCCTTCACCGAAATCTTTGTGCACTAGCATTACTGAGCTGTAATAGAAGATAGGTATGAGGCGGTTACTGAAGCTGAAGACCTCGTAGAAACTTTTCCACCCTAAGGCAAGGTCCCTCTCTTTATATAAATAACCTATAGCCTGTGGATGACAAAAGATGAAAAGACCTCCCGAACTCTAGAGAAGCAAAGGATGATAGGTTTGTTTGTTGGCACACAAGTTAATATCCTCACCAAAGACCATCTTCATGCATAGGGCAACCATAACCAACAGCAAGGTCGAGAGTTTCAAGCAAAAGGAATGTCAAATTGAAATCCCTCGTGCACCACCTTCCTTCGTTTAAACCAATTTGAGAAATGAGCCCATGGTTGAGCCTCTGGATGGTGTAATCGCCACGCTTGGTTGACTTTTGGATAAGTGGTGACATGGGTGTTGATCCCTAAGTGCACCTTCATATTCTCTAACATTCTCTTTCCCATGTGAATCATGCAACCTGACGTTATTTAATACCATAAATTTGCCCCATCGGGGAGTAGAAAAAATGATTATCATCCTCACACTTAAAATTCTATTTCCTCAAATGACATGTTCAGTTAAATTTAGGGTGAATTAAACACTCCACCGCATACTCTAAAAAAGACGATACAAACATGCACACATACTTGGGGTGTTTGGTGTGTCTATTGACTGGCGTATAAGAAACCTCACTTGGTTTCCTGTCCTTGAATATCATTGACACCCCTTTATTGGATGATTGGGTGCTCGTTGGCTAACAAAATCTTTTGGAATGGTTTTCTAATACTACTATTGGCGGTGGGGTATGTTGACTCTAAACTTTTGGTCTCCATGCTGGAAGGTGCTCAATATCTTACTAGTTTAAACAAGTATCTACATGCAGCCCATATGACTACTAATATGAACAACTCAGTTGGACATTGGGGATTGGTATATTACCATTTACATGGAGAGTTAATTTTCCATCCTTAATCTGGACTTCAACGTGGAGAGGCTCATTGAAGTTACGGTGGCTATGACAAATGAAAAATCCTTCAGAATCTGACACAATAAATCAATGGTTGTGAAAACAGGGGATCGAGAGGGTGTCTTGTGGGATATGGAAAAAGGAGCATCCAATGCTCCACAAATCCACAAATATAACATAGAGCCCTTGCAAGGGTTGGATGACTCTTTCACTAAAATTGGGGAAGTTGGGTCCGAGTTACTACCATTTGATAGACAATTAAAGAGGAAAAACTATAGGGTAAAATGAAAGAAACCAATCAAGGCCATGGAAGAGGTACAAAAGTTGATATTGGGGGTTGATATTTATTGGAAAAATGTGGTCAGACTAAGAAAAATAATGTTGGTAGGACGATGGGGTTTCATCATAATGAATGGAGCTCAGATTAAATAACGAACTCAAAATAGTTGGGCTTCCCTTCTCAGATATAGACCAAAGGTCGATGTGATGGTTAATGGTTGGTTCAGATTTCATTTCCTTAAGGAGGAAGATGCAATTATTCCGGGTTAACGAACTTGGATCGCTAGTTCTCGAGAATTGGAAAGTTGGATTTGATTATGTGACGGAAGTTCCCAAGAGAAAATTAATTTGGGCTAAATTACCTGGTCTCCCAATTGAGTTATAGATGAAGGGAGTGACTTAAGAAATTTCTAGTAAAATTAGAAAATTATATTATGTGGACAAAGGTTGTATAGGTATGCTTGATAAGAAGGAAACATGGTTTCTAGTGGAAGTAGATCTTTTGGGCGGTTTACCAGCTGCAATTGACATTTATTGGGCTACCTTCTCCATCTGACAACGATTCAACTACTGGGGAATCCCCTTACGGTGTCTATAATGTCACAAAATCATGATCTTTTGGTTGACTGTCCTAATCGCATTGGGGGAAGGAGCCAAAATTCAAAGGAGCTAACCGTGGAAAATAGGCAACCAATTAGGCTAGATTCTGGAAACACTCATGATAGGTCCCCTCAAAGATTGACAGAGTTTTCATTGGAAAATGATCATTCTAATCTGAATGCCTCGTGTCCAAATTATGGGAAGGCCCTTGAAACTATTATGGGTGTTGCGTCCTATGAAAAAGAAAAAAGAGTCTAGGTAAAATCCATGAATCAACCATTCTGAACCCCCACAAAGAGGAAGGGAAAATAAATAAAAAAATTAGCCAATAAGTTGAGATGACTCTCATTATTGTCTCCAATTTGCAACATGAAAGATCTCGATGTAAACATATATCCAATCTATGTTGATGTGGATTTACAGGGGCTAGTAGGAAATCCTAGATTAGGCCTTAAACCTATGTCAATAAAGAAAAATACCTTACAAAATGCAGAATCTATGGCTGATGGGAGATTGAATAAACTTGATCCCACGCATAGGAAGAAAAAAGGGACCAAATATAGAAAGCTAACTCTATGTGTTGACATTGAGACTAAACTAAATTCTCGGTTCTCTAAAACTATGGAGGAGATGTTATACCAGCCATTTGGTCCATGGCCTTCCAATGGATCAAATGAATCAATGGAGGACACTCTTTTCTAGGACCTTAGGACATCTTATCTCTTTTCAATCATTCCTCAATGAGGGAAATGTCTTTAAATATAAGGGAAATAGGATATTCCCAAACCAAAATATCCCTAAAATATTGTATAAAAACAAAGGGCCCATCTATCATTTTACTTCAAGAAACCATGATGACTAAGGAGAAGGCCCTCAAGATGTTGCTCAAGATATGTCCTTCTTGGCTTAGTTGTGCTACAAACTTAAATGGAAATTTGGGAGGGCTTGCTACGATTTGGTACCCAATATATTTCTCCTTCCATGCATACAAGACCTCTGCAGGAATTATATTAACTAATTACTGTAGGGGATCAACACATTTATTTCGTATCTTGAACATTTTTTCCCCATCCAAGAGTTGTAAATATTTTTTGGGAATTGGTCGACTCTTCTGGAATACTAGACATCCAACCATTGATTATTGATGGGGTTTAAATTTTATATTAGAAGCAGGTGAGTGTTGGGACCACAGGGATAAATTGGACCCACTGGTAGCCTTCTTAATAGACCTTTTTAATCAAAAGGCACTCAGAGGCATTGCTCATGTCCCTTTGTTCCTGACCTTGCATAATGGTTGATCTGGGGAGGAGGGCATAGTGAAAAGAATCAATAGATTATTTTTGGACTCACTTATGTCTCAAAGGATGAAACAAATCCAAACCTGTACATATTTCTCTGATATCTCATATCATGATGCCATTATCCTAGAATGGAAAGATGAGTTGGAGAAAAATAAGTTACCCTTAAAATTTAATCATATGTGGGTAAACGATCCATACTTCCAGGAGTTAGTTCATCATTCATGGACCTCCCCAGTTTCTCCAGCCATTGACAATCCTATTGTGTTGATCAAGGATAAACTCAAGCGGTTGAAATATGAAGTCATAATTTGGGTGTATAACCATAGAAAAGGACTCAGGGAGGAGCTGATTCAATATAAAGACAAAATTGCTATTTTATTTGACCTGGTTTCCCCTAGTTATTTCTCCAAGTAGCAACATAGAGCTATATTTAATCTAGTGATAAGGAAGGGCTAAATCCTTAAACTAGAGGATGAGGAATGGTGTCAAAAAAATCATTTAGCTTGGATCAAGGGAAGAAACTAGAATACAAAAAAACATCACAAGGCAACATCCAAAAGGAGACAACTAAATTTTATATGGGCCATAAAAGATGAATATGGGAACATTGACACCACGACAAAGGATATAAAATTGGAGGCACTTCAATTTTTTAGAAAACAATTCATGGAAGGGAAGGAGTTTGCATGACAGAAAAATGAAGTTGTTCAACCTATTTTCAGCAATGGTCAATGAAGAAGATACTTCTATGATGGAAGATCCAATCTCAGAAGATTAGTTGTTTCAAACTCTAAAAGTGATGGCCAAGGACAAGAGCCCTGAGCCTGATGGTTGGCCTGTTGATCTTTTCCTGCATTTTTTTGAGTTGATGGGATGTGAGCTTGTCAATACGGCGAAGGAAGTTAGGTCTTTTAGATACATTCCAGGTGCAATAAACTCTACCTTCCTTATGTCAATTCCCAAGAAAGAAAACTCTTTGTTTTTCTCTGACTCTAGGCCAACCCGCTTATGTAATTCAGTTTATAAAATGATGTCCAAGCTCCTTGCTAACAGAGTAAAAAATATTATATCCCCTCATATTTTGTTGGAGCATTTTTGGTTTCTTACCTAATATGAGGATTTAGGATGTTGTTTCTATAGCACATGAGTGTACTCACTCGATTAAAATAGGGAAGTTAAAATATTGCCTTATGAAAATCAATCTCAACCGAGCATATGACTGTGTGGATTGGGAGTTTCTCACCATGATTTTGCACAAAATTGGGTTCCCGCATAGACATGTTCAATGCATCATGGCTTGCATCACATCGACTTCAATGGAGGTTCTTATCAATGGTGTGCCCACCCAATTTTTCAAAATACACAAGGGGCTTAGACAAGGTTGTGTGTTGTCCCCACAATTATTATCCTTGTCATGGATGCCTTCAGCAGAGGGATCCATGCTATGAAGGAGGTTGGTGCCATTTCAGGTTGTGGGATCTCAATAAATAGCGATTTATCTCACCTTATGTTTGTGGACAACATCCTATGCGTTGGGAAGCTAAAATCTTTGAGTGGGGATCCTTCTACAAGATATTTGAGAATTTTGGCAAAGCTTCCAGGCTGATCATTAACAAAGAAAACACTGAGTTAATTTCAGATGATGGGGACTCGGTGGATATACTTGAGATAGCCACATTATTTAGGGTGAAAATATGCCCCATGTTTGAGGGTTTTAAGTACTTTGGATGTTATTTAAAACCCCGCAAATACAATATACTAGATTGGGAGTGGCTCATCACCAGATTTGAAAAGATGCTAACCCACTAGGATCACAAATGGTTAACACTTATGGGTAGGATCATCATGACAAAGGTGGTATTAAAATTCATTCCAATATTTTGGATGCACCTATTCCATATCCCTCAGTGAATCATACACAAAATTGACTCTATAATTGCCAAATTTGTCTCATCTGGCATCAGTTCCAATAGAAAGATTTGCCTCACTAGATTAAGTTCGATCTCTAGACCCATCAAGTTGGGTGGATGGGGTATTCTAGATTCCAGGAGATTCAACCTTGCTCTATTGGCTACAAATCTTTAGAGGGTTTTCAATGAAAGAGGTTTGTTGCAGATTATTATGTTTGGCAAATGCATACATCAACAAGGGTTGGAGGAGTGGGTAGTTGCAAGGGCACCATCGAGTTCTTGTGCATCGATTATCTGGCGTAGCCTCAAGCATGTGATCTCATGGCTTTGTAGTAATCTTCGTTAGTTGGTTGGAGATGGTAAAAAAATATAAGTCGAGATGGACGCCATTAAAGGAATGCCCAAATGTCATATTCTTTCGGCCACAATCATCATCATCCTTAATTTGCAGGGGATTAACAATCTTGCAAGCCTTTGGGAGGGTTGTTGAATGCCATTTGTTGTCCCTGCTTATGTTGGGTATGTGTTACATTATTTCCACGTCTAGCTCCATGCATTGTACATTGGGTCGGGCATAGTGAGGGGGTCACGGGGGTTTTGTAGGGGCGTGATCACCCCCTTGCACGAGGTCTGGGGCAGCACCCCAATAAATTGTTTTTTAATGCAGACCCACCCATGGTTTTGTGCATGGGGTTTGCACATGGTTTTGGGCATGATGGTTTTCTTCCCATGGTATTTTGTAGATCCAGTCATGGGAACTATGGTTATGTTCTAATCTAGTGTCAGTGGATTGAGGTTTATGGATGCTTCAACATGTATATATATGTATTGTAACATAGAAAGGAATATAGTGAAAAATCAATTTGGTAGTCCCTATTTTGGGATCCACGGGAAAATCTCTGTGTAAATTTGTTTTATGTTCTCGCCATTGTATATTTTCTATTTTAAGAACTCGTTTGCAAGTAATTTCTATACAGGGTTAAAACCTACAGCTTGGCCTAATTCTTGGCAGATCATTATCCTAGATTTTTTGGAGGGTGAATGGGAAGGTTATTGTAGCGTCCTTTGTCATGCTAGAATCTCATTCTCATAGTGGAAACGTTGACTGGTTTATGGTGGTCATATTGTGAATGGAAGGATTCTTTCCAATGATATAGATAACTATATTACCTCGAGCATTCCATCTTTACCCTGTTTTGACTGCATTGTTCATTTGCAGAGTTCGAAAGCCCCATTAAAGATCAAATGCTTCACTTGGTTAGTTATTCATAACCGCATTTTAACATGAGACAATTTGTTGAAGAAGGATTCATGGACCCTGGCAAATGCTCACTTTGTAGGGTGGATTCAGAGGATTGTTATCATCTATTTTTTACAATGTCCCTTTGCAATTGCTATTTGGGTGGAGGTTTCCACACTCTTAGGTCTCTATGTTATCAAAGAGTGCTCATATATTCCTGCTTGTATTAGCTCTTGGGCACACCAAATAAAATCCTTCATGGTGGTCCCTGTATATGTCCTATGGGGAATTTGGTGCACTCAAAATGAACTTATTTTTGAAAGCATATCTCATGATGCTAGGATCTCATCCCTGAGGACTGTTGCATATTTTCAGGAAATTGGCCCCTAGGTTCCCAATCCCACTTCTCGGTTTATTACGCTTGTAGATTTGGCCGACATCTACCCAATCTGTTATTTTGATGGAGCCTCTTCTAGTGGACATTGCAAATGTGGAGTTTCTTTCCAAGTTGATCCCTCTTTACATTAATGTTTTCGTTGGTTTGGAGGCTATGGGGCCAACCGTAGAGCTGAAATAATAGCTTTATGGAGGGCTCTTCAATGCTCTTCGTGGCTTGGCATTGAAATAATTCTGATTGTTGGGGATTCACTTTCTATGATCCACTAGATCAAAGGGCGGAATGCTTTGGAGGTCCCCATTCTTTGCAACTGGATGCAATTGATTTGGGATTTAAAGGCCTCTTTCTCTGAGGTTTCTTTTAAGCATGTTTATAGAGAACATAACAATGTTGTTGATGCTCTCTCCAAGCATGGATTGTCACTCCATCCTAAACATATGTATTTTGATTAGCTAGTCGATGGATCAATGGGTGGTCAGTGTACTTTTGAGATCTAATCTCAGTTTTCTTGGTAATATTTTCTCTGCATTCTATGGTATTTCAGTTATTGTCCTCTTCTCTCAACTTATCATTTCATTTGTGATATTTGATTTTGTAGCTCTTCCCATGTGATGGTATCTTATGTTTATTATTTATGAAAAAGCAAAAGTTTTTTGTCCTTATATTTTGAGATATAATGTTCCAGTTGTTAGACAATAGATTAGCATATAACCAGGATTAAAATCTAAGATTATATAAACATTTTCTAATTAATAAAAAAATATTTTTTTTCTCCGAATTTGTTTACATCATCTACAGAAGAAAGGAAAACATATTGGATCAAAATTCCAAATTTCAGGGTGACCATTTATTTTTACCTTCATAAACAAAAGCCACTCAGATACTTTATGTTATGCAGAATAAGAAAACATATTTCATCAAAATTCCAACTTCGAGGGCGACCATTCATTACAAGCCTTGAGACACTTGTGGTGTGATACTATGAATACATTGATGTTTTACGGGATAAACGTATCACATCAAAACTCCAAATTCCAGCGCGACCATTGATAAACGTATCACATCTAAACTCCAAATTCCAGCGCGACCATTAATAACAAGTCTTCATATTACAAGTCCGTATTTTTTGTGCTTTGCCATCCGAAAACAGGTAATAGTAATATATGGTACACAAAATTGGAGCTCACATGGATTGGCGTGTCAGCCAGTTGCTCCCATTGAATTCCATCACATAGTCTAAACAGGAAAACAATAGAAGTTTTAGTATGATTTTGAGACCATACCACTTTACTCTTTTTCACTCTTCACCTCATTAGACGGCTCACTTCTTCACTCTTTTTCTAGCCATTAGTTCATTTGCTGCAGCATGTGCAGGTCCCCGTGCAAGCACGCCCCATATGCTGCTTACTCAACAATGCACATTTTTTGTTCAAACATGAATTTACGATGAGCCATTACCAGACACAGAAATGCTCAAATGCGACAACTATTGAAAGAATAGAATATAAAGATCTGACACATCTATAAATACTGCAGAATACACACTGCAAATCCAAACAAAGAACCCCTCCGCGCGCCTTTGTTTAATTCGTCTTCATTGGTTCACATCTCAAGCTTTTCAAAGAGGTGCAGCTCTTTTAACATTTAATCGTACCTCACTCACTGCTATTGGTAGTTCTGATTGCTTGATATGATATATTGCAGATCGATGGAACTGGTTAAGAGCATTGCAATGATCCCATTGTTGACATTGACCTGCTTATTAACTGGAGCTCATGGGCAAGGCTACTGGGAATCCGGTCATGCAACATTTTACGGTGGCATTGATGCTTCTGGTACCATGGGTAATTTTACAGAACTTCATATCTTTTTCTATATCAATATGAATTAGCACCTCACTAATTTGGTTTAATTTTATGGTCCCGGAGGGGCGTGTGGAGACCGGAATCTGTACAGCCAAGGTTATGGAACCCATACTGCTGCTCTTAGCACTGCTCTATTCAACAACGGGCTTATCTGCGGAGCCTGCTATGAAATGAACTGTAATGACGATCCCCAGTGATGTTTGCCTGGGACTGTCACCATCACAGCCACCAACTTCTGCCCGCCAAACTACGCTCTCCCCAACGACAATGGTAGATGGCGCAATACGCCCCTGCAGCACTTTGACATGGCGGGGCCCGCCTTTGAAAAGATCGCCAAGTACAAGGGTAGGATTGTCCCCATCCTCTACACAAGGTACCCCTAAATGGTCCATCCTTAATTCGTACCCAAACCTCATTTCCTAGTGAAAAATTGTTTTCCAACCTGTACTTGTTTTCAGATTTGTTTGAGATGTTTTGTTTTGATTTTTATTTTTATTTAAATATTTTTGTTTTTAAATTTGATACTCATTTTATAATACAGGTATAAAAATATTGATTAATCTCTGAGATGTGCATGGAATTCTATTTCACAAGAACATTTTGGAAAATAACCTCTATGAAAACGGGGCATTTTTGTAAATGTGTTAGAAAACCTGCACAGATGGATCTAGCTAGTAAAGGTTGAACACACAGCTTTGCAGAGCAAAAACACTAAAAGAAAATCGAAACAACAAAAGAATGATTCATTAGAAAATAAGTTACAATGCTCATGATATAGCATTACTGGGTGAAGATTCCAAGGTAATGCACCATAGTGGTGATCAATGAGAAGACTCAACACCTACAACAAGTTCCGGAGAGAACTAGCCAGTTGCGGAGTGAAAGAAGGAGCAAATTAGGGAGTAAATCATGCAGAAGAATTAACCAGTTGCGGAGTTAAAGAAGGAGCAAATTAGGGAGTAAATCATGCAGAAGAACTAACCAGTTGCGGAGTTAAAGAATGAGCAAATCAAGGAGTAAATCATGCAGAAGGAATCTTGCATGTAGTCCCATGCTCTAACTAAAAGTCTGCATGTAGGTGTGTAGTAGTTCCAACACCCCCCCTGAACACCACTATGGGGAAAAATAGAAAATGGGCCCTGGCAACTAAAGCCAAAGGTCACCCAAAATACAGTGCAACTTGTACTAAAATTGAGGAAAGAGGGAAAACCTCATGGGAAAACCCCCCTCAAAATGCAATGTAATCAAAAGAAAAGAGAAGAAAAGACAGTTGCTAAGCAACTGTGTCCTTCACTCCAAGACGATTGCGTAGAGAGCGAAACTTCTGCTCAGTGAAGGTCTTGGTGAAGATGTCTGCAGTCTGTTCTGCTGAAGGACAGAACTGCAAATCAATGACCCGATCATATACTAAGTCTCTGATGTAGTGCATATGGATCTCTATGTGCTTCGTCCGCTGTCGCTGTACTGGATCCCTGCAAAATTTGAGAGTGCTTTGGTTGTCACACCAGATGACAATGGGCTGGTGGAACTGGACGCCCAACTCAGTGAGGAAGTGTTGTAGCCACAGAGCCTGAATGGTGATGTTGACTACTCCTCTGTACTCGGCCTCAGCTGAAGAGAGAGCAATAGCAGTCTGCTTCTTGCTCGACCAACAGATAGGGCCAGATCCTAGACTGAGTGAATATCCGGAGGTGGACTTGCGATCAATGCTGTCTCCCGCCCAATCAGAATCTATGAAGCCAAGGAGATTCAATGCAGTGCCCGCTGCATAGTGAATCCCAAAGGTGATGGTGCCCTGCACATATCGGAGGATGCGCTTGATAGCATTCCAATGTAGCTCATGCGGCTCCTACATGTATCTGGAAACTGCCCCTACTACATATGAGAGATCTGGTCTGGAGTGGGTGAGGTACAATAAGCTCCCCACTGGTTGTCGGTAGAGAGTGCTGTCAACTAATGGAGTGTCACCTCCATCCTCAAGGCGGACCCCAGACAAAAAAGGAGTCGGTGCTGGCTTGCAGTCAGTCATGTGAAATCTCTCGAGAAGATCACGTGCATACTTAGCCTGAGAGAGTTTGATGCCTGTGGCATCTTGGCTGATTTCAAGACCAAGAAAGAAGTGTAATGGACCCATGTCCATCATCAAGAACCTATCATGCAAAGCCATCTTGACTGCAGCAATGGCTGAAGCCGAGCTGTCGGTGATCAGGAGATCATCCACATACAAAACTAAGATAAGAAGAGAATCATGTGTCCTGAGCATGTAAACATTCGGATTAGACTTACATCTTTCAAAGTTTTGTGATAAGAGAAAAGAATCCATCTTCACATACCAAGCTCTCGGGGCCTGCTTAAGGCCGTAGAGAGATTTCTTCAGTCTGCAAACCAAAGATGAATCCTGAATGAAACCATGTGGCTGCTCCATGTAAATCTCCTCTGATAGGTCTCCGTGAAGAAAGGCATTCTTCACATCCATCTGATGTACTTCCCATCCCTGGGCAGCTGCAATGGCAAGTGTAAGGCGTATGGAATCCATCTTTGCTACTGGAGCAAAGGTCTCGTCATAATCAATGCCATGCACTTGTTGGAAGCCTTTAGCTACTAGCCTTGCTTTCCGTCTGGTGATTTGCCCATCTGCAACACTCTTGGTCCTGTAGACCCATTTGCATCGGACAAGTTTCCTTCCTGAAGGAAGGGGGACCAGATCCCAGGTCTGGTTCTCGAGGAGGGAGTTATACTCCTCCTCCATGGCAGACTCCCAAGATGGATGCCCAACAGCCTCAGCATAAGACTGTGGATCAGAAGAATGAACCAAATGACAATGCCAGGATGGCGATGGTTCAGTGGCAGTGAGGGCAAGAGGAGGCTCAATAAACTCTGAGCTAGTCCTCTGCAAATCAGAAGTATCCCCCACAAGACCATTTATAGCAGCTGGGTGGTCTTGTGCATATATCTCACGTAAGCTCCTTGTTCTCTGATTTATGACAGGGGAATATGATTCACTGCTGGAAGCCCGATCTGGGCTTGGATGTGGATCATCATATGCATGCACTGGATTTGTATTTGAAGACTCTGTCTCTGCATCTGCATGCTCTGTATCTGCATTTGAGTGTATTGAGTAATCATCTCTCACATGAGGTAGATAAAAGGTGTCTGCATGCGGCAATTGTGGTACATGCGAGAGACTTTCCTCAAATTTGACACTTCGCTTAATGATGAGCTTGTCTATATAGGAAATCAAGAGTCAGTATCCCTTCACACCATCAGGGTATCCAACAAAGATGCACTCAATGCTCTGTGGATCAAGAGCTTTCCTCTTTTCAGAGGGGATCCTGGCCCATGCTCGGGAGCCGAAAACACGGAAGTGGGTGACCTCCGGTTTAGTGCTGCTCCAAGCCTCAAAGGGGGTCTGATCCTTGACAGACCTATGAGGAGATCTGTTCTGGATGTAGTTAGCACAATTAAGTGCTTCAGCCCATAGCTTATGAGGCAGTGACTTAGCATGCAACATGCAGGGAGCCATCTCTTTGAGAGATCGATTCTTTCTCTCAACAACTCCATTCTGCTGTGAAGTGTATGGCACTGTGTACTACAACTATATGTCAGACTGAAGGCAAAGGTTCCGAAGTGCTGTGTTAACATATTCCCCCCCATTATCTATACGGAGGGCTTTGATCATTCTCTTTGACTGTGTCTCAACTAGTGCTTTGAAATCTTCAAAGTGCGCAAAAACTTGAATTAGATTTGGCTCTGAGAAGATACACCCAAGTAAACCGTGAGAAATCATCAATAAATGTAAGCACATACCTTGCTTTGTTGATGGAAGGATGAGGAAAAGGCCCCATGAGATCACTATGGATCAGATCTAGAGGAGAGGATGCTCTGTGAGTCTTGCTGGTGTCAAACTTTTCTCTAGGATGTTCACCAAGGACACACCCTTCACAAAATCCTTTGGAGAAACTGATATTTGGCAAGCCTTCCACCATCTCATTCTTGCTTATCTGCTGCATATACCTGTAATTTAAGTGACCAAACCTCTCGTGCCAAAGCCTACTACTATCATCAGCATGTCTAAGTAATAAGGAGGATTCAGATTCAATAAATTCAGAAAATGTATACAGTCTGGCTCCATTGTTTACCTCACCGGTTGCAATTTTGGAGCTGCTATGTAGGTCATATATGTTCACTGCATCTGGAGTAAATTCCACTCTCTTTCCGGTGCCAGAATGAGTGATTTGATAAACTGAAAGCAGGTTTACCGAAAGTTTTGGAACATGAAACACATCTTCAAAGCTTCTGTGCAAAAGTTCCACTCTACCTTTTCTAGTGAACTCAATAGGTGAGTCATCTCCCATGAGGATGGGAGGTCCTTTGCATGCATCCAAAGAGGAATAGACTTCCTTTGCAGTAGCCATATGATGTGATGCACCAGAATCTATAATCCATGCATCAGGAGAAGAATTAATTGCAAGTAAAGCATGAAAATTGTTACCTTTCCCGTGTTGCAGATCCTCAATTTTCTTCTTTGCGCCCTGTGGGATGTGGTCCCCAAGGTTGTGCTTCTGAAGGATTTCTGCCATTTGGTCAATTCATGCAAGAGGATTCTAGATGGAATCCTCTTTGACAGTAGGTGCATCTGTTTCCTTTCTTCCCTTTCTCATTTCTCGAGTCGGAGGAGTCATTGAAGGGCTTGGTGTACCCTTCCTTCTTTGGATGGGAATGCGCTTTTCCCTTGTCCTTTTGCTGCTGATTTTTCTGATTTGAATCAGATCTGTGATTTTTATTGTGGCGGCCATCATGCACAGTGAGTGCATGTGCTTTTGGAGGTTTGATTTTCCCCAAGCCAATGAGTTTATCTTCTTGCTCAAAAGTAAGGGACTCCATGCACTCTTTGAGAGAAGGCATAGTGTAGGATTTCCCTGTTGCGAACCTTACTGAATGAAATATAGACACAAAGACGGAGTATTCTGGTCCGAGCTTTGACATAATAGAGAGAATTTGGAGACTCTCCTCCTTGAATTTGTCAATTCCACAACCTTTGAGTTGCAGCAATAGATCATTATATTTGGTGAAGAAGTCTTGAATTCTGTCATAGTTCTGTGGATATAATGATAGCAGCTCCACTTCGAGCAGATGTCCTTTCATCTCATCCTATTTCTCGTAGAGTTCTTCAACCTTTTTCCAAATCTCATTGGGAATATTGTAGGCAGATAGATGAAACTGCAACTCTGGAGAGATGCACATGCATATGGATCTGTGGGCCTCATCCATACGGTTGAGGTACTTGGATTTCTCTATGGCTGAAGTGGGTTCCACTTCTGCAGCCATGGTAATCCTGTACAACCCTTTTTGACGAAGGTATCGAGCCATTTGGTCCTTCCATTCGTGATAGTTGTACGGTGTTAGGATCGATGCTTTGGGAAACTCCATTTTTCTGTCAATCTTCGATCTCCAAGCTGTAATACCTGCAAAATAAAGTACTGGTGCGCCTTTTATCTAGCAACCTGTGGGCTCTGATACCATGTAAATGTGTTAGAAAACCTGCACAGATGGATCTAGCTAGTAAAGGTTGAACACACAGCTTTGCAGAGCAAAAACACTAAAAGAAAATCGAAAGAACAAAAGAATGATTCATTAGAAAATAGGTTACAATGCTCATGATATAGCATTACTGGGTGAAGATCCCAAGGTAATGCACCATAGTGGTGATCAATGAGAAGACTCAACACCTACAATAAGTTCCAGAGAGAACTAGCCAGTTGCGGAGTGAAAGAAGGAGCAAATCAGGGAGTAAATCATGCAGAAGAACTAACCAGTTGTGGAGTTAAAGAAGGAGCAAATCAGGGAGTAAATCATGCAGAAGAACTAACCAGTTGCAGAGTTAAAGAAGGAGCAAATCAAGGAGTAAATCATGCAGAAGGAATCTTGCATGTAGTCCCATGCTCTAACTAAGAGTCCGCATGTAGGTGTGTAGTAGTTCCAACAATTTTATGTTGATTGTAGATTGGAATATTTCAGAATCTAAAAAAGCCAATTTTGTGACCTGAACTATTACAAAAGGCTTGGTTACAAATTTGTTAGTTAAAACTAGTTGAAATGGGGTAATTTTTTTTCAAAAAGTTTGGTAATTTTTTATAGTGGAAATAGATTTAACATCATCAAAAAATTTTGACACCCAAAATCTTACAATTTGACGTTAGATTCAAAAAAATTCTGCTAAATTTTATCAAAACTTATCAAAATCTTCCATGATTTTCACATTTGTGAAAACTAAATAGACTATGGATTCTGCAATTGAGTTGAATTCAAGATAATAATTATTTGTCCTCTCTAGATATTAATTAATTTCCAAGCGGCTTAAAATGCAGGGTCCCGTGTTTGAGAAAGGAAGGAATTCGCTTCACCATTAATGGTCTCCCATACTTCAACCTGGTGCTCATCTCCAATGTTGGAGGCGCTGGAGATGTGTCCGAGGTTTCGATAAAGGGGTCAAATACGGGTTGGCAGCCGATGTCATGCAACTGGGGACAGAACTGGCAAAGCAATTCCTTCTTGAACGGCCAGACCTGTCGTTCCGGGTGACCACCAGCGATGGAGGACAATTGTGTCATATAAGGCAGCTCCTTCTGGTTGGCAATTCGGCCAGACTTTTGAGGGAAGCCAACTTTAATGAAAGCTAAATCAATCACGTCGGATGCTGTGGTGACTCGAGTACACCCTTGTCCGGTTGTTAGCATTATTGTGTGCTTATTGAATTGTAGTCCAAATGAGTCTCTATCACCATATTGTTAGCATTGTTGTGTGCTTATTGAATTGTAGTCCAGAGGAGTCTCTCACCATATTCTTCGGAATAAGTGTCATGTCCATCCCATGCAATAATTTTCTTCCAAAGTGTATTGCTTTCGAAAGGATGCCCAAGGAGAACTTTCAAACCTTTGATTTAATGTATTCCCTGTTTCCCGTAAACTTTTGCGCCATGTTTCTAGAAATCACATGAAGTTTGTTGCAATGATGTGTCAATAGAAAAACTCGTGTACCATTGACAACTTCCGTAAGTGTTTTTATTTTACTAGTTGACTGTTCTGTTTTGTTTTTGAACAATTACACTCATCCTAGGTCACTGTAAATTTCAATATCACATTAAAAAAATCAAATATAGATCTAGAAATTAGGTCGAGTTTTCATAAATAATTTCCATGCTCAATCTTTCTCCATACTATTTAAACCTAATAATTAAAAAAGGTTTTGTTTACTGACGCCACAAATTGGCCAAGAACACAATCTATCTAAATCTGGTAAATAAAATAAAATAAAATAAAATGCCAAAAAAATTGAATAGTTTTTTTAATAATAAAAATGGATTTAACACCCTTAAAAATCTCATAAAAAATTATTTTTAAATTAAATACATTGTATAAACTGAAGCAAAATGTCCTAGCAAACAGAGATGGGCAGTCAATAGAGATGTTCAGTAAGACACTCAGTATTGGTGTGTAATTGATTCCATTTTTGTCAATGCATCAACTTTATTCAATTCCATCAGATCATGAGGGAAAGAATTTACAAAATATAACATTTCTCTGAAATATGACATGATAAAAACTATATTGACAACAACATTGCGATGCAGCATAGTTACACCCTTTACACAAAATCATGGATTTGGGTGACTTAGACTTGAAAAACACGGCATCACTGCCTGCAAAATGAAACAAGGGCAACTGCGTAGTGGAAGTCCCTGTCGATAATAGAGTTATGTGAGATTAATAACATAAATCTGTTTGCTTTTATATTTTACAAAAGACCAAATTATATAGATTTAGTATCTTTTGGTCTGTCTCGATATTATTTTAGTGTGCAGTGTTTTCATAAAAATATTTAAGATAAACAGATCCATAATATTGATAGGAGGTTTAAGTAATTTCTAAGTTCTCAGTTGTAAGATTTATTCTATGAATGTAAATCTGTGTATCATGTATTAAAGTTTAACACCAACTAGAATAGGATTCACAGATGGTCTCCATGTGCAAGGCAAAAGAAATGAAACTCAAGTATATATTTTGGCAATGTGGCTTTTCTCTTCCTCATATTTGTGTTCTCCTCAGCAACCATCTCTTATTGCAATCCATTCTATATAAATCTGCCTTTAAGGTAGTAAATGTACTTGGGGAATATGGTTTTATGTTAAAACCTCGTTAAATTAAAATCAATGTTAAAACCTTGTTAAATTAAAACTGCAAAATATGTGGCTCTCCCAAATATGATGGATCTCATTGCATGACCACATGAAAATAAAATTAAAAAATAAAATTAATTAATATTCAAGATTCTTAAAAAATATAATTAATTAATATAATTAACCAATATAATTAATTAATATAATTAACCAATGTTCAAGATTGTGTACATTAACGAAAAAAATACAAAAAACAAAAAACACCAAATACTATGCATATTGATAAAGAAGTAAAATGAAAAACAAAAACAAAAAACACCAAATATTATGCATATTGATAAAGAAGTAAAACCCAACTACCCCAACTAAAGAATGTATTTCCACTGCACTGAAACATTTGACATAAAAATTATGAGATATCTTGAATCATTAGAAAAGTAGACCTATTATCACACCAATTGAAATTCAAGAGTCTTGAAAACCAAGATTCTTGAAAACAAAATTAGAAAAGCATCATGAGAACTAAGATTCAATCGGTGACTAGGCTTATTAAGCAAACATGACACTACATACCTCTAAGATATATAATGGTCAACTACATACTTCTAAGGTATATAATGGTCATTGATATTGGCTAAAAGGTCCATTTAGAAGGAAATAGCCTTGATTCTTGAAATCGTAGTTCTTTTGTAAGCAATGTTAACTTCAAATAAATTCGAAATATGGGCATCCTTTCCAGATCAGTAAATCAATTGAGGATAAAAGAAACATCCAAATTCACATTTCAATTGGATTGTGGTCCGAGAACCACGTAGGTATTCCCACTACATTCTAAAAACAATGAAACAAAGGGCCGGATAAGTCATTACACTTGTAAAAGTTGATGATTGTATAAATGTACAGAATAATGATCATGCTTTGTAGAAATGGCGTCTGACATATGCATCATCATAGATAAAAATTAAAATTAGTGCAATGATGTGCATAATAGGTAATACATTTGACATTTATGTGAAAAAACAAATTCACCCCATAAAAATTCATGACTTGCTTGCTGAAACCAGAAAAATTAATTGGCTCCATATATTCTTGAAAAAGGAATTAGAAAAGCATCATGAGAATTGAGATTCAGTCGGTGACTATGCACATCAAGAAAACATAACACTACATACTTCTAAGATAGATAATGGTCATAGATATTGGCCAAAAGATCCATGTAGATGGACATAGCATTAAGTCTTGAAATTTTAGTTCTTCAATAAGCAATGTTAACTTCAAATAAATTCGAAATATGGGCATCCTTTCCATATCAACATATCAATCGAGGATAGAAGAAACATCCAAATTCACATTTCAATTGGATTGTGGTCCGAGAAGCACCTAGGTATTGCCACTACATTTTAAAAACAATGAAACAAATGGCCAGTGTTGGGTCCCTATAATACTACTGATTCCCCCATTACTATTATGGTTGTATCCCTTATAAATATTGTTGTGCCCCTATTGTCCACATATTGTTATTATTGTGCCCCATAGAATCCCTCTATTGTTATTTTTGTGCCTTTATATTATTATTGTTAGGTCGGCTTGGTTATATTGTGACTCCTTAGACTCTTATATATAGAAAGGAGGTTTTTTCATTTGAATCATCCAATAATTGTTCATTTGTGTAATGTAAAGGAGGTTTCCCCCTCGAAGAGGCTGAATTTTAAGGCGTTGATCTATCTTTTCTATCATTTTGTGAGCTGGTTTCATAACATTTGGTATCAGAGCTTTGGATTCTAGGGTTTTGCTTCTCCAAACAGGTCATCATGGCATGTGCACTATAACTTTTTTCTGTGATGTTGAAGACACTAAAAAACAAACCCATTTGGGCAGAAATCGTTATGAACCCTAGATCCGAATTTCAGAGCATTTCATGCTATATTGGTGGAGATATGATCTAAGGAAGTTGGCCTTTTTGCAGTCTCCCGAATTACATTCCAAACAGGTGACCTAGGGAAAATCGTCATAACTTTTGTTTTGAGCATCATATTGAAATTTCGTAAGAAGTTATAGAAAGAGGATGGACTATAGTTTTCTGTGTATATGTTTTAGATCAAAGGTCAAAATAGTGACACATGGCACTCCATACAAGTTCGCTCTTTTGAAAAGGTCTATAATCAGGTCATCTTGGGAGATTGTGCATAACTCTTTCTTGGAGAATCTAAATTTGATCATACTGGTGGCATTGGAAAGAGGACGCAGAGGGTTACTGCAGTTCTCAATTTTAGAACTGGATGATCCAAAATTACAAAGATACATTAGATTCAATATCGAGCTCCCACAAAGTGAAAAAAGGCGTGTAGTTTTTTCTTTAATTTTTGCATAAGCTTGGTTTGAAAAATTAGTTTGAAGGAATTCAAAGGGCATAGTGAAGCATTATTATCAATAATTGATGCCCCGAAGAAAGAAAATGGAAACACCTAGTAAGCAACCTGAAAGCTCTAGCATGACTCATGAAGAAGAGGAAGAAATGCAACATGATATATCAAAATTACGAGACCAAGTGCAACAAATGTCACTCGCACAAAAAGTAACAGAATCTAAGATGGATGGTTTAAAGAAAGATGTAGAAGCTAAGATGTATGGTATGGAATCTAAGATGGATGGTTTAAAGAAAGGCGTAGAAGCTAAGATGACTGACGTGGAAGCTAAGATGGCTGATTTGAAGATAGGCATGGAAGATTTGAAGACAGATTTGACAAACTTTCTACAAGAAATGCTTACTAATGGCCAAAGGGTAGTAAAGGAAACCCATGATGAAAACAAAATAAATGTTAATCATGATTTCATAGACTCTAACGTTGGATCGAAGAACCACCATGTTCCAAAGATTGATATGAGGAAGTCTGATGGCAACGATCCCGGAACATGGATACTACAGATGCAGCAATTTTTCGATCTCCATAATGTGCAAAACACACAAAAGGTATGCATTGAAACTTTATATTTGGAACCAAATCAGTTTGTATGGTATCGATGAATTTTCTCTCGTAAACAAATTGTCACTTGGGAAATTTTTACGGAAGAAATGACAGCACATTATGAGGATACAAAAAGCAACACCTTTTTTAGCCAATTGATAAGTTTCAAACAAAAGGGTTAAATGATGGAGCACATTGAGGAATTCCAAAAATTGAACATAAGGGTAAAATATATTCCAGAGGAGCATAGGATTGATGTGTTCATAGGGTCTTTAAAGGATAATATCCAACATGAGGTTCGCATTTGGGAACCTGATTCATTGGAGAAGGCATTCAGGTTAGCAAGAAAAATGGAAAGCAAAATTATGGCAACCAGGAAGCGTACCACTCACAACTATAAAGATGGAAGTGTTGTTTCCCCTAGCCTTCCACAACCTATAAGGTTGACACCACAACAATTGGAAGAAAAAAGAGCAAAAGGGCTTTGTTACAGTTGTGATAGCAAATACACTAAAGGTTTTAAGTGTACTGAGAAGAAATTATTCTACATAGATTATGAAGAGGAGGAGGAAAAGGAACAAGAAATGTTAAAAGAAGAGGATATACTCCAGAAACAAACCCTAGATAAAGAAGAAATGAATCAACCATATCTTGTAATGCATTGGCTGGAATTACCACTCTTCAAACTATCAAGATAGAAGGACATATCAAGAAGAAAAAAGTAATAGTGTTGATTGATTCAGGAAGTACCCACAATTTTACTCATTGTAAGATAGCAAAAGAATTTAATTGCTTCCTATATCTAGCACCAGAGTGTCAAGTGATGGTTGCAAGTGGAGGAACCATAAATTTCTCTGGAAAGTGTCATAATATCAAGCTATCCATGGTAGATTATGTATTGAATAGCGCAATGCTTTCCATTCCAATAGGAGGTGCTGATGTTGTACTAGGAGTCCAATGGCTAATCCTTGGGTAGAATAGATTTTAATTTTCAAGAACTTTTCATGAAATTTTCTATGGAAGGAAAGGAAGTTGAATTAAGGGGTATTGCAGGGAAACCGGGAAATACAATTAGCTCTAACGGTATGACAAAACTTCTAAAAAAGGAACAATGAGGTGTAATTTCATAATTATGTTCGCTAGATGCTTCCACATTGAAAATCACCTATTTCTCCAGATCTCCAAAAAGTCTTGGACAATCATTCCAAGGTATTTGAGACTCCCAAAGGTCTCCTACCTATTTTTGATCATGATCATGCTATTCATTTGATTCCAGGAAGTGTTCCTCCAAACATCAGGCCATACAGACATCCCTATGCCCAAAAGAGTGAAATTGAATGTATGGTTGCAGAAATGCCAGAGGCTGGTATAATTCAACCTAGTCAAAGTTCTTTCTCTACTCCAGTAGTATTGGTGCACAAGAAGGATGGATCATGGTGCATGTGTCCGGATTATAGGAGCTCAACAAGCTCATTATTAAAGATAAATTTCCCATTCCTGTCATTGATGAATTATTGGATGAATTGCATGGATCAATTTACTTCACCAAGTTGAATCTTCATTCAGGATATCATCAAATTAGAATGAAGACTGAAGACATTCCAAAAACAACATTTAGAACTCATGAGGGTCATTATGAATTTTTGGTCATGCCTTTTGGCCTTACCAATGCACCTTCTACATTTCAAGGTTTGATGAATTCCATTTTCAAACTCTTCCTTAGAAAATTTGTGTTAGTATTTTTTGATGATATACTAATATACAGCAAGCCTTGGAAGGATCATGTTGAACATGTTGACAGGGTGCTACAACTATTGGAGGAGAAATAATTATATGCAAAAAGCTCCAAATGTTTCTTTGGAGTACAAGAGGTGGAATATCTGGGCCGTATTATATCTCAAGAAGGTGTTAATGTAGACCCCAGCAAAATTAAAGCCATTAAGGAATGGAAAATCCCCACATCCATAAAGCATTATGAGGATTTCTCGGGTTGACAAGGTATTATCGCAAGTTTGTTAATAATTATGGGAGAATAACAGCACCTCTAACAACATTATTGAAGAAAGATGCATTTTCATGGATTCTAGAAGAAACAAAGGCCTTCGAACATCTTAAAGAGGCAATGTGCCAAGCACCGGTCTTAGGAACACCGGACTTCACAAAAATATTTATTGTGGAATGTGATGCTTCAAGAAATGGAATTGGTGTTGTTTTAATGCAAGATAAAAGACCCATTGCTTTCGAAAGTTGTCCAATCAGGGGAAAGTATTTACACAAAGCTATTTATGAGAAGGAAATGCTGGCAATACTACATGCACTTAAGAAATGGTGACCCTACCTAATGGGAAGACACTTCAAGGTAAAGACAGACCATGATAGCCTTAAATACTTTTTAGAACAAAGATTATCCTCTGAAGAGCAACAAAATGGGTCACAAAGATGTTGGGTTGTGACTTTGAAATTGTCTACAAAAAAGGGAAGCAAAATGTTGTGGCAGATGCACTCTCAAGAAAGGATGAGGATGTAGAAATGTACAAAATTTTGATCCTGCTTTGTAGCACTGATGTCTAACGTCTGCATCATTAAAGATAAAAATTAAAATTATTGCAACAATATGCATAACAGGTGGGACATTTGGCACTTATGTGAAAAAATAAATTCACCCCATAAAAATTCATGACTTGCTTTCCAAAACCAAGAAAGTTAATTGGCTCCATATAAAAATTAACAAATTAAGTCAAAATTCACCTTCCCTTGCATCTCTAATATTTGCATACACAAGGCCATGTTCTGAAATTTGAATGGATCCCCATTTACTTAGCTTGCATAATGGCCATTTATGCCCCTAGGGGAGTTTTCATGTCCTTCAAGTAAGCCTGAACTCTTATTAAGTACATTAATCAAGAACATAAATCAAACTGAACCAAGACAATAACTAGGCATGATGGTTTTTGCTAAAGGTTATGGTTTCTTTGAGGCACTCCATTAAAGCATGTGACATTGAATCCTGTATGTGTTAGAGAACTTAATATGACTTGGGTGAACAAAAATAATTCATATAAAACACACCAACTATCTTGGATATTCTGCAATGAATAGAGTTTGATAACCAATAATGTGCAAGGGGTTACACCTACACTTTAGGAAACACTAGCGATAAGAATTTCTCAAAAGAATCTAAAGATAGGAAAATTAACTGATTCTGAAAAAATAATCTTACTAAGCCTACATACTAGTGATTTCCAAAGGCCTACGGGAAAGGAACAACCCACATAAATATGCCAGCAAAATACCAATAGTAACAGAGAGTTGTTGCTCTAGAAATAGCCAACAATTAGTCAGTAATGTGTTTCATTGGAAGCAGGCCCAGCTATTGAACTATAAGACTAACTCCAATGGAAGAATGAGTAATTTGTTCCCTTGCATGATGGATCACGGAAAATATATCCCCATGGAAAATATGGCCTGATGATAGACAAAAATGCATAATTTGGTTGTGATCAACACACAAATGATGAAGAAAGGGCAGGGGATAAGGAAAATCCAGACACAGTTGGAAGCACCAACCACAAAAAGAAAATACATAAAAATACCTCCTCCTGGAAATATCTATAGCTACATGTGTCATACATGCACATTCGCTCTCGCATCTATGATATGTCCCATTATAATAATTGAAATAAAACTTTAAGAAAAATATAAAAAATGAAAAACTAAATAGTATAAGTAATAAATAAAAATAGATGTGGACATGGCATATACATGCAAGGCTTGCATGCATCCCACGTTCTATTTTAGAACCCTATTCTAAATTATTGGGCCCCATATTTAAATCCCAACTTCAAAACTTGGAGTGTTATTTTCTTCATGGTTGTTTATTGACATTTGTCTCAAGAGGCAAGGTTCCTGAAGTCCTTTAGTTCTACCTTCCAAGGTTATGCACAACGGTGGAACAATGGGAGATGAACAATGAACTTGTTGCAGCCTCTATCGAGATGGAACCTTGCCACTTTTGTTATGGCTTAGCCCTTGTTGATTTTTAGCTCGGAGGTTGTTAATTTGAGAACTGCTTGGCACCTTGCCACTTCTGTTATGGCCTAGCCCTCTTTGCTTTTTATCTTGGAGGTGTTTAATTACATGGTCCACTTTCTTGTAGAATTGCTACTCATACTTTCTTTGTATGCCTAGAGCCTGCAAAAGCAAGGGAAGGAGCACAAAGGATAGAAGTTACCGTAGTTCAAGGCTTAAGAAAGACCCTATCATAGCTCCTTGATTCCCTTATGTCTTAAGAACCTAACCTAATAGAAAATCGAGGTGGTGTTACATGCAAGGATGGTGAAATATATTTTATATTAAATTTGTAGTTACGTTGAGAGATATTTTTTTAATTAAAAATTAAATATAATAACTGATATAAGTTAAATAAATAAAAAATTGAGGGGTAGCCACGTCAAGCTTCCATGCAATCCCCACATACCCCCTCCACACTAAACATTTGTGGTTTTCAACTCTTTGTGCTAGATATTTAATGCATTTGGAGATCTAATGGTTATGTGATGGTGTAGAGGAAGTACATATGAGTTCACAGGAAGTACATAGATGTTACTGCAGTTTCTCTTATGATTCGTTAGGTGATTTATATAAGCCATTATCTAATGCCTGTTTAGGGAATGATTGTTCAAGAAGGTTGTGGTTAAGGTAAGGGTCTGGATAATTTCCACTACTATAATGCTCTTTACGGAAAAAAGGTTGGGGTTAAGGTGAGGGTTCATATACTTTCCACCACTACAATGCTCTCTATAAAGAAAGAGAAATATATATATATATATATATATATATATATATAGCAATGGTTTTATTAGATGAGACTCTAAAAAATGAAAGCTTTCACTCTTCGGGATTGGGCCTGAAATCTTTTAGCCTTGGTGGATTGGGCTTGAAATATTTCTCTCTTGGCAGATGAAGCCTAAACTTATGGGTTTCATGTGCGTATGCTTTTAAAAGTTTTCCAAGTCTGGCCCTCTAAAAGCTACAATCAAGAGTATGTATTTCATTTATCGCAAGTTAAGAGTATGTATATAATTTATGGTAGATTTAATTTCTTAAAACTCATTATTTGTAAAAATAAAAATATCTGGCCCTCTAAAAGCTACAATCAAGAGTATGTATTTCATTTATCGCAAGTTAAGAGTATGTATATAATTTATGGTAGATTTAATTTCTTAAAACTCATTATTTGTAAAAATAAAAATAAACCTTAAATTTGGCATTCTCCAATTTCAATTATCAATACAAATATTCAACAACCATAAATATTCTTGTATTCCACTTGCAGTTACATGAAATGCATACTCTAGTAATTACAGTGGACGTTAAATCACAATACAAGTTTAAATAACTTACCAATATATCCATTTTACTTGCTTTCATATGTTTGCTAAAAAATATTTTGCAGTTGAGCTACTTCCATTGGAAGAGAGATTACTTGTAGAAGAGTTGGTTCTTACCTTCTAGTGTCCTTGACAACCACAGGATGAAGGGCGGGGAAGTAAATAGAGCAAGTAGAAAAGGCACTACAACCGGTGCTCGGGAAGGTCCTAACAAGCGTGCGATTTACTTCAAGAAAGCGTGTCATGTGTGCATGCATTTTGGAGTTCCAAGCTTGAGGTCCAGCTCGATCTATGAAGTAGGCGTTCAACACTAGCAAGCCAAGCAATTGAAAGCTTTTCTCTACCACTGCTACTGGCTTGAAGCACTTACATGGAGCCTCTAAAGTACGTACACCTTCTATAGTAGTTGTAGAATAGCTAGCATGATGAATATGTTATTATCTTTGCTCATCTTCTTGTGTTCCTCTGGTGGAATATGATTAGTAGGATTCTCATAAAGTTGGAGATTATCTCAATTTTATAATTAGTTCTTGTCCATGTCCGTAATGTATCTCCATGTCTCTGTGTCATAATTCTTTTTATGATTGTCAATGAATGATGTACAGGAAAATAATGTACAACCTCTACCCTATCCTACAACCGACAGTAAGAGGTTTAATAACCATTTCAAACTCTTTGGTGGCAGTAGGTATAAACAATCATGTCAGCCGACAATAATAGGTGTAATCACCATTTCAAACACTTTTTGGGCAAAGTTTTATGAAATATTTCTGCGGCCTTAAAAAAAACTTTGGGTCACTTTGGATAAAATAATTTGAATCAACAAACACTTAATCTATAAGAAAACTTTGCCTCAGCCATACTTATATTGCCCCAATATTCCAGCATTGGGCCACATGAAGTCTGTAATAAGAGGTTGAATGTTTTCTGACCCAAAAACTTTGCTTAAAATTCTGGTGAATGAAATTGTGAGCATTAAACTTTGGTTAAAATGGGAGAAAGAGAAAAAAAATAAAATTTGATCAAAGGATGAGTTAATGGGCGGTCAACAATCTAGCGATCACTATATTCATATTGAAGGTAGGGAATAATAAGAATAGGTTATTTTTAAAATGATATAAACTTGCAAAGTGAAATAAGGATGGGTTATTTGAAAAATGATATAGATTGCTACAAAATGAGTTTGTATGTTGTTGATTCATAACCACTAAATACAAGGGTAAGAAATGAACCTTTTCTCATATCTTCACATATTTATCCACTCAAAATGAAAGCCATAGTCTAAAGAAGTGTTGTTTTTGTTGAAAATAATGGAAATTCTAGCACAATTTGATAAATTATTATGGAAATTTTTAGAAATACGGGTTACAGTTGTCTGAATTTAATATTTTGGGTGTACCATAGGTGATGGTGTTAAATCCATTTCCACCAGCAAATACATAATTCAAACACTACTATCAAATTTAAAAAAAAAGAAAAAAAACAAATTCTATTTTTTTAACTAACCAAATTAACACCTTGGTAGACAACGCATAAATCATCCAATCCTCTCAGATTTATCATAGTCTTTTCCCTGTGTGTATATATATAGTCTCCAGTTTTGTTCTTTTATTCCTACGAAACTGCATAGATAGGGGTGTATTCTGACAAAAGCCTTACTTTCATAAGAAATTTTGTCTGTTCTTGTGATGGGGCATGTTGTTCCTTGGAAGACAACCTCCGATTGAGGAGAGGTCAATGCCCAAGACATTTTTTCAAGACTGTGAAATTTTCAATTTGATGTCCCATATTTTAAAATCTTAGAAATATTTATTTAACTGGCAATGTTCTTTAAATGTTTCTTGGGAAACAACACTCTTTCAAAGTGGCCTTCTAATGGTGAATGTGATTTTAGGTTGCAGTACAGTGAGTGAAAGAGTTTGAAGAAAGTTTTAAACAACAAGCTACTTGAAGTAGAATCTCTCTTCTTAAACTTTAACAGAAATGTGGAATTAATATGAAATGGAATACAAAAAAGAGAAGCACATATTAAGGATATTTAACTTTAACTTACAAACATCAAAATTTCAGTGAAACTGTAATTCCAAAGGCCAACAATTTCATTACTCTCTTCTATAGTAGAATAACATTGGAACTAAAAGATAACAAGAAACACATATCACACCCAAAAGAAGTTTGGAACCACTTTGAAAGCTTTATTAAAGATCACCAAGAAGAAACATATAATATTGAATGATGCATTTAGATTGAAAAGGGTATACACTCCCTATTTTAACTCAAAGTTTACATTATTTTTTACTGAGAGCATTAATCAAGTGGGTAACAAACTTTTTTTCTTTTAGCTACTATGTGGAGGTATTTTAAATGTAATGATTGAGTGCAAGAGTGGTGGAGATATGTTCATAGGATCATTTATACAATAATAAGCATAAAGTAGCTTTCATTATCATGGAGAAGCCATTAAGAGAGGTTTGGGAGAGGAGGCAATGAGTATTTTTGTTAAAGGATCTTCGTCAAAGATTTTCTCATAGTAATGAATGCTCAAGAGGAGTAACAAAAAACAATGGAGAATTTTAGATGGATAATTGGGTTTTTATGCCTAGAGGATCATTTGTAAACGAATAAGCATTGAAAATATTTCTATGCCATGGGGATTTGAGCAATGGTTTTATGAGGAATTTGTGGTAGAATGTCAATTTGTGGCTTGCATGCCATTAGTATATTTTTATGTAGTTGGACAAATGTCACATTAATAATGTTTTGAGGTAGTTATTTTGTTCACAAAAGAAAATTTTTGATGTTAATGTGTTATATTATCACCCAATGGGAGCCTCAATTTATAGTAAGTTGATTTTTTATTCATTGTAGGAAACCATCTAATTTAGTTTATAAAATTTGATTGTTGTGTCATTTGTTTAATTCCAACCTACCAATGTTGTAGATGGAGGTCATTCACATCATTTCTTGTATGAGAACTTCTAGTTCTATGTTTTTAATAGTGAATGGTCCTTATCCTTGGGTTTGTACAACATTTTAAAGGAAAACCCATTGTGTTAATATATTTCTTAGTTCTTTGAGTTCGAGTTAATTGTGGGATTTCACCCATTGTCCCATTATTTTGATATCAAAGTGACCCTAATAATAGACAATAGGGTAATTCATTTAAAATAGGGAAAATAGTCTAGGAGAATCAATCTCCCATGGAAAATAGTATTGTTTAAAGATAAGTTTTTGTTTCTATATCTTTACATGTGTATCCTTGTATCAATAAGGAGTTAGGATTCCATGATGTGAACCAAAATCTGGAGCAATATATAAGCCTAAAGTGTTTACATCATTTCGGTTTACAGATGGAGACTTCACTATTGAGTTAGTTTGAGAGGAATCAATTGTGTTTAGAGGAGCCCTAAATTCCATGGTGGTGCATTACTTATACCAATGGATAATGTATTGGATATGTAAGACATATTTTAAACAAATTTAATAGAGTGAGTTGTTGACAAACAAAAGAGATATTTGTGAGATAAATATAAATTGTAGAGAAAGAATTCATTATCTTTAGTAATCCCTGTTGTGGCATTAGAAAGTGATGAGGCACACATGAGTATTTGAGGACATCAAGTTGGCCCAAGGATCCATGTTGAGCACCATAGGATGTTAGAGTAATTCATAACTTTTTTTGGGTGCATGTTAAAAATTCAAAATGTGAAGAAGAGTAATTCATAACTTTTTTTGCACTAACAGTCGTTGTTGTGGCAACCCTCTCCACTAGCTTTCTTGTTCATCTGTTTCACTAATTCCTACATTTCTTTTGATTGCATACATGATCATTCCCTCATATTTGCATCATCCTTCATTCATGCATTTAGATCTACTCATTTTCAAGTTGCCCTTGGGAAAATCTGGGTTTCCTTAGCTCATATCTTGCTTTCCCTGACATGCTCTACGCATTCCTAAACTCGAGGCTCTTCCTTGGCTCCACGAATTGCACAGAGGCTACCTGTCACTAGCCCCAGCTATGCTCTACATAGTCCTAGGAGACAGTGCCCAGTCTTTCCAAATGGGATTGCGCAATGCGTAATCCTAGCCAGCAGTCAAGCCAGACTGAATTGCGCAGTGTGCAATCCTAGCCTTAGTCATGCCGGACCAAACTACACATTCAACAGTTCCATTCCACAGTCAACCCAGTTGGAATATGCTTTGCACATTTCCATTTAGCAATAGGTCTCACTGGTAGTTGATACTGCGCAATGTGCAGTTCCAACTGAGAGTCTCCCAGCCTTGAGAGTCACTACTGCACAATCTTGCCCAGCAATCACCCAGTTTGTTGCATGATCGATCCTTGAAGTGCATTATGTTTTTAAACTAACATTTTCTTATCATGAGTATCCACTCTGTCTCCAAGTATATCAGTTGTTGAGTAATCTCTCAACAGTACAGGCACCATGGTTTCCAAGAGAGGTGGATCAAAGGACACTATAGAGAGCAGCACTAGAGACGTGGTTGTACAGGTGCTAATAAACTTGCCCATTTATGCAGCTACACAGTTTTTCATAGAGAAGGACATGAAAATCACATGGCAACAAATAAAGGAGTTATTTGCAGGAATTTTCAAGGAAGATCTGGAAGATAGACAAGTCTATATCAACATTTACATTAAGTCAGGCTTGTACAGAATTTCATGTAGGTACCCTGCCTTCCCATGCACAGATATCATACACTAGGTTATCCCACATACTGATCCCCATACTATGACACTAAGCAGTACTAGTGGAACACATCTTGACACCTTCAGAACGAAAAACTACCACCATATGTATCACTTGTCGTAGCTTGTGAGCTAAATGAATGCATTGTTCTTCACTCCCAACAACAATGTGAACACAAGAGATATCTTGAAGCATTGGGTAAAAGAGCCATCAAAGTTTAGGACGACACCCAACCAGGTCTATAAGACAAAGTCACTTAGGAAGGCTTGCCAACTCCTAGTCATCTTTTCATGTTGCTTGTATGGCCAAGAGATCACAGAGACCTTCCCGCAGATCTGAGTTGTTATGTTGGATCAGTTGGAAAATGAAGGAAGGCCTTTCAACTAGTCAAACATGTTGGCTCTTCAACTAAAAGTGCATGTGTCAAATGCCTGGAATCCACCAAAGGATGCACAAGCAAGACTCTATATGTATGTGTACCTTCTTGATGCAATCTGTGCTCAACAGCAGTTCCATGGCATGGGTTGGACATGGACACCATCAGAGGAAGCTATGAATGTTTATTGCAATTTTCTCTCTGAGTGCAGCTACTTTGGATTCATGGCGAGGTTGTCTGACCACCTCATCGCCCTATTGTATAGGATGATATTTGAACAAGATCCACCTTGAATTTCTCAGGAATCAATGCAGGAATTACTTAACATTTCAGATTGGTATGCCTCACCAGGTGGCACCTTCATCAGGATGTTTGCCATGGAGAAGCCTTTGCATGAGTTACCAAGGTTTTCCATGGACAAGTTGGTCATGCAAGAGGTTGCATACCACATCTCCACGGGGTTATTAGCAAGACTGCACAAGAGGAAGAAGGTGCCATGGACCACTCTTCCTTTGTGGATTGGGCTGTATGAGATTCGTACATTAAAAGATGTATATGTCGAGACCGAGGACTTGAAGAAGTTTGGGTTCGACACCAAGAGCTTCAATCTGTATGATCTGCACTGCATATGCAAGAACCGCTATGTGAAGGTGCACTAACCATGGATCCACGAGGCATATCATTGGCAAGATCCTTGGAGGTATTGCTACAACTCCTGTAGGCTCAATGAACCAGTTAGCATAGCAGTAGAATGGAAAGCAACACTCTAGGCAGCAACACCATAGGAAGAAACAAAAACAACAGCAACGAGCATCAAACTGGCGTAAGAAAAAGGCAAGAGGAAGATTGTTGAGAGCGCAGAGGCTGAGCAAAGCTACACATTTAAATAATATCCACTTGTTGAGAGAGTAGCTTTAGAGATATATGCAAAGAGGCAACAACACGACAAGAGAGTAGTGTAGAGAAAGAGGGAGAAGAAAATATTGGAAGAAACAAATACGAAGTTGCAGGAGACAAAGAAGAAGCTGAAAGCGGAACAAGAGCTAAGGATGAGAGAGAATGAAGAAAGGCAAAAACAAGAACGAGAAGAAGGAAAAGGAACATTGACAAAGAAAATTGCACAAATATAGGTTGAGACAGCAGAGCAACCAATAGATGAAGAAGAGGGTGAGGAGGTATATGTTCGGGAACTTGCTCATCAGGTTAACCAATTGGTTGAGATAACATACATCGAGATGGAACAAGAGCTATAGGACCAAGACATCGATCTCATACGGAGGGCATCCGAGATTGCGCCATAGTCTCCATCACCTCCAAAACCACAACTAGTCCCGAGCGAGTAAGGATAAGTTGTCCTCCTTAATGATGATCTAGAGGCGGACGTGTACAATCTGACATTTGACGAACCATAGCAGAGGATTGTATAGGTACGAAGAAACCAGCTCCCGAATGATCATACATCACCTACACACACAGAAGAAAGGGTGATTGTATTAGATGTTAGAGGACACCCAGTTTCCATGGCTGAGGCTTCTAAGGCTTATGTAGAAACAACAAGTTCAACGATCAAGTTCTTGATAGTAGAGAATGATCAAATGGAAAAGGACTTGCAAGAGGCTAGGAAGAGAACAGAGAAGTCTATAGGGTCCACCATGAAAGAGATGAAGAAAGAGATAGTTGCAAGGATTTTATCTTTAGAGGCAACCTTGTAGACAGTGTATAGAAGATTTGTCACTGTGCACAAAGTGGTTTTCCATCTCTACAATTTTCAATAGTAGTGCATGCAAACAACCCAAACTCTCAAGGACATTCACACTGCTATTTTGCAAATGCAATAATGGACAATGAGGTAGAAGGGAGCCCCACTTTACTTGCATAAAAGGATGAAGCCAGAGGCTAAGCTAGACAAAGCACAGATTCAGATGTTGATCTGGAACTATGAGTAGCTCCCTCTGCTCATCACTAACATTGAGGCTTCCTATGTATGGTTGTTCAGGAATGTTGGTGTCATAGTGCAAACACACAATATCCCATCCATTGGAACCCTCACCCAAACCATGAGGAAGAACCATGTCATGCTCAATTTTGACAAGTACATAGAGCAGTTGATGCGTGAAGTCACCGGTGATGACTTGCAGCTCACTGCAGAGAACATGAAAATGTATATTAGTGGTCCAACCACACTCAAGACAATGTTGGGCATGCTTCAGGATGAGGTGGAAAAAGGTTTCACTACCATATACCCGGAAGCCATTGAGGCAAGAGTCTGCTTCAACAAAGATGTCATCAAATAGTATAGGGACATAATAGCGCAGTACCAAGATTGGTATCAGTTTTCCACCAAAGATCACTGTGAGGAGGTTACTGAGTTGGTCTTTCCACAAGACCTTGAATGATGTTGTTTGTCTTGTCAGGGTGTCTCAAGTCTATTTTTGTCCCACATGGGTATATGTGGAAATTGTATTATTGTAAATATGTTGTAAGTGAAATTCCAAGTGTCATTAGTGGAATGTGAACAATCATTGTTGTAATGTGAAGAGTCATGAGGGTAGTCCAAGAGTCAAAGGGGAATGTCAAGGGTCACCCCACCCTTTGATATATATAGAACCTCATAACTCATAGTATAGGCTTTTGGGAGACAAGATTTTGTCTAGGCATTGCTTAGAGAAGGTTTGAGGAGTATTGTGATGAGCATTGACGTCTCCACAATGTAGAGAAAGTACATCTCTTTGGAGGAGCAGGCAGTGTTGACTATAATGTTCCACTATTGGGGCTCATGGTTTTCAATGGTGTATGTATGGATGGAACTTTCACTTAATATATATATAACAGATCCAGCACCTTTCATGCATATGTTTTTATTGTAGTTGGACTATTCTGGTTGATTTAGCAATGTATTTTATTTAACTTACACATTCATGTATGAACTATTTTGTATATGATTATATGAATCTTGTTGGAGACGTGTTATTGGTTTAACGTCACTTTGGATTGTGGACTATTCTACTTTCCAGCTTGTGATGTCTGATGAGGCTCATCAATGGGTAAATTATTTGGACCTTAATGCACCTTCAGCTTACTAAAATAAACTTTTCTCATCATTCATTACATGTTTTAATTATGTTTTTCTTAATGAGGAGAGTAAATATGAGATGTCATGTCTAGTGGTATAATGTGCATTGATTGCAGGTTTTGGAGAAAATTTTGGCTAATTAAAGTGTAGGAACTCAAATGAAGACAAGAAATAGGGATTCTAGGAGACAGGATCTCCCTCCTTAACTCCTCACTCACTCAAAGATTCCTCAATCAAATCTCATCAGCTCAGAGTTGCAAGCAGCCGAGTCATGAAGTTCATTGGCAGCCAAGCTAGTGATAGTTGAAGACTAGTTGATCTCGAGATTAGAGCCAAGCCTCCCTAAATTTAAGGAAGTTGTTGGTAACTTCAGTTGTATAAATCAAGAGGCCTAGGGCCTCATTAGGATTCAGATTTTTTGTTCAAGATAGCTAAGCAGTTTTCGAGTTGAAGCATTGTAACCAAGCACTCTTATGTATTTCTGATTTCTTTAATGAAAATGAGCAACATTCCCTTGATCCAACACTGAGTTGACTTAGAGGGTTGAAGCTCTTGAGTTAGGTTCCAACCCTAGCAACAAAGGTTCCTCTTATTGTCTATGTATGCCTAGGTTATCTCATAGTTAGTTGTTAAACTAATTTTCAAGTATTGGTAGATTTGATTAGTTTGCTTCCATTTGTGAATAGTTCTGAGAGTAGCATTGTAATGATAAGAATACATTATAAAAAGGTTGACACCAAGTGGTTTTTACCTCATTTCTCCCTTTCATGGATCATGGTTTGAGGAACACTTCTCATGCAGCCCAAAAATATAGAATTCTATCTTTTTGTGTAATTTAGGGTTTTCTTGCTAACTAGGTCATTATCTTGCAGTTTCGTAGATAAGTTACAGTTGGTATTTTCTGATCTCTTAATTTTTTCACTGATCAGATCTTGCTTTCATATTGTTTCCAAGAATTCCCATGAATGATCTTAGCAAATTAAATGGTGATAACTCTGTTTTCTTTTACTCGAATACACCTTTCTTGTTTTTTAGGAGTTTATATATGAATGCCACAAATGATGTTTGTTGATTGCAGGAGATTCTAAATTACAGGGGGACCTCATCTCATTAGCCTCAGCCAAGCCATGTCCACCCATGATTTCCAAAAGTCACTAAGGTCTCAATTCAAATTCTTGTCTTATGAGGAAAACTAGCCATCTCTGTTGAGAAAATCTAACCATCTTAAAGCTTTGGCTTGAGTTCTCAGTAAGTTTCTATCACTCCCATGTCATATTCCCTCCTTATTCACCTTTTCCAAGCTCCAACCCACCTTCTAGACCACTCCCTAAACTTTCAGCCTGATCCTGTAGGTGAACTAGTACTTCCTGTAGACATCCTGTCGGAAAACCTGTAGTGGCATGTTGGTGAGCTCCAGTATTGCAGCAATAATGTTGCAACTCCTGGGACTCCCTTCTTTACTTTTATCAACCCGGTAGTTCGTAACAAACTTGGAAGCGACGGTGCTGTATGCACAAGTACTAGCTCTTGCCGCAACGGTCACTTGGTCAGATGGCACAAGTTCGCTAGGAGCTTAAGCCAACTTCTATGAGCTCTGAGAAGAAGCTTTTTAACTGATGGATGAAAGCTAACTCAAAGAAGGCTGATCTACTTGCAGAAAGAAACTGGAAAGCTGAAAGGAAACGTAAACTCTAGCAAACCCTAATTTTACCAGTTATCCCTACCGATGCAAGAAAGAGGATGCAAGCTACTGAAAGAAATGCCATTGACTTCTAGGAAGGTAAATACATATATCTAAGCTACTTCTACAGTAACATCTGAAATAAACATCTTTTTTTGTTTTTGAATAAGTTGCCAGAATTATCATGCATGCGATTGTTGGAAATAATACTGAGAGGGTGGGGGTGAATCAGTATTATCACATTAATAAAACTTTTTCATTTCCATAATCAGATTCATATATGCTACTTCCACAACTTCTTATGATTAAGTTAATTGATCTTCAATGAGTGCATTAGAACATTATCAACCATATTATCAGATAACAGATGCAGTAATAGAGAATAGATCATCACACATAAGGCACACACATGAACACCATGATATAAGGTGGAAACCCAATGCGGGAGAAAAACCACCTGCTGCAAGTCATCTCAATCTTCTTCTTAATAAGAAAATCATTTTACAATATTTGTACTGGTGCAGTCTTATACCAGTACGGGAGCTACAACCCCCTTTGCTCTTGTACTAGCTGATCCATTTACTAGTACGCAGGCTGCTACCTGCTACAATGCTCCAAAGATCTCCCTTAGCTTTTGTACTAGCTTAGATACTAGTACATAGGCGCTGGCCTACAATCTTCTCTCCTCCAGGTACCACGTTTCATCAATTTTCAGACTGGATACACTGAAGCACAACACATAATCTGAAAGGCCACTTTTCATCCAATTTTCATACTGGACCCAACAACAACATTGAAGCTCATAATCAAACAACCTTCTGAATCACCCAATCACCAGATCCATACATATACAATGATATTATGAGAGTTATCAACCAGATCTAGTACATAAAGATAAGTCATTAATCATGCTGTTATCTGAACTCAATACCAGTAACCAAACATCAGTTATGCACCCAAAACCCTGCAGAATAGTCAAAGGCAGTTAAAACAAATTTTAAGCAGGGATCGCAACTTCACTGGTATAGATCTGCGGATATCTGTACTACCTCCGCACCTGCGCCTTCTGTGGCGCCGCGACCACCGCACCTGCGCCTTCTGTGGCGCCTCCGCACTGCACCTTCTGTGGCGCCTCTGTGGCATCTCCGCACTGCACCTTCTATGGCGCCTTCGCACTGTGCCTTCTGTGGCGCCTCCACACTGCGCCTTCTGTGGCGCCTTTGTGGTGTCTCCGCACTGCGCCTTCTGTGGCGCCTTTGTGGCGTCTCCGCACTGCGCCTTCTGTGGCGCCTTCGCACTGCGCCTTCTGTGGCGCCTCCGCACTGCGCCTTTTGTGGCGCCTCTGTGGCGTCTCCGCACTGCGCCTTCTGTGGCGCCTCCGCACTGCGCCTTTTGTGGTGCCTCCGCACTGCGCCTTTTGTGGCGCCTCTGTGGCGTCTCCGCACTGCGCCTTCTGTGGCGTCTCCACACTGCACCTTCTGTGGCACCTCTGCACTACGCCTTCTGTGGTGCCTTTGTGGCGTCTCCGCACTGCGCCTGTTGTGGCGCCTTCGCTCTACGCCTTCTGTGGCGTCTCCGCACTGCGCCTTCTGTGGCGTCTCCGCACTGCGCCTTCTTTGGCGCCTCTGTGGCGTCTCCGCACTGCGCCTTCTTTGGCGCCTCTGTGGCGTCTCCGCACTGCGCCTTCTGTGGCGCCTATGCGGCGTCTCCGCATTGCGCCTTCTGTGGCGCCTTTGCACTGCGCCTTCTGTGGCGCTCGAGAGATCACCCTTCACAGATTCGCTTTCAACTTCCCTTTCATAGATCAAGCTTTTAAAACAATAACCCAATATTTCAGATCTTAAGATATTCGATTTGCAAGAATGAATTAGCCAAGTGATCTCCTTTGATTTATATAGGCTTAGGCCTTTCACAATACCATGGGCCAAAACCATAGGATCAAAAAACTGTTGGACTAATACCATGAACCAACCATGAAAGTACGTGAGATCAACACTTTTGACGAAGTACCATGGTCCAAAACCATAGGTTCAAATACCAAGGACTAACTACCATGGACCAAAGGTAAGTTCTCCAACATATAAGCACTTTTCCTCATAGGTTCAAATACCAAGGACTAACTACCATGGACCAAAGGTAAGTTCTCCAACATATACGCGCTTTTCCTCATAGGTTCAAATACCAAGGACTAACTACCATGGACCAAAGGTAAGTTCTCCAACATATACGCGCTTTTCCTCATAGGTTCAAATACCAAGGACTAACTACCATGGACCAAAGGTAAGTTCTCCAATATATATGCGCTTTTCCTTGCATGAAAGTGCGTGAACTTTTTCTCCACATGAAATAAACGTTTCTCTGCATAAAAGTGTGTGAAATTTTCTCTACATGAAATAAACTTTTCTCTGCATAAAAGTGCGTGAACTTTTCTCTACACTATAATTTATTATCTGAGATGAGTGGGTTGCCATCAAGTACAACATATGTATCATAATGCCAACAATCTCCCCCTTTGGACTTGATGGCAACAACAACCAATCACTCTCCCCCTTTGACATCAAGGGCAAAGGGTTATGCTCCCCCTAAGAACATGCTCCCCCTGAATATGAACCAGATCTGTAAAGAAGAAACATAATCCACCAAACACCATAAATGACCATGAAAGAGATAGATTGCAGCAATAATCAGACCAGCATCCAAGATCTCCTTCTGTACGTCCTCCATAATGCCAACAATGCATTATAAGCTCCCCCTGAGTACCTGTTGAAATCTCTGAATGAGCTCCCCCTTTGTATATGTCATGGTGCACCAATCTGATCATGCTCTTTCTAAGAACAAGCTGAAATGTCTGCTCTGCTATATAGTGTTGTTCATGCTCAGGCTCCCCCTGACTGTAACCAAGGTCTGCAAAAGGATGTTCTACATCACAAATGACCTTCCTAAAAGATTCAATACATACATCCATCACCCAACCAAGTGGGGATATATCAGAAAAATGAAAACCAAATACATTACATCTTCATCCCAGGCATAGTGGGGAAACCAACATAGGTCGTTACATGACCTGAAGAGATGACACTATTACATCATGAGTCTTGATATGACATCACCTAACTAAGATGAACATCAGCAACAACACTTTATGATCTGCTCCATAGTATCTGTCAACAGCAACTAGACCAGCAACTTGTATTAGTGCATGAATCATCAAGGTATGTCCGCATCAACAGAATTTCACATTCTATGTGAGAAACATCATAGCCATCCAGATCTACATGAATCAAGTATCATCAATTGGGAATATCTGCATTAATCAACATATGTATGAAACAATCCTATCATCATATAGATAAGAGCTCATTATCATCATTTCTCCAACAATGCAACTTTGAATAATCATCCCTGTATCCAGCCAACAATCCTCATCCATTTGTGCCAAGAATGAAAGGAATCATAACTGTAATATATGATCTTTATGCATATGACGACAGCAGCATATGAGTGACTCAACATCAAGAAGATGTGAATTCAAGCTAAGTGCTTCCCATGCAAGCATCATTAGAGAATCAACCATAAATCTGATCCAAGAACCATGTGAACAACTCATAACCATAGCAAGATGAATCATTTATCCATATAAGTATCATCACCAAGGACTATTAACCATAATACCAATAATGCATTAAGTCCATATGCTCCCTCTAAACCTGTGCCATCTGTCTGATCATGCATATCAATAAGAAGTATCAAGACATCATCAATATCAAGTTAGAACCAAAACACTTCTAACCATCATATCCACACATCATTATTATTAACTAGAGCAAAACTGATCCTTCTCTTGAATCTGTCCCTACTGCCTTTCTTCAAACAATCATATACGCGACTGTGCAGTAACTAACTCACGTATATATGCAACTTTCCTTTATGGAGTTTTCATATGAGATTCAAGACACTGAAGTTTTGTACTTTCAGCTCCCTCTGATTCTGGTATGTCTGTACGTTGTGCAGTGCCGCCTTTTTCTGACTGTACTTCCTTTTTCCTCCATATCTTCAAGCGTGATGATGACATTTTCTCCTTTTGATATGGTGCCCACACTTTGTTCCTGCATTCCTTAGCTATATGTCCAAGCTTGTTACATGCATAACATCTTACATGTTTCATATTCCTCCTGTAACAATCAGTAGCTTTGTGACCAAACATATTGCAAGCAAAGCAATATCCATAAAAGTACCTTGAATGTGATGATCTTTCTGCATAATGGTCTTGAACCCTTCTTCTTGTACATCTAGCTGCAACATGTCCAAGATTATGACATACATAACATTCAACATTATTCATAGGAGGAGTAAAGGATTTTCTTTGAGGAATCTCTTTTCTTGGTTGATGATGAGATTGATCTTTCATTTCTTCGTTGATCACTTTAGATTTCTCTTTAGAGTTCCTTGCCTCACCTTGTGAACTAGATTCACCTTCAACAGATTCATGGAAACCAAGACCAGTCTTTATAGCAGGAGACCTTTGACTACTAAGAATATCATCCAAGACTTTAGAACTATCTTGAAATCGTAAAAGCTTATCCTTTTCTTCTAGTTTACCTTTCAAGATATTTACCTCAACCTGAAGCTGTTCTTCCTTTTCAAGAGATTGCTTTTTCAAATCTTCTTCAGCTTTCCTTCCTTCTTCCATTTGTTCCCTTAGTTTGAGAATCTCCTTTTCTTGTTCTTCATTCAGATCCTGCTGCATTTGATGAACTCGGAAGGCACATTCTAGTTGAGATTTTAAGATGGTGACTTCGTTTTCTTGTTTTGCAATAGCTTGGAGTAGATCTGTATTCTGCTTCTTTGATTCTTCAAGATCTCCTTTTAGTGAGAGGATTGTAGCTTCAAGATTTTCATAGTAGCTGGATCTATCTTTGAGTTTCTTGATGGTTGTGCTTCTTTCGTTGACTTCTTTTCTTAATGATGTCACTTCATGCTGCAATTATTGACATTGGTCTTCCTTGTCCTTGAGTAGCTTTCTTACCTTGTTTCCTTCTTCTAGTTGGGCCTTTAGTTTGGTAGCTTCTTCTTTGAAATCACATTCCCTTTTGTTCAATAGATCTTGTTGATCTCTAATTTTGTCTGTCAGCCTTTTAAATTCTGCCTCTATTTGATATCTTTCTTGTTCACCCATAAGAGAAAATTCAGTAGTTTCGCTATCACTTTCATCTCTTCCAAAAGGAAAGATAGCTGGAACATCAGAGGATAATATATTCATACCTGATAATGATTCTGAATTTGATTCTGAATCTGAAGAGCTTCTTATACCTAATCCCCAATCGATTCTCCCACTGTCATAGTTCTTCTGAGATGACTTCTTTTTCTTAGGTGCTTTCTTCTTAAGCTTCTTTCCCATTGTTCCACGGATCTCCTTCAAGCGATCAAGCTTCTATCAAAGGACCTGCTCTGATACCAATTGTTGGAAATAATACTAAGAGGGGGGGGGGGGGTGAATCAGTATTATCACATTAATAAAACTTTTTCATTTCCATAATCAGATTCATATATGCTACTTCCACAACTTCTTATGATTAAGTTAATTGATCTTCAATGAGTGCATTAGAACATTATCAACCATATTATCAGATAACAGATACAGTAATAGAGAATAGATCATCACACATAAGGCACACACATGAACACCATGATATAAGGTGGAAACCCAATGCGGGAGAAAAACCACCTGCTGCAAGTCATCTCAATCTTCTTCTTAATAAGAAAATCATTTTACAATATTTGTACTGGTGCAGTCTTATACCAGTACGGGAGCTACAACCCCCTTTGCTCTTGTACTAGCCGATCCATTTACTAGTACGCAGGCTACTACCTGCTACAATGCTGTAAAGATCTCCCTTAGCTTTTGTACTAGCTTAGATACTAGTACATAGGCACTGGCCTACAATCTTCTCTCCTCCAGGTACCACGTTTCATCAATTTTCAGACTGGATACACTGAAGCACAACACATAATCTGAAAGGCCACTTTTCATCCAATTTTCATACTAGACCCAACAACAACATTAAAGCTCATAATCAAACAACCTTCTGAATCACCCAATCACCAGATCCATACATATACAATAATATTATGAGAGTTATCAACCAGATCTAGTACATAAAGATAAGTCATTAATCATGCTATTATCTGAACTCAATACCAGTAACCAAACATCAGTTATGCACCCAAAACCCTGCAGAATAGTCAAAGGCAGTTAAAACAAATTTTAAGCAGGGATCGCAACTTCACTGGTATAGATCTGCGGATATCTGTACTACCTCCGCACCTGCGCCTTCTGTGGCGCCGCGACCACCGCACCTGTGCCTTTTGTGGCGCCTCCGCATTGCGCCTTCTGTGGCGCCTCTGTGGCGTCTCCGCACTGCGCCTTTTGTGGCGCCTCCGCACTGCGCCTTCTGTGGCGCCTTTGTGGCGTCTCCGCACTGCGCCTTCTGTGGCGCCTTCGCATTGCGCCTTCTGTGGCGCCTCCGCACTGCGCCTTCTGTGGCGCCTCTGTGGCATCTCCGCACTGCGCCTTCTGTGGCGCCTCCGCACTGCGCCTTCTGTGGTGCCTCCGCACTGCGCCTTCTGTGCGCCTCTGTGGCGTCTCCGCACTGCGCCTTCTGTGGCGTCTTCGCACTACGCCTTCTGTGGTGTCTCCACACTGCGCCTTCTGTGGCTCCTCCGCACTGCACCTTCTGTGGCGTCTCCGCACTGCGCCTTCTGTGGCGCCTCCACACTACGCCTTCTGTGGCGCCTCCGCACTGCACCTTCTGTAGCATCTCTGCACTGCGCCTTCTGTGGCGCCTCTGTGGCGTCTCCGCACTGCGCCTTCTGTGGCGCCTCTGTGGCGTCTCCGCACTGCGCCTTCTGTGGCGCTCGAGAGATCACCCTTCACAGATTCGCTTTCAACTTCCCTTTCATAGATCAAACTTTTAAAACAATAACCCAATATTTCAGATCTTAAGATATTCGATTTGCATGAATGAATTAGCCAAGTGATCTCCTTTGCTTTATATAGGCTTAGGCCTTTCACAATACCACGGGCCAAAACCATAGGATCAAAAAACTATTGGACTAATACCATGAACCAACCATGAAAGTACGTGAGATCAACACTTTTGACGAAGTACCATGGTCCAAAACCATAGGTTCAAATACCAAGGACTAACTACCATGGACCAAAGGTAAGTTCTCCAACATATACGCGCTTTTCCTCATAGGTTCAAATACCAAGGACTAACTACCATGGACCAAAGGTAAGTTCTCCAACATATACGCGCTTTTCCTCATAGGTTCAAATACCAAGGACTAACTACCATGGACCAAAGGTAAGTTCTCCAACATATACGCGCTTTTCTTTGCATGAAAGTGCGTGAACTTTTTCTCTACATGAAATAAACTTTTCTCTGCATAAAAGTGCGTGAACTTTTCTCTACATGAAATAAAATTTTCTCTGCATAAAAGTGCGTGAACTTTTCTCTACATGAAATAAACTTTTCTCTGCATAAAAGTGCATGAACTTTTCTCTACACTATAATTTATTATCTGAGATGAGTGGGTTGCCATCAAGTATAACATATGTATCATAAGGGTTGCCATCAAGTACAACATATGTATCATAATGCCAACAACGATTTGACTGTTTTGACTGTGCAGAGGTGGATTGGCGAGAGGAAATGCTTGGAGGAGGTCATACTAGCTGAAAGTGGATTCCCCCTACCTCTTTTCCGGGCTGCCCTAGAGTGGTTTCTAAACACAGTCTTTATGTCCTCATAAGGTAGTTGGTATATGTCTCCTCCAGCTAGCATGTGAAAGGTATTTATAAGGTCTTCAGGGACTCCTCGGAGTAGAACCAACTTTAGAGATTCAGGGTCAAGTGTGCACCTGGCTCGTTTGTAACTGAGTTGGAACCTTTCCTCGTAGTCTTCTAAAGACTCATCATTTCCCATGGTCATCCGAAAGATTTCTCCCTTGGTTTCCTTTGACCTACAGTAATCCCGGTATTTGTTGTTAAAGGCTTGCTGCATCTGAGCCCAAGTAGTGATACTGTTTCCAGGTAACCCCATGAACCAGCGTAATGCTGCATCCTTGAGGGTAGAGGGAAAGAGTTTCAACTTTTGCTCGTCTTCTGTATAGTCATAAGTTCGACAAAGGACAACAAACTCAAACAGGAAGGTATCAGGGTCTTCAGTGGTCAATCCATGGAAATGAGGTAAGGTTGAGGGACTTATGTTCTTCATTTTCATGTCCCCGTTGGTCTCTCGGATGGGGAAGGTACCTTCTATTCTCTCGTCATCGTCTCTACCGTTTCTGTTTTCAGCCATGGTCTCAAAAGGAATGTTTTCTTGCTCTTCTTCTGTTATAGGATCTTCGTATATCTCAGGAGGTTCACCTATAGGCTCTTCTGGGTCACTGCCACCAAAGAAGAGAGAAGGGTGACTCAGTGAAGTGGTGGGGGTGTTGGGTAGGAATTTTTCGGTATTATCTCTGTTCCTATGAGGCATGAAAAGATTTTTGGTTGCTTTTGCTTTTTTCTCTGCTTGTACTTGCAAAACTGAAACAAATGGAATTGCAACTAACTAAAATCTATCTTACAGAAATGAAAATGCGGAATTGAAATGGAAGCAGGAAAGGACTAATCTATTTTGCTGAAATCAAATTGCGAGAATGAAATGCTAGACAACGCTTGCAGAATTGAAATTCTATTCTATGCTTGCAGAAATGAAATTGTGGAATTGAAAGGCTAATCTATGAAAGCAGGAAATGTCTAATTTACTTTTGCAGAAATGAAATTGCAGAATGGAACTGAAATAAACTACTTAGTAGAAGGTTAGAGTAAGAAAATAGAAGAAAAGCAGCAATCACCAATACTCTGACGCTTCCCCGGCAACGGTGCCAAAAAGAGTGGTGAGCTCCAGTATTGCAGCAATAATGTTGCAACTCCTGGGACTCCCTTCTTTACTTTTATCAACCCGGTAGTTCGTAACAAACTTGGAAGCGACGGTGCTGTATGCACAAGTACTAGCTCTTGCCGCAGCTGTCACTTGGTCAGCTGGCACAAGTCCGCTAGGAGCTTAAGCCAACTTCTATGAGCTCTGAGAAGAAGCTTTTTAACTGATGGATGAAAGCTAACTCAAAGAAGGCTGATCTACTTGCAGAAAGAAACTGGAAAGCTGAAAGGAAACGTAAACCCTAGCAAACCCTAATTTTACCAGCTATCCCTACCGATGCAAGAAAGAGGATGCAAGCTACTGAAAGAAATGACATTGACTTCTAGGAAGGTAAATACATGTATCTAAGCTACTTCTACAGTAACATCTGGAAAAAACATCTTTTTGTATTTTTGAATAAGTTGCCAGAATTATCATGCATGCGATTTGACTATTTTGACTGTGCAGAGGTGGATTGGCGAGAGGAAATGCTTGGAGGAGGTTGGGAAGGTTCAGAGAGGGCCTAAGGGGTCCCTAACACCCTTCTAGAGAGTTTCACAGAGTTTGGCTATCAAGAAACCTCATTCGTGAGCTTCTACAGGAAGTCTGCAGGGGTTCTACAGGATGTCTGTGATTTTCTACAGGATGTCTGTAATTTTTCTACAGGATGTTCAGAAATGGGATTTTGGAGGATGGATGGATGGAGAAAGATGAAGGAGTGGGTATGGAGGTAGGATAAGGGTTGGAGGTGGTCTAGGTCTTGGTGGATGGAGTTGAGGAAAGATGTAGATGGCTGGATCTGTTCAAGGAGGACTGAAGCAATGTTGCACAAAAACTAGGGTTATGTGAGCAAATGGCAAACGTAAGGCAAGAAGATGAGTTGAGGGATGGAGCAGATGGGTTTGATGGAGTATGGGCAGGTAGAGAAGTGGTACAGGTGCTCTGCAAGTTGTTTTTCCAACTGAACCAATGAAGACTTGTAGAATCAAAGACCTAGTTACGTTGACCTAATCGGATCTAGCTGACAGTAAAGAGAATGAACATAAGTTTGACCTGCAATGAAACCATGCATACTAACTTATGCAACTAAGCAAGAAAAAATCTGAACTTCTAACCAACTTCTACAAATGAAAATCAAAAACTAGTGATTGCATGGCATAGCAAAGTCAGTGTTTTTGTGGGCAGCAAGGTCACCCTGATCCCAGCTCCTAATCCCACTGAGGGAGAGGTGAAATCAGAGGTGTTTGATGGCCCTTTTTTGAAGCTTTTGCCTGTTAACAACCTATCAACTCAATCTGAACATCAAAAGTCTTTCTAATCATCAACAGTGACCTAGTTAATCAGCAAGATTTAATCTACTTAACAGAAATGATTTTGCAAATACATAAAGAACAAATAACAATACATAAAGGAGGCCTTAGCACTCGGGTTGGGCCTAACCCCAAGAGCTGCAGGCTCCTATAAAGAACTCAGATCTGATGCCAAGTAAAACTGCTTCTCATTACTCAAAAATAATCATCACAAGAAAGTTATACAGCAGTAGCTAAGAAAAATGAGCTGAAAAGGACAGCACTATAGTGCAAATGCCAACAGTTCCAAAAGTAAACTACGAAGGCTGAGGCCTTCCTATTTGTACACTACGAGGGGCCTAGCAGCACTCCTAAATTCAAGGGACTTGGCTGTTCCAACTGCTAATAAACAGTCACTCTTCCCATAGCTGCTTGGCTGCCTTTAGAACTCTTTTTGGTGGCTTGTTGAGCTCGGAGTTGAGGGTGGAGATTTCGAGGAAGGGCCATTTAATGCCAAAGACAACCTCCCTATGAATCCTCACCTCAAGCTTGGCTATCGCTTGGACCATAATTGCTTGGTTTTCCTCCAAAATTTGTCCAAAAAAACCTGAAATGACCACGTATTAGCCTCCTTGGTAGAGTGACCACCCTTATTCGTTCAAATAACATAAACATACTAGAAAAACATGCATAATCTATGAAAAATGGAGGATTGAACAAGGACAATTAGGCAAAATGAGCCCAATAAGTTACCCAATTCGGGGCTCATCACCTGTTTTGAACCTGAATGGAGAAAATTCATCACTAAAAGCTTGGATTAGGTCCCTACTTGCCCTCCAAGTCATCTGAACCATTTTCCTCCTTTTCCTTCACGTATGTCTCCCCTGCCAAAGAACCAAGCAAGATTAGCATTTACATTTTACAAGCAAAAAGATAAAAAGAAAAAGAGTTCGTTTACATTTGTTCTTACACATAGCAGTTAGTACTCTTTAGATCAGATTTCATGCTTAGACTAGTTAAAACCTCACATGTGTTAAAATAGGGTTCTTCTGCAAGAAAAATAGATTAGCAAGTAGATTAATGATTTCATGTTGGTTTGCAAGCATTTCTTTCAGTCTTTCCTTCATGCAATAGACAACATTTATTTTCTTCCAATTAGGGTAAATTTCCCTTCTCCAAATTGGTAATTAGACTTCTTCTAGTCAATAGAAGGTTAGTTTGAGAAACCCTAGTGGTCTATCACCCCAGCTCAACACTAACAAAGAGTAGACCAATTACATCTATTTGTGTATATAGCACTGTCACCTCTAAGTTTGTATGGACCCCGAGTTGATGAAGTAAAGTCGGTAGCCCTAAGAGTTGCAGCATCCTTACTACAATACTAGTGCTCATCAATGTCATTCAGCTCGTGTGTTCCTTTAAGGTTGCATACTATTACAAGCTTCTAAGGGACACATTTCCTTTTCTCCTCCATGTGTTAGAACACTTATGCATCTCACTTGACTCCCTACAAGGTCGCACACTTGCTTCTGACAAAAATATCACACTTACCTCTGCGCGCTATCGCAGTCAAGGCATTGCTTTACTACCCACTTTTGGGACTCCTACCCTAAGCGGTCTGAGGTCTAGTTGGGACTTCTTACTAGGGAGATCCCCTGACATGTTGCCGAGTCAAGCACCATCAACATAATATTACATTAAAAAAATATAAAATAATACATACATTAGCAAATTAAAAAATAGTATTAGCAAAAACAAATATTTTAATGTCACCTATAAAAAAAATACTTTAATTTCCACCTTATTTCTACATCAATTTTATATATTGAGAGATGACATAATTGAAAGAAAAAATTTCTAATTTTCTTTATAATTGCATTCATTTCGTGTTTAGTTAACCCAAGGGAAACCAATAAGTTAAGTATTCTTGGGGACTTGGCAAGAGGACAAAAACATTCGCTGAAATGTATAGGCTTCTTCTTGGGATTCACTTGGCTAAAGAAAGGGAAATCTCCAAGATAGTAATATTTGGAGATTCGCTTCTCACCATTAATCATTTACAAAAAGGTTCTCTTCCTAACAATAATCACCTCATCCTTCTTCTCCATAAAATTCAAAATATCCTGGACTATTTTCATCACAAGACTTTCTATCACATATTGAGAAGTCAAAATAACGAAGTAGATGCATTGGAAAATTAGGCTTGTCTTCTAGAGGCAAGACAAGTTGTCATTAATGGTGTGTTAGGATGGGAATCTTTTCCATGGTTTATTTCTCCTATATTTCTACCCATTTTATAATCTTTAGAGCCTATGGGTATGTTAAAAAGGGAAAGGAAAATGACGAGGGAATCAACGTAAACACCCTTAATTCCCTGCTTCCCCTCACATTGGAAATTAGATGGTTTATGAAGTGTTTTTTGGGCCATTCTATATTGATGTGGTGGCGAATGAAGGGAGAGATTTCCATGCATGTCCCTACCCCTTACAGCCCTCACATGTGGCAAGTTCATTCTCCGGATAGTTCTACAAATAGTTTTTTTCCCATCATACCAATTTTAATGATGGCTTCAGGGTGGTGGGTGTTCATATAATTTAATACTGAAGAGATCCCTATTGCATGTGAATTCTTTGGTCTTGCAATCAAATTTATGGACTATGTTAAGGAGATATGTTTCCACGTTATAAGAAGCATATGCTTTCCTAAGGGATGAGATAAATTTTATTTGTGCTAAAGGGTAATTAAATTTTGGGAGGTTTCCTTAGTCAATTATGGTAATTTCCAAAACTATGAACTAGTTGTTAGTGAGAAATGCTAGTTCTATTTCGTGACTAGTGACTTGAATTCCAAGGCTAGATCCTGGGCTCTATGGATTCCTTTGCTCAATTTTAAAATAAAAAACTTTTCTGCTTGGCTAGTAGATTTGAGTACTCATTCTCTGATTCATCCTTTGTCTCTCAAGAGGTTCAAGGGCGGTGGGTGGAAATTCTAGGGTCCTTCATGGTGGTACAGTTGTCCTATATGGAGAGTTATGGACCCCTTTACATATTCACATACCTTAAGTCCTCCATACTCTAAGTAGTGGTAGTTCTAGGCATCAAGAGAGTCTCCAAGCTAAATTTAACTCACCTGTTCTTTGAAGGTACTTCTCCATTTATTTTCATGCTAACTTAGATGTATAATTTTTCTTGGACAAGTTTCGCTCTTCACTTTATCCCTCTTTTCTCCTTCCCGATTGATGAGCCCCATAAATGGGTAATTATATGGGCTCATTTTTCCTCCTAACTTAGCTTAATCCACCATTCTCATTAGTTTATTGCATGTTTTTTATTATATTTATGCTAATAGAGTGAGTTGGGTTGGTCATTATGCCTTGAAGTCTAATGTGTGCTTAATGTAGATTTTTGGTCAATTTTGGAGACAAAGTCAACGATTTAATGAACATTTGGCAGAAAATATTCGAAGAAAAAAAGGGATAGGATTTATAGGAGGGTTTTCCCCTCATTTATGACTCCCTACTTCGAATTCTCCTTCAGAAAGCTCAAAGCACAAGCAGCCACATCAATGCACCAAAGAGGCAGCCAAGCAAGTGCAGTATAACTGTTGTCTATCTCAAGTTTTGGGAGCCGAGCCTCCCTGATTTTAAGGGAGTTGTTGGGAGCTCCAGTTGTATAAGTAGAGAGGCATAGGGCCTCATTAGGTTGTTGGATGTTAGTCAAATTTTCACACTTTTGTTGCAGCTTTTCTCTGCTCAACTTCGAGCTTACTTTTGTAGACAATTTCATGTAACGTTACTGTTATTTTGATAATGAATATGAGATTGTTTCTGAGCTAGAAATGAGTTACCTCAGAGGGCTGAAGCTCTTGGGTTAGGGCCCAATCCAAATAACCAATCTCCCCTTGTCTTGTATTTATATGTTTTGTTTCAGTTTATGAATTAATTATTGTTAGATAAATTTCTTTCGTAGTTAAGGATAGGTTGCTTTTGGTAATTTAGAAGGTTGTTTCCATTTTAGTTTGTTGTACCAGGTTGAACAGTGATAAGAAAAAGATACAAAAAGGCCATCAATAGAGCCTTTTGGGACCATGAACTGAGGCCACGATCCTCTTGCTGCCACAAAAAACATAGATTTGCCTTTGCCGTAGGATTTCTAGTGTTGCAGCTTGTTAGAAGGTTAATGCTTTGTTGTAGATCTATTTCATCATGCTCATTTATGTCTTTACAATAAATTTATTTCCATGCTTTCTTTCCATCTAGCATTGTTTAGCGTTTACTTTCCTAGATCAGAATTTAGACTAGCTTGATGAACAATTCTGGTTTTTAGTATAGCTAATTTCTTTGCTTGCGTAGTTTCAGAGCTTTATTTTCAGTTCTCTTGCAGTATATATCTGCTCACAATAAGTCAGCCAATTAGACATCACCATCTCTTTTTGATCCATGTTCCACAGGTCATCCAAAGTCCCTCACAAATTTGCCTTAATTTTCTGCACTTTTCTCATGAACTTTCCTCTCTTTCCTTGAACAAGTCCAACCATCTTTCTCTTCCCTAATCTTCCTTGATGAACCTTAGACACCTTAACACATCCTCCTAGCCATCAGCTACCCTTTCCACCCATTTTCCCACCTTCAAAACCTCTAAAACAGCTCTCAACATCCTCCTGTAGACCTCCTGTAGACCTCCTGTAGATCCCCTGCAGCCTCCTGTAGATTTTCCTGTAGGTGTCTTTTTGAAGTCTGATTGCAGGGAAAGCCTCCAAAAGGCCACCTGGGACCTCCTAGGACCCCTCCACACCTTCCTACACCTCTGCAAACTCCAAAGTCACCCTCCATCGCCACCTAATCACTGCCACATTCACACACAAATAAATTACATGCATGACAATTTCACCTAAAAATACATAAAAATCCAAAAAGATGTTTTTTTCTCATTTCCTTCTAGAAATAGTTTGAATAGATGTTTTTTACTTCCCAAGTAGGTAATGGCATTCATTTTATGGATTTTCACCTCTCTTTCTGCAAAAGTAGGGTTAGTTGGCTAATTAGGGTTTTCTAGGTTTACTTTGCATTTGAGTCTTCTTTCTCTTTCTGTAAGTGGAGTAGCCTCTGTATAGTAAGCGTCCCTTTCTTTCATCACATATAAAGCTTCTTCTGGAATTCATAGAAGTTGGCTTAAGCTCCTAGTGATCTTGCGCCAGCTGACCAAGTGATAGCCTGTAGTAAGAACTAGTACTTGTGCATACAGCATTGTTGCTTCCAAGTTTGTTACGAACTACCGGGTTGATAAAAGTAAAGTAGGAAGCCTAAGAGTTTCAGCATTATTGCTGCAATACTGGTGCTCACCACTTTTTGGCGCCGTTGTAGGGGAAGCGTCAAAGTATTGTGCGGTTATTGCTTTTCTTCTATTTCCTACTGCAACATTTTGCTAAGTATTTTATTTTAGCAAAAGTAGAGTAGTTGTTTCTTTCAATTTCTGCATTTCCTTGCTTTCGTTTCAATTCTACAATTTCCATTCTAGCAAAATTAGATAAGCCATTTCCTTGCTTTCATTTCAATTCTTCAATTTCCGTTCCATCAAAAGTAGATTAGCTCTTTCCTTGCTTTCATTTCAATTCTACAATTTCCATTCCAGCAAGAGTAGATTAGTCATTTACTTTCTGCATTTCATTTTCTTTCCTTTTTCAGTTCTACAATTTCATTTCAGTTAGTTGCAATTTGATTGTTCAATCAATTTGGTTTTGTAGGTACAAGCAAAAAAAAAAAAAAAAAAATTTCCTTTCATGCCTCGTAGGAACAGAGATAATTCAGGAAAATTCTTATCCAACACCCCCACCACATCACATAGCCACCCTTCTCTCTTCTTCGGTAGCAGTGATCCAGAAGAACCTTTAGGTGAACAACTAGAGATATTTGAAGAACCTATAGGGGAAGAAGAAGAAGAAAACATCCCTCTTGAGACAATGGCTGAAAATAGAAATGTTAGGGGGAATGGAGAAAGAGTAGAGGGTATCTTTCCCATCCGAGAAACCAATGGGGACACTAAAATGAAAAACATAAGCCCTTCAGCCCTACCTCACTTCCATGAATTGACTACAGAAGATCTTGACACCTTCTTGTTTGAGTTTTCCATTATTAGTCAAACCTATGACTATGCAGAATATGAGAAAAAGATGAAACTATTCCCTTCTACCCTCAAGGATGAATCATTGCACTGGTTCACGGGGTTACCTGGAAATAGCATCGCAACTTGGGCTTAGATGCAGCAAGCCTTCAATAACAAATATCAAGACTATTGTAGGTCAAAAGACACCAAGGAATAAATCTTCCGAATGACCATGGGAAGTGATGAATCATTAGAAGATTATGAAGAGAGGTTCCAGCTCAGTTATAAAAGGGCCAAGTGCACACTTGACCTTGAATCGCTAAAGTTGGTCCTGCTCAAGGGAATTTCGGAAGACCTTCTAGACACCCTCCATCTACTGGCTAGGGGAGACATCTACCAACTACCTTATGAAGACATAAAGACTGTTTTTAGAAACCTTTCTAGGGCAGCCAGAAAGAGAGGTAGGGGGAGTCAACCCATAGCCAGTACCTCCTCATCCAGTTCATCCAAAAAAGGTGAGCTTGGACACGTGCTGGAAGACTTCAAGAGTGAGATACTACAAACTATTGCCATGCAAATGGATACCTTGCATATCAAAATGAAATAAGAGGAAGCAGAGAGGGCACCAGAAGGCATCCTAGGAATGAATGTCCATTGAACTCCATAGAGGTTTGTTCAGTCTGTGAAGAAGATAATTCTATAGATAAGTGCCCTTCCTTTCCCGGACTTCAAGTTGTATACCAAGGGGTCGAAGGAGCCACTGAACCATTCTATTTCATGAACCAAAGCAGACCGCATGGACCTAGACCATACCAGCAGGCGATGCAAGGGACATCTCAGGCATACTACAACCCCAACCAAGCCACTTCCATACCTTCTTGGGGCCCCCCTGCTCATCCTTCCCGGTCCACACCTCCTCCTTGGTCCTATCCATCTCAATATCATGCCCAACCAGCTGCTCATGCATTTCAACTCTATGCTCAACCACAACCTTAGTGGAATGCATCTCATCAGGGGTGGAGGCCCCAGTACAACTCTTCTCCCGCTCTTTTACCTCCACCACCTGCTCGACCACAACCATTGCCTCTTGCTCCACCAAGGCAAACCCAAATTCCTGCTCAACCGAACTAAACCTGAACAACAGACATGCTTAGCAAGTATATATTGGCGAACCATCATGCCCAACCTATGTTGTGGAGATTCAGGAGATTAACCTATGATCTGGGAAGGTTCTCCCAGATAGCCAACCTCCCCCTTAGGAGGTTGAGGAAGATAAAGAGGAAAGTGAACCAAAATCAATTCCACCCTTTCCTGAGAGACTATCCGGGACAACATAGCCCACTCTAGAAGAAACTGAACTTCTGGGAGATTTGAAATAGTTATGTGTAAAGATACCACTTCTCTAAGCCATAAATGATGTGCCTATATACAATAAGATGATCCAAGAGAAGTGCTTCAAGCATCTAGGCAGGTGCAAAAGAGATTCCCCAACCATTAATGTCATAGGACAATTGTCCGACCTGATTTTGGGGCAGGTAATCTGTCTGAAATATCTAGACCCTGGAAGCCCAGTAGTTGATGCCCACATCAATGGCACTATGATCCCACACACCTTAATTGATCTGTGAGCTACCATTAATGTGCTGACAAAGGACACCATGCTCAAGCTCAAACTCCAGGGCTCCTTGAAAAAAACCACGACAGTACCGCAGCTAGCAGACCGCTCCACCGTGACCCCTGAAGAGATTGTGGAGGATGTGATGGTCTCCATTGATTCTTGGGAGTACCCTGCTAATTTCTTGGTTCTCCAGCCGAAGGCAAAGCTCACTGGGTATCCTCTCATCCTGGGAAGACCCTGGTTGGCCACTGCTGATGCTTACATCAGTTGTCAGGCTGGGAACATGACCATCAAGAACGAGCATATTTCCAAGCAGCTAATCCTATACCCTCCTGCCCAACCCTTCCTAGAACATGATCTACCTCTCTGGTTGGAGGAGGAGGATGAGGATGAAGCTTATTCTGCACCACTGTATGTAGTAGAAACTATCATGGGGGGGGAAACCACAAAATGAGGATGATATCATTGGAAATTTAATTTAGAATCCACCCCCCAATATTTTTCCATTAGAAGATCTAGTGAAAGAAACCCAAGACAATCCCCTAACTGATCTCTGTGTGGCCGACCCGACCTCTCTCCGTGTTAAGAATATAGAGTTCGGCCCAGGAAGAACCTTGAAAATCAACTCATCCCTATCCACCTCCTAGGAGAAGGAATTGTGCAGCTTATTAAAAAAAACATTTAGATGCCTTCGCCTGGAGTTATAAGGAGATGAAGGGAGTGCACCCCTCAGTATGTACTCATCATATATACATTAAGGAGGATTGCAAACCAGTCAGGCAACCTCAAAGGAGGATGAATCCAGCCCTTAAAGACATTGTTAAGGAAGAATTGCAAAAACTACTTGATGCAGGATTCATCTACCCCATCTCTGATAGTGAATGGATCTCTCCTTTGGTGCTCATGCCAAAGAAAAATGGTAAGTGGAGAATCTGTGTTGATTATCGGGAACTAAACAAGGCCACTAAAAAGGACCATTTTCCTTTGCCTTTCATAGATCAAGTGTTAGATGGTCTATGGGGGGGGGGGGGGAGTTTTTCTCCTTCCTATATGGGTTTAGCGGGTACAGTTAGATTCAAATTAGCCCAGAAGACCAAGGTAAGACCACTTTCAATTGTTCTTGGGGTACCTTTGTATACCGGGTCCTTCCTTTTGGTTTGTACGATGCTCCAACCACTTTCCAGAGAGAAGTATTGAATATATTTTTTGAACTGGTTCATGATGCGGTGGAAATATATATGGATGGCTTTACTCCTTATGGTTCTAACTTTCAAGAAGCTTTATCTAACCTAGGGAAAGTTTTGGACAAGTGTATTGAAATGAACCTGTCCCTCAGTCCAGAAAAATGTGAATTTTTTATAACTAAAGGGACCGTGCTAGGTCATGCAATATCTCAACAAGGATTGCAGGTGGATCCCAACAAAATTGTCATCATCCAAAGGGTCCCACCTCCTCAAAAGGTGAGAGATGTCCAAAGTTTCCTAGGCTTAGCGGGATATTATAGAAGATTCATTAAAGATTTCAGTAAGTTAGCCTCTCTGTTGTTTGGTCTTTTGGGAAAATATGTTGAGTTCATATGGACTGAAAACTGTCAAGAAGCCCTAGATACCTTGAAAAGCAAACTTGTGACTGCCCCAATTTTGAGAGGCCCAAACTGGGCCCTACCTTTCCACATTCACACAAATGCCTCAAACAAAGCAATAGGAGCAGCCTTGGGGCAGATTGATGAAAAGTTACCTTATGCCATATACTTTATAAGTAAAAATTTGTCAAAGGCAGAGTTAAACTACACGGTCACTGAGAAGGAACTCCTAGTTGTAGTGCATTCCTTAAATAAGTTCAGACATTACATCACAGGATATCAAACCTTTGTACACACTGATCATGCTGCAATTAGGTCTTTAATGAATAAACCAGAAATAAATGCTAGCATTATTAGATGGTTGATTTTACTGCAGTAGTTTGATTTAACCATTGTTGATAAGCCTAGTAAAGAAAATGTTGTTGCTGACATTTTGTCTAGAGTAAATTTCCCTGCAGGTGAGGAAGGAATGGTGGATGATCAAATGCCAGATAAGCACCTATTTTCTATCTCAGTACTCTCTCCATGGTTTGCTGATATAGCAAATTACTTGGTTTCAGCACAGTTCCCACCACACTTGTCCTCGAAAGAGAAGAGCAAGATCGTGAGGAAAAGCACCCCTTTCACTTGGGTTGGGGGCAATCTCTTCAAACTTGGCCCAAATCAGATCTTGAGAATATGTGTCAGGGAGGAGGAAGTTTTTGACATCCTCCTAACCTGTCATGGCGGGCCTTGTGGAGGTCATTTTGCAGCAAAAAGGACTGCCTTCAAAATCTTGCAAGCAAGTTACTATTGGCCCACTCTTCATCAAGATGTGAAGAGATATACTGGCCAATGCAATCGGTGCCAAAGGATGGGGAAACCTACTCCAAAGGATGAGATGCCCATGCAACCTGAAGTTACTTTTGAGCTATTTGAGAAGTGGGGCATGGAATTTGTGGGTCCTATCAATCATCCTTCAAAACAAAGGAAGTACATCATTGTGTGCACTGATTATCTGATAAATTGGGCAGAGAAAAAAGAAATCAAGGCAACAATAGAGGAAAAATTAGCTGAGTTTTTAAGAGAGAACATCTTCTATAAGTTCGGGTATCCAAGAGAACTGGTTACAGATCAAGGCAGTCAGTTCACTTCCAATTTGATTGAAGACCTGCTCACACATGCTAAAATCAAAGACAAGACTTCCACCCCTTACCATCCACAAGCCAATGGGCAGGTGGAAGTCACTAATAGAGCTTTGGAAGGAATTCTGACCAAGGTAGTGAGAAGTAGCAGAAGACTGGGCGGATAGACTGGTTGAGGCCACCTGGGCCTAAAACACAACATGGAAGACCACCACAGGGTTCACACCCTATGAATTGGTCTATGGGAAGAAGACTTTGCTGTCAATAGAATTTGAATACAATACACTAAAGATGGCAACTCGGCTGGACCTAGACCTTAGCCATGCACAGAGGGGAAGGATACTCTAGCGCAATGGATTGGATGAATAAAGACTGCAGGCCCTTTGTTATGAAACCAGCTCACAAAAAGATAGAAAAGATAGATCAACGCCTTAGAATTCAGCCTCTTCGAGGGGGCAACCTCCTTTACATTACATAAATGAACAATTCTTGGATGATTCAAATGACAAAACCTCCTTTCTATATATAGGAGTCTAAGGAGTCACAATATAATCCAGCCGACCTAACAATAATAATATAAAGCCACAAAAATAACAATAGAGGGATTCTATGGGCACAGAAATAACAATATGGGGGTAATAGGGGCACAACAATATAAATAAGGGGTATAACTACAATAGTAATGGGGTAATCACTAGTATTATAGGGACCCAACATGCCCCTCTCCTTCAAAAAAGTGTTGTCCTCAACGCTTGAGTAGTTCTGGATACTTCTGCATAAAATTCTCATCCTCCCATGTGGAATCTTCAGCGGATAAGTTCTTCCACTTGATAAGATACTCTGAAATTGATCGATTTCGTAGCTGTCGAGTTCTTGTTTCTGTGACTGCTTCCGGTTCCAATATAATTTTTCCTTCCTCGTCAAGTTCTGGCAATATTGTTTGAACTGGGAGCTTGTCGCCTATAACCTTCTTTAAACATGAAACATGGAAAACTGGGTGCAATCGAGAAGCTGCAGGAAGCTCCAATTTGTATGCCATAGTACCAATCTTTTGCAACACCTTGTACGGACCATAATACTTTGGTGATAATTTATTATCCTTCTTAGCTTGCTTGAGGGACATTTGCTTATATGGTTGTAGCCGTAGGAATACCCAATCACCTACATCAAAACTTCTTTCACTGCGATGTTGATCTGCCTGTTGTTTCATTCTATTTTGTGCCAACACGAGGTTATCCTTTAAGAGTTGGAGGACTTGTTGTTGATGTTCGATGTGATGTTCCACTGCCTGAACCTTAGAATTTTCTCTTAAATATGATGTGATGGATGGTGGTTGATACCCATAAAGTGCCATAAATGGGGTCATTTTTGTTGCTGTATGGAAGGAAGTGTTATACCACCATTCAGCCAGAGGCAACCATTTGACCCATTGTGTCTGTTTATCAGATACAAAGCAACGAAGATATCCTTCCAAACATTTGTTTACTATCTCAGTTTGCCCATCAGATTGAGGATGATAAGATGAGCTATGAGCTAACTGAGTACCAAGACAAGAAAATAATTCTGTCCAAAAATTTCCAGTGAAAATGGGATCTCTGTCACTTACAATAATCTTTGGGTTTCCATGTAGCTTTTGAATTGTTTCCATAAATGCAGTAGAAACTGTACTGGCTTTAAATGGATGTGATAATGCACAAAAGTGTGCATACTTGGTAAGTCTGTCAACTACCACCATGATGACACTCTTTCCCTCAGACTTGGGTAAACCTGTGATAAAATCCATTGAAACCTCCTCCCAACGTTGGCTTGGAATGGATAAAGGTTGTAATAGACCCGGTGTCTTAATTGTTTCAACTTTATTTTGTTGGCAAACCAAACATTCCGCCACAAACTTTTGAATATCTGATTTAAGGCCATCCCAAAAAAATTCCTTCTTAACCCTGTGGTAAGTTTTTAAAAATCCTGAGTGCCCTCCTAAGGGAGAAGTGTGCAATTCCATAAGAATCTTTTGTTTTAGCTGGGAATTCTTACAGAGGTATAAGCGATCTTTGTACCATAACGAATCATTTTTCCAGCTAAATGTATCAGACGTACTGGAATCTTGTTGTAGCTTTCGAATAAGTGCCCACACTTCTTCGTCATTCTTCCATTCCTCCCTTGCTTCGTTTATCCAATCTGGTTGGATAATAGAAATGGCACACAACAATGCTTCCACATCCTCATCCTTTCTTGAGAGTGCATCTGCCACCACATTTTGCTTCCCTTTTTTGTAGATGATTTCAAAGTCATAACCCAACATCTTTGTGACCCACTTTTGTTGCTCTTCAGAGGATAATCTTTGTTCTAAAAAGTATTTAAGGCTATCATGATCCGTTTTTACCTTGAAGTGTCTTCCCATTAGGTAGGGTCGCCATTTCTTAAGTGCATGGAGTATTGCCAACATTTCCTTCTCATAAATAGCTTTGCTTAAAAACTTTCCCTTGATTGGACGACTTTCAAAAGCAATGGGTCTTTCATCTTGCATTAGAACAGCACCAATTCCATTTCCTGAAGCATCACATTCCACAATAAAGGTTTTTGTGAAGTCCGGTGTAGCTAAGACCGGTGCTTGGCACATTGCCTCTTTAAGATGTTCAAAGGCCTTTGTTGCTTCCGGAGTCCATGAAAATGCATCTTTCTTCAATAATGTTGTTAGAGGTGCTGCTATTCTCCCATAATTCTTAACAAACTTGCGATAATACCCTGTCAACCCAAGAAATCCTCGCAGATGCTTTATGGATGTGGGGATTTTCCATTCCTTAATGGCTTTAATTTTGCTAGGGTCTACCTTAACTCCTTCATGAGATACAATATGACCCAAATATTCCACCTCCTGGACTCCAAAGAAACATTTGGATCTTTTTGCATATAATTGTTTCTCCTCCAATAGTTGTAGCACCCTGTCAACATGTTCAACATGATCCTTCCAAGACTTGCTGTAGATTAGTATATCATCAAAAAATACTAACACAAATTTTCTAAGGAATGGTTTGAAAATTGAATTCATCAAACCTTGAAATGTTGAAGGTGCATTGGTAAGGCCAAAAGGCATGACCAAAAATTCATAATGACCCTCATGAGTTCTAAATGCCGTTTTCGGAATGTCTTCAATCTTCATTCTGATTTGATGATATCCTGAACGAAGATCCAACTTGGTGAAGTAAATTGATCCATGCAATTCATCCAGTAATTCATCAATGACAGGAATGGGGAACTTATCTTTAATAGTGAGCTTGTTGAGCTCCCTATAATCCGGACACATGCGCCATGATCCATCCTTCTTGTGCACCAATACTACTGGAGCAGAGAAAGAACTTTGACTCGGTTGAATTATACCAGCCTCTAGCATTTCTGCAACCATACGTTCAATTTCACTTTTTTGGACATAGGGATATCTGTACGGCCTGATGTTTGGAGGAACACTTCCTGGAATCAGATGAATAGCATGATCATGATCACGCATAGGTGGGAGACCTTTGGGAGTCTCAAATACCTTGGAATGATTGTCCAGGACTTTTTGGAGATCTGGAGAAATAGATGATTCCAATGTGGAAACATCTAGCGAACATAATTGTGCAATTACACCTCTTTGCTCCTTTTTTAGAAGCTTTGTCATACCATTAGAGCTGATTATCTTTCCTGGTTTCCCTGCAATACCCCTTAATTCAACTTCCTTTCCTTCCGTAGAAAATTTGATGAAAAGTTCTTGAAAATTAAAAGCTATTGTACCCAAGGATTGTAGCCATTGGACTCCTAGTACAACATCAGCACCTCCCATTGGAATGGAAAGCATTGGGCTAGTCAATACATATTCTCCCATGGATAGCTTGATATTATGGCACTTTCCAGAGCAATTTATTGTTCCTCCATTTGCAATCATCACTTGACACTCTGGTGCTGGATATAGGAAGCAATTCAATTCTTTTGCTACCCTACAATGAATAAAATTGTGGGTGCTTCCTGAATCAATCAACACTATTACCTTTTTCTTCTTGATTTGTCCTTCTATCTTGATGGTTTGAGGAGTGGTAATTCCCGCCAATGCATTACAAGATATGGTCGGATTTATTTGTTCTTCATCTAGGCTTTGTTCCTGGAGTATATCCTCTTCTTTTGACCTTTCTTGCTCCTTTTCTTCTTCCTCTTCACAATCTATGTAGAATAATTTCTTCTCAGCACACTTATGACCTTTAGTGTATTTGCTATCACAACTGTAACAAAGCCCTTTTGCTCTTTTTTCTTCCAATTGTTGTGGTGTCAACCTTATAGGTTGTGGAAGACTAGGGCAACAACACTTCCGTCTTTATAGTTGTGAGTGGTATGCTTCCTGGTTGCCATAATTTTGCTTTCCATTTTTCTTGCTAACCTGAATGCCTTCTCTAATGAATCAGGTTCCCAAAGGCGAACATCATGTTGGATATTATCCTTTAAAGACCCTATGAACACATCAATCCTATGCTCCTCTGGAATATCTTTTACCCTTATGTTCAATTTTTGGAACTCCTCAATGTGCTCCATTATTGAACCCTTTTGTTTGAGACTTATCAATTGGCTAAAAAAAGTGTTGCTTTTTGTATCCTCATAATGTGCTATCAATTCTTCCGTAAAAATTGCCCAAGTGATAAATTGTTTACGAGAGCAAAGCCATTGATACCATACAAACTGATTTGGTTCCAAATATAAAGTTGCCATACGTACCTTTTGTGTGTTTTGCACATTATTGAGATCGAAGAATTGCTCCATCTGTAATATCCATGTGGCGGGATCCTTGCCATCAAACTTCCTCATATCGATTTTTGGAATATGGTGGGTCTTCGATCCAACATTAGAGTCTATGGAATCATGATTAACATTTCTTTTGTTCTCATCATGAGTTTCCTTTACTACCTTTTCACCATTAGTAAGTATTTCTTGTAGAAAATTTGTCAAATCTGTCTTCAAATCTGCCATGTCTGTCTTCAAATTTGTCCTCAAATCTGCCTTCAGATCATCCATCTTAGCTTCCATGCCCTTTATCTTAGATTCCACGCCATTTATCTTAGCTTCTGTTAGCTTTTGTGAGCGTGACATTTGTTGCACTTGTTCTTGTAATTTTGATATATCATGTAGCATTTCTTCCTCTTCTTCATGAGTCATGCTAGAGCTTTCAGGTTCCTTACTAGGTGTTTGCATTTTCTTTCCTCGGGGCATCAGTTACCGATAATAATGCTTTACTATGCCCTTTGAATTCCTTCAAACCAAGCTTATGCAAAAATTAAAAAAAAAACTACACACCTTTTTTCACTTTGTAGAAGCCTGATATTGAATCTGATGTATCTCTGTAATTTCGAATCATCCAGTTCTGAAATTGTGACCTGTAGTAGCCTTCTGTGTCCTCTTTCCAATGCCACAAGTCTGATCCAAATTGGATTCTCCAAGGAAGAGTTATGCAAATCTCCCACAGTGACTTGATTATAGACTAGTTCAGTAGAGCGAACTTGTACGACGTGCCACGAGTCACTGTTTCAACCTTTGAATCTGAAACATATATAAAAGAAACTACAGTCCGTCCTCTTTCTGTACCTTCTTACGAAATTTCAATCCGATCCTCAGAGAGAAAGTTATGACGATTTTCCCCAGGTCACCTGTTTTGAATGTAATTCAGGAGTCTGCAAAAAGACCAACTTCCTCAGATCATATCTCCGAAAATATCGCGCGAAAAGCTCTGAAATTCGGACCCAAGGTTCAGCGCGATTTCTTCTCAAATGGGTTTTTTTTTGCGACTTCTGAAACGTCACAGAAAAAAAGTTATAGCGAAAATGCCACGATGACCTGTTTGGAGCAGCGAAACCCTAGAATCCAAAGCTCTGATACCAAATGTTATGAAACCAGCTCAAAAAAGATAGAAAAGATAGATCAACGCCTTAGAATTCAGCCTCTTCGAGGGGGCAACCTCCTTTACATTACATAAATGAACAATTCTTGGATGATTCAAATGACAAAACCTCCTTTCTATATATAGGAGTCTAAGGAGTCACAATATAATCCAGCCGACCTAACAATAATAATATAAAGCCACAAAAATAACAATAGAGGGATTCTATGGGCACATTAATAACAATATGGGGGTAATGGGGGCACAAAAATATAAATAAGGGGTATAACTACAATAGTAATGGGGTAATCACTAGTATTATAGGGACCCAACACCCTTCTCCACACAGAGGTAGTCCAACTTCAAAGGAAAATATGGCATGATCAAAATATCAGGGAGAAGCAATTCGAAGAGGGATATTGGGCACTGCTCTATGACTCAAGTTATAAATAATTCAAAGGAAAGCTAAGGACAAGGTGGCTAGGACTCTACACTATGGAAAAATGCAATAACAATGGTTCAATTCTGATCAGAACCATTGATGAGGAAGCCATCCTCATGCTTGTCAATGGACATAGGTTGAAAATTTACAAGATGCCCCTCTCCAAGCAAGAGTTCATTGAAGATCTGAATAAGACAGTGTTGGTAGTGGAGCAGGTCTCAGTGTCCACTCCACCCACTTACTAAAGAAGCAGAAAGAAAAAGAAAAATAATAATGGCTCAAGTGAAAACCTCTATGAGGCGCTTGAGTCCCATCATTGGGTTGAAAACCTCTTTTGAGGCAGCCCAGTCATAACAAAAAAGAAAAAGAGAGAGAGAGAATAAGATCCCTGGGTGAAAACCTCCCTTGGAGGCGCCCAGGGCAGGAACTTAGGGTGAAAACCTCCCTTGGAGGCGCCCAGGGCAGGAACTTAGGGTGAAAACCTCCTGGAGGTGCCCTAGTTGTCTTTCAAAAAAAAAAAAAAAAAACAAAACAAAAAACAGAGAAAAAGGAAGAGGAAATTGACTTTTAACATGCATCGCGGGTTACAGGTGGACCACAGGAAGTAAGAGAGGATTCCACAGAGCTTATTTCACCTCCTCCATACTCTTCTCAATCATTTATGACCTTTCTTCCACCTCACTGTGTGTTTTTGCCAAACACTGTGTATCCTACAGGAAGCCCTTTGTGTTCTACGGGAGGCTCCTGTAGAAATCACAAAGAGCTCAAAATGGATTTTAAAAATAGTTTGAGGAGCTGGGAAGTTTCATGAAGAGCTTGTAGGCCCTCCTACAGTGATCCACCTTCCTAGCCATCCATCCCACACCTGCACCACCTCATTATCATGGATTTCTTCCCTTCCTGTAGAAAAAACACAGAAACCAGTTTTTAGAAAAAACAAAGAAATAAAAGGAACAGCACCTCCAAAGCTCACCTGCAGCTTACCAAATACCTCTCCATCACCATCAGCATCTCTGGTAGCATCCTCACAGCTCCCAGCATAAGAATCAGCTAAAAATTTTAAAGGGAGAAGCAGCTACAGGAGTTCCTGTAGGATTTCCTGTAGTAGCTGATCCCCTTAAAATCAAGCCACAATAGCAAAATAGGTGCAGCCATAGGATTGAAGAGGATGTCTGAAGTAGATCCAGCTAGAGGTTACCTACACAAAGCAAACAAGCCACACATCAGAGAGCAGAAAGCATATAACAGAGGAGATACAAGCATGCAGCAACTGAAATTCGAGCATGAAGCAACAAAGGAACCAAAATGCACCACAGCATGAGCATTCAACTTGCAGGTAAGTGTCTAACCCTCTCCTCTGTTACATCTGTGTAATTGAAAATATGCATAAGCGAATGATATGGTTAGGGTTGAACGATAAAGGTGGCCAGTTAACTGGCCACCCTCGTCCAGTTGACTGTGCTCATTCGGAGATGCCAACACACGTGTGCCTAGTCAACTCATAGGAAAATCCAAAGGACAGGTCGTGGAGGTTATACAAACTCTAGTGAACTCCGATGCAATGATGGGAAGTGATTGCGGGAAAGAGTCATGAAGAGCCATGATGACAGAGCAATGGGGACCAACGGTCCGAATCTGGCAACGTACCTTTTTTCCAGCTCACCCCATCACCAGAAATATCTCAAAGAAGACATAAGTATTCCTCCTCGAAACTCCTTCACCACCTTTTCTTCCATTTTGTCCTCATCCACTTAGCTGTAGCAAGCTCTATACCACCTCCATAGCCTCAAAAACATCATTCTCTATCGATTTCAGCCATCCTTCTGCTATCGGAGTCCTACAGGAGCAGTAACAGGTTCTACAGGAACAGGTTCTACAGGAGCACCTACAGCCAGTTCTACAGGAGGGACAATAAGCAGTTTTTAAGGAAGAAACATGGGGTTTTTGCTCAAATTCTGGCTTGAAGAGGTAGGCTCTGTACAGACCCACCTTGAATATTAATATGTGCAAGAAATGATACAATTTTAAGGAGGAATTAACCCTGTAGAAGAGAGGAATTCCATAAAAGCATTTCTGCTTGTTTTCTTAAAAAAGACACAGTTTTTCTCTGTTTCCTATGTCTTCAAAATTTTTTGTCTCCATCTCTACCTGGGGTGTTCCAAAAGGGTATAAGAAAAATGACAGGGGGATTCATGAGGAAGGAACCCACAAATTCAGTCAGGCTCCATGAACATCCCGAGATGGTAGCCATTTTGACCAGAGCAAATTGGATGCCATTTTTCGAAAAACTTCGAGGGTTTGATGAAGAAGTGGCTCAGGAGTTTTCCCTTACTTTAGTACCTCACTCAAAGACCCATGCCACTATTACATTCAGAGGTATCACCATGGAAATCACCCCAGAATATATCAGTAGAGTTACCAGCCTTCCCCTTGGATTACCTTGGAGCAAAGATGAAAAGCCAATGGGACAAGTTGCCAAGAAAACCTTCTTCCAACCAGATAAACATCCTGTAGAAGATAAAAATGGCATTAGAAGAACAAGCATACCTTACCCTTAGGATGAGGTCAGTTACCAAATCATAAAATATATTTCCTGTGAAGGGAGGTATAGCATAGTTTATGGCTACCATTTTAGACTTCTCCATGAGCTGAGATATGGCATGAACATTCCCACACCCAAAAACTCAGCATCACCTATTTTCTCCTGCAGTCCCTTATAGACTCCAGCATTAAGTTAAAGGCAGGAGGTCCAGATCAATTGGCTCACCATGGGTTAATTAAACTATTAGTGGAAGAATCCCTCCACACCTTCATAATCCCCATAGCATGGGAAATCTTCAGAAATATGACAAAAGAAGATGATATAAAGGCCCTCACATATGACCACAATCCTTTTGAAAGTGAGGGGGAGGAACAGCAAGAAGAAGAAGGGGAGGAAACTAAGGAGCAAACAGAGAAGGAAGATACCAAAATAGAGAAGGAGGAAACTAAAACAAAGGAGGAAACTAAACCAGAGGAGGAAGAAACCAAAACAGAGCAAGAGGAAAAAAAATTAGTAGAGACAAAGAAGACAAAAGGAGAGGAAAAAGGGGCAGAAAAGACAGAAGTGTCTCTTGAGACCCTAGAAAGGGAGGCAGCAGTTGCTCTTGCTACCCTCAGCACCCCTGTTAAACCCAAACAAAAGAGGAAGAGGTGAACATCAATGTACTTCAGGGCTCGGAAAAGCACAAGGATAAAAATGGGAAAACCACAGCCATCTTCAACAATGCCTATTGTAATTGAAGATTCACCCACTATCAAAGGGGAAGAATCTCCATCTAAAACCCCCATCACATATGAAAGGGGAAGTCCCAGATCTTCCACTTGGAAGGAAAGAGTGCAACTACAGGACTCAAAAACAGCTCTACAGGAAGCACAGAGTGTTCTACAGGAGACCCTAACTAAGCTATAGGAAAACGAAAAACTGGAAAAAAGGGGTACAAGAATAGCCAAAGGGGAAGGAGGAAACAATAGAGACCCAAGAACCTGACCCCCAGCCTAGTTTGGGCTCTTATTACAATCTCCTTGAGGGGGGGAAATCATTCCACAGAAATTTGCAGTCCCACTTTTCTTTGAGCTAGAGAAGGAAAGAATAAGGAGCCATAGATGGATGCAAATTGCCAAATCCAGGGGGGGTAGAGGATATTGGCCATATGGAGAACCAGCTTAGAGAGATGGGTAGGGAATTAAGTGATGTAAGACATAGAGAGGCAATCAGAAGAACTCATTTGGAAACAAAAAATGAGTTGCTAAGAAAACAGCTGCAAGAAAAGGAGACACAATTGGCATGTGTGGCCAACTGCTCTATGGAAGCACTATAGTGCAGGACACTAGCAAAATCATATGGAGTATACCTCAAAGACTAATGGCTATAGTTTTAGATCAATACTTTGGCACAGAGGGGCACCATGCCTTTCCAAGATTATAAACAGTTTACTGACCTATGTGACCAAAGTTCAGCAGAAGACAAGGCAAAGATAGCAGAGTTCTATTTGCATAACATGGCCCTCATTGATATGAACCTATGGGACCCCAATGCTAGGCTAGGGGACTTACAACTGATGGCCATGGCATCATTAGGAAAAAAGGGCAACAAAAATCAAGAAGTTGTTGGCAAAAGAGAAAAATGAACTTTTCATGATCAGAGCTGAGCCATCAGACCCCATGGCTCTCATCAACGTCCACCGACTGCTTGCAAATAATCCTCAAAGTGCCCCTAAGTATATCAATGAGCAGGCTCAGGCCATTGCACATTTTGAGGACATGGAAAGATTACTTGGGGAAGACTGTATTCATGCTTGTATGAGGAGGTGGAATACTCTCCCACAGTATGAAAATCATGAAGTATCACTCCCCAACAAGGATGAAAGAAGCATTAAGGAGAGTGCCACTGTACAAGCGCTCTATGCAGAGTTTGAAGGCCAATTGGATTGGCCTCAAATTGAGTCCCCCACTGCTGCTAGGCCTACTGGAAGGTGGAAAAGAGGAAGAAGAACAACAACAGTGGGAAGAGGTGGACAAAAAGGCAGGATTCCATGACAAAGAAGAGGACCTCACATCAGAAGCATGGGATGTTAGGGAGGCCATCAGGGCCATCAAAGATGAGGAGATGGACTAGTTGCTCAGAGGATGAGCAACACATTTAGTAGGGGGTGATGATGAGCCCCATAAATGGGTAATTATATGGGCTCATTTTGCCTCCTAACTTAGCTTAATCCACCATTCTCATTAGTTTATTGCATGTTTTTTATTATATTTATGCTAATAGAGTGAGTTGGGTTGGTCATTATGCCTTGAAGTCTAATGTGTGCTTAATGCAGATTTTTGGTCAATTTTGGAGACAAAGTCAAAGATTTAATGAACATTTGGTAGCAAATATTCGAAGAAGACAAGGGAGAGGATTTATAGGAGGGTGTTCCCCTCATTTATGACTCCCTACTTCGAATTCTCCTTCAGAAAGCTCAGAGCACAAGCAGCCACATCAATGCACCAAAGAGGCAGCCGAGCAAGTGGAGTATAATTGCTGTCTATCTCAAGTTTTGGGAGCCAAGCCTCCCTGATTTTAAGGGAGCTATTGGGAGCTCCAGTTGTATAAGTAGAGAGGCCTAGGGCCTCATTAGGTTGTTGGATGTTAGTCAAATTTTTGCACTTTTGTTGCAGTGTTGCTCTGCTCAACTTCGAGCTTACGTTTGTAGACATTTTCATGTAACCTTACCGTTATTTTGATAATGAAGATTAGATTGTTTATGAGCTAGCACCGAGTTACCTCAAAGGGCTGAATCTCTTGGGTTAGGGCCCAATCCAAGCAGTCAAGCTCCTCTTGTCTTGTATTTATATGTTTTGTTTCAGTTTATGAATTAATTGTTAGATAAATTTCTTTCTTAGTTAAGGATAGGTTTCTTTTGGTAATTTAGAAGGTTGTTTCCATTTCAGTTTGTTGTAGCAGGTTGAACAGTGCCAGGAAGAAGATACAAAAATGCCATCAACAGAGCCTTGGCCTTTTTTCTCCCCTTTGGGACCATGAACTGAGGCCACCACCTTCTTGCTGCCACAAAAAACATAGATTTGCCTTTGCCATAGGATTTCTAGTGTTGCAGCTTGTTAGAAGGTTAATGCTTTGCTGTAGATCTATTTCATCATGCTCATTTATGTCTTTACAATAAATTTATTTCCATGCTTTCTTTCCATCTAGCATTGTTCAACATTTACTTTCCTAGATCAGAATTTAGACTAGCTTGATGAACAATTTTGTTTTTTAGTATGGCTAATTTCTTTGCTTGCTTAGTTTTAGAGCTTGATTTTCAGTTCTCTTGCAGTACATCTTTGCTCACAATAAGTCAACCAATTATCCATCACCATCTCTTTTTGATCCATGTTCCACAGGTCATCCAAAGTCCCTCACAAATCTGCCTTAACTTTCTGCACTTTTCTCATGAACTTTCCTCTCTTTCCTTGAAAAATTCCAACCATCTTTCTCTTCCCTATTCTTCCTTGATGAACCTTAGACACCTTAAAACATCTTCCTAGCCATCAGCTACCCTTTCCACCCATTTTCCCACCTTCAAAACCTCTAAAACAGCTCTCGGCATCCTCCTGTAGACCTCCTGTAAACCTCCTGTAGATCCCTTGCAGCCTCCTGTAGATTTTCTTGTAGGTGTCTTTTGAAGTCCGATTGTAGGGAAAGCCTCTAGAAGGCCACCTGGGACCTCCTAGGACCCCTCCACACCTTCCTACACCTCTGCAAACTCCAAAGTCACCCTCCATCGCCACCTAATCGCTGCCACATTCACACACAAATAAATTACATGCATGACAATTTCACCTAAAAATACATAAAAATCCAAAAAGATGTTTTTTTCTCATTTCCTTCTAGAAATAGCTTGAATAGATGTTGTTTACTTCCTAAGTAGGTAATGGCATTCATTTTATGGTTTTTCACCTCTCTTTCTGCAAAAGTAGGGTTAGCTGGTTAATTAGGGTTTGCTAGGTTTACTTTGCATTTCAGTCTTCTTTCTCTTTCTGCAAGTAGAGTAGTCTCTGTAGAGTAAGCTTCCCTTTCTTTCATCACATATAAATCTTCTTCTGGAATTCATAGAAGTTGGCTTGAGCTCCTAGTGATCTTGCGCTAGCTGACCAAGTGACATCTTGTAGTAAGAATGAGTACTTGTGCATACAACACCGTCGCTTCCAAGTTTGTTACGAACTACCGGGTTGATAAAAGTAAAGTAGGAAGCCCAGGAGTTGCAGCATTATTGCTGCAATACTGGTGCTCACCACCAATTGTTGAATTTCTTGTTTCTTGAGCACGTTAGTCCTCCCCCCCTGTTATCAAACTCTTTGGGTGCTCCTTTTCTTGTTGGCCTCTTATCTCCTTCTTGCTCCCTTGGTTCAAGCTTCAATCTTATTTGTTTCTTGGTTCTCCTTGGTCTTTATCTCGCCTCCTCTAGCAAGTCTCTTATGGTGCATAGCCTAAACCCTATAATCATTTTTGGTGGCATCCATGTATGTAGTTAGTGTCAACACAACCCTATCTATAATAAAGTTTAGTATCTATACCTCCAATGGAAAATCATAATCAATAAAACTCATTAAAATTTTTTCCTAATGAATTACAAATTCTCAAAGCCCAAGTGAATCATTAGGAAGACGAAATCAACACCTTGCATTACCAATTAGCAAAGCTACAATTGCAGAGGGAAATCAGTGAAAAACACAATACAAGAAGAATTTCTTTTAGATGCCAAACTTGAAAATTGATCATTGATCTTAACATGCCTCTAGCTTATGACCCCCATCTGGAGCTATGATATCATATTGTAAAGTCATATTTTTGTCTAGACAACTTTGTAGAGCATATATTTGTTTTTTAATATGGAGTTGACATATAACATTTAAAAACAATAGTAATAACAACAAAAATTCAATGTAAATATCAATCCATATATATATATATATATATATATATATATATATATATATATATATATCGAGAGAGAGAGAGAGAGAGAGAGAGAGAGAGAGAGACTATTTATATTGTATATAAAAAAAATGAATTATTTTTTAGTGATTAAAATTTTTATTAGTGTGTCCCTTTTTTCTTCAAAGTTTAGCAGGACTACATCTTCATCATGTCTAATATATTATCCCGATCAAGGTGGAGAATTGAGCCAGTGACTTCACATCAAGGAGTGTCTTAACAGAGCACATGATCACCGTCTATCCAAAACCCCGTGGACTTTATATGTATGTCCTTCAAAAAGACATAGATGTATAATTACTTATGGAACACATGGCATATATATATATATATATATATATATATATATATATATATATATTTGCATCAAGTACGGAGAGATCTCTTTAGGTAATATTTTTTCTTTAAATTTTGCTTTCTAAAAATAATTTGAGCCTTAAGGAATTTGATTCTTCTCGATGCTTATAAATATAAAATTAATGCTAATAAAAAATAAATACTTAATTGAAATAATTAAAAATTATTTTAAAACTATATATTAAAAATATACCTTTATCTAATATAATGAAATATATATGAGTAATTTACCATATGTTAATGTCATAATATATACAACTATAAACAAAAATATATAACCATAATGTGATGATGAATTAGAATTGATCACAAGGTAATGGTGCTTAATTGCATGGTAGTGAAAGGCTTGAAAGCTAATATGAATATAAGAATTTGTTAAAACAAAAATTATATAATGAGTATTTTTTTTCAAAGTCTTAATTTAATGTGTTGAAAAGAAGTTAATGATAAACAAGAATCGCTGCAAGGTAGCAAGTCCCTGCCTTGAGCGAGACTGAAGAAAAGATGTAGCCACCAAATAGTTTAGTGACTTTGTTAAAGCCATGTGTTATACATCACTCTAGAGCTACAAGTCCCTTCCTTGAGCGAGGCTAAAGAAAAGATGTAGCTACCAAATAGCTTAGTGACTTTGTTGAAGGCACACATTATACATCACTCGAGAGCTACAGGACCTGTACCTTAATAATTATTGGACGAGATAAAAAAGAATAACTTAATAGGTCATTATTTAGTCTTTGTCTCCAGCTAGAAGGTTTGGAAACAGGTTTATGAGCAATGCAACAAACAAATATTAGACTCACTTGAATGATTAGAATAGCTCATGACTAACTCCTTAAATAACTAGGAATAACTAGAATTTCCTGACATTTGTGATTTCGTATTATTTATGAAGATAAAAGAAATATGGGCCTAGGAGACTTTTAGTATTGTCTCATTTCCAAAGTGGGAAAACAATTGCGATCACACGTTTGCTACTACTCTAAGTGAGATGAATGGTTTTGAAACTTTTAATCCTGTACAAAAATTACTTGCATACGAATTCTAAAAACAGAAAATAAACAATGGCGAGAGCATAAAACATAAAACAGATATACACAGAGATTTTCCCTTAGATCCCAAAACTGGGCCACCAGATTGATTTTTCATTATTTTCCTTTCAATGTTACAGTACATATATATACATGTCGAATCATCCATAAACCCTAATCTATTAACCCTGGATTAGAACATAATCGTAGTTCCCTTGATCGGATCTATAAAATACCATGGATAGAAAACCATCATGCTCAAAACCATGTTCAAAATTCATGCACAAAACCATAGGTAGGTCCGCCCACCTAATATAGGGTCCAAAAAAAAAATTTCCCAGGGCGCTACCCCGGACCTCGTGCAGGGGGGCAGCTGCACCCCCTGTTGTGCTCGATGCAACATACAAGTGGGGTTTTCGCCCCCCCGTGTGTGTGGTAGTTGTGGAAAGAATATATCATGCACCCAACATTCTCCCACTTGTTGTTTTCTTTCCACGGGAGAGCTTAGTCATTGATCCAGCCCTGCAATGCCCATTGTTTCTCTACATCAAGAGACCTTTTTAATTCTCACAGACTTTGTCAATACATTTGCAGTATTCTTCAAAGTGTCCACCTTTACTAGAAATACCTTTTTCTCCTCAACCATATCCCTCACAAAGTGATACTGAACATCAATGTGCTTTGTCTTTGTATGATAAGTAGGGTTCTTTCCCAAGAAAATTGCACTTTGGCTGTCACATTCTATCTTTAGCTCGATTTACTAACCCCGTACTTGAACACAATCTCTGCAACCAAATAGATTCCTTGCTTACATGAGTGGCTACCATGTATTCTGCCTTTGTAGTTGAAAATTCTACTACATATTGTCTCTTACTCATCCAACTAACTGCACCTCCAAATAGGTTAAACACATACCCACTTGTAGATATTCTCTGATCCAGATCTCCAGCCTAGTCTACATCAAAAAATCCATGGATGTCCATAACTCTATCCAATCCTGGTATTCCTTGGTATCACAAACCATAATCACTAGTGCCACCCAAATACCTGAAAACCTACTTCACTGATGTCCAATGCTCCTTCCTTGGTTTTGACATAAACCCGCTCAATCCTCTCATTGCATGTGCAATGTCTAGTCTAGTATAGACCATTGAATACATTAGGCTACCGACTGCACTTTCATATGTAACACGTGACATGTCATCTTCCTCTTCTTGTGTCTTGGGACATTGTTCAATAAATAGCTTTACACCTACAAGATTAGGAACATTCACCAGTTTACTATCATGCATATGAAACCTCTGCAGTATTGTCTCGACATAATTCCTCTGGTTTAACTCGAGCTTCCTCTTTACCTAATATCGTTTAATTTTTATGCCCAAAATATAATTCACAGCACCAAGATCTTTCATGTTGAATTTAGAGGACAATTGGGTCTTCAAATCCTAGATAATTTTTTTTCATTTCCAACTAGCAACATATCATCCACATACAAGACAATATAAATAACACAGTCACCAATTAATTTAAAATAAACACAAAGATCTACTTTTCTTATGGTGAAGCCAAGTCCCCGTATATATGTATCAAATTTTTGATACCACATCCTTGGTGACTGTTTTAACCCATATAGACTTTTTTAACCTGCATACCAGTTCTTTCTTGCCCTTCACTGCAAATCCTTCAGGTTTCTTGATGTAGATCTCTTCTTCTAGATCCATGTGAAGAAATTTTGTCTTCACATCCATCTGTTCTACCTCGAAATAAAAAGCAGCAGCAACAGATAAAAGTAATATAATAGAAGCTACCTTGGCAACAAGAGAAAAAATATCACCAAAATCAATACTTGGCACCTAGGAATAACCTTTTGCTACCAACCGAGCTTTGTATTTCTCCACCTTTCCTTCTGCATTTATCTTCTTCTTAAACACCCATTTGTTTCCAATGGGTTTCCTTCCAGCCGACAACTCCACCAGATCTAAAGCCTCATTTTTGTGCAAAGATGCCATTTCATCAACCATTGCCTCTTTCTAGAGTTTTCCATCCTTTGCATCTACGACATCCCTGACAATTTTGGGATCATCATTAGTAATAGATAAAGTAAATGTTGAACAAAAGCAGATGGACTATACCTTTCTAGCTGCCTTTTTTCTCGGACTGATCCTCTCACAACTCCAGTTTTTGGCTCCTCATCTTCTAATTCCTCTTCTGATGTTGAGTCTAATTCTTCCTACTTTATCTCAAACTACATCTTCTTAGGTTCCTTTGGTATGATTTCATGTTAAATAAAATATTTTACCTCTCTAAACACCACATCGCGGTTTTACACAACCTTCCTTGCTTATGGGTTACAAGGTTTATAACCTTTTAAACCATCCTTATAACCAATAAAGATGCACCTTTTAGATTTACTAGCCAACTTGGTTCTTTTCTCCTTTGGAACACGCACATATGAATCACATCCAAATATCCTCAGATCTAAAAGAGAGGGTTGCTTACCAGTGAATACCTCTTGTGGAGTCTTATCCTCCAACGTTGATGAAGGTGATATGTTGACCAGGTAACATGCAGTCTCCACCACCTCCTCCCAGAATTCCTATCCTAACTTGGCATCACTAAGCATGCTTCTTGCCTTTTCCATCAGCGTCTTGTTCATTCTTTTTGCAACTCCATTTTGCTGAGGTGTGTATGGAGTAGTATTTTGCTGTGATATACCACCCCTCTTACAAAACTCTTCAAATTTCTTGTTGCAAAACTCTCCACCATTATTTGTCCTTAACACCTTTATATTATTCTCCGTCTAGTTTTCCACAAGAGCCTTAAATTCTTTAAACCTGTCAAAGACTTCAAATTTCTTTGTGAGGAAATATATCCATGTATTCCTTGAGAAGTCATCTATAAATGATAGATAGTACACAGACTTACTCAATGATGGAACCGAAACAGGTCCAAACACATCACTGTGCACAAGCCCTAATATATGTTTCAGCCTCTTAGCACTAGAGGGGAAAATCATCTGATTCTTCTTCCCATATACACAATTTTCACAGAAATCAAAATCCAGAGAAATATTAGACATACCTTCTACCATACCATTACCATGAAGTATTCAAAGTCCCTTCTCTCCAATATGTCTAAGCCTTTGATGCCATAGCATGATATTTTCTCCAAAGACCACTAGATTTTCTACTCCACTTTCAAGAACCACTGACTTGTTGCACCCATGAATAAAAATGTTACCTTGAAGCTTGTAAAGAGTTCTAATCTGAACTCCCCGAATCAATACCAGTGCTCCCTGAACCATTTTACAAATATCTTTCTCGAAAACTGTTTTTACACCTGCATCATCCAACTTGCTTATAGAAATCAGATTTTTGGCCAATGCAGGAATACGCAGAACACTCGGAAGCATTCTAATCCTTCCACCTTGCAACTTCAACTTGACTTTTCCATGACCGATGATTCTAGCCTTCCTGACATCCCCTAAGAAGACATCACCACCATCATATTTTTCATACTCACAAAACCACTCTCTATGGGGAGTGAAGTGAAAGGATGCACCCAAATTAATCAACCATGCCTCATGATCTACATGTGTACTTGAAAAAGAAGCCAAGTACACATCCCCACCTTCATTTGAGGTGGTTTTTGCCTCTGCAAAAGGAGCATCATCAGATCCATTTCTTTTCTTAGTATCTTTAGATTTATAGTCCCTTTTGAAGTGCCCTTCCTTTCCGCATTTCCAGCACACCTTTACAGGTTCTCTTAGAAATTTAGATCTCCCTCTAGATTTAGATCTCCCACTCAAGGACTTATTTTTGTTTCTATTTTGGGACCGTCCTCATACAGACAAGGTATCACCATTCTAGCCCTCCATATTTTTCTGTCGCATCTCCTCTTATAGAAAGGATCAAACTATTTCATTAGACTGCAAGGAAGTTGCATTGCTACCTATTGCAACAACCAGACTATCCCATGAATCTAGTAGACAACACAACAAACTGATGCACTTATCTTCATCTGAAATTTTAATATCAACCGATAATAACTGGCTTACCACAATATTAAAGGTGTTTAGATGCTCTTTCACTGAGTCTCCATCTTTCATCATCAGATTATACAACTTTTTCCGTAGGAATAGTTTATTCACTAGAGACTTAGATTGCTACAAAGTCCCTAACTTGTCCCACAAAGCCTTCGTTGAAGCTTCCCCTGATACACTCAACAATACTGAATCTAAGACACACAATCTATTGTGCTCTTTGCCTTCCGATCCAACTTCACCCAGTTTTCAACTGACATTATCATTAGTTTAGTACCTAGACCTACCATGATCCATTGATCTTTATCCACTAGTAAATCCTCCATCTTGAGTTTCCACAACTCAAAACTCTGACCATTAAATTTCTCGATCTTTATTTTTCCACTGCTCGTCATCTTCTTCCACCACAAGAATCAATCCCGTAGATCTCCCATTGAACGGGGTCTACCACGGGCCTAAGAAAAACCCCTTAGCAGCGAAGGCATCCCCTTGAAGCCAAAACAACTCTGATACCAAATGAAAGTTTTAACCTCGTACAAAAAATTACTGGCATATAAATTCTAAAAACAGAAAATAAACAATGACGAGAGCGTAAAACATAAAACATATATACACAGATATTTTCCCCTGGATCCCAAAACCGGGACTACCAGATTGATTTTTCATTATTTTCCTTTCAATGTTACGAGACATATATATACACGGTGAAGCATCTATAAACCCCAATCCATTAACCCTGGATTAGAACATAATCGTAGTACCCTTGACCGTATCTACAAAATACCATGGACAGAAAACCATCATGTCCCATACCATGTGCAAAATCCATGCACAAAACATAGGTAGGCCCGACTACCTAATATAGGGTCAAAAAAAAATCTCGGGGCATTGTCACCCACCTGTTGCTCTGGCCGCAACGTACAAGCAGGGCTCTCTCTCCCCCTGTGAGCCCCCAATGCGTGGGGTAGTCATGGAAAGAATATAACACACCCAACATTTCTCATCAATGGCTTAGGGAATAATATCGATGATGCACAGTGATATAAGGGTTGATGTCAAGGGAAATCTTATATGGGTTCTTTCGAGAGAACCATTTGTTATGATTAATGAATATCTACATGTTCAATGAAGTCGTGAAACGGTATCTCCTTCATAGAGCCTAGTAGCTATGATGATGTCAGAGCCAAATGAAATGGATGAAGTCTCACAAGTGGTGAAGGAAATTAGCGGGAAACATCTGATATTGGTATCTTGCTTGTGAAGATCAAATCGAGACTAATGGAAATTGGGGAATACATGGGAAAGTGTGGACATAGATTGGTTGGATAAAATATAATAAGTTGGAGAGTATGCATGGCATCAATTGAATTGCAGTGGTGGCACAAATGCTATCAAAATTGCAATGATTCAAGATGATAATGTTGTTTTGTTTTGAAATATATTGCAATGGTTCAAGAAGATAATGTTGTTTTGTTTAAAAATATATTGGATTGGAGTCGTGTAGAAGGAGGTATCCGAAGCCAGCAAATTATATGGAGTGGGAACTTTGAAATTTTTCAAAGGATGTTGCAAGCATTGGAGGAAAATGGCGATATTCGTAATTCTATGAAAATCGTTTGGGAAAGTTTTGATCTTTACCCTTAGTTGAGAAAGAAACATATTGCGCAACATTAAAACTTCTAAAATCATTTTTCTCTTTGAGGAGCTCGGTGAAAGTGATAAGTTATTATGTGCAATGTGTCATGAAGTACTTTCCACTGATCAACCTGTAACAGAATTGTAGTGTAATCATATTTTCCATAGATGTTGTATCTTTAAGGTTTTTTACATCGAATTTTGTCTCCGCTATGCAGAAATGAGTTGAAGTAACTATCTTTGGCAAAGGAAAATCGTTGTTCATCGGCTTTATTTCTCAATCTTATTAACTGTTTATTTTACAATTTTGTGCCTGTAGTATAATTGTTGTATGATAACAATGTTTTAGGGATTAATAATTTCGGTTCTTTTCATGCCATATGATTATCACAATGTCGTGTAATTGGTCGCATTACCTTTTAATGCTATAAAAAGCAAAGTTCATTAAAGTGGTGTAACGAAAATGTTACACTATAAATTCTATAAATGGTTTAAAACTATTATAAATTTGATTATTTTTAAATATTTTAGAATATTTATATAAGGATTAAAAAATTCGATGTAAAAACAATATTTATAATTTAAGAACTAACGAAATTCATAAAATATTAATTTTTATAGAAATGTAATTAAATATTTTATAGTTTATAAATTAAAAGATAACAAAACTCGTTTAAATTTTTTTAAATAATAACATTTTTATTATATAAAATTAAAGGGACTTAAAATATATACAGACTTTTATTCTTGCAAAGAAGCAATAAATATTTGTAAACATACAGACGTATTCACAATGTTGAAGAACATTGCTTGAGGTCTAGACAAAATGCCACACACTTTAATGAGTAAGCACATGACAGAGTGGGTCCATTTCTTGGCCACTTGCCCACATTAACTTATGATCCACCATGCATGTTCGCCTAAGTCACATGAATTGTTGTTACTCCTGAGAAACTATCAGAATGGGAGGATCTGGAGTGAGGCACGAAACTGAATACTTTGTAGAGTTTAGTATCTTGAAATATACCAAATTTTCCAAAATGTAGGATGGACAGTGTATTTTGAAATTCCAAGGGGATTTGACGTTGGGATTTGATGCTACTATAGCAGAGACTCCACTGCTCAGAATTTGCAGGAGTTTGTCTCAATAGTTCATGGGTTGTTGATACCAATAGTGTTCATTGGATGGCCTCATAGTAGCGATGTCATCTAGTGACAATTTTATCTCCAACATAGCTTCCTTGATATGTTAGGAATCAAGTGTACAATACATGATCAAACTATAAAAATGGTAAGAAAAATAAATCATTATAAAAATGGTAAGAAAAATAAATCATTATATTTCTTTATATGGTTATAGAAGAGTTATCTATTTGAAAAAACTAGCTATCTATTTGAATGAATGAGTACTCATAAAGTGTTCCTAGTTGAACCTGGGTTTCTAATTAACACCAACTAGGTTTTTAATTAAAACCAACTTCAAAAAAATTTGATCCCTAATACAAGTAAAAATTATTATTTGAATGAATGGCCTTGCTTAGCCGAGGATATCAAAGAAAAAACTACTCTAGAATAACTAGAAATATAAATATACCAATGATTCCAAGTGAATTCTACCATTGATTTCCAAGTGAATTCAATGTCATACCACATCCGAGAAGTTCGATGCATATATTTTCCATTCCTATTTTAGTATAAACAACACCTTCCAGTGCAAGATTGTTTGAATATTTGTAATTAGTAAAACATTATTCAATTCATAACAACAGTTACGACCCTTACAAATCAATTTGGCATATTAGCAATATATGTATGAGTAAAAAACTATTATTCAAATGAAGGCCCTTGCACAATAGAGAAATAAAACAAAAAACCTCTCAGGAATAACAAAAAATGTAAATATACCATTGATTTGCTAGTGAAATCAAAATCATGCCATATCCCCAAAGTTCTAGGTATAAATTTCCCATTTTTTATTTAGCAATAACAACACCTTCTCATGCAAGATTGTAACATAGTAAAACATCATTCAATTCATAACAATGATTACAACCCTTCAACCAGTTCGACACTTGAGAATTCTATACCATTATTGTATACCACCTATCAATGTAAAGCTTTTGTGTAAACAATATTTGATCCATTTGTATATTGGCACTTTCAAACCATGAATCATTTAAACATTCCTTTAAAAATAAAATAATAACATAGCTTTAGCATTTGACTACATGGAAACAAAATGAAAACATATGGTTAATGAGACCAATTTGGAAATAAAGATGCACCCCCGCACATTTGTAGGTTTCTCTCAAGACACTAAACTATACTTCTTGCACCCTGCATGGAAAAAATCGAGGAACTATACGTCTTCCAACTTGCGCGGAAAAAATAGACGAAACCACGTTGAAACCATTCATTATTTTCCATATGGTAAAGTAGGAGCTATTAAAAAAATTCTAAAAGATAAGAGTGCTTGTGCCTTGCAGAAATATCATAATCCTCGAGTGGACGACCAAGTTTTTCGAGAAGATATGTAGGTAAGAGTTACTAAAAATAGTGTAAAAGATAAGAGTGTTTGTGCCTCGCAGGAATATCATAACCCCCGAGTAGATGACCAAGTTTTTCGAGAAGATATGTGATACAACATATTTTGATGCTTTCCCAAATGAATCTCGTGCTCGGTTGAATCAACTGCTTGGTTGGTTGGGACCGCTTCCTTCTGTGATAAGCTCCCGCCAAGAACAAAGCCAACAACCTAGAATACCCTCCAAGTACAAACACAACAACTAGCAGCCTAGAATAGAAAATAGAAAGATAATCAAGCCAAGAAAAAAGTGCACCATTGCAGGAGCAGACAAAGCACCCCATTGCAGGTTGCTCTATAGAAGGCCTAAGGAGGGGCTCTAAGAAGTCTTAACCAATATAGAATATGTAGATAATCACTGGAATTCACCATTTAGTGAATGAGTGAGATGGCTTGCTAAGAGAAGCTAAGACAACCAAGAGAAGTGAAGACAAGTGGAATATCATGCAGACAAGTGGAGTACTGCATGTAATATGTTCAAAATGTTTAAACATGTGTGATCTATTTCTAACAGGGAATATCATGGAGACAAGTGGCCGATGCATGGCCGAGCACTGCATGTAAAATATTTAAACATGTGTGATTTATTTCTAAACCCTTGGCACCATTGCAAACATTAAAAATAAATAAATAAATAAATGGTTCTTAATTGGTAAGAATAAAAATGTTTAAACATGTGTTATTTATTTCGAAATCCTCGGCACCATTGCAAACATAAAATATATATATGTATACTCTTAATTGGTAACCATAAAATGTCTACGAACTAATGTTAACATTAGTGACTTGAAATTAATTTTTTTTATATTAATTTATTTAGACTAAGTTTTTAATACATAATAAGAGCTCTAAATTGCTTATTAGTTAAAATAAAATAACGGCTCGACCAAGCTTATACCTAGAAAAAAAAAAGGTGTATCTGTGTATTCAATTTGTGGACATAAAACTTACTTTACTTTCACAAAGGAATGGAGGTTTAAACATATGGGAAGTGCCATTTTACGGACTGTGAGAATGTTTTGCACGTGAAATCACACTCACACTTTTCTTGAAAGACCATTAAAACGCTTTGACGTTTTCGAGGGTAAGGAAACCTATCACTTCAAACTTCAAAACTCGAGGGCCACCATTAATAGCGAGTCTCTCTACAAAATTTTCAAATTGTGCAAGATTTATGGAATATTATATCAATTTTCAAATCCCAAAAGTTTATTTTTAAAAGAGTTTAGTTTCATTATTTTATGTTTTGAATTTTTTTTTAAAGGTGTATGTTTTAGTTATTTTTGTGTGAAAGACCATCAAAACACTTTCACGTTTTGCAGGGCAAGGAAAAATATCACCTCAAAATTCAAAACTCCAGGGCCACCATCAATAACAGCTCCATCTATCAAAATTTGTGTAAGATTAATAGAATATTATATCGATTTTCAAATCCAAAAGGTTATTTATAAAAGAGTTTAGTCTAGTTATTTTTATGTTTTGATTTTTTTAAGGGGTATGTTTTAGTTAATTTTGTGTTTTGATTTTTTTAAGTGATATGTTTTAGTTAAATTTTTTTAAATTTTTTTGATTACATTGAAGTTTACATAATTTAAATATTTTTTAAAAGTTTTAAAATATTAAATTTTGATTTGAAAAACTATATAAATTTAGGTAAGATTTTGATAAATTTAGTAACAATTTTTGAAAATTTAAATTACAGTTGTCTAATATCACCCTATCACCATTTAAGTGCCTAGACTTTTTAATTAAAATAAAATCTTTAAATGAATTAATTAAAAAATAATTAAGACATATATATTAAAATTATACCATTATCTAATATAATGAAATAGAGATGAGTTATTTAGTATATCCTAATGTCAAAATATACACAACCAAAAACAAAAGTATATAACCATGGGATTCTATATTAGAATTGATTACAAGGTAATGCTGCTTAATTAAGCATGCATGGTCGTGAAAAGCTTGCCAGCTAATATTGTATATAAAAATTATAATTAATTATATATATATATTATAATAGGAATCAAAAGTTTTATTTTAAAATTTTAATTTTTTGAAAAAAGTTAATGATAAATAATATGTTTTTTGATTTGGATTTGAATTTGAATTTGAATTCTGTTATTTTTGGTGTATTCTATATTTTTATAATTTATGAATCTGGGTAGATTTGTATAATCAATTTGAAACATAAAAATTATAGTAATTCTACAAAAGAATGGAGATTCAAACAGATGGGAAGTATATGTTTTGCATATAATGTTAGATTTTCACATTTACTTTTTTGGAAATCAATCACAGCTACATTGGAATCCACTCTAGAACCACTCAAAAATGTAATGATAATGGTTTGGAAGTTTACTAAGGCCTGCAAACCTCAACATGGTATCAGAGTCTTGGCTCATTCTTCAATAAGGAGGTAGTTGTTGTTGGATCTTCACGATCACGTAGACTAACCGCCACATTGGGATCCACTCTGGAACCACTCAAAAAGGTAATGATAATGGTTTGGAAGTTTACTAAGGCCTGCAAACCTCAACGTGGTATCAAATTCTTGGCACATTCTTCGATTTATGTTTGAGGGAGGTAGTTCGTGTTGGATTTTCACACTCACCTAGTTGGGAATCCATCACATGGACTAAACCTTGGGACCACTCAAAAAGGTAATGATAATGATTTGAAAGTTTACTAAGGTCTATGGATTCACAAGGAATAACTGCCATTATGGGATCCACTGTAAGACCAATCAAAAAGTTAATGATAATGGTTTGAAAGTTTACTAAGGTATGTGGGTTTTGGTGTAATGAAAATGTCAACACATGAAATCACACTCTTGAAAGACAATCAAAACAATTCAACTTTTTCAAAGTGGACCACCATCAATAACAAATTTGTCTATCAAAATTTCAAATTGTGTAAGATTTATAGAATATTATATCAATTTTCAAATCCTTAAAGGTTATTTATAAAAGAGCTTAGTCTCGTTATTTATGTTTTGAATTTTTTTTAAGGGTGTATATTTTAATTAATTTTGTGATTGGATTGAAATTTCTCATAATATAAATAATTTTTAAAAGTATGAAAATGTGAAATTTATATATAAATTAAAAAATATGATTCAAATATTTTAATCTTAATTAAATATGAAAATTTGTATTTAAAAAAATATAAGTGGGAAATACACACACATATATATATAAATATATAAAGTGTAATTTAAGGAAGTGACTAAAGAATAGAAATTTGGACATGATTTTGATAAAATTTAGTAAGGAATTTTGGAACTTTAAATGATGGTTGTCACAAATGTCACTATTTAAGATGCCCGTGACTTTTTGATGTGTTGAATTTATTTTCCCCATAAAAACTATTCAAACAGTCCAACTATTCTAAAAAAAATAACCATCCAAACAAAATTATAGCCTCACTAAACAATACAATCCAATAATATATGGTACACAAATTGTGGCTCACCTGGACCGACGTGAGTTGTACTATTCAAATTCGAGGAAAAGAACACGATCAAATTCACAATAAACTATTCTAATAAAAATATTTTGTCAAATGATGTATAGAGTTTGGTTGAACCAATATCCCTTTCTATGGGGCCCACTTCTTCACTCTAGCTCTGCCCATTAGTTCATATGTGCAGCATGTGCAGGTCCACGTGCATGCGCATCCCATGTGCTTCTTACTCAACAATACACATTTCTGTTCAAACATCAATTTACGATGAAGCACTACCAGACACAAAAATGCTCGAATACTACACCTATTGAAAGGATAGTGGTCTGGCACATCTATATATACAGCACAATCCTCATTTCAAATCCAAAGAAATAAGTTCTTCTCATTTGTTTAAGTCATTTTTATTGCTTCACATCTCCTTGATTTCAGGATTTTCAAAGAGGTGCAGCTCTTTAACTTACAGCCATAGCTCACTCATTGCGCTTGTTACTTCTAATTACTTGATATGATATATTGCAGATCCATGGAACTGGTTAAGAGCCTTGTAATGATGCCATTGTTGACATTAATTTGGTTATTAACGGGAGTGCATGGATTTAAATTTAGACAATATTTGAATCTTTGCCAAATTTTCTCTAAATATGACCAGATTTTCCGGGCAACTCCTCCGCCTTGTTACACTAAGCGCATTTCAATAGGTGTTTTTCACTTCACATAATTATTATTTAAAACCTCATTAGTCCCGATCAGATTTTAGAATACTACAATCGGTTTTCAATTCAATTAATTGAATGTTAATCGAAGACCTCACACCTGTACATTAATTTTTTTAGAATATTATAATCTATATGAAGATGCCTTCTAGTAAACTAATATTATTATTTAAATTAATTTGAATTTTATAGCATAGTCTAAATAGCTCAGAAAATAATGAAAATTTTGGCAAGATTATGATAAAATTGGGCAGAAATTGTTACAAATCTGGGTTGGGGAAAATTAATCGTAGTTAGTTTATAGTTTCAGCCAATTTATATAGAGTCTAAATTTTGGAAGTGTTAATCATGCATGTATCAATTAAGATTTGCACTTCTATTCTTAGTGATTTTGAGTCTATTTAACCATCTAAATTGAATTGATTCAATTGATTGAACTTATGTGATCATCTTAATTCATACATGCATGACTCGCACTTCCTAAATTTACACTCTATGTAAATTGTGTGAAACTATAAGTGAACTAAGTGTAACTGGGAGTAATTATCTCCAATACTCCCCTTATTTAGGACCATTATTTTCTATTGGTCTAAGTCTCAGCGAGACTTCCTATACATAAGTTTTATATATGAAACTCAAACATGTCCATTGTCAATGACTTTGTGAATATGTCAATCAATGGTTCTTTTAATTTACAGCATTCATTGTTCGTTTAATTTACAACATTCCAACTAGATTTCTCTGTTGTTTACAAACTCTCTAGTGAAATGATATATTATATCAATATGCTTTCTTTCGTGATGAAAAACACAGTTCTTTGACAAAGCCACGGTTGAGTTGTGACTATTGTCACAATACAATGAAGTTGATCCCTCTTGTTTCTATTGTAGATCACTCAATACTTTGTGTAAGAAAACTGCTTGACAAATTATTGTTGTTGTTGCACCATAATCTTATTTTGCTAATGAGATTATCACAATGTGTTTCTTCTTCGATGCCCATAAAATCTCGCTTACACTAATATGAAAAAACATATCCCAAAGTACTCATTTTGTCATCCATGCTACCTACAAATTCATTGTTATTGTATCCAAATAAAATATCACTATTAATCCTGGAGTATAATATTTCATACCTTGTTGTTCTAATAATATGTCTCAAAATTATTTTTCCTACTTGCTTGTGTGAGTGTTTTGGAAACTCCATAAACTTGGAAATCAAACTAATTACTTACATAATATCTTGTCCCGTGGTAGTAAGATACATAAGACTATAAACCAATCTCTTGAACAGAGTTGGATCTACATTCGATCCTATATTTTCTATGTTGAGATTTATTCCTATTGCAATTGGAGTTGGTGTTGGTTTAGGATTCATCTTCCTAACCCTCTTCAACATATCCATCGCATACCTTTCTTAAAACACAAAAATATATTAATTTCACTTAATGAATCAAATACCAGGAAAAAATGCCATTAACCCCAAATCATTCATTTCAAACTCTTTCTTCATAGTTGATTTAAAATTGTCTACTCATAAATTCCCTTTGAAGATCATATCATCAACATACAAACAAAAAATTATAATTTTTCCTTGCCATTCACCTTTGTATACAATGTAAGTTCATTTCTACTTCTACTAAATCTATCGTTGATCAAATATGAACCAGTCCTGCTATATCAAGCTCTATGAGCTTTATTAAGTCCATAAAAAGCTTTCTTCAACTTGTAACCCTTATTTTCTTGACCTTTGATCTAATATCTTAATGGATGCTTTACATATACTTCTTCTTCCAAAATTCCATTCAAGAATGTTGACTTTATATCTACCTGATAAAGTTTCCACTTGTTTAGAGTTATTAAGGATAAGATAGCTCTAACTATATGTAACCTTGAAACTAGTGCAAAGGTCTCACCATAATCCACTCTGAGTTGCTATGAAAATCCTTTTTCTACCACTCTAGTGTTATAGATTTCTATTTATCCTTTCTCATTAAGTTTTTTTTGTAAGCCCATTTAATACCTATGCAATCCTTATATTATGGTAATTCTACTAGATCCCATGTATCATTTTTCTCTATGGAATCCATCTCTTCATCCATTACTTTGACCCAATTTTCATCTTTCATTTCCTCATCAAAGCATATTGGTTGACTAGTAAATTATGCAAACTTTTAATTCACATATAAGTCTTCATATATCTCTCTCAAACTTACAATATTTCTAAGCCTTAAGGATTTAAATTCACTACTTGATTGGCGATTAGGAGTAGTCTAAGTCGTTGGAGTAGATGGCTCATCTTGAATGGAATATCTTGGAGATTTTTGTTGGAGTATTTCTACTTAATGATTGGATTTGTGAATATTCTCAAATAACATACTCCATTGCACCATCTTCTACCTAAGGTATCATTGCTCCAACTAATATAGATTTATCAATTCTTCTATTCCATACTTCATTTTCCTTAAATTCAACATCTCTACTAATTATCAATTTATATGTTAAGGGATTGTACAACTTATATGCATTAGAGTGATCATTATACCCAATAAAAACGCACTTCTAATTTACGTCATTTAACTTATTTTTCGACTCCTTGGGCACATGAGTATATGCCACGTAACCAAATACCCTGAAGTGTGATATATTACAAGTCATACCTATCCATGATTCTTGTGGAACTCTATTCTTTGCACATTTAGTGGGAGATATATTTAAAACATAAACTGGCAAGTTATTGCTTCCCCTAAAAACTCATTTGATAGATGTTTTCCCTTTCTAGCCATATTTATTATGGCTCTATTCTCCCTTTCAACTACACCATTTTGTTGTGGTATGTACGTTGTTGTAAACTATCTTTTAATCCCATGATACTTACAAAAGTTATGAAAATATTTTGAATCATACTCACTTCCTATGTTTGATCATAACACTTTGATATTTTGAGCACTTTCCTTCTCTGCGATTGTCTTGAATTCTCGAAACTTGTCAAAAGTTTCAGACATCTTTGTTAGAAAATATACTTAAGTCTTTTTGTTGTAATCATTATGAATGTTAGGAAGTAGTAACTTCCTCTAAGTGATTGTATGTGCATTGGACAACATATATCTATATGAACCAATTCCAAAGGTGCCTTTGCTCTATAAAACATTCCCTTAGGAAAAATTTCCTTACGTTGCTTTGCTAGAATGCTACTCTCACATGAACTAGTTAGCCCTTGAATGGGAGGCAACCCCTCCAACATATTATGTTGTTGCGATGTCCAAGTCCACCAAAATGTAGATAACCAAACCCAAAGTGCCATAACCAAAAATCATCTAAGCAAGTTTCTTTTTCAGTAAATGAGGAATCATGTACTACTTCATGGCAAGAAAATAAATCTTTGAGAATGCAAACTTTTGTGGTCCATAATGATTAAGAGTGAAATCATCTGGTAAATAACATCTCAAAATCTAGAGTCAAAGTGTTTTGCCTTGAGTGTGGTTCATCATCAAGACTTATGTGGATGTTCTGATCCAGACAAGCTAATATATATTGTCAAGATGCAAACGATCAAAAAAATGAATGTTGAAGAAAAATTAATAAAATAATTCAGTTGAACGTTTTAAAAGATTTACCAATTGAATAAATCATAAAATATTGTTAATATTGTTAAAAAGGAATTTTTCCCTTAATTGAATTCAAAAACTATTTTCTATACTATTTTATGAAGTCTATTTAATACTAATTATTTTATTATATATATATATATATATATATATATATATATATATATATATATATATATAATACGAAGAAAAAAAAAAGGAAATTAATTAAAGGAATCAAAAGTTAAAAATATACTCATGATAATCATAACAACTCACTATATTTAATAACAAGAGAATATGATTAAAAAAAATTGTAAATAAATAAATAAATATAACTAAATAAATTTATACAAAATAAAGTTAAAAATGAGATTAATTAAAGGAATTAAAAAGTTGAACAAATAAAAATATGAGATAAAATTAATAAAGATGGAATATGATTAATGAAAAATAAATAAATAAATAATAAATTTAGTAAAAAAAGGACGGGACCCAACAACTACTAATTTTCCATATATCATCCCGATTCAACGTATGAGACTTTTTCTCGATTTCAATGGCCTCCCTAAAGTTTTGGTCATGGAAATGGTCAACCCTATCAATGACTCGAGATTCCTCCAAACAAATGTGGTGTTTAGTCTTCTTAGCATGCTCAACAAGATCTGAGGATATTTCCCTACAGTGCCTGATGTTAGTCGCGTGCTCTTGAATTCTTTGGTTAATAGAGCGACTTGTTTCTATAATGTAGGGGGTCCCACAAGAGTAGGGGATCAAATAAACACCTTTCATGTTATTTGGGTCCAATGGGTCTTTAACGGATTTGAGGGAACTATGAATGGTGTTCAAAGGTTTAAAGGTTGAGGAGATCTTATGTTTCTTCAAAATATGAGCAATCTTGTCAGTGGTACCTTGGATAAAGGGAAGTTGCACATTACTAACCTAATCACCAGGGTCTTTCCTAAATTTCGGACCTTTGCTCGCATTTAAGAAATATTTGAGACCTTGGAGCTTATTATAACCATTATTCTCAAAGAATTTAAGGAGATGGGTTTTCTCATTATCCAAGCGTTCATCATCAAAAACCCTGAGAACCTGAGTGGCTAGTGTGTTGAGAACACAAACCTTTTGAGATGGAAAATGATGGGAGCTAGCATGAAGATACTACTCTGTGTGGGTTTTATTCCGAAAACCCTAGTGATAGAAAGAGACATCTTCTTTCTTGGAGATAATAACATCAAGAAAAGGAAGGAAACCATTAACTTCAATCCCCATTGTGAACATAATGGAACTAGACAGATCGTTAAGGTGATAGAGGAAAATATCTAACTTTTCACAACCATGAGGCTAGTTGATGAAGGTATCATCTACAAACCTCTTCCAAAGCTTAGGCTTGAAAGGAGCAGAAGCCAAGGATTTGGATTCAAAATCCTCCATAAAAAGTTTGGCAACCACAGGGGAGAGCAAGGAACCCATGGCGACCTCGCAAGTTTTCTCGTAGAACTCACCTTCAAAACTAAAAAAGGTAGAGGTAAGGAAAATATCTACTAATTTGGTTGTATCTGGATCAATGATACAATTGATTACTTCAACAACCTCATTGATAGGGATATTGGTGTAAAGGGGGACAACACCAAAGCTGATGAGAGTATCATTAGGTACAAATCTTAAACGCTTCAACTCTTTGATAATAGAGGAGGAATCCTTCACAAAAGAATCGGAAAGTCCAACAAGAGGCTTAAGCTTATGTGCTAAGAACTTCACTAGGATATAAGTAGGCCGCCCTTAGACCCATTGTTAAATATTTTAAAATGTTCAACCAAATTATTTTATTAATTATTCTCCAACGTTCATTTTTTTACTGTTTCCATCTCTACACTATATATCAACTTGTATGGATCAGACCATTCACATAAGTCCTGATGATGAACCACACTCAGTGGTTCGAAATGCGTTGACTCTAGATTTTGAGATGTGATTTAAGTTGGGAGGTTTTTCATATATGAAACAATAATTTCCTTTAAAGACTACATTATACCCTTTTCTAGTAATTTATCCAACACTAAGAATATTATGTTTCAAACATAGACCATGGTACACATCATGGTGTTGAAATGTGGCAACAATAATATTCCAATTTAATTTGTCCTTGAATTAAAATTGTGAATTAAAATCGAATTTAGTCTTAATAGCTACTTGGAAATAATTAATTAAGTTATTTTGACTTAATTAGTTGGAGAAATTCAAGTTAGAAGTCTTTCTAAAGTCATGCAAGAGTTATCCCTTAAATTAAGGAGATAAACCTTAAGTTAAGGAGATAAGATTGAGTTATATTTGAGTTGTAATTAGTTAACTCAGTTTACTGAGTTAAGTCTAGTTAAATTAGTCCAAATTGTTTGAGCAACTAATAGAGAGTTAATAGTCAGTTGATGCATGCATGCACTCAACTAGTGTACTCCAGTTAACTAAGGATTCCCTCATCAAAAACTCCTGCATGTCTATTCTAAGAAAGACCCAGTTAAGTTAAATGTCAACGACAATGTACTATCAGTTGCATGTGTTTTCTTATAAACAAAGCTCATGCATGCAGAAGGAATGATTCCTTGAGGATTGCGCAGTTCTGACCGGGTGTAGGATCAGGGTGTGAGATCAGTTTTCCACTTGGTAAGAGGAAATCATCCCAGAGGAACAACACAAGGAAATAGGAGCTTGGAGGGTAGAGGAGAAGGCTTGTGAGAAGCCAAGATTTCCTATGAGCATTTGTGAGGATTGTACTGAGAGCTGGCTAGTTGTGAGAGCTAAGGCTTTGTATAATTCCTATGTATTTCCACCTTGTATGATAATACAGACAGTGGGGATTTTAGCTGAGGCTTTCCCCAAAGTATTTTCATGTGTATTGTGGATTGATTCTTCTTCTTCTGGTTATATTGTTCAACTCTATCTTTAAGCTTCCGCAAATTGATAGTAGAAGTAGGTTATAGTATTTTGCTTTGATCTATATTGCATTATCGAGTTAACCTACATAGCAGATTTTCTACATGGTTTTAGAGCAAGTTTTGTAGAGAATTTGCAAAATTTCTACATGGTATCAAAGCCAAATTTATCAGAGCTGTGAACAGTATACTGAGAAGAGAATTCGAAGTTTGAAGTTCGGGGTCACAGGTGCAAATTGAATTCATATCATACTTCAAGGTTGGCTAATGGCGTTTTATGGCTTGAGACTCGAGTATGCCTTGGAAAGTAGCTCGAATTACATAACATGGAAAGATAGAATGGAGGTTGTATTAGAAGACAATGACTTGAAGGAATTCACTGATCAAGAAATCCCAAAGCCATCTTCAACTAATGCACAACAGTTGGTTGATTGGAAGAAGTGTGTGGTGAAGGCAAGACGGATCATTCTTGAGGGACTTCGAGACCGTATTGTCTCGAGTCTCCATGGGAACGATACTCCATTTTAAATGTGGAAGACATTGAAGGACCTCTACCAAAATAAAAGTGATGAGAGGAAATTAGCACTCAAGGATAAGCTTTGAAGAATCAAGATGGAGAAGGGCGATACTATTTCCACATATCTGAACAAGCTCACCACCTGTAGAGATGAGATTAGCAGTGTGGGAATAACTACATCTGATGAGGATATGGTGAGCCTCGCTCTCCTTGGCCTTCCAAAGAGTTGGAATAACTACCAGGACTCTGTGAATGGAAGGGAGAAACTGTCGGATTGAGAATGACTGTGGTCGAATCTGATGCAAGAGGAGATCAGGAGGAGCACATGAGATGGTTCTTCATCCAAGGATAATGATGAAGAAAATCTGGCCTTAGCAAGTAAGGCAAGGAAAGGGAAGGGGAAGGCTCCCCATTCCAAATTGAATTCTTCTCATGGAGGGAAGAAGAGTGACAAGTCTAAAGTGAGATGCTTTAATTGTCACAATATGGGACATTATGCGATTAATTTCCCATCGAAGAAGTCCAAGAAGGGATCCTCGGAAGGATCGGAAGGTTAGGCATTAGCCTCTCAGTTCGAAATGGACTTTACCCTCATCGCATGCATGGTGTCATCGATGATGGGTTGTGTTTAGTATCTTGACAGTGGAGCCTCATTCCACATGACCAGTGATAAACATTTATTCAGTACCTTGGAGGAGAAAGACCCCAAGATGCGCATAGAGATGGGTGACGACGGAAGGTATAGTGTTTCAAGAGTGGGCACGGTTTCTTTTCAGAGGGAGCATGGACCTCCTATCACCTTGATAGATGTGATGTATGTGCCTGGACTGAAGAAAAACTTGATATCGGTCGCGATGTTGGAGGACAAATGCTATGATGTTGTCCTCATTAAAGGAAAGGTGTTCGTAAGACACATAGCCACGGTTCAGACCAAGAGGATAGGGATTTGGGTGAAGAATCTCTATAAACTAGAGGTAGATGATTGTGCAGCATTGAGTACGAAATCAGAATTGGTGCAAAGCCAAGACATTGGCGAGTTGTGGCACAGGCGGTTGGGCCATTTGCATCATGGGGCTTTGAATATAATGCAGCAGATATCTACAGGACTTCCCAAAGGTAAAATTGAGCAAGTTGACACATGCAAAGGTTGTACCTTTGGAAAGTACACCAAGGATTCCTTTCATGATCGAGACAGTTGAGGAGAGGCTATCTTAGAGTGAGTTCATACTGATGTGTGTGGACCATTCTCGACGGAATCCACTGCGAAGCAAAGGTATTATGTGATTTTCATTAATGATTATTCTCGTAAATGCTGGATTTATTTTATGCAGAAGAAGGACCAAACTTTCACAAAGTTTTGTGAGTTCAAAGCTTTGGTTGAGAAAGAGTCAGGGAAGAAGATCAAGGCCTTGAGAAGCGACAACGACGGAGAATATGTCTCTCAAGAGTTTAAGGACTTCTGTGCAGTGGAAGGAATTAAACGAGAGTTGACGGCACCTCATAACCCATAGCAGAATGGGGTGGTTGAGAGGAAGAACAAAACTATTGTAGGGGAAGCATGGGCGATGATGCATGACCAAGGCCTACCACTTCACTTGTGGGCTGAGGTATGCAACACAATGATATATTTGCAAAATAGAAGCCCACATCGCATACTTGGGATGAAGACACCAGAGGAAGCTTTCTTCAATAACAGACCAGATGTGAGTCACTTCAGGATCTTTAGCTCATTGGCATATTTCCGTGGGATAAAGGATGCACAGAAGAAGCTTGAGCTGACAACAGAGTTGGGGATACTTGTGGGGTACACTGATACACCTCACAACTATCGGGTGTACTTTCCTACTAGTCGGAGGACGGTGGTTCGCAGAGATATCAAGTTTGATGAGAAGAAGGCCATGCGAATTTCCCCTGAGAGGGAGCTCCAACTACATGCTGTGGAGGAACTGTTGGTTCCTAAGGAGGAGGAGCCTCAGACTGATGTGAAGCAGTTGCATGCAGAGGTTCTAGGAGTGGAGACCTCTACTCAAACAGAGTCTTCCAGAGATGGACGGAAGTGAACAAGAGAAGCTCACAGATTGTTGTAGGATGCGAGAGAGAATGTGGGAGCACCATATTCTCAGCACAGACAAAGGAGGTCACCTGAGAGGTACACTGGATACATGGTCCTTGTTGGGGAATGTGTTGAGATTGAGCCATCTTCCTTTGAGGAAGTAGTGTAGCAGCGGATTTGGGTTGATGCTATGGTGGAGGAGTATGACTCCATAGTTCATAATAATGTTTGGGATGTGGTTCCAAGACCGAAGAACAAGTCAGTTGTGAGTTCCTGTTGGCTTTACAAGGTAAAGCAAGTTGCTGATGATGGGAGGATCATGTTGCTGTAGTATATTTCGACAAAGGATCAAGATGCTGACATTTTGACAAAGGCATTTTCCAAGTATAAATTTGAGTTCCATAGAGACAAGATTGGGGTGGAAGATAATCCCTTTCTTGTTGAGAGGGAGTGTTGAAATGTGGCAATAAGAATATTCCAATTTAATTTGTCCTTGAATTAAAATTGTGAATTAAAACCGAATTTAGTCTTAACAACTACTTGGAAATAATTAATTAAGTTATTTTGACTTAATTAGTTGGCGAAATTCAAGTTAGAAGTCTTTCTGAAGTCATGCAAGAGTTATCCCTTAAATTAAGGAGATAAGCCTTAAGTTAAGGAGATAAGATTGAGTTATATTTGATTTGTAATTAGTTAACTCAGTTTACTGAGTTAAGTCCAGTTAAATTAGTTCCAAACTGTTTGAGGAACTAATAGAGAGTTAACAGTCAGTTGATGCATGCATGCACTCAACTAGTGTACTCTAGTTAACTAAAGATTCCCTCATCAGAAACTCATGCATGTCTATTCTGAGAAAGACCCAGTTAAGTTAAATGTCAAGGATAGTGTACTATCAGTTGCATGTGTTTTCTTATAAAGAAAACTCATGCATGCAGAAGGAATCATTCCTTGAGGATTGCGTAGTTCTGACAGGGTGTAAGATCAGTGTGTGAGATCAATTTTCCACTTGGTAAGAGGAAATCATCCCAGAGGAACAATGCAAGGAAATAGGAGCTTGGAGGGTAGAGGAGAAGGCTTGTGAGAATACAAGATTGCCTGTGAGCATCTGCGAGGATTTTACTGAGAGTTGGCTAGCTGTGAGAGCTAAGGCTTTGTATAATTCCTATGTATTTCCACCTTGTATGATAACACAGATAGTGGGGTTTTTAGCTCAGGATTTCCCCAAAGTATTTTCATGTGTATTGTGCATTGATTCTTCTTCTTTTGGTTATATTGTTTAGCTTGATCTTTAAGCTTCCGCAAATTGATAGTAGAAGTAGGTTATAGCATTTTGCTTTGATCCATATTACATTATCAGGCTAACCTACATAGAATATTTTCTACATGGTATCAGAGCGAGATTTGTAGAGAATTTGAAAAATTTCTACATGGTATCGGAGCTGTGAATAGTATACTGAGAAGAGAATTCGAAGTTTAAAGTTTGGGGTTACAGGTGCAAATCAAATTCATATCATACTTCAAGGTTGGACAATGGCATTCTATGGCTTGAGACACGAGTATGCCTTGGAAGGTAGCTCGAATTACATAGCATGGAAAGATAGAATGGAGGTTGTATTAGAAGACAATGGCTTGAAGGAATTCATTGATCAAGAAATCCCAAAGCCAACTTCAACTAATGCACAACAGTTGGCTGACTGGAAGAAGTGTGTGGCGAAGGCGAGACGAATCATCCTTGAGGGAGTTCGAGACCATATTGTCTCGAGTTTCCATGGGAAGGATACTCCATTCTGAATGTGGAAGACGTTGAAGGACCTCTACTAGAATAGTAGCGACCAGAGGAAATTGGCGCTCAAGCATAAGCTTCGAAGAATCAAGATGGAGAAGGGTGATACTATTTCCACATATCTGCACAGGCTCACCACCTACATAGATGAGCTTAGTAGTGTGGGAATAACTACTGCCGATGAGGATATGGTGAGCCTCGCTCTCCTTGGCCTTCCAAAGAGTTTGAATAGCTACCAGGACTCTATGAATGGAAGGGAGAAACTACTAGATTTGGAACGACTGTGGTCGGATCTAATGTAGGAGGAGATTAGGAGGAGCACACGAGATGGTTCTTCATCCAAGGATGATGATGAAGAAAATCTGGCCTTAGTAAGTAAGGCAAGGAAAGGGAAGGGGAAGGCTCCCCATTTCAAATCGAATTCTTCTCATGGAGGGAAGAATGGTGACAAGTCTAAAGTGAGATGCTTTAATTTTCATGAGATGGGACATTATGCAACCTTATTTCCTATTGAAGAAGTCTAAGAAGGGATCCTCAAAAGGATCAGAAGGTGAGGCATTAGCCTCTCAGTTTGAAATGGACTTTACCCTCATCTCATGCATGGTGTCATTTATGATGGGTTGTGTTTGGTATCTTGATAGTTGAGCCTCATTCCACATGACCGGTGATAAAAGTTTATTCAGTACCTTTGAGGAGAAAGACCTAAAGATGCGAATAGAGATGGGTGACGATGGAAGGTAAAGTGTTTCAGGAGTGGACACGGTTGCTTTTCAGAGGGAGCATGGACCTCCTATCACCTTGACAGATGTGATGTATGTGCCTGGACTGAAGAAAAGCTTGGTATTGGTCACGATGTTGGAGGACAAAGGCTACAATGTTGTCTTTAGTAAAGGAAAGGTGTTCCTAAGACACATAGCCACGGGTCAGACCAAGAGGATAGGGATTCAGGTGAAGAATCTTTATAAACTAGAGGTAGATGATTGTGTAGCATTGAGTATGAAAGCAGAATTGGTGCAAAGCCAAGACATTGGCGAGTTGTGGCACAGGCGGTTGGGCCATTTGCATCATGGGGCTTTGAAGATAATGCAGCAGATATCTATAAGACTTCCCAAAGGTAAACTTGAGCAAGTTGACACATGAAAAGGTTGTACCTTGGGAAAGTACACCAAGTCTTCCTTTGATGATCGAGATGGTCGAGCAAAGCCTATCTTAGAGCATGTTCATACTGATGTGTGTGGACCATTCTCAATGGAATCCACTGCGAAGCAAAGGTATTGTGTGATTTTCATTGATGATTATTCTCGTAAATGCTGGATTTATTTCATGCAGAAGAAGGACCAAACTTTCACAAAGTTTTGTGAGTTCAAAGCTTTGGTCGAGAAAGAGTCAGGGAAGAAGATCAAGGCCTTGAGAAGCAACAATGGTGGAGAATATGTCAAGAGTTTAAGGACTTATATGCAACGGAAGGAATTAAACGAGAGTTCACATCACCTCATAAGCCACAGTAGAATGGGGTGGCCGAGAGGAAGAACAAAACTATTGTAGGGGCAGCACAGGCGATGCTGCATGACCAAGGCCTACCACTTCACTTGTGGGCTGAGGCATGCAACACAGCGGTCTATTTGCAAAATAGAAGCCCACATCGCATACTTGGGATGAAGACACCAGAGGAAGCTTTCTTCAGTAGGAGACCAGATCTGGGTCACTTCAGGATCTTTGGCTCATCGGCATATTGTCATGGGACAAAGGATGCATGAAAGAAGCTTGAGCCGACTGCAGAGTTGGGGATACTTGTGGGGTACACTGATACACCTCCTGTTAGGCCCCTATACTACTAGTGTAACACCTTATTGTTATTAGTACATCCCCCTTATTATTGATGTACCCATGTAGTGCCCATATTGTTACTATTGTGCCCCATAGAAGCCCACTATTGTTATTATTGTGCCCTTACATTATTACTATTATGTCGGGTCTGATTATATTATGACCCCTTCGACTCCTATATATAGAAAGGAGGTCTTTTCATTTGTATCATCCAAGAATTGTTCATTTATGTAATGTAAAGGAGGTTGCCCCCTCGAAGAGGTTGAATTCTAAGGCATTGACCCATCTTTCCTATCTTTTGTGAGCTGGTTTCATAACAATTGGTATCAGAGCTTTGGATTCTAGGGTTTCGCTGCTGCAAATAGGTCATTGTGGAATTTTCGCTCTAACTTTTTTTATGTGATGTTTCAGAAGCAAAAAAAAACCATATGAGACGAAATTGTACTAAACCTCTATTCTGAATTTTAGAGCTTTTCGTGCTATATTTTCGGAGATATGATCTGAGGAGGTTGGTCTTTTTGTAGACTCCGGAATTACATTCCAAACAGGTGACCTAGGAAAAATCGTCATAACTTTCTCTCTGAGCATCAAATTGAAATTTCATAAGAAGGTACAAAAAGAGGATGGACTGTATTTCCTTGCATATATTTTTAAGAGCCAAAGGTCGAAAGACTGACACGTGGCATGTTGTACAAATTCGCTCTACTGAACTAGTCTATAATCAGGTCACTATGGGAGATTTGGCATAACTCTTCCTTGGAGAATCCAATTTGGATCAGATTAGTGGCATTGGAAAGAGGACGCAGAGGGCTATTGCAGATCGCAATTTCAGAACTTAAAGATGTGAAAATATAGAGTTACAGTCATTTTAAGATCGAGCTCCTAAAATCAAGAAAAAGCAAGATGAGGAAGTTTGATGGCAAGGATCCAGTAAGTTGGATACTTCAGATGGAGCAATATTTTGATCTACATGGTGTACCACTGTTACAAAAGGTATGTATTGCATCTTCGTATTTAGAACCGGATCAATTTTTATGGTATAAAGGGCTTTGTTCTTGTAAACAACTTGTTATATGGTCAATTTTCACGGAGGAAATGATAGCACATTATGAGGATACAAAGAGCAACACCTTCTTTAGAGCAACACCACAACAATTGGAAAGAGTAAAAGGGATTTGTTACATAGTGGAAAGTAAAATCATGGCAACAAGGAAGTCTATCCCTCACAACTATAAAGATGGAAGTGTTGTTTCTTCTATCCTTCCACAACCTACAAGGGTTACACCACAACAATTGGAAGAAAAAAGAGAAAAAGGGCTTTGTTACAATTGTGATAGAAAATGCACTAAAGGTCATAAGTGTTCTGAGAAGATATTATTTTACATAGAGTATGAAGAGGAGGGAGAAAAGGATCAAGAAACATCAAAAGAAGAGGATATACGCCAGGACCCAACCCCAGAGAAGGAAGAAATGAATCAAACCATATCTTGTAAAGCATTGGCAAGAATTACCACTCCTCAAACTCTCAAGATAGAAGGACATATCAAGAAGAAAAAGATGCAAGAAGTGAAAGATCACATTGAGAAAGAAGAAATGAATCCAACCATATCTTGTAATTCATTGGTCGGAATTACCACTCCTCAAACTATCAAGATAGAAGGGCATATCAAGAAGAAAAATGTTCAAGAAGTGAAAGATCACATCGAGCATCAAGAAATGAATCTGACCATATCTTGTAAAGGATTGGAAGAAATTACCACTCCTCAAACTCTAAAGATAGAAGGACATATCAAGAATAAAAAGGTTCAAGCAGTGAAAGATCACATCGAGCATCAACAACAAGTTCTCCAACTTTTAAAGGATAACACCACTTTGGTGCAAAATCGAATGAAACAACAGGTAGATCAACATCGTAGTGAAATTTTTTTTGATTTAGGTGATTGGCATTTTTATTGCTACATCTCAAGCAAGCTATTTATGAGAAGGAAATGTTGGCAATACTATATGCACTTAAGAAATGGCGACCTTACCGAATGGGAAGACACTTCAAGGTAAAAATGGATCATGATAGTCTTAAATACTTTTTAGAACAACTATTATCTTTAGAAAAACAAAAAAAATGGGTCACAAATATGTTGGGTTATGACTTTGACATCATCTATAGAAAAGGGAAGCAAAATTTTGTTACAGATGCACTCTCAAGAAAGGATGAGGATGTGGAAGCATTGTTTTGTGCTATTTCTATTATCCAACCAGATTGGATAAATGAAGCAAGGGATGAATGGAATAAGGATGAAGAAGTATGGCCACTTATTCAAAAGTTGCAAAAGATCCCAATTCAAACAATATTGCTAGAAATTGAAGAGGAAGGAAAAATCATATTGGAACCTAGAGCAGTCACAGAAACAAGAACTTGACAGCTACGAAATCGATCAATTTTAGAGTACCTCATCAAGTGGAGGAACTTACCCGCTGAAGATTCCACATAGGAAGACAAGAATTTTACACAGAAGCATCAAGAACTACTCAAGCGTTGAGGAAAACACTTTTTGAAGGAGAGGGGCATGTTAGGCCCCTATACTACTAGTGTAACCCTTATTGTTATTAGTACAACCCCCTTATTATATTGATGTACCCATGTAGTGCCCATATTGTTACTATTATGCCCCATAGAAGCCCACTATTGTTATTATTGTGCCCTTACATTATTATTGTTATGTCGGCTCTGATTATATTATGACCCCTTAGACTCCTATATATAGAAAGGAGGTCTTTTCATTTGTATCATCCAAGAATTGTTCATTTATGTAATGTAAAGGAGGTTGCCCCCTCGAAGAGGCTGAATTTTTAGGCGTTGATCTATCTTTTCTATCTTTTGTGAGCTGGTTTCATAACAACAACTATTGGGTGTACTTGCCTACCAGTCAGAGGATGGTGGTTCGCAGAGATCTCAAGTTTGATGAGTAGAAGGCCATGCGAGTTTCGCATTAGAGGGAGCTCCAACTACAAGCTGTGGAGGAATTGTTGGTTCCTAAGGAGGAGGAGCCTTAGACTGATGTGGAGTAGCCGCATGCAGAGGTTCCAGGAGTGGAGACATCCACTCAAGCAGAGTCTTCCAGAGATGGAAGAAAGTGCACAAGAGAAGCTGACAGATTGTTGCAAGATGCGAGAGAGAATGTGGGAGCACCATCTTCTAAGTGTGGACAAAAGACGTCACCTTAGAGGTACACTAGATACATATCCCTTGTTGGGGAATGTGTTGAGATCGAGCCATCTTCCTTTGAGGATGCAGTGTAGCAGCTGATTTGGGTTGATGCTATGGTGGAGGAGTATGACTCCACAGTTCGTAACAGTGTTTGGGACATGGTTCCAAGACTGGAGAACAATTCAGTTGTGATTTCTTGTTGGATTTACAAGGTAAAGAAAGCTGTTGATGATGGGAGGATCATGTTGCTGCAGTATATTTTGACAGAGGAGCAAGATGCTGACATTTTGGCAAAGGCATTGTTAAAGTGTAAATCCGAGTTCCATAGAGATAGGATCGGGGTGGCACATAATCCCTTTCTTGTTGAGAGGGAGTGTTGAAATGTGGCAACAAGAATATTCCAATTTAATTTGTCCTTGAATTAAAATTGTGAATTAAAATCGAATTTAGTCTTAACAGCTACTTAGAAATAATTAATTAAGTTATTTTGATTTAATGAGTTGGAGAAATTCAAGTTAGAAGTCTTTCTGAAGTCATGCAACAGTTATCCCTTAAATTAAGGAGATAAGCCTTAAGTTAAGGAGATAAGATTGAGTTATATTTGAGTTGTAATTAGTTAACTCATTTTACTGAGTTAAGTACAGTTAAATTAGTCCAAATTGTTTGAGGAACTAATAGAGAGTTAACAGTCAGTTGATGCATGCATGCACTCAACTAGTGTACTCCAGTTAACTAAAGATTCCCTCATGAGAAACTCATGCATGTCTATTATGAGAAAGTCCCAGTTAAGTTAAATGTCAAGGACAGTGTACTATCAGTTGCATGTGTTTTCTTATAAGGAAATCTCATGCATGCAGAAGGAATCATTCCTTGAATATTGCACAGTTCCGACAGGGTGTAGAATCAGTGTGTGAGATTAGTTTTCCACTTGGCAAGAGGAAATCATCCCATAGGAATAGCGCAAGGAAATAGGAGCTTGGAGGGCAGAAGAAAAGGCTTGTGAGAAGCCAGGATTGCTCGTGAGCATCTGTGATGATTGTACTGAGAGCTGGTTAGCTATGAGAGCTAAGACTTTGTATAATTCCTATGTATTTCCACCTTGTATGATAACACAGATAGTGGGGTTTTTAGCTGAGGCTTTTCTCAAAGTATTTTCATGTGTATTGTGCATTGATTCTTCTTCTACTGGTTATATTGTTTAGCTCGATCTTTAAGCTTCCACAAATTGATAATAGAAGTAGGCTATAGTATTTTGCTTTGATCTATATTGCATTATCAGGTTAACCTACTTATCAGATTTTCTACATGGTATCAAAGCGAGATTTGTAGAGAATTTGCAAAATTTCTACATAGGGATGTGCCTATTTTGACCCTATTTGATGAGAATGTTAACCATTCCTTTTTCCATAACTTTCAGAATATTATTTGACCCCAAATTGACTTCAATCCTAACTTAAGCATCCATATCTACAATTATTCTTATGTTTCATGTCATATGATTGCTACATCCACTATCTATAAGCTAAATATCATCAAATAACTCTTAAGTAGCATTACACATAAGGAATAAAGATTCTTCACACTTCTCAAAAGAATACTTTGTACCTTGTTTTCTAAGATCAACTTCCTTCTTTCTACATTCATGTACATAATGACCCACCTTATTATAATCAAAGCATTTAACTTTTGATTTGTCATACCTTTGATTTGATTACGAACTTCTATTGTTACTCCTCTTTAAACCATGAGGATATTGATCTAATTTCCTTTCTTGTTCTGAAACATCTCTTTTATTGTTGCTTCTATTTTTCCTTCCTTTTCCTTTTGATGTTAATCCTCCTCTTCCTCTTGAGATAGAAATATGTGACATGAATGTGTTTTCCAAAGATTCATCATTATTTATTCAAGATTCATGGGATAACAAGGATCCCAACAACTCATCTATTAATAGTTGTGACAAGTCATAGACTCTTTAGTGGTCATGACCACTACATAAAATTTCTTGGGCAAGGTTCTAAGAACCTTCTCTACCATTAGTTGATCCTAAAATTTTCCACTATGCATCCTTAAATTATTGATAATGTTTATAACTCGGGTCATGTACTGGTCCATGGACTCTGATTGTTTCATCTTCAAATTCTCAAAATTCATCCTCATTGTTTGCAACTTAGTTATCCTCACTTTTATAATTCCCAAATAATTAGTCTCTAAGATGTCCTACATTGTCTTGGATGACTTTTCTACTAAGATCTTAAGGAAACTAGTCTCATCCATGCCATTTTGGATATTAACAAATACTTTCATATCTTTTTTTTTGTTGACTCTGAGTTGATCTTTTTATGCATTCATTAAATCTTTTTCAATTTCCTCATCAATTGGCTTTGTATAGCCATAAACTACAAGCTCCCACACATCCTTGGAACATAACCAAGTTTGCGTATCAATAACCCAAACTTCATCATTTTTCCTTTTTAAAACTAGAAATGATACTTAAAATATTTATGTTTAAAATCATACCTCCTTTTTTTAATTTGCAAAAAGAATTTTCTTAATTAAGAAAAAAAAAAAAAAAAAAAAAAACAACCCAAAACCTCTTTTTTTAATAGAAATGAATCCATTTATCTCACTAAACTCTTAACTTCCCTTTCTTTAAATTTTTTTTTAATAAACTTTTATTTTTTTATAAAATTCTCCCAAAACACTTCAAAAATATTATCAAAACAATATTCCTTATTTTTTTCGCTTTTTGTGATCTCCCAAAGCACTTCAAAAATATTATCAAAACAATATTAAACCTTTCAACAATACATTTGAACTACTTGAACATGTTCATTTGTATGCCTCCAAAACGAAATCCAAACGATTCGTATTCATGTGATTAGGTTTTGAAACTCCTAATTTTATTTGTCAAATTTCGAAGAGAACGACGAATATTCCAAATTTACTAAAGTTGGACCATGCATGCAATATTTATCATTTAAAAATCCAAAATTCTGAACTTCTAATATAATGCCTGTCCACAAAATATAGTCATTTAAAAGTCCATAAATGCCTATTGGCATAAACATTTTATGCGCCAAAGAAAAGTGGCTGAGAGCCCCAGAGCGAGAGATGGGTAGGGAATGAAGATGTTCAATATATTTTGTTGGAAACACTGAGAGGTGGGCGAATCAGTGTATTGTAAATTTCATAATTTAGATATCAAAACAATTAACCAATAACATCACATTATATGAACATAATATATATATATATATATATATTTATATTATAAAGGAAGCTACAATTTCCAGCTTATCGGTTACAACTAGAAGGCCTACATCCCCAAGATTTACCAGCTTTGATATAGATTTATGAAGGAATGAAATGGAATACAATTTTTTTTTAAAACATAGAAGTACAACAAAACAAAACTTTAATTAATAAATAGAAATTGTTAAAAATTGTTTACATGCAGAAAGAACACAAACTAGCTCGGGCAATGGTAGCTTATCTCTAAGAAGACATGTGATTGCTACATGCCTTTTGAAATGAGTTGCAATGAGGCTCTCATTCATTTTTATCATCAAGAAACAACGGAAAACCCTAAACATCTAAAAACCTAACCCTAGGAGATGAAGCACCAAAATCTTATGGGCCTTGCTCGGGTTAGTATGAACGTCAACTTCATGGGGTCGTAACTTTGGTATACGATCTTTGTTTGGCATGCATGATAGCCCGTTAGAGATGGTCTATTAGAGGAAAAAGAATTGACTTCAATCGTAGGCGAAAGGCCTCACATGTTCCCGTTTCACCAAAAGATAACATTTAGGGCCTCAAAATAGCTATGAATGTTTGGGACCCGAAAAAAAGCCAAAAATAGAAAACTGCGAAAATAGGAAACTGTGTTGAAAATTAGGAAACCAAAAGGAAACAATGTTGGGGGTCCAAGTGGAATAGGCGGGTGGATACCAATGTCCACCTGGATCAAGCTCCCACTAAAATAAGGTGACAACCTCCTGAACTTCCTTCCGTAGCACCACCTTGTCACCCTATAGAATAAAACATAAAAACAAAAATTATTGGGCTAACTGTATCAAAATATTGTAAGACTAAGCCTCAACTTAACATCTACCCCTTTTCATGTCATATTTTAATCTATATATAGTTCAACAATAAATTGCATACCTTAGATCGTCAAAACCACAGATGCTCTTACCCCATACAACTTCAAGACTCCTTTTAGTTTAGAACAACAAAATTTTGCTACATATCAAGGTATGCTCTCAATTTCTTAAAGTATTATTTCATGATTTGATCCAAAATCTACTTAAAAAATGTATCTTCGAATCTACTCAACGATGTCTCCAAGTCTACTTCAAGAAGGTGTCTTCAAGTCTGCTTCAAATTAAAAGTTCACCAAAGTCTGTCCAAAAGGAGCTACTTAAAACTAATTCAAAAGAACACTTCAAATAATTCCTTTAATATAGCTAAAGAGTTCTACAATATTGGTTCATAAATCACTTCAAATCTTCTTCAAAGATTCATTAAAGTTTTCTCTTAAATATTCTTTAGGAGTAGCTCTAGAATGTCTCCCAGGGATGGTTGAAATATGCTCCTTAAATATGTTCACAAGAATCTAAAATGCAAAACCAAAAATAGTCAATACAAGTTCAATTTCAGATCTTAACCTCAGCGCCTAGACCATCCACAAGGGGGCTAAAATTACAGGCTTGATAGGGGTTGAATTTACCACAGATAGAGGTATCCTATCTTAGGTTGAATCACAGATTCCTCGGGATGAACCACAAGTCAAAATCTTGATTGTCAAGAGGAGGAATTCTTAGGCTAACTCGAGTTGAGTTCAAGCCATGAAAAGAGTTTGAATCCTTTCCGAGAATTTGATTAAAAAATTCTTAGAAAACACAAGAGAAGAATGGACAAGAAACACCTCCATAGAAAGTTGTACTAAATGAGCTAGATACTTTAGATATTTGGCCTCCTTTGATAAGTATTCAATGAAGCTTGAGCCTCCGTCTTTTCTTTCTTAATTTTCTACCTCAAAACCCATGTATTTATTTTCATTTGTGCTCCGCGGCTTGGCTATAAATAGGGGTTGGAAAAGGGCCTTATATTGGAGCTAGCCTAAACATAATAATAATAAACTTTTGAAAATTCATGGCTATATTGAAGTCGACCTGAAGAAGATGAATTGACTGGTTAAAGGGGGCTTTAAGCTTCAAAAAAATATCATTTTTATTTTTATTTATTTATTTATTTATTATTTTTTTTTTTTTTATAATAGCCCTTTCAAGGCCAATTTAGACACTTGGATTTAGGCCTCTTAAATTATAAAATTTAGCCTGTAATGAATAATAGGGCCATGATCCTTTTGGGGCAAATGGGTTGGTTCTCATCCCATCTTTGGGAACCATAGTTCAATCATTAATATCTCCTCAACTAGGAGGGCCCATTAAACATGTCATATATCAAATGAAATTGTGAGACAAGGGCTATCAAATTAGGAGGTCCTTGCAACTAAATTTACTTGACTTGTGCATGCAAATCATCAAACTATTGCTGGCTCATTCACCCTTTGACATCAATGACAATGATCTAGGTGGATATTGGTGACCACCCGCCTATTCCATTTGGACCCTCAACACTATCTCTTTCAGTTTTTTAGTTTCCTTAATTGTAGCACAATTTACTATTTTTGGTAGTTTTTCGGCTCCTGAACTTCCGGAGCCATTTTGAGGCCCAAAACGACATTTTTTGGGAAATCAGAGAGACCAAAAACATCTCAAATTGGTTTTCGAAGTTTTTGCAACCTTCTCTTTGAGATCTTCGAAACGAGGTATTATGATAGCCAAACGGAGATCGTATGTCAAAGTTATGACCCCAGGAAGTTGATGTACCAAGTTACCCCAAATGGGCCCCACAGTTTTAGCACTTCATCTCGTATGGTTAGGTTTTTGGATTTTTAGGGTTTTCCATTGTTTCGCAATAATAAATATGCTTTTGAGCCTCATTGTAACATAGTTCATAGGCATGTAGCCACCACATCTCTTCTCATATATAAGCTACCATCGCCCAAGCTATCTTATTTCCATTCTATTTGTAAGCATAGTTCAGTATTTTTCTATTAATTAAATGAAGTGTTTTTCTGCTGCATCTCTATATTCATGATTATATATGTAATTTGTTGCGTTCTTTTTTAAGTTCGGATAAGTGGTATCAGAAAAAATCTCCTTCTCTGTTTTTCTTTGCATATCCCCAACGAGGTCAAGGTATAAGGAGTTAGGGCTCAATCTGGTTGAACCATTGCAAGATCAGCCTCGCAAAGCCAAAGGAACTCCCATGGCGGAAGAAAATAAAGACGAGGGGGCAGGAGATCTTTTCAAAATGTTGCTTGAGGAATCCCTCGAGTGACAAAGGGGCGCAATGATGGATAACTTTGTCCAGATCCTTCGATGACAACCCATAGTCGATTCATCTTCATCCAGCAGCCACTTTGGAGGCACCACTGCTTTTAAGGTACAAGTTAACTTCGATATTCCCATATTTGAAGGCTTGATAGATGCAAATGCTAGAGATAAATGGCTAAATCTGTTGGAAGGATATTTTTCAGTTCATGACTTTTCTAATAGGGAAAATATTACTTTTTCACTTCTCAAAACCATCCCACATGTCAAGGACTGGTGGGAAACCTATTGTGAACAAAAGGACGAGAGTGAACCCTCGTTTTTTTCAGCCGCACCCACTTGGGATTATTTCCAAGATGCCATCAAGCAATAATATTACCCTATCGGGAGCTATGAAGATAAATACATAAAGTGGACCACACTATGGCAGGGAAGGGATCAAGATGTGTCGGAGTTCACAAATATTTTCCATACCCTTTGCACGAAGTTGGGTATCAAGGATACTGAGCGGCATTTGGTGCTCAAGTACTGCAACTATCTACACAAATACATTTAGGACGAGATGGATTTCCTGGACATTTCCTTGCTCAGCATGGTGTACTGGTACACTATCAAGATTGAGAAGAAGTTTAAACAAAAGAAGTGGGACTTTGGATCTGCGAATCCAAAGCAACGAAAAGGCACCCCCAAACCACAGAACAAAGGACCAAGCCAAGGTGGGGCTACGCAGGACATCTCTTCAAAGCCGCAAGCAAAGAACAACACCACAAAGACAAAGAAGAAGACGGTGAAATGGTGTGAGTTCCATAAGAGCTCCAGTTATAATACAAGTGAGTGTCGGGTCAAGCAGTCACTGGTGGCCAACCTGAAGGCTTCTGAATCAGACGCATGTTTCGACTCTGAATCAGAACCCGATAAGGGAACTGACAAAGGGAAGCAGATCATTGATGCGGAGCCTAGTGCCACCGTGGCCACCACCAAGATCCAGAAGATTGAGCATGAAGATCTAGAGGAGTGTGAACGCGTCTTCCACTCACAAATGTGGGTGAAGGGTTTTCCGTTGCAGTTCATTGTCAAAAGTGGGAGCCAAAAGAACCTCATTTCAGAAGAGGTCGTGAAGCGGTTGGGCCTAAAGACTACCACACATCCACATCTGTACACCATCAGGTGGTTTCACCAAGGACAAGATCTCCGCGTTAGCCAGCAGTGTCGCCTTCCCTGCAGCATCAATCCCTTCACAGATGAGGTACTATGTGATGTTTCTCCTCTTGAATTTTGTGATGTATTGTTAGGAAAACCATACTTGTGGAATCGATTTGTTGTATATGAGTCTAGACCTCGCTATGTGATTATTACCTTGGCCAACAAGTTGTATAGGATACCGGAGGTAGCCCCGCCTACTACCATCTCTTTGATCACTGCCCTTAGGGAAAGAAGAATATTGTGGCCACAGCTTCCAGGCAGGGCTCCTTTGCACAGCAGCAGCAGATGGACAAGGTTGTGGAGGAGTACATGGATATTTTCACCTCACCTATAGGGGTACCTCTGCACTGGCAGGTCAAGCACTCCATCGATCTGAGCTCGGGCGTGTCGCTGCCCAATGGGCAGGTCTATTGACGCTATTTTCTAGACAACGATGAGATCTGGAGGCAGATTCAAGAACTATTGCAGAAAGGGCACATCAGGCCAAGCTCATCACCCTGTGGGAGCCTGATTGTATTGGTATAGAAGAAGGATGGGACCTGGAGGCTTTGCATTGACTATGGGGCATTGAAAAAGATCATTTTCCGAAATAGGTACCCAATCTCAAGGATTGATGACCTTCTTGACCAGCTCAAAGGGGCCAAATATTTCATCAAGACTGACTTGAAGTCAGGTTATCACCAGGTGCCTAATGAACCCTCTGATGTGTGGAAGACTGCCTTCAAATCCAATGAGGGCCTTTTCAAATGGTTGGTCGTGTCATTCGGATTGAGGAATGCCCCTGCAACCTTCATAAGACTGATGGACGATATCCTGCGACTCTTCACCAATACATTTGTGGTGGTGTATTTAGATGACATCTTGATCTTCAGCAAGATTTTAGGTGAGCACCTCTACTATATTCGACATGTCCTTCAAACAGTGCGACGACACAAGTTGTGTGCTAACATGGAGAAATGCACATTTGGCCTAACCTAGGTTCAATATCTGGGGTATATAATTGATGAGTAGGGTGTACATGTGGACCCATCCAAGATACAAGGCATTCGGGATTTCCCAACCCCAACCACTCTAACAGAGATCCGCAGCCTTTTGGGTCTTGACAACTTCTACCGTAGGTTCGTGTTAGGGTTCTCTCATATCACTTGGCCTTTAAGTCAAGTCACCAAGGGTGGAGCAAAAGAAAAGTCTTTTTTGTGTGAAACCCAACAGCAAGCGTTCTCTAAGTTGAACAATCACCTCCATTTTGCACCAATTCTCACATTACGAGACTTGCAACAACCATTTGAGATCGAGACAGATGCCTCCGACTATGCTATTTGTGCAGTTCTTACTCAACATGGGCATCAAGTGGCTTACCACAGTTAGACACTTTCAAACACAGTCTAAAAGTACCCCACTTACAAAAAATAAATGTATTCCATTGTGAAGGCATGTCGTCAATGGAAGCATTACATTTTGGGGAAGGAAATGGTTATCCACACAGACCACCGACCTCTATAGTTTATACAGACACAAGGAAAGCTACAGAACGATCGCCATCAGAAATGGTCCACCTACCTGCAACAATTCCATTTGAACATTAAGTATAAGAAAGGCAGCACCAATAATTTCGTTGATTGCCTCATCTGACCACCGGTCATGGCACTAATCACTATGCTCGACTCCTGTGGGCACGAGACATCAGGGTGGCTGCATCTCTATAAGAGCGATCCAGAATTCGGCAACACATGCCAGACACTCCTGGAAGGGAAGAAAGTTCTCAATTTTCACCTTCAGGATGCACTATTATGCCACCTGGGACACATCTGAGTTCCTTCAAGCGAGTGTGCCAAGATGATTTTGGAGGCACACTATAGTCGAGTTGTTGGACATTTCAGAGTAGATAAAATAGTGGCGGTATTGCAGAAGTATTTTTATTGGCCAAAACTTTGTCAAGATTTTGGGAAGTACATTAGATCCTGCACCACCTGCACCATTGCTAAACCAACCATCAAGAAGCAAGGCCTATATACTCCTCTATGTACTCCTAGTCGGCCTTGGGAATTTGTCTCCATGGATTACATGTTGGGCCTTCCTTCTACTAAGCACGACAACAATTTTGTTTTCGTGGTAATCGACAAATTCTTTAAGATGGCCATCATGGCGGCCTGCAAGAAGAGTATCACAGCAGAGGCCACTGCTAAGCTCTTCTTTGAGCAACTGTGGGTACACTTTGGGATGCCATAGTCCATTGTCTCAGATTGAGACAAAAAATTCCTGAGTGCATTTTGGTCAATTCTCTGGTAGATTTTGGATGCAAAACTTACTAAGTCCACAACTTTCCATCCCCAAATTGATGGCCAAATAGAGGTTGTCAATAGGATGATCGTACACATTCTACTCATGTACAACTCGAAGCATCCACACACATGGGATGAAAGCGTCCCCTATGTCCAGCATAACTACAACAGAGCTCTAAATAGCTCCACATGCCACAACCCCTTTAAGGTAGTGCTGGGATTTCATTCATTTTGTCCCATTGATGTGGCCATACCATTTGCAGCTACTCAGGCACATTCGGTTGATGTCCAGTTTGAAGCTGACGAGGCTAATAGCTTCATTGAGCACATTCAATACATCCGCCAGGAGTTCCATGATATATTGGACAGAGCCAATGCTATGTGCAAGCAAGGCCATGATCAACATCAGGTGTCTCACAAGTTCGAGGTGGGCGACAAAGTTTGGCTACATTTGCAGAAGGAGTGCTTCGCTGGACCCACCGTAAGCTTCGCCTGCTCTGATATGGGTCATACACCATCACCAAGGCTATAGGGGATAATTCCTTCGAGCTTAGCATTCCATCGTTCCTTGTTTTGCACCTAGTGTTCAATGTAGACTGCCTTCGGCCAAACTTTCCACCATTGTTGGACACATCCGACGTTGTAGAACGACTCACACCAATAGAGCTTCACTCAGACTGCATGGAATAGGCCACCACTGATCGGATCATGGACACACAGATCATGAACACTCACCAATAGAAGATCCAATTATATTGGGTTGTCAAATTTGGCCAACTCCTTCACCAAGGCAAGTGGCTCACCAGGGACAAAGTTCAGCAAAAGTTTCCCCATCTCATGGAGGCACTCAACGCAATGGGAACCGTTGCTTCCTTAGGGGGGAGGAATGATCCACATGGATATTGGTGGCCACCCACCTATTCTAATTTACCCCCAACAATGTCTCTTTCAGTTTTTTAGTTTCCTTAATTGTAGCACAGTTTACTATTTTTGGCAGTTTTTCGGTCCTGAACTTCTGGAGCTGTTTTGAAGCCCTAAATGGTGTTTTTAGGGAAAACAAAGAGACCGAAAACATCTCAAACTAGTTTCCCTATATAATTTCGGCTTTCTTTTCGAGATCTTCTAAACGAGTTATTATGATAGACAAACAAAGGTCGTATGCCAAAGATACAACCCCGAGAATTTGATGTACCAATTTACCCAAACGAGGCCCACAGTTTTGGTACTTCATCTCCTAGGGTTAGGTTTTTGGATGTTTAGGGTTTTGCATTGTTTCTCAATAATAAATAGGCCTTTGAGCCTCATTGTAACACATCTCATAGGCATGTAGTAGCCACATCTCTTCTCAGAGATAAACTACCATCACCTGAGCTATCTTATTTCCATTCTGTTTGTAAGCATAGTTTAGTATTTTTCTATTAATGAAATGAAGTGTTTTTCTACTGCATCTTTGTATTTATGATTATATCTGTAAGTTTTTGCATTCCTGTTTAAGTTCGGATCAGAAAATTTCTCCAACATATCTTTGTTTAATTCTCATTATTGGTGTGTATCTCTGAAAATAAAACCCATTGCATACTTGACGGGATGGTGAAAACCATAGGCTTTGTTTGTGCTCCTATGATAAGTAACTTTGGTGAGTGTAATTTGGTAGATCTGCTTAGAACTTAGCCTTCATGATGTAATTTATTCCATTTAAGAAAATTCCATTTTTCTTAATGCATCATCTTTCTTTAATTATCATTCTTTAAATATCAAGGTATGAGAGGAAAATATATGACTATCATAAAAGTTATATGAACAAAGGCCTTGGCACGCAACATAATATATTACTTATTGTGTAGTAGATAATAATTGTTCATATCCTTCTAACTTATTATACAACCATGATCAAAGTAACAGTCATGGTAGGTCTCTCAATATTTATTTCAATAAATAATTATTGAACTACCATCCAATAATATGCAAGGAAGAGAAAATCAAAAAATGTGTTATTTATGTTTTACTCAAACATAATGAGAATGGTGGTGCATATGCATATAACTAAAGTTAAAGTAATTTTTAAAGAATTTTAGAGAACTTATAAATGTAATAATACATATGTTACCCTCTCCTTATTTTAACTCCTATTGAGACAATGAGGTAGCTATAGAATCCACCATTGGAGGTCATTTTTAGAGTCCACCATTGGTATATACTTGTTAACAAAATAGTTACAGTTATCAAGAGAATACAATATATCTATCCATTACTAAATAAGAATGTAAAACTACCTTCAATCATTTTCATTAGTGTTTAACAATAAAAGTATAACATAACCATATTATCTAAATTGATTTTGTGTAAAAAGAATGACTTTTTTTTAAGCTATATAAGGATAATTATATTATCAAAAAAACTACTAATACATTGATAGTTTTGGTTTACCAAAAATTGTTTGGGATCCTTAAACCAAAATATTTAATAACCAATGTTGGCATGATCCCAATATTATCCAAAAATACAACTCGAAAAACTTAGTATCTGACATACTATGTAGCCCAGTGGAAAATACATACATGAGTTCTTGATAGGCAATGAGACAAAAATGTAGACACGTAATAGAGATCGACATAGAGACATAGTAAAGATAGACAGAAAACATAGACTATACAGATAAACGAGGTGCCATAAAATATTTTTAATCCAATATAACGACTGGAAAGAGAGCATTGGAGTTGCCTTGGGATGGATCTTTTGTGGGTGCATTGATCATAGCTGGTGTGTGTGGCTATGAGTTAGAGCTAGAGTTGGAGTTGAAGACTACATGGCATTCCAGCCTTGCGAGTTGGACAATTATATCATTGATATTATATCTAATGCTGCGGAGGATCCTTTTAATCTTCTCTTGTCCTTGATGACCATGTGAAACAGGGTTTCAAGTTGACGGTGCAGATCCACTGAATGTAAGAAGTGAAGTATTCTTCTACGAAATTTTCTAGGATTTGGAGTCCACCTAGAGGTGTGGCAACTAATTTCAGTAATAGAGAAATATATCCTGTCTCCAAACTCTTTTTCTTCCAAGTGAAGGATCTTGTTCTCACCTTTGGAGGGACAGAGTCAAAGTGGTAGGCCACCAAGTGCCAGCCAAAGAGGTGCTAGAGTGGGAGGTGGAAACTTCTAGCAAAACCACCCCGTCAACTAGGTTGGTGAAACCTCAAGGCCATGAAAACATGTATTAGGACCAGACCTGAAAAGAATAGGGTATTGTAGCTAGCACGACTAGACTCCAAATTTGTGACCTAGAATTGAACCCCGAGGCTGAAGTGGTAATGGAGTGAGGGTTCAAGAAAGAAAGGAGTGGAATATAGATGAATATGGTAGACATAATGTGAAGGAGGTTTAACAGGAGGGGTATTGGAAGGGAATCCATGAGAAAAACATCATCAAACACGAATAGGATGGATGCTCCCAGACTAATAGAAAAATATACCTCCTCTTGACTAAATGGATTTCTATATGTGAAAGGCATATGAAAACTATACTTAAGGACTGATAGAAAATCCAACAAAGAAGTCGTTCATAACCAAATTAAGAAGGTACCCACATACTAGACGCCACAGATAAGGACCAGACAATTGAATGAGACACCCGCATAATCAGAAATTTCGGAGGGGGTGGAGGGTAACATAGCGACCAACTCAAATTAAGGGCTTTCCACTGTGTGATGTAAAAATATTATGAAAATCATGGATGCCTACAAGACTAAACCATATAAACTATGAGTTGATGACAAACACAAAAACTCAAAGGACTAAAATATATCACTTGGCCTTCACCAAAATCATCATGCACCAACATTATTGAGCCATAATGGAAGATAGGTATGAGGGGGCTACTGAAGCTGAAGACCTCGTAGAAAAATTTCCACCCAAAGACAAGGTCCCTATCTTTATAGAAATAACCTATAGCCTGTGGATGAAATGCTGAAAAGACATCCCGAACTCTAGACAAGCAAAGGAGGATAGGTGTGTTTGCTAGCACACAAGTTAATATCCTCATCAAAGACCATATTCATGCATATGGCAGCCATAACCAGTAGCAAGGTCAAGAGTTTTAAGCAAAAGGAATGTCAGACTAAACTCCCTCGTGCACCACCTTCCTTCGTTTAAACCAATTTGAGAAATGACCCCATGGTTGAGCCTCTAGATGGTGTAATCCCCATGCGTGGTTGACTTTTGGATAAGTGGTGACATGGGTGTTGATCCCTAAGGGCACCTTCATATTCTCCAATATTCTCTTTCACATGCAAATCATGCAACCTGGCGTATTTAATACCATAAATTTGCCCCATCGGGGAGTAGAAAAAATGATTATCATCCTCACACTTAAAATTATATTTCCTCAAATGACACATTAGGTTATATTTAGGGTGAATTAAACACTCCACTGCCTACTCTCAAAAATATGATACAAACACGCACACATACTTTGGAGTGTTTGGTGTGTCTGTTGACTGGTGTATAAGAAACCTCACTTGGTCGCCCATCCTTGAATATCATTGACACCCCTTTATGGGATGATTGGCTGCTCGTAGGCTAACAAAATCTTTTGGAATGGTTTTCTAATACTGCCATTGGCGGTGGGGTATGTTGACTCCAAACCTTTGGTCTCCATGCTGGAGGGAGCTCAATATCTTACTAGTTTAAACAAGTATCTACATGTAGCCCATATGACTACTAATATGAACACTCAATTGGAGATTAGGGATTGGTCTGTTACCATTTACATGGAGAGTTAATTGTCAATCCTCGATCTGGACTTCAACATGGAGAGGCTCATTGAAGTTACAGTGGCTACGAAAAATGGAAAATCCTTCAGAATCTGACACAATAAATCAAAGGTCGTGAAAACCGGGAATCGAGAGGGTGTCTTGTGGGATCTGGAAAATGTAGCATCCAATGCTCCACAAATCCACAAATATAACATAGAGCCCTTGCAAGGGTTGGAGGGCACTTTCACTAAAGTTGGGGAAGTCGAGTCTGAGTTACTACTGCTAGATAGACATTTAAATAGGAAAAACAGTAGGGGAAATGCAAGAAACCAATTAAGGCCATGGAAGAGGTACAAAAATTGATATTGGTGGTTGATATTTACTCGAAAAATGTGGTCAAACTAAGAAAAAGAATGTTGGTAGGATGATGGGGTTTCATCATAATGAATGGAGCTCAAATTAAATAATGGAATCAAAATAGTTGGGCTTCCCTTCTCAGATAGAGACCAAAGGTTAGTGTTATGGTTAATGGTTGGTTCAGATTTCATTTCCTTAAGGAGGAAGATGCAATTACTCTAGGTTAACGAACTTGGATCCCTAGTTCTTGAGAATTGGAAAGTTGGATTTGATTATGTGACGAAGATTCCCAAGAGAAAATTAATTTGGGCTAAATTACTTGGTCTTCCAATTGAGTTATGGATGAAGGGAGTGATTCAGGAAATTTCCAGTAAAATTAGAAAATTATATTATGTGGTTGAAGGTTGTATGGTTCTGCTTGATAAGAAGGAAACATGATTTCTGGTGGAAGTAGATCTTTTGAGCGGTTTACCAGCTGCAATTGACATTTGTTGGGCTACCTTCTCCATCCGACAATGATTCAACTACTGGGAAAACCCCTTTGGGTGTCCATAATGTCACAGAATCAAGATCTGTTGGTTGATTGTCCTAATCGCATTGGGGGAATGAGCCAGAATTCAAAGGAGCTCACTGTGGAAAATAGGCAACCAATTAGGCTAGATTCTAGAAATAGTCATGAAAGGTCCCCTCAAAGATTGACAGAGTTTTCATTGGAAAATGTTCATTCTAATCTGAATGCCTCATGTCCAAATTATGGGAAGGCCATTGAAAATATTATGGGTGTTGAGCCCTACGAAAAAGAAAAAAGAGTCTAGGTAAAATCCACGAATCAACAATTCTGAACCCCCACAAAGAGGAAGGGAAAATAAATCAAAAATTTAGTCAATAAGTTGAGATGACTCTCATTATTGTCTCCAATTTGCAACAAGAAAGATCTCGATGTAAACATATATCCAATCTATGTTGATGTGGATTTACAGGGACTAGCAGGAAATCTTGGATTAGGCCTTGAACCTATGTCAATAAAGAAAAAATACCTTACACAATGCTGAATCTATGGCTGATGGGGGATCGAATAAATTTGATCTCGGACAGAGGAAGAAAAAAGAGACCAAATATAGAAAGCTAACTCTATGTGTTGACATTGAGACTAAACTAAATTCTTGGTTCTCTAAAACTATGGAGGAGATGTTATACCCGCCATTTGATTCATGGCCTTCCAATGGATCAAATGAATCAATGGAGGACACTCTTTTCTAGGACCTTAGGGCATCTTATCTCATTTCAGTCATTCCTCAATTAGGGAAATGTCTTTAAATATAAAGGGAATAGGATATTCCCAAACCAAAATATCCCTAAAATATTGTATAAAAACAAAGGGCCCATCTATCATTTTACTTCCAGAAACCATGATGACTAACGAGAAGACCCTCAAGATACTGCTCAAGATATGTCCTTCTTGGCTCAGTTGTGCTACAAACTCAAATGGAAATTCGGAAGGGCTTGCTACGATTTGGGACCAAACATATTTCTCCTTCCATGCATACAAGACCTGTGCAAGAATTATATTGACCAATTACTATAGGGGATCAACACATATATTTCGTATCTTGAACATTTTCCCCATCCAAGAGTTGTAAATATTTTTTGGGAATTGGTTGACTCTTCTAGAATATTGGACATCCACCCATTGATTATTAATGGGGTTTAAACTTTATATTAGAAGCAGGTGAGTGTTGGGACCACAGGGCTAAATTGGACCCACTGGCATCCTTCTTAATAGACCATTTTAATCGAAAGGCACTCAAAGGCATTGCTCCTATCCCACTATTCCTGACCTTGCGTAATGGTTGATCTAGGGAGGAGGGCATAGTGAAAAGAATCGATAGATTATTTTTGGACTCACTTATGTGTACATATTTCTTTGATATCTCATATCATGATGCCATTATCCTAGAATGGAAAGATGAGCTGGAGAAAAATAAGTTACCCTTAGAATTTAATCTTATGTGTGTAAACGATCCAGACTTCCAAGAGATAGTTCATCATTCATGGACCTCACTAGTCTCTCCATCCATTGATAATCCTATTGTGTTGATCAAGGATAAACTCAAGCGGTTGAAATAAGAAGTCAGAATTTGGTTGTATAACCATAGAAAAGCACTCAGGTAGGAGCTACTATCAATTAAAAATTGCTATTTTATTTGACGTGGTTTCCCCTAGTTATTTCTCCAAGTAGCAACATCGAGCTATATTTAATCTAGTGATAAGGAAGGGCTAAATCCTCAAACTAGAGGATGAGGAATAGCATCAAAAAATTCATTTAGCTTGGATCAAGGGAAGAAACTGGAATACAAAAAAAAATTGCAAGGCAACATCCAAAAGGAAACAATTAAATTCCATGTGGGCCATAAAAGATGAATATGGGAACATTGACACCATCACAAAGGATATAAAATTGGAGGCACTTCAATTTTTTAGAAAACATTTCATGGAAGGGAAGGAGTCTGCATGACGGAAAAATGGAGTTCGTCAACCTATTTTTAATAATGGACAATGAAGAAGATACTTCTATGATGGAAGCTCTAATCTCAGAAGATGAGTTGTTTCAAACTCTAAAAGATATGGCCAAGGAAAAGAGCCTTGAGCTTGATGGTTGGCTTGTTGATCTTTTCCTGCATTTTTTTGAGTTGATGGGATGTGAGCTTGTCAATATGGCGAAGGAATTTAGGTGTTTTGGGCACATTCCAGGTGCAGTAAACTCTACCTTCCTTACCTCAATTCCCAAGAAAGAAAACTCTTTGTTTTTCTTTGACTCTAGGCCAATCCGCTTATGTAATTTAGTTTATAAAATGATGTCCAAGATCCTTGCTAACAGAGTCAAAAATATTATTTTCCATCATATTTTGCTGGATCATTTTGGTTTCTTGTCTAATATGAGGATTCAGGATGTTGTTTCTATAGCACATGAGTGTATTCACTCGATTAAAACAAGGAAGTTAAAATATTGCCTTATGAAAATCAATCTCAACCGAGCATATGACTGTGTGGGTTGGGAGTTTCTCACCATGATTTTGCACAAAATTGGGTTATCGCATAGACATGTTCAATGCATCATGGCTTGCATCACATCGGCTTCAATGGAGGTCCTTATCAATGGTGTGCCCACCCAATTTTTCAAAATCCACAAGGGGCTTAGACAAGGTTGTGTGTTGTCCCCACTATTATTTATCCTTGTCATGGATACCTTCAGCAGAGGGATCCATGCTATGATGGAGGTTAGTGCCATTTCAGGTTGTGGGATCTCAATAAATAGCGATTTATCTCACCTTATGTTCATGGACAACATCCTATGTGCTGGGAAGCTAAAATCTCTGAGTGTGGATCCTTCTACAGGATATTTGAGAATTTTGGCAAAGCTTCCAGGCTGATCATTAACAAAGAAAATACTGAGTTAATTTCAGATGATGGGGACTCAGTGGAAATACTTGAGATAGCCACATTATTTAGGGTGAAAATATGCCCTATGTCTGAGGGTTTTAAGTACTTTGGCTGTTATTTAAAACCCTGCAAATACAATATACTAGATTGGGAGTGGCTCATCACCAGATTTGAAGAGATGATAATCCACTCGGATCACAAATGGTTAACACTTATGGGTAGGATCATCATGACAAAGGTGGTATTAAAATTCATTCCAGTATTATGGATGCACCTATTCCATATCCCTCAGTGAATCATACACAAAATTGACTCTATAATTGCCAAATTTATCTTGTCTGACATCCGTTCCAATAGAAATATTCGCCTCACTAGATTAAGTTCGATCTCTATACCCATCAAGTTGGGTGGATGGGGTATTCTAGATTCCAGGAGATTCAACCTTGCTCTATTGGCTACAAATCTTTGGAGGGTTTTTAATGAAAGAGGTTTGTTGCAGAGTATTATGTTTGGAAAATGCATACATCATCAAGGATTGGAGGAATGGGTAGTTGCAAGGGCACCATCAAGTTCCTGTGCATTGATTATCTGGCATAGCCTCAAGCATGTGATCTCGTAGCTTTTTAGTAATCTTCGCTAGTTGGTTGGAGATGGTAAAAAAATATAAGTCGGGATGGACACCATTAAAGGAATGCCCAAATGTCATATTCTTTTGGCCCCAATCATCAAAATCCTTTATTAGCAGGGGATTAACAATCTTGCAAGCCCTAAGGAGGGTCGTTGAATGCCATTTGTTGTCCCTGCTTATGTTGGGTATGTGTTATATTATTTCCGCGTCTAGATCCATGCATTGTACATTGGATCAGACACAACGAGGGGTCACGGGGGTTTTGTAGGGGTGTGATCGTCTAGGGCAGTGCCCCAGGAAATTTTTTTTAATGCAGACACACCCATGGTTTTGTTCTTGGGGTTTGCAAATGGTTTTGGGCATGATGGTTTTCCTCCCATGGTATTTGGTAGATCCAGTCATGGGAACTGTAGCAAATCTAATGTAGGTTAACCCTATAATGCAATATAAATCAAAGCAGAATATTATAACCTACTTCTACCATCGATTTGCGGAAGCTTAAAGATCGAGCTGAACAATATAACCAGAAGAAGAAGAATCAATGCACAATACACATGAAAATACTTTGGGGAAAGCCTCAGTTAAAAAACCCACTATTTGTATTATCATACAAGGTGGAAATACATAGGAATTATACAAAGCCTTAGCTCTCACAACTAGCCAGCTCTCAGTACAATCCTCACAGATGCTCACAAGAAATCTTGGCTTCTCTCCAGCCTTCCTCTCTGCCCTCCAAGCTCCTATTTACTTGCGTTTTTCCTTGTGGATGATTCTCCTGTTACCAAGTGGATGATCTGCTCCAAAACTCCGCAATCCTTGAGGATAAATCCTTGACTGCATGCATGAGTTTTCTCTTGGAGAAAACACATGCAACTGATAGTACATTGTCCTTGACTTTAATCTCAACTAGGTCTTTCTCAGAATAGACATGCATGAGTTTCTGATGAGGGAATCTTCAGTTAACTAGGGTAGCACTAGTTGAGTGCATGCATGCATCAACTAACTATTAACTCACTTTTAGTTCCTCAAACAGTTTGGAACTAATTTAACTGGACTTAACTCAGTAAACTAAGTTAACTAATTACAACACAAATATAACTCAATCTTATCTCCTTAATTTAAGGGATAACTCTTGCATGACTTCAGAAAGACTTCTAACTTGAATTTCTCCAACTAATTAATTTAAAATAAATTAATTAATTATTTCCAAGTAGCTGTTAAGACTAAATTCAATTTTAATTCACAATTTAACTCAAGGACAAATTAAATTGGAATATTCTTATTGCCATATTTCAACACTCCCTTTCAACAACAAAGGGATTATCTGCCACCCTGATCCTGTCTCTATGGAATTCGAATTTATACTTTGACAATGCCTTTGCCAAAATGTGAGCATCTTTCTCCTCTGTCAAAATATACTGCAGCAGCATGATCCTCTCGACTTGTGAAAAGCCATGGGCAACAAATCTCGCCTTATGATTCTCCACACTACCATCAGCAGCTTGCTTTACCTTGTAAAGCCAACGGGAACTCACAACTGACTTGTTCCCCGGTCTCGGAACCATGTCCCAAATATTGTTACGAACTATGGAGTCATACTCCTCCACCATAGCATCAGCCAAAATCAGTTGCTACACTGCTTCCTCAAAGGAAGATGGCTTGGTCTCAACACATTCCCCAGCAAGGGCCATGTATCCAGTGTGCCTCTCAGGTGACCTCCAATATCTGCGTTGAGAATATGGTGCTCCCACATTCTCTCTCAAATCCTCCAAAAATCTGTCTAGAAGACTCTTCTTGAGTGGATGTCTCCACTCCTGGAACCTCTGCATGCGGCTGATCCGCATCAGTTTGAGGCTCCTCCTCCTTAGGAACCAACAGTTCCTCCATAGCCTATAGTTGGAGCTCCCTCTTAAGGGAAACTCGCATGGCCTTTTGCTCATCAAACTTGAGATCTTTGCGAACCACTGTCCTCCAACTAGTAGGCAAGTACACCCTATAGTTGTGAGGTGTATAAGTGTACCCCACAAGTATCCCCAACTCTGCTGTCGGCTAAAGCTTCTTCCGTGCATCCTTTGTCACATGGCAATATACCGATGAGCAAAAGATCTTGAAGTGACCCACATCTGGTCTCTTACTGGAGAAAGCTTCCTCTGGTGTCTTCATGCCAAGTATGCAATGCGAGCTTCTATTATGAAAATAGATTATTGTGTTGCATGCCTCAGCCCACAAGTGAAGTGGTAGGCCTTGGTCATGCAGCATTACCTGTGTTTCCCCTACAATAGTTCTGTTCTTCCTCTCGGCCACCCCATTCTGTTGTGGGTTATGAGGTGTCATCAGCTCTAGTTTAATTCCTTCTACTGCACAGAAGTCCTTAAACTCTTGAGAGATATATTCTCCACTGTTGTCACTTCTCAAGGCCTTGATATTCTTCCCTGACTCTTTCTCGACCAAGGCTTTGAACTCACAAAACTTTGTGAAAGTTTGGTCCTTCTTCTGCATGAAATAAATCCAACATTTACGAGAATAGTCATCAATGAAAATCACATAATACCTTTGCTTTGTTGTGGATGTTGTTGAGAATGGTCCACACAAATCAGTATGAACTCGCTCTAAGATAGCCTCTGCTCGACTGTCTCGATCATGAAAGGAAGACTTGGTGTACTTTCCCAAGGTACAACCTTTTCATGTGTCAACTTGCTTAAGTTTACCTTTGGGAAGTCCTATAGATACCTGTTGCATTATCTTCAAAGCCCCATGATGCAAATGGGCTAACTGCCTGTGCCACAACTCGCCAATGTCTTGGCTTTGCACCAATTCTGCTTTCGTACTCAATGCTGCACAATCATCTACCTCTAGTTTATAGAGATTCTTCACCTAAATCCCTATCCTCTTGGTCTGACCCATGGCTATGTGTCTTAGGAACGCCTTTCCTTTACTGAAGACAACATCGTAGCCTTTGTCCTCCAACATCGCGACCGATACCAAGTTCTTCTTCAGTCCAGGCACATACATCACATCTGTCAAGGTGAGAGGAGCTCCATGCTCCCTCTGAAAATCAACCGTGCCCACTCCTGAAACATTATACCTTCCATCGTCACCCATCTCTATGCGCATCTTGAGGTCTTTCTCCTCCAAGGCATTAAATAAATTTTTATCACAACTCATGTGGAATGAGCCTCCACTGTCAAGATAATAGACACAACCCATCATCAATGAAACCATGCATGCAATGAGGGTAAAGTCCATTTCAAACTGAGAGGTTAATGCCTCACCTTTCGATGCTTCCGAGGATCCCTTCTTGGACTTCTTCGATGGGCAATTAGTCGCATAATGTCCCATCTCGTGACAATTAAATCATCTCACTTTAGACATGTCACCCTTCTTCCCTCCATGAGAAGAATTTGATTTGAAATGGGAAGCCTTCCCCTTCCCTTTCCTTGCCTTACTTGCTAAGGCCAGATTTTCTTCATCATCATTCTTGGATGAAGAACCATATCGTGTGCTCCTCCTGATCTCCTCCTGCATAAGATCCGACCACAGTTGTTCCCAATCCGGAAGTTTCTCCCTTCCATTCACAGAGTCCTGGTAGCTATTCTAACTCTTTGGAAGGCCAAGGAGAGCGAGGCTCACCATATCATCATCGGCAGTAGTTATTCCCACACTGCCAAGCTCATCTCTGCAGGTGGTGAGCTTGTTCAGATATGTGGAAATAGTTTCGCCTTTCTCCATCTTGATTCTTTGAAGCTTATCCTTGAGTGCCAATTTCCTCTGGTCACTACTGTTCTAGTAGAGGTCCTTCAATGTCTTCTACATTGAAAATGGAGTATCCTTCCCATGGAGACTTGAGACAATATGGTCTTGTACTCCTTCAAGGATGATCCGTCTCGCCTTCGCCACACACTTCTTCCACTCAACCAACTCTTGTGCATTAGTTGAAGCTGGCTTTTGGATTTCTTGATCAATGAATTCCTTCAAGCCATTGTCTTCTAATATAGCCTCCATTCTATCTTTCCATGCTATGTAGTTCGAGCTACCTTTCAAGGCATACTCGAGTCTCAAGCCATAGAACGCCATTGGCCAACCTTGAAGTATGATATGAATTCAATTTGCACCTGCAACCCCGAACTTCAAACTTCGAATTCTCTTCTTAGTATACTGTTCACAGCTCTAATACCATGTAGAAAAATTCTACAGATCCATCTCTAATACCATGTAGAAATTTTTTACAAATCAAGCTCTGATACCGTGTAGAAAATCTGATGTAGGTTAACCCGATAATGCAATATAAATCAAAGCAGAATACTATAACCTACTTCTACTATCAATTTGCGGAAGCTTAGAGATCGAGCTGAACAATATAACCAGAAGAAGAAGAATCAATGCACAATATACATGAAAATATTTTGGGGAAGCCTCAGCTAAAAACCCCACTATCTGTATTATCATACAAGGTGGAAATACATAGGAATTATACAAAGCCTTAGCTCTCACACTAGCCAGCTCCAAGTACAATCCTCATAGATGCTCACAGGCAATCTTGGCTTCTCTCCAGCCTTCCTCTGCCCTCCAAGCTCCTATTTCTCTGCGTTGTTCCTTGTGGATGATTCTCTTGTTACCAAGTGGATGATCTCCTCCAAAACTGCGCAATCCTCAAGGATAAATCCTTGACTGCATGCATGAGTTTTCTCTTTGAGAAAACACATGCAACTGATATTACATTGTCCTTGACTTAATCTCAACTAAGTCTTCTCATAATAGACATGCATGAATTTCTTATGAGGGAATCTTCAGTTCACTGAAGTAGCACTAGTTGAGTGCATGCATGCATCAACTGACTGTTAACTCACTTTTAGTTCCTCAAACAGTTTGGAACTAATTTAACTGGATTTAACTCAGTAAACTAAGTTAACTAATTACAACTCAAATATAACTCAATCTTATCTCCTTAATTTAAGGGATAACTCTTGCATGACTTCAGAAATACTTCTAACTTGAATTTCTCCAACTATTTAATTTAAATTAAATTAATTAATTATTTCCAAGTAGCTGTTAAGACTAAATTCGAATTTAATTCAAATTTAATTCAAGGACAAATTAAATTGGAATATTCTTGTTGCCATATTTCAAAAGGAACTACGGTTATGTTCTAATCCAGTGTTAGTGGATTGAGGTTTATGGATGCTTCGGCATGTATATATATATATATATATATATATATATATATATATAGTAACATTGAAAGGAATATAGTGAAAAATCAATCTGGTAGTCCCTATTTTGGGATCCATGGGAAAATCTCTGTGTATATTTGTTTTATGTTCTCACCATTGTATATTTTTTATTTTAAGAACTCGTTTGCAGGTAATTTCTATACAGGGTTAAAACCTACAGCTTGGCTTAATTCTTGGCAGATCGTTATCCTAGATTTTTTGGAGGGTGAATGGGAAGGTTATTATAGCCTCCTTTGTCATGCTAGAATCTCATTCTCACAGCAGCAACATCGACTAGTTTGTGGCGGTCATATTGTGAATGGAAGGATTCTTTCTAATGATATATATGACTATATTACCTCGAGCATTCCATCTTTACCTTGTGCTAACTGCATTATTCATTTACAGAGTTTGAAAGCCCCATTAAAGGTCAAATGCTTCACTTGGTTAGTTATTCTTAACTGCATTTTAACATGAGACAATTTGTTGAAGAAGGCATTCGTGGACCCTGGTAGATGCTCACTTTGCAGGGTGGATTCAGAGGATTGAAATCATCTATTTTTTACAATGTCCCTTTGCAGTTGCTATTTGGATCGAGGTTTCCATATTCTTAGGTCTCTATGTTATCAGAGAATGCTCCTATATTCCTTGCTTGTATTAGCTCTTGGGCACACCAAGTAAAATCCTTCATGGTGGTCCCTCTATATGTCCTATGGGGCATTTGGTGCACTCAAAATGAACTTATTTTGAAGGCATATCTCGTGATGCTAGGATCTCTTCCCTGAGGATCGTTGCATATTTTCAGGAAATTAGCCCCTAGGTTCCCAATCCCACTTCTCAGTTTATTACGCTTGTAGATTTGGCTAGCATCTACCCAATCTATTATTTTGATGGAGCCTCTTCTAGTGGGCGTTGCAGATGTGGAGTTTCTCTCCAAGCTGATCCCCCTTTACGCTAATGTTTTCGTTGGTTTGGAGGCCATGGGGACAACTATAGAGCTGAAATGATAGCTTTATGGAGGGCTCTTCAATGCACTTCGTGGTTTGGCATTCAAAAAATTCTAATTGTTGGGGATTCACTTTCTATGATCCACCAGATACAAGGGCGGAATGCTTTGGAAGTCCCCACTCTTTGCAAAGTGGATGAAACTGATTTGAGATTTAAAGGCCTCATTCTCTGAGGTTTCTTTTAAGCATGTTTATAGAGAACATAACATTGATGTCGATGCTCTCTCCAAGCGTGGATTGTCACTCCATCCTAAACATATATATTTTGATTAGCTAGTAGATGGATCTATGGGTGGTCAGGGTACTTTTGAGATCTAATATCAGTTTGCTTGATAATATTTTTGTCTGCATTATGGTATTTCAGTTATTGTCCTCTTCTCTCAACTTATCATTTCATTTGTGATATTTGATTTTGTAGCTCTTCCCATGTGATGGTATCTTATGTTTGTTATTTCTGAAAAAGCAAAAATTTTTTGTCTTTATATTTTGAGATGTAATGTTCCAATTATAAGAAAAGAGATTAACATATAACCATGATTAAAATCTAAGATTATATAAACTTTTTCCAATTAATAAAAAAAGTTTTTCTCTCTGAAAAAAATTACATCATCTATAGAAAAGAGAAAAACATATTACATCAAAATTCCAAATTTCAGGATGACCATTTATTTTTACTATGAACAAAAGACACTCACATACTTTATGTTATGCAGAATAAGGAAACATATTTCATCAAAATTCCAACTTCGAGGGCGACCATTCATTACAAGCCTTAAGACACTTGTGGTGTGACTAAAATTTCAATTTCCGATCGAGAACTTTGAGTACATCGATGTTTTACGGGATAAAGAAACGTATCACATCAAAACTCCAAATTCCAGCGCGACCATTAATAACAAGTCTCTAGTAATATTTGGTACACAAAATTGGAGCTCACATGGATCGGCGTGTCAGCCAGTTACTCCCATTGAATTCCATCGCATAGGTCTAAACATGAAAACAACAGAAATTTTAGTATGATTTTGAGAAAATATGGTTGAGATTTTAAAAATTCTGGTTGCAATTGATGTAAACTCTTGCAATCAAAATTTTTGAATTTTTTTTAAATTACAGCTAGAAATTTACGGTCTAGGCAGTTGTGGCCTCATTAAACAACGCGGCTCACTTCTTCCCTCTTCCTCTGCCCATTAGTTCATTGCTGCAGCATGTGCAGGTCCACGTGCATGTGCACCCCATGTGCTCAACAATGTACATTTTCTGTTCAAACATCAATTTACGATGTCATTACCAGACACAGAAATGTTCGAATGCTACAGCTATTGAAATAATAGAATAGAAATGTCTGACACATCTATAAATACTGCAGAATACTCATTGCAAATCCAAACAAAGAACCCCTCCGCCCGCCTTTGTTTAAGTTATCTTCATTGGTTCACATCTCAAGCTTTTCAAAGAGGTGCAGCTCTTTTAACATTTAATCGTACCTCACTCACTGCTATTGGTAGTTCTGATTGCTTGATATGATATATTGCAGATCGATGGAACTGGTTAAGAGCATTGCAATGATCCCATTGTTGACATTGACCTGCTTATTAACTGGAGCTCATGGGCAAGGCTACTGGGAATCCGGTCATGCCACATTCTACGGTGGCATTGATGCTTCTGGGACAATGGGTAATGTTACAGAACTTCATATCTTTTTCTATATCAATATGAATTAGCATCTCACTAATTTCGTTTAATTTTATGGTCCAGGAGGGGCGTGTGGATACGGTAATCTTTACAGCCAAGGTTATGGAACCAACACTGCTGCTTTGAGCACTGCGCTTTTCAACAACGGACTCAGCTGCGGAGCCTGCTATGAAATGAAATGTAATGACGATCCCCAATGGTGTTTGCCGGGGACTGTCACGGTCACAGCCACCAACTTCTGCCCGCCAAACAACGCTCTCCCCAACGACAACGGTGGATGGTGCAACCCACCACTGCAGCACTTCGACATGGCGGAGCCCGCTTTTCAGAAGATCGCCAAGTACAAGGGTGGGATCGTCCCCATCCTCTACAGAAGGTACCCCTAAATGGTCCATCCTTGATTTGTACCCAAACCTCATTTCCTAGTGAAAAATTGTTTTCCAACCTGTACTTGTTTTCAGATTTGTTTGAGATGTTTTGTTTTGATTTTTATTTTTATTTAAATATATATATTTTTTAAATTTGATACTCATTTTATAATACAGGTATAAAAATATTGATTAATGTCTGAGATGTGCATGGAATTCTATTTCACAAGAACATTTTGGAAAATAACCTCTATGAAAACGGGGCATATTATGTTGATTGTAGATTGGAATATTTCAGAGTCTAAAAAAGCCAATTCTGTGACCTGAACTATTACAAATGGCTTGGTTACAAATTTGTTAGTTAAAACTAGTTGAAATGGGGTATATTTTTTTTCCAAAAGTTTGGTAATTTTTTTATAATAGAGATAGATTTAATACCATCAAAAAATTTTGACACCCAAAATCTTACAATGTGATATTAGATTCCAAAAAAAATTCTCTAAATTTTATCAAAACTTATCAAAATCTTCCATGATTTTCACAAATGTGAAGCCTAAATAGACTATGGAATCTGCAATTGACCTAAATTCAAGATAATAATTATTTTTCCTCTCTAGATATTAATTAATTTCCAAGCGGCTTAAAATGCAGGGTCCCGTGTTTGAGAAAGGGAGGAATTCGCTTCACCATTAACGGTCTCCCATACTTCAACCTGGTGCTCATCTCCAATGTTGGAGGAGCTGGAGATGTGTCGGAGGTTTCGATAAAGGGGTCAAATACTGGTTGGCAGCTGATGTCACGCAACTGGGGACAGAATTGGCAAAGCAATTCCTTCTTGAACGGCCAGAGCCTGTCGTTCCGGGTGACCACCAGCGATCAGCGATGGAGGACAATTGTGTCATATAACGCAGCTCCTAGTTGGCAATTTGGCCAGACTTTTGAGGGAAGCCATATTCTTCGGAATAACTGTCATGTCCATCCCGTGCAACGGTTTTCTTCCAAAGTGTATTGCTTTCGAAAGGATGCCCGAGGAGAACTTTCAAACCTTTGATTTAATGTATTCACTGTTTCCCGTAAGCTTTTAGAAATCACATGAAGTTTGTTGCAATGATGTGTCAATAGAAAAACTCGTGTACCATTGACAACTTGCGTAAGTGTTTTTATTTTACTAGTTGACTGTTCTGTTTTGTTTTTTAACAATTACACTGATCCTAGGTGACTGTAAATTTCAATATCACATTAAAAAAATCAAATATAGATCTAGAAATTAGGTCGAGTTTTCATAAATAATTTCCATTCTCAATCTTTCTCCATACTATTTAAACCTAATAATTAAAAAAGGTTTTGTTTACTGAGGCCACAAATTGGCCAAGAACACAATCTCTATCTAAATCTGGTAAAAAAAAAATTAAAAATTAAAATGCAAAAAAATAATTTTTTTAATAATAAAAATGGATTTAACATCCTTAAAAATCCAGTAAAAAATGATTTTTAAATTAAATACATGGTATAAACGGAAGCAAAATGTCCTAGCAAACAGAGATGGGCAGGCAATAGAGATGTTCAGTAAGACGCTCAGTATTGGTGTGTAACTTTAAAAACAAAGGCAATAGAGATGTTCAGTAAGACGCTCAGTATTGGTGTGTAACTTTAAAAACAAAATCCGCTATAGACTTTGACTCGAACGTGTAATTGATTCCATTTTTGTGAATGCATCAACTTTATTCAATTCCATCAGATCATGAGGGAAAGAATTTACAAAAATATAACATTTCTCTGAAATATGAGACGATAAAAACTATATTGACAACAGCGTTGCGATGCAGCATGGTTACACCCTTTACACAAAATCATGGATTTGGGTGACTTAGACTTGAAAAACACAGCATCACTACTTGCAAAATGAAACCAGGGCAACTGCGTAGTGGAAGTCCCTGCCGATAATAGAGTTATGTGAGATTAATAACATAAATCTGTTTGCTTTTATCTTTTACAAAAGACCAAAGTCTGTCTCGATATTGTTTTAGTGTGCAGTGTTTTCATAAAAATATTTAAGATAAACAGTTCCATAATATTGATAGGAGGTTTAAGTAATTTCTAAGTTCCTAGTTATAAGATTTACATTCATATTATGTGAATGTAAATCTGTGTATCATGTATTGAAGTTTAACACCAACTAGAATATGATTCACAGATGGTTTCCATGTGCCAAGTAAAAGACTCCATGTGCCAGGTAAAAGAAAATAAACTCAAGTATATATTTGGGCAATGTGGTTTTTCTCTTCCTCATATTTGTGTTTTCCTCAGCAACCATCTCTTATTCCAATCCATTCTATATAAATCTGCCTTTAAGGTAGTAAATGTATCACAGATGGTTTCCATGTGCCAAGTAAAAGACTCCATGTGCCAGGTAAAAGAAAATAAACTCAAGTATATATTTGGGCAATGTGGCTTTTCTCTTCCTCATATTTGTGTTTTCCTCAGCAACCATCTCTTATTCCAATCCATTCTATATAAATCTGCCTTTAAGGTAGTAAATGTACTTGGGGAATATGGTTTTCCAGGGGCAAATCGACGTTAAAACCTCGTTAAATTAAAATCGATGTTAAAACCGTGTTAAATTAAAACCGAAAATTATGTGGCTCTATCAAATATGATGGATCTCTTTGCATGAACACATGAAAATAAAATAAAAAAAAATACAATTAATTAATAAATAATAGATAGATAAAAAAAATAAAAATAAAAAATTAATCAACAAATGATAGATAAGTTGCAAGAGTATAACAAAAAATAATACCTAGTAGATCAAGAAGCTTTTTCTAAATGTCTTTGATTCTATCATGTCACTCTTGAATCTTTGCAAAGGGTTCCATGATCTAGAGATAGAAAAAGGGAGTGGTGTGTGAGATAAAATAAAATAAAAACAAAATAAAACAAGAAGATGCGATGAAAAAAGAAAACCAATAATCAAAGACATAAACATTAACAACTAAAAGGAAAAAACCTCACCTCAAAGAAAACCAATAATCAAAGACATAAACATTAACAACTAAAAGGAAAAAACCTCACCTCCTACAGATTTAAAAATAAATCAAAGTCTCTAGCTGAATTAAAAAACCAATATTCAAGATTGTGTACATTAACGGAAAAAAAACCACCAAATATTATGCATATTGATGAAAAAGTAAAACCCAACTATCCCAACTAAAGAATGTATTTCCACTGAACTAAAACATTTGACACAAAAATTATGAGATATCTTGAATCATTAGGTAGATAGACCTATTATCACACCAATTGAAATTCAAGAGTCTTGAAAACCAAGGTTCTTGAAAACATAATTAGAAAATCATCATGAGAACTGATTCAATCGGTGACTAGGCTTATCAAGCAAACATGACACTACATATCTCTAAGAAATATAATGGTCAACTAGATACTTTTAAGGTATATAATGGTCATTGATATTGGCTAAAAGGTCCATTCAGATGGAAATAGCCTTGATTCTTGAAATCGTAGTTCTTTTGTAATCGATGTTAACTTTAGATAAATTCGAAATATGGGCATCCTTTCCATATCAATAAATCAAATGAGTATAAAAGAAACATCCAAATTCACATTTCAATTGGATTGTGGTCCAAGAACCACCTAGGTATTCCCACTACATTCTAAAAACAACGAAACAAATGACCGGATAAGTCATTATACTTGTAAAAGTTGATGATTGTATAAATGTACAGAATTATGATCATGCTTTGTAGAAATGGCGTCTGACGTCTTCATCATCGTAGATAAAAAATAAAATTAGTGCAATGATGTGCATAACAAGTGATACATTTGACATTTATGTGAAAAAACAAATTCACCCCATAAAAATTCATGACTTGCTTGCTGAAACCAAGAAAATTAATTGGCTCTATATATTCTTGAAAAGGGAATTAGAAAAGCATCATGAGAATTGAGATTCAATCAGTGAATAGGCACATCAAGAAAACATAACACTACATACTTCTAAGATAGATAATGGTCATTGATATTGGCCAAAAGATCCATGTAGATGGACATATCCTTGAGTCTTGAAATTGTAGTTCTTCAGTAAGCAATGTTAACTTCAAATAAATTCGAAATATGGGCATCCTTTCCATATCAACATATCAATCGAGGATAGAAGAAACATCCAAATTCACATTTCAATTGGATTGTGGTCCGAGAAGCACCTAGGTACTACCACTACATTTTAAAAACAACGAAACAAATGGCCAGATAAGTTAATATACTTGTAAAAGTTGATGATTGTAGAAATGTACAAAATTTTGATCCTACTTTGTAGCACTGATGTCTAATGTCTGCATCATTAAATATAAAATTTAAAATTAGTGCAACGATATGCATAATAGGTGGTACATTTGACACTTACGCGAAAAAATAAATTCACCCCATAAAAATTCATGACTTGCTTGCCAAAACCAAGAAAATTAATTGGCTCCATATAAAAATTAACAAATTAAGTCAAAATTCACCTTCCCTTGCATCTCTAACATTTGCATACACAAGGCCATTGTCAGAAATTTGAATGGATCCCCATTTACTTAGCTTGCAAAATGGCCATTTATGCCCTTGGGGGAGTTTGCATGTCCTTCAAGTAAGCCTGAACGTATTAAGTACATTAATCAAGAACATAAATTGAATTGAACCAAGACAATAAATAGGCATGATGGTTTTTGCTGAAGGTTATGGTTTCTTTGAGGCACTCCATTAAAGCATGTGACATTGAACCCTGTATGCGCTAGAGAACTTACTATGACTTGGGTGTACAAAAATAATTCATATAAAACACACCAACTATCTTGGATATTCTACAATGAATAGGATTTGATAATCAATAATGTGCAAGGAGTTACACCTACACTTTAGGAAACACTAGCTATAAGAATTTCTCAAAAGAATCTAAAGATAGGATAATTAACTCATTCTGAAAAAATAATCTTTCTAAGCCTACATACTAGTGATTTCCAAAGGCCTACAAGAAAGGAATGATCCACATAAATATGCCAGCAAAATACCAATAGTAACAGAGAGTTGTTGCTCTATAAATAGCCAATAATTAGTCAATAATGTGTTTCATTGGAAGTACGCCCGGCTATTGAACTATAAGACTAACTCTAATGGAACAATGAGTAATCTATTCCCTCGCATGAGGGATCACGGAAAATATATCCCCATGGAAAATATGGCCTGATGATAGACAAAAAAACATAATATGGTTATGATCAACACACAAATGATGAAATTCACTTGGTATTAGCTCTTAGTCATGGAGAGTTTATGTGGGCCGACGATGAACCCTAGCCAAGTCGTGGCCGCCTCCCCTGTTCCGGACGCCGCCTGGCCCATGCTCCGCCCTGCAGCAAAAGATAATGCGAGATCAATACAGAGAACGCTGCTCTTGAAGTTGCATTCTTCAGCCGTCGCCGTCTCAGCGCCCTCGGCCTCCGTCTTGCTTCGGTCCTCTGCCATTGACGAGGAAGATCCTGCTCAGCCTAAACTCAAATGGGGGCTTCGATCTCCACCTACGGCAGCGCGGGCTATTACAGCCATCCTTCACGCTAAGCTGCCCAGACCTCAGGACGACTGCAGCAAGCACAGCCCGAGTTCCCCACGCCTTCACAGAAGATTTGCTCCTGCCATTAGGGTCTCGGTCTGTCAAATAACTGAGGGCTTTTGCCATGAACCAGAGCAGTGGACCTCATCACTCGCATGGTCTCCACTTGGATCTGGGGCGAACAACCACTCTCAGAAAGGCATTCGCAGCCTCAGATCTGACAGCGATGGGCCAGATCTGATCACCCAGCAGGCAGAGCAAGCCATGCTCTGGCCAGATCCAGAGATCTGTAATCATTTTGACATGGGATCCAGGCCTATATCTGACCCCTTTCAGATTCTTATTTCTCAGCCTTCAGGCAGAACCAGCATGCAATGGGTGAGCCCTTCAGATCTGGTGCAGGAACTCAAACTGCAGCTTGAATGCAGATTGGGGATTCCATCCAGCCTTCTGCGACTTCTCTCTCAAGGTAAACAACTTGAAGACCATCTTCCTCTCTCTGCTTACAGCATTTCCAGGAACAGCGTGGTGGTGGCGAACCTTCGTTTAAGAGGAGGTGCAGGGGGGCAATCTTCCTCTACCCGGCCTTTCTCATACAAGGATGCAGTCCACTCTGAGAACCCCAAACCACCGGAAGCCCCTAAATCTAAGGTCTTCCTGGTTGACAAGATCGAAGAGGTTCCCTTTGTTGAATTCATTCATGAAGACCTGGCTTCCCAGCAACAAGAGTTTGCTGAAAGAGCCATCATCTGCAGATTTAACGGTTTGTGGCCGCGTTCTCAGGATCTCTATGCATGGATACATGCAAACTGGACACATCACTGTAAGATCTTTTTCTGTTCGAAAGGCTATTTCATTGTTTTATTCAAAGATAGTAAGCACTATGAAAAAGCCTTAGAAGAGGGCCCTTGGTTCATGGGAAATGCAGGGTTATTCTTGACTCCTTGGTTCCTAGACTTCGATCCAGCTACTGCAACCATCACCAAGACTCCGGTATGGATTCGGCTTCCAAACTTTCCTGCCCACCTATGGAATACTCGTGTCTTCAGAGTTATAGGAGACACCTTGGGCAGCTTCCTCTGTGGAGACTTATGGTGAGAATCTAAAGGTCTCTACTCATATGCAAGAATATGTGCGGAGTTAGACCTGAGCAAAGGTCTTCCAGAACAAATCAACCTTAAGATAAACGACCTTGTCTAGACCCAGACTCTGGACTACGAGAATACAGCTTTTCGGTGCCGCCATTGCCATCAATCTGGGCATTTGCAGAATACATGTCCATCTTGACCGGCAAAAAAGAGCAAAGCCAATGCCTCCAAGCCCGAGCCCAAACGCTGGACTCCCTGCTCTCCTCCTCCAGTGGTGGATCCTGGTTCCTCCAGCTCTGAAGATGAAGACAGCGATGAAGAATTGGAACAGGTCCCATCGCCCGTGGCCCCCGCCACCGATGGTTTGGCGCCTTCCTCTGACTCAGCCATTGCTCAGAAACGTGTCCATTTGTCCTCCTCCTCAGATTCAGAAAAGGAGAGCTTCCCCAAGGAGGGAACCCCGGCGGGGGATCCCAATCTTCAAGTTGTAATCGCTCATCCACCTCAAAATGGTTGGGTTGCAGTCAAAAATCGAAAAGGGAAAAAACCTCGTGTTGAAACCTCTACCCTCGCAGGGTAGTTCACTTTGTTTCTCTCAGCTTCTAGTGTCTTGTTGTAGCTCCTTGTTTGCATAGCTCCTTCTCCGGAACCGAGGTTGATAGGTCTGTCATTTCCGGTTGCCGGTTCTTGCTTCTTTGAGATGTACCCTCTTGTACAATATTTTCACTTAATAGATTTAGTCTTAATTTAGAAAAAAAAAACACACAAATGATGAAGAAAGGGCACGGGATAAGGAAAATCTAGACACAGATGGAAGTGCCAACTACAAAAAGAAAATAGATAAAAAGACCTCCTCTTGGAAATATCTATAGCTACATGTGTCATCCATGCACATTCGCTCTCGCATCTATGATATGTCCCATTATAATAATTTAAATAAAAATTTAAGGAAAATATAAAAAATGAAAAACTAAATAGTATAAATAATAAATAAAAATAGATGTGGACATGGCATATACATGCAAGGCTTGCATGCATCCCACGTTCTCTTTTAGAACCCTATTCTAAATTATTGGGGCCCATATTTAAATCCCAACTTCTAAACCTGGAGGCTTATTTGCTTCATGGTTGTTTCTTGACATCTGTCTCAAGAGGCAAGGGTTCTGAAGTCCTTTAGCTCTGCCTTCCATGGTTATGCACAATGGTGGAACAATGGGTGGTGAACAATGAACCTGTTGCAAGCCTCTACCGAGATGACACCTTGCCACTTTTGTTATGGCTTAGCCCTCTTTGTTTTTCAGCTTGGAGGTGGTTAATTTGAGAACTGCTTGGCACCTTGCCACTTCTGTTATGGCCTAGCCCTCTTTGCTTTTCAACTTGGAGGTGTTTAATTACATGTTGGTCCACTTGCTTGTAGAATTGTTGCTGATACTTTCTATGTATGCCCAGAGCCTGCAAAAGTAAAGGAAGGAGCACAAAGGATAGAAGTTATTGTAGCTCAAGGCTTAAGAAAGACCCTATCGTAGCTCCTTGATTCCCTTCTGTCTTAAGAACCTAACTTAACAACAAATCTAGGTGGTGTTGCATGCAAGGATGGTGAAATATATTTTATATTAAATTTGTAGTTACATTGAGAGATTTCTTTTAATTAAAAATTAAATATAATAACCAATATAAGTTAAATAAATAAAAAGTTGAGGGGTAGCCACGTCGGGCTTGCATGCAATCCCCACATGCCCCCTTCATACTAAACATTTGCGGTTTTCAACTCTTTGTGCTAGATATTTAATGCATTTGGAGATCTAATGGTTATGTGATGGTGCAAAGGAAGTACATATGAATTCACAACTTTGAAGACTTCAATGAGCTTAGCAAAACAAATCAATTGTGTGAGCAAGTCATACTCTGTTGCAACTATTATATGAATTGTGTTTCTATCCACTTAAATGAACGCTTTTATAGGTGGTAAAATTGGATCAAAGACTTAGACTAGTTATTGATCTTGAACTACTTCTATTTTGGATATGCTAACGTGGATGTTACTGAAATTTCTCTTATTCGTTAGGTGATTTATATAAGCCCTTATCTAATTCCTGTTCAGGGAATGTTTGTTCAAGAAGGTTGGGGTTAAGGTGAGGGTACAGATACTTTCCACCACTACAATGCTCTTTACAGAGAAAGAGTATATATATATATATATATATAGCAATGGTTTTATTAGATGAGACTCTAAAAAAGGAAAGCTTTTAGCCTTGGTGGATTGGGCCTGAAATATTTTTCTCTTAGCAGATGAAGCCTAGACTTGTGGGTTACATGTGCGTACGCTTTTAAAAGTTTACCAAGTCTGGCCCTCTACAAGCAACGGTCAAGAGTATGTATTTCATCTATCGCAGGTTAAGAGTATGTATTTAATTTATGGTAGATTTAATTTCTTGAAACTCATTATTTGTAAAAATAAAAATAAACCTCAAATTTGGCATTCTCCAATTTCAATTATCAATACAAATATTCAACAACCATAAATATTGTTGTATTCCACTTTCAGTTACATGAAATGCATACTCTAGTAATTACAGTGGACGTTAAATCACAATACAAATTTAAATAACTTACCAATGTATCCATTTTACTTGCTTTCATATGTATGCTGAAAAATATTTTGCAGTTGTGCTACTTCCATTTGTAGAGAGATTACTTGTAGAAGAGTTGGTTCTTACCTTCTAGTGTCCTTGATGAACACAAGATGAAGGGTAGGGAAGAAAATAGAGCAAGTAACAAAGGCACTACTACTGGTGCCTGGGAAGGTCCTAGCAAGCGTACAATTTACTTCAAGAAAGTGTTTCATGTGTGTGCATTTTGGATTTCCAAGCTCGAGGTCCAGCTTGATCTATGCAGTAGGCATGCAACACTAGCAAGCGAAGCAATTGAAAGCTTCTCTCTGCCACTGCTATTAGCTTTAAGCACTTACATGGAGCCTCTAAAGTACGTACACCTTCTACAGTAGTTGTAGAATAGCTAGCATGAGGAATATGGTATTATCTTTTCTCATCTTCTTGTGTTCCTCTGGTGCAATATGATTAGTAGGCCTCTCATAAAGTTGGATATTATCTCAATTTTATAATTAGTTCTTGTCCATGTCCATAATGTATCTCCATGTCTCTGTGTCAAAATTCTTTTGATGTTTTTCGATGAATGATGTACAGGAAAATAATGTACAACCTCTACCCTATCATGTAACCAATAGTAAGAGGTTTAATAACCATTTCAAACTCTTTGGTGGCAGTAGGTATAAACAATCGTGCCAACCGACAATAACAGGTGTAATCACCATTTCAAACACTTTTTGGACAAAGTTTTATGAAATATTTCTGCAGCCTTAAAAAAAACTTTGGGTCACTTTGGATAATATAATTTGAATCAAAAAACACTTACTCAATCTATAAGAAAACTTTGCCTCAACCATACTTTGGATAAAATTATATTGCCCCAATCTTCCAGCATTGGGCCATGTGAAGTCTGTAATAAGAGGTTGAATGTTTTCTCACCCAAAAACTTTGCTTAAAATTTTGGTGAATGAAATTGTGAGCATTAAACTTTGGTTAAAATGGGAGAAACCGAAAAAAAAAAATAAAAAAAATAAAAAAAAAAATAAAAAATTGATTAAAGGATGAATTAATGGGCGGTCAATGATCTGGTGATCTCTATATTTATATAGAAGGTAGGGACTAATAAGGATAGGTTATTTTTAAAATGATATAAATGTGCAAAGTGAAATAAGGATGGGTTATTTTGAAAAATGATATAGATTGTTACAAAATGAGTTTGTATGGTGTTGATTCATAACCACTAAATACAAGGGTAAGAAATGAACCTTTTCTCATATCTTCATAGATTTCTCCACTCAAAATGAAATCCATAGTCCAAAGAGGTGTTTTTTTGTTGAAAATAATGGAAATTCTAGCACAATTTGATAAATTATTGTGGAAATTTTTAGAAATACGGGTTACAGTTGTCTGACTTTAATATTATGGGTGTACCACAGGTGATGGTGTTAAATCCTTTTCCACAATCAAATACACAATTCAAACACTACTATCAAAATTAAAAAAGAAAAAAAAAATAGATTCTATTTTTTTAACTAACCAAATTAACATCTTGGTAGACAACGCATAAATCATCCAATCCTCTCATATTTATCATAGTCTTCTTCCTCCGTGTGTATATATATAGTCTCCAGTTTTGTTCTTTTATCCCTATGAAACTACATAGATAGGGGTGCATTCTGACAAAAGCCTTACTTTCATAAGAAAATTTGTGTGTTCTTGTGATGGGGCATGTTGTTCCTTGGAAGACAACCTCCGACTAAGGAGAGGTCAATGCCTAAGACATTTTTTCAAGACTGTGAAATTTTCAATTTGATGTCCCATATTTTAAAATCTTAGAAATATTTATTTAACTGACAATGTTCTTTAAATCTTTCTTGGGAAACAACACTCTTTCAAAGTAGCCTTGTAATGGTGAATGTGATTTTAGGTTGCAGTACAGTGAGTGAAAGAGTTTGAAGAAAGTTTTAAATAACAGGCTACTTGAAGTAGAATCTCTTGTCTTAAACTTTAGCAGAAATGTGGAAGTAATATGAAATGGAATATAGAAAAGAGGAGCACATATTAAGGATATTTAACTTTAACTTACAAACATCAAAATTTCAATGAAACTGTAATGCCAAAGGCCAGCAATTTCATTACTCTCTTCTATAGAAGAATAACATTGGAACTGAAAGATAACAAGAAACACATATCACACCCAAAAGAAGTTTGGAACCACTTTGAAAGCTTTATTAAAGATCACCAAGAAGAAACATATAATCTTGAATGATGCATTTAGATTGAAAAGGGTATACAGTCCCTATTTTAACTCAAAGTTTACATTATTTTTTATTGAGAGCATTAATCAAGTGGGTAACAAACTTTTTTTCTTTTAGCTACTATGTGGAGGTATTTTAAATGTAATGATTGAGTGCAAGAGTGGTGGAGATATGTTCATAGGAGCATTTATAAAATAATAAGCATAGTGTAGCTTTCATTATCATGGAGAAGCCATCAAGAGAGGTTTGGGAGAGGATGCAATGAGTATTTTTGTTAAAGGATCTTCATCAAAGATTTTATCATAGTAATGAATGCTCAAGAGGAGTAACAAAAGACAATGGAGAATTTTAGATGGATAATTGGGTTGTTATGCCTAGAGGATCATTTGTAAATGAATAAGCATTGAAAATATTTCTATTCCATGGGGATTTGAGCAATGGTTTTATGAGGAATTTGTGGTAGAATGTCAATTTGTGGCTTGCATGCCATTAGTATACTTTTATGTAGTTTGACAGATGTCACCTTAATGATGTTTTGAGGTAGTTGTTTTGTTCACAAAAGAAAATTTTTGATGTTAATGTGTTATATTATCTCCCAATGGGGGCCTCAGTTTATAAAAAGTTGATTTTTTATTCATTGTAGGAAACCATCTAATTTAGTTTATAAAATTTGATTGTTATTTCATTTGTTTAATTCCAACCTACCGATGTTGTAGATGGAGGTCATTCACATCATTTCTTGTATGATAATTTCTAGTTCTATGTTTTTAATAGTGAATGGTCCTTATCCATGGGTTTGTACAACATTTTAAGGGAAAAACCATTGTGTTAATATATTTCTTAGTTCTTTGAGTTTGAGTTAATTGCGGGATTTCCCCCATTGTCTCATTATTTTGGTATCAAAGTGACCCTAATGATAGACAATAGGGTAATTCATTTAAAATAGGGAAAATAGTCTAGGAGAATCAATCTCCCATGGACAATAGTATTGTTTAAAGATAAGTTTTTGTTTCTATATATTTACATGTGTATCCTTGTAGCAACAAGGAGTTAGGATTCCTTGATGTGAACCGAAATCTGGAGCAATAAATAATCCTAAAGTGTTTACATCATTTCGGTTTACAGATGGAGACTTCACTATTGAGTTAGTTTGAGAGGAATCAATTGTGCTTAGAGGAGCACTAGATTCCATGATGGTGCATTACTTATACCAATGGATAATGTATTGGATATGTAAGCCATATTTTAAACAAATTTAATAGAGTGAGTTGTTGAGAAACAAAAGAGATATTTGTGAGATAAATATAAATTGTAGAGAAAGAATTCATTATCTTTAGTAATCCCTGTTGTGGCATTAGAAAGTGATGAGGCACACATGAGTGTTTGAGGACATCAAGTTGGCTTGAGGATCCATGTTGAGCACCATAGGATGTTAGAGTAATTGATATCTATTTTTGGGCGCATGTTAAAAATGGAAAATGTGAAGAAGGAGAGTTGAAAAGAGGAGGAATGGATCAATGAATAGATAAAAGTGGCTTGGAAACTAGTCATATAGTTTTAAGAAAGGAAATGAAGAAAGTAGATATCCAATTCATAAAAATAAGAAAATGGGAGAATTAGAAATAGGATATTTTAAGGGATCCTTAGTCGTGGAAATTATTTTCTACCTATCAGAAGGGGAAGTGTTTGAGCAAGAGTCCATCAAAACCAAGGATGCATGTGTTTCTCAAAGCACGCAAGAAAAGGATAGAAGGATTACCCATGTAGAGACTTGCATGCATGTATGATGAATGTTAAGAGGAGAGTGATGCTAGAAATTGCATTCCAAAAAAGGTTGAAAACCCTTGTTGAACAATACTAGAGAAGATAAAATATTGTAGCTGTAGACTTCTTGGAGGAGGAGATTATAGAGAATATAGCCATTTAAGATTGGCAAAATTTGCAAGTTGCAAAAATTTAATGCCTAGGAGTAGTTGGGAATGTGATCCATCTCTTGTATATGGAAGAAAAAGACTCCATTCACAACTTAGAAAAAAATGGACCATCATGGAGAATATTTCCTTAGAAACTGAAGTGAACCTTTACTTAGGTTTGGTAAGATTTGACTTCACACAAGGGAGTTTGGTTGCTAAAAATAAAATTGGAGGCAAAGATTGTAGAGGAAAATGTGTTGGCACTTCTTGTAGTTGTAACATTATCCAAAGTGAATTAGGATAGCTCAATATTGACCAAATAATATGAATAATATATTAAGAAAGTGAAATATTTGATGTGCATTCTTGGAGTGCATGAATGGGACATTGTCAAGAGTGATTCATTGTTTAATAGGTGGATAAATTGGAGGAAAATAGAGTGAAATGGCTCTTAGTCTAGTGCTTCATAATTTATAAGACAAGGGGGAGTATGATGAAAAGCATCCATCAACCTTGCCACATGTCCCAATAATTCTAGAAGCTTGAATGCGCACACACATGTAGTTTAAAAAGGGTACTCACTCCTAGTTTTGACTCAAAGTTTGCATTGAGTTTTGTTAGGATCATTTTAAATCAACTTGGTAACAAACATTTAATCCTTTAGTTACGATGTGGGATCATTCTAAGAGAAAAAAATAAGTGTAAGAGCGGGGAAGATATGCTCAAAGGATCACTTTGTAGAAGAATAAGTTCAAAGGACATTTCTACGAGAAGTAACTCAAAGAGATTCATGAGAGGAGGCAAAAAGGAAGTATTTTAAAGGATCTATGAGAAAGAGGTTCTTCAATGATCTGAACACTAACGAGGAGTAAAAGAGAATATTTAAGAATGTAGTAAAGGAAACTAGGTAATTATGCTCACAAGAGCATATATAAAATAATAAGATTTAAAAGGTTTTCTATGCCATGGATATTTGGATGTGCGATATACAAGGAATTTGTGCCAGAATATCAATTTGTGTCTTACATGCCACTAGAGTATTTTTTGTAGTTGAGAATAGTCTTAATAGAAAAATACATGCCATGGAAAACATGACCAATCAAGCTCCAAGAAGAGGATAAATGGGGGCTGCAAATTATTATATATTGTAGACATCATTTGACCATCACAAGTGGGATAATTAGAGGATGTAAATGATCTGATTTCAGAGCTAGGGAGATAGTTAGGGGTTCAATTGATGTCAGACTTAATGGAAATTAATTCATGGATTTTAAGAATTGATGGAATCAATTATTGGATTGAGTGAAATTGTTTGTTAACACTCTTCGTTGATCTTCTACATTTTTTATTACGTTGGTTATAAATGTATTCTACATTAATAAAATATGTAGAGCAAATTTACTTGATTATCCATTTTTAACACATCTAATTGCACTATATATATATATATATATATATATATATATATATATATATATATATATATATATATATATATATATAACATGGTTTTATTGTCCCAAGAGGCTCTTTACAACCCAATATAGGTGAGATGTTGTTTTGTAATGTGGTGTAGTTGCTACAACCACCCTCCAAAATTTTGCCTTTGCTTTGTTTTGGACCTTGCCTCCTCAAAATCTTAGCAGCATGTCTTGCACTGCTCAGGCACTTGTGTTTTGATTTGAAGTTATATTTCACATTGCAACTTGTGCTCGCTAACTTGTTTTGTTAACAAACAATAAGTTGAACCTGTGACTTGGTTCACATCTGGTTCTTGCGTTGTATTGGAAAACTGCGCAATCCTGAAGGGAAACCTGCCTTGCTCTCAGGAATTGCGCAGAGCAGCCTAGTAGTCAACCTTTCTCTCCAGAAATGCGTAGAGCAGTCTGGCAAACAACCTTGCTCAGAGAAATTGCGCAGAACATCCAGACACTGGGCTTCATCTTAGGAATTGCACTGACCTAGCTGGAATCTAGTCTTTAGCTGGCAAATTGCACAGAGCATGAGAGGCAACCAGAGCCACTCAGTCTAGGAATTATGCAAAAGAATTCCTTCGGTTGTTGTCCACTACATGTGTCGGTAGGTTGCCCCATTCCCTCCAGAACTATGCAATTATTCCTTGCATGCAAGCCATCCTTTCCCCAAAAAGAAAAAAGGAAAAAGAGAAAAAGAATCCCTTAAAAATAAGGATTTATTTTTAGCACCGAGAGTTATATGCAAGTTGATTTTAGAAACTTCCCGCCAAGTGTTGCTTTTTCCTATATTTTTGGCATGCGTATCGTAAACTCTAAATCTACCAAATATATTTAAATGATGCCATAGAGATCATTCTACACATTCATTCTTGGAGATCTAGCATTCCCCAAGGCATCTAGGAACCTTCGGCATAGTCAGCGCAACGTTTTTGGGTAAGTTTTTCTTTTCAAGTCTTTTCTACTTTTTTTGTTGCTTTTATTTCCTTGCCTTGTGTGAGTGTTGTTTTGCATGTTTTATTGAACAACCTTTGGCTTTTTAGTTTGTTTTAACTTGTAGAAGTGTTGTTTCAAGATTTCATTGTTTTTATTAAACGTCACATGCATAACATTTTTTTTGCACTAACGGTCGTTATTGCGGTGACCCTCTCCACCAGCTTTGTTGTTCATTTGTTTGACTAATTCTTGCATTGGTTTTGATTGCATGCATGATCATTCCCTCCTATTTTCATCATCCTTCAGTCATGCATTTAGATCTACCAATTTTCAAGTTGCTCTTGGGCAAATCTGGGTTTCCTTAGCTCATATCTTGCTTTCCCCGACATGCTCTGCGCATTCCTAAACTCAAGGCTTTGCCTTGGCTCCAGGAATTGCACAGGGGATATCTATCACTAGCCCCAATTGTGCTCTACTTAGTCCTGGGAGAAAGTGCCTAGTCTTTCCCAATGGGATTGTGCAATGCGTAGTCCTAGCCAGCAGTCAAATTGGACTGAATTGCATAATGTGCAATCCTAGCCAGTAGTCATTTCAGACTAAACTTTGCATTGCACAGTTCCATTCCACAGTCCACCCAGCTGGACTATGCTATGCACAGTTCTATTTTGCAGCAGGTCTCACTGTCATTTGATACTGCGCAATGTGCAGCTCCAACTGATAATCTCCCAGCCTTGAGAGTCACTACTGCACAATCTTTCCCAACAATCACCCGGTTTATTGCATGATCGATCCTTGAAGTGCATTGTGTTTTTAAACTAACATTTTCTTGTTGTGAGTGTCCACTCTATCTCCAGGTACATCAGTTGTTGAGCAGTCTCTCAGCAGTACAGGCATCATGGTTTCCAAGAGAGCTGGATCAAAGGACACTATAGAGAGCAGCACTAGAGATGTGGTTGAACAGGTGCCAATAAACTTTCCCATTTATGCAGATACACAGTTGTTCGTAGAGAAGGACATGAAGATCACATGGCAAGAAATAAAGGACATATTTTCAGGCACTTTCAAGGAAGATCTGGAAGATCAACAAGTCTATGTCAACATTCACATTAAGTCAAGCTTGCACAAAGTTGCATGTAGGTACCCTAACTTCCCATGCATGGATATCATTCACTAGGTTATCTCACATATTGATCCCGAGACTATGACTAAGCAGTACTAGTGGAACACATCTTGACACCTTCAGGACGAAAAACTACCACCATATGTATCACTTGTTGTAGCCAGTGAGCTACATGAATGCATTGTTCTTCACTCCCCACAATAATGTGAACCCAAGAGATATCTTGAAGCATTGGGTAAAAGAGCCATCAAAGTTTAGGATGAAACCCAACCAGGTCTATAAGACAAAGTCACTTAGGAAGGCTTACCAACTCCTAGTCATATTTTCATGTCGCTTGTATGGCCAAGAGAGCACGGAGACCTTCCCGCAGATCTGAGTTGTTATGTTGGATCAGCTGGAAAATGAAGGAAGGCCTTTCAACTAGTCAAACATGTTGGCTCTTCAACTGAAAGTTCATGTGTCAAATGCCTGGAATCCGCCTAAGGATGGACAAGAAAGATTCTATATGTATGTGTACCTTCTTAATGCAATCTATTCTCAACAGCAGTTCCCTGGCATGGGTTGGACATGGACACCATCACAGGAAGATATGAATGTTTATTGCAATTTTATATTTGAGTGCAGCTACCAAGGATTCATGGCGAGGTTGACTGACCACTTCATCGCCCTACTGTATAGGATGATATTTGAACAAGACCCACCTTGCATTTCTTAGGAATCAATGTAGGCATTACTTAGCATTTCAGATTGGTATGCCTCACCCGGCGGCACCTTCATCAGGATGTTCGGCACGGAGAAGCCTCTGCATGAGCTACCAAGATTTTCCATGGACAAGCTGGTCATGCAATAGGTTGCATACCACATCTCCATAGGGTTATCAGTAGGACTGCACAGTAGGAAGAAGGTGCCATCGCCCACTCTTCCTTTGTGGATTGGGTTGTACAAGATTCATACCTTAAAAGATGTATATGTCAAGGCTGGGGACTTGAAGAAGTTTGGGTTCGGCACCAAGAGCTTCAATCCATATGATCTGCACTGCATATGCAAGAACCACTATGTGAAGGTGTACTACCCATGGATCCACAAGGCATATCATTGGCTAGAGGAAGATCCTTGGAGGTATTGCTACAACTCGTCTAGGCTCAATGAACCAGTCAGCATAGCAGTAGAATGGAAAGCAACACTCCAGGCAGCAACACCATAGGAAGAAACAAAACCAACAGCAATGACCATCAAACCGGTGTAAGAAAAAGGAAAGAGGAAGATTGTCGAGAGTGCAGAGGCTGAGCAAAGCTACACGTTTAAATAAGATCCACTTGTTGAGAGAGTAGATTTAGAGATATATGCAAAGAGGCAACAACTCGACAAGAGAGTAGCGCAGAGAAAGAGGGAGAAGAAGATAATGGAAGAAATAAATAGGAAGTTGTAGGAGACAGAGAAGAAGCTGAAAGCAGAACAAGAGCTAAGGATTAGAGAGAATGAAGAAAGGTAGAAACAAGAACAGGAAGAAGGACAAGGCACACTGACAGAGAAAACTGCACAGATATAGGTTGAGACAACAGAGCAACCAGCAAATGAAGAAGAGGGTGAGGAGGTATAGGTTTGGGAACTTTCTCATCAGGTTAAGCAGTTGGTTGAGGTAACATACATCGAGACAGAATAAGAGCTATAGGACCAAGACATCGATCTCATGTTGAGGGCATCCGAGATTGCACCATAGTCTCCATCACCTGCAAAACCACAACCAGTCTCGAGCGAGCAAGGATAAGTTTTCCTCCTTAATGATGATCTAGAGACAGATGTGTACAATCTGATATTTGATGATTCATAGCAGAGGATTGTACAGGCACGAAGAAACTAGCTCTCGAATGATCATACATCACCTATGCACACATAAGAAAGGATGATTGTATTAGATGTTAGAATACACCCAGTTTCCATGGCTGAGGCTTCTAAGGCTTATGCAAAAACAATGAGTTCAATGGTTAATTTCTTAATAGTAGAGAATGATCGAATGGCAAAGGACTTGCAAGAGGCCAAGCAGAGAACAGAGCAGTCTGTAGGTTCCACCATGAAAGAGATGAAGAAAGAAATAGTGAGATGAAGGATTTTTTCTTTAGAAGCAACCTTGCGGACAGTGTATAGAAGATTTATCTCCATGCACAAAGTGGTTTTCCATCTCTACAATTTTCAATTGCAGTGCGCGCAGACAACCCAAGCTCTCAAGGACATTCACACTGCTATTGTGCACATGCAAGAATGGAAAATGAGGTACAAGGGAGCCCCGCTTTACTTGCATAAGAGGATGAAGCCAGAGGCTAAGCTAGACAAAGCACGGATTTAGATGTTGATCTGGGACTATGACCAACTTCCTCTGCTCATCACTAGCATTGAGGCTTCCTATGTACGATTGTTCAGGAGTGTTGATGTCATAGTGTGAACCCTCACCCAAACCAGAGGAAGAACCATGTCATGATCAATGTTGACAAGTACATAGAGAAGTTGATGCGCAAAGCTACCAGTGATGACTTGCAGCTCACCGCAGAGAACTTGCAAAGGTACATCAGTGGTCCAACCACACTCAAGACAATTTTGGGCATGCTTCAGGATGAGATGGAAAAAGGTTTCACAACCATATACCCAGAAGCCATGGAGGCAAGAGTACGCTTCGACAAAGATGTCATCAAATAGTATAGGTACATATTAGCACAGTACCAAGATTGGTATCAATTTTCCACCAAAGATCACCATAAGCAGGTTACCAAGTTGGTCTTTCCACAAGACCCCGAATGATGTTATTTGTCTTGTTAGGCTATCTCAAGTCTATTTTTGTCCCACATGGGTATATGTCGAAATTGTATTATTGTAAATATGTTGTAAGTGAAATTCCAAGTGTCATTAGTGGAATGTGAACAATCATTTTTATAATGTGAAGAGTCATGAGGGTAGTCCAAGAGTCAAAGGGGAATGTCAAGGTTCACCCCACCCTTCGATATATATAGAAACTCATAACTCATAGTACAGGCTTTTGGGAGCCAAGATTTTGTCTAGGCATTGCTTAGAGAAGGTTTGAGGAGTATTGTGACGAACATTGACGTCTTCACAATGTAGAGTAAGTACATCTCTTTGGAGGATCAGGCGGTGTTGATTGTAATGTTCCACTATTTAGCAATGTATTTTATTTAACTTACACATTCATTTATGAACTATTTTGTATATGATTGTATGAATCTTGTTGGAGACATGTTGTTGGTTTAACTCATCACTTTGGATTGTGGACTATTTCGCTTTCCAGCTTGTGATGTCTGATGAGGCTCATCAATGGGTAAATTATATGGACCTTAATGCACCTTCAGCTTACTAAATCAACTTTTCTCATCATTCATTACATGTTTTAATTATGTTTTGCTTAATGAGGAGAGTAAAGATGAGATGTCATGTCTAGTGGTCTAATGTGCATTGGTTGTAGGTTTTGGAGCAAATTTTGGCTAATTAAAGTGTAGGACCTCAAATAGAGACAAGAAATAGGGATTCTAGGAGAAAGGATCTCCCTCCTTAACTCCTCTCTCACTCAAAGATTCCTCAATAAAATCTCATCAGCTCAGAGTTGCAAGCAATCGAGTCATGAAGTTCATTGGCAGCCAAGCTAGTGATAGTTAAAGACCACTTGATCTCCAAATTGAAGCCAATCCTCCCTAAATTTAAGGAAGTTTTTGTTAACTTTAGTTGTATAAATCAAGAGGCCTAGGGCCTCATTAGGATTCGGATTTTTGGTTCAAGATAGCTAAGTGGATTTCAAGTTGAAGCGTTGTAACCAAGCACTCTTATGTATTTTTCATTTCTTTAATGAAAATGAGCAACATTCCCTTGATCCAGCACTGAGTTGACTCAAAGATTTGAAGCTCTTGGCTTAGGGCCCAACTGTAGTAGTAGAGGTTCCACTTATTGTAGATGTATGCTTAGGTTATCTCATAGTTAGTTGTTAAACTGATTTTGGTATTGTTAATTTGCAAGTATTGGTAGATTTAATTAGTTTGCTTCCATTTGTGAATAGTTCTAAGAGTAGCATTGTAGTGATAAGAATATATTCCAAAAAGGCTGGAAGCAAGTGGTTTTCACCTCATTTATCCCTTTCAGGGATCATGGTTTGAGGAACAATTATCATGTAGCCCAAAAAGACAGAATTCTAGCTTTTGTGTAATTTAGGGTTTTCTTGATAACTAGGTCATTATCTTGTAGTTTCGTAGATAAGTTGCAGTTGGTATTTTCTGATCTCTTAATTTTTGCACTGATAAGATCTCGCTTTCATATTGGTTCCAAGTATTTCCATGCATTAGCTTAGAAAAATGAATGGTGATAACTCTGTTTTCTTTTACTCAAATAAACCTTTCTTGTTTTTTAGGAGTTTTTATATGAATGCCAAGAATGATGTTTTTTGATTGCAGGAGATTCTAAATTGTAGGGAGATGTCATCTCATCAGCCTCAGCCAAGCCATATCCACCCATGATTTCCAAAAGTCATTAAGGTCTCAATTTGAATACTTGTCTTATGAGGAAAACTAGCCATCTCTGTTGAGAAAATCCAACCATCTTAAAACTTTGGCTTGAGTTCTAAGTAAGTGCCTATCACTCCCATGCCTTATTCCCTCCTTATTCACCTTTTCCAATCTCCACACCACATATACTACTCTGTAAGATTTCAGGCTATTCTTGTAGTAAAACAGGGGATCCTGTAGGTGAACTAGTACTTCCTGTAGATATCTTGTAGGAAAACCTGTAGTGCCTTGTTTTGAGCCCGAATGGAGAAAATTCATCACTAAAAGCCTGGATTAGGTCCTACTTGTCCTCCAAGTCGTCTGAACCATTGTCCTCCTTTTCCTTCACATTTTTCTCCCCTGCCAAAGAACCAAGCAAGATTAGCATTTACTTTTTCCAAGCAAAAAGATAAAAAGAAAGAGAGTTCTTTTACATTTGTTCTTGCACATAGCAGTTAGCACTCTTTAGATCAGATTTCATGCTTAGACTAGTTAAAACCTCACATATGTTAAAATAGGGTTATTATACAATCAAATTAGATTAGAAAGTAGATTAAGTATTTCATGTTGGTTTGCAAGAATTTCTTTCAGTCTTTCCTTCATGCAATAGTCAACGTTTATTTTCTTCCAATTAGGGTAAATTTCCCTTTGGTAACCAGAATTCTTCTAGTCAATAGAAGGCTAGTTTGAGAAACCCTAGTGGTCTATCAACCCAGCTCAACAGTGACAAAGAGTATACGAATTACATCTATTTGTGTATACATCACTGTCACCTCCAAGTTTGTACGAACCCTGGGTTGATGAAGTAAAGTCGGTAACCCCATGAATTGTAGCATCCTTGCGGAAATACTGGTGCTCATCACTTTTTGGCACCATTATCAGGGAGGTGTCTGAGTAGATGTGATTTCTTATGTATTTCTTCCTTTTCTTATCTCTCATTCTGCAATTAGTTCCATTCAGTAAATAGTTACAATTCAGTTTTTTTTTCTTTCAATTCTGCAAGTAGTTTAAAACTCAAAAAGAAAAAAACACTCCTTTCATGCCTCATAAGAATAGGGATAACTTAGGAAAATTTCTACCAAATACCACCACCACTTCAAACAGCCAACATTCCCTCTTCTTCAGTGGCTATGAATTAGAGGCCCCCTTAGGCGAACAACCAAATATTTTTGAAGAGCCTATAGGGGAAGAATAAGAAACTATTCCAACTGACATAATGGCTGAAAATAGAAATTAAAGGGGAGATAGGGAAAGAATTAAGGGTGCTTTTCCCATCAGATAAGCTAATGGGGATGCCAAGATGAAAAACATAAGCCCCTCTGCTCTTCCTCACTTCCATGGTCTGACCTCAAAATATCTAGATACTTTTTTGTTTGAATTTTCTATCATATGCAGAACTTATGATTACACCTCTGATGATTGGAAGTTGAAATTATTCCCATCCACTCTCAAGGATGTATCCCTGTGCTAGTTCTTGGGTTTACCTAGGGATAGTATCACCACTTGGGCTCAGATGCAATAATATTTCAACAACAAGTATAGGGACTATTGCAGGTCCAAAGATACCAAAGAGGAATTTTTTAGAATGACCTTGGGACATGATGAGTCCTTAGAGGATTATGAGGAAAGATTACGACTCAGCTATTAAAGGACCAGGTGCACACTTGATCCTGAGTCACTTAAGTTAGTCCTTCTTAGGGGATCAGGGAAGACCATCTAGAAACCCTAAACCCATTGTCATGAGGGAACATATACCAGTTACCCTATGATGATATCAAGACAATTTTCAAGAATCATTTTAGGGCAGCTAAAAAAACGAGTAGGGCTATCCACGTAGTGGCCAGTTCATCCTCTTCCAACACATCCATAGAAAAAGTGAAATTGGGAACATGTTCAAAGACTTTAAGATTGAAATGTTGCAAACCTTCGCTCTACAAATAGACACTATGAAAATCAAAGGGAAGCAGGACGAAGCAGAAAGAGAATTAGCCATCTTCTACCCTAGATGCACAAGGAGGCACCCTAGGAATGAATGTCCATTGAACCTTATAGAAATCTGCTCGGTTTGTGAGAAAAACCACTCCATGGACAAGTGCCCTTCTCTGCTTGGATTAAAATTTGTGTATTAGGGAACCGAAGGGGTGACTGAACAACTCTGCTACATTAATCAAAGGAGGCCTCGTGGAGCTCAACCATACTAGTGGGGCATGCAAGGGTCATCCTATTCATATTACAACCCTAATAAAAACACATCCATCCCCCCTTGGTGCCCCCCAGCTCATCCTTCCTGGTCTACACCTTCTCACTGGTCCATTTCACCTCAATACCATTCCCAATCGGCCAACCAACCATTTCAGCCATATACTCCTCCACAACCTTAGTGTAATGCACCACCCTAGGGGTGGAGGCCCCCATATAAGCAAGATCCAAATTTATTTCCTTCACCTCCATCTCAACCACATCTCCTACACCCTATTAGGTAAACTTGACTCACGATAGAGTCAAATTTGACTAGGTTGAACAGTGATGGTTTTGGGGCACATGGTAATGTGCACCCATAGTATTCTGCTCGTGGTATTATATGTAATGGAGCATATAAAAGGCTGGAAGGATTTCATTGTAATGCAAGACCTGGAGGTGAGCGGTGAAGGCTCACTTGGTCAGATTGGAAAGGGTTTTGGCCAATGCTAATAAGATCTTATTAGGTTGGGTTTTTCCCCGGATTTGGGGTTTCCCAAATAAACATTTGTGTTTATGGTTGTTGCTGGTTATTTTTATATTTATTCCTCTCAGTAATTATTTATGTTATGTAATAAATTTCTTAACAACTGGTATCAGAGCCAGATATTGGTTTCAAAGGGATTCTTTGATGCCAGGGGTTTATAGTGTCTGATGAGATCAATGCAGCCTTTTTACAGATCTGTGCTTGAAAATAATGGTGGAGCAATCGTACGCGAAAGAACCTCGAGGAGAATGTACGGAAGATAGTGGTTAACTGCCAGGGATAGCAATGCACTTACGATATTTACCAGTTTGGAACATGCTGACGAATTTTTCAGGATTCATGCGGCTATTTAAAGAAGGTCATCAGAAGAAAATTGTTTGTGCAGCTATGAAAATTGTTCATTTTCTGCTACGTGAGGCCACCGGTGCTAGAATCTACGAGGTTCTCGGGCTCGCAGTTGGAGCAGTTTGATAGAAGTTTTTGAGCAAATCAAATTGAGAGAGGATGGATCAGAATTGCAGCAGCAATAAAAAAATAAAATTAATGAAGTCAAAATTATTTCATGTAAATGGGCATACTACTATAAGACCTGGTAAGGCATGTGTACCCCTTGGTGATCACCGGTAAAGTCTGGGTTAGACCTAGGTGATAGGGGGGATGTCAGTTTAACAATACCCTGGGTAAAAACTTTGAGGGGGGTAAGAGCTAGAGTGAGCGGGATTGTCTCACTTAGCAGGTTTGGTTGGAGTTAGTCAAGGAACCCCAAGTCAAGTTTAAGGAGGGAATTGTTAGGTAAACTTGACTCATGATAGAGTCAAAGTTGACCATTTTAAATAGTGATGGTTTTGGGGCACATGGTATTGTGCACTCATAGTATTATGCCCGTGGTATTATATGTAATGGAGCCTATAAAAGGCTGGAAGGATTTCATTGTAATGCAAGACCTGGAGGTGAGCGGTGAAGGCTCACTTGGTCGGATTGGCCAGGTTTTTGGTCAATGCTAATAAGATCTTATTAGGTTGGGTTTTTCCTCGGATTTGGGGTTTTCCTGGATAAACATTTGTGTTTATGTGTTTATGGTTGTTTCTGGTTATTTGTATATTTATTCCTCTCAATAATTATTTATGTTATGCAGTAAATTTCTTAACACATCCTGCTCCACCTAAACAACCTCAGATGTCTATCCAACCAAACTTGAACCCGAACAATAGATAGGCATAATAGGTTTATAGTGGAGAAGCATCCTACCCTGCCTATGCTGTGGAAATTCATGAAATTAACCTTAGATCTCAGAGATTTATCCCAGATAACCAACCTCCATCCCCACCTAGGGAGAGTGAGGAGGAAAGAGAGGAAATTGTGCCTAGAATGAATCCAACCCCCTTTCCTAAAAGGTTAACCCATCCAGTCCAGCACACACCAGAATAAACTAATCTTCTGGGTGAGTTGAAAAATCTGTGTGTTAAAATCCCGCTTCTCCAAGATATCAAAGATGTCCCCATTTACAACAAGTTGATCAAAGAGAAGTGTTTCAAACATCTCAGGAGGTGAAAAAGAGGCACCCCTACCATTATTGTCATTGGACATGTTGTAACATGCATCTTTTCATAAATTTTATTTTTCATTCAAAAAATCTTTTGAAAATACTTTAAAAAAAAGATAAAGTGAAAGGAAGAAGCAATAATGATATATCAGAGGCTAAGGGTTATATGGGTGTACATGTATATATGTATATCGCAAAACATTCTATCAGAAATAAAAATGCAAAGAAATGAAAAAATAAATTGCATTTTCAAAAAAAAAACAAGTGTTCAAACATTAACACCGCACCCGATAATATATATGCCATATTTTATAATGACGGCGGGTCCGTAAGACAACATAGATATAGATATAGATATATATATATATATATATATATATATATATATATATATATATATATATATATATATATATATATATATATATATATATATATATATATATATATATATATATATATATATATATATATATATATATATATATATATATATATATATATATATATATATATATATGAAACCGCTGATTGCGATTGCGATATGGGTTCTGGACCCGATAGTTCATAAGCTATATTTTATATGACTTAGCGCATCTGTCTTATCGCAGGTTCCAAAGACTTTTATTGATATTCATATATATTGTGGTTTACGCTGTTTTATATGGATTTTTGTTATAAAAGATTATAATAAAAGGCCAGACTTAAAGCATATATGTGTTATATTCTAAAACCCCGACGGGTCCGCAAGGCGTGCAAAAGGCAGTTTTTAAGTTATAAGGTAGTTTTTGGGCAGAGCAAAAGCAATGGATGGTTTTTAATGGAATCAACCCGATTCCACTCAGCATTTAACACGTAGCAGTTAGCTGGAGAAAGGAAACTACCCATTTTGGGCAGGTATTCTTCAGGCTTATGTCCCACCCGAAAACCTTTGTACATCGTCTAATCTGAAAGGCATAGATCAATGACAGGAATGAATTGGCGGGAAGTATACCTTGGGAATTGTGCTGAACCCGTATTGGAAGCGGATAAACATGTTTTATTATATATTTTCTTTATAAAAGATATATGCATATTTCCAAATATTTTCATAGTTATTGTGGCCGCGTGCATAAGTTAAGCTTTACAAGGGTTTTCAGGCTAATTGTGATTTGTGATAGAGGTCAACGGGAGGTAAATTTGATAGGTTTATAAAGCAGGAGGATTAATCAGAAGTTCATGTTAATTTCGCTGTGTAATGGGGTCAGAGCCAAAGCTTAAGAGGAAAACAATTCAATATATTTCTTGGCATTTTGGCCAATCAAAATGCCCTTGTAAGCCAGGATTACATAAACTAAATGTATTTCATTATGGCTAAGAAGAATTAAGCATCATTAGAGTGTTAAAAGAGGAATTTGGCCGCAGATCAAGAGAGCAAAACAACAGTTATCATTTCTTTCTGAATCCAGTTTTGTTCTTGATATTTCATGTTCTTTGAGGTGTTTTTTGTTATGCTCTTAACCTGCAAGACGATACCAGAATACCAGATATGCGAAGAAATATACCCAGAACATAGAAAAATGAGAAATAACAGCAAGTATTTTATTATTCAGAAAGCAATGTTCACTTGCCTCTTCAAGGGGGCAACCTCCAATAGAGCAGAACTTGATTACAAAATAAGACACCATGATCCTCGAGGGGAGTCTCTATCCTTTATATAGGATTCATACATGCAATACCAAGGTTCTTATTAACACCATTTATCTAATACCATGGCCCATTTGTAACTAACTGTGGTCCCTTCATTAAATGCGGGTTAACCACTTACAATTATTAATATGGCCTTTATTGACTCTTTACTTAACTATAACTATGACTCGATCCTATTACATAAATAAGGGGGTTAGGGTGGGACCCTAACATGCCCTCCCCCATAAGAATAGCCTTGTCCTCAAGGCTGAAGTTGCAGAAATTGCTGAAGAATAGTGGCTGGTTCCCAGGTTGTATCTTCCAGAGAGGTGTCTTTCCACTTGACGCGGACTTCCTTGATCATGCGGCCACGTAGATGCCTTTCTCGTGTATCAAGAACCTATTCAGGTTGGAGCTAGATTGACCCTTCTTCATCCAGTTCAGGTAGATTGGTTTGAATTCTGCAATTGTTCCCAATCACTTTCTTGAGGCATGAGACATGGAAAACTAGATGGATTTTTGCAGTGGATGGCAAAGCTAGCTTGTAGGCAACTTCTCCAATGCGCTGAAGTACTTGATATGGTCTGTAGAATTTTGGAGATAGTTTTTGACAACCCTTGTCTTCGAGTGATGTTTGCTTATATGGTTGTAGCCTCAAAAATACCTAATCCCCTTCTTGAAATTGGCATTTTGAGCGATGTTGATCTACCTGTTGCTTCATGCGGTTTTGAGCTTGATTAAGATTCTCTCTAAGGTGGGCCAGCATGGTTGTGTGGTTTTGTAGGAGTTGATCCACTGCTTGTACCTTTGAGCATCCCTTGATATAAGAAGTAGGGGAAGGAGGGAGTTGACCATAAACTACTTCATATGGAGTCATTTTGGTGATGACATGATAGTTGGTGTTATACCACCATTCAGCTAGAGGTAACCATTGTACCCAGAGATGTTGCTTTTCTGAAGTGAAACACCTAAGCTATGTTTCCAGACATTTGTTGACTGCTTCAGTTTGACCATTAGTTTGTGGATGATAGGAAGTACTGAGTTGTAGTTGGGTACCTTTTAGCTCGAAGAGTTCCCGCCAAAAGTTACTAGCGAAGACCAGGTCACGATCAGACACAATGGAAGTGGGCATGCCATGCAATTTGAAGATCTGATCCATGAAAGATTGAGCGACCAAAGTCAGTGTAAAAGGGTGGGGTAGGGCGCAAAAATGAGCATACTTAGAAAGTTTGTCCACAACCACCATGATGCCTGACTTATTTCCTGACTTTGGAAGACTCGTAATGAAATCCATAGAAACCTCCATCCAAATTGAGGTCAGGATGGGCAATTGTTGTAATGTCCCTGGGGATTTGACTGTTTCTCCTTTGTGGCATTGACAGACATTGCATTCAGCTACAAAAGTAAGAATGTCCTTTTTCATGCCTGTCCAAAAAAAAGATCTTTGAGTGCAAGCATACGTCTTCTGAAAGCCTAAATGTCCTGTAGTGGGAGATGAGCGCAACTCTGCCAAAATGCGGCTTTTGAGGGTGGATGTTGGTGATATTACGACTATGTCCTTGTAGCGAAGAATCTCATCCTGCCACAAGTAGCCCACTATGGAATTTGGATCTACTTGTAATTGATTAATGAGTTGGGAGAGCCAGGGGTGTGAAAACCATTCCTTGCATGCCTCTTCAATCCATTCTGGAATGGGAAGGGAAATTGCAAGCAGGGTACTTTCCTTCTCAAATTGGTGGGATAATGCATCTTCTACAATATTTTCACGCCCTTTCTTGTAAATTATCTCATAATCATATCCCAACATTTAGGCGAGCCATTTATTTTGTTGTGGTGAGGGTAGGCGTTGCTCCGAAAAATATTTAAGGCTTTGATGGTCTGTGCGGATTTGGAAACGTCGCCCCAATAAGTATGGTCACCAGGTATCTACTGCATGTAAGATGGCCATCATCTCCTTCTCATAGGTAGATTGTCCTATATTCTTCCCACTTAGTTGTTGGCTCGTGAAGGCCAAGGGTCGACCTTCCTGCATTAAGACCGCCCCAATACCTGTACCCAAAGCATCACATTCAATCACAAAAGATTTGGTGAAGTCGGGTAGTGCTAAGACTAGAGTGGAACACATAGCATATTTGAGAGCTGTAAAGGCCTGTTGTGCTTCATCATTCTAGAGGAATGAATTTTTCTTGAGGAGTTGAGTGAGGGGCCTAGCAATGCAACCATAATTGTGGACAAATTTGCAATAGTAGCTTGTGAGACCCAAAAATCCTCTCAAGCTCTTCAATGTCTTAGGTTGAGGCCAATCCTGCATTGCCTAGATATTTTTGGGGTCCACCCTGACACCTTCACGCCCCACAATGTGGCCCAAATACTCAACTTCTTCCATTCCAAAAGAACACTTGGACATCTTGACAAATAATTTATGCTTGTGGAGTAGTTGCAAGAGCAGATCTACATGCTGAAGATGTGCGGCCCAAGTGTGACTGTAGATGAGGATGTCATAAAAAAAAACAAGGACAAATTTTCTAAGATATGGTTTGAGCAGGTGGTTCATAAGGCTCTGAAAACTGGATGGGGCATTACAAAGACCGAATGGCATGACCAGGAACTCATAATGGCCTTCATGAGTTTGGAAAGCAGTCTTTGGAATGTCTACTTCTTTCATGCGAATTTGGTGGTAGCCTGAGCGAAGGTCAAGCTTGGTAAAGAATTGAGCCCCATTTAGTTCATCAAGCAAATCATCAACAACTGGAATGGGAAATTTATCTTTGACTGTCAACTTATTAAGGGCCTTGAAGTCTGGACACATACACCATTCCCCATCTTTCTTGAGCACCATGACCACCGGTGATGAATAAGGACTAATGCTGGGACAAATGACGCCTGCTTCCAAGAGTTCCTTGATTATTTTTTCTATTTCATTCTTTTGGGTAAACGGATATCTATATGGGTGCACATTTGGTGGTTGAGCTCCTGTGACCAAAGTAACGCTATGATCATGTTCCCCTCTCGAGGGTGGAAGCTCATGAGGCTTGTCAAAGACTGGAAAATGGTTGTTTAAGATCTGTTGCATCTTAGGATGAATATGAACAGGATTGGGTTCGTAGGCCTAGAAGGCATTAAATTGAGCTATAACTCCATGGTGGCCCTTTTATAAAAAAATTTCCATCCAATGTGAGCTGATGATAGAGGGAGCTCCCACCTAGAGTCCACGGAGGGTATGTGTGTGGTTGTTTTGCTTAAAGCTCATATATAACTCCTAGAAATCCATTGTGATTGGGCCAAATGTGTGAAGCCATTCAACACTGAGGACAATGTCACGCCCTCCCATGTGTATGGCAAACATGTGGGTCTTTAATTGATAATCCCCCATTTTAAGTTTGACATTTTCACAGTGGCCTTCACATTTCATTGTTCCCCCATCAGCAATTTGGACCTGGAAGTTAGAAACTGCTTGGACAAAACAATGCACTACTTCCGCAACTCTTTGATGGATAAAATTATGTGTACTTCCACTATCAATCAAGACTACTACTGGTCGATGCTTAATAAAACCTCTGATTTTGAGAGTTTGAGGCAAAGAAATCCCTACCAAAGCATGCAGCAAGATAACTAGTTCTTCAGGTACATTGTCCTGCTGGTTGTCCTCTTCTTCCTCCTCTGGTTTCTCAAATGGTGGGACTTCCTCCGATGCACTGTGAATAATAGCATCAATTTGAAAAAATTTGGGCTCCTTGCATTTATTCCTAGGGGAGTATTTCTCATCATAGTAGTAACATAATCCTTGCTTTCTTCTTTCCGCCATTTCTGCTGGTAACACCTTTTGAACCTTGAGTGTTTGGGTAGTGCTTTGAGCCTTTGGGGGGTGACCCTTGGTGATGAAATTTGGGTGATTGGACTAGGCTGCCAATGCACGTTTGACTTCACGAGCTATCCTGGAAGCATGCAACCATGAGCTAGGGTGGTGCAGTCAGACGTGGGCTTGTATGGCTTCCTTGAGACCACTGACAAAACATTCTGTGTAGAACTCATCATGTAGACCTCTAGTTCGGAAAGCTAAGGCTTCAAAGGCTACAATATATTCATTCACTGTTCTTATGTGCCTGAGCTTAGTGAGACGGCCCAAAAAGTCAGATTCATGGTCAAAGTGATCCATAAGAGTTTTTTTGAATGTCTCCCACGTCAAGGGCCTACCATAGCAATGTTGATGCCATTGCCACCATTGCCATCTCTAATTGTCCAAGTACATGATACCCACACTAAGCTGAGTCGCATTATCTGGGATGTAATTCAGTGTGAAATATTGCTCCATTTGTGCTATCCATGCAGCTGGGTGAGAGCCATCAAATTTATACATGTCTAGCTTGGGTGGTCGTGGATGGGATTGTTGGTGGGTGCCAAAGAGGTGAAGAGACTAGCTAGACTCACCCCCACAGTTTTCATTGCCAATATATATCTCCTTGCGTGCCTCCATATTTCCCTTAGAGAGTGTTGCAGTTAAATCCTTCAGCTGCGTTACGATCTCTTTCAAGTATGATTCAAGGTTGTCCATCCACTCATTCACCATAGCTTGGGCTCTAGTTTGTACCATGCACCGAGCCGATTTACTTGAAATTTGGGAACGCCTGAATTTTTTTGCACTAACAACTGAGTGGTACCACCTTTCTCAGCCCGTCATCCTAATTCTTATGGGCTAAGTCACCAATAAGCGCCCCGGGGGGTCCCAAATTTTTATTTTATTTTATTTTTCTTTATTTTTTATATTTATTTTTAACTCCAAATGGAGTTTTACTCCTTGCTTAGGAATACTACAGTAGCCGAATCCTGGAAATGTCAATGCTGCCAAAAGTCCTGCGAAAATCATGCCCAGGTATAGGAACCCACACAACTACTCAGATCTGGATGGCAGATCGATGGATCTGAGAGATTTGAATGGCTAATCTGATAGATCTAAATGGAAAAACTGATTGTTGCTGCAGATCTGATGGATCTAATAGATCCAACTGGCTGTTTTGATATATCTGAATGGTGGAACTGATTGTTGTTGCTGCGAAAAAACCCCACTTGCACGATCTGATCTAGCAGAGATTATGCATGATCTAGAGGTAGAGAAGGGAACTATGGTCTCCAGGAGTGGCAGGTGCTACGGATCATAATATACATAAGGGTTTGACAGTAGTACTCGGCCCAATTTTTTAGGGCACTAACCAAGGAGGATCAACCGTACCCTTAGCCGTACAACCCGACTACCCTATCGTACGAGCGAGTAATCTCTTTGAGTGCTGTTCTCGGTGTACTATAGCAGCAAGACGGTTGACAGTTTATCTATGGCAAGGTTTCAAGGGAGCTAGGGGGCTTCCAATATACCCAGAGGGTACTTGGAAGACAGTTCGTGCGCAGTTCTGTCTAATGCGCTACTACTCGAAGGGGTACCCACAGGGGTTACAAGGGAGTCCAACAAGTGTGACCACCTCTTGTATTTCCTGCGTGCATGCCTCCCCAAATCTACAGGTTTATGCGCTCAACGACAGATCCCATGGTTTAAAGACGCCGCAACACGTCTCTAGCCAAAAAAGAAATTGCTAAAAAATGGAGATCCACCGACCTTGGAAAGCGCTCTGATACCACTTGTTATGCTCTTAACTTGCAAGAGGATACCAGAATACCAGATATGTGAAGAAATATACCCAGAACATAGAACAATGAGAAATAACAGCAAGTATTTTATTATTCAGAAAGCAATGTTCATTTGCCTCTTCGAGGGGGCAACCTCCAATAGAGCAGAGCTCGATTACAAAATAAGGCACCATTCTCCTCGAGGGGAGTCTCTATCCTTTATATAGGGTTCACACATGCAATACCATGGGGCAATACCAAGGTTCTTATTAATACCATCTATCTAATACTATGGCCCATTTGCAACTAACTGTGGTCCCTTCATTAAATGTGGGTTAACCACTTACAATTATTAATATGGGCTTTATTGACTCTTTACTTAACTATAACTATGACTCAATCCTATTACATAAATAAGGGGGTTAGGGTGGGACCCTAACATTTTTACTCTCTATAAATTCTATAGTAGTTTATTTAATATAGTTAGAAAGCAGTTATATAGGTTTTAGAAATCGATAACTATTCAACAATGTATAAAAAGTGGAAAATTTACTAAGAAAGGGTTGGAATTTTAGAGAACCCAACCACTGTATTCTTGATAACATCATTGATTGATGAAACAAGCAGGAGTTTCCAGGAGTTGTTATATATGATTTTGTAAGTTTCTCTATCATGTGTCATGTAATGTTTTCTTCTTTTCAAGTGTAGTAACGAAGCAGTAGGTTAAATTCCCTTTAAGAGCGCTCCTATACTTGAAGTCCTCATGTCCTTCCAAGTTGTAGATAATAGTTTCTGTGAAAGACCAGCATATTATCTATGATTTATTTCTCATTATCGTAATTCCTCTAAGTTACAGATAATAGTTCCTATGAAAGATTAGCATATTGTCTTTAACTTCACCTTCAAACTTTCCTCATTCATCATTTATATTTAGCAACAAATGGCATTCTGAGATGTTCTAGTCATACATGTATTAAGAGTCTAAGGCCCAGTTTTCCAAATCCTTCATTTGAGAACACAGTAAACAATAAGTGACAGTAAGAAATATTTATTAATGTCTTAAGCACAATTTCCCTACAGCCAGGAAATTGGTTTCTTAAGGAACAACATTAATTGGCACCGTTGCCAGGGAGAGAAGATAAGAAGATTTTCTCCCTTGGTTTCAATATTTTCCTCTGGTTGTTCATTGAGGAGGAAAGATTTGGTTGTTTTGAATCAAAGCAATAATTCTAGCTTCAGGAAGGGCCCATACAAGATCAGACACTTCACAAAAGAAAGTCTAAGCTCTTTCAGATCCTGAAAGGCTATTTTCTAAGACGGTTGAAAGGTCTAAGATTCCAATTACACCAATTCCTACATTATCTGCATCAGATAGCAATTCACTTGAACATTTGTCTGGTAAAGAATCATCTTTTTCATCATCTTCATTTCAGGAACCTAGCTGTCAAGAGCAATCTTTTGAGTCTATTACTTTTCATTTACCTGTTGTAATTATTCATCCTCAACCAATAACCACATTACGTCTTTTGTACAGTCCATTTACCTCTCAATCAAGTTCCACATCTATTGGTAATCAAAGTTCAGTAAACATGGCAGAACCTGCATTTTTAGTGAATAGGTATGCACCTCTTAAACTACCACAACCCTACAATCAAATGCCACAGGATTACCTTAAAAATATTCCACGTTTTTCAAGAGAAGATGAACAGACAACAGAGAATCATGTAGTAGTATTTTATAATTTTGTAGAAAGCCTAAATGTTGAACATTTAAATCTTGTTTTAAGACTTTTTGTTCAGCCCCTGGATGGAGAAGCAAGGAAATGATTCAAAGGACTTCCCAATAATACTATTCCTTCCTGGGAAGAGATGGAACGTGTGTTTATTCTAAGATGGGGAGAAAAAAGAGACCATGGATATTCATTAACAGAATATAATTCCATAAAGAAGAAGTATGATGAAACTGTGGCTGAATTTGTTAAAAGATTCAACAAATTGTACAATAGTCTCCCAGTAGAGATTAAGCCTCCTCCTACTGGCGTGAAAATAACTTTTGCAAGGGATTTTGAATCAAACTTTGGATTTACATTAAGGGAAAGGAGAGCTCCAACCCTTGATCAAATCCAAACAGATGCTTTACAGATAGAAGTGAATCTGGTGGCTGCAGGAAAAGCACCAGAAACATAGCTTTCCCAAGACAAGGGAAAGGCAAGGGTAGAGTCCGCCCAAAGTCAATTATTGGAGGATATGTGTATTATAACTAATACCATGTTAGATAAATTAAATAGGTTAGAGTTAGAAAATAAGAACTCTCAAATACAAACACAGTTTAATAAGAACTTTAATCCCCAATTCAGAAGACAACCTTTGCAAATTTTGCAAAAGGAGAGAAAAGATCAAAATCAAATTCAAGCACCATTGTACATAGAAGCAAATCCTAGTGAAGAACAATCTGAAGATCAAATTTCTACATTATATGCAGTTGATGAAGATGAAATCGGCATTGAAGGAGAAGAATATGTGTATGATGAAGCAAATGCGATTCATAATGGAAATGAAATTGATTAATATTGGAAACAAGTCTCTGATTTTATGCAGGCAAAACTACATAAGAAATATGACCTGAGATCTAGGAAATGATCCAAAAATTAGGAAAATGAAAGTGAGTAGCAAGTTTCAACTTCCTCACCAAAGGCGACTCCACAAGAATCTTAGCCTGCAAAACAAGTAGATAAAGGAAAACAGCAGCAAATTGCAAATGGCAAGGCACAGATACTTCGAGGTGAGTCTTCCCAAGATCAAACTGGGAAAATTCCTTTGGAGAAACTTGTTTCAATTCCTAAAATAATTCCAGTCATAAAGAAAGGTGAAGATGAGAATGAAAAGACTACTAAACAAGGTCACTTGTTTAGTCTTACCAAGGAGTTGGAAAAGGTAAGAATACAAGTTCCCCTTACAGAATTGGAAAAAACACCTACTTATCAAAAGGAGATTGTTGAGTTTGTTAATTTAAAAGAGAGTGAGAGTGATATTGTAAATCTGCAGGAAGATAAACTAGTAGTGGTTTTTGGCGCGCATGTAGAGGAAGTAGATTCTTCAATACCTCCTTTTTATGCCTTTATCTGTGATGAAGCAACTAAATTTACAAGTGACCAAACCTTACAAGGATTTGTATTCTTTTGACTCAAACAAGATCAAGTGTCTGGGGGTTATTAAGGATCTGACAGTGTCATTAGCCCAAATTCCAGCTAGAAGCTTGGTCATGGATGTTGTAGTAGCAGATATCCCTACTAGATTTGGAATTCTTTTGTCTAGGTCCTCGGGGGCTAAATTGGGAGGTGTTTTGAAGTTGGATTTTACATATGTTGTTATACTAGTTTTTTGGTGGGGAGGAGAGGAGATTGTACAGAGAAACTTTGTTTGTAAAAAAAATAACAAAAAACGGAGCAAGCAACTCACCTCTATATAGTCAGGAGAAGGATGATTTCGCTCATTTCACACTGCATGATAATGCAGAGCTGGCTGAAGATAATCAGAAGCGGCTTGCTTCAGCCAATGTAATTACAAAGCTACAAATGGAAGAAGTGTGGAAGTGTTTCTTTGACGGAGCTTATTCAAAAGAAGGAATAGGTGCTAGTTTTCTTCTAATTGCACTTGGAGGTAATCTGTTTCCTTTTTCTTTCAAATTAGAGTTCAAGGCAACTAACAACGTGGCAGAATATGAGTCCTTGATTATTGCTCTACAAACAGCCAAACAGATGGGAGTCAAGTCAATTTCTGTTTTTGGAGATTCGGAGCTAATTATTAAGCAGATAAAAGATCAATGCCAAACAAAGCATCCTAGACTCTGGGCATACAGAAATGAGGTATGGGATTTGATTGAAAATTTCTTTGAAGCTTTTAACATTCAATTCATTCCAAGGGATGAAAATAGATTGGCAGATTCATTGGCTGTGGCTACTAGCACTTTCAAGCCTCCTATTAATCCAAGATTAAGATATGAGGTAGAAATGAGACACAGACCTTATGTTCCTGATAATGTTAAGAATTGGCAAGTTTTTGAAGATGACTAGTAGATTAAGGAGGTTTTTACTATGGTTGAAGAATTTCAGGGTACAGAAATTGATTAGGATGAAGAAGAGACAACATAAATTGCATGAGCCATTGGTTTAAAAGATTCAATAGCAAATCAGAAGATCTTTCAATTGAAAGATAATGTTCTGCCAAAGGGACTTGTTCCTCTTGAAAGACTTTTTAATTCCAATGATGTGGTTGTGGACTCAGGAAAAATCCCACAAGATGAACATATTCAGGATCACAAGATTGGAACGCAGGAGAATCCCAGGTTAGTCAAAGTATATGCTGGAGTTTCACATGATTTTCAAGAAAGATATATTAAACTTTTCAAGAATTATGTTGATGTCTTTGCATGGTCCTATGAAAATCTCAAAATTTATGATGTAAATATTATTCAGAATAGAATTCCTTTGAAGGAGGGGGGTTAAACCCTACAAATAGAAGCTTAGGCAGATAAATCCTCTGCTTCTACCATCAATTGAAAAGGAGGTCAAGAAGTTGCTTGATGCCAAAATCATAGTCCCACTTAGATATTCTGATTGGGTGGCTAATTCGGTACCTGTGAGAAAGAAAAATGGAGAAATAAGGTTGTGTGTTGACTTCAGAAATCTAAATAGAGCTTCTTTGAAAGATAATTATCCTCTGCCTAAAATGGACCATGTGCTGCAAAAGGTAACAGAATCTTTTAGAATGTCAATGTTAGATGGATTTTCTGGTTATAACCAGGTGGCTGTGGACAAGGAGGATCAGAAGAAAACAATGTTCACAACGCCCCGAGGAACATTTATGTATGCCAGAGTGCCTTTCGGATTGATGAATGCAGGAGCTACGTTTCAAAGGGCCATGGACATCGCTTTTGTTGGAGATAAGTTTGTAGTAATATATTTGGATGATATTACTATTTTTTCTAATTCTGATGAAGAACATTTTGATCATTTGAACAGGACTTTTGATAAATGTAGAAGATTTGGACTTTCTTTAAATCCTAAGAAATCACTCTGGAGGAAGGAAAATTGTTGGGACACATTGTTTCCAGAGAAGGAGTGAAGATAGATCCAACTAGAGTACAAGCTATGTAGAAAATACCATTGCCCAGAAGTAAAAATGATATTCAAAAGTTTCTAGGAAAGATTAATTTTCTGAGAAGATTTGTATCCAATTATGCAGAAATCCTGAAAGAAATCACTAATATGCTGAAGAAGGAGAATGAAGTGCGCTGGACCAAGGAAGCTAAAGAATAATTTTCCAGAATTAAAGAGGCATTGCAGGTAGCTCCAGTCTTAATCAACCCTGATTATCAAAAGCCTTTCCATGTTTTTTCATTTGCCCCATCAAGTTCGATAGCTGTTGTCTTACTGCAGAAGAATGATGAAGAGAGAGAGCAACCAGTTGCATTCTTTAGTAAGATTCTTGGGGATTCTGAGTTGAAATATAATATTCTTGAGAAGCAAGTGTATGCCTTAGTAAAAGCCATGAAAGCTTTTAGAACTTATGTGTTGCAGTCCCAAATCACTGCTTATGTGCTTAATGCTACAATGAAAGACGTATTATATCAAGGAGATGTAGAAGACAAGAGAGGAAAGTGGATTGCCAAAATCCAAGAATATGATTTAGACATAAAGCCCACAAAGTTGGAAAAGGACAAGGACTAGCAAAAAATGTTAACAGAATCAAACTTTCAGGCATTGGGAATTAATTTGTTGGCACCTATAGATGGAAAAGCAGCTAAAGAAAATGAAGGAGAGAAAGTTCCAGGAATGAAGATCAGGTATAAATTTTTATGTTCAAAATGGTATAAACATATAATTCATTATTTGTGCTTTCTTTCTTGTCCTCAATCCTTAGATAGAACAAAGTATATGGCACTAAAGATCAATGCAAAGCCATATGTGATTGTGGAAGGCATATTGTACTGGAAGGATATTGCTGGAATTCTATTATTGTGCTTAACAGAAGATGAATTTGCAGAAATAATCAAAGATTGTCATGAGGGGTTTTGTGGGGGACATTACAGTTGGAAAGTAACTGCATGCAAGATCCTTCAGGCTAGATTTTATTGGCCTACCTTATTTGGTGATACATATAAGTTTGTTAGAAGTTGCCAAAAGTGTCAGTTTTTTGCTGAGAAGAAGAGATTAGCTCTTTTACCTCTAATTCTAGTCTTCATAGAGGATCCATTTAGATAATGATTGGACTTTGTTGGAGAAATCAATCCACCTTTAGGCAGACAACATAGATGGGTTCTCACAGCAACAGATTACTTCACCAAATGTGTAGAGGCAATTCCTACTAAGAGAGCAAATGACCAGATAGTAATGAAGTTCCTAGAAGAAAATATTTTCAGCAGATTTTGATGCCCCGTTAAAATTATAACAGACAAAGCTCAAGTCTTCAAATCAAGTAAGTTCATCGCTTTTTGTCAAAAGTATAATGTTATTTTGTCTCATTCAACAGCTTACCACCCTCAGGGAAATGGACTAGTTGAATCTACTAACAAGACTTTGATGATAATCCTAAAGAAAACTATTGCAAAAAATCAAAGAGATTGGGATTCTAAGTTAAAATTTGCTTTGTGGGCTGCTATAGTAACTACAAGAAGATCCACAGGAAAATCACCTTTTGAGTTAGTATATGGAACTCAGGCTCTGTTTCCAAGTTAACTTGTGAAACCAGTGATTGCGATGATTCAGGAGGTGAAAGAAGAGCCAAATGCTTTGGTAAGAAGAATGAACAAAGCGGTGGAGCTTAGCGAAAACAGGGACAAGGTAAGAGACAACTTGATTATGTATCAGTCCAAGATGAAAAATATTTTTGACATAAAAGCCAGGGAAATCGATTTCAAAGTTGCAGACTTAGTATTGAGATGGGATACCAGAAGAGAGGATAAGGGTAAGCATGGGAAGTTTGATCCTCTTTAGTATGGCCCTTTTAGAATTTCTGAAGTGAGATCCAATAATACCTTCATCCTTGAAAATCTTGATGGTGAGACTTTACAGCTGCCTATTAATGGGCAATATTTAAAACACTACTTCTAGTTCTAAAGAACAAGTATCATTTCATTGTGAATACCGGAGTGAAGTCATTGTACAAATGCCATAGTATTTCAGTTTATGCAGAGAAATATATGACTCCATGCCCGAGGTGAAGGCACTAACCTATGGTTCTTAGTGCTTCTGTGGAAAAAGCACTATCCCCAGGTGGAGCCAGATGTTGTAACATGCATCTTTTCATAACATTTATTTTTCATTCAAAAAATCTTTTGAAAATACTTTAAAAAAAGGATAAAGTGAAAGGAAGAAGCAATAATGATATATTGGAGGCCAAGGGTTATATGGGTGTACATGTATATATGTATATCGCAAAACATTCTATCGGAAATAAAAATGCAAAGAAATGAAGAAATAAATCGCATTTTCAACAAACAAAAAAAACAAGTGCTAAACATTAACACCGGACCCAAAAATATATATGCCATATTTTATAATGATGGTGAGTTCGAAACAATGTAAAGTGCTCATATTATGTGTATACGACTCCGCCGATTGTGATATGGGTGGGTCGGACCTGAAATAATATATATATTTTTGAATGGAGTTCGGATTTTCCACAGTGTTCATGTTTTTCAGTCGACGTTTCGAGTCTGAAACTAGACTCATCATCAGGACGAAAAGTGAGGAGAAAAGAAGGAAATGAAAGGTATAAATATGAAAACCCAGGTTGTGAAGACAAATGGCCGACTCATTGCCTCATTGATGATTTAATTAATTTTTTTAACTACTTTGTAATTAATTTTAATTTTTATATTAATATTACAATTTTATAATTTGTTCTTATTTTATTATGTCTCATAATTAAATTTTGCTTATTAATTATGGTTCATGTTTCTTGATATTTTTGATGCTATACTTAATTGATTAACATGAGATTTTATTATTATTGTAAGTTTATTCATTATTTCTTTTTATAAATTAATTTATTTGTTATTAAGATCTCTTTTTGTAAATCTTAGATTATTTAGTATTATTCTTATTAGTATTATAATATTTAATGTTTTTTGTTTTTATTTATTATTTGTTAATGTAATTCTAATTCTAAATTATTATTTCGCTCGTACTATCTATACTATTTATTAAGGATATTTACTATTGTTTTTTTCTAAGGCATATGCCCCTATTATCTATATTCTTTATTAATGATATTTATTACTATATACTTTTTTCATTATTTAGAATTATTTGTTTATTGTTAATGTAATTCTAACTCTATCTTATTATTTTGCTCCTATTATCTATATTATTATTAATGATATTTACTATTTTATTTGTATGGCACTTGCTCCTATTATATATATTCTTATTAATGCTATTTTCTATTTTTTACTATTTAGTATTATTATTAATGATATCTACTATTATTTAACCATTTATTATTTTGCTCCTATTATCTATATTCTTATTAATGCTATTATCTATTTTACTATTTTGTATTATTCTTATTAGTATTTTAACCTTTAAAGCTTTTTTGTTTATATTTATTATTTGTTTTTGTTAATGTTATTTATAATTCTATATTATTATATTGTTCCTATTATCTAAATTATTATTAATGCTATTTACTATGATCTTAGCTAAAGCACCTCTATATATACTTATTGTTTTATATTATAATTGATACTTATTATGATTTTAATATTGCTCTACTATATTAATTAATTTATCTATTATTTATCTATTATACTAGATGTTTGCTTATTGATAGTTGTTAATCTATATTATTATATATGTTATTTATTAAGATGTTTATTAATGATCTTTATACACGCTTATTATATTTATTATAGTTTATAACTGTTTTTTATATTTGATGAGAATTAATGTTAGCTTTATCATTTAGTTACTAATCATGTAATTAAAGCTTCTATTATTTGCATCCATTAATGTTTTTCATATTCTTTTTATTAGATGATTAATTATATTATGTTAAATTTTAGGTTTTTTCTTGATTCGGATTCTCAAGAGCAGCAGGTTAATTTTATTATTATGAAGGCAGGTTAGGAATTTCTAACATTGTTATTAAGATTATTGGCGGGGGTTAGCACGGGGTTCCAATTTTTGCTAATTTCCATGCCACCATCCCTATTAAGGTTTTTAGGATGTTTAATGATTTCAATAGCTTCCCTAACTTTACGCTTGAATTGGTGTTCAACATTAGCAATGACTTTGGTGTCTTCTAAGCAAATATGATGATTAGTTTTACCTACATGCTCAGCTAGGGCTGAGGACTTGGTTCTTTCGTTACGAATGTCTGCACTATGCTCTTTGAGTCTAATCCTAACCGATCTACCTGTTTCTCCTATGTATTGGTCCCCACAAGAACATTTGATGATGTACACTCCTTTTTGCTGAAATAGTTCTTGGTTATCCTTAACAGATCTCATTCTTTGCTTAATGGTAGACAGGGGTTTGAAAGCAGTTTTTATATTTTTCTTATTGAGGATTTTGGCTATTTTGTCAGTGACTCCTTGGATGTAGGGAAGGCAGGTATTGGAGGTTGGGTCTTCTTTAGTTTTGTTTTTATTGTTATTAGTTTTTGCTTTTTGAATGGCTTTGTATATGTTTTCATTGCTGTATCCAAGGTTGGCAAAGGTTTTTTTAAGGTAGGAAATTTCTTCATCGGTATGGTTTATATCAGAGATTCTATAAGCTCTAGTGAAGAGGGTTTGTAGTACCCCCATTTTTTGGGCGGGGTGGTGATGAGAGCCGGCATGAAGGTAGTTATCCGTATGGGCTTTCTTTCTAAAAACTTTGTGACCAATGGAACCATCCTTCCTTCTAATGAGGAGAATGTCTAGGAAAGGAATGCAATTATTTTCTTCAACTTCCATGGTGAATTTGATGTCTTCAGATAAGCTATTGAGGTGATCCAGGAACTTGCTTAGCTCTTTCTCGCCATGAGGCCAATTGACACTGGTGTCATCCACAAACCTAACCCATGATTTGGGTTTTAGTGGATATGAGTCAAGGGCCTTCTTCTCAAATTTTTCCATGAAAAGGTTTGCCACGATAGGTGAGAGAGGTGATCCCATAGCCACACCTGAAGTTTGTTCAAATATTTCACCCTGGAAGGAGAAGAAGGTTGAGCGGAGACAGATTTCGGCTAATTTGGCGGTCTGGGGATCTGCTACATCTTTAACTACCTGGATAGCCTCATCTAGGGGAATTTTGGTGAAGAGCTGGACTACGTCAAAACTCACGATTTTGTCTCCTGGTTCAAGCTTGGTGTTTTTTATGTGATTAACAAATTGATTGGAGTCTTTGATGTAAGAGCTAGTTTTACCAACTAGCGGGGAGAGAATGCTAGCGACGTACTTGGCTAACTCATAAGAGGGAGACCCTATGGTGTTGACTATGGGTCTAAGGGGGACATCTTTTTTGTGAATTTTAGGGGCTCCATAGATCCTGGGGGTGATTTCGCTGTTAGGGGTCAATCTCTTTTTTATTTTATTGTGTTTAAAAGTTTGGCGCATCCGTTGTATTGAAAGCTCTTTATATGCATGCGTATAGGTTCCGTTGATCACGATTTGCGATGACGGACCTGAAATGTTATGTATTATTGTTTTATATTGCGGCGGGTCCTTAGGACAACATATATATATATATATATATATATATATATATATATATATATATATATATATATATATATATATATATATATATATATATATATATATATATATATATATATATATATGAAACCGCCGATTGCAATTGCGATATGGGTTCTAGACCCGATAGTTCATAAGCTATATTTTATATGACTCAATGCATCCGTCTTATCACGGGTTCCAAAGAATTTTATTGATATTCATATATATTGTGGTTTACGCTATTTTATATGGATTTTTGTTATAAAATATTATAATAAAAGGCCGGACTTAAGGCATATATGTGTTATATTCTAAAACCCCGGTGAGTCCGCAAGGCGTGCAAAAGACAATTTTTAAGTTATAAGGTAGTTTTCGAGCGGAGCAAAAGCGATAGATGGTTGTTAATGGAATCAACCCGATTCCATTCAGCATTTAACACATAGCAGTTAGCTAGAGAAAGGGAACTACCCATTTCGGGCATGTATTCTTCAGGCTTATGTCCCACCTGAAAACCTTTGTACATCGTTCGATCTGAAAGGCGTAGATCAATGACAGGAATGAATTGGCGGGAAGTATACCTTGGGAATTGTGTTGAACCCGTATTGGAAGCGGAAAAACATGTTTTATTATATATTTTCTTTATAAAAGATATATGCATATTTCCAAATATTTTCATAGTTATTGTGGCCGCATGCATAAGTTAAGCTTTACAGGGGTTTTTAGGCTGATTGCGATTTGCGATAGAGGTCAACAGGAGGTAAATTTGACAAGTTTATAAAGTAGGAAGATTAATCAAAAGTTCGTGTTAATTTCACTATGTAATGGGGTCAGAGCTGAAGCTTAAGAGGAAAACAATTCAATATATTTCTTGACATTTTGGCCAATCAAAATGCCCTTGTAAGCCAGGATTACATAAACTAAATGTATTTCATTACGGCTAAGAAGAATTAAGCATCATTAGAGCGTTAACAGAGGAATTTGGCAGCAGATCAAGAGAGCAAAACAATAGTTATCATTTCTTTCTGAATCCAGTTTTGTTCTTGATATTTCATGTTCTTTGAGGTGTTTTTACCCTCTGTAAATTTTGTAGTAGTTTATTTCATATAGTTAGAAAGTAGTTAGATAGGTTTTAGAAATCGATAATTGTTCAACAATGTATAAAAAGTGGAAAATTTACTAAGAAAGGGTTGGAATTTTGGAGAACCTAGCCACTGTATTCCTAATAACATCATTGATTGATGAAACAAGCAGGAGTTTCCAGGAGTTGTTATATATGATTTTGTAAGTTTCTCTGTCATGTGTCATGTAATGTTTTCTTCTTTTCAAGTGTAGTAATGAAGCAGCAGGTTAAAATCCCTTAAAGAGCGCTCCTATACTTGAAGTCCTCATGTCCTTCCAAGTTGTAGATAATAGTTTCTGTGAAAGACCAGCATATTATCTATGATTTATTTCTCATTATCGTAATTCCTCTAAGTTACAGATAATAGTTCCTGTGAAAGATCGGGATATTGTCTTTAGCTTCACCTTCAAACTTTCCTCATTCATCATTTATATTTAGCAACAAATGGCATTCTGAGATGTTCTAGTCATACATGTATTAAGATTCTAAGGCCACTTTTCCAAATCCTTCATTTGAGAACATAGTAAACAATAAGTGACAGTAAGAAATAATTATTAATGTCTTAAACACAATTTCCCTACAGCCAGGAAATTGGCTTCTTAAGGAACAACAGGACAGTTGTCCGACTTAATGCTGGGGCAGGTAATTTTCCTGAAGTGTTTAGATCATGGGAGCCTTGTAGTAGATGTACACATCGATGTCACCATTGTTCCCCATACCCTGATTGATCTTGGGGTTGCCATCAATGTAATGACTAAGGACACTATGCTCAAGCTGAATCTCCAGGGATCATTAAGGAAGACCATGACAGTCTTGCAACTTACATATCGATCCACAGTAGCCCCTAAGGGGATTGTTGAGGATTTGATTGTCTGCATTGATTCTTGGGAGTACCCTGTGGACTTCTTAGTTCTCCAGCCTAAGACCAAATTCAATGGTTATCCTCTCATTCTTTGGAGGCCTTGGTTAACCACTACCGATGCCTACATAAGCTAGAGGGCTGGAAATATGACTATAAAAAATGGGCATCTATCCAAGAAGTTGGTCCTGTACCCTCCTGCTCAGCCATCTCTAGAACATGACTTACCCTTATGGCTAGAAAAGGAGGAAGAATATGAAGTCTACTCCTCCAAAATATATACCCTAGAACTTGCCATAGGAGGAGGATAGATTGATGAAGATGATTTGATTGAACACATCCTCCAAAATCAAACTCCCAACACCGTGTCTCTGAAGGAAGTAGTGAAGGAAACCAATGACAACAATCTGATTGATCTATGCTTATCTGACTCAAACCCTACTGATGTCAATACAATAGAATTCGGCCCTGAAAGAGCATTGAAAAGCAACCCCTCTCCCTTTGTATACCAAGAAGAAGAGTTATATAACATGCTAAGAGAGAATTTGGATTCCTTTGCTTGGAATTACAAATAAATGAAGGGAGTGCACCCCTTAGTGTGTACTCACCACATTTACATCAAGTATGGTTGCAAACCAGTCTGACAACCCCAAAGGAGAATGAATCGACCTCTCAAGGATATAGTCAAAGAAGAGTTGCAGAAGTTGCTGGATGTAGGATTGATTTACCCTATCTCGAATAGTGAGTGGGTGTCTCCTCTGGTGTTGGTTCCAAAGAAAAATGGAAAGTGGAGGATTTTTATCAATTACCGATAGCTTAAAAAAGCCACAAAGAAGGACCATTTTCCTATACCTTTCATTGATCAAGTGTTAGATGGTCTGGTAGGAAAGAATTTCTTTTCTTTCCTGGATGGGTTCAACGGATACAATCAAATCCAGATCAGCCCAGAGGACCAAGATAAAACCACTTTCACCTTTCCTTAGGTTACTTTCTCTTATAGGGTCCTTCCTTTTGGTCTATGCAATGCCCCTGCGACTTTCCAGAGAGTTGTCCTGAGTATCTTTGCAGAGCTAGTCCATGATGCAGTAGAAATTTACATGGATGACTTCACACCTTATGGGTGTGATTTCCAAGAGGCTCTCTCTAACCTAGTAAAGGTGTTAAACAAATGTATTGAAATGAACTTATCCCTTAGTCCCAAAAAATGTGAATTTCTTATTATTGCAGGGACTATTCTAGGTCACTCAATATACCAAGAAGGACTGCAAGTAGACCCAAACAAGATAGCGATCATCAAAAAGGCACCAACTCCATAAAAGCAGAGGGATGTCAGAAGTTTCTTAGGGTTAGCCAGATACTATAGGACATTTATAAAATATTTCAACAAGTTAGCTTCTCCCTTATTTGGGTTATTGGCCAAAGACTTCGAATTTTTTTGGTCAGGAACTTGCCAAGAAGTCCTGGACACCCTAAAGGATAGGTTGACTACTGCATCTATTCTCTGAGGCCCAAATTGGGCTCTTTCTTTTCATGTTCATGCCGATGACTCTCATAAAGATATAGGAGTAGCTCTAGGCCAGATAGATGACAAGCTACCTTATGAGATTTACTTGATCAGTAAGAATTTGTCGAAAGTTGGGTTATACTACACAGTGACTGAAAAAGAGCTCCTAGTTTTTGTACATTCATTGAATAAATTTAGACATTACATTATTCGTTACCAAATATTTATACATACTGACCATGTTGCAACTAAATACTTGATGAACAAACTTGATGTAAATGCCTGGATTATTAGATGGTTACTTTTATTGCAACAATTTGATTTAACTATTATTGATAAGCCTGGCAAGGAGAATGTAGTTGCAGATTTTTTTATCCAGATTGACTTTGCCTGTAGGGGAGGAAGGAATGGTTGATGATCAGCTACCAGATGAACATTTATTCGCCATTTCAGTTCTCTCTCCATGGTTTGCTAACATAGAAAACTACTTGGTATCTGCACAGTTCCCTCCAAATTTGTCCTCCAAGGAAAAGAGCAGAATCATAAGAAAAAGCACCCCATTCACTTGGATTGGGGGCAATCTCTTCAAGATCAGTTTGGATCAAATTCTGAGAAGATGTGTCAGGGAGGAGGAAGTCTTTGACATCCTTCTAGCCTGTCATGATGGGCCTTGTGGAGGTCACTTTTCAGCTAAAAGAATAGCATTCAAGGTACTACAAGTTGGATATTGCTAGCCCACTCTTCACCAAGATGTAAAAAGGTATACCAGTTAGTGTGATTAGTGCCAAAGGATGGGCAACCTCAATTTACTTTCGATCCATTTGACACGTGGGGCATGGATTTCATCGGGCTCATTGACCCTCCATCTAGATAGAAGAAGTATATTATTGTGTGCACCGACTATTTAACTAAGTGGGCGGAAGCCAATTCTATTAAGGTAGAAACAGAAGAAAAGGTGGTTGAGTTCTTGAGGGAAAATGTATTTTATAAGCTTGGATACCCTCGAGAGTTGGTCACTGATCAAGGAAGTCAATTTACATCTCACATGATTCAAAATCTATTAAGCGAGGGTAAGATCAAGCATAGAAAATCCACTCCTTACCACCCACAGGCTAATGGGCAGGCGGAAGTAACCAACCGAGCATTGGAAGGAATTTTGACCAAGGTGATTAGTAGCAATAGAAACGATTGGGCAGAAATATTAGTTTAGGCCACCTGGGCCTATAATACCACCTGGAAGACCACCACTGACTTCACCCCTTATGAGATGGCTTATGGGGAGAAAGCCATGTTGTCCATTGAATTTGAATACAACACCTTAAGGATGGCAACACAACTGGATCTAGATATCACAAGGGCACAACAGGAAAGATTGCTCTAGCTGAATGGGTTAGATGAATTTAGGATGCAAGCCCTCTTGCACATAGAAGTGACTCAAGTACAAAGGAAAATATGGCATGATAGAAATATCAAGGACAAATTGTTTCAAGAAGGCGACTGGGCCTTGCTGTATGACTCTCAGTACAAAGATTTCAAAGGCAATTTAATGACCAGATGGTTGGGACCATATGTGATAGAAAATTTCCATGACAATGGCGTTGTTAAGATAATAACCATCGATGCATAAGGTATCCCTTTGCTTGTCAATGGGTACAGGTTAAAGGTCTACAGGAATTCAACAGTAGCATTAGCAAGGCAGTGATGGTGATTGGAGAAGTCTCAGCTTCCACCTCACCAAGTTTTTAGAAAAAAAAAGGAAAAAATAAAGAAAAATAAAGGGACCTAGGTGAAAACCTCCATGAGGCACCTAAGTCCAACTTTTGGGTTGAAAATATCTTGAGGCAGCCCAAGAGTATTTAAAAAAAAAAAAAGATCTTTGGGTGAAAACCTCTTTTGAGGCGCCCAGGCCAGGAAACAAGGATGAAAACCTCCTTTGAGGTATCCTAGTTGTCCTTTCAAGAAAAAAGGAAAAAAAACAAGAAAAAATGAAAAAAGAGAAAAACATACAAAAGAATAATAATTATGGTTTTGTAGGTTTGTAAGAGGATGGCGTGCATAAGCTACAGAGGACAGTAGGCCCTACCACAAGCCATGTTTTCCTTCATCCATCTCATCTCCTCCATACTCCCCATGTTATTCCATCCATACTCCACTCCATATGCCAATTCCAAGAAACTCTGTGTTTTCTACAGGATTCCTTGTAATACTAGAGGAGTTTCCTATAGGTTTTATAAGAGTCCTTGAAAAATTTTAGAAGGGAAGTCCAGTGGAAAATAGGGACACAAGCCTATTTTGGGTTATAAAATAAGCCATTGGCCTTAACATACCCCAGCCAACACCCTCCACGACCATGTCACCACTGCATCCATCAAAGAAAAAAAAACATCAAAAAGATAGATGCCACAAAAGCATACCTCATCGTCCACTCATTACCACATCCTCCACTCATTCCAATGCCAATTCAACCTTAGAAGCAAAGAAGAGATGCAAAAGGTTAAGAAAAAAGTAGCTACAGGACATCATGTAGACATCTTGTAGGAATTCCTGTAGCAACCTATTACATAAAAATACCACAGCAACACCAATCCACCTTCAGCACAAGGATCACATTCATGGCGAAGCTCCTCCAGAACTCAACAACAACAAAATTTATGACATGTACATCATCAAGGGAGAAACTCATCAACAAAATAAAAAGAGAAAAAACACAGTTGAAGAATATGAAGCAAGGTCAAAGAACAATGAATTAGCATCATTCTCCAGCATGCATTAGCGAAGCAAAGGACCAACAGTTATGTCATCTCACCAATACTCCCTCATAGGTACGGATATGATTAAACTGTAGGAATGTGGCAGGAAGTTGATTTTATAGGCGAAGGTGGCAAGTTAACTTGGCCACCCTCGGTCAGATAATGAGAAGAAAAAGGGGTAGTCAACTCCACACGTGGCAAGGTCACATCAAAACAAGGGGAATGAATCAAAAATTGGTTAAGTTAGGAAGAATGAGTGGGAGATAATTACAAGGCAAGGTGATGTGATGAACCGGTAGTGGGACGAATGGTCCAAAAGTAGGTATTTGTACTCAGCCAGCCAACACACCACCCAAGTAAATCATCCACAAATGGCAATAATCACTGACTCCCATGTGAAGTATTAGTATTTCGAAAAGCTTAAAGCAGAGGAAACTTCAAGGATTCATTGAAACAAAAATTTGTCTCGGCATCCCTACAATGGCAACCTATAGGAAATAGTCAGCATCTATAGCAAACTAGAGCACCTACAGGAAACTACAGGAAGGCTACACGATACAGATGGAATTACCAAACAGAGTTGCAAGAGGACACTTAGGAGCATCAATTCAAGATTTCTCATCACCGGAGCGTAGTAAAAGGAGGTAGGTGCCATACCTTCTGTGTTTTTCATCTAAAATGAAGAAATCCTCCTTTCTTCTGAGCATTTTCTATATGCATAGAGAGAATTATGTGAAGATTAGTAAAGGATACAGGCTAGAACCTCATCACCTACCAGAACTCCTAAATTAGACCCACCCAAACCTCACTCAAACAAGAATTTCTATAACATATGATAGGAGGTTTCAACAAAAGAGAGCCCACCAACATAGCCAGAATACAACAGCATCTTGTTGTGGTAGAAATCTTTAAAAGGCATTAATGGATGGGGTTCTTTGAGCTTCTAAGGGGATACGATGATGATGTGGCTAGAGATTTTGAAATGTCACTCATATCTCTCACTAGAGCCAGTGCCACTGCTATAGTGAAGGGTTTGTCAGTAGCAATTACCCCTGATATTATTAGTAGAATAACTACACTCCCCTAGGGTTGCAATGGAGAAAATAGGACAAGACTAAAAACACTCTTACAAAGAAAAAAAATTCTTAGAAGGAGAAGAACTAATTGAAGACAAAAATGGGGTTAGAAGGGAACACATTCCATATCCCTGGAATGAGTTTAGTTACCACATCATCAAGTACATTTCCTGTGAAGGTAGGTACAATGTAGTGTATGGATAGCACTTTAGACTCCTCCATGAGCTCATATTTGGAGAAGAGACACCTCCTCATAATAGACTTAGTATACCCTATTTTCTGTTACAATCCATGATAGACATGAGCATCAAGTTACAAGAAGGAAAACATCAGCAACTAGCCCATCATGGGTTGATCAAACTCATCCTTGAAGATACTCTACACAATTTAAGAATCCCTATTGCATGGTAAAAATTTGCAAACATGTAGGAAGAAGGAGAAATTCGAGCCATTGAGTATGATAGAAGCCCTACTGCTAGTGAGGGAGAAGAAGAAATAGAGGATGATAAGGAAGAAGAAATACAGGATGATAAGGAAGAAGAAACATAAGATGACAAAGAGGAAGAAATAGAGAATGGAAAATAAGAATACAAAGAGGATGGAGAAGAAGATGGAAAATATAATGAAGTACAGAAGGATGAACACAATTTTGAAACACAGTGCAAGGAAGAGGAGGAATCGCCAAGAATATCTCTAAAACCTAGAGAGAAAGAGGTGGCAACTGTTCTAAATTCCCTAAGTACACCTATCAAATCAAAGGGAAAGAGACAAATACAAACTCCACTTTACTTTAGGACAAGGAAGAGCACCAATATTAGACAAGGGAGATGTCAAACCCCTATCAAAAGTCCAATTTTCATAGAGGACTCACCAAAACAACAAGATACAGCAACCCCTCTATGGAAGAAGGAAGGAGAAAGAACATCAAAACAAGCCTCTCCCAAGTCTCCTATCACCTATGTTAGGAGGCCTATCCCCAAGCCAGCCTCAACAAAAGGAAAATCTCTCCTACATGAGACACAATTAGACCTATGGGAAGAAGAAACAATCCTACATGAAACCTTGTCAAACCTACATGAAACATAGAAAAGAGACCAGGAAAGGTTGCAAGGACAAAGGGAAGGAAAAGAGGAAGGAATTACTCAAGAAAAAATAGAGGAAGAGGACGAGGAACTGAAGGAACCTATCCCTCACCCAAACCTTAGCTCCTACTATAGATTCATTGAAGGAGGTAGAGTGCTACCACAAAAATTTTCCATTCCTTTATTCTTTGAACTTGAAAAAGAGAGGGCAAGGACACATAGGTGGATGCAAATTGCTAAATCAAAAGGGGTAGAGGATGTAGGCCACATGGAAGAGAAGCTGTAAGAAATGGGAAGAGAATTAAGTAGCATAAGAGACCGAGAAACAATAATGAAATCTTAGTTAGAGGCTGAGAACACATGGCTAAGAAAACAGCTAGAGGAAAAGGAAGGCCAATTGGCAACTATGGTAAGTTTATCCATGGGGGCACTTCAATGCAGGATGCCAGCAAAGTCATATTCCTTATACCTTAAAGAACAATGGCTCCAGTTTTAGATAAAAACCCTAGCACAAAGAGGAACTATGCCTTTCCAAGACTACAGGAAATTCATTGACCTCTATGATCAAAGCACCGTGGAGGATAGAGAAAAGATATCTGAGTTCTACCGACACAATTTAGTTGTGACAAAATTAAATGTGTGGGACCCAAATCCAAATCTAGGGGACTTACAACTAATGGACTTGTCATCTTGGATGAGTCATGAGGAGGCCAGAGCTACATAAATGAAAAGGGTATTAGCAAGAGAAGAAAAAGAACCCCTTTTCATTAAAGCAAAACAGTCTAACCCAATGGTTTTCATCATCACTCACAACCTCAATGCAAATGATCCCAAGCTTGCACCAAGATACCTTGTTGTACAAGAACAGGCAGTCACTCATTTTGAAGACATGCTAAGATTTCTAGGAGATGATAGCCAGCAAGCTTGCCAAAAGATATGGAACACCTTACCCTACAACCTAAAGATAAAAGAATAGCATTCTCCTGGTAGAATGAGGGATGCACTAGAGAGAGTCCTAATGTATAAGAAAACATGACAGATACTCAAGGTCAACTGGATTGGATTAAAACTTAGCCCACCAATGATTTTAGGTATGTTAGAGGGGAGAAAGGAACAAGAAAAAAGAAAGAAGGGGGAAGAAATAGAGAGGAATGCAAGGTTTTATCAATAAGAGGAGGAGACTACAACAGAAGCCTGGAATGTCAGGGAGGCCACCAAAGCAATGAAAGACATGTACATATATTGAGTTGCAAAGAGGATGAGCAATATTTTGAGTAGGGGGTGATGATGAGGCTCATCAATGGGTAAATTATATGGACCTTAATGCACCTCCATCTTACTAAAATCAACTTTTCTCATCATTATTTAAATGTTTTAATTATGTTTGCTTAATGAGGAGAGTAAAGATGGGATGTCATGTCTAGTGGTCTAATGTGCATTGATTGCAGGTTTTGGAGCAAATTTTGGCTAATTAAAGTGCAGGAACTCAAATGGAGACAAGCAAGAGGGATTCTAGGAGACAGGATCTCCCTCCTTAACTCCTCACTCACTCGAATATTCCTCAATCAAATCTCATCAGCTTGGAGTTGCAAGCAGCCGAGTCATGAAGTTCATTGGCAGCCAAGCCAGTGACAGTTGAAGACTAGTTGATCTCAAGATTGGAGCCAAGCCTCCCTAAATTTAAGGAAGTTGTTGGTAACTTTAGTTGTATAAATCAAGAGGCCTAGGGCCTCATTAGGATTCAAATTTTTTGTTCAAGATAGCTAAGCAGTTTTCGAGTTGAAGCATTGTAACCAAGCACTCTTATGTATTTCTAATTTCTTTAATGAAAATGAGTAGCATTCCCCTGATCCAGCACTGAGTTGACTCAAAAATTTGAAGCTTTTGGGTTAGGGCCCAACTGTAGCAGTAGAGGTTCCACTTATTGTATATGTATGCTTAGATTATCTCATAGTTAGTTGTTAAACTGATTTTAGTATTGTTAATTTGCAAGTATTTGTAGATTTGATTAGTTTGCTTCCATTTGTGAATAGTTCTGAGAGTAGCATTGTAGTGATAACAATATATTCCAAAAAGGTTGGAAGAAATTGGTTTTCACCTCCTTTCTCCCTTTCATGGATCATGGTTTGAGGAACACTTCTCATGCAGCCCAAAAAGACAGAATTCTAGTTTTTTGTGTAATTTAGGGTTTTCTTGCTAACTAGGTCATTATCTTGCAATTTCGTAGATAAGTTGCAGTTGGTATTTTCTGATCTCCTAATTTTTTCACTGATATCATCTCACTTTCATATTGGTTCCAAGAATTTCCATGCATGAGCTTAGCAAATTAAATGGTGATAACTCTGTTTTCTTTTACTTGAATACACCTTTCTTGTTTTTTAGGAGTTTATATATGAATGCCAAGAATGATGTTTTTTTATTGCAGGAGATTCTAAATTATAGGGAGACCTCATCTCATCAGCCTCAGCCAAGCCATATCCACCCATGATTTCCATAAGCCACTAAGGTCTCAATTCGAATTCTTGTCTTATGAGGAAAACTAGCCATCTCTATTGAGCAAATCCAACCATCTTAAAGCTTTGGCTTGAGTTATAAGTAAGTTCCTATCACTCCCATGTCGTATTCCTTCCTTATTCACCTTTTCCAAGATCCACCCACCTTCTATACCACTCCCTAAACTTTCGGCATGATCCTGTAGTAAAAAAGGGGATCCTGTAGGTGAACTAGTACTTCCTGTAGACATCCTGTAGGAAAACTTGTAGTGGTTTGTTTTGAGCTTGAATGGAGAAAGTTCATCACTAAAAGCTTGGATTAGGTCTCTACTTGCCCTCCAAGTCATCTGAACCATTTTCTTCCTTTTCCTTCACATCTGTCTCCCTTGCCAAAGAACCAAGCACGATTACCATTTACATTTTCCAAGCAAAAAGATAAAAAGAAAAAGAGTTCTTTTACATTTGTTCTTGCACATAGCAGTTAGTACTCTTTAGATCAGATTTCATGCTTAGACTAGTTAAAACCTAACATGTGTTAAAATAGGGTTCTTCTACAAGAAAAGTAGATTAGCAAGTAGATTAAGGATTTCATGTTGGTTTGTAAGCATTTCTTTCAGTCTTTCCTTCATGCAATAGACAACATTTATTTTCTTCCAATTAGGGTAAATTTCTCTTCTCTAAATTGGTAATCAGACTTCTTCTAGTCAATAGAAGGGTGGTTTGAGAAACCCTAGCTGTTTATCGCCCCATCTGAACATTTGCAAAGAGTAGACCAATTACATCTATTTGTGTATACAGCATTGTCACCTCCAAGTTTTTACGGACCTCGGGCTGATGAAGTAAAGTTAGTAGCCCCAGGAGTTGCAACATCCTTACTGCAATACTGGTGCTCATCAATGCCATTCAGCTCGTGTGGTCCTTTAAGGTTGCATACTATTACAAGCTTCTAAGGGACACACTTCCTTTTCCCCTCCATGTGTTAGAACCCTTATGCATCTCACTTGGCTCCCTACAAGGTCACACGCTTCCGAAAAAGATATCACACTTACCTCTACATGCTATCGTAGTCAAGGCATTGCTTTACTACCCACTTTTGGGACTCCTACCCTAAACGATCTAAGGTCTAGTTGGGACTTCTTACTAGGGAGATCCCTTGACATGTTGTTGAGTCTAGCACCATCAACATAATATTACATTAAAAAAATATAAAATAATACTTACATTAACAAATTAAAAAATAGTATTAGCAAAAACAAATCTTTTAATGTCACTTATAAACAAAATACTTTAATTTCCACCTTATTTCTACATCAACTTTATATATTGAGAGATAACATAATTGAAAGAAAAAAAATTCTAATTTTCTTTATAATTGCATTCATTTCATGTTTAGTTAACCCAAGGGAAACCAAGGAGTTAAGTATTCTTGGGGACTTGGCAAGAGGACAAAAAAATTGGTTGAAATGGATGGGCTTCTTCTTGGGTTTCACTTGGCTAAAGAAAGGGAAGTCTCCAAGATAGTAATATTTGGAGATTCCCTTCTCACCATTCATAATTTACAAAGAGGTTCTCTTCCTAACAATAATCATCTCATCCTTCTTCTCCATAAAATTCGAAGTATCCTAGACTATTTTCATTACAAGACTTTCTATCACATCTTGAGAAGTCAAAATAACGAAGTAGATGCACTGGAAAATTAGGCTTGTCTTCTAGAGGCAAGACAAGTTGTCATTAATGGTGTGTTAGGATGGGATTCTATTCCATGGTTTATTTCTCCTATACTTCTACCCATTTTATAATCTTTAGAGCCTATGGGTATGTTAAAAAGGGAAAGGAAAATGATGAGGGAATCAACGTAAACATCATTAATTCCTTGCTTCCCCTCACATTAGAAATTAGATGGTTTAGGAAGTGTTTTTTGGGCCAATCTATACTGATGTGGTGGTGAATGAAGGGAGAGATTGCCATGCATGTCCCTACCCCTCGCAACCCTCACATGTGGCAAGTTCATTCTCCAGATAGTACTACAAATAATTTTTTTCTCGTCATACCAATTTTATTCATGGCTTCAGGGTGGTGGTTCATGTTGGGTCCCTATAATACTAGTGATTACCCCATTACTATTGTAGTTATACCCCTTATTTATATTTTTGTGCCCCTATTACCCCCATATTGTTATTTCTGTGCCCCATAGAATCCCTCTATTGTTATTTTTGTGGCTTTATATTATTATTGTTAGGTCGGCTGGATTATATTGTGACTCCTTAGACTCCTATATATAGAAAGGAGGTTTTGTCATTTGTATCATCCAAGAATTGTTCATTTATGTAATGTAAAGGAGGTTGCCCCCTCGAAGAGGCTGAATTCTAAGGCGTTGATCTATCTTTTCTATCTTTTCTTGAGCTGGTTTCATAACATTTGGTATCAGAGCTTTGGATTCTAGGGTTTCGCTGCTCCAAACAGGTCATCGTGGAATTTTCGCTATAACTTTTTTCTGTGACGTTTCAGAAGTCGCAAAAAAAACCCATTTGAGAAGAAATCGCGCTGAACCTTGGGTCCAAATTTCAGAGCTTTTCGCGTGATATTTGCGGAGATATGATCTGAGGAAGTTGGTCTTTTTGCAGACTCCTGAATTACATTCAAAACAGGTGACCTGGGGAAAATCGTCATAACTTTCTCTCTGGGGATCGGATTGAAATTTCGTAAGAAGGTACAGAAAGAGGACGGACTGTAGTTTCTTGTATGTGTGTTTCAGATTCAAAGGTTGAAACAGTGACTCGTGGCACGTCGTACAAGTTCGCTCTACTGAACCAGTCTAAAAGCAAGTCACTGTGGGAGATTTCACATAACTCTTCCTTGGAGAATCCAATTTGGCTCAGACTTGTGGCATTGGAAAGAGGACGCAGAAGGCTACTACAGGTAGCAATTTCAGAACTGGATGATCCGAAATTACAGAGATACATCAGATTCAATATCAGGCTTCTATAAAGTGAAAAAAGGTGTGTAGTTTTTTTTTTAATTTTTGTGTAAGCTTGGTTTAACGGAATTCAAAGGGCATAGTAAAGCATTATTATCGGTAACTGATGCCCCGAGGAAAGAAAATGCAAACACCTAGTAAGGAACCTGAAAGCTCTAGCATGACTCATGAAGAAGAGGAAGAAATGCTACATGATATATCAAAATTACAAGAACAAGTGCAACAAATGTCACGCTCACAAAAGCTAACAGAAGCTAAGATAAGTGGCGTGGAATCTAAGATAAATGGTGTGGAATCTAAGATAAATGGCATGGAAGCTAAGATGGAGGGTTCGATGGCAGATTTGAAGATAGATTTGAAGACAGACATGGAAGAATTGAAGAAGTTGCTACAAGAAAGGGTCACTAATGGTGAAAAGGTAGTAAAGGAAACTCATGATGAGAACAAAAGAAATGTTAATCATGATTCCATAGATCTAATGTTGGATCGAAGAATCACCATATTCCAAAAATCGATATGAGGAAGTTTGATGGCAAGGATCCCGCCACATGGATATTACAGATGGAGCAATTCTTCGATCTCAATAATGTGCAAAACGCACAAAAGGTACGTATGGCAACTTTATATTTGGAACCAAATCAGTTTGTATGGTATCAATGGCTTTGCTCTCGTAAACAATTTATCACTTGGGCAATTTTTACGGAAGAATTGATAGCACATTATGAGGATACAAAAAGCAACACTTTTTTTAGCCAATTGATAAGTCTCAAACAAAAGGGTTCAATAATGGAGCACATTGAGGAGTTCCAAAAATTGAACATAAGGGTAAAAGATATTCCAGAGGAGCATAGGATTGATGTGTTCATAGGGTCTTTAAAGGATAATATCCAACATGATGTTCGCCTTTGGGAACCTGATTCATTAGAGAAGGCATTCAGGTTAGCAAGAAAAATGGAAAGCAAAATTATGGCAACCAGGAAGCATACCACTCACAACTATAAAGACGGAAGTGTTGTTGCCCCTAGTCTTCCACAACCTATAAGGTTGACACCACAACAATTGGAAGAAAAAAGAGCAAAAGGGCTTTGTTACAGTTGTGATAGCAAATACACTAAAGGTCATAAGTGTGCTGAGAAGAAATTATTCTACATAGATTGTGAAGAGGAAGAAGAAAAGGAGCAAGAAAGGTCAAAAGAAGAGGATATACTCCAGGAACAAAGCCTAGATGAAGAACAAATAAATCCGACCATATCTTGTAATGCATTGGCGGGAATTACCACTCCTCAAACCATCAAGATAGAAGGACAAATCAAGAAGAAAAAGGTAATAGTGTTGATTGATTCAGGAAGCACCCACAATTTTATTCATTGTAGGGTAGCAAAAGAATTGAATTGCTTCCTATATCCAGCACCAGAGTGTCAAGTGATGATTGCAAATGGAGGAACAATAAATTGCTCTGGAAAGTGCCATAATATCAAGCTATCCATGGGAGAATATGTATTGACTAGCCCAATGCTTTCCATTCCAATGGGAGGTGCTGATGTTGTACTAGGAGTCCAATGGCTACAATCCTTGGGTACAATAGCTTTTAATTTTCAAGAACTTTTCATCAAATTTTCTATGGAAGGAAAGGAAGTTGAATTAAGGGGTATTGCAGGGAAACCAGGAAAGATAATCAGCTCTAATGGCATGACAAAGCTTCTAAAAAAGGAGCAAAGAGGTGTAATTGCACAATTATGTTCGCTAGATGTTTCCACATTGGAATCATCTATTTCTCCAGATCTCCAAAAAGTCCTGGACAATCATTCCAAGGTATTTGAGACTCCCAAAGGTCTCCCACCTATGCGTGATCATGATCATGCTATTCATCTGATTCCAGGAAGTGTTCCTCCAAACATCAGGCCGTACAGATATCCCTATGTCCAAAAAAGTGAAATTGAACGTATGGTTGCAGAAATGCTAGAGGCTGGTATAATTCAACCGAGTCAAAGTTCTTTCTCAGCTCCAGTAGTATTGGTGCACAAGAAGGATGGATCATGGCGCATGTGTCCGATTATAGGGAGCTCAACAAGCTCACTATTAAAGATAAGTTCCCCATTCCTGTCATTGATGAATTACTGGATGAATTGCATGGATCAATTTACTTCACCAAGTTGGATCTTCGTTCGGGATATCATCAAATCAGAATGAAGATTGAAGACATTCCGAAAACGGCATTTAGAACTCATGAGGGTCATTATGAATTTTTGGTCATGCCTTTTGGCCTTACCAATGCACCTTCAACATTTCAAGGTTTGATGAATTCAATTTTCAAACCATTCCTTAGAAAATTTGTGTTAGTATTTTTTGATGATATACTAATCTACAGCAAGTCTTGGAAGGATCATGTTGAACATGTTGACAGGGTGCTACAACTATTGGAGGAGAAACAATTATATGCAAAAAGATCCAAATGTTTCTTTGGAGTCCAGGAGGTGGAATATTTGGGTCATATTGTATCTCATGAAGGAGTTAAGGTAGACCCTAGCAAAATTAAAGCCATTAAGGAATGGAAAATCCCCACATCCATAAAGCATCTGCGAGGATTTCTTGGGTTGACAGGGTATTATCGCAAGTTTGTTAAGAATTATGGGAGAATAGCAGCACCTCTAACAACATTATTGAAGAAAGATTCATTTTCATGGACTCCGGAAGCAACAAAGGCCTTTGAACATCTTAAAGAGGCAATGTGCCAAGCACCGGTCTTAGCTACACCGGACTTCACAAAAACCTTTATTGTGGAATGTGATGCTTCAGGAAATGGAATTGGTGCTGTTCTAATGCAAGATGAAAGACCCATTGCTTTTGAAAGTCGTCCAATCAAGGGAAAGTTTTTAAGCAAAGCTATTTATGAGAAGGAAATGTTGGCAATACTCCATGCACTTAAGAAATGGCGACCCTACCTAATGGGAAGACACTTCAAGGTAAAAACGGATCATGATAGCCTTAAATACTTTTTAGAACAAAGATTATCCTCTGAAGAGCAACAAAAGTGGGTCACAAAGATGTTGGGTTATGACTTTGAAATCATCTACAAAAAAGGGAAGCAAAATGTGGTGGCAGATGCACTCTCAAGAAAGGATGAGGATGTGGAAGCATTGTTGTGTGCCATTTCTATTATCCAACCAGATTGGATAAACGAAGCAAGGGAGGAATGGAAGAATGACGAAGAAGTGTGGGCACTTATTCGAAAGCTACAACAAGATTCCAGTACTTCTGATACATTTAGCTGGCAAAATGATTCGTTATGGTACAAAGATCGCTTATACCTCTGTAAGAATTCCCAGCTAAAACAAAAGATTCTTATGGAATTGCACACTTCTCCCTTAGGAGGGCACTCAGGATTTTTAAAAACTTACCACAGGGTTAAGAAGGAATTTTTTTGGGATGGCCTTAAATCAGATATTCAAAAGTTTGTGGCGGAATGTTTGGTTTGCCAACAAAATAAAGTTGAAACAATTAAGACACCGGGTCTATTACAACCTTTATCCATTCCAAGCCAACGTTGGGAGGAGGTTTCAATGGATTTTATCACAGGTTTACCCAAGTCTGAGGGAAAGAGTGTCATCATGGTGGTAGTTGACAGACTTACCAAGTATGCACACTTTTGTGCATTATCACATCCATTTAAAGCCAGTACAGTTTCTACTGCATTTATGGAAACAGTTCAAAAGCTACATGGAAACCCAAAGATTATTGTAAGTGACAGAGATCCCATTTTCACTGGAAATTTTTGGACAGAATTATTTTCTTGTCTTGGTACTCAGTTAGCTCATAGCTCATCTTATCATCCTCAATCTGATGGGCAAACTGAGATAGTAAACAAATGTTTGGAAGGATATCTTCGTTGCTTTGTATCTGATAAACAGACACAATGGGTCAAATGGTTGCCTCTGGCTGAATGGTGGTATAACACTTCCTTCCATACAGCAACAAAAATGACCCCATTTATGGCACTTTATGGGTATCAACCACCATCCATCACATCATATTTAAGAGAAAATTCTAAGGTTCAGGCAGTGGAACATCACATCGAACATCAACAACAAGTCCTCCAACTCTTAAAGGATAACCTCGTGTTGGCACAAAATAGAATGAAACAACAGGCAGATCAACATCGCAGTGAAAGAAGTTTTGATGTAGGTGATTGGGTATTCCTACGGCTACAACCATATAAGCAAATGTCCCTAAAGCAAGCTAAGAAGGATAATAAATTATCACCAAAGTATTATGGTCCGTACAAGGTGTTGCAAAAGATTGGTACTATGGCATACAAATTGGAGCTTCCTGCAGCTTCTCGATTGCACCCAGTTTTCCATGTTTCATGTTTAAAGAAGGTTATAGGTGACAAGCTCCCAATTCAAACAATATTGCCAGAACTTGACGAGGAAGGAAAAATTATATTGGAACCGGAAGCAGTCACAGAAACAAGAACTCGACAGCTACGAAATCGATCAATTTCAGAGTATCTTATCAAGTGGAAGAACTTATCCGCTGAAGATTCCACATGGGAGGATGAGAATTTTATGCAGAAGTATCCAGAACTACTCAAGCGTTGAGGACAACACTTTTTTGAAGGAGAGGGGCATGTTGGGTCCCTATAATACTAGTGATTACCCCATTACTATTGTAGTTATACCCCTTATTTATATTGTTGTGCCCCTATTACCCCCATATTGTTATTTCTGTGCCCCATAGAATCCCTCTATTGTTATTTTTGTGGCTTTATATTATTATTGTTAGGTCGGCTGGATTATATTGTGACTCCTTAGACTCCTATATATAGAAAGGAGGTTTTGTCATTTGTATCATCCAAGAATTGGTCATTTATGTAATGTAAAGGAGGTTTCCCCCTCGAAGACGCTGAATTCTAAGGCATTGATCTATCTTTTCTATCTTTTCTTGAGCTGGTTTCATAACATGGTTGTTCATATAATTTAATACTGAAGAGATACCTATTGCATGTGAATTCTTTGGTCTTGCAATCAAATCTATGGACTATGTTAAGGAGATATGTTTCCAGGTTATAAGAAGCATATGTTTTCCTGAGGGATGAGATCTAACTTTTATTTGTGCTAAAGGGTAATTAAATTTTGGGATGTTTCCTTAGTCAATTATGGTAATTTCCAAGATGATGAACTAGTTGTTAGCAAGAAATGCTAGTTCTATTTCGTGACTAGTGACTTGAATTCCAAGGCTAGATCCTGGGCTCTGTGGATTCCTCTACTCAATTTTAAAAAAAAAAGCTCTTCTGCTTGGCTAAGAGACTTGAATTCTCGTTCTCTTATTCATCTTTGGTCTCTCAAGAGGTTCAAGGGGGGTGGGTGCCAATTCTAGGGTCCTTCATGGCAGTGCAGTGGTCCTATATGGAGAGTTATGGACCTCTCTACATATTCACATACCTTAAGTCCTCCATACTCTAAGCAGTGGTAGTTGCAGGCTTCAAGAGAGTCTCCAAGTTAAATTTAGCTCACCTGTTCTTTGAAGGTACTTCTCCATTTATTTTCATGCTAACTTAGATGTTTAATTTTTCTTGGACAAGTTTCGCTCTTCACATTTATCCCCATTTTCTCCTTCTTGATTATTGAATTTCTTGTTCCCTGAGCACGTTAGTCCTCCCCCCTTGTTATCAAATTCTCTGGGTGCTCCTTTTCTTGTTGGCCTCTTATCTCCTTCTTGCTCCCTTGGTTCAAGCTTCGATCTTATTTGTTTCTTGGTTCTCCTTGGTCTTTATCTCCCCTCCTCTAGCAAGTCTCTTATGGTGCATAGCCTAAACCCTACAATCATTTTAGGTGGCATCCATGTATGTAGTTAGTGTCAGCACCACCCTATCTATAATAAAGTTTAGTATCTATACCTCCAATGGAAAATCATAATCAATAAAACTCATTGAATGTTTTTCCTAATGAATTACAAATTTTCAAAGCCCAAGTGAATCATTAGGAAGATGAAATCAACACCTTGCATTACCAATTAGCAGAGCTACAATTGCAGAGAAAAATCAGTGAAAAACACAATACAAGAAGAAGTTCTTTTAGATGCCAAACTTGAAATTGATAGTTGATCTTAGCATGCCTCTAGCTTATGACCCCCATTTGGAGCTATGATATCATATTGTAAAGTCATATTTTTGTCTGGACAACTTTGTAGAGATATATTTGTTGTGGATTTGACATATGACATTTAAAAAAAATAGTAATAACAACAAAAATTCAATGTAAATATCAATCCATATATATATATATATATATATATATATATATATATATATATATATATATATATATAAAGAGAGAGGGAGAGAGAGAGCCTATTTATATTGTATATAAAAAAATGAATTATTTTTTAGTGATTACAAACATTTTATTAGTGTGTCCCTTTTTTCTTTAAAATTTGGCACGACTACATCTTCATCATGTCTAGTATATCACCCCGATCAAGGTGGAGAATTGAGCCGGTGACTTCACATCAATGAGTGCCTTAATAGAGCACATGATCACTGTCTATCCAAAACCCCGTGGACTTTATTTGTATGTCTTTAAAAAATACATAGATGTATAATTACTTATGGAACACATGGCATATATATATATATATATATATATATATATATATTAGATCTTTGCATCAAGTATGAAGAGATCTCTTTAGGTACAATTTTTTCTTTAAATTTTGATTTCTAAAAATAATTTGAGCCTTAAGGAATTTGATTCTTCTCGACACTTATAAATATAAAATTAATGCTAAAAAAATAAAATACTTAATTGAGATAATTAAAAATTATTTTAAAACTATATATTAAAAATATACCTTTATCTAATATAATGAAATATATATGAGTAATTTACTATATGTTAATGTCATAATATATACAACTATAAACAAAAATATATAACCATAATGGAATGGTGAATTAGAATTGATCAAAAGGTAATGGTGCTTAATTGTATGGTAGTGAAAGGCTTGCAAGCTAATATGAATATAAGAATTTGTTAAAACAAAAATTATATAATGAGTTTTTCTTTCAAAGTCTTAATTTATTGTGTTGAAAAGAAGTTAATGATAAACAAGAATCGCTACAAGGTAGCAAGTCACTGCCTTGAGTGAGACCGAAGAAAAGATGTAGCCACCAAATAGTTTATTCACTTTGTTAAAGCCACATGTTATACATCACTCTAGAGCTACAAGTCCCTTCCTTGAGCAAGGCTAAAGAAAAGATGTAGCTACCAATAGCTTAGTGACTTTGTTAAAGGCACATGTTATACATCACTCGAGAGCTACAAGACCTGTACCTTAATAATTGTTGGACGAGATCAAAAAGAAGAACTTTATAGGTCATTGTTTAGCCATTGTCTCCAGCTAGAAGGTTTGGAAATGGGTTTATGAGAAATGCAACAAAAAAATATTAGACTCACTTGAATGACTAGAATAGCTCATGACTAACTCCTTAAATAACTAGGAATAACTAGAATTGCCTGACGCTTGTGATTTGGTCTTATTTGTTAAGATAAAAGAAATATGGGGTTGGGATACTTTTAGTATTGTCTCATTTCCAAAGTGGGAAAACAATTCCGATCACACGTATGCTACTACACTAAGTGAGATGAATGATTTTGAAACTTTTAATCCTGTACAAAAATTACCTGCATACAAATTCTAAAAATAGAAAATAAACAATGGCGAGAGTATAAAACATAAAACAGATATACACAGAGATTTTCCCTTGGATCTCAAAACTGGGCTACCAGATTGATTTTTCATTATTTTCCTTTCAATGTTACAGTACATATATATACATGTCGAATCATCCATAAACCCTAATCTATTAACCCTGGATTAGAACATAATCGTAGTTCCGTTGATTGGATCTATAAAATACCATGGACAGAAAACCATCATGCCCAAAACCATGTTCAAAATTCATGGACAAAACCATAGGTAGGTTTGCCCACCTAATATAGGGTCCAAAATTTTTTTTTGAGGTGCTACCCTAGACCCCGTGCAGGGGGACAGCCGCACCCCCTGTTGTGCTCGACGCAACGTACAAGTGGGGTTGTCGTGCCCGCCCCCCCGGCCCGTGCGTGGGGTAGTCGTGGAAAGAATATAACATGCACCCAACATTCTCCCACTTGTTGTTTTCTTGCCATGTGAGAGCTTAGTCATTGATTCGGCCCCGCAATGGCCATTGTTTCTCTACATCAAGAGAAATTTTCAAGTCCCATAGACTTTGTCGATACATCTGCAGTATTCTTCAAAGTGTCCACCTTTACCAACAATACCTTTTTCTCCTCAACCATATCCCTCACAAAGTGATACTGAACATCAATGTGTTTTGTCTTTGTATGATAAGCAGGGTTCTTTTCCAATAAAATTGCACTTTGGTTGTCACCGTCTATCCTCATAGCTCGATGTACTAACCCCATGCTTGAAAACAATCTCTGCAACCAAATAGATTCCTTTCTTGCATGAGTGGCTGCCATATATTCTGCCTCTGTAGTTGAAAATGCCACTATAGACTGTGGCTTACTCATCCAACTGACTACACCTCCAAATAGATTAAACACATACCCACTTGTAGATATTCTCTGATCCATATCTCCAGCCCAGTCTACATTAAAAAATCCAAAGATGTCCATAACTCTATCCAATCTTGGTAATCCTTGGTAGCACAAACCATAATCACTAGTGCCACCCAAATACTTGAAAACCCGCTTCATTGATGTCCAATGCTCCTTCCCTGGTTTTGACATAAACTTGCTCAATACTCCCATTGCATGTGCAATGCTGGTCTAGTACAGACCATTGAATACATCAGGCTACCGACTGCACTTGCATATGTAACACGAGACATGGCCTCTTCCTCTTCTTATGTCTTGGGACATTGTTTAGTAAATAACTTTACGCCTATAGGAATAGGAACATTCACCAGTTCACTATCATGCATATTAAACCTCTGCAGTATTGTCTCGACATACTTCCTCTGGTTTAGCCAGAGCTTCCTCTTTACCCAATCTTGTTTAATTTTCATGCCCAAAATATAATTTGCAGCACCAAGATCTTTCATGTCGAATTTAGAGGACAATTGGGTCTTCAAATCCTGGATAATTTTTTTTCATTTCCAACTAGCAACATATCATCCACATACAAGACAAAATAAATAACACAGTCACCAATTAATTTAAAATAAACACAATGATCTACTTTTCTTATGGTGAAGCCAAGTCCCCGTATATATGTATCAAATTTCTGATACCATATCCTTGGTGACTGTTTTAACCCATACAGAGACTTTTTTAACTTGCATACCAGTTCTTTCTTACCCTTCACTGCAAATCCTTTAGGTTTCTTGATGTAGATCTATTCTTACAGATCCATGTGAATACATGTTGTCTTGACATCCATCTATTCTATCTCGAAATAAAAAGCAACAACAATAGATAAAAGTAAGTTAATAGAAGCTACCTTGGCAACAGGAGAAAAAATATCACCAAAATCAATTCTCGACACCTGGGAATAACCTTTTGCTACCAACTGAGCTTTGTATTTCTCCACCTTTCCTTCTGCATTCATCTTCTTCTTAAACACCCCTTTTTTTCCAATGGGTTTCCTTCCAGCCGACAACTCCACCAGATCTCAAGCCCCATTTTTGCGCAAAGATGTCATTTCATCAACCATGGCCTCTTTCTAGAGTTTTTCATCCTCTGAATCTACGACCTCCCTGACAATTTTGGAATCATCATTAGTAATAGATAAAGTAAAATTTGAACAAAAAGCTGATGGACTATACCTTTTTAGCTGTGTTTTTTCTCAGACTGATCCTCTCACGGCTCGAGTTTGTAGCTCCTCATCTTCTGATTCCTCTTCTGATGTAGACTATAATTCTTCCTACTTTATCTCAAACTATATCTTCTCAGGTTCCTTTGGTAGGATTTCATGTTTAATAAAATATTTCACCTCTATAAACACCACATCGTGGTTTTACACAACCTTCCTTGTTTATGGGTTACAAATCTTATAACCTTTTAAACCATCCTTATACCCAATAAAGATGCACCTTTCAGATTTACTATCCAACTTGGTTCTTTTCTGCTTTGGAACATGCACATATGAATCACATCCAAATATCCTCAGATCTAAAAGAGAGGGTTTCTTACCAGTCAATACCTCTTATGGAGTCTTATCCTCCAATGTTGATGAAGGTGATATGTTGACCAGGTAACATGCGGTCTCCACCACCTCTTCCCAGAATTCCTATCCTAACCCGACATCACTGAGCATGCTTCTTTCCTTTTCCATCAACATCTTGTTCATTCTTTCTGCAACTCCATTTTGCTGAGGTGTGTATGGAGTAGTATTCTGTCGTGATATACCACACTTCTTACAGAACTCTTCAAATTCCTTCTTGCAAAACTCTCCACCGTTATCTGTCCTCAACACCTTTATATTCTTCTCTATCTGGTTTTCCACTAGAGCCTTAAATTCTTTAAATCTATCACTTCAAATTTCTTTGTGAGGAAATATCTCCATGTATTTCTTGATAAGTCATCTATAAATGATACATAGTACACATACTTACCCAATGATGGAACCAACACAGGTCCAAACACATCACTATGCACAAGCTCTAATATATGTTTCACCCTCTTAGCACTAGAGGGGAAAATCACCTGATTCTTCTTCCCATATACACAATTTTCACATAAATCAAAATCCAGAGAAAAATTAGACATACCTTCTACCATACCATTACCATGAAGTATTCAAAGTCCCTTCTCTCCAATATGTCCAAGCCTTTGATGCCATAGCATGGTATTTTCTCCAAAGACCACTAGATTTTCTGCTCCACTTTCAAGAACCACTGAACTGTTGCACCCATCAATAAAAATGTTACCTTGAAGCTTGTAAAGAGTTCCAATCCGAACTCCCCAAATCAATACCAATGCTCCCTGCACCATCTTACAAGAATCTTTCTTGAACACTGTTTTCACACCTGCATCATCCAACTTGCTTATAGAAATTAGATTTTTGGCCAATGCAGGAATATGCAGAACACTCAGAAGTGTTCTAATCTTTCCACCTTGTAACTTCAACTTGAATTTTCTACGACTGATGATTCTAGCTTTCCTGTCATCCCCTAAGAAGACTTCACCGCCGTCATATTTTTCATACTCACAAAACCACTCTCTATGGGGAGTGAAGTGAAAGGATGCACTCGAGTCAATCAACCATGCCTCATGATCTACATGTGTACTTGAAGAAGAAGCCAAGTACACATCCCCACCTTCATTTGAGGTGGTTTTTGCCTCTGCAGAAGGAGCATCATCAGATCCCTTTCCTTTTTAAGGAGCTTTAGATTTATAGTCCCTTTTGAAGTGCCCTTCCTTTTCGCATTTCCAGCACACCTTTACAGGTTTTTCTAGAGATTTAGATCTCCCTCTAGATTTAGATCTACCAATGAAGGACTTATTTTTTATTTTGTTCTGGGACCATCCTCATACAGACAAGATATCACCATTCTAGCCCTCCATATTTTTCTGTCACATCTCCTCTGATAGAAAGGATCAGACTATTTCATCAAACTGCAAGGAAGTTGCATTGCTACCTATTGCAACAACCAGATTATCCCACGAATCTAGTAGAGAACACAACAAATTGATGCACTTATCTTCATCTGAAATTTTAATATCAACAAATAATAACTGGCTTACCACAATATTAAAGGTGTTTAGATGTTCTTTCACTGAGTCTCCATCTTTCATCCTCAGATTATACAACTTTTTCTGTCGGAACAGTTTATTCACCAGAGACATAGATTGCTACAAAGTCCTTAACTTGTCCAACAAAGCCTTCGTTGAAGCTTCCCCTGATAAATTAAACAATATTGAATCTGAGACACACAATCTATTGTGCTCTTTGACTTCTGATCCAACTTCGCCCAGTCTTCAACTGACATTGTCATTGGTTTAGTACATGGATCTACCGTGATCCATTGATCTTTATCCACTAGTAGGTCCTCCATCTTGAGTTTCCACAACTCAAAACTTTGACCATTAAATTTATTGATCTCTATTTTTCCACTGCTCGTCATTTCCCCTTGAATCGATCTCGTAGATCTCCCATTGAACGGGGTCTACCATGGGCCTAAGAAAAAACCCTTAGCAGCAAAGACATCCCCTTGAAGCCAAAACAACTCTGATACCAAATGAAAGTTTTAACCTCGTACAAAAAATTACTTGCATATAAATTCTAAAAATAGAAAATAAATAGTGGTGAGAGCATAAAACATAAAACATATATACACAGAGATTTTCCCCTGGATCCCAAAACTGGGACTACCAGATTGATTTTTCTTTATTTTCCTTTCTATGTTACAATACATATATATACATGCTGAAGCATCCATAAACCCCAATCCATTAACCCTAGATTAAAACATAATCGTAGTTCCCTTGACCGAATCTACAAAATACCGTGGACAGAAAACCATCATGCCCAAAACCATGTGTGAAATCCATGCACAAAACATAGATAGGCCCGACCACCTAATATAGGGTCAAAAAAAAAATCTCGGGGCATTGTCCCCCCCCCTGCTTCTACCAGCGCAACGTATAAGTGGGGCTCTCGCCCCCCCTATGAGCCCCCAGTGTGTGGGGTAGTTGTGGAAAGAATATAACACACCTAACATTTCTCATCAATGGCTTGGGGAATAATATCGATGATGAACAGTAATATAAGGGTTGATGTCGAGGGAAGTCTTATATGGGTTCTTTTGAGAGAACCATTTGTTATGATTAATGAATATCTACATGTTCAATGAAGTCGTGAAATGGTATCTCCTTCATAGATCCTAGTAGCTATGATGATGTGAGAACCAAATGAAATGGATGAAGTCTCACAAGTGGTGAAGGAAATTAGCGGGAAACATCTAATATTGGTATCTTTCTTGCGAAGATCAAATCAAGACTAATGGAAATTGGGGAATACATGGGAAAGTGTGGACATAGAGTGGTTGGATAAAATATTATATGCTGGAGAGTATGCATGGGATCAATTGAATTATAGTGGTGGCCCAAATGCTGTCAAAATTGCAATGATTCAAGATGATATTGTTGTTTTGTTTCGAAATATATTGCAATGGTTCAAGATGATAATGTTTTTTTGTTTCAAAATATATTGGATTGGAGTCATGCAAAAAGAGTTGTCTGGAGCCAGCAAATTATATGGAGTGGGAATTTTGAAATTTTTCAAAGGATGTTGCAAGCATTGGAGGAAAATGGAAATATTCGTAATTCTATGAAAAACGTTTTTGAAAGTTTTGATCTTTATCCTGACTTGAGAAAGAAACATATTACGCGACATTAAAACTTCTAAAATCATTTTTCTCTTTGAGGAGCTCGGTGAAAGTGATAAGTTATTATGTGCAATGTGTCATGAAGTGTTTTCCACTGATGAATGATGCAAGAGCATCTAGCTAAGGGTACCATGAGCGGGTGTTTGGTCTCAGCTAAGGAGGACAGGTTCATTGTCATTTAGTTTCATTTACAGTTGTTGATCAAAACAGTGTCTAGGAACTAGTTTTTTTTTGTGTTTTTTCGTTATTAGTTAAGGGATATTAGGAACAGTATAGTTAGGTTAGGGTCATTACCGTCACATTGTTTTTTCTTTTTATTAATCTATCTTATCACTGTATTTTCCTTTTTTTTTAAATATTGTAAATCCTATAGCACAAGAAAACCATAAATAGTTATCAATTATGTAACTATAACAGCAACTAAAGGATAACTGTGAATAGTTTGAGTAACTGTCTGAATACAATACAAAAACCATGTAATACATTTTGAAGGGGTTCAATGCACAAGAACAGAAATACAAAGAGGAGAAAAATAATTTTCAAACACCTAAGTATCTAAACCCATCTGCAAACAAATTGTCTATGTTATTTATTTCTTCCCTCTAATTACTCTGCGTGTGAATTAAATAGCACTACGTGTTTCCATCTATTTCTTCTAGTAAATAGATACATAGTTCCTGAATTCAACAAAGAATCCATAACGAGTGTTCCCAACACGGAGTTCCAGTAACAACAACAACAGTTCCCAAATATATGAAAGCAGACAACAGTTACGAGCCAGTTCTCAACAGAACAAGAATACAACTGCTAAAGAACGAAATCCAAAACAGAGGTAACCCATTTTCCACAAAACTTTCTTGTTAATTCCTCATTTATAACTATAATGTTGGCATACATAAAGAACAGTTCAGAGTGCTCGATAAATACATAATAAGACTAGACAAAACTGTCAACCCCCGAAAGCTAGGGTTGAACCCTAGTCGGTCACAATAGCAAAGGCCAAATAAGTTACAAGTGTCCAAAGCCTAAACAATAGACAAGATTACATACAAATAGAGCCAAGGTCACTCGACAGCCAAGACAACTAAACGATGGAGTACTGGGACTTTTCCAGTGTCGAGATAGAGAAAATAATACAACAAACAAGTAACAGCAGTAGAGAACGACCCTACCAGTGTTGTTGGGTGGTGACCATGTGGAGACCAAACCTGGAGCAAACCCCCAACCTGCCATAGAGAACCAACAAAGCCATGTCAACTAACTGTATGTCGAGAAAAACCTTGAAGTAAAAAAAAAAAATTGACAAGAAAAACCAGAAGAGTCGGCTTACCTGAGGAGAATTGGTGTTGGAGGAACGAAACCCCAACTGAGCCACAGTCAACAGTGAAAACCCTGCAGACAAAGGGGCGACTGCCATTAGTGGCGAATAAAAATGAAGGAGACAAGCTATATTATGGAGGAGTGAACTTACCTTGCCAAGACCGAGCGAAGCCAAGGAAACCCACTATGATTGTGACCTGCCAAAGCATTAAAATAGTCATACATCAACTAGAGAATCAAAACAGGAAGCTTAACTAGAAAAATTGTAGCAGAGCAAGATAAGGGAGCAAAGGAAAGCTTAATAACCACGCAGAAGGTTAAAGAGATAACAAAGGAACAACAAAAACCCTCTCACGAAGTTGACGAAGCCTTTAGTACAGTGCCTAGGAAACCAGGCGATGAAACTGCAAATGTGGGCGAAGATACCTCAATCCATAGCTGGGCGCATACAGAGTGTATTGCCAAGCTCTATACAATCGTAAGTAGGCCGAGCACACAAACCCTCATAGCAGCAGAGAGCAAACTAGGAAATGACCAAATGAAATGAAACAAGGGTTTTGGTAACACCAAAGAGCGGGAAGGCAGAAATCGAGGCAAGTACAGCCAGCATACCAACAATAACTTCGAAATCAATGCAACAGACAAATATCCTGGTTAATCCAATTGCTTAACACTAATCATATGTGTTGACCCAGATCACAAATTAATCATTGGTTAATTAACGTTAATCCATAGTTATGGGCTGGTCCCATCATATTGTGGTATCAGAGCAGGTTTTGGAGTTTTCCTGAGAAATGGAGGTTGGAAGACGAGGTTGTGGAAGAGGTGCTCGGAGAGTAGCAAAGGAAGGATTGTGGGAGGAAATCAGGATCCTTACTGCCCGTTTGGAGGCAGTTGAAGCAGGAAGAAGAAGGGATCCGGAGGTAGGAGATGACAGCGAAGAAGAAGCCATAGTTACAACAGATGGATCAGATGAAGAAGGGCCAGAAATGAGATTGTTGAGGTCAGTCCTATTGGCTAGTAGCAAGCCTAAGCCAGAGATTTCAAATCACGATGGCACCTTGTCCATAGAAGTTATGTTGGACTAGATCAGTGAATTGGACAAATATTTCGAGTGTGAAGAGGTTAGTGAAGATCAGAGAGTTAAGTTCGCTGCAACAAAGTTGAAGGGACATGCATCCTTGTGGTGGGATAGTGTCCAAGTGAAAAAAAGAAGGATGAACAAGTTACCAATAAAGAAATGGCCAAGAATAGTGGCCAAGTTGAAGGGCAGATTTTTGCCCAAAGATTACCAGATTGCACTGCATCGGCAAGTGCAGAATTTGAGGCAAAAAGGGATGACAGTAAGATAATACACTAAAGAATTATACCGGGTAAATTTAAGAGATGGTTACACAGAGGACACCCTGGAGAAAACAACAAGGTATGTAAATGGTCTGAGATTGGAAATATTGGATGAAATCAGCATTCCTTCCCCGAAAAATATAGAGGAAGCCTACCAGAGTGCCATGAAGGCAGAGGAGAAGATCACCAGAAAACAAAATGCTAGGAGAGGACGAGGAATAGGCAGAGGAACAGGATAGTCCTATGGCAGAGGATGAACTGCCAATAATAGTGAAGAGGGCAGCAGTTCCAAGACTTCAGGGATAGCAGAAAAAGGAGACAACACTAGAGGTGGCAAGCCATATCAGCGAGGAAGAGGGAATGGCCAAGGCAGAGGAGCTGCCTATTAGTGCTACAGGTGCCACAAGTGGGAGCACAGATCTTTTGAGTGTCCCAAGGTGGAACAAGCTAGTCAAAGGGGAGTGTATGTTGCACAGCCAGAGGAAGCAGAGGCACCTCCCTAGGAAGCAGAAAATGTGCCAGAAACTGGGGAAGCCTTAGTTCTGAATAAAGTGTTGTTGAAACCAGCCAAAGAAACAGCTGAACAAATGCAAAGAAAAACATTATTCCGGACAATTTGTAAGTCACACAGAAAATGTTGCAAGTTGATTATCAACAATGGGAGCACGGATAATCTGGTTGCCACAGAGATGGTAGAGAAGTTGGGTTTGAAGCGGCTGAAGCACCCCACTCCTTACAAGGTATCGTGGTTGCAGAAAGGCCATCAGCGGTTGGTGGACGAATAGTGTGAAGTTGATTTCCATATTGGCAGGTATAAGAACAAGGTTATTTGTGATATTATGCCAATGGGCGTATGCCATATATTGTTAGGAAGGCCATGGCAGTATGACCGAAAGGTAGTGCATGATGGGAAGACACACTGTTAAAAGTTTGTCAAAGATGGGATCAAGCACACACATGTGCCCATCAAGGAGGAGGAGACAACAGAAACAAGTGGGATGAAAGTGTTATTAATGGGTGGAGAATAGTTTTTGAGGCAGACTGAAGATATTGAAGTGAACTATGCTGTTGTGAGAAGAGCAAAAATAGTGCTATTACACACAGAAGTGTCAGATTTTCCTGCAGAAATTCAGAAAATGCTACAGGAATTTAGCAATATTGTAGTGGAAAATTTACTAGATAAATTGCCTCCTAAGAGAAGTATAAGTCATCATATTGACTTTATACCTGGAGCAAGTCTACCGAATAAGGTAGCATACCGGATGAGCCCCAAAGATAACGAGGAAATCAGAAAACAGGTGCAGGAATTGCTAGATAAAGCACTGATAAGGGAGAGTTTGAGCCCTTGCGCAGTTCCAACAATTCTCACTCCCAAGAAAGGAGGAGAATGGCAAATGTGCACAGATTAAAGGACCATCAATAAAATTACCATCAGGTATAGGTTTCCACTGCCACAGATGGACAATATGATGGGTTGCCTGAGCGGGGTAGCATACTTCTCGAAGATTGATTTGAAGAGTGGTTATCGTCAGATTAAAACCAAGGAAGGGGATGAGTGGAAGACAGCCTTCAAGACCAATGAAGGGTTGTATGAGTGGCTAGTAATGTCATTCGGATTAAGTAACGCCCCTAGTACCTTTATGCGGCTGATGAATGAAATGTTGAAAGAGTTCATTGGAAAGTTTGTAATAGTGTATCTTGATGATATACTAATTTTCAGCAAGACAAAGGAGGAACACTTTCGACATGTTCAAAGTGTGCTAGAAAAATTGCAGCAGAATAAGTTGCTGATAAATCTGAAAAAATGTACTTTTCTTCAAAGAGAACTGGTTTATCTGGGTTTTGTGATTGCAGAAAATGAGTTGAAGATGGACCCAGAGAAGATTGCAGCAATCATTAACTGGCCATCCCCAAAAATTCAGTTTGAGGTACATAATTTTCATGGGCTGGCAAGTTTTTACCGTAAATTTATAAGGAATTTCAGTGAGATTTGTGCACCTATGTTGGACACTATAAAAAAGGCAAGTCAGCCTTTTCGTTGGACTGAGGCAGCAGAGAAGAGCTTTCAGGAACTGAAGAAGAAGATTACAGAAAAGACCCATCCTGAGATTTCTAGATTTTAAAAAGCTTTTTCAGGTTCACTGTGATGCAAGCGGTACAGCCATTAGAGATGTACTTAGCCAAGAAGACAAACCTGTTGCGTTTTTCAGCAAGAAGTTGAATGAGAGGAGGCAGAAGTATTCATCTTATGACAAAGAATTCTATGTTTCCGTCCAAGCATTGAAGCATTGGAGACACTATCTGCTGGGGAGTGAGTTTGTTTTATTTTCTTATAATTCTGCACTGCAATACATGATGCAACAACATAAGCTAAATCACAAGCATACTAAGTGGGTTGAATATCTACATAGTTTCACTTTTGTGTTGAAACACATTAGCAGGCAGGCCAACAAGGTGGCAGATGCGTTGAACATAAGAACCTTGCTCTTGCAGGAGAGTACGATACAAGTGTTGGGCTTTGAGCATTTAAAAGACTTGTATCAGACCGAAATGGATATCAAAGAGGCTTATGAAGCCTATCAGAGTCCTTTGCTGAGAAACAATAGTCCATGGTTGGACTATAATTTGCAGGAGAAGCTCTTGTTTAAAGGGGGGTAGTTATGCATTCCTGATTATTCGATGAGAGAGAATATCATTCGGGAGAAGCGCAGTGGAGGTCTAGCCGGGCATTTTGGCATAGACAAAACATTAGATCAGCTCAGCCATTTTTATTATTGGCCAACAATGTGAAGGGATGTGCAGAGATTTGTGACCAGATGTAAGGTGTGTCAGTTGGCGAAAGGACACAGTCAGAATACAGGACTCTACACACCATTGCCCATTCCGAGTAGACCATGGGACTCAGTCAATTTGGATTTTGTCTTCGGTCTACCAAGGACACAATAGGGTTATGATCCGGTGATGGTAGTAGTAGACTGGTTCTCAAAAATGGCACATTTCATCCCTTGTATAAAAACCAGCAATGCCACTCACATGGCCCACTTATTTTTCACAGAGATCGTCAGGCTACATGGCCTACCTAAGTCCATTATTTATGATAGGGATGTGAATTTTACAGGGAACTTCTGGCGCACCTTGTGGAAAAAGATGGACACATAGTTAAGTTTCGGCTCTGCTTATCACTCGCAGACCGACGGGCAAACAGAGGTGGTAAACAAGAGCTTGGGGAACCTACAACGAAGTTTGATCGGGGAAAATTCACGAATGTGGGATCGTGTACTTGCCCAGGCGGAGCTCGTTTACAATGAATCACCCAATCGCAGCACGAGGTACAGTCCTTTTCAGATCTTATATGGCATGCATCCTCGCGGAGTGCATGAGTTATGAGATCTAGGACAGCAGGAAAAATAGAGTGCTGATGGAGAAGATTTTGCCAAGGCAATGAATGACCTACATGAGCAGGTAAAGATGAAGTTACAGGATAGCAGTTAAAAGTATAAGTAGTGGGCAGATATGAAATGGTGAGAGGTACAGTTTCATGTGGGGGATGAAGTCCTCACGCATTTGCACAAGGAACATTTCAAGGTGCATATAACAAATGTAATACAAAAAGATTTGCCCTTGTAAAATTCTGCGAAAATTTTCAGCCAATGCATATGAATTACAGCTGCCACCAGGAATAGGCATCTCGCCCATATTCAGTGTGGTAGACCTGTTTCCATATACTGCCAGTCCTGAGGAAGACAGAACAACACGGCCTACATGGGACACATAGGAAGGGAGTGAGACTTGGATGAGACAAATGCCTTCCGCTCAGCGCCTTGAGATTGAGAGGATCCTTGATACTCAGGTGGCCAAGCAAACTCGGTGGGAAGAATACTTGCAATATCTGGTCAAGTGGAAGAACCGTCCCATTGAGGACAGTTCATGGCTTAACACCAGACAAATACAGCAGGCGAGCTATTCAGTTGAGAAGCTCATGGACCAGAGTCATGAATTTTTCTTACCTCGGGAGCCTAATGCAGGAGCATCCAGCAAAGGGTACCATGACCGAGTGTTTGGTCTCAGCTAAGGAGGACAGGTTAATTGTCATTTAGTTTCATCTACAGTTGTTGATCAAAACAGTGTCTAGGAAATAGTTTTTTTTTCGTTATTAGTTAAGGGATATTAGGAACAGTACTATTAGGTTATGGTCATTACCATCACATTGTTTTGTCTTTTTATTAATCTATCTTACAGCTATATTTTCATGTAGAAAAGAATATTGTAAATCCTACAACACAAGGAAACTCTAAATAGTTATCAATTATGTAACTATAACAACAATTGAAGGATAACTGTGAATAGTTCGAGTAACTTTCTGAATACAATACAAAAACCAATGTAATACATTTTGAAGGGGTTAAATGCACGAGAATAGAAATACAAAGAGGAGAAAATAATTTTCAAACACCTAAGTATCAGAATCCATCTACAAACAAACTGTCTATGTTATTTATTTCTTCCCTCTAATTACTATGTATGTGAATTAAATAGCACTGCTTGTTTCCATCTATTTCTTCTAGTAAACAGATACATAGTTATTGAATTCAACAAAGAAGCCATAACGAGTGTTCTTGGCACGGAGTTCCGGTAACAACAACAATAGTTCCCAAATATATGAAAGCAGACAACATTTACGAGCCAGTTCCCAATAGAACGAGAATACAACCGCTGAAGAACGAAATCCAAAATAGAGGTAACCCATTTTACACAAAACTTTCTTGTTGATTCCTCATTTATAAATATAATGTCGACATACATAAATAACAGTTCAGAGAGCTCTATAAATATAGAATAAGACCAGACAAAACTTTCAACCCCCGAAAGCTAGGGTTGAACCCTAGTCTATCACAATAGCAAAGGTCGAATAAGTTACAAGTGTCTAGAGCCCGAACAACAGTCAAGATTACATACAAACAGATCCAAGGTCACTCGACAGCCAAGACAACTAAATGAAGGAGTACTGGGACCTTTCCAATGTCGAGACAGAGAAAATAATACAACAAACAAGTAACAGTAGTAGAGAACGACCCTACCAGTGTCGTTGGGTGGTGACTGTGTGGAGACCAAGCCTGGAGCAAACCCCCAACCTACCACAGAGAATCGGAAAAGCCATGTTAGCTAACTGTATGCTGAGAACAACCTTGAAGTAAAAAAAAATGACAAGCAAAACCAAAAGAGTCGGCTTACCTAAGGAGTATTGGCATTGGAGGAATGAAACCCCAACTGAGCCACAGTCAACAGTGAAAACCCTACAGACAAAGGGGCGACTGCCATTAGTGTCGAAGAAAAATGAAGGAGAGAAGCTATAGCATGGAGGAGTGAACTTACCTTGCTAGGACCGAGCGAAGCTAAGGAAGCCCACTGTGACTGCGACCTGCCAGAGCATTAGAATAGTCATACATCAACCAAAGAATCAAAACAGGAAGCTCAACCAGAAATGTTGTAGCAGAGTGTTGAGTCCCAAACTTGCACCTTCCCTATACACATTTTTAGCCTTCTTTTCTAGTTACTTGAACCACCAAGCTGCTAAATTATTGCATATTAGTTTAAAAAGAGCTTATAAAATGGTTTCCTAACTATGTCTTGTGACTACTGTTTGATCTAGATTTTTCCTCAGTCAATTGCGGAATCTTGTCAGTTTCCGTAGCCAGCGCAACTTTCCGCAGCCTTTTTGTTGAATTCTATGTTATAGGTGTCTACTAGAGAATCTGGCCACATGGGCAAGCTGCAAATGATGTGGACATGGAACGTGTCCCTTTGGTTCAGCCGAATCACTCACAAAAGGCCATGGTCAACGACAGTCAAAGCGGTGGTCAACCTAAGAATTTTGCGGTAGCAGGACTCTATTTTTCACCATGTGAAGACTTGCATGGCAAATTCCTCAATCTCAGGAGGTGTGCTAACACCTGTGGACTGCTCTGTGAACCCAAATCTAAAGCCACCACTCCTTGGATTTAATTATCATGGCTACCATATTGCTAGATCTCCGGGCATGGTTATTCACGTGTCTGTTTAGCAACGCAGAATTTTGGAAGTAGTTATAGCATCTTCAGTTATAAATAACGCATTATCATACGCTTATTAGTTAGCTTGATATATGTAATTTTGACTATTTTACGAGCCCACTGTGCCATGCTCTATCTTTATATTATGACTGCATTTTAATATATGAGAAGACAGTGTTCTTAAGTTCAATTGGTGATTGATTGTTGATTGGCCGAGGTTGCAGAGGACCCCTGTACACCAAGGTTCTGTAATTGTTGTATAGTTTCTTGCTTTCTTCCTTTATGTCATTGATGCCATAATCGTTTGCTTGTATATATTACACATTTTTTGGTATTCATGATAGTTGCTATCCATAGTTTCTTTTATGCTTTCTAATGACTGTTAACTGATCAGTGTTTTTCTTCCAAGTTCTTATAGACAGCCCGAGCAATTGCACATAGCTTTTTAATGACTAATGACATAAAATCATCTTGTCCTTCTGCTGATTTATTTTCTGAGTTCTAATTCCAGCACTGTTTATTTCTTTCAGTTTTGTTTTGCTCATTTAAATTTATGTAATTTAGAAATCAGATTACTCAATTTGTTTATGATTACCTGCTATAGCCGGAGCGAGTCGAATGGTGAGGGGTCAGAATATGAGTTGATGTAGTATGATTTAGTTTACTTTTCTACAAGTTAGTGATTAGATTACTCATGTCATTTTCAGTTACCTCCTATAGCCAGAGCGAATCGAATGGTGAGGGATTGAAGTATAAATGTGTAGTTTGATCTTAGTTTTTATGCAATTTAAATATCAGATTACTCAATTTGTTTATGATTACCTCCTATACCCAGCGCGAGTCGAATGGTGAGAGGTCAGAATATGAGTTGAAGTAGTATGATTTAGTTTACTTTGCTTACAGTTTTTGAATTGCTTTGAGTTCAGTTTTTTCTCTTTTTATACAGCAGCAAGGAAATTGGGCTTCATTGTCACTAACTCATTGTTTGGTACATTTTTATTTTCTCTTAGGAATTGATTTCATCACTGCAAGTTTTGAAACCTTTTTGAGAATTTTGAAGTTTGGAAATAATTTTAGAGGTTACCATTTCCTTGAACACTTATATCCATACTTGACTTTTGCCATCTCACATTAGGGAATCAACAAAAGATAAACCCAAAAACAAACCAAAAATAAAAAACGACAAAGAATTAAGAAATCGGTTATCTTGCATATACGGTGCACTTCACTTCAGCAGTTTACGACTCCTGGGTTGACAATTTATATAGCAATTTAGGACACACTAAATTGACCAAACATTTTGGTGTCATTGCCGAGGAAGTGAAACTGGGTAGCCAATTTCTTAAAAAAAAAAACAATAAAATTTCAAGGAAGGTAAAAATTGTAGGAATTTACAGGGTAAGTTCCTCAGAAAGAACACCAAAAGGACACCGCTCACAACCAGATCACAGATCAATACACCAGTATTTTTGACGTGGTTAAAACCCTCAAAGAGGGAAACAGTCCACGGCCTGTCCCAACGTGGGTACTACAGGCAATTTATTAATCAAAATTGATAACTTCTCAAAGTATGCTCTCCTCTTGCACCTAGTGTGATCTAGAGGATCAGAAAATAGAGTTATTGGTTTAATAATTTCTTGAGTATGCTCTCTTCTTGCACCTAGAGTGACCTGGAAGATCAGAAAGAGAATTATTAGCCCGACTTGAAGAAAAATAAAAAATGACATGCATAGAGCAAGAGATTCTAGGGGAAGGTTTATAGGTAGGGCCAAGAGTTAGATTTTTACAATTCCATCTACTTCAAGGTATAGACAAGATACACCTCCATCATCTCCAACTCACACTCCTAGCCTTAGGATTCCTGGAATTCAAGAGGAAGTAGCTGAATTAGGAGACTCTCCCACACTATCCACCGAATCTGAGTTAGGAAAAGACCCTTTCTTTACTTCTACAGGAAAACACATTGTAATTGAGGAACTAGAATCACCTGAAGAAGAAGAGGGAGAAATTCCTCCTCATTCACCATTAGTAGAGGAACCAGAGGAATCTGAAATCTCTGAGGAAACTATCATGACAGAGGAAGTAGTAAATGGGTTTGGAGGAGGTAGAGGTAGAGGTAAAGGAGGAGGAAACAATGGAGGAGGTAGAGGTAACAGTAGGGGAAATAGGGATGGAGATAACTCATTTGGATTTCCTATTTTTGATGAGGAATCTCGAACAACAATGAAAAACATCTCACCATCTGTCCTCCCAAACTTTTATGGGTTCCGAAGTGAGGATCCTAAAACATTTCTATTTGAGTTTGAAGTCGTGTGTCGAACTTATGATTATATGGAAGACTCTCAAAAGCTCAAATTGTTTCCTTCAAAATTGAAGGGAGTTGCTTTAAAATGGTTCATGGGATTAGTCACTCAATCTATTAGGACATGGAATGATATGAAACAAAAAATTTTGGATAGATACCTGGACTATTGTATGCCCACCAATCACAAGGATGAGGTATTCAAAATGGTGCAAAAAGAATATGAAAACTTGGAGGATTTACTTGAAAGATTTCAATACAAATTGAAAAGAGCAAAAATGAATAACTTAGATGAGGAAACCTTGAAAGCCCTTCTATTAAAATCCATTAGAGATGAATGGATAGATATTTTGAACATGATGGGAAAAGGAGATATATCTCAACTTCCACTTCATGATATAGCAGAGCTATGTGTCCATCTCTCAAAGGGGAAAATCTAAAAGTAGAAAAGGGCCTAGAGATCCTTCTCTCATTAGAGCAAACAAATCTACAACTGGATCAGTAAGTAGGGCTGAGATTGGCAACATGCTTGATGAGTTCAAAACTAATATTTTAGGGAGTCTCAGTGAGCAACTAGACACCCTTAAGATACAAAACAAGTAGAAAGCAGAAGCTGAAGCTTTAGCCACCTTTTGTCCAAAATGTAGGAAGAAACATGCTCTAAGGGAATGCCCCTTGGATTCAAAAGTTGTAGAAACATGTGTGATTTGTTCATAAAGCCATGAGACCAAGGATTGTCCTTCAATTCCTGGGCTCAAAGTTGTCTTTCAAGAAGATCCAAATTCAATTGAGTCTCTCTATTTTGTTTCAAGGAGACCTTGGTAGGGGCAACAAAATCAAGGGTTTAACAACCCCACGAACTTTCAACTCCCACCAAATTGGAATCCTTGGAAACAACCTTGGTCCCAACCTCAAAATCCATTTCAATCATGGGTACAAGGTATGCAAAATCCTTATGGGAGATTTGCTCAATTTTATCAATATCCTCCATCTTTTCAAAACCAACAAGCTCCACAACTTCCAAATCAAAATCCACAACTTTCATTGCCATTTCCACAACAACAACAACCTTCTCAACAGAATCCAAATTCCCAACTCTTGCTTCCATTCCAACAAAAGACAAATCAACTACCTTCCCAGCCATTGCCAAACCCCAATAATAAAAACCCTCAAAATGCTTACATGGTAGAAGGACAACAATTTCCTACCTATATGATTGTTCCTCTCAATGATGTACAACTCAGATCTGGTAGAGTTTTAGACAAGCCTTCTATAGATGCTCAAAAGCAAAGCATTTCTGAGGAAGATTCTCTTGAAGCCAATAAAGGTTCTGAAGCATCTCTTCAAAACCCAAGCACTCAAAAAGAAAAAGAAAAAGAGTCAACCCCCACAACTCCTATAGTTGAGCAACCTGCATCTTCATCCACACCTCCTTTTCCTGAAAGATTACAAATTGATAAAGGAGTGGAAAAACAAATCTTGTTGCCTAACTATGATTTCCTAGATGAATTAAAGAATGTTTGTATCAAGATTCCCTTGTTACAAGCCATTAGAGAAATTCCTATTCTAGCAAAAACAATAAAGGAGTTGAGTCTCAAAAGACCAGGAAGGAAACCAAGAGATACAAGAAGAATCCACCTGGTAGGAAAAATTGCAGATATCATGATGGTAAAAATTACCATGCAGAAGTATGTAGATCCTGGTAGTCCAATTGTCAAAACACATATCAATGGGGTAGAAATTCCAAATACTTTGATTGATTTAGGGGCTGCTATCAACATTATGAGTAGACAGACTATGGAACAACTAAAACTTCGTAATCTTTTTTTTACACCTACTTTACTGCAACTTGCAGATCGATCAATTATCAAACTAGATGGTGTATTAGAAGACATTTCGGTCTCCTTAGATTCTTGGGAATATCCAGTAGATTTCATGATTTTAACTCCCAAGAGTAATCTAGGAGGGCACCCACTCATCTTAGGAAGACCTTGGCTAGCCACAGCTGATGCTTTTGTCAGTTGTAGATCTGGGGATATGTATATTTCTTATGGTAATTTGACAAAGAAATTCAATCTGTATCCTCCAACAAAAGCAATTACAGAAGTAGGAGATAACAAATGGGTTGATGATGAGGACACTATACAACCTGTCTTTACCATTTCTGAAATCAGTGAAGATAGTCAAATTCTGAACCCATTAGAAAATTTTGAAACATCTTCAGAATATGACCACACACAATTTCAGTTAGATTTGACATTGAGTATCTATCATGTAGACAAATGTCTCTTTACTCTATGGAAGAATTTGGTAGTTCCGCCATTGCGATCTTTCCAGGTAAAACATTGAATATCAACAAAAACTTGGAAAAATCACAACAGGGAGAGCTAACCAAAATCTTGCAAAAACAGTCTACTGCATTTGCATGGGAGTACACTGATATGAAAGGTATTGACCCTAAGACTTGCATTCATCACATCTACATCGAGGAAAACAGTAGACCAATCAGACAACCTCAGAGAAGGATGAATCCAAACCTTAGGGAGATAGTGAAAGAATGGCTCCAAAAACTACTCAATGTAAACTTTATTTATCCAATTTCAGATAGCCGATGGGTTTCTCCTTTGGTTATAGTACCTAGAAATAATGGTAAATGGAGGGTATGCAATGATTACAGGGAATTGAATAAAGCAACTTTGAAGGATCACTTTCTCTTACCCTTTATCAATCAGGTATTATATACTCTAGTAGGCAAAAAGTACTTTTCATTTTTGGATGGTTTTAATGGCTATAATCAAATTCAGGTAGCACCTGAAGATCAATATAAGACCACATTTACTTGCCCATGGGGAACTTTTTCTTACTGAGTGCTTCCTTTTGGATTATGTAATGCACCCGCAACATTTCAAAGGGCAGTACTAGGAATCTTTTCTGATCTAATCCATGATTGTGTAGAAGTTTATATGGATGATTTTACAGTTTATGGTGATTCATTTGAAGAGGCATTAGAGAATTTGGAAAAAGTCCTTATAAGATGTAAAGAAACAAACCTTTCATTAAGTCATGAAAAATGCTTTATGATGTTTACTGAAGGTATTGTTTTGGGACATCATATTTCAGGGGATGGGATTAAAGTTGATAGATCAAAAGTTGAAGTCATCTCCAAGTTGCCTATTCCAAATTGTCAAAAAGATGTTAGAAGTTTTGTGGGATTTACTAGGTACTATAGAAGATTTATAGAAAACTTCACCAAAATAGCATCTCCACTCTTAAAATTACTTACAAAAGACTGTGAATTCAAATGGAATCCTGACTGTCAATCAGCATTTGAAACTTTGAAAGCAAGAATATCTGAAGCACCCATTTTCAGAGGACCAAATTGGAAACTTCCGTTCCATATTTCTACAGATGCTTTAGATACAGCTCTAGGAGCTGTGTTGGGTCAAAAAGATTTAGTTCATTATGCCATTTACTATACCAGTAAAAATTTGACTCCCACTGAGTTGAACTATACTGTGACTAAAAAAGAGTTCTTAGCTGTTGTTCATGCAATCAATAAGTTTAGACATTATATAACAGGCTATGAAACTTTTGTCCATACTGATTATTTTGCAATTATATATCTAATGAACAAACCTGTTAGTAATGGTAGAGTTACAAGATGGCTCTTACTTTACAGGAATTCAATATTACTGTATTGGATAGACCAAGGAAACAAAATACAGTAGCTGATTTCTTGTCTAGGATCCAAAATACTAACGAAGATTCTCCTGTAGAGGATAAGTTTCCAGATGAATATTTATTTGCAGTAACTACTAAGACTCCATGGTATGCAGATATTGCTAACTATTTGGTTACAGGGAAGCTACCTTCACATCTATTTCCTAGTGAAAACAGAAGAATTATTCAGGAGAGTTCAAAATATTCATGGTTTTCTAACGAATTGTTTAAAACAGGGCCAGATTGTGTGATCAGAAGATGTGTTCGGTAAGATGAAATGCCTGACATCCTTAAGGCATGTCATGATGAACCATGCCGTGGACACTTTGCTGACAAAAGAACGGCCTATAAAATCCTTTCTTTAGGATATTATTGGCCTTCCCTCTTCAAAGATACAAAAGAATATGTCAGAAGGTGTGACAGCTGCCAAAGAGTAGGGAAACCGACTCTTTCAAATGAAATGCCATTAAAACCATAGGTACTCATCGAACCCTTTGAAAAATGGGCTTTAGATTTCATTGGACCCATTAATCCACCATCTAAACAGAAGAAGTACATATTGGTATGCACTGATTATGTCACTAAATGGGTAGAAGCCAAAGCATTACTTTCTGCTACTGAAAATTCAGTTGTTAATTTTCTTTATGAGGATATTTTTACTCGCTTTGGCGTCCCAAGAGAAATTGTGACAGATCAGGGAAGTCAATTTACATCCAACATGATGGAGAAGCTGATGGAAGAATATAAAATCAAGCACAAAAAATCTACTCCTTACCATCCGCAAGAAAATGGCCAAGTGGAGTCTACAAGAAAAGTTATTGAAAGCATCATCACCAAAACTGTTCATCTACACCGAAGAGATTGGGCAGAAAGGCTTCCTGAAGCCTTATGGGCCTATAGAATTACATGGAGGAATACAACAGGACATTCTCCCTATGAACTTGTTTATGGGAAAGAAGTCTTGCTCCCCATTGAGTTTCAAGTCAAAACTTTCAAGATGGCAGTTCAGTTGGGGATGGATCTATCAGAAGCCCAAAAGCACAGAATGGAGCAGCTAAATGAGCTAGATGAGATTAGACAAGAAGCAATCTTAAGAACTGATCTAGTTCAACATCAAAGAGCTAAGTGGCATGATAGATACATCAAAGAGAAAAAGTTTCAAGAGGGAGATTGGGCATTACTATTTGATTCCAAGTTTAAATACTTCAAAGGTAAATTTCAGACCCATTAGCTTGGGCCATATGAGATTGACGAAGTCTTTAGCAATGAAGCAGTAAGAATCAAGACCATTGATGAATTTCAAACTCCTCTTATTGTGAATGGCCACAGATTGAAAATTTATCATAAGCCACTCTCAAAAGAGGAATTTGTCAAAATGTTTCAAGAAAATTCTGCAATAAGGCTGGTGAAGAAGAATCCTTCTTCCCCACCAGCCTAGCTTTTGTTCCTTTTTGTTCTTAAAAAAATAAAAAAATAAAAAAAAAAATAAAAAAATTGTATAAGCCTGAAAACCAATCACTGATTGGCAGTCTTATACAGAAAATGTAGAGTGAAAATCAGGGACACCTGACACTCTATATTTTCCAAAAAAAATCTCTCCTTCTTTTCCCATTTTCACTTCACTTCATTTCCATCCCACTTCATCTCCATTTCATTTTCATTTCACTCCACTTCACTTCATCTCACTCCATCTCATCCATCTCATTCCATTTCATCAATAAATGTCTCTTTCATGACCATTTCCATTCAGTTAGTTATTATCTAACTATCTTTATTCAGCCAAGTGGGTGCTGTGTCAGTTTCTGCAGCTGGAATCAGTTTCCGCAGCCAGAAGTAGTTTCCGCAGCCACCACTCTGTTTTTCAAATTTACAGTTAAAATGTTAGTGCAATAATCATGAAAATGCAGGTGTGATTGAGTATATGCTATGAAGACATGGAGCATCTACAGACATCAATAAGGAGCAGTTGATTAAAGGCTAATGGACAACAAATGACAAGGATTCCAAGGTATGAGCAAAAATTTCTTTCAAATAGCAATCAAAGGCACAATTTTGCATAGTTATTAAACCTTAAAGCTCCACTATGTACAATGATTATCACAATAGCTCCATCACCTATTACCATTCCACGACATTATTCCATAAACCATGCATTTATTCCCTAAATGGTCTCATGATTAATTTTCGGGTTTAACTCATAGATGATTGCAGTTTCATACTCCACTTGTAATCATGAGATGTGACCTATTTCATTACGACTCCTCTCCATCGCATTTTTCGTAGCCATTCCATAAACGTGTAACATCTCGTACGCAGACGTCTAATTCAAAATTCCGACTTCACTCCACTACCCTGCCATTTTGTTAAAGCCACCTCGTTCACATACGTCTGCACTCCTTATGAACTCACCTCGGCTGCTCATCCTCTATTTCCGCTTGCAGTTCCTGAACACTCCCGTTACCTGTTATCCATCTTCCAATTGCAGCCATTGCATTTTTGCCATAAACCCTGCAACCTAGCCATCTTACATCTGCTAAACCCTCACACGCAGTTGAATTCCAAAACAGAGGAAATGATGGGACGATTACTAAGGGCAGAACTAGAAGGACCTAAGTATTTAGAAGGTTACCCTCAAGTAAAGGATTTGCTGAAGAAAGCAAAATGGCTACGGTTTATTCAAAAATTTAAAGGCCATAATAAGGAGGTAACAAAAGCCTTTGCACGGTCTTTCAATGGCCAGATGGTGGAAATTGGAGACCTGAAGTTCACGGTCACTGAAGCATCAATAGCAGCTGCCACAGACTTGCCCCAGGAAGGTGAGCGTTGGTTTAAAAACAAAAGTGTGGACGAGCAGGCATGGAGAATCATATTACATAACCCAGGTATGGACGTTATTGTATTTACAAAAGGAATTCCTGTTCATGCACTAAAAGAAGAATGGGCTAGCTTACTGTTAATCATTCAAAAGTTTATCACTTGCGAAGGACGCTTTGGAGCAATGTACATGTATCATGCTAGGTTATTAATGAACTTCTTAAAGAGTCAAACCCTTAATCTGCCTTATTTCTTACTGCTGAGTTTGAAAAAGATGAGCACCACAGTCCAAAAGAACATAAGAGACATAAAACCTCATTTATATCATCATGGACTTGTGAGGATTCTCATTGAAGACCAATTGAAGAAAAACAAAGATACTTGGGAACTGTTCTTAGTAAGAAATTACTTTCAAGAGCCATTTGAGGCACCTGAAAGCAATACACCAAAGACACCAATAAGGAGTAGGAGAAAAGAAAAGAGTGCCATATTCCAAGACTCTCCTATTAGCAAAACTAAAGAAGTTGGGCAAAAAGAAAAGGAGGAAAGAACTAAGGACAGAAAATAGAAAAAATTGAAAGGAAAAAGGAACATAGAAGAAGTCTACCAATCACCAGAGCCATCTATAGAGGAAGACTATCAAACATTGTCTGAGAGACTAGTGCATCTTCAAAAACAAGTTGTTACAGCCAAAAAGAAGGAAAAAGGAAAACAGAGCATGGAAGAAGGGAGTACTAGCCCACAGTATTTAAGAAGAAGCAGCAGGCTTAGAGGAAAGGGGAGGAAAACACAAGTAAAAGGACCCCACTTCATCGACTTGGGTGGGGAAACACCCAAGAAACCTCCAGCTGGCCGTAGTCCACCTCATCCTCAGCCAAATATTGAAACCAGTCCTCCAGATGTTGATGTAAGTCCTTCTCAACCAAAATTAGAAAGTAGTCCTCCTCCTCAACAAGACTTTGAAGTCAGTCCAAGGAAAACGTGCGGAATAGATCCAAGTCAGCAGGAGGTGTATGATTACCTCGAATCTTTAGAAAAGACGGCTGCAGGCCTGAGTACATTGTCCACTCTGCCCCACATAACACAAGATGCACAAGTCCAATCCTTAAAACAAGAAGTGTTTGAATTAAAGATTCTAAACAGGCACATTAAACAAGAGAATGAAGCATTAAAGGAGTAGAGCAAAGTAGACAAAATCATTCATGATAATACTATGCTACATTTGGGACTATGGCAAAAGAAGAACAAGAAACTAAAGAAAAAGTGCAGAAAGTTGAGCAGAGAATTAATCAATCTCAAATTCAGATGTTTGATAAGGAAACCCAGGATGGTGGTAGCACCAAGAAAAAAGAGAAGAGGACTGGATGTACTAGCAGAGGCTTCAGAAAATACGGACTAAAAGGGAATGACTAAATTTTGGTTGCATGAGGACATGCAACACCTTCACAGTGGGGGTATGTTGAGTCCCAAACTTGCACCTTCCCTATACACCTTTTTAGCCTTCTTTTCCAGTTACTTGAACCACCAAGCTGTCAAATTATTGCATATTAGTTTAAAAAGAGCTTATAAAATGGTTTCCTAACTATGTCTTGTGACTGCTGTTTGATCTAGATTTTTGCTCAGTCAGCTGCAGAATCTTGTCAGTTTCTGTAGCCACCTCAACTTTCCACAGCCTTTTTGTTGAATTCTATGTTACAGGTGTCTACTAGAGAATCCAGCCACATGGGTACGCTGCAAATGATGTGGACATGGAACGTGTCCCTTTGGTTCAGCCGAATCACTCACAAAAGGCCATGGTCAAGGATAGTCAAAGCGGTGGTAAACTTAAGAATTTTGCGGTGGCAAGACTCTGTTTTTCACCATGTGAAGACTTGTGTGGCAAATTCCTCAATCTCAGGAGGTGTGCTAACACCTGTGGACTGCTCCGTGAACCCAAATCTAACAGCCACCACTCCTTGGATTTAATTGTCACGGCTACCATATTGCTAGATCTCCCGACGTGGTTATTCACATGTCTGTTTAGCAGCACAGAATTTAGGAAGTAGTTGTAGCATCCTCAGTTATAAATAACGCGTTATCATACACTTATTAGTTAGCGTGATATATGTAATTTTGACTGTTTTACGAGCCCACTATGTCGTGCTCTATCTTTATATTATGACTGCATTTTAATATATGAGAAGACAATGTTCTTAAGTTCAATTGGTGACTGATTGCTAATTGGCCAAGGTTGCAGAGGGCCCCTGTACACCAAGGTTCTGTAATTGCTGTATAGTTTCTTGCTTTCTTCCTTTATGTCACTGATGCCATAATTGTTTGCTTGTATATATTACACAGTTTTTGGTATTCATGATAGTTGTTGTCCATAGTTTCTTTTATGCTTTCTAATGACTGTTAACTGATCAGTGTTTTTCTTTCAGGTTCTTATAGACAGCCCAGGCAATTGCACATAGCTTTTTAATGACTAATGACATGAAATCATCTTGTCCTTCTGCTGATTTATTTTCTGAGTTCTAATTCCAGCACTGTTTATTTCTTTCAGTTTTGTTTTGCTCATTTACTTTTATGCAATTTAGAAATCAGATTACTCAATTTGTTTATGATTACCTCCTATAGCCAGAGCGAGTCGAATGGTGAGGGGTCAGAATATGAGTTGATGTAGTATGATTTAGTTTACTTTTCTGCAAGTTAGTGATTAGATTACTCATGTCATTTTCAGTTACCTCCTATAGCCAGAGCGAGTCGAATGGTGAGGGATTGAAGTATGAATGTGTAGTTTGATCTTAGTTTCATTTTATGCAATTTAAATATCAGATTACTCAATCTGTTTATGATTACCTCCTATAGCCAGAGCGAGTCGAATGGTGAGGGGTCAGAATATGAGTTGAAGTAGTCTGATTTACTTTACTTTGCTTACAGTTTTTGAATTGCTTTGAGTTCAGTTTTTTCTCTTTTTATACAGTAGTAAGGATACTGGGCTTCATTGTCACTAGCTCACTGTTTGGTACATTTTTATCTTCTCTTAGGAATTGATTTCATCACTGCAAGTTTTAGAACCTTTTTGAGAATTTTGAAGTTTGGAAATTATTTTAGAGGTTACTATTGCCTTGAACACTTATATCCATACTTGACTTTTGCCATCTTACATTAGGGAATCAACAAAATATAAACCCAAAAACAAACCAAAAATAAAAAACGACAAAGAATTAAGAAATCGGTTATCTTGCATATACAGTGCACTTCACTTCAGCAGTTTACGACTCCCGGATTGACAATTTATATAACAATTTAGGACACACTAAATTGACCCAACACAGAGCAAGATAAAGGAATAGAGGAAAGCTTAATAACCACACAAAAGGTTAAAGAGCCAACACAGGAACAACAAAAACCCTCTCACATAGTCAACGAAGCCTTCAGTACAGTGCCCAGGCAACCAGGCGACGAAACTGCAAGTGTGGGCGGAGATACCTCACCACCAAGTGGAGGAATCCATAGTTGGGTGCATACAGAGTGTATTGCCAAGCTCTACACAGTCACAAGTAGGCTGAGCACACAAACCCTCATAGCAGCAGAGAGCAAACCAGGAAATGACCAAATGAAATGAAACGAGGGTTTTGGTAACACCAAAGAGCGGGAAGGCGGAAATCGAGGCGAGTATAGCCAGCATACCAACAATAACTCCGAAATCAATGCGACAGACAAATATCCCAGTTAATCCAATTGCTTAACACTAATCATATGTGTTGACCCAGATCACAAATTAATCATTGGTTAATTAACGTTAATCCATAGTTACGGGCTAGACCCATCAATGAAACTGCAACACAATTGTAGTGTAATCATATTTTCCATAGACGTTGTATCCTTAAGGTTTTTTTACATCGAATTTTGTCTTCGCTATGCAGAGATGAGTTGAAATAACTATCTTTGGCCAAGGAAAATCGTTGTTCATTGGCTTTATTTCTCAATCTTATTAACTATTTATTTTACAATTGTGTGCCTATAGTATAATTGTTTGTATGATAACATTGTTTTAGGGATTAATAATTTCGGTTCATTTCATGCTATATGATTATTACAATGTCGTGTAATTGGTCGCATTACCTTTTAATGTTATAAAAAGCAAAGGAACTTTCATTAAAGTGGTGTAACGAAAATGTTACACAATAAATTCTATAAATGGTTTAACACTATTATAAATTTGATTATTTTTACATAGAGTAGTTAAATATTTTAGAATATTTATATCAGTGATTAAAAAAATCGATGTAAAAACAATATTTATAATTTAAGAACTAATGAAATTCACAAAATATTAATTTTTAGAGAAATGTAATTAAATATTTTAGAGTTTATAAATTAAAAAATAACAAAACTCTTAAATTTTTTAAAATAATAACATTTTTAATATATAAAATTAAAGGGACTTAAAATATATGCAGACTTTTATTCTTGCAAAGAAGCAATAAATATTTGTAAACATACAGATGTATTCACAATGTTGAAAAACATTGCTCAAGGTCTAGATAAAATGCCACGCACGCACTTTAATGAGTAAGCACATTACAGAGTGGGTCTATTTCTTGGCCACTGGCCCACATTAACTTATGATCCACCATGCATGTTCGCCTAAGTCACATGAATTGTTGTTACTCCTGAGAATCTATTACAATTGGAGGATCTGGAGCGAGGCACGAAATTGAATACTTTGTAGAGTTTAGTATCTTGAAATATACCAAATTTTCCAAAATGTAGGATGGACGGTGTATTTTGAAATTCCAAGGGGATTTGACATTGGGATTTGATGCTACTATAGTGGAGACTCCATTGCTCAGAATTTGCAGGAGTCTATCTCAAAAGTTCATGGGTTGTTGATACCAATAGTGTTCATTGGATGGCCTCATAGTAGCGATGTCATCTAGTGACAATTGTATCTCCAACATAGCTTCCTTGATATGTTAGCAATCAAGTGTATAGTACATGATTAAACTATAAAAATGGTTAAAAAAAAATCGTTATATTTCTTTATATGTTTATAGAAGAGTTATCTATTTGAAAAAAGTAGTTATCTATTTGAATGAATGAGTACTGATAAAGTGTTCCTAGTTGAACCTGGGTTTCTAATTAACAACAACTAGGTTTTTAATTAAAACCAACTTCAAAAAAATTTCATTCCTAATACAAGTAAAAATTATTATTTGAATGAATGGCCTTGCTTAGCCGAGGATATCAAAGAACAAACTACCCTAGAATAACTAGAAATATAAATATACCAATGATTCCAAGTAAATTTCCAAGTGAATTCAATGTCATACCACATCCAAGAAGTCCGATGCATATATTTTCCATTCCTATTTTAGTGTAAACAACTCCTTCCACTGCAAGATTGTTTGAATATTTGTAATTTAGTAAAACATCATTCAATTCATAACAACGGTTACGACCCTTACAAATCAATTTGGCATATTAGCAATATATGTATGAGTAAAAAACTATTATTCGAATGAAGGACCTTGCACAATAGAGAAATAAAACAAAAAACCTCTCAGGAATAACAACAAAGGTAAATATACCATTGATTTGCTAGTCAAATCAAAATCATGCCATATCCCCAAAGTTCTAGGTATAAATTTCCCATTTTTATTTAGTAATAACAACACCTTCTCATGCAATATTGTAACACAGTAAAACTTCATTCAATTCATAACAATGATTCCAACCCTTCAACCAGTTCGACATTTGAGAGTTCTATACCATTATTGTATACCACCTATCAATGTAAAGCTTTTGTGTAAACAATATTTGAACCATTTGTATATTGGCACTTTCAAACCATGAATCATTTAAACATTCTTTTAAAAATAAAATAATAACATAGCTTTAGCATTTGACTACATGGAAACAAAATGAGAACATATAAACAAAATAAGAACATATGGTTAATGAGACCAATTTGGAAATAAAGATGCACCCCCGAACATCTGTAGGTTTCTCTCAAGACACTAAACTATACTTCTTGCACCCTGCATGGAAAAAATTGAGGAACTATACGTCTTCCAACTTGTGCGGAAAAAATAGACGAAACCACGTTGAAACCATTCATTATTTTCCATATGGTAAAGTAGGAGCTATTAAAAAAATTCTAAAAGATAAGAGTGCTTGTGCCTTGCAGAAATATCATAACCCTCGAGTAGATGACCAAGTTTTTCGAGAAGATATGTAGGTAAGAGTTACTAAAAATAGTGTAAAAGATAAGAGTGTTTGTGCCTCGTCGGAATATCATAACCCCCGAGTAGACGACCAAGTTTTTCGAGAAGATATGTGATACAACAATTTTTGACGCTTTCCCAAATGAATCTCGTGCTCGGTTGAATCAACTGCTTGGTTGGTTGGGACCGCTTCCTTCTATGATAAGCTCCCGCCAAGAACAAAGCCAACAATGTAGAATACCCTCCAAGTACAAACACAACAACTAGCAGCCTAGAATAGAAAATAGAAAGATAATCAAGCCAAGAAAAAAGTGCACCATTGCAAGAGCAGACAAAGCGCCCCATTGCAGGTTGCTCTATAGAAGGCCCTAAGGAAGGGCTCTAAGAAGTCTTAACCAATATAGAATATGTAGATAATCACTGGAATTCACCATGAAGTGAATGAGTGAGATGGCTTGCCAGGAGAAGCTAAGACAACCAAGAGAAGTGAAGACAAGTGGAATATCATGCAGACAAGTGGAGTACTGCATGCAATATGTTCAAAGTGTTTAAACATGTGTGATCTATTTCTAACAGGGAATATCATGGAGACAAGTGGCCGAAGCATAACCGAGCACTGCATGTAAAATATTTAAACATGTGTGATTTATTTCTAAACCCTTGGCACCATTGCAAACATTAAAAATAAATAAATAAATAAATTGTTCTTAATTGGTAAGAATAAAAATGTTTAAACATGTGTTATTTATTTCGAAATCCTCGGCACCATTGCAAACATAAAATATATATATATGTATGTATACTCTTAATTGGTAACCAACCATAAAATGTCTACGAACTAATGTTAACATTAGTGACTTGAAATTAATTTTTTTTATATTAATTTATTTAGTCTAAGTTTTTAATACATAATAAGAGCTCTAAATTGCTTATTAGTTAAAATAAAATAACGGCTCGACCAAGCTTATACCTAGAAAAAAAAAAGGTCCTGCAGATGCTGCAAGAACTTAAAAAGATTGAAGACATTGGGTTAAACCGAGCTAATAAACTCGGGCTTCTGTGCAGGGAGTAATGAAAAAGTTAGAAACGATTACAATAGTCCTACTGCCCCGAAGGGGGCAGGGACTAATAATATGTTTTCCTGATGTGGGTTTGAATTCTGCTATTACTTGTATCTTCTGCGTTTTAACAATTTATGAAGCTGGGCAGATCTGTGTATTCAATTTGTGGACATAAAACTTACTTTACTTTCACAAAGGGATGGAGGTTCAAACATATGGGAAGTGCCATTTTACAGACTGTGAGAATGTTTTGCACGTGAAATCACACTCACACTTTTCTTGAAAGACCATTAAAACGCTTTGACGTTTTCGAGGGTAAGGAAACCTATCACTTCAAACTTCAAAACTCGAGGGCCACCATTAATAGCGAGTCTCTCTACAAAATTTTCAAATTGTGCAAGATTTATGGAATATTATATCAATTTTCAAATCCCAAAAGTTTATTTTTAAAAGAGTTTAGTTTCATTATTTTATGTTTTGATTTTTTTTCAAAGGTGTATGTTTTAGTTATTTTTGTGTGAAAGACCATCAAAACACGTTAACGTTTTGCAGGGCAAGGAAAAATATCACGTCAAAATTCAAAACTCCAGGGCCACCATCAATAACAGCTCCATCTATCAAAATTTGTGTAAGATTAATAGAATATTATATCGATTTTCAAATCCAAAAGGTTATTTATAAAAGAGTTTAGTCTAGTTATTTTTATGTTTTGATTTTTTTAAGGGTATGTTTTAGTGAATTTTGTGTTTTGATTTTTTTAAGTGGTATGTTTTAGTTAATTTTGTGATTAGATTGGAGTTTACATAATTTAAATATTTTTTAAAAAGTTTTAAAATATTAAATTTTGATTTGAAAAACAATATAAATTTAGATAAGATTTTGTTAAAATTTAGCAACAATTTTTGAAAATTTAAATTACAGTTGTCTAATATCACCACATCACCATTTAAGTGCCTATATTTTTTATTTAAAATAAAATCTTTAAATGAATTAATTAAAAAAAATTAAACCATATATATTAAAATTATACCATTATTTAATATAATGAAATAGAGATGAGTTATTTAGTATATCCTAATGTCAAAATATACAACAACAAAATAAAATAAAATATATATATCTATATATATATATATATATATATATATAAACAAAAGTATATAACCATGGAATTCTATATTAGAATTGATTACAAGGTAATGCTGCTTAATTAGGTATGCATGGTAGTGAAAGGCTGGCAAGCTAATATTGCATATAAAAATTATAATTATAATTATATATATATATATATATATATATATATATATATAAAATAGGAATAAAATTTTTTTCAAAAGTTTTATTTTAAAAATTTAATTTTTTGAAAAAAAGTTAATGATAAATAATATGTTTCTTGATTTGGATTTGAATTTGAATTTGAATTTTGTTATTATTGGTGTATTCTATATTTTTATAATTTATGAATCTGGGTAGATTTGTATAATCAATTTGAAAACATAAAAATTATCGGAATTCTACAAAAGAATGGAGTTTCAAACAGAGGGGAAGCATGATTTTAGAAAGTGTGATAATGTTTTGCATATAATGTTAGATTTTCACATTTACTTTTTTGGAAATCAATCACCGCCACATTGGAATCTACTCTGGAACCACTCAAAAAGGTAATGATAATGGTTTGGAAGTTTACTAAGGCCTACAAACTTCAACATGGTATCAGAGTCTTGGCTCATTCTTCGATAAGGAGGTAGTTGTTGTTGGATTTTCACGATCACGTGGACTAACCACCACATTGGGATCCACTCTGGAACCACTCAAAAAGGTAATGATAATGGTTTGGAAGTTTACTAAGGCCTGCAAACCTCAACGTGGTATCAAAGTCTTGGCACATTCTTCGATTTATGTTTGACGGAGGTAGTTGGTGTTGGATTTTCACACTCACCTAGTTGGGAATCCATCACATGGACTAAACCTTGGGACCACTCAAAAAGGTAATGATAATGATTTGAAAGTTTACTAAGGTCTATGAATTCACATGGACTAACCGCCACTCTGGGATCCACTATAAGACCACTCAAAAAGTTAATGATAATGGTTTGAAAGTTTACTAAGGTATGCGGGTTTTGGTGTAATGAAAATGTCAACACATGAAATCACACTCTTGAAAGACAATCAAAACACTTCAACTTTTTCAAAGTGGACCACCATCAATAACAAATTTGTCTATCAAAATTTCAAATTGTGTAAGATTTATAGAATATTATATCAATTTTCAAATCCTTAAAGGTTATTTATAAAAGAGCTTAGTCCCGTTATTTATGTTTTGAATTTTTTTAAGGGTGTATATTTTAATTAATTTTGTGATTGGATTAAAATTTCTCGTAATATAAATAATTTTTAAAAGTATGAAAATGTGAAATTTATATATAAATTAAAAAATATGATTCAAATATTTTAATCTTAATTAAATATGAAAATTTGTATTTAGAAAAATATAAGTGGGAAATACACACACACACATATATATATATATCATAAATTAAATAAAGTGTAATTTAAGGAAGTGCCTAAAAGAATAGAAATTTGGGCATGATTTTGATAAAATTTGGTAAGGAATTTTGGGACTTTAAATGATGGTTGTCACAAGTGTCACTGTTTAAGATGCCCGATATATATATATATATATATATATATATATATATATATATATATATATATGAAATTAAATGAAGTGTAATTTAAGGAAGTGACTAAAAGAATAGAAATTTGGGCATGATTTTGATAAAATTTGGTAAGGAATTTTGGGACTTTAAATGATGGTTGTCACAAGTGTCACTGTTTAAAATGCCCGTGACTTTTTGATGTGTTGAATCTATTTTCCCCATAAAAACTATTCAAACAGTCCAACTATTCTAAAAAAATAACCATCCAAACAAAATTATAGCCTCACTACACAATACAATCCAATAATATATGGTACACAAATTGTGGCTAACCTGGACCGACGTGAGTTGTACTATTCAAATTCGATGAAAAGAACACGATCAAATTCACACTAAACTATTCTAATAAAAATATTTTGTCAAATGATGTATAGAGTTTGGTTGAACAAATATCCCTTTCTATGGGGCCCACTTCTTCACTCTAGCTCTGCCCATTAGTTCATATCTGCAGCATGTGCAGGTCCACGTGCATGCACATCCCATGTGCTTCTTACTCAACAATACACATTTCTGTTCAAACATCAATTTACGATGAAGCACTACCAGACACAAAAATGCTTCAATACTACACCTATTGAAAGGATAGTGGTCTGGCACATCTATATATACAGCACAATCCTCATTTCAAATCCAAAGAAATAAGTTCTTCTCATTTGTTTAAGTCATTTTTATTGCTTCACATCTCCTTGATTCTCAGGATTTTCAAAGAGGTGCAACTCGTTAACTTACAGCCATAGCTCACTCATTGCGCTTGTTACTTCTAATTACTTGATATGATATATTGCAGATCCATGGAACTGGTTAAGAGCCTTGTAATGATGCCATTGTTGACATTGATTTGGTTATTAACTGGAGTGCATGGATTTGGCGAATGGGAATTCGGTCATGCCACATTCTATGGTGGCGTTGATGCTTCTGGGACAATGGGTAATGTTACATAACTTCATATCTTTTGCTATATCAATATAAATTAGCATCTCATAAAACTGGGTTAATTTTTTGGTCCAGGAGGGGCGTGTGGATATGGGAATCTGTACAGCCAAGGTTACGGAACCGATACTGCTGCTCTTAGCACTGCTTTGTTCAACAACGGGCTTAGCTGCGGAGCGTGCTACGAAATGAAATGTATCGATGACCCGCAGTGGTGTTTGCCGGGCAGTGTGACCGTCACAGCGACCAACTTCTGCCCACCCAACAACGCCCTCCCCAACAACAACGGTGGATGGTGCAATCCACCCCTGCGGCACTTTGACATGGCGGAGCCAGCCTTTGAAAAGATCGCAAAGTATAAGAGTGGGATCGTTCCCATTCTCTACAGAAGGTAATTAATTGGTCCATCCTTAATTCGTATTCCAACCTCATTTCCTCATTCTTTTCTCTTTTCCAGCAGCTAGTTCTCCGAAAGTAGCTGTAAATTTCAGATTAGGTTTGAGATATTTAGATTAGGTTAGATTTAAGATTTTTGTGATTTATAAGGTAGAAATAAGTTTTTTGGATTAATTACTTAATTAGTTCGAAATGTTAAACATATTTTGGAAAAATAATCCCTATAAAAAACGCAGTCTCAATACACAGTCTCAATATGAAATCACAGACACAGTCTCAATCTGTCTGGCTATTAACTTATGGGCTTAAAATGCAGGGTCCCCTGCTTGAGAAAGGGAGGAATTCGCTTCACCATTAACGGTCTCCCATACTTCAACCTGGTGCTCATCTCCAATGTTGGGGGAGCTGGAGATGTCCAGGCGGTTTCTATAAAGGGGTCAAATACTAGTTGGCAGCCGATGTCACGCAACTGGGGACAGAACTGGCAAAGCAATTCCTTCTTGAACGGGCAGAGCCTGTCCTTCAAGGTCACCACCAGTGATGGGCGGACAATTGTTTCATATAACGCTGCTCCTTCTAACTGGCAGTTCGGCCAGACATTCCAGGGAAGCCAACTTTAAGGAAAGCCAGAGGCGAATGAATGTGTATAGCCATCGATCAATAATTTGGGATGATGTGGTGAATGGAGTACACCGGCGTCCGTTATTAGCATTGTTGAATTGTAGTGTGTATCTGGATTGACCGAGATCAATGTTAGCGGAGTCTCTATCGCCATGTTCCTACGAAGAGTTGTCATTGTCATGTCCATTCCGTGTAATAATTTTCTTCCAAAATATATGTGCATCGCTTTCAAAACGGCGCCGAATATATGCGGTTTCGATGAGAACTTCCAAAATAATAACTTTTGGTTTATTGCGTTCACTGGTTTCCAAAATAATAACTTTCGGTTTATTGCGTTCACTGGTTCCCAGCAAAACTTTTGTGCAGTGTTTACAACAATCACATGATATTTGTTGCATGATGTATAGACTAAAAAACCTAATGACCATTTTAATAGGTGTTTTCACTTTAAATAACTATTATTTAAAATAATAGCTTTTGGTTTATTGCGTTCAGTGGTTTCCTAGTAAAACTTGCGTGCAGTGTTTATAGCAATCACGCAATAATGTGTAAATAAAAAAAAAACTCATGACACCATTTCACCATTTTAATGTAGTGTGGTGGTAAAAAAAAATTCAAAATTTTTTGTAAAGACAATATTCGAATCCTTGTCAGATTTTCTCTAAATATGACCAGACTTTCCGGGCAACTCCTCCGCCTTGTTACACTACGCGCATTTCAATAAGTGTTTTTCACTTCACATAATTATTATTTAAAACCCCGTTAGTCCCGATCAGATTTTAGAATACTACAATCGGTTTTCAATTCAATTAATTGAATGTTAATCGAAGACCTCACACTTGTTTAGAATATTATAATCTATATGAAGATGCCTTCTAGTAAACCAATATTATTATTTAAATTAATTTGAATTTTATAGCGTAGTCTAAATAGCTCAGAAAATAATGAAAATTTTGGCAAGATTATGATAAAATCGGGCAGAAATTGTTACAAATCTTGGTTGGAGAAAATTAATCGTAGTTAGTTTATAGTTTCAGCCAATTTATATAGAGTCTAAATTTTGGAAGTGTTAATCATGCATGTATCAATTAAGATTTGCACTTCTATTCTTAGTGATTTTGAGTCTATTTAATCATCTAAATTGAATTGATTCAATTGCTTGAACTTATGTGATAATCTTAGTTCATACATGCATGACTCGCACTTCCTAAATTTACACTCTATGTAAATTGTGTGAAACTATAAGTGAACTAAGTGTAACAGGGAGTAATTATCTCCAATGCTCCCCTTATTTAGGACCATTATTTTCTATTGGTCTAAGTCTCAGCGAGACTTCCTATACATAAGTTTTATATATGAAACTCAAACATGTCCATTGTCAATGACTTTGTGAATATGTCAATCAATTGTTCTTTTAATTTACAACGTTCCAACTAGATTTCTCTGTTGTTTACAAACTCTCTAGTGAAATGATATATTATATCAATATGCTTTCTTTCGTGATGAAAAACACAGTTCTTTGACAAAGCCACGGTTGAGTTGTGACTATTGTCACAATACACTGAAGTTGATCCCTCTTGTTTCTATTGTAGATCACTCAATACTTTGTGTAAGAAAACTGCTTGACAAATTATTGTTGTTGTTGCACCATAGTCTTATTTTGCTAATGAGATTATCACAATGTGTTTCTTCTTCGATGCCCATAAAATCTCGCTTACACTAATATGAAAAAACATATCCCAAAGTACTCATTTTGTCATCCATGCTACCTACAAATTCACTGTTATTGTATCCAAATAAAATATCACTATTAGTCCTGGAGTATAATATTTCATACCTTGTTCTAATAATATGTCTCAAAATTATTTTTCCTACTTGCTTGTGTGAGTGTTTTGGAAACTCCAAAAACTTGGAAATCAAACTAATAACTTACATAATGTCTTGTCCAATTGTAGTAAGATACATAAGACTATAAACCAATCTCTTGAACATAGTTGGATCTACATTCGATCCTATATTTGCTTTGTTGAGATTTATTCCTATTGCAATTGGAGTTGGTGTTGGTTTATGATTCATCTTCCTAACCCTCTTCAACATATCCATCGCATACCTTGCTTAAAACACAAAAATATATTAATTTCACTTAATGAATCAAATACCAGGAAAAAATGCCATTAACCCCAAATCAGTCATTTCAAACTCTTTCTTCATAGTTGATTGAAAATTGTCTACTCATAAATTCCCTTTGAAGATCATATCATCAACATACAAACAAAAAATTATAATTTTTCCTTGCCATTCACCTTTGTATACAATGTAAGTTCATTTCTACTTCTACTAAATCTATCATTGATCAAATATGAACCAATCCTGCTATATCAAGCTCTATGAGCTTTATTAAGTCCATAAAAAGCTTTCTTCAACTTGTAACCCTTATTTTCTTGACCTTTGATCTAATATCTTAATGGATGCTTTACATATACTTCTTCTTCCAAAATTCCATTCAAGAATGTTGACTTTATATCTACTTGATAAAGTTTCCACTTGTTTAGAGTTATTAAGGATAAGATAGCTCTAACAATATGTAACCTTGAAACTAGTGCAAAGGTCTCACCATAATCCACTCTGAGTTGCTATGAAAATCCTTTTTCTACCACTCTAGTGTTATAGATTTCTATTTATCCTTTCTCATTAAGTTTTTTTTGTAAGCCCATTTAATACCTATGCAATCCTTATATTATGGTAATTCTACTAGATCCCATCTATCATTTTTCTCTATGGAATCCATCTCTTCATCCCTTAATTTGACCCAATTGTTCACACCTAATCTTCAATGGTTGGGTAAACTGGAACGTGAACAGTCATCAAGAAGATGAACTGATTCGTCCCATTTATGTATATAAATGATAGTTATCTAATGAAATAATCAATCAGTTTTCTTCTGCCCATTCTGGAGTTACCCTGGCCTGACATGGTATCAGAGCGCAGGTCCCAGATTCCTTGTAACTCCTCTGGCCATAACGCCTCTACCTGAACGTTTTCCTGGCGCCTCTGCCTGAACGTTTGCCTGCCCAGAAATGATGGTGCACTGCACCACCTCTGTCGCTGCCCAGAGATGCGTTGGACCCAACGCTCATTGAGGCACAATAGTCTTCCGCTATAGCCTACCAGTCTTCATCCGAGGAGGTAGACGGTTCGCTAGCTGCTGCCTCTCCATTGTGATTTTACAACAACTGACTCCCATTACCGGTTCTCCTATATACCTGCGCGCCCTTTACCACTCGACTTCCTTGGCTAATCCATACATAGGTTAAGACTACCATACCTGCCACCGCTCAGACGTTAACTCCTCATCCTAACATTGCTCAACTGTGTTAAACTCGTTTGTAACGTTATTCCCATACCACTGTGCGGTATACCATTACAACTTCGAGTTTTTTTTAATTACTGGATGTTGCCAAGGGCTTTTCCATACCGATTTTTCCATCGGTTTTTATACCACGATGTGTTTTATACTACACACTCCTCTATGTTGAACCTCCAATTCAATATCGCTTCCTCCCACCGCTTCCTTTGTATACGCTGCCTCATCTAATCTTCGGAGCTTCAGTAGTGCCTCTGCCTTGGATGCGAAGACTGCCGCCGGTTGAAGAGCCCGGAGCCCTCAAAACTTCCGTCCAGACAAAGGAGCAGCCGCAGCGGATTTTGGACAGAAATTTTTTAAAGCAGCTAAAGGGAATCAGAAATAAGTTTTGAGATATTTGTACAAAGAGGAGCGATGTTCGATCTGCGGTTTGCAGTTTGGGTGAGGGTGAGCATCAACTTCTGTGTGTCATGTTTCTCTCTAAATACACATTATATCTGTATCATACATTGGCTGCTCTCTATATAAACGCTGGCATAGATTCATTTAAGAAAGGGAAAGACATCGAGTACACTGTCTCTGCACTTGCAAGAGACTCAATCTGCTGAAACAGTGAAGACTGAGAGTTTAAAACATTTGAGTATTGTGCAGTATCATTCAAAATTTTTAAAGCGTTTATATATTGCGCTGCGTTCAAAATAATATTGGATGATATATTGAAGTGATATATTAATACATTGAAATGATACAGTCATATACTGCGCTGCTTTCAAAATAGTATTGCATATTGATACATTGAAGTGATACAGTATTGCATATTGATACATTGAAGTGATACAGTATTGCATATTGATACATTGAAGTGATACAGTGATATATTGCGCTGCTTTCAAAGTGGTATTGCATGATATATTGATATATTGAAGTGATCCCTTGCGCATTTTTTCAAAACATAGTAGTATTGCAGTGATATGTACAATGAAATGCTGATGCTTTTAGCAAATATTAGAGGAATTTGAAGGCTGTAACGTATGGATTTTTTTTAGCAGAAGTAATTTTTTACAGAATGCATTCAATCATCTCTATGGTAGGAATAGTTCTCATTGGCAAGGAGAACTATTCTGAATGGTCTCGGATGGTAAAACACACCCTCGTCTACAATGAGTTGTGGAAAGGAGTGTGTGTCGGAGAAGAAGACAAAGACCCTGTGCAGCCTACATCAGATAAAGAACTTGTCATTTGGGAAAACAAGAACAGCAAAGCCTATGCATTGATCGCAGCATCTGTAAATGAAGAAGTAAGTCGTCATATTTCATCTTATTCCACTGCCTTTGAAGCTTTACAAAAGCTGAAAGAACTCTATGATTCACATTCTGCACTTGAAGTTGTTCAGCTCATGATTAAACTCTTCACTCTTGAACTGAAAAATAATGATCCTCTTGCTCTTGCATCTGAAGTAAAGTCTATAATGCATGATATTAAATCCACTAAGGTTGAGCTGGATATCCCTCTTATTGCCTTTCTCAAAGCACTCTATCCTACCTACTCCAATTATCTTGAGTCATTACAAGCAAATGGAAATCTTAAAGATATAACCTTTGACTCTCTTGTGAAAAAGTTTGCTGAAAGAGAGAAAGCCTTTGGAAAGAAGACAGTCCCTGAATCTTCTGAAGAGACTGTTTGCCTTGCTCATAAAGAAAAGCATCCTGCTCAAGATTCTACAAGAGGAAGAGGTGGACGAAGAGGAAGAGGAAGATACTTCAGAGGCAGGGGGGGCAGACATTCTCAAGCAGAAAAAGCAGATCTGCATTGCATTCGCTGCAAACGAAATGGATCACATGATGCTTCTACATGCAAGCTACCATGGGACAAAATTGAGCAGAGAAGAAACCAGCAGAAAGGTAAAACTGATGACACAGACAAAGGTAAAGCACCTGAATCCGCTCACTATATTGAGGCACAATGTAACATTGGAGTAAATGAAGATTTGTTTAATGCTTCACTTGCTTCTTCAAAAAATGATTGGTTGCTTGATTCAGGAGCAACCTGTCATATGACTCATAGGAAAGATTTTTTTGAAGAGTTCACTGACAATGTTGATGGAGCAGTATACTTTGCAGATCAGTCAAAAATCAAGCCATCAGGGCTTGGCACAATCAGGCTTAAACTGCCTGGTCTTCCAGACTTTCTTCTGGATCATGTTCTATATCTCCCACAGCTCAAGAGAATCTTGTTGTCCTTGGTCCACATCCGCCAGCAAGGTCACTCCATTCATATGTTTGATGGAAAGCTTGAGGTAAGAAAGGCATCTGACCACTCACTTTTCATGAGGGGAATAGAAGAAGAAAGACTTCTTAAACTGCAAGGAACCTCTGCTCATGCACAACATTTCTCATATATTTCTCATCATGAAGAAGGTACACTTCCATCAAGTTTATTATGGCATGCTAGATTTGGACATTTAAACTATGACAGTCTCCGCTTATTAAAGAAAAATGGTGTTGCTGGTTTGCCTACAATTCCTAGAAAACATAAGCAATGTGATGCTTGCATTCTAGGAAAGCATAGCAAACAGTCTTTTCATGATTCACATTCAAGAGCACATAGGAAGCTTGAACTTATTCATTCAGATTTATGTGGTCCAATGCCTGTTCCTTCTGCAAATGGAAATAAATATATCATGACATTTATTGATGATTACACCAGAATGTGTTGGGTTTATTTATTGAAGAACAAATCTGATGCTTTTCAAACATTCAAGAATTTTCATAAGTGGATTGAAAATGATGCACAATCTCATATTGGGTCTATTTGCACTGATAATGGAAAAGAATATACATCAAATGAATTTGAAAACTATCTTCGCCAACATGGGATCAAACATCAAACAATTGTACCTTATAATCCCCAACAGAATGGTGTAGCAGAAAGAATGAATAGAACAATCTTGAATATGGTACGATCCATGCTTTTCTTCAAAAATGTAAAGATAATTTTTTGGGCTGATGCTATTCTATGTGCTGCATATATAAAGAATAGATGTCCATCTAGTGCTATAAGAAACAAGACTCCTTATGAATTGTGGTATGGACATGTTCCTTCGGTAAAACATCTCAAGATTTTTGGTTCCACCTGTTATGCTTTAATACCAAAGGTACATAGAAACAAACTTGGTGCTAGAAGTCGCAAGTGTATCTTCCTGGGGTATTCAAACACCTCTAAAGCATACCGTCTCTATGATGAAGTAAATAAAAAGTTTGTTGTATCTAGAGATGTCATTTTTCTTGAATCATCCAAATCCGACAATGTTGTTGAGCGGCAACTTGATCGCTTGGATAGATTCACAAAAACGAAATCATTTCAAGAGTTTGATAATCAGATTCCACATCTTGAAGGGGGGATTCCTATACTAGATCAACATGTGGAATCTTCTTCTGATGAACAATCTCCCTTGCATGAAACTCCAACACCAGATGATCCTTTAAGTGATGTAATTGATAGAATTGGGAGACTCAATCTTGATTCAGTCCCAGCTCAATCAACAGAGCAGCCTGGACCATCTCAGAAAGGTCCCCCAAAGTGGCTGACAAAGACACTTGAAAGTGTTCATCCTGATGAAATTGGAAAAACAGAAACCAGAAATACAAACCAACAAGATGGAGGTGATGTAGATAACTCTAATTCACCTGTTGCTATGGATGTTACTTATGATTGTGAATTGAACTTGTCTACAGATTTTGAACCAACTTCCTTCAAAGAAGCTGCTTCTCATGATGAATGGAAAGAAGTGATGCAGAAGGAGTATGATGCCCTCATAAAGAATGGCACTTGGAAGCTAGTTGATCCTCCATTTGGAACCAAAACAATTGGCTGCAAGTGGGTCTACAAGAACAAGTACAAAGCTGATGGCTCACTTGACAAGCACAAAGCTAGGCTTGTGGCAAAAGGTTTTGCACAGAAGGAAGGGGTCGATTATGAGGAAACTTTTGCCCCCACAGCAAAATGGGCCACCATCCGGACACTCTTTGCACTAGCTGCTCAGAACGGTTGGAAAGTCCATCAAATGGATGTAAAAACTGCATTCTTGAATGGAGATATAAAAGAGAATGTTTTTATGTCCCAGCCTGAAGGATTTGCTGTGAAAGGACATGAACACAAAGTATGCAAACTTGTGAAGTCCTTGTATGGCCTCAAACAAGCACCACGAGCCTGGTATGAAAAACTAACTGAGCATCTTCTGAAACTCAACTTCAATCATTTTGATCTTGATGATGCAACTTTATTTGTCAAGAAAGTTGGAAAAACAGTTGTATATCTTGTGGTATATGTAGATGATCTTTTAATGACAGGGAACAATGAAAGCTATATTGCATCCATAAAGAAAGAATTAGGAAAAAGTTTTGAAATGACTGATTTGGGCTATGTTCATTACTATCTTGGCATTGAAGTAACCCAACATCCAAAATCCATATTTCTTTCTCAAAAGAAATACATTGGAGATTTGTTAAACAGATTTGGCATGACAGAGTGCAATCCTCTTTCTACTCCAATGGAACAAAACTTGAAGCTCACATCTATTGAAGGAAAGGAATTTGAGGATGCAACAAAGTATAGACAGCTTGTAGGAAGTCTCGTCTACCTCACTGCTACCAGACCAGACATTTCATTTGTTGTTGGAATCCTCTCCAAGTTTATGCAAAAGCCTTGTGAGGGACATTGGTCTACTGCAAAAAGAGTTCTAAGGTACTTGAAGGGAACTCAAGACCTTGGAATCAAGTATACACAGGTGGACGACTTCAGCTTGATTGGATACTCTGATTCAGACTTCGATGGAGACAAAGAAACTGGGGTATCTACTTCAGGATATGCTATGAGTCTTGGATCAGGAGCTGTCTCCTGGAGATCACGCAAACAATCAGTTCCAGCAGATTCCACAACAGAAGCAGAATATGTGGCAGCAGCTGAAGCAACGAAAGAAATTGTGTGGCTCAGGAAAATTCTTGAAGATTTGCAGGTAAAACAAGTACAATCAACTCCACTCATGATTGATAACACCTCTGCAATAAATTTGGCCAAGAACCCAAAGTTCCATGATCGTACTAAGCACATCAATACTAAATATCATCTGATCCGACATCATGTTGAGGCCAAAACAATCCATCTCCATCATTGTTCCACAAATGAGCAAATTGCAGACATCCTCACCAAAGCGCTTGGAAGAGAAAATCTTGAAAGATTCAGAACGATGCTTGGACTCACCAACATCCCTTCAGATTAAGGGGGGGAATGTTCACACCTAATCTTCAACGGTTGGGTAAACTGGAACGTGAACAGTCATCAAGAAGATGAACTGATCCGTCCCATTTATGTATATAAATGATAGTTATCTAATGAAATAATCAATCAGTTTTCTTCTGCCCATTCTGGAGTTACCCTGGCCTGACACCAATTTTCATCTTTCATTTCCTCATCAAAGCATATTGGTTGACTAGTAAATTATGCAAACTTTTAATTCACATATAAGTCTTCATATATCTCTCTCAAACTTACAATATTTCTAAGCCTTAAGGATTTAAATTCACTACTTGATTGGGGATTAGGAGTAGTCTAAGTCGTTGGAGTAGATGGCTCATCTTGAATGGAATATCTTGGGGATTTTTATTGGAGTATTTCTACTTAATGATTGGATTTGTGAATATTCTCATATAACATACTCCATTGCACCATCTTCTACCTAAGGTATCATTGCTCCAACTAATATAGATTTATCAATTCTTCTATTCCATACTTCATTTTCCTTAAATTCAACATCTCTACTAATTATCAATTTCTCTGTTAATGGATTGTACAAATTATATGCATTAGAGTGATTATTATACCCAATAAAAAGGCACTTCTAATTTACGTCATTTAACTTATTTTTCGACTCCTAGGGCACATGAGTATATGCCACGTAACCAAATACCCTGAAGTGTGATATATTACAAGTCATACCTATCCATGATTCTTGTGGAACTCTATTCTTCGCACATTTAGTGGGAGATATATTTAAAACATAAACTGGCAAGTTATTGCTTCCCCTAAAAACTCATTTGATAGATGTTTTCCCTTCAGCATACTTCTAGCCATATTTATTATGGCTCTATTCTTCCTTTCAACTACACCATTTTGTTGTGGTATGTACGTTGTTGTAAACTATATTTTAATCCCATGATACTTACAAAAGTTATGAAAATATTTTGAATCATACTCACTTCCTATGTTTGATCATAACAGTTTGATATTTTGAGCACTTTCCTTCTCTACCATTGTCTTGAATTCTCGAAACTTGTCAAAAGTTTCAGACATCTTTGTTAGAAGATATACTTAAGTCTTTTTGTTGTAATCATTATGAAGGTTAGGAAGTAGTAACTTCCTCTAAGTGATTGTATGTGCATTGGACAACATATATCTATATGAACCAATTCCAAAGGTGCCTTTGCTCTATAAAACATTCCCTTAGGAAAAATTTCCTTACGTTGCTTTGCTAGAATGCTCCTCTCACATGAACTAGTTAGCCCTTGAATGGGAGGCAACCCCTCCAACATATTATGTTGTTGTGATGTCCAAGTCCACCAAAATTTAGATAACCAAACCCAAAGTGCCATAACCAAAAATCATCTAAGCAAGTTTCTTTTTCAGTAAATGAGGAATCATGTACTACTTCATGGCAAGAAAATAAATCTTTGAGAATGCAAACTTTTGTGGTCCATAATGATTAAGAGTGAAATCATCTGGTAAATCACATCTCAAAATCTAGAGTCAAAGTGTTTTGAACCCTTGAGTGTGGTTCATCATCAAGACTTATGTGAATGTTCTGATCCAGACAAGCGAATATATATTGTCAAGATGCAAACGATCAAAAAAATGAACGTTGAAGAAAAATTAATAAAATAATTCAATTGAACATTTTAAAAGATATACCAATTGAATAAATCATAAAATATTGTTAATATTGTTAAAAATGAAATTTTCCCTTAATTGAATTCAAAACCTATTTTCTATACTATTTTATGAAGTCTATTTAATACTAATTATTTTAATATTATTATTATTAATTAATTTTATATATATATATATATATATATATATATATATATATATATATATATATATATATATAATACGAAGAAAAAAAAGGGAAATTAATTAAAGGAATCAAAAGTTAAAAATATACTCATGATAATCATAACAACTCACTATATTTAATAACAAGAGAATATGATTAAAAAAAATTGTAAATAAATAAATATAACTAAATAAATTTATACAAAATAAAATTGAAAATGAGATTAATTAAAGGAATTAAAAAGTTGAACAAATAAAAATATGACATAAAATTAATAAAGAGGGAATATGATTAATGAAAAATAAATAAATAAATAATAAATTTAGGAAAAAAAAAGACGGGACCCAACAACTACTAATTTTCCATCTATCATCCCGATTCAACGTATGAGACTTTTTCTTGATTTCAATGGCCTCCCTAAAGTTGTGGTCATGGAAATGGTCAACCCTAGCAATGACTCGAGATTCCTCCAAACAAATGTGGTGTTTAGTCTTCTCAGCATGCTCAACAAGATCTGAGGATATTTCCCTACAGTGCCTGATGTTAGTCGCATGCTCTTGAATTCTTTGGTTAATAGAGCGACCTGTTTCTATAATGTAGGGGGTCCCACAAGGGTAGGGGATCAAATAGACACCTTTCATGTTATTTGGGTCCAATGGGTCTTTAACGGATTTGAGGGAACTATGAATGGTGTTAAAAGGTTTAAAGGTTGAGGAGATCTTATGTTTCTTCAAAATATGAGCAATCTTGTTAGTGGTACCTTGGATAAAGAGAAGTTGCACATTACTAACCCAATCACCAGGGTCTTTCCTAAATTTTGGACCTTTGCTCGCATTTAAGAAATATATGAGACTTTGGAGCTTATTATAACCATTATTCTCAAAGAATTTAAGGAGATGGGTTTTCTCATTATCCAAGCGTTCATCATCAAAAACCTTGAGAACCTGAGTGGCTAGTGTGTTGAGAACACAAACCTTTTGAGACGGAAAATGATGGGAGCTAGCATGAAGATACTACTTTGTGTGGGTTTTATTCCGAAAACCATAGTGATAGAAAGATACATCTTCTTTCTTGGAGATAATAACATCAAGAAAAGGAAGGAAACCATTAACTTCAATCCCCATTGTGAACATAATGGAACTAGACAGATTGTTAAGGTGATAGAGGAAAATATCTAACTTTTCCCAACCATGAGGCCAGTTGATGAAGGTATCATCTACAAACCTCTTCCAAAGCTTAGGCTTGAAAGGAGCAGAAGCCAAGGATTTGGATTCAAAATCCTCCATAAAAAGTTTGGCAACCACAGGGGAGAGCAAGGAACCCATGGAGACCTCACAAGTTTTCTCGTAGAACTCACCTTCAAAACTAAAAAAGGTAGAGGTAAGGAAAATATCTACTAATTTGGTTGTATCTGGATCAATGATACGATTGATTACTTCAACAACCTCATTGATAGGGATATTGGTGTAAAGGGGGAAAACACCAAAGCTGATGAGAGTATCATTAGGTACAAATTTTAAACCCTTCAACTCTTTGATAAAAGAGGAGGAATCCTTCACAAAAGAATCAGAAAGGCCAACAAGAGGCTTAAGCTTATGTGCTAAAAACTTCACTAGGATATAAGTAGGCCTCCCTTAGACCCATTGTTAAATCTTTTAAAAAGTTCAACTAAATTATTTTATTAATTATTCTTCAACGTTCATTTTTTTACTGTTTCCATCTCTACACTATATATCAACTTGTATGGATCAGACCATTCACATAAGTCCTGATGATGAACCACACTCAGTGGTTCGAAATGCGTTGACTCTAGATTTTGAGATGTGATTTAACGGAAGATTTCGCTCTTAAGGATAAATCTTATTCTTTTTCATCTTTACACTAGCAATCAACATCTTGTTGGGAGGTTTTTCATATACGAAACAATAATTTCCTTTAAAGACTACATTATACCCTTTTTTAGTAATTTATCCAACACAAAGAATATTATGTTTCAAACATAGACCATGGTACACATCAGGGTGTTGAAATGTGGCAACAAGAATATTCCAATTTAATTTGTCCTTGAATTAAAATTGTGAATTAAAATCGAATTTAGTCTTAATAGCTACTTGGAAATAATTAATTAATTTATTTTGACTTAATTAGTTGGAGAAATTCAAGTTAGAAGTCTTTCTGAAGTCATGCAAGAGTTATCCCTTAAATTAAGGAGATAAGCATTAAGTTAGGGAGATAAGATTGAGTTATATTTGAGTTGTAATTAGTTAACTCAGTTTACTGAGTTAAGTCTAGTTAAATTAGTCCAAATTGTTTGAGCGACTAATAGAGAGTTAACAGTCAGTTGATGCATGCATGCACTCAACTAGTGTACTCCAGTTAACTAAATATTCCCTCATCAAAAACTCCTGCATGTCTATTCTAAGAAAGACCCAGTTAAGTTAAATGTCAACGATAGTGTACTATCAGTTGCATGTGTTTTCTTATAAAGAAAACTCATGCATGCAGAAGGAATCATTCCTTGAGGATTGCGTAGTTCTGGCCGGGTGTAGGATCAGTGTGTGAGATCAGTTTTCCACTTGGTAAGAGGAAATCATTCCAGAGGAATAGTGCAAGGAAATAGGAGCTTGGAGGGCAGAGGAGAAGGCTTGTGAGAAGCCAAGATTTCCTGTGAGCATCTGTGAGGATTGTACTGAGAGCTGGCTAGCTGTGAGAGCTAAGGCTTTGTATAATTCCTATGTATTTCCACCTTGTATGATAATACAGATAGTGGGGATTTTAGCTGAGGCTTTCCCCAAAGTATTTTCATGTGTATTGTGGATTGATTCTTCTTCTTTTGGTTATATTGTTCAACTCTATCTTTAAGCTTCCGCAAATTGATAGTAGAAGTAGGTTATAGTATTTTGCTTTGATCTATATTGCATTATCGGGTTAACCTACATAGCAGATTTTCTACATGGTATTAGAGCAAGATTTGTAGAGAATTTGCAAAATTTCTACATGGTATCAGAGCCAAATTTATCAGAGTTGTGAACAGTATACTGAGAAGAGAATTCGAAGTTTGAAGTTCAGGGTCACAGGTGCAAATTGAATTCATATCATACTTCAAGGTTGGCTAATGGCATTCTATGGCTGGAGACTCGAGTATTCCTTGGAAGGTAGCTTGAATTACATAGCATGGAAAGATAGAATGGAGGTTGTATTAGAAGACAATGACTTGAAGGAATTCACTGATCAAGAAATCCCAAAGCCATCTAATGCACAATAGTTGGCTGATTGGAAGAAGTGTGTGGTGAAGGTGAGACAGATCATCCTTGAGGGAGTTTGAGACCATATTGTCTCGAGTCTCCATGGGAACGATACTCCATTTTAAATGTGGAAGACATTGAAGGACCTCTACCAAAACAAAAGCGACCAGAGGAAATTAGCACTCAAGGATAAGCTTTGAAGAATCAAGATGGAGAAGGGTGATACTATTTCCACATATCTGAATAAGCTCACCACCAGTAGAGATGAGCTTAGCAGTGTGGGAATAACTACATCTGATGAGGATATGGTGAGCCTCGCTCTCCTTGGCCTTCCAAAGAGTTGGAATAACTACTAGGACTCTGTGAATGGAAGGGAGAAACTGTCGGATTGAGAACGACTGTGTTCGAATCTGATGCAAGAGGAGATCAGGAGGAGCACACGAGATGGTTCTTCATCCAAGGATAATGATGAAGAAAATCTGGCCTTAGCAAGTAAGGCAAGGAAAGGGAAGGGGAAGGCTCCCCATTCCAAATTGAATTCTTCTCATGGAGGGAAGAAGTCCAAGAAGGGATCCTCGGAAGGATCGGAAGGTTAGGCATTCGCCTCTCAGTTCGAAATGGACTTTACCCTCATCGCATGCATGGTGTCATCAATGATGGGTTGTGTTTAGTATCTTGACAGTGGAGCCTCATTCCACATGACTGGTGATAAAAGTTTATTCAGTACCTTGGAGGAGAAAGACCCCAAGATGCACATAGAGATGGGTGGCGACGGAAGGTATAGTGTTTCAAGAGTGGGCATGGTTGCTTTTCAGAGGGATCATGGACCTCCTATCACCTTGACAGATGTGATGTATGTGCTTGGACTAAAGAAAAAATTGATATCGGTCGTGATGTTGGAGGACAAATGCTATGATGTTGTCTTCATTAAAGGAAAGGTGTTCCTAAGACACATAGCCACGGTTCAGACCAAGAGGATAGGGATTTGGGTGAAGAATCTCTATAAACTAGAGGTAGATGATTGTGCAGCATTGAGTATGAAAGCAGAATTGGTGCAAAGCCAAGACATTGGCGAGTTGTGGCACAAGCGGTTGGGCCATTTGCATCATGGGGCTTTGAATATAATGCAGCAGATATCTACAGGACTTCCCAAAGGTAAAATTGAGCAAGTTGACACATGCAAAGGTTGTACCTTGGGAAAGTACACCAAGGATTCCTTTCATGATCGAGACAGTTGAGCAGAGGCTATCTTAGAGCGAGTTCATGCTGATGTGTGTGGACCATTCTCGACAGAATCCACTGCGAAGCAAAGGTATTATGTGATTTTCATTAATGATTATTCTCGTAAATGTTGGATTTATTTCATGCAGAAGAAGGACCAAACTTTCACAAAGTTTTGTGAGTTCAAAGCTTTGGTTGAGAAAGAGTCAGGGAAAAAGATCAAGGCCTTGAGAAGCGACAATGGCGGAGAATATGTCTCTCAAGATTTTAAGGACTTCTGTGCAGTGGAAGGAATTAAACAAGAGTTGACGGCACCTCATAACCCATAGCAGAATGGGGTGGTTGAGAGGAAGAACAAAACTATTGTAGGGGTAGCATGGGCGATGATGCATGACCAAGGCCTACCACTTCACTTGTGGGCTAAGGCATGCAACACAATGATATATTTGCAGAATAGAAGCCCACATCACATACTTGGGATGAAGACACCAGAGGAAGCTTTCTTCGATAAGAGACCAGATGTGAGTCACTTCAAGATCTTTAGCCCATTGGCATATTTCCGTGGGATAAAGGATGCACGGAAGAAGCTTGAGTTGACAGCAGAGTTGGGGATACTTGTGGGGTACACTAATACACCTCACAACTATCGGGTGTACTTTCCTACTAGTCGGAGGACGGTGGTTCACAAAGATATCAAGTTTGATGAGCAGAAGGCCATGCGAGTTTCCCCTGAGAGGGAGCTCCAACTATAGGCTGTGGAGGAACTGTTGGTTCCTAAGGAGGAGGAGCCTCAGACTGATGCGGAGCAGTTGCATGCAGAGGTTCTAGGAGTGGAGACCTCTACTCAAACAGAGTCTTCCAGAGATGGACAGAAGTGAACAAGAGAAGCTGACAGATTGTTGCAGGATGCGAGAGAGAATGTGGGAGCACCATATTCTCAGCACAGACAAAGGAGGTCACCTGAGAGGTACACTGGATACATGGCCTTTGTTGGGGAATGTGTTAAGATCGAGCCATCTTCCTTTGAGGAAGTAGTGCAGCAGAGGATTTGGGTTGATGCTATGGTGGAGGAGTATGACTCCATAGTTCGTAATAATGTTTGGGACGTGGTTCCAAGACCGAAGAACAGGTCAGTTGTGAGTTCTTGTTGGCTTTACAAGGTAAAGCAAGTTGCTGATGATGGGAGGATCATGTTGCTGTAGTGTATTTCAACAAAGGAGCAAGATGCTGACATTTTGACAAAGGCATTTTCCAAGTGTAAATTTGAGTTCCATAGAGACAAGATCGGGGTGGAAGATAATCCCTTTCTTGTTGAGAGGGAGTGTTGAAATGTGGCAATAAGAATATTCCAATTTAATTTGTCCTTGAATTAAAATTGTGAATTAAAACCGAATTTAGTCTTAACAACTACTTGGAAATAATTAATTAAGTTATTTTGACTTAATTAGTTGGAGAAATTCAAGTTAGAAGTCTTTCTGAAGTCATGTAAGAGTTATCCCTTAAATTAAGGAGATAAGCCTTAAGTTAAGGTGATAAGATTGAGTTATATTTGAGTTGTAATTAGTTAACTCAGTTTACTGAGTTAAGTCCAGTTAAATTAGTTCCAAACTGTTTGAGGAACTAATAGAGAGTTAACAGTCAGTTGATGCATGCATGCACTCAACTAGTGTACTCTAGTTAACTAAAGATTCCCTCATCAGAAACTCATGCATGTCTATTCTGAGAAAGACCCAGTTAAGTTAAATGTCAAGGACAGTGTACAATCAGTTGCATGTGTTTTCTTATAAAGAAAACTCATGCATGTAGAAGGAATCATTCCTTGAGGATTGCGTAGTTCTGACCAGGTGTAAGATCAATGTGTGAGATCAGTTTTCCACTTGGTAAGAGGAAATCATCCCAGAGGAACAATGCAAGGAAATAGGAGCTTGGAGGGCAGAGGATAAGGCTTGTGAGAATACAGGATTGCCTGTGAGCATCTGCGAGGATTTTACTGAGAGTTGGCTAGCTGTGAGAGCTAAGGCTTTGTATAATTCCTATGTATTTCCACCTTGTATGATAACACAGATAGTGGGGTTTTTAGCTCAAGCTTTCCCCAAAGTATTTTCATGTGTATTGTGCATTGATTCTTCTTCTTTTGGTTATATTGTTTAGCTTGATCTTTAAGCTTCCGCAAATTGACAGTAGAAGTAGGTTATAGTATTTTGCTTTGATCCATATTACATTATCGGGCTAACTTACATAGAAGATTTTCTACATGGTATTAGAGCGAGATTTGTAGAGAATTTGCAAAATTTCTACATGGTATCGAAGCCAAGTTTATCAGAGCTGTGAATAGTATACTGAGAAGAGAATTCGAAGTTTAAAGTTTGGGGTTACAGGTGCAAATCGAATTCATATCATACTTCAAGGTTGGCCAATGGAATTCTATGGCTTGAGACTCGAGTATGCCTTGGAAGGTAGCTCGAATTACATAGCATGGAAAGATAGAATGGAGGTTGTATTAGAAGACAATGGCTTGAAGGAATTCATTGATCAAGAAATCCCAAAGCCAGCTTCAACTAATGCACAACAGTTGGCTGATTGGAAGAAGTGTGTGGCGAAGGCGAGACGGATCATCCTTGAGGGAATTCGAGACCATATTGTCTCGAGTTTCCATGGGAAGGATACTCCATTCTCAATGTGGAAGACATTGAAGGACCTCTACTAGAATAGTAGCGACCAGAGGAAATTGGCACACAAGGATAAGCTTCGAAGAATCAAGATGGAGAAGGGTGATACTATTTCCACATATCTGCACAAGCTTACCACCTACAGAGATGAGCTTAGCAGTGTGGGAATAACTACTGCCGATGAGGATATGGTGAGCCTCGCTCTCCTTGGCCTTCCAAAGAGTTTGAATAGCTACCAGGACTCTGTGAATGGAAGGGAGAAACTACTGGATTTGGAACGACTGTGGTCAGATCTAATGCAGGAGGAGATTAGGAGGAGCACACGAGATGGTTCTTCATCCAAGGATGATGATGAAGAAAATCTGGCCTTAGTAAGTAAGGCAAGGAAAGGGAAGGGGAAGGCTCCCCATTTCAAATCGAATTCTTCTCATGGAGGGAAGAATGGTGACAAGTCTAAAGTGAGATGCCAAAATTGTCATGAGATGGGACATTATGCAACTAATTTCCTATCGAAGAAGTCCAAGAAGGGATCCTCAAAAGGATCGGAAGGTGAGGCATTAGCCTCTCAGTTTGAAATGGACTTTACCCTCATCGCATGCATGGTGTCATTTATGATGGGTTGTGTTTGGTATCTTGATAGTTGAGCCTCATTCCACATGACCGGTGATAAAATTTTATTCAGTCACTTTGAGGAGAAAGACCTCAAGATGTGTATAGAGATGGGTGACGATGGAAGGTATAGTGTTTCAGGAGTGGGCACGGTTGCTTTTCAGAGGGAGCATGGACCTCCTATCACCTTGACAGATGTGATGTATGTGCCTGGACTGAAGAAAAGCTTGGCATTGGTCACGATTTTGGAGGACAAAGGCTACAATGTTGTCTTCAGTAAAGGAAAGGTGTTCCTAAGACACATAGCCAGGGGTCAGACCAAGAGGATAGGGATTCAGGTGAAGAATCTCTATAAACTAGAGGTAGATGATTGTGTAGCATTGAGTATGAAAGCAGAATTGGTGCAAAGCCAAGACATTGGTGATTTGTGGCACAGGCAGTTGGGCCATTTGCATCATGGGGCTTTGAAGATAATGCAGCGGATATCTACAGGACTTCCCGAAGGTAAACTTGATCAAGTTGACACATGAAAAGGTTTTACCTTGGGAAAGTACACCAAGTATTCCTTTCATGATCGAGACGGTCGAGCAAAGGCTATCTTAGAGCATGTTCATATTGATGTGTGTGGACCATTCTCAATGGAATCCACTGCGAAGCAAAGGTATTGTGTGATTTTCATTGATGATTATTCTCGTAAATGTTGGATTTATTTCATGCAGAAGAAGGACCAAACTTTCACAAAGTTTTGTGAGTTCAAAGCTTTGGTCGAGAAAGAGTCAGGGAAGAAGATCAAGGCCTTGAGAAGTGACAACGGTGGAGAATATGTCAAGAGTTTAAGGACTTCTGTGCAGCAGAAGGAATTAAATGAGAGTTCACAGCACCTCATAAGCCACAGCAGAATGGGGTGGCCGAGAGGAAGAACAAAACTATTGTAGGCGCAGCACAGGCGATGTTGCATGACCAAGGCCTACCACTTCACTTGTGGGCTGAGGCATGCAACACTGCGGTCTATTTGCAAAATAGAAGCCCACATCGCATACTTGGGATGAAGACACCAGAGGAAGCTTTCTTCGGTAGGAGACCAGATCTGGGTCACTTCAGGATCTTTGGCTCATCGGCATATTGTCATGGGACAAAGGATGCACGAAAGAAGCTTGAGCCAACTGCGGAGTTGGGGATACTTGTGGGGTACACTGATACACCTCACAACTGTTAGGCCCCTATACTACTAGTGTAACACCTTATTGTTGTTAGTACAACCCCCTTATTATATTGATGTACCCATGTAGTGCCCATATTGTTACTATTGTGCCCCATAGAAGCCCACTATTGTTATTATTGTGCCCTTACATTATTACTATTATGTCGGGTCTGATTATATTATGACCCCTTAGACTCCTATATATAGAAAGGAGGTCTTTTCATTTGTATCATCCAAGAATTGTTCATTTATTTAATGTAAAGGAGGTTGCCGCCTCGAAGAGGCTGAATTCTAAGGCGTTAATCCATCTTTTCTATCTTTTGTGAGCTGGTTTCATAACATTTGGTATCAGAGCTTTGGATTCTAGGGTTTCGCTGCTGCAAATAGGTCATCGTGGAATTTTCGCTATAACTTTTTTTATGCGACGTTTCAGAAGTGAAAAAAACCATATGAGACGAAATTGCACTGAACCTCTATTCCGAATTTTAGAGCTTTTCGTGCTATATTTTCGGAGATATGATCTGAGGAAGTTGGTCTTTTTGCAGACTCCGGAATTACATTCCAAACAGGTGACCTGGGGAAAATCATCATAACTTTCTCTCTGAGCATCGAATTGAAATTTCATAAGAATGTACAAAAAGAGGATGGACTGTATTTCCTTGTATATATTTTTAAGAGCCAAAGGTCGAAATAGTGACACGTGGCATGTTGTACAAGTTCACTCTACTGAACTAGTCTATAATCAGGTCATTGTGGGAGATTTGGCATAACTCTTCCTTGGAGAATCCAATTTGGATCAGACTGGTGGCATTGGAAAGAGGATGCAGAGGGCTATTGCAGATCGAAATTTCAGAACTTAAAGATGTGAAAATATAGAGCTACAGTCGTTTTAAGATCGAGCTCCTAAAATCAAGAAAAATCAAGATGAGGAAGTTTGATGGCAAGGATCCGGTAAATTGGATACTTCAGATGGAGCAATATTTTGATCTACATGGTGTACCACTGTTACAAAAGGTATGTATTGCATCTTCGTATTTAGAACTGGATCAATTTTTATGGTATAAAGGGCTTTGTTCTTGTAAACAACTTGTTACGTGGTCAATTTTCACAGAGGAAATGATAGCACATTATGAGGATACAAAGAGCAACACCTTCTTTAGAGCAACACCACAACAATTGAAAAGAGTAAAAGGGATTTGTTACATAGTGGAAACTAAAATTATGGAAACAAGGAAGTCTACCCCTGACAACTATAAAGATGGAAGTGTTGATTCTTCTAGCCTTCCACAACCTACAAGGGTTACACCACAACAATTGGAAGAAAAAAGTGAAAAGGGGCTTTGTTACAATTGTGATAGAAAATGCACTAAAGGTCATAAGTGTGCTGAGAAGATATTATTTTACATAGAGTATGAAGAGGAGGAAGAAAAGGATCAAGAAACATCAAAAGAAGAGGATATACGCCAGGACCCAACCCCAGAGAAGGAAGAAATGAATCAAACCATATCTTGTAAAGCATTGGCAAGAATTACCACTCCTCAAACTCTCAAGATAGAAGGACATATCAAGAAGAAAAAGGTGCAAGAAGTGAAAGATCACATTGAGAAAGAAGAAATGAATCCAACCATATCTTGTAATTCATTGGTCGGAATTACCACTCCTCAAACTATCAAGATAGAAGGGCATATCAAGAAGAAAAATGTTCAAGAAGTGAAAGATCACATCGAGCATCAAGAAATGAATCTGACCATATCTTGTAAAGGATTGGAAGAAATTACCACTCCTCAAACTCTAAAGATAGAAGGACATATCACGAATAAATAGGTTCAAGCAGTGAAAGATCACATCGAGCATCAACAACAATTTCTCCAACTTTTAAAGGATAACACCACTTTGGTGCAAAATCGAATGAAACAACAGGTAGATCAACATCGTAGTGAAATTTTTTTTGATGTAGGTGATTGGCATTTTTATTGCTACATCTCAAGCAAGCTATTTATGAGAAGGAAATGTTGGAAATACTATATGCACTTAAGAAATGGCGACCTTACCGAATGGGAAGACACTTCAAGATAAAAATGGATCATGATAGTCTTAAATAATTTTTAGAAAAACTATTATCTTTAGAAAAACAAAAAAAATGGGTCACAAATATGTTGGGTTATGACTTTGACATCATCTATAGAAAAGGGAAGCAAAATTTTGTTGTAGATGCACTCTCAAGAAAGGATGAGGATGTGGAAGCATTGTTTTGTTCTATTTCTATTATCCAACCAGATTGGATAAATGAAGCAAGGGATGAATGGAAGAAGGATGAAGAAGTATGGCCACTTATTCAAAAGTTGCAAAATATCCCAATTCAAACAATATTGCCAGAAATTGAAAAGGAAAAATCATATTGGAACCTAGAGAAGTCACAGAAACAAGAACCCGACAGCTACGAAATCGATCAATTTTAGAGTACCTCATGAAGTGGAGGAACTTACCCGTTGAAGATTCCACATAGGAAGACAAGAATTTTATACAGAAGCATCAAGAACTACTCAAGCGTTGAGGACAACACTTTTTGAAGGAGAGGGGCATTGCCCCTATACTACTAGTGTAACCCCTTATTGTTATTAGTACAACCCCCTTATTATATTGATGTACCCATTTAGTGCCCATATTGTTACTATTGTGCCCCATAGAAGCCCACTATTGTTATTATTGTGCCCTTACATTATCATTGTTATGTCGGGTCTGATTATATTATGACCCCTTAGACTCCTATATATAGAAATGAGGTCTTTTCATTTGTATCATCCAAGAATTGTTCATTTATGTAATGTAAAGGAGGTTGCCCCCTCGAAGAGGCTGAATTCTAAGGCATTGATCTATCTTTTCTATCTTTTGTGAGCTGGTTTCATAACAACAACTATTGGGTGTACTTGCCTACCAGTCGGAGGATGGTGGTTCGCAGAGATCTCAAGTTTGATGAGTAGAAGGCCATGCGAGTTTCCCATTAGAGGGAGCTCCAACTACAAGCTGTGGAGGAATTGTTGGTTCCTAAGGAGGAGCAGCCTCAGACTGATGTGGAGTAGCCGCATGCAGAGGTTCCAGGAGTGGAGACATCCACTCAAGTAGAGTCTTCCAGAGATGGACGAAAGCACACAAGAGAAGCTGACAGATTGTTGCAGGATGCGAGAGAGAATGTGGGAGCACCATCTTCTCAGTGCAGACAAAAGACGTCACCTTAGAGGTACACTAGATACATGTCCCTTGTTGGGGAATGTGTTGAGATCGAGCCATCTTCCTTTGAGGATGCAGTGTAGCAGCTGATTTGGGTTGATGTTATGGTGGAGGAGTATCACCCCATAGTTCGTAACAGTGTTTGGGACATGGTTCCAAGACTGGAGAACAAGTCAGTTGTGATTTCTTGTTGGATTTACAAGGTAAAGCAAGCTGTTGATGATGGGAGGATCATGTTGCTGCAGTATATTTCGACAGAGGAGAAAGATGCTGACATTTTGGCAAAGGCATTATTAAAGTGTAAATTCGAGCTCAATAGAGATAGGATCGGGGTGGCACATAATCCCTTTCTTGTTGAGAGGGAGTGTTGAAATGTGGCAACAAGAATATTCCAATTTAACTTGTCCTTGAATTAAAATTGTGAATTAAAATCGAATTTAGTCTTAACAGCTACTTGGAAATAATTAATTAAGTTATTTTGATTTAATTAGTTGGAGAAATTCAAGTTAGAAGTCTTTCTGAAGTCATGCAAGATTTATCCCTTAAATTAAGGAGATAAGCCTTAAGTTAAGGAGATAAGATTGAGTTATATTTGAGTTGTAATTAGTTAACTCATTTTACCGAGTTAAGTACAGTTAAATTAGTCCAAACTGTTTGAGGAACTAATAGAGAGTTAACAATCAGTTGATGCATGCATGCACTCAACTAGTGTACTCCAGTTAACTGAAGATTCCCTCATGAGAAACTCATGCATGTCTATTATGAGAAAGGCCCAGTTAAGTAAAATGTCAAGGACAGTATACTATCAGTTGCATGTGTTTTCTTATAAAGAAAACTCATGCATGCAGAAGGAATCATTCCTTGAAGATTGCGCAGTTCTAGCAGGGTGTAGGATCAGTGTGTGAGATTAGTTTTCCACTTGGCAAGAGGAAATCATCCCATAGGAATAGCGCAAGGAAATAGGAGCTTGGAGGGCAGAAGAAAAGGCTTGTGAGAAGACAGGATTGCTCGTGAGCATTTGTGATGATTGTATTGAGAGCTGGTTAGCTATGAGAGCTAAGACTTTGTATAATTCCTATGTATTTCCACCTTGTATGATAACACAGATAGTGGGGTTTTTAGCTGAGGCTTTCCCCAAAGTATTTTCATGTGTATTGTGCATTGATTCTTCTTCTACTAGTTATATTGTTCAGCTCGATCTTTAAGCTTCCGCAAATTGATAGTAGAAGTAGGTTATAGTATTTTGCTTTGATATATATTGCATTATCGGGTTAACCTATTTAGCAGATTTTCTACATGGTATCAAAGTGAGATTTGTAGAGAATTTGCAAAATTTCTACATAGGGATGTGCCTATTCTGACCCTATTTGATGAGAATGTTAACCATTCCTTTTTCCATAACTTTCAGAATATTATCTGACCCCAAATTGACTTCAATCTTAACTTAATCATCCATATCTACAATTATTCTTATGTTTCATGTCATATGATTGCTACATCCACTATCTATAAGCTAAATATCATCAAATAACTCTTAAGTAGCATTACACATAAGGAATAAAGATTCTTCACACTTCTCAAACGAATACTTTGTACCTTGTTTTCTAAGATCAACTTCCTTCTTTCTACATTCATGTACATAATGACCCACCTTATTATAATCAAAGCATTTAAATTTTGATTTGTCATACCTTTGATTTGATTACGAACTTCTATTGTTACTCCTCTTTAAACCATGAGGATATTGATCTAATTTCCTTTCTTGTTTTGAAACATCTCTTTTATTGTTGCTTCTATTTTTCCTTCCTTTTCCTTTTGATGTTAATCCTCCTCTTCCTCTTGAGATAGAAATATGTGACATGAATGTGTTTTCCAAAGATTCATCATTATTTATTCAAGATTCATGGGATAACAAGGATCCCAACAACTCATCTATTAATAGTTGTGACAAGTCATAGACTCTTTAGTGGTCATGACCACTACATAAAATTTCTTAGGCAAGGTTCTAAGAACCTTCTCTACCATTAGTTGATCCTAAAGTTTTCCACTATGCATCCTTAAATTATTGATAATGTTTATAACTCGAGTCATGTACTGGTCCATGGACTCTGATTGTTTCATCTTCAAGTTCTCAAAATTCATCCTCATTGTTTGCAACTTAGTTATCCTCACTTTTATAATTCCCAAATAATTAGTCTCTAAGATGTCCTACACTGTCTTGGATGACTTTTCTACTAAAATCTTAAGGAAACTAGTCTCATCCATGCCATTTTGGATAATAACAAATACTTTCATATCTTTTTTTTGTTGACTCTGAGTTGATCTTTTTATGCATTCATTAAATCTTTTTCAATTTCCTCATCAATTGGCTTTGTATAACCATAAACTACAAGCTCCCACACATCCTTGGAACATAACCAAGTTTGCATATCAATAACCCAAACTTCATCATTTTTCCTTTTTAAAACTAGAAATGATGCTTAAAATATTTATGTTTAAAATCATACCTCTTTTTTTAATTTGCAAAAAGCATTTTCCTAATTAAAAAGAAAAAACAACCCAAAACCTCTTTTTTTTAAATAGAAATGAATCCATTTATCTCACTAAACTCTTAACTTCCCTTTCTTTAATTCTTTTTTTAAATAAACTTTTATATTTTTTATAAAATACTTTAAAAAATCACTTTTTAATATTTCATCACCTTTATATGCTAACCCATTGACTGAGACGCGTCTGCAACCCTAGCGCGTCTTCTGAGAGATCCCGCTTGCACCCTCCCTCATGGAGCATGGAGGCGGCCCTGCGGCCCCTCCCCCTTTCCCTCCGGAGATCGAAGCCTTCAAGGCTCTCGTTTCAGCAATAGGAAAACGTCAGGCCTCTGGCCAGCAGCAAAAATTTGTCAAAAAACTGGATAGCATACCCAAGGTAGCCTTACCTGAGGAGGAAATCTGCAGATCCGCGCTAAACCTTGCAGAAAATGGTCTGATCGGGCAATTCACCGGTTTGTGGCCATCCCCGAGAGCAGTTGAAGAATGGGTCAAAAGGAATTGGCTACCTTTGGTAAACGAAGGAATCAAGATCTATTTTGTAGGCAAAGGGTTTTTTGTCTTCTTGTTTGACAGTACAGAGGACAGAGGCCTGATTTTCAGAAACGGGCCATATTTCATGGGGCCTCAAGGTCTCTACTTGAACAAATGGTCTACGGATTTTGATCCAGTGCAAGACGTGCCCAAGGCGGTTCCTGTTTGGGTGCGCCTCCCGCATCTTCCTCTGCATTGCTGGAATCAAAGCTCCCTCCAATCCATTGGAAATGCACTTGGAAAATACATAGACCAGGCCCCAAGGAAGGATCAGTACTCTTGTGCACGAATTTGCGTGGAGGTCGATTTGGAAACAGGATTACCCGAAGCGATTCAACTATCGGTGGCAAACTGGACACACATACAAGAGCTTGATTATGAACAGCTGCCATTCAAGTGCCGATTCTGTCATGAGTACGGGCACTTTGCAAGATACTGCAAAAAAAGAAATGAGGAGACATCAGAGAAGGAAAAAGAAGAACAATGGAAACAGGCAAAGAAGACAACATTCAGCAGGTAGAATAATAAAAACAAGGCTAAAGGGACCGAGAACAAAACAGATAATGGAAGCACGAGTAATCAAAACGCTGGTAGCAGTGGAAAAAAAGGCAATGAGGGGGACAAAAACCCCTTTGAAATCCTCACGCCTCCCTCAGATCCACCGGAAGCAGGGGAAGAAGAACCTCCACAGCAGGAGAATATTGAATCCACAGAACCAGGTAATAACCCAATCCCCAACTCATGCAATATCTCTTCCCCTACATATGCAGATATAATCAAAAAAAAGAAGAAAACCGTAGAGAATATGGGATCATCAGATGATGAAACATTTGAAAGGTCAATAAAAAGGGCTGGGAGAAGATCAAACAAGGAAGCTAGAGAAGAGGAGTCTGAAAGACAAAAAACCCTAGGCAGTCAAGCTACTATCGAAATGACACTAGGGAGGAATACCAGGCCAAGAGCCTCCAAAGGAGGAGGGCCTATCCCTATAAGCAGTAAATGATGCAGTTGATCTCTTGGAACTGTAGGGGTCTGGGTAATCCCATCAAGGCAGAGGCTATCAAAGACTTATTGAAGATGGAGACCGCGGACATCCTAATGCTCCAAGAGACCAAAATAGAAGGGGAAACTCTTCTAAACACCAGTGCTATGAAATGGAAATTTGATTCAGGAAAGGTGGTTAGTGCAAGAGGCACAGCTGGAGGAATAGGTACTTTTTGGACAAAAGACTTCTCCCTAGAACGATTCTTAGCAACCCAACATTGGATCTTCACAGAGCTGCGCCACACCGTAAGCAATCTTTCCCTCGCTCTGTTTAACTTGTATGTCTCTGTTCAGTATGAAGAAAAGAGAGAGTGCTGGAGGACTCTTCTGGATTATATAGCGCAAATCAGCCCCTCAAATTTAGTCATAGGTGGTGATCTGAATATAACTCTAGATCCCAAAGAAAAGAAAGGAGGGATTCAGTCTAGAGATCCTTTCATCAATACAGTGGGCAATCTGATTCTGCAATGGGATTTGGTGGACTTCAAACCAGTGAAAGGCAAATACACCTGGACAAACAATAGAACCGGAGAAAATCATATTTCTGCCAGATTGGACAGGTTTCTCATCAGCAGCTCTCTAATGATGGACAAAAGAATAGTATTCACCAAGATTCTCCCAAAGCTCACATCGGATCATAAGCTTATCCTCTTATGCCTAAAAGAAGAAGAAGATTTAGGTCCCCTTCCATTTCGCTTCAACCCCCTTTGGGCAGGGAAAGAAGGGTTTATAGAAACAGTTCAAGCAGCATGGAGGATAGATGTATTCGGTTCCCCAAGCTATGTGTGGGAACAAAAAATGAAAAACACAAAAAAAGCGCTCAAAAGTTGGCTAAAGAAATACATGCAATCTCCCAATAGACAGAGGAAGGAGGCAGTTCTTCAATTGGAAGGAATACAACTTGAAATGGAGGAGAAAGATCCCTCTTCTACAGATTTAGCTAATGAAAAATCTGCACAAAGGAATGTATACTGTTCCTTCAGAAATGAAGAGGAATATTGGCGTTTAAAGTCTCGAAGCCTGTGGCTCCAATCTGGGGACAGAAATACCTCATATTTTCATCGACAGTGCAGGGCCCATCTTTCGCGTAATCATATAACAGAAATTACCAGCACCAGTGGTCAGGTCCATAAAGGATTTACTCAAATCAAAGAAGCAGCTGTAAATCACTTCCAGAATCTTTTGAGTGCAGAAAGTAATGGGAACGAGGAGGATGAAGTAGAGTTCCTCACAACCATTCCAAATCTAGTCAGCGAAGAAGATAACGACTCTCTGATGGGACCTGTAACGGAAGAAGAGATAACTAATATAGTCTGGGCTATGGAGCCAGACAAAGCCCCAGGTCCCGACGGTTTCACAGCACATTTTTATAGAATTTGTTGGGAGATTATCAAAACTGACCTCTTCAGAATGATAAGAGGAACCTTGAGAAAGGCAAAAGTGGGTGGAGGAATAAAATCGACATTTCTTGCCTTAATTCCAAAGGAAACAAACCCAGGATCCTTTGACAGATACAGGCCGATTTCCCTTTGTAATACATCATACAAGATCGTAGCTAAACTGCTGGCAAACAGAATTAAGCCTCTTCTTCAAAAACTCATCTCTCCAGCCCAAGGAGGATTTGTGAAAGGCAGGCAAATTTTGGACAATGTCATTCAAATCCAAGAGGCTCTCCATTCCAGCCACTCTCGGAAAGAGCAAGGTATGATTATTAAACTAGATATGAGTAATGCTTTTGACCGTGTTAACCGTTCTTTCCTGCTTAAGGTGCTTGCAGCCTTTGGGTTTATACAGGAATTCATAAACCTTATAAAAGCATGCATTGAAAACATCTGGATAGCTCCAATGGTAAATGGGAGACCAACAGATTTCTTTTTAGCCACCAGGGGACTGAGGCAAGGTTGCCCCTTGTCTCCCTTTCTCTATATTTTGATGGCGGACACTTTAAGCAGAAAGTTGACACGGGAGCAACAAAGTGGCATCATTCCTGGGATAAGAATCGTACAAGGCGCAGCCCCAGTAAACCATGCGCTTTTTGCCGATGATTCACTTTTGCTCGGGGGCGCTTCCATGAGAATTGCTAAATCCTTCAAGACAACTCTCCAAAAGTACTGTAGTGTCACTGGAGCTCTTATCAGTGAGAAGAAGAGTGCAGTCTATGGATGGAATACCGATCAACAGACAGTGGAAAGAATTGCCAGTGAATTGGGATTCAAAGGTTATGCAGAGTGGGATAAAATAAAGTACCTGGGTCTCCCGTTGACGATGGGATCCAACCGAAATTATTTGTGGGAGGAGGTAATATCCAAGTTTAAAAAAAAGATTGCAGCGTTGGGCGGAGTCTGGCTTTCCACAGGCAGCAAGCTCACTCTCATCCGTTCAGTGCTCTCAGCACTGCCCACTTTCCAAGCCTCCTTGTTAATGGCTCCAAGGCAAATCGCAGACCAGATCTCTTGTTTAATGATGAATTTTTTGTGGAATGGAGGGAAGGGGAACAGCAATCGATTTCACTTAGTTAATTGGGAAATGGTGAAGCGTCCCATTGCTGAAGGTGGACTCCAAATCAGAGACCCCCAACATGCAAATCTTGCCTTGGGTTGCAAACTTCTGTGGCAGCTTATATCTGAACCCACGCATCCAATCAGCCAGCTCTTAAATTTAAAATATCTCAGAAATCGGTCAATCATTTCCTATAACCCAGCGCCTTCTCCTGGAGGAACACAGGCTTGGAGGCTTTGTTGCAAAGGGTTAGACTTCTTCAGGACACATTTGTATAAAATTCCAGGGAACGGCAAAAAATCATTGCTGTGGAGAGACAGAATCATGGGCCACCCTCCTCTTTCGGTCATAAACGAAATCGCAGATTTAAGAGTATGGTTAAGATCAAAAGGAGTCAGGAAAATCGAGGACATTGCAGAGTGGGATAACAAAGGCAATTGGCAGTGCTGGACTCTACCCAACATACCAGCGCACCTAGAAAATCAGCTAAACTATTTCATGGATGCAATCACAGACTACACTCCAGTGCACAAAGACGAGGAAGACTCATGGGGTTGGGGACAAACAGGGGTTTACATAGCCAAGCAAGGATACTTGCAGATGCAAGGCAAAAAGGACTCTTTGCACCCGGAAGCAGTGTGAAGGCAGATCTGGGAAAACTTCAGCATCCCGAAGATCAATTTCTTCTTATGGACCTTGTTTCATAACAAAATACTGACTGGAGAAAATCTTTGTAAAAGGAACATTGCAGGGCCACATCGATGTGTGTTCTGCAAAAAAGCCTTGGAGACCTCAGCTCACATGTTCATTGAATGTGAGTATGCACAGATGGCCTGGGCCAGCTTCATGGCGGGACTGAATGTCAGTCCACCGGTGCATTGTTCAATAACAGAATTGTTTTTGTCTTGGAAAGCTCGGTATCCTTACAGCATCGTAGAAAAGACTCTTTGGCATAAGGTGTGGATTGCAGCTCCAAAATATTTGTGCTGGAAGCTGTGGCTCTCCCGGAATGAAATTGTTTTCAATCAAAAAGAAATGTCTGCAGGAAATGTCGCAGAAAAGGCCAAGAAACTACTTATAGAAACTATGAGACAAACCAATGTCAGAGATAGCTCCCTAAGAGATGAAGAAAGAGCATGGCTGGGTGATTACATTCCTTCATCGAGCCCTTCTTTAATCACTCGCCCAAAACACAAGGAAAACTGGCAGATTCGAGACACTGTGGAAAACTTCCAGAAGTGGTGGAAATCTCAAGGAAAATGCACTATTTTCTTTGATGGAGCTTCGAAAGGTAATCCAGGCAGGTCAGGAGCTGGGGGGGTCATCTACTACCCGAATGGAAGAAAAGAGGATTACAGCTGGGGTCTCGGAATTAAAACCAACAATCAGGCAGAAGTCCTCAGTCTTTTAAAAGCTTGCCAACTGGTCAGAAAAGGAAACCCAAAGGAAATTCTAGTGTTTGGAGACTCAGAATTGCTGATAAAATCTCTATTAAATAAGAAAGGGTTCAAGGATCCAATATTGAACAAACAGATATTAAGAGTGAATAGACTCTTGAAGGACTTCTCTTCAGTTCAAATCTACCACATCCTCAGAGAATTAAACACAGAAGCAGACAGCATGGCAAATGTTGGATGTAATCTAGAAAAGAACATGATCAGCATAGATGCAGGAGAACCGTACATGGCAGCCATTCCTTGAAAGGACAAGTTGATCTAGTAAATGCAGAATTCTGTTCTTTTAGAAACAGGAAAATGTAAATCTTGATTTGGCTTTGGCCACCCTTTAATAAAATATCCATTGCGGTTAAAAAAAATAAAAATATTTCATCACCTTTGAAAAAAAAAAACTTTTCAAACCGTTTTATAATCCTTAATCCCATTTTTTTTTTCGCTTTTTGTGATCTCCCAAAACACTTCAAAAATATTATCAAAACAATATTCCTTATTTTTTTCGCTTTTTGTGATCTCCCAAAGCACTTCAAAAATATTATTAAAACAATATTAAACCTTTCAACAATACAATTGAACTACTTGAACATGTTCATTTGTATGCCTCCAAAACGAAATCCAAACGATTCGTATTCATGTGATTAGGTTTTGAAACCCCTAATTTTATTTGTCAAATTTCAAAGAGAACGACGAATATTCCAAAAAACTAAAGTTAGACCATGCATGCAATATTTATCATTTAAAAATCCAAAATTCTGAACTTCTAATATAATGCCTGTCCACAAAATATAGTCATTTAAAAGTCCATAAATGCCTATTGGCATAAACATTTTATGGGCCAAAGAAAAGTGGCTGAGAGCCAGAGCCAGAGATGGGTAGGGAATGAAGATGTTCAATATATTTTGTTGGAAACACTAAGAGGTGGGTGAATCAGTGCATTGTAAATTTCACAATTTAGATATCAAAACAATTAACCAATAACATCACATTATATGAACACAATATATATATATTTTTATATTATAAAGGAAACTACAACTTCCAGCTTATTAGTTACAACTAGAAGGCCTACACCCCCAAAATTTACCAGCTTTGATATAGATTTATGAAGGAATGAAATGGAATGCAATTTTTTTTTTAAACATAGAAGTACAACAAAACAAAACTTTAATTAATAAATAGAAATTGTTAAAAATTGTTTACATGCAGAAAGAACACAAACTAGCTTGGGCAATGGTAGCTTATCTCTAAGCAGACATGTGATTGCTACATGCCTTTTGAAATGAGTTGCAATGAGGCTCTCATTCATTTTTATCATCAAGAAACAACGGAAAACCCTGAACATCTAAAAACCTAACCCTAGGAGATGAAGCACCAAAATCTTATGGGCCCTGCTCGGGTTAGTATGAACGTCAACTTCATGGGGTCGTAACTTTGGTATATGATCTTTGTTTGGCATGCATGATAGCCCGTTAGAGATGGTCTATTAGAGGAAAAAAAATTGACTTCAATCGTAGGCGAAAGGCCTCACATGTTCCCGTTTCACCAAAAGATAACGTTTAGGGCCTCAAAATAGCTTTGAAAGTTTAGGACCCGAAAAAAGCCAAAAATAGAAAATTTCCAAAATAGGAAACTGTGTTGAAAATTAGGAAACCAAAAGGAAACAATGTTGGGGGTCCAAGTGGAATAGGCGGGTGGATACCAATGTCCACCTGGATCAAGCTCCCACTAAAATAAGGTGACAACCTCCTGAACTTCCTTCCGTAGCACCACCTTGTCACCCTATAGAATAAAACATAAAAACAAAAATTATTGGGCTAACTATATCAAAATATTGCAAGACTAAGCCTCAACTTAACATCTACCCCTTTTCATGTCAGATTTTAATCTATATATAGTTCAACAATAAATTGCATACCTTAGATCATCAAAACCACAGATGCTCTTATCCCATACAACTTCAAGACTCCTTTTACTTTAGAACAACAAAATTTTGCTACATATCAAGGTATGCTCTCAATTTATTAAAGTATTATTTCATGATTTGATCCAAAATCTACTTCAAAAATGTATCTTCGAGTCTACTCAACGATGTCTCCAAGTCTACTTCAAGAAGGTGTCTTCAAGTCTGCTTCAAATTAAAAGTTCACCAAAGTCTGTCCAAAAGGAGCTACTTAAAACTGATTCAAAAGAACACTTCAAATAATTCCTTTAATATAGCTAAAGAGTTCTACAATATTGGTTCATAAATCACTTCAAACCTTATTCAAAGATTAATTAAATTTTTCTCTTAAATATTCTTTAGGAGTAGCTCTAGAATGTCTCCCAGGGATGGTTGAAATATGCTCCTTAAATATGTTCACAAGAATCTAAAATGCAAAACCAAAAATAGTCAATACAAGTTCAATTTTAGATCTTAACCTCAGCGCCTAGACCATCCACAAGGGGGCTAAAATTACAGGCCTGATAGGGGTTGAATTTACCATAGATAGAGGTATCCTATCTTAGGTTGAATCACAGATTCCTTGGGACGAACCACAAGTCAAAATCTTGATTGTCAAGAGGAGGAATTCTTAGGCTAACTCGAGTTGAGTTCAAGCCATGAAAAGAGATTGAATCCTTTCCTAGAATTTGATAAAAAAATTCGTAGAAAACACAAGAGAAGAATGGACAAGAAACACCTCCACAGAAAGTTGTACTAAATGAGCTAGATATTTTAGATATTTGGCCTCCTTTGATAAGTATTCAACGAAGCTTGAACCTCCGTCTTTTCTTTCTTAATTTTCTACCTCAAAACCCATGTATTTATTTTCATTTGTGCTCCACGGCTTGGCTATAAATAGGGGTTGGAAAAGGGCCTTATATTGGAGCTAGCCTAAACATAATAATAATGAACTTTTGAAAATTCATGGCTATATTGAAGTCGACCTGAAGAAGATGAATTGAATGGTTAAAGGGGGCTTTAAGCTTCAAAAAAATATCAATTTTTTTTTTTTTTTATAATAGCCCTTTCAAGGCCAATTTAGACACTTGGATTTAGGCCTCTTAAATTATAAAATTTAGCCTTCATTTTAGGGCAGTAATGAATAATAGGGCCATGATCCTTTTGGGGCAAATGGGTTAGTTCTCAGCCCATCTTTGGGAACCATAGTTCAATCATTAATATCTCCTCAACTAGGAGGGCCCATTAAACATGTCATATATCAAATGAAATTGCGAGACAAGGGCTATCAAAGTAGGAGGTCCTTGCAACTAAATTTACTTGACTTGTGCATGGAAATCATCAAACTATTGCTGGCTCATTCACCCTTTGACATCAATGACAATGATCTAGGTGGATATTGGTGGCCACCCGCCTATTCCATTTGGACCCTCAACACTGTCTCTTTCAGTTTTTTAGTTTCCTTAATTGTAGCACAATTTACTATTTTTGGTAGTTTTTCGGGTCCTGAACTTCCGGAGCCATTTTTAGGCCCTAAACGACGTTTTTAGGGAAATCAGAGAGACCAAAAACATCTCAAATTGGTTTTCTAAGTTTTTGCAACCTTCTCTTTGAGATCTTCGAAACAAGGTATTATGATAGCCAAACGGAGATCGTATGTCAAAGTTACGACCCAGGAAGTTGATGTACCAATTTACCCCAAATGGGCCCCACAATTTTAGCACTTCATCTCCTATAGTTAGGTTTTTGGATTTTTAGGGTTTTCCATTGTTTCGCAATAATAAATATGCTTTTGAGCCTCATTGTAACATAGTTCATAGGCATGTAGCCACCACATCTCTTCTCATATATAAGCTACCATCGCCCACGCTATCTTATTTCCATTCTATTTGTAAGCATAGTTCAGTATTTGTCTATTAATTAAATGAAGTCTTTTTCTGCTGCATCTCTGTATTCATGATTATATATGTAATTTGTTGCTTTCTTTTTTAAGTTCGGCTAAGTGGTATCAGAGCGGTCTTCTCCTTCTCTGTTTTTCTTTGCATATCCCCAATGAGGTCAAGGTATAAGGAGTTAGGGCTCGATCTGGTTGAACCGTTGCAAGATCAGCCTCGCAAAGCCAGACGAACTCCCATGGCGGAAGAAAATAAAGACGAGGGGGCAGGAGAACTTTTCAAAATGTTGCTTGAGGAAGCCCTCGAGTGACAAAGGGGCGCAATGATGGATAACTTTGTCTAGAGCCTTCGACGACAACCCACAGTCGATTCATCTTCATCCAGCAGCCACTTTGGAGGCGCCACTCCTTTTAAGGTACAAGTTAACTTCGATATTCCCATATTTGAAGGCTTGATAGATGCAAACGCCAGAGATAAATGGCTAAATCTATTGGAAGGATATTTTTCAGTTCATGACTTTTCTAATAGGGAAAATATTACTTTTGCACTTCTCAAAGCCATCCCACACATCAAGGACTGGTGGGAAACCTATTGTGAACAAAAGGATGAGAGTGAACCCTCGTTGTTTTCAGCCGCACCCACTTGGGATTATTTCCAAGATGCCATCAAGGAATAATATTACCCTATCGGGAGCTATGAAGATAAATACATAAAGTGGACCACACTATGGCAGGGAAGGGATCAAGATGTGTCAGAGTTCACAAATATTTTCCATACCCTTTGCATGAAGTTGGGTATCAAGGATACTGAGCGGCATTTGGTGCTCAAGTACTGCAACTATCTACACAAATACATTTAGGACGAGATGGATTTCCTGGACATTTCCTCGCTCAGCATGGTGTACTGGTACACTATCAAGATTGAGAAGAAGTTTAAACAAAAGAAGTGGGACTTTGGATCTACGAATCCAAAGCAATGAAAAGGCACCCCCAAACCACAGAACAAAGGACCAAGCCAAGGTGGGGCTACCCAGGACATCTCTTCAAAGCCGCAAGCAAAGAACAACACCACAAAGACAAAGAAGAAGATGGTGAAATGGTGTGAGTTCCATAAGAGCTCCACTCACAATACAAGTGAGTGTCGGGTCAAGCAGTCACTGGTGGCCAACCTAAAGGCTTCTGAATCAGACGCATGTTCCAACTCTGAATCAGAACTCGATAAGGGAACTGACAAAGGGAAGCAGATCATTGATGCGGAGCCTAGTGCCACCGTGGCCACCACCAAGATCCAGAAGATTGAGCATGAAGATCTAGAGGAGGGCGAATGCCTCTTCCACTCACAAATGTGGGTGAAGGGTTTTCCGTTGCAGTTCATTGTCGAATGTGGGAGCCAAAAGAACCTCATTTCAGTAGAGGTCGTGAAGCGGTTGGGCCTAAAGACTACCACACATCCACATATGTACACCATCGGGTGGCTTCACCAAGGACAAGATCTCCGCATTAGCCAGCAGTGTCGCCTTCCCTGCAGCATCAATCCCTTCACAGATGAGGTATTATGTGATGTTTCTCCTCTTGAATTTTGTGATGTGTCGTTAGGAAAACCATACTTGTGGAATCGACTTGTTGTATATGAGTCTAGACCTCGCTATGTGATTATTACCTTGGCCAACAAGTTGTATAGGATACTGGAGGTAGCCTCGTCTACTACCATCTCTTTGACTGCAAAGAAATGCAATAAGATCATATCCCAGACTAGTAAATTTGTTTTCCTTATGATTTGCCCTTAGGGAAAGAAGAATATTTTGGCCACAGCTTCCAGGTAGGGCTCGTTTGCACAGCAGCAGCAGATGGACAAGGTTGTGGAGCAGTATAGGGATATTTTCACCTCACCTATAGGGGTACCTCTGCACTGTCAGGTCAAGCACTCCATCGATCTGAGCTCAGGCGTGTCGCTGCCCAATGGGCAGGTCTATCGACGCTATGTTCTAGACAACGATGAGATCTGGAGGTAGATTCAGGAACTATTGCAGAAAGGGCACATCAAGCCAAGCTCATCACCCTGTGGGAGCCTGATTATATTGGTATAGAAGAAGGATGGGACCTGGAGGCTCTGCATTGACTATGGGGCATTGAACAAGATCATTGTCTGAAATAGGTACTCAATCTCAAGGATTGATGACCTTCTTGACCAGCTCAATGGGGCCAAATATTTCATCAAGACTGACTTGAAGTCAGGTTATCACCAGGTGCCTAATGAACCCTCTGATGTGTGGAAGACTGCTTTCAAATCTAAGGAGGGCCTTTTCGAATGGTTGGTCATGTCATTCGGATTGAGGAATGCCCCTGCAACCTTCATAAGACTAATGGATGATATCCTACGACCCTTCACCAATACATTTGTGGTGGTGTATTTAGATGACATCTTGATCTTCAGTGAGATTTTAGGTGAGCACCTCTACTATATTCGACATGTCCTTCAAACAGTACGATGACACAAGTTGTGTGCTAACTTGGAGAAATGCACATTTTGCCTGACCCAGGTTCAATATCTGGGGTATATAATTGATGAGCAAGGTGTACATGTGGACCCATCCAAGATACAAGGCATTCGAGATTTCCCAACCCCAACCACTCTAACAGAGCTCCGCAGCCTTTTGGGTCTTGACAACTTCTACCGTAGGTTCGTGTTGGGGTTCTCTCATATCACTTGGCCTTTAAGTCAAGTCACCAAGGGTGGAGCAAAATAAAAGTTTTTTTTGTGTGAAACCCAACAGCAAGCGTTCTCTAAGTTGAACAATCACCTCTGTTTTGCACCAATGCTCACATTGAGACTTGCTACAACCATTTGAGATCGAGACAGATGCCTCCGACTATGCTGTTTGTGCGGTTCTTACTCACCATGGGCATCAAGTGGCTTACCACAGTGAGACAATTTCAAACATAGTCTGAAAGTACCCCACTTACAAAAAATAAATGTATTCCATTGTGAAGGCATGTCGTCAATGGAAGCATTAGATTTTGGGGAAGGAAATGGTTTTCCACACAGACCACCGACCTCTATAGTTTATACAGACACAAGGAAAGTTACAGAACGATCGCCATCAGAAATGGTCCACCTACCTGCAACAATTCCATTTGAACATTAAGTATAAGAAAGGCAACACCAATAATTTCGTTGATTGCCTCAACTGACCACCGGTCATGGCACTACTCACTGTGCTCGACTCCTATGGGCATGAGACATCAGGGTGGCTACATCTTTATAAGAGCGATCCAGAATTCGGCAACACATGCTAGACACTCCTGGAAGGGAAGAAAGTTCTCAATTTTCACCTTCAGGATGCACTATTATGCCACCTGGGACACATTTGAGTTCCTTCAAGCGACTGTGCCAAGATGATTTGGGAGGCACACTACAGTCGGGTTGTTGGACATTTCAGAGTAGGTAAAATAGTGGCGGTATTGCAGAAGTATTTTTATTGGCCGAAACTTTGTCAAGATTTTGGGAAGTACATTAGATCCTGCACCACCTGCACCATTGCTAAACCAACCATCAAGAAGCAAGGCCTGTATACTCCTCTATGTACTCCTAGTCGGCCTTGGGAATTTGTCTCCATGGATTACATGTTGGGCCTTCCTTCTACTAAGCACGACAACAATTTTTTTTTCATGGTAATCGACGGATTCTCTAAGATGGCCATCATGGCGGCCTGCAAGAAGAGTATTACAGCAGAGGCCACTGCTAAGATCTTTCTTGAGCAACTGTGGGTACACTTTGGGATGCCATAGTCCATTGTCTCAGATCGAGACAAAAAATTCCTGAGTGCATTTTGGTCAATTCTCTGGTATATTTTGGATGCAAAACTTACTAAGTCCACAACTTTCCATCCCCAAACTGATGGCCAAACAGAGGTTGTCAATAGGATGATCGTACACATTCTACGCATGTACAACTCGAAGCATCCATGCACATGGGATGAAAGCCTCCCCTATGTCCAGCACAACTACAACAGAGCTCTAAACAGCTCCACATGCCACAACCCCTTTAAGGTAGGGTTGGGATTTCATTCATTTTGTCCCATTGATGTGGCAATACCATTTGCAGCTACTCAGGCACATTCGGTTGATGTCCAGTTTGAAGCCGACGGGGCTAATAGCTTCATTGAGCGCATTCAATACATCCACCAGTAGGTCCATGATATATTGGACAGAGCCAATGCTATGTGCAAGCAAGGCCATGATCAACATCAGGTGTCTCACAAGTTCCACGTGGGCGACAAAGTTTGGCTACATTTGCAGAAGGAGTGCTTCACTGGACCCACCGCAAGCTTCGCCTATTCCGATATGGGTCATACACCATCACCAAGGCTGTAGGGGATAATTCCTTCGAGCTTAGCATTCCATCATTCCTTGTTTTGCACCTAGTGTTCAATGTAGACTGCCTTCGGCCAAACTTTCCACCATTGTTGGACACATCTGACGTTGTAGAACAACTCACACCATTAGAGCTTAACTCAGACTGCATGGAATAGGCCACCACTAATCGAATCATGGACACACAGATCATGAACACTCACCAATAGAAGATCCAATTATATTGGGTTGTCAAATTTGGCCAACTCCTTCACCAAGGCAAGTGGCTCACCAGGGACAAAGTTCAGCAAAAGTTTCCCCATCTCATGGAGGCATTCAACGCAATGGGAACCGTTGCTTCCTTAGGGGGGAGGAATGATCCACATGGATATTGGTGGTCACCCACCTATTCTAATTTACCCCCAAAAATGTCTCTTTCAGTTTTTTAGTTTCCTTAATTGTAGCACAGTTTACTATTTTTGGCAGTTTTTCGGTCCTGAACTTCTGGAGCTGTTTTGAAGCCCTAAATGGTGTTTTTAGGGAAAACAAAGAGACCAAAAATGTCTCAAACTAGTTTCCCTATATTATTTCGGCCTTCTTTTCGAGATCTTCTAAACGAGTTATTATGATAGCCAAGCAAAGATCGTATGCCAAAGATACAACCCCAAGAATTTGATGTACCAATTTACCCAAACGAGGCCCACAGTTTTGGTACTTCATCTCCTAGGGTTAGGTTTTTGGATGTTTAGGGCTTTGCATTGTTTCTCAATAATAAATAGGCCTTTGAGCCTCATTGTAACACAGCTCATAGGCATGTAGTAGCCACATCTCTTCTCAAAGATAAACTACCATCACCTGAGCTATCTTATTTCCATTCTGTTTGTAAGCATAGTTTAGTATTTTTCTATTAATGAAATGAAGTGTTTTTCTACTGCATCTTTGTATTTATGGTTATATCTGTAAGTTTTTGCATTCCTGTTTAAGTTCAGATCAGAAAATTTCTCCAACATATCTTTGTTTAATTCTCATTATTGGTGTGTATCTCTGAAAATAAAACCCATTGCATACTTGACGGGATGGTGAAAACCATAGGCTTTGTTTGTGCTCCTATGATAAGTAACTTTGGTGAGTGTAATTTGGTAGATCTCTTAGAACTTAGCCTTCATGATGTAATTTATTCCATTTAAGAAAATTCCATTTTTCTTAATGCATCATCTTTCTTTAATTATCATTCTTTAAATATCAAGGTATGAGAGGAAAATATATGACTATCATAAAAGTTATATGAACAAAGGCCTTGGCACGCAACATAATATATTACTTATTGTGTAGTAGATAATAATTGTTCATATCCTTCTAACTTATCATACAACCATGATCAAAGTAACAGTCATGGTAGGTCTCTCAATATTTATTTCAATAAATAATTATTGAACTACCATCCAATAATATGCAAGGAAGAGAAAATCACAAAATGTGTTATTTATGTTTTACTCAAACATAATGAGAATGGTGGTGCATATGCATATAACTAAAGTTAAAGTAATTTTTAAAGAATTTTAGAGAACTTATAAATGTAATAATACATATGTTACCCTCTCCTTATTTTAACTCCTATTGAGACAATGAGGTAGCTATAGAATCCACCATTGGAGGTCATTTTTAGAGTCCACCATTGGTATATACTTGTTAACAAAATAGTTACAGTTATCAAGAGAATACAATATACCTATCCATTATTAAATAAGAATGTAAAACAACCTTCAATCATTTTCATTAGTGTTTAACAATAAAAGTATAACATAACCATATTATATAAATTGATTTTGTGTAGAAAGAATGACCTTTTTTTAAGCTATATAAGGATAATTATATTATCAAAAAAACTACTAATACATTGATAGTTTTGGTTTACCAAAAATTGTTTGGGATCCTTAAACCAAAATATTTAATAACCAATGTTGGCATGATCCCAATATTATCCAAAAAATACAACTCGAAAAACTTAGTATCTGACATACTATGTAGCCCAGTGGAAAATACATACATGAGTTCTTGATAGGAAATGAGACAAAAATGTAGACACACAATAGAGATCGACATAGAGACATAGTAAAGATAGACAAAAAACATAGACTATAAAGATAAACGAGGTGCCATAAAAGATTGTTAATCCAATATAATGACTGGAGAGAGAGCATTGGAGTTGCCTTGGGATGGATCTTTTGCGGGTGCATTGATCATAGCTGGTGTGTGGGGCTATGAGTCAGAGCTAGAGTTGGAGTTGAAGACTACATGGCATTCCAGCCTTGCGAGTCAGACAATTATATCATTGATATTATATCTAATGCTGCGGAGGATCCTTTTAATGTTCTCTTGTCCTTAATGACCATGTGAAACAGGGTTTCAAGTTGATGGTGCAGATCCACTAAATGTAAGAAGTGAAGTATTCTTCTACGAAATTTTCTAGGATCTGGAGTCCACCTAGAGGTGTGGCAACTAATTTCAGTAATAGAGAAATATATCCTGTCTCCAAACTCTTTTCCTTCCAAGTGAAGGATCTTGTTCTCACCTTTGGAGCGACAGAGTCAAAGTGGTAGGCCACCAAGTGCCAGCCAAAGAGGTGCTAGAGTGGGAGGTGGAAACTTCTAGCAAAACCACCCTGTCAACTAGGTTGGTGCAACCTCAAGGCCATGAAAACATGTATTAGGACCATACCTAAAAAGAATAGGGTATTGTAGCTAGCACGACTAGACTCCAAATTTGTGACCTAGAATTGAACCCCGAGGCTGAAGTGGTAATGGAGTGAGGGTTCAAGAAAGAAAGGAGTGGAATATAGATGAATATGGTAGACATAATGTGAAGGAGGTTTAACAAGAGGGGTATTGGAAGGGAATTCGTGAGAAAAACATCATCAAACACGAATAGGATGGATGCTCCCAGACTAATAGAAAAATAGACCTCCTCTTGACTAAATGGCTTTCTATATGTGAAAGGCATATGAAAACTATACTTAAGGACTGACAGAAAAGCCAACAAAGAAGTTGTTCATATCCAAATTAAGAAGGTACCCACATACTAGACGCCACAGATAAGGACCAGACGATTGAATGAGACACCCGCATAATCAGAAATTTTGGAGGGAGTGGAGGGTAACATAGCGACCAACTCAAATTAAGGGCTTTCCGCTGTGTGATGTAAAAATATTATGAAAATCATGGATGCCTACAAGACTAAACCATATAAACTATGAGTTGACAACAAACACAAAAACTCAAAGGACTAAAATATATCACTTGGCCTTTACCTAAATCATCATGCACCAGCATTACTGAGCCACAATGGAAGATAGGTATGAGGGGGTTACTGAAGCTGAAGACCTCGTAGAAAATTTTCCACCTAAAGGCAAGGTCCCTCTCTTTATAGAAATAACCTATAGCCTGTGGATGAAACGCTAAAAATACATCCCGAACTCTAGACAAGCAAAAGAGGATAGGTGTGTTTGCTAGCACACAAGTTAATATCCTCATCAAAGACCATATTCATGCATATGGCAACCATAACCAGTAGCAAGGTTGAGAGTTTTAAGCAAAAGGAATGTCAGACTGAACTCCCTCGTGCACCACCTTCCTTCATTTAAACCAATTTGAGAAATGACCCCATGGTTGAGCCTCTAGACGGCGTAATCGCCATGCGTGGTTGACTTTTGGATAAGTGGTGACATGGGTGTTGATCCCTAAGGGCACCTTCATATTCTCCAATATTCTCTTTCACATGCAAATCATGCAACCTGGCGTTATTTAATACCATAAATTTGCCCCATCGGGGAGTAGAAAAAATGATTATCATCCTAACACTTAAAATTATATTTCCTCAAATGACATGTTAGGTTATATTTAGGGTGAATTAAACACTCCACTGCCTACTCTCAAAAAGACGATACAAACACGCACACATACTTTGGAGTGTTTGGTGTGTCTGTTGACTGGTGTATAAGAAACCTCACTTGGTCGCCCATCCTTGAATATCATTGACGCCCCTTTATGGGATGATTGGTTGCTCGTAGGCTAACAAAATCCTTTGAAATGGTTTTCTAATATTGCCATTGGCGGTGGGGTATGTTGACTCCAAACCTTTGGTCTCCATGCTGGAGGGTGCTCAATATCTTACTAGTTTAAACAAGTATCTACATGCAGCCCATATGACTACTAATATGAACAACTCAATTGGACATTAGGGATTGGTTTGTTACCATTTACATGGAGAGTTAATTGTCGATCCTCGATCTGGACTTCAACGTGGAGAGGCTCATTGAAGTTACAGTGGCTACGAAAAATGGAAAATCCTTCAGAATCTGACACAATAAAATAAAGGTCGTGAAAACCGGGGATCGAGAGGGTGTCTTGTGGGATTTGGAAAAAGCAGCATCCAATGCTCCACAAATCCACAAAAATAACATAGAGCCCTTGCAAGGGTTGGAGGACACTTTCACTAAAGTTGGGGAAGTCGAGTCTGAGTTACTACCGCTAGACAGACATTTAAATAGGAAAAACAATAGGGGAAATGCAAGAAACCAATCAAGGCCATGGAAGAGGTACAAAAATTGATATTGGGGGTTGATATTTACTCGAAAAATGTGGTCAAACTAAGAAAAAGAATGTTGGTAGGACGATGGGGTTTCATCATAATGAATGGAGCTCAGATTAAATAATGGACTCAAAATAGTTGGGCTTCCCTTCTCAAATAGAGACCAAAGGTTAGTGTGATGGTTAATGGTTGGTTCAGATTTCATTTCCTTAAGGAGGAAGTTGCAATTACTCTAGGTTAATGAACTTGGATCCCTAGTTCTTGAGAATTGGAAAGTTGGATTTGATTATGTGACGAAGATTCCCAAGAGAAAATTAATTTGGACTAAATTACTTGGTCTCCCAATTGAGTTATGGACGAAGGGAGTGATTCAGGAAATTTTCAGTAAAATTAGAAAATTATATTATGTGGATGAAGGTTGTATGGGTCTGCTTGATAAGAAGGAAACATGATTTCTGGTGGAAGTAGATCTTTTGAGCGGTTTACCAGCTGCAATTGACATTTGTTGGGCTACCTTCTCCATCCGACAATGATTCAACTACTGGGAAAACCCCTTTGGGTGTCTATAATGTCACAAAATCAGGATCTGTTGGTTGATTGTCCTAATTGCATTGGGGGAATGAGCCAGAATTCAAAGGAGCTCACCGTGGAAAATAGGCAACCAATTAGGCTAGATTCTAGAAATAGTCATGAAAGGTCCCCTCAAAGATTGACAGAGTTTTCATTGGAAAATGTTCATTCTAATCTGAATGCCTCATGTCCAAATTATGGAAAGGCCCTTGAAACTATTATGGGTGTTGAGCCCTACGAAAAAGAAAAAAGAGTCTAGGTAAAATCCATGAATCAACCATTCTGAACCCCCACAAAGAGGAAGGGAAAATAAATCAAAAATTTAGTCAATAAGTTGAGATGACTCTCATTATTGTCTCCAATTTGCAATAGGAAAGATCTCGATGTAAACATATATCCAATCTATGTTGATGTGGATTTACAGGGACTGGTAGGAAATCTTGGATTAGGCCTTGAACCTATGTCAAATAAGAAAAAATACCTTACAAAATGCTAAATCTATGGCTGATGGGGGGTCGAATAAATTTGATCCTGGACAGAGGAAGAAAAAAGAGACCAAATATAGAAAGCTAACTCTATGTGTTGACATTGAGACTGAACTAAATTCTTGGTTCTCTAAAACTATGGAGGAGATGTTATACTCGCCATTTGATTCATGGCCTTCCAATGGATCAAATGAATCAATGGAGGACACTCTTTTCTAGGACCTTAGGGCATCTTATCTCGTTTCAATCATTCCTCAATTAGGGAAATGTCTTTAAATATAAGGGGAATAGGATATTCCCAAACCAAAATATCCCTAAAATATTGTATAAAAGCAAAGGGCCCATTTATCATTTTACTCCCAGAAACCATGATGACTAAGGAGAAGGCCCTCAAGATACTGCTCAAGATATGTCTTTCTTGGCTCAGTTGTGCTACAAACTCAAATGGAAATTCGGGAGGGCTTGCTACGATTTGGGACCAAACATATTTCTCCTTCCATGCATACAAGACCTGTGCAAGAATTATATTGACCAATTACTATAGGGGATCAACACATATATTTCGTATCTTGAACATTTTTCCCCATCCAAGAGTTGTAAATATTTTTTGGGAATTGGTTGACTCTTCTAGAATATTGGACATCCACCCATTGATTATTAATGGGGTTTAAACTTTATATTAGAAGCAGGTGAGTGTTGGGACCACAGGGCTAAATTGGACCCACTGGCATCCTTCTTAATAGACCTTTTTAATCGAAAGGCACTCAAAGGCATTACTCCTGTCCCACTATTCCTAATCTTGCGTAATGGTTGATCTAGGGAGGAGGGCATAGTGAAAAGAATCGATAGATTCTTTTTGGACTCACTTATGTGTACATATTTCTTTGATATCTCATATCATGATGCCATTATCCTAGAAAGGAAAGATGAGCTGGAGAAAATAAGTTACCCTTAGAATTTAATCTTATGTGGGTAAACGATCCAGACTTCCAAGAGATAGTTCATCATTCATGGACCTCACCAGTCTCTCCAGCCATTGATAATCATATTGTGTTGATCAAGGATAAACTCAAGCGGTTGAAATAAGAAGTCAGAATTTGGTTGTATAACCATAGAAAAGCACTCATGTAGGAGCTACTATCAATTAAAAATTGCTATTTTATTTGACCTGGTTTCCCCTAGTTATTTCTCCAAGTAGAAACATCGAGCTATATTTAATCTAGTGATAAGGAAGGGCTAAATCCTCAAACTAGAGGATGAGGAATGGCGTCAGAAAAGTCATTTAGCTTGGATTAAGGGAAGAAACTGGAATACAAAAAAAAATTGCAAGGAAACATCCAAAAGGAAACAGTTAAATTCTATGTGGGCCATAAAACATGAATATGGGAACATTGACACCACAACAAAGGATATAAAATTGGAGGCACTTCAATTTTTTAGAAAACAATTCATGGAAGGGAAGGAGTCTGCATGACAGAAAAATGGAGTTCGTCAACCTGTTTTCAGTAATAGACAATGAAGAAGATACTTCTATGATGGAAGCTCCAATCTCAGAAGATGAGTTGTTTCAAACTCTAAAAGATATGGCCAAGGACAAGAGCCTTGAGCTTGATGGTTGGCCTGTTGATCTTTTCCTGCATTTTTTTGAGTTGATGGGATGTGAGCTTGTCAATATGGCGAAGGAATTTAGGTGTTTTGGACACATTCCAGGTGCAATAAACTCTACCTTCCTTACTTCAATTCCCAAGAAAGAAAACTCTTTGTTTTCTTTGACTCTAGGCCAATTCGCTTATGTAATTCAATTTATAAAATGGTGTCCAAGCTCCTTGCTAACAGAGTAAAAAATGTTATTTTCCATCATATTTTGTTGGATCATTTTGGTTTCTTGTCTAATATGAGGAGTCAGGATGTTGTTTCTATAGCACATGAGTGTATTCACTCGATTAAAACAGGGAAGTTAAAATATTGCCTTATGAAAATCAATCTCAACCGAGCATATGACTGTGTGGATTGGGAGTTTCTCACCATGATTTTGCACAAAATTGGGTTACCGCATAAACATGTTCAATGCATCATGGCTTGCATCACATCGGCTTCAATGGAGGTCCTTATCAATGGTGTGCCCACCCAATTTTTCAAAATCCACAAGGGGCTTAGACAAGGTTGTGTGTTGTCCCCACTATTATTTATCCTTGTCATGGATACCTTCAGCAGAGGGATCCATGCTATGAAGAAGGTTAGTGCCATTTCAGGTTGTGGGATCTCAATAAATAGCGATTTATCTCACCTTATGTTCGTGGACAACATCCTATGTGCTGGGAAGCTAAAATCTCTGAGTGTGGATCCTTCTACAGGATATTTGAGAATTTTGGCAAAGCTTCCAGGCTGATCATTAACAAAGAAAATACTGAGTTAATTTCAGATGATGGGGACTCAGTGGAGATACTTGAGATAGCCACATTATTTAGGGTGAAAATATGCCCTATGTCTGAGGGTTTTAAGTACTTTGGCTGTTATTTAAAACCCTGCAAATACAATATACTAGATTGGGAGTGGCTCATCACTAGATTTGAAGAGATGCTAATCCACTGGGATCACAAATGGTTAACACTTATTGGTAGGATCATCATGACAAAGGTGGTATTAAAATTCATTCCAGTATTTTGGATGCACCTATTCCATATCCCTCAGTCAATCATACACAAAATTGACACTATAATTGCCAAATTTATCTCATCTGGCATTAGTTCCAATAGAAAGATTCGCCTCGCTAGATTAAGTTCGATCTCTATACCCATCAAGTTGGGTGGATGGGGTATTCTAGATTCCAGGAGATTCAACCTTGCTCTATTGGCTACAAATATTTGGAGGGTTTTTAATGAAAGAGGTTTGTTGCAGAGTATTATGTTTGGAAAATGCATACATCATCAGGATTGGAGGAGTGGGTAGTTGCAAGGGCACCATCAAGTTCCTGTGCATCGATTATCTGGCGTAGCCTCAAGCATGTAATCTCGTAGCTTTTTAGTAATCTTCGCTAGTTGGTTGGAGATGGTAAAAAGATATAAGTCGGGATGGACACCATTAAAGGAATGCCCAAATGTCATATTCTTTTGGCCCCAATCACCAAAATCCTTAATTTGCAGGGGATTAACAATCTTGCAAGCCTTAAGGAGGGTTGTTGAATGCCATTTGTTGTCCCTGCTTATGTTGGGTATGTGTTATATTATTTCCACGTCTAGATCCATGCATTGTACATTGGATCAAACACAACGAGGGGGTCACGGGGGTTTTGTAGGGGTGCGATCGTCTGGGGCAGCGCCCCAGGAATTTTTTTTTAATGCAGACACACCCATGGTTTTGTTCTTGGGGTTTGCAAATGGTTTTGGGCATGATGGTTTTCTTCCCATGGTATTTGGTAGATCCAGTCATGGGAACTGTAGTAAATCTAATGTAGGTTAACCCTATAATGCAATATAAATCAAATCAGAATATTATAACCTACTTCTACCATCGATTTGCGGAATCTTAAAGATCGAGCTGAACAATATAACCAGAAGAAGAAGAATCAATGCACAATACACATGAAAATACTTTGGGGAGAGCCTCAGTTAAAAAACCCACTATTTGTATTATCATACAAGGTGGAAATACATAGGAATTATACAAAGCCTTAGCTCTCACAGCTAGCCAGCTCTCAGTACAATCCTCACAGATGCTCATAGGAAATCTTGGCTTCTCTCCAGCCTTCCTCTCTACCCTCCAAGCTCCTATTTACTTGCGTTTTTCCTTGTGGATGATTCTCCTGTTACCAAGTGGATGATCTGCTCCAAAACTCCGCAATCCTTGAGGATAAATCCTTGACTGCATGCATGAGTTTTCTCTTGGATAAAACACATGCAACTGATAGTACATTGTCCTTGACTTTAATCTCAACTAGGTCTTTCTTAGAATAGACATGCATGAGTTTCTGATGAGGGAATCTTCAGTTAACTAGGGTAGCACTAGTTGAGTGCATGCATGCATCAACTAACTATTAACTCACTTTTAGTTCCTCAAACAGTTTGGAACTAATTTAACTAGACTTAACTTGGTAAACTAAGTTAACTAATTACAACTCAAATATAACTCAATCTTATCTCCTTAATTTAAGGGATAAATCTTGCATGACTTCAGAAAGACTTCTAACTTGAATTTCTCCAACTAATTAATTTAAAATAAATTAATTAATTATTTTGAAGTAGTTGTTAAGAATAAACTTGATTTTAATAATTCAAGGACAAATTAAATTGGAATATTCTTATTGCCATATTTCAACACTCCCTTTCAACAAGAAAGGGATTATCTGCCACCCTGATCCTGTCTCTATGGAATTCGAATTTATACTTTGACAATGCCTTTGCCAAAATGTCAGCATCTTGCTCCTCTGTCAAAATATACTGCAGCAACATGATCCTCTCGACTTGTGAAAAGCCATGGGAAACAAATCTCGCCTTATGCTTCTCCACACTACCATCAACAACTTGCTTTACCTTGTAAAGCCAACGAGAACTCACAACTGACTTGTTCTCTGGTCTCGGAACCATGTCCCAAATACTGTTACGATATGGAGTCATACTCCTCCACCATAGCATCAACCAAAATCAGTTGCTGCGTTTCTTCCTCAAAGGAAGATGGCTTGGTATCAACACATTCCCCAGCAAGGGCCATGTATCCAGTGTGCCTCTCAGGTGACCTCCAATATCTGCGCTGAGAATATGGTGCTCCCACATTCTCTCTCACATCCTCCAAAAATCTGTCTGGAAGACTCTTCTTGAGTGGATGTCTCCACTCCTGGAACCTCTGCATGCGGCTGATCCACATCAGTTTGAGGCTCCTCCTCCTTAGGAACTAATAGTTCCTCCACAGCCTATAGTTGGAGCTCCCTCTCAAGGGAAACTTGCATGGCCTTTTTCTCATCAAACTTGAGATCTTTGCGAACCACTGTCCTCCAACTGGTAGGCAAGTACACCCTATAGTTGTGAGGTGTATCAGTGTACCCCACAAGTATCCCCAACTCTGCTGTCGGCTAAAGCTTCTTCCATGCATCCTTTTTCACATGGCAATATACCGATGAGAAAAAGATCCTAAAGTGACCCACATCTGGTCTCTTACTGGAGAAAGCTTCCTCTGGTGTCTTCATGCCAAGTATGCAATGCAAGCTTTTATTATGAAAATAGATTATTGTGTTGCATGCCTTAGCCCACAAGTGAAGTGGTAGGCCTTGGTCATGCAGCATTACCCGTGTTGCCCCTACAATAGTTCAGTTCTTCCTCTCGGCCACCCCATTCTGTTGTGGGTTATGAGGTGTCATCAACTCTCGTTTAATTCCTTCTGCTGCACAGAAGTCCTTAAACTCTTGAGAGACATATTCTCCACCGTTGTCACTTCTCAAGGCCTTGATATTCTTCCCTGACTCTTTCTCGACCAAGGCTTTGAACTCACAATACTTTGTGAAAGTTTGGTCCTTCTTCTGCATGAAATAAATCCAACATTTACGAGAATAGTCATCAATGAAAATCACATAATACCTTTGCTTTGTTGTGGATTCCATTGAGAATGGTCCACACAAATCAGTATGAACTCGCTCTAAGATAGCCTCTGCTCGACTGTCTCGATCATGAAAGGAAGACTTGGTGTACTTTCCCAAGGTACAACCTTTTCATGTGTCAACTTGCTTAAGTTTACCTTTGGGAAGTCCTATAGATATCTGTTGCATTATCTTCAAAGCCCCATGATGCAAATGGCCCAACTACCTGTGCCACAACTCGCCAATGTCTTGGCTTTGCACCAATTCTGCTTTCGTACTCAATGCTGCACAATCATCTACCTCTAGTTTATAGAGATTCTTCACCTACATCCCTATCCTCTTGGTCTGACCCGTGGCTATGTGTCTTAGGAACGCCTTTCCTTTATTGAAGACAACATCGTAGCCTTTGTCCTCCAACATCGCGACCGATACCAAGTTCTTCTTCAGTCCAGGCACATACATCACATCTATCAAGGTGAGAGGATCTCCATGCTCCCTTTGAAAATCAACCGTGCCCACTCCTGAAACATTATACCTTCCATCGTTACCCACCTCTATGCACATCTTGAGGTCTTTCTCCTCCAAGGCATTGAATAAATTTTTATCACCACTCATGTGGAATGAGCCTCCACTGTCAAGATAATAGACACAACCCATCATCAATGAAACCATGCATGCAATGAGGGTAAAGTCCATTTTGAACTGAGAGGTTAATGCCTCACCTTCCGATGCTTCCGAGGATCCCTTCTTGGACTTCTTCAATGGGCAATTAGTCGCATAATGTCCCATCTCATGACAATTAAAGCATCTCACTTCAGTCATGTCACCCTTCTTCCCTCCATGAGAAGAATTCGATTTGAAATGGGAAGCCTTCCCCTTGCCTTTCCCTGCCTTACTTGCTAAGGCCAGATTTTCTTCATCATCATTCTTGGATGAAGAACCATATCGTGTGCTCCTCCTGATCTCCTCCTGCATAAGATGCGATCGCAGTCGTTCCCAATCCGGAAGTTTCTCCCTTCCATTCACAGAGTCCTGGTAGCTATTCCAACTGGAAGGCCAAGGAGAGCGAGGCTCGCCATATCATCATCGGCAGTAGTTAGTCCCTCACTACCAAGCTCATCTCTGCAGGTGGTGAGCTTGTTCAGATATGTGGAAATAGTTTCGCCCTTCTCCATCTTGATTCTTTGAAGCTTATCCTTGAGTGCCAATTTCCTCTGGTCACTACTGTTCTGGTAGACATCCTTCAATGTCTTCTACATTGAAAATGGAGTATTCTTCCCATTGAGACTCAAGACAATATGGTCTTGTACTCCTTCAAGGATGATCTGTCTCACCTTCGCCACACACTTCTTCCACTCAGCCAACTCTTGTGCATTAGTTGAAGTTGGCTTTGGGATTTCTTGATCAATGAATTCCTTCAAGCCATTGTCTTCTAATATATCCTCCATTCTATCTTTCCATGCTATGTAGTTCGAGCTACCTTTCAAGGCATACTCGAGTCTCAAGCCATAGAACGCCATTGGCCAACCTTGAAGTATGATATGAATTCGATTTGCACCTGCAACCCCGAACTTCAAACTTCGAATTCTTTTCTTAGTATACTGTTCACAGCTCCAATACCATGTAGAAAAATTCTACAAATCCATCTCTGATACCATGTAGAAAATTTTTACAAATCCAGCTCTGATACCATGTAGAAAATCTGATGTAGGTTAACCCGATAATGCAATATAAATCAAAGCAGAATACTATAACCTACTTCTACTATCAATTTGCGGAAGCTTAAAGATCGAGCTGAACAATATAACTAGAAGAAGAAGAATCAATGCACAATATACATGAAAATACTTTGGGGAAAGCCTCAGCTAAAAACCCCACTATCTGTATTATCATACAAGGTGGAAATACATAGGAATTATACAAAGCCTTAGCTCTCACAGCTAGCCAGCTCTCAGTACAATCCTCATAGATGCTCACAGGCAATCTTGGCTTCTCTCCAGCCTTCCTCTCTGCCCTCCAAGCTCCTATTTCTCTGCGTTGTTCCTTGTGGATGATTCTCTTATTACCAAGTGAATGATCTCCTCCAAAACTGCGCAATCCTCAAGGATAAATCCTTGACTGCATGCATGAGTTTTCTCTTTGAGAAAACACATGCAACTGATATTACATTGTCCTTGACTTAATCTCAACTAGGTCTTTCTCATAATAGACATGCATGAATTTCTTATGAGGGAATATTCAGTTAACTAGAGTAGCACTAGTTGAGTGCATGCATGCATCAACTGACTGTTAACTCACTTTTAGTTCCTCAAACAGTTTGGAACTAATTTAACTGGATTTAACTCAGTAAACTAAGTTAACTATTTACAACTCAAATATAACTCAATCTTATCTCCTTAATTTAAGGGATAACTCTTGCATGACTTTACTTCTAACTTGAATTTCTCCAACTAATTAATTTAAAATAAATTAATTAATTATTTCCAAGTAGCTATTAAGACTAAATTCGAATTTAATTCACAATTTAATTCAAGGACAAATTAAATTGGAATATTCTTGTTGCCATATTTCAAAAGGAACTACAGTTATGTTCTAATCCAGTGTTAGTGGATTGAGGTTTATGGATGCTTCGGCATATATATATATATTGTAACATTGAAAGGAATATAGTGAAAAATCAATCTAGTAGTCCCTATTTTGAGATCCATGGGAAAATCTCTGTGTATATTTGTTTTATGTTCTCGCCATTGTATATTTTTTATTTTAAGAACTCGTTTACAGGTAATTTCTATACAGGGTTAAAACCTACAGCTTGGCTTATTTCTTGGCAGATCGTTATCCTAGATTTTTTGGAGGGTGAATGGGAAGGTTATTATAGCCTCCTTTGTCATGCTAGAATCTCATTCTCACAGCGGCAACATCGACTAGTTTGTGGCGGTCATATTGTGAATGGAAGGATTCTTTCCAATGATATATATGACTATATTACCTTGATCATTCCATCTTTACCTTGTGCCGACTGCATTATTCATTTACGGAGTTTGAAAGCCCAATTAAAGATCAAATGCTTCACTTGGTTAGTTATTCTTAACTGCATTTTAACATGAGACAATTTGTTGAAGAAGGGATTCGTGGACCCTGGAAGATGCTCACTTTGCAGGGTGGATTCAGAGGATTGCAATCATCTAATTTTTACAATGTCCCTTTGCAGTTGCTATTTGGGTCGAGGTTTCCACATTCTTAGGTCTCTATGTTATTAGAGAATGCTCCTATATTCCTGCTTGTATTAGCTCTTGGGCACACCAAGTAAAATCCTTCATGGTGGTCCCTCTATATGTCCTATGGGGAATTTGGTGCACTCAAAATGAACTTATTTTGAAGGCATATCTCATGATGTTAGGATCTCTTCCCTGAGGATCGTTGCATATTTTCAGGAAATTAGCCCCTAGGTTCCCAATCCCACTTCTCAGTTTATTACGCTTGTAGATTTGGCTAGCATCTACCCAATCTATTATTTTGATGGAGCCTCTTCTAGTGGGCATTGCAGATGTGGAGTTTCTCTCCAAGTTGATCCCCCTTTACGTTAACGTTTTCGTTGGTTTGGAGGCTATGGGGACAACTATAGAGCTGAAATGATAGCTTTATGGAGGGCTCTTCAATGCACTTCGTGGTTTGGCATTCAAAAAATTCTAATTGTTGGGGATTCACTTTCTATGATCCACCAGATCCAAGGGCGGAATGCTTTGGAAGTCCCCACTCTTTGCAAAGTGGATGAAACTGATTTGAGATTTAAAGGCCTCATTCTCTGAGGTTTCTTTTAAGCATGTTTATAGAGAACATAACATTGATGTCGATGCTCTCTCCAAGCGTGGATTGTCACTCCATCCTAAACATATATATTTTGATTAGCTAGTCAATGGATCTGTGGGTGGTTAGGGTACTTTTGAGATCTAATATCAGTTTGCTTGATAATATTTTTGTCTGCATTCTATGGTATTTCAGTTATTGTCCTCTTCTCTCAACTTATCATTTCATTTGTGATATTTGATTTTGTAGCTCTTCCCATGTGATGGTATCTTATGTTTGTTATTTCTGAAAAGGCAGAAATTTTTTGTCTTTATATTTTGAGATGTAATGTTCCAGTTATTAGACAACAGATTAACATATAACCATGATTAAAATCTATGATTATATAAATATTTTCTAATTAATAAAAGAATGTTTTTCTCTCTTAAAAAATTACATCGTCTATAGAAAAGAGAAAAACATATTACATCAAAATTCCAAATTTCAGGATGACCATTTGTTTTTACTATGAACAAAAGACACTCACATACTTTATGTTATGCAGAATAAGGAAACATATTTCATCAAAATTCCAACTTCGAGGGCGACCATTCATTACAAGCCTTAAGACACTTGTGGTGTGACACTAAAATTTCAAATTCCGATCGAGAACTTTGAATACATTGATGTTTTACGGGATAAAGAAACGTATCACATCAAAACTCCAAATTCCAGCGCGACCATTAATAACAAGTCTCCATATGACTTATGGCATATTACATCAAAATTTCAAATTCCAGAGCGAGCATCTAGAACAAGTCCGGTACACAAAATTGGAGCTCACATGGATCGGCGTGTCAGCCAGTTAGTCCCATTGAATTCCATCGCATAGTCTAAACATGAAAACAACAGAAATTTTAGTATGTTTTTGAGAAAATATAGTTTGAGATTTTAAAAATTCTGGTTACAATTGATGTAAACTCTTGCAATCACAATTTTTGAAATTTTTTTAAATTACAGCTAGAAATTTACGGTCTAGGCAGTTGTGGCCTCATTAGACAACGCGGCTCACTTCTTCCCTCTTTCTCTGCCCATCAGTTCATTGCTGCAGCATGTGCAGGTCCACGTGCATGTACACCCCATGTGCTGCTTACTCAACAATGTACATTTTCTGTTCAAACATCAATTTACGATGTCATTACCAGACACAGAAATGTTCGAATGCTACAGCTATTGAAATAATAGAATAGAAATGTCTGACACATCTATAAATACTGCAGAATACTCATTGCAAATCCAAACAAAGAACCCCTCCGCCCGCCTTTGCTTAAGTTATCTTCATTGGTTCACATCTCAAGCTTTTCAAAGAGGTGCAGCTCTTTTAACATTTAATCGTACCTCACTCACTGCTATTGGTAGTTCTGATTGCTTGATATGATATATTGCAGATCGATGGAACTGGTTAAGAGCATTTGCAATGATCCCATTGTTGACATTGACCTGCTTATTAACTGGAGCTCATGGGCAAGGCTACTGGGAATCCGGTCATGCCACATTCTACGGTGGCATTGATGCTTCTGGGACAATGGGTAATTTTACAGAACTTCATATCTTTTTCTATATCAATATGAATTAGCATCTCACTAATTTCGTTTAATTTTATGGTCCAGGAGGGGCGTGTGGATACGGGAATCTGTACAGCCAAGGTTATGGAACCGATACTGCTGCTCTTAGCACTGTTCTGTTCAACAACGGGCTTAGCTGCGGAGCCTGCTATGAAATGAAATGTAATGACGATCTCCAGTGATGTTTGCCTGGGACTGTCACCATCACAGCCACCAACTTCTGCCCGCCAAACAACGCTCTCCCCAACGACAATGGTGGATGGTGCAATCCGCCCCTGCAACACTTTGACATGGGGAGCCCGCCTTTGAAAAGATCGCCAAGTACAATGGTGGGATTGTCCCCATCCTCTACAGAAGGTACCCCTAAATGGTCCATCCTTCATTCGTACCCAGGTCCCAAACCTCATTTCCTAGTGAAAAATTGTTTTCCAACCTGTACTTGTTGCAAATTAGGTTGTGATTTTATTGTAAAATTCAGATTTGTTTGAGATGTTTTGTTTTGTTTTGATTTAAATATTTTTGTTTTTAAATTTGATACTCATTTTATAATACTGGTATAAAAATATTGATTAATGTCTGAGATGTGCATGAAATTCTATTTCACAAGAACATTTTGGAAAATAACCTTTATGAAAACTGGGCATTTTATGTTGATTGTAGATTGGAATATTTCAGAATCTGAAAAGGCCAATTCTGTGACCTGAACTATTACAAAAGGCTTGGTTACAAATTTGTTAGTTAAAACTGGTTGAAATGGAGTAATTGTTTTTCAAAAGTTTTATAATAAGAGTGTTTCAATAGTGTTTTTATAGTGGAAATAGATTCAGCACCATCAAAAAATTGATACTCAAAATCTTATAATTTGACATTAGATTCAAAAGAATTTGTTGAATTTTATCAAAATCTTCCGTAATTTTCACAAATGTGAACTTAAATAGACTGTGGAATCTACAATTGACCTAAATTCAAGATAATAATTATTTTTCCTGTCTAGATATTAATTAATTTCCAAGCGGCTTAAAATGCAGGGTCCCGTGTTTGAGAAAGGGAGGAATTCGCTTCACCATTAACGGTCTCCCATACTTCAACCTGGTGCTCACCTCCAATGTTGGAGGCGCTGGAGAGAGGTTTCGATAAAGGGGTCAAATACTGGTTGGCAGCCGATGTCACGCAACTGGGACAGAACTGGCAAAGCAATTCCTTCTTGAACGGCAAGAGCCTGTCGTTCCGGGTGACCACCAGCGATGGAGGACAATTGTGTTATATAACGCAGCTCCTAGATGGCAATTCGCCCAGACTTTTGAGGGAAGCCAACTTTAATGAAAAGCCAAAGCCACAGCCAAATCGATCACGTCGGATGCTGTGGGGACTCGAGTACACCCTTGTCCGGTTGTTGAATTGTAGTCTATCACCATATTCTTCGGAATAAGTGTCATGTCCATCCCGTGCAATAATTTTCTTCCAAAGTGTAATGCTTTCAAAAGGATGCCCGAGGAGAACTTTCAAAACTTTGATTTAATGTATTCACTGTTTCCCGTAAACTTTTGTGCCGTGTTTCTGGAAATCACATGAAGTTTGTTGCAATGATGTGTCAATAGAAAAACTCGTGTACCATTGACAACTTCCGTAAGTGTTTTTATTTTACTAGTTGACTGTTCTGTTTTGTTTTTGACAATTAGACTGATCCTAGGTGACTGTAAATTTCAGTGTTACATTAAAAAAATGAAATATAGATCTGGAAACTAGGTCGAGTTTTCGTAAATAATTTTTATTCTCAATCTTTTTCCATACTTTTTAATAAACCTAATAATAAAAAAAGTTTTGTTATTTTCCGTACTTTTTAAACCTAATAATAAAAAAAGTTTTGTTTATTTCCATACTTTTTAAACCTAATAATAAAAAAGGTTTTGTTTATTGACGTCACAAATTAGCCAAGACTGACCACAGTCTACTTGAATGTAGTCAAAATAAAATTTAAAAATCAAAATGCTCAAAAATTTTAATATTTTTTTATAATAAAAATAATTTCAAAACCATTAAAAACCTCTATAAAAAAATGATCTCTAAACTAAATATATAATATAAAGGGAAACAAATTGTCCTAGCAGGCAGAGATGGGAAAGCAATAGAAAGATGGGTAGTAAGACGCTCAGTATTGGTGTGCAACTTTAAAAACAAAACCCACGGTAGACTTTGACTTGAACATGTAATTGATTCCTTTTTGTCAATGCATCAACTTTATTCAACTCCATCAGATCATGAGGGAAAGAATTAACAAAAATATAACATTTCTCTAAAATATGACACGATAAAAACTATATTGACAAAAGCGCGATGCAGCGTAGTTACATCCTTTACACAAAATCATAGATTTGGGTGACTTAGACTTGAAAAACACAGCATCACTACCTGCAAAATGAAACAAGGGCAACTGTGTAGCGGAAGTACCTGCCGATAATAGAGTTATGTGAGATTAATGACATAAATCTGTTTGCTGTTATCTTTTACAGAAGACCAAATTATACAGATTTAGTATCTTTCTGTCCCTCTCGATATTGTTTTAGTGTGCAGCGTTTGCATAAAGATATTTAAGATAAACAGATCTGTAATATTGATGGGAGGTTTAAGTGATTTCCAAGTTCCTAGTTGTAAGATTTGTTCTATAAATATAAATCTGTGTATCATGTGTTAAAGTTTAACACCAACTAGAATAAGATTCACAGATGGTTTCCATGTGGAAGGCAAAAGAAAAGAAACTCAAGTATATATTTGGGCAATGTGGCTTTTCTCTTTTAACTTTCACATATTTGTGTTCTCCTCAGCAACCATCTCTTGTTTCAAACCATTCGATATAAATTTGCCTTTAAGGTAGTAAATGTACTTGGACAGTATGGTTTTCCATGGGCTGTTGGATGAATTAGAAATTCAGATCTACCTTAAAACCTCCTTAAATTAAAATCGATGTTAAATTTTTTTTAAATTAAAACTGCATATTATGTGGCTCTCTGGATCTTTTTGCATGGCCACATAAAAAAATCAATTATTACTAATAAATAATGGACACGCTGCTAGAGTACAACAAAAAAAAATGAACACCTAGTAGATCAAGAAGTTTTTTTTAAATGTCTTTCACTATATCATGTTACTTTTCAATCTTTGCAATCATGTTACTCTTCAATCTCTGCAAAGGTGTCCATGATCTTCAGATATATATCAAATGTTAGACAAAGGGAGAGGTTTGTGTGATAAAATAAAAATAAAAATAAAATAAAACAAGTAGTTGCAATGAAGAAAGAAAACCAACAATCAAAGACATAAACATTAACAACTAAAAAGAAAAAATCTCACTTGCTAAAGATTTAAAAATAAATCAAAGTTCCTTGATGAATTAAAAAACCACTATTCAAGATTGTGCACATTAACCACTAGAAAAACAAAAAACAAAAGACCAACAACCAAATATTATGCATATTGATGAAGAAGTAAAACCAAACTATCCCAATTGTGAAACATTGTGCACATTATGAAAGTACTAAAGAACGTATTTCCGCTCAATTGAAACATTTGACACAAAAATCATGAGGTATCTCAAATCATTAGGTAGATAGACCTATTATCACAGCGATTGAAATTCAAGATTCTTGAAAACAGAATCAGAAAAGCATCATGAGAACTGATATTCAATTGTTGACTAGGCACATCAAGCAAACATAACACTACATACTTCTAAGATATATAATGGTCATTGATATTGGCCAAAAGGTCCATGTAGATGGAAATAGTCTTGAGTCTTGAAATTGTAGTTCTTTTGTAAGCAATGTTAACTTCAGATAAATTCAAAATATGGGCATCCTTTCTAGATCAACAGATTAATCGAGGATAAAAGAAACATCCAAATTCACATTTCAATTGCATTGTGGTACGAGAACCACCTAGGTACTCCAACTACATTCTAAAAACAACGAAACAAATGGCCAAATAAGTCACTATACTTGTAAAAGCTGATGATTGTAGAAATGTACAGAATTTTGATCCTGCTTTGTAGAAATGACGCCTGACGTTTGCAGCATCACAGATAAAAATTAAAACTAGTGCAATGATATGCATAATAGGCAGTACATTTGACATTTATGTGAAAAAACAAATTCACCCCATAAAAATTCATGACTTGCTTGTCGAAACCAAGAAAATTAATTGGCTCCATATATTCTTGAAAATGGAATCAGAAAAGCATCATGAGAATTGAGATTCATTTGGTGACTAGGCACATCATGAAAACATAACACTACATACTTTTAATATATATAATGGTCATTGATATTGGCCAAAAGGTCCATACAGATGGAAATAGCTTTCAGTCTTGAAATTGTAGTTCTTCAGTAAGCAATGTTAACTTCAGATAGATTTGAAATATGGGCATCCTTTCCATATCAACATATCAATTGAGGATGAAAGAAGCATCCAAATTCACGTTTCAATTGGATTGTGGTCCGAGAACCACCTAGATACTGCCACTACATTGTAAAAACAATGAAACAAATGGCCAGATAAGTTACTATATTCGTAAAAGTTGATGATTGTAGAAATGTACAAAATTTTGATCCTACTCTATAGCAATGACATCTGATGTCTACATCATCATATATAAAAATTAAAATTAGTGCAACGATATGCATAACAGGTGGTACATTTGACATTTATGTGAAAAAATAAATTCACCCCATAAAAAATCATGACTTGCTCGCCAAACCCAGGAAAATTAATTGGCTCCATCTAAACATTAACAAATAATTCAAAATTCGCCTTGCCTTGCATCTCTAATATTTGCATACACAAGGCCATGGTCTGAAATTTGAATCGATCCTCATTTACTTAGCTTGCAAAACGACCAGTTATGCCTTTGGGGGAGTTTGCATGTCCTTCAAGTAAGCCTGAACTTATTAAGTGGATTAATCAAGAACATAAATGGAACTGAAACAAGACAATAACTAGACATAATGGGTTTTGTTGAAGGATATCATTTCTTTGAGGCACTCCATTAAAGCATGTGACATTGAATCTTGTATGTGTTAGAGAACTTAATATGACTTGGGTAAACAAAAATAATTCATATAAAACACACCAACTATCTTGGATATTCTACACTGAATAAAGTCTGATAGCTAATAATATGCAAGGGGTTACACCTAAACTTTAGGAAATGCTAGCGACAAGAATTTCTCAAAATAATCTAAAGATAGGAAAATTTAATCATTCTGAAAAAATAATCTTACTAACCCTACATACCAGTGATTTCCAAAGGCCTATGGGAAAGGAACAACCCACATAAATATGCTAGCAAAATACCAATAGTAACAGAGAGTTGTTGCTCTAGAAATAACCAAGAATTAGTCAATAATGTGTTTCATTAGAAGCGGTCCAGCTGTTGAACTATAAGACTAACTCTAAAGAAAGAATGAGTAATCCATTCCCTTGCATGAGGGATCACATAAAATATATCCCCATGGAAAATATGGCTTGATGATAGACAAGAAAAGTATAATATAGTTATGATCAGCACATAAATGATGAATAAAGGGTAGGGGATAAGGAAAATCCAGACGCATATGGGCGTGCCAACTACAAAAAGAAAATACATGAAAATACCTCCTCTTGGAAATATATATAGCTACATGTGTCTTCCATGCACATCTGCTCTCGCATCTATGATATGTCCCATTATAATAATTGAAATAAAAATTTAAGGAAAATATAAAAAATGAAAAACTAAATAGTATAAATAATAAATAGATATGGACATGGCATATACATGAAAGGCTTGCATGCATCCCACGTGCTCTTTTATAACCCCATTCTAAATTATTGGGACCTATATTTAAATCCCCTTCTCAACCTAGAGGCTTATTTGCTTCATGGTTGTTTCTTGACATCTATATCAAGAGGCGAGGTTTCTGAAGTCCATAGCTCTGCCTTCCAAGGTTTTTCACAATGGTGGAACAACGTGTAGTGAACAATGAACCTGTTGCAAACCTATGTTGAGATGGCACCTTGCCACTTTTGTTATGGCTTAGCCCTCTTTGCTTTTCATCTTGGAGGTGGTTAATTTGAGAACTTCTTGGCACCTTGACACTTCTGTTATGGTCTAGCCCTCTTTGCTTTCCGGCTTTGAGATGTTTAATTAGATGTTGATCCACTTGCTTATAGAATTTCTATTGATAGTTTCTCTATATGCCCAGAGCCTGTAGAAGCAAGGGCAGGAGCACAAAAGACAAAAGCTAATGTAGTTCAAGGCTTAAGAAAGACCCTATCGTAGCTCCTTGATTCCATTATGTCTTAAGAACCTAACTTAACAGTGAATCTAGGTGGTGTTACATGCAAGGATGGTTAAATATATTTTATATTAAATTTGTAGTTACGTTGAGAGAATTTTTTTTAATTAAAAATTAAATATAATAACCAATATAAGTTAAATAAAAAAATTTGAGGGGTAGCCACGTCGGGCTTGCATGCAGCCCCCACATGCCCCCTCCACACTGAACATTTGTGGTTTTCAACTCTTTTTGTCGGATATTTAATGCATTTGGAGATCTAATGGTTCTGTGATGGTGCAGAGGAAGGACGGATGAATTGACAACTTTGAAACAACACTGACAACTTCAATGAACTTAGAAATGCATATCAATTGTGTGAGTGAGTCATAATTTTCTACAACTATTATATGAATTTTTCTGCTATTCACTTAAATGACTGCTTTTATAGGTGCTAAAACTGGATCAAAGACTTACACTAGTTATTGATCTTGAACTACTTCTCTTGTTGGATATGCTAACGTAGATGTTACTGCAATTTCGTTTATTCATTAGGTGATTTATATAAGCCCTTATCTATTGCATGTTTAGGGAATGTCTGTTTAAGAAGGTTGGGGTTGAGGTAAGGGTCTGGATAATTTCCACTACTATAATGCTCTATACAGAAAAAAGGTTGGGGTAAGGTGAGGGTTCAGATACTTTCCACCACTACAGTGCTCTCTACAGAAAAAAAATTTGAGCAATGGTTTATTAGATGAGACTATAAAAAGGGAAAGCTTTCACTCTTAGCGGATTGGGCCTAAAAGCTTTTAGTCTTGGTGGATGGGGCCTGAAAGATTTCTCTCTTGGTTAATGAAGCCTAGACTTATGGGTTACATGTGCGTATGCTTTTAAAAGTCTGCCAAGTCTGGCCCTCCATAAGCGACAATCAAGATTATGTATTTCATCTATCACAAGTTAAGAGTATGTATATAATTTATGGTAGGTTGAATTTCTTGAAACTCATTATTTGTAAAACTAAAAATAAACCTCAAATTTGGCATTCTCTAATTGAAATTATCAATACAAATATTCAACAACGATAAATATTGTTGTATTCCACTTGCAGTTACATGAAATGCATACTCGAGTAATTATAGTGGATGTTAAATCACAATACAAGTTTAAATAACTTACCAATGTATCCATTTTTCTTGATTTAATATGTCTCCTCAAAATATTTTGCAGTTGCGCTACTTCCCTTTGAAGAGAGATTACTTGTAGAAGGGTTGGTTCTTACCTTCTTGTGTCCTTGATGAACACAGGATAAAGGGCAGGGAAGGAAAAAGAGCAAGCAACAAAGATGCTACTTTCGGTGCTTGAGAAGGTCTATGCAGGCATACAAGTTACTTCAAGAAAGCGTGTCATGTGTGGGTGCATTTTGGATTTCCAAGCTCGAGGCCCAGCTTTATCTTTGCAGTATGCGTGCAACACCAAAAATCCAAACAATTGAAAGCTTGTCTCTACCACTACTACTGGCTTGAAGCACATACATGGAGCCTCCAAAGTATGTACACCTTCGACAGTGTTTGTAGAATTGCTAGCATGAGGAATATGGTATTATATTTGCTCATGTTCTTATGTTCCTCTTGTGAAATATGCTTAGTAGGGCTCTCATAAAGTTGGAGATTATCTCAATTTATAATAGTTCTTGTCCATGTTTGTAATGTATCTCCATGTCTTTGTGTCATAATTCTTTTGATGTTTGTTGATGAATGATGTACAGGAAAATAATGTACAACCACTACCCTATCATGCAACCAGAAGTAGGAGGTTATTTCAAACTCTTTGGTGGAAGTAGGTATAAACAATCATGGAAGCCAACAATAACAGGTGTAATCACCATTTCAAACACTCTTTGGACAAATTTTTATGCAATATTTCCGTAGACTTAAAAAAACTTTGGGTCACTTTGGATAAAATAATTTGAATCAATGAACACTTACTCAATCTATAAGAAAACTTTGCCTCAACCAAACTTTGGATAAAATGATATTTCCCCAATCTTCCTACATTAGGCCACTAAAGCTTGTAATAAGAGGTCGAATGTTTTATGACCCAAAATCTTTGCTTAAATTTTTCGTAAATGAAACTGTGAGCATTAAACTTTGGTTAAAATGGGAGAAAGTGAAAAAAAAAAATAATCAAAGAATGAATTAATGGGTGGTCAATGATCGAGCAATCGTTATAGTCCTATTGAAGGTAGGTACTAATAAGGATAGGTTTTTTAAAAATGATATAAATGTGCAAAGTGAAATAAGGATGGGTTATTTTGAAAAATGATATAGATTGTTACAAATGACTTTGTGTGGTGTTGATTCATAACCACTAAATACAAGGGTAGGAAATGAACTTTTTCTCATATCTTGATTATTTTCTCCACTCAAAATGAAAGCCATAGTCTTTTTGTTGAAAATGATGGAAATTCTAGCACAATTTGATAAATTCTTGTGGAAATCTTTAGAAATATGGGTTACAGCTGTCAGACTTTAATATTTTTGGTGTACCATAGGTCATGGTGTTAAATCCATTTCCACCATCAAATACACAATTCAAACACTACTATCAAAAAAAAAAAAAAAAAAAAAGATCGATTCTATCTTTTTAACTAGCCAAATCCACACCTTGGTAGACAACACATAAATCATTTAATCCTATCATATTTATCATAGTCCTTTTCCTATGTGTGTGTATATATAGTCTCCATTTTTTTTCTTTTATCCCTACAAAACTGCAGAGATACAGGTGCATTCTAACAAAATCCTTACTTTCAGAAGAAGTTTTGTGTGTTCTTGTGATGGAGCATGTTGTTCCTTGGAAGACAACCTCTGACTGAGGAGAAGTCAGTGCCCAAGACATTTTTTCAAGACTGTGAAATTTTCAATTTGATGTCCCATATTTTAAAACCTTAGAAATACTTGTTTAACAAACAATGTGCTTTAAATATTTTTTAGGAACAACACTCTTTCAAAGTGGCCTTCTAATGGTGAATATGATTTAAGGTTGCAATACAATGAGTGAAAGAGTTTGAAGAAAGTTTTAAACAACAACCTACTTGAAGTAGAATCTCTTGTCTTAAACTTTAGCAGAAATGTGGAAGTAATATGAAATGTAATATATAAAAGAGGAGTGCATATTAACTTTAACTTACAAACATTAAAATTTCATTAAAACTGTAATGCCAAAGACCAGGAGATTCATTACTCTCTTGTATAGCATAATAACATTGGAACTGAAAGATAACAAGAAACACATATCACACTCAATATAAGTCTGGAACCACTTTGAAAGATTTATTAAAGATCACCAAGAAGATCAAAATTACTAAGTGTAGAAATTTTGAATAATTAAGTACTTATTCACAGAGATTATCCCGATTATACACTATTGCAGAATACATGCACAATACATAATCTCCTCTACGTTGATCATCAATTTAGCAGCACCAAAAACAATGAAACATCAATCGCATGCACACATTAACACAGTATGTAACCCGGGGAAAGCATACAGCTGAAAACCCCACACTATCTGTATATTATAATGATTGAGAACATGTAACAATACATAGTACAATACTCCTCACAAGTACTCAGTACTATCTCCACCTGTTACACACAAAACTAGCACAGATCCGAACAAGCCACAGGTTCAAATCTCCTCCGTTGCTTTTCCTGCCTCCACTGCACAATGCTTGAGAATCACTCACACTGAAAATCATGTGAGCATAGGCTATAATGCTTGTATTGGCCCACATTGCGTAGTACTCATTGGCATAAATCAATCCCATTGATTGTACAAGATCTCGTGCACAACTATAGTCACAACTGATAGCCATCTCAACCTCTAACACCTGTCTCCACTGAACTGTACATGCACTGACATGCAACTGAGTTAACTGATGTATTCTTTAGTTGCTTTATGAGTTAATAATTAATTCACATAACTCATCACTAGTCTAATTGTAGTTAGACTAAGTACAACTAGTTTAACCAAGTCAAACTGAACACAACTCCATCAACTCCACATCCAACTCCACCAAACTCAACTGCTTGAGTTCTAGCTGAAGTCCTGCATGCAATAGCTCAACTGACTCACAAAGAAAGCGTATTTCCTTCTGAAAGCTACATGTGCCACATCTGTAGCTCAAACTGAAGTGCTCCAAGAGGATAAGATAAAGTTTATAGTCTAAATATTATTATGAGACAATAATATTTGACTTTTCTATTTTTAGCCTGGCAGTCTAAAAATAGACTTTGATCACACCGCTGTGAACCAGAAATAGAAGTCCATCTATTTTTCCAACATGACCAATCATCCATAAACAACATCCTGCAACTCATAGACCATGATCCATATGTCTAAAAATAGACTTTGCGCTAGAATTTGCCTGCGGACCCACTTAGTGAAGGCGACTCCTTTCCACTAAGCTCCATCATCTTGTTGCATTCTCAACACTCCCTGTCAACAAGATATGGATTATCAGCAACCCCTATCCTACCTCGGTGGTATTCGAATTTTCTCCTGGTGAGCACCTTCGTCAAGATATCAGCATCCTGATCCTCCGTTGGAATGTATGAAAGTAACATGATTCTCCGCTGCACACAATCTCTAATATGATGGTACCTGATGTCGTCCATTGAGCTCCCTGCCCAATCTACATCCTCCTGTTTGTACCAAGATCCATATCCCGATGTGCCTCTCAAATAACGCAATACATGATTGCCTGCCTTCCAGAAGAGCTTGGTTGGCTTAACCATAGCTTGTGAACGCTGGTTAATAGCATAGCATATATCGGTCGTGTATTGACCAGATACATAAGCGACCCCACCAACTGTTGATAAACAGTGGCATCCACTTCTTCTGCTGAAGTGGCATCCTCCTTCCTCCAACCTCCAGGAAGAGGAGTATCAACAGGCTTGCAGCCATGCATGTTGAACTTCTCCGGTGTCTCCCGAGCATACTTACCCTGAGAAACAAATAGTCCATCACTGCGCTGCCAAATTTCCAATCCTAGGAAATAATGAAGGAGGCCCAAGTCCTTTATCTCAAACTCCTTAGCAAGATCATCCTTGCATGAAAGTATCAACAGCTCATCACCCGTTAGAATCAAATCATCTACATAAAGTACAATGATAAGCAACTTACCCTCCACCACAATCTGGTATAGGTTTGGATCCGCCTCACTCTTGGAGAACCCAAGTCCGGTGAAATAATTGTCTATCCATGTGTACCAAGCACGTGGTGCTTGTTTCAACCCATACAGTGCTCTCTTGAGCCTGCACACATGTGACTCACTGCTGAAGATCTCAAAACCTTCGGGCTGCTCAATGTACACCTCCTCCTCAATGACTCCGTTGAGGAACGCAGTCTTCACATCCATCTGATGAATGTGCCACCCCATCTGCGCTGAGAGAGCAAGAATCGTCCATATGGAAGAATACTTTGCGACAGGTGCAAAGGTCTCCTCATAATCGACCCCTTCTATCTGTGAAAAGCCTCGGGCAGCAAATCTTGCCTTGTACTTCTCCACACTCCCGTCAGCTGCCTACTTAAGTTTGTAGATCCATCTCAAACCCACCACTAATTTCCCTTCCGGTCTAGGAACAATCTCCCATGCATTGTTTCTGACAATCGAATCATACTCTTCTACCATGGCGTCTACCCATGCGGGATCCTCCACAGCTTCCTCGAAAGAGGATGGCTCAGTCACAACACATTTGCTCATAAGAGCCATGTATCTAGTGTACCGATCAGGTGACTGTCTCTGCCTTCGTTGGGCTGTAGGTGCTCCTACAACTTTCTCTGCATCTTGAGCCAATCGCTCAACTTCTGTCAAGCGCTTTCGCCCTCTGATGGTTGGCACTGCATGAGTGGTCTCTTCCACTCCATGAACCTCGTCTTGTTGCTGATCCACGTCCTGAAGCTCATCCTAAGGAACTAATAGCTCCTCATCTGCATGCAAGTGTGGCTCCCTCTCAAGCGAACACTTCATGGCTTTCTCCTCCTGAAATTTTATATCCCTTCGCACAACAATCTTGCCACTGTCTGGAAAATACACATGATAGTTGTGGGGTGTATCAGTGTACCCCACAAATATCCCAACCTCTGCAGTCAGCTCCAACTTCTTCTTGGCATCCTTCGTCACATGCATGTAAACGTTAGCACCAAAAATCCTCAAATGAGAAAGATCAGGCTTCTTACCAGAATAAGCCTCCTCAGGTGTACTCATGCCAAGTATCCTGTGAGGACAACGGTTCTGCACATATACTGCAGTATTACATGCTTCTGCCCACAAGTGAAGGGATAGGCCCTGATCATGCAACATCGCCCGTGCAGCACCCACGATCGTTCTGTTCTTCTTCTCAGCAACCTTGTTCTGTTGTGGGTTATGGAGAGCTATGATCTCTCTTCGAATTGCTTCTGCACTGCAGAAATCCTTGAACTTGCCAGAGATGTATTCACCACCATTGTCGCTCCTAATAGCCTTCACTTTCTTCCCCGACTCCTTCTCGACCAGTGCTTTGAACTCATAGAACTTTGAGTATGTCTCGCTCTTCTTCTGCATGAAGAAGATCCAACACTTACGAGATAAATCATCAACAAAGATCACATAATACCTGTGTTTTGCTGTCGAAGCTACTGAGAAAGGTCCACACACGTCTGTGTGAATTCTCTCAAGGATCATTGTGGCACAACTATCCTTCTCGTGAAAGGTGGCTTTCACAAACTTTCCCAAAGTATACCCCTTGCACTAATCTGACTGCGCAAGAGTGCCTTTAGGAAGCCCTATAGTGATCTGCTGCAGTATCTTCAAGGCTCCATGGTGAAGGTGACCCAATCTCCTGTGCCACAGCTCGACATCATCTCGGCTCACCAATCCTTCTTCCTTGCATGCCATTGCTGTGCATCCATCTACATGCAACTGATAAAGGTTCCTCACTCGAACCCCTATCTTCCGGGGTTCTCCAGCTGTCTTACTGCGCAGGAAAGCCTTTCCCTCACTGAAAACAACATCATACCCCTTGTCTTCTAACATCGCCACAGAGATAAGATTCTTCTTCAATCCTGGAACATGCATCACTTCCTTCAATACAAAGGGTTTATCAGACTCCCTCTCAAAGGAAATGGTACCGATACCGGTCGCACTGTATCTACCTTCATCACCCATCTCGATGTGCACTCCAAGATCTTTGTCCTCCAGATCAGAAAACAAATCTCGATCTCCTGTCATGTGAAAATACGCACCACTGTCCAAGAACCACATCGATCCCATCACACTTGAAACCAAGCATGCGATCAATGAAAAATCAAGCTCAAACTACAAGGCTAGAGCCCATCCTACTGCAGATCCAGAAGCTTGCTTGTTCTTCTTCTTCTGCGGACAATTAGTGGCATAGTGTCCGTGTTGGTGACAGTGAAAAAACTTCACCTTCGACATGTCCTGCTTCTTGCCTTTCGCACCAGACTGAGAATCTTTCTTGCTCTTCCCCTTCTTTGCTTTAGTAACCAAAGTGCAATTTTCTTCATGAGTTCCCTTTGATGAAGATCCGTCCCTGGTATTCTGCCTAATCTCCTCCTAGACAAGATTTGACCAAAGTCTCTCCCATCTTGGAAATTTCTCTCGACCATTGACAGAGTCCTGATAGGAATGCCAACTCTTCGGAAGACTAAGGAGAGCCAAGCTCACCAAGTCCTCATCATCGACAGTCACCCCCACACTTCCTAGCTCATCTCTGCAGTGAGTGAACTTCGTGAGATACTTGGGCATACTGTCTCCCTTCTCACATTTGATGTTTCTGAGTTTATCTTTAAGCGCCAGCTTCCTCTGATCGCTCTTGCTTTGGAATAGATCTATTAACGCTTTCCACATCAAGTATGGAGAAGCCTTTCCATGCAGGCTGGACACAATGTGATCCTTCACGCCCTCCAACAGAATCCTTCAACACTTTGCTCTCTTCTTTTGCCAAGCATCAACCTACGCAGTGTCAGTAGGCTTTGGGACATCAGCCTCTATGAAATCCTTCAGCCCATTATCATCCAACACTGCCTCCATCCTGTCCCTCCATGCAATATAGTTCGATCTGCCCTCAAGAGCATACTCCAATCGCAATCTGTTGAAAGACATTGCCACGTTGATACCAAGAAAACACTGCTGCAAATTCGAATCCCACCAGCTCCAAACTCAACCACTTCTGATCTAGAATTCGTGAGAAAAAAGTATTTCCTGTATGGGCTTTTACCGGATATCTCACCTTCCAAAGGAAGGATGAATCCAGAGGCTACCTGGCCCGATTACAGACTCTGCCTGAAGAAATAAAATGTAAACACTTTCTGAATAATAGATCTGATGATCAACAGCTCTGATACCATGTAGAAATTTTGAATAATTAAGTACTTATTCACAGAGATTATCCCGATTATACACTATTGCGGAATACATGCACAATACATAATATCCTCTACGTTGATCATCAATTTAGCAGCATCAAAAACAATGAAACATCAATCGCATGCACACATTAACACAGTATGTAACCCAAGGAAAGCATACAGCTGAAAACCCCACACTATCTGTATATTATAATAATTGAGAACATGTAACAATACATAGTACAATACTCCTCACAGGTACTCAGTAATATCTCCACCTGTTACACACAAAACTAGCACAGATCCGAACAAGTCACAGGTTCAAATCTCCTCCGCTGCTTTTCCTGCCTCCACTGCACAATGCTTGAGAATCACTCACACTGAAAATAACGTGAGCACTGGCTATAATGCATGTATTGGCCCACATTGCATAGTACTCATTGGCATAACTCAATCCCATTGATTGTGCAAGATCTCATGCACAACTATAGTCACAACTGATAGCCATCTCAACCTCTAACACATGTCTCCACTGAACTGTACATGCACTGACATGCAACTGAGTTAACTGATGTATTCTTTAGTTTCTTTATGAGTTAATAATTAATTCACATAACTCATCACTAGTCTAATTGCAGTTAGACTAAGTACAACTAGTTTGACCAAGTCAAACTAAACACAACTCCATCAACTCCACATCCAACTCCACCAAACTCAATTGCTTGAGTTCTAACTGAAGTCCTGCATGCAATAGCTCAACTAACTCACAAAGAAAGCATATTTCTTGTGCCACATCTGTAGCTCAAACTAAAGTGCTCCAAGAGGATAAGATAAAGTTTATAGTCTAAACATTATTATGAGACAATAATATTTGACTTTTCTATTTTTAGCCTGGCAGTCTAAAAATAGACTTTGATCACACCGCTGTGAACCAGAAATAGAAGTCCATTTATTTTTCCCAACATGACCAATCATCCATAAACAACATCCTGCAACTCATAGACCATGATCCATATGTCTAAAAGTAGACATAGTCTAAAAATAGACTTTGCGCCATAATTTGCCTGCGAGCCCACTTAGTGAAGGCGACTCCTTTCCACTAAGCTCCATCATCTTGTTGCATTCTCAACACTAAGAGAATTTTTTTGCTTTTGAGGTCCAAAAACTCAAAACCTTTCCTCCTCTTCAAAATTGTCTTTTATAGAATAATTACAAAAAGGACATTTATGAAACTCTCAACTGTCAAAAATTGTATAACTACTTAAACTGTCTACAAACTACTTTGTCCTTCGAAACTACATTCATGAAGAGAATAAAACAAAATTACATCATTTTATAAAAATGTTTTCTCAAAATTTATGTTGAAGTAATAGGTGGCATTTGCTTATTGAGTCAACTAAGATTCTGGTGTAGTTGAAGGCCCAGCTTCTGTACTTGTTGTTGTAGGTGACATCCATTCTCTACATCTCTTCCAAACTATCATATCTGAGCTCTGAATTTTGAAAAACTTGGTGTGAGCCATTCGAAAGTTAGTAATCCTGCTATAAGTTGGTTGATCAGTAAACATAGTCCTTATTAACCACAACAACTGAAAATCCCTGTGTAAATAATTTACTATTGTTTCTCCTTTTAGAATTGTTGTCTTTTCATGTGAAGTGTCAATATTTCTCTTAGCCTCCACCAGAAAAGTCTCATAAGTCTCCCAGGGAAGAATATTTCCCTGTTGATCCTAGCAAGAAGGCAACCCTGCCCTGGTTCTTTTGTCAAATTCAATATTAAATTTTAGAACAAATTCTTTCACCTTTGTCAGCTTGGTTTCAGTTGTTTTCCTGTACATATTCTTCAAAATCATCTTATTTATTTCCAATACCAACTCTGTTCTATCTTCAACTTTCATTTCTTTTAACTCTTGTGATGATTTAGAGTTAAGGAAGTCAATCATCTTCTTAGAAAATTGAGCACATTGTTGAAGCTTTTGCTTGTTGGCAGCAATTATGCTCTCGAGATTTCTAACAATAGCCTTTTCTTCTACAATTATTAATAAAAATTCCCAAATATTCCTCACTGTGTGTGTTGAAAATAGCAACAAGAAATGCTAAAAATAGCATTGTTATAGATAGAATTTCTGGATATATTCCAATTTTGATTTGTCCTTGAATCAAAATTGAGAATTGAAATTCGAATTTAGTCTCACCAGCTGTTTGATTTATAATTAATTAATTCCTCTTGAGTTAATTAGTTGGAGAAAATCAAACATGAAGTCTTTGTGAAGACATGCAACATTTATCCCTTTGATTGAGGAAGTTATCCCTTAATTAAGGAGAAAAGAATGAGTTGTAATTAGTTAGCTCAGTTAACTGAGTTAAGTCCAGTTAAATTAGTTCCAAACAGTTTGTGGAACTAATTGTGAGTTCAATTTGTTAATGCATGCATGCATGCAACTAGTGTTCTCTAGATAACTAAATATTCTCTCATAAATAACTCATGCATGTCAGTTCATACAAAGACCCAGTTGAGATTAAAGGAAGGGACAGTGTACTATCAGTCGATAGAATATTCCCATGTGAATATCTCTTGCATGCTGAAGGAATTCATTCCTTGAGGATTGTGCAGTTACTACAAAGGTCAGAGTAGTGTGTGAGGTGATTATTACACATAGGTGGCAGCTAGAAGACCCAGAAGAAACTGTGCAAGGAAATAGGAGGCTTGGAGGAAAGAGGAGGAGGCATATGTGTTGTCTATTCTGTCTATGAGTAGTAGTTAAGGATTGTACTGAGATCTAGATAGCTTGAGAGCTAAAGCTTTGTGTAATCTTGAGATATTTCCACTTGTATGATAATACCGATAGCGGGGTTTTTAGATGAGGCTTTCCCCAGAGTATTCTTCTATGTTTCATGTGTGATTGAATCTTCTTCTATGTTATATGTGTTCTGTTTGATCTTGCTCAAATTGATTAAGCTTCCGCAAGTTTGATTGTAGAAGTAGATTAGGTATTTTTCTTTAGTACATTGCATAATTGGATTAATCTACAGTGAGAATTTTTACATGGTATCAGAGCTAGTTGATCTGTAGAGAAATTTCTACATGGTATCGGAGCAAAGGTGATCAAAGCAGAGAACGATATACAAAGAAGGGAGAAGTTCGAAGTTTCAAGTTCTTGATTGTAGGTACAAAATCGATTTCTTATCACATCTCAAAGTTCACTAATGGCGGTTAATGGCTTGAGACTCGAGTATGCCCTAGATGGCAACTCAAATTACATACCATGGAAGGATCAAATGGAAGCGGTATTAGAGGACAATGGTTTGAAGGACTTCATTGATCAAGAAGTCCCCAAGCTAGCAACAGCTAATGCCCAAGAAATTTTTTAATGGAAGAAATGCGTGGCGAGAGCGAGGAGGATTCTTCTGGAGGGAGTTCGAGACCATATTGTCTCGAGTCTCCATGGGAAAGAGACTTTGTTTTCAATGTGTAAGACATTGAAGGATCTATATCAGAACAACAACGACCAGAGGAAGCTGGCGCTGAAGGAAAAGCTTTGAAAAATCAAGTGTGAAAAGGGCGACACGATCTCTACATATCCGAACAAGCTCACCACCTACAGAGATGAAATTGGAAGTGTAGGAATCATGACAACCAATGATGATATGGTGAGTCTTGCTCTCCTCGGTCTTCCTAAGAGTTGGCATAGCTACCAGGACTTAGTGAATGGAAGAGAGAAACTGCCAGATTGGGAATGACTGTGGTTGGATCTGATGCAGGAGGAGATCAGGAGAAGCACCAGAGATGGTTCTTCATCAAAGCATGATGATGAAGAAAATCTAGCCTTATCTAGTAAGGCACGGAAAGGGAAAGGGAAAGCTTCCCATTCCAAATCGAGTTCTTCCCATGGTGGGAAGAAGATTGACAAATCTAAAGTGAGATGCTTTAATTGTCATGAGGTGGGCCATTATGAAACTAATTGTCCATTGAATAAATCCAAGAAGGGATCCTCGAAAAGGATCAAATGGTGAGGCACTGGCCTCATAGTTCGGATTGGATTTTACCCTCATCGCATGCATGGTTTCATCGATGGTGGGTTATGTTTGGTACCTAGACAGTGGAACCTCATTCCACATGATCAGCGATAATAGTTTATTCAGTACCTTGAAGGAGAAAGACCTCCAGGTGCACATAGAGATGGGCGATGATGGAAAGTATCGTGTTTCAGGTGAAGGTACGGTTGTGTTTCAGAGGGAGCATGGAGCTCCTCTCACTCTGACTAATGTAAAGTATGTGCCTAGACTGAAGAAAAACTTGGTATCGGTCATGATGTTGGAAGACAAAGGCTATGATGTATTCTTCAGTAAAGGAAAGGCATTCCTGAGACACATAGCCATGGTTCAGACCAAGAGGATTGGGATTCAAGTGAAGAATCTCTACAAGTTGGAGGTAGATGATTGTGCTGCATTGAGTTCCAAAGTAGAATTAGTGCAAAGCCAAGATATTGGTGAGTTATGGCATAGAAGGTTGGGCCACTTGCACCATGGGGCCTTGAAGATCATGCAGCATATTTCTACCGGACTTCCCAAAGGTAAACTTGAGCAAGTGGACACATGAAAAAGGTTGTACCTTGGGTAAGTATGCAAAATCTTCCTTTCATGGTCAAGACAGTCGCGCTGAAGCAATCTTGGAGCAAGTTCATACAGATGTGTGTGTACCATTCTTGACAGCCTCCACTGCAAACAAAGGTATTATGTGATTTTAATTGATGATTTTTCTCATAGATGTTGGATATATTTCATGCAAAAGAAGGATAAAACCTTCTCAAGGTTTTGTGAGTTCAAAGCCTTGGTTGAGAAAGGATCTGGAAAGAAGATTAGGGCCTTGTGAAGCGAAAATGGTGGATAGTATGTCTCTCAAGAGTTTAAGGACGTTTGTGCAACAGAAGAGATTAAACGGGAGTTGACGGCACCTCATAACCCACAGCAGAATGGGTTGGCCAAGAGGAAGAATAGAACGATTGTGGGAGCAACTCGGGCGATGCTGCATGAACAAGGCCTACCACTTCATTTGTTGGCTGAGGCATGCAACACAGCGGTTTACTTGCACAATAGAAGCCTGCATCGCATACTTGGGATGAAGACACCAGAGGAGGCTTTCTCTGGGAAGAGACCAGATGTGGGTCACTTCAGGATCTTCGGCTCATCGGTTTATTGCCATGTGACCAAGGATGCCTGGAAGAAGCTAGAGCCGACAACAGAGTTGGGGATACTTGTGGGGTACACTAATACTCCCCACAACTATTGGGTGTATTTTCCTACCAGTCAGAGGACAGTGGTTCGCAGAGATCTTAAGTTTGATGAGCTAAAGGCCATGTGAGTTTCCCTTGAGAGGGAGCTCAAGTTGCATGCAGAGGAGGAGGAGCCTCAGACTGATGTGGAGCAGCCGCATGTAGAGGTTCCAGGAGTGGAGACATCCACTCATGCAGAGTCTTCCAGAGATGGGCGGAAACGCTCAAGGGAAGCTAACAGATTGTTGATGGATGCGAGAGAGAATGTGGGAGAGCCATCTTCTCAACACAGAATGGTACAGTGGTTACATGGCCCTTGTTGTGGAATGTGTAGAGACCGGACCATCTTCCTTTGAGGAAGCAGTGCAACAATTAGTTTGGGTTGATGCTATGGTGGAGGAGTATGACTCCATAGTTCGAAACAATGTTTGGGATGTTGTTCTAAGATCGGAGAACAAGTCAGTCGTGAGTTCCCATTGGCTTTACAAGGTAAAGCAAGCTGTTGATGGTAGTGTGGAGAAACATTAGGCAAGGTTTGTTGCCCGTGGTTTCTCACAGGTCGAGGGGATTGACTATGATAAGACTTTTTTTTTTTTTTTTGTCTTTGAGGTTTATGCGAGTTTCATCATTATGTAGATAATCTTTTGGATACATCGCATTAGGTTTCTTTTCTGATCGACGTTTCGAACCAGCAACGGTGGTTCATCTTCAGGATGTGCAATATTATTGAAAGACTGTTCTCATTTTTCCAAATAAATAGAGATGAGATGCTTAGCCGACAGATATTAGAATTTAATTAATTAATTAATTAATTTTTTTTTTTTTACTTTTTTATTTTTATTTTTATTTTATTTATTTATTTATTATTATTATTATTATTAGGGTTATATTCATTATTATTATTATTATTATTATTATATATTTTGTGATGTTTAGTGATTTTAATTTCATTATCTGATTATTATTATCTTAATTAGGGTTATGGTTATCTTAATTTTATTAGGGTTATATTAATTATGTTTGTATTTAATAATAATCAATTCTATAATTATTTCAATTTTAATTGTTATAATTGTTATATTAGTTTTAATTAATTATTGATTTTTATTTTGTAATTAAATTTGTTTCAATATTCATTTTTAATTAATTAAAAGTCAATTATTTGTTAAGGTTTATTGCTTCTTTTCGCAGGTTGTGGAGCTATTTTCATTGTTTTTATTTTAATTAGTTATTGATTTTAATTGTTATAATTGTTATAATGATTTTAATTAATTAAATATTAATTGTTATAATCATATTTATTACAATTTATTTAATATTTATTTATTTTTAATTTATCATTTTTGTTTAATGAATTATTACTATTGTTTTATTAGGGTTTTATGTTTTATTGTACTTGCTTTTATTTGGATTGTTTTAATTTTAGTTATATTCGTTTATAATTAAATGTCTTAATTATTTGTTGAGGTTTATTGCCTATTTTCCTAGGTTGTAGAGTAATTATAGTTAAGATATCAATCAATGTTTATTTCTTATGATTTTTGTTAAATTTTATTTAATTAAGGAGGTGTGTTATTTAATTATAATGGATCTTTTATGAATGTTTTAGGTTAATTGGAGGATTATAGTTAGGTGTAGATTTAGATGATAGGATTGGAATCCAGTTTTCGCTTATGGTCCATCCGTCGTCTCTATTGAGGTTATTAGGGTGTTTGCTAATTTCTATGGCTTCTCTGAATTTCCTTAAGAAGTAGTTATCACTTCTAGCTAAGATACAGGTATTTTCTATACAGATTTGGTGCTTAGTTTTATCAGAATGTTCAGCCAGAGCTGAGGATTTGGATCGATTGTGTTTAATGTCAGCTGAGTGTTCCTGGATTCTAGTATTGAAGGATCTCCCAGTCTCACCTATATAGGGTTTGCCGCATGAGCAGGGAATTAAGTAGACCCCTTTATGGCATTTTGGATCAATTTTGTCTTTGACTGGATTCAGGCAGTTACGGATAGTGTTTAAGGGTTTGAAAGTTGTTAGAATTCCATTATTTTTCAGGATGCGGGAGATCTTGTCTGTAGTTCCTAGTATATAAGGGAGGTTGACCTTACCTATTATATTATCAAAGTTTTTATTTTTGTTTGGTTGAGTGTTTGCTTTCTTTATGGCTTTGATGGCTTGATGTTTGTTGTATCCGTTTTTTAGGAAAACTTTAATAAGGTGTTCTATTTCATTTTCTAGATGTTCCTTGTCCGAGATTCTAAGGGCTCTAGTTGCTAATGTGTTGAGGACTCCTAGTTTGTGGGTAGGGTGATGGTGTGAGGAGGCATGTAAGTATTGTTCTGTGTGAGTCTTTTTTCTATATACCTAGTGGGATATAGAGCCATCATCATTCCTAGTGATGAGGATATCAAGGAAGGGGAGGCTTTTGTTGACCTCAACTTCCATAGTGAATTGTATGGATGGGGATAAGCTGTTTAAGTGTTGTTTGAAGGTTTCTAGGGTTTCTCTTCCATGAGGCCATATGATGAATGTGTCATCACATATGATGAACGTGTCATTGCCAACTTATTTATGGAGGAATTTGAAAACAAAGCCCTCGGGACCGCACCCCTAAATCATTGCCAACATATTTATGGAGGACTTTGAAAACAAAGCCCTCAGGATCACACCCCTAGATCATTGCCAACTTATTTATGGAGGACTTTGAAAACAAAGCCCTCAAGACTGCACCCATAAATCATTGCCAACTTATTTATGGAGAACTTTGAAAACAAAGCCCTTAGGACCGCACCCCTAAATCATTGCCAACTTATTTATGGAGGACTTTGAAAACAAAGCCCTCAGGACCGCACCCCTAAATCATTGCCAACTTATTTATGGAGGACTTTGAAAACAAAGCCCTCAGGACCGCACCCCTAAATCATTGCCAACATATTTATGGAGGACTTTGAAAACAAAGCCCTCAGGACCGCACCCCTAAATCATTGCCAACTTATTTATGGAGGACATTGAAAACAAAGCCCTCAGGACCGCACCCCTAAATCATTGCCAACTTATTTATGGAGGACTTTGAAAACAAAGCCCTCAGGATCGCACCCCTAAATCATTGCCAACTTATTTATGGAGGACTTTGAAAACAAAGCCCTCAGGACCGCACCCCTAAATCATTGCCAACTTATTTATGGAGGACTTTGAAAACAAAGCCCTCAGGACCGCACCCCTAAATCATTGCCAACTTATTTATGGAGGACTTTGAAAACAAATCCCTCAGGACCGCAACCCCTAAATCATTACCAACTTATTTATGGAGGAATTTGAAAAAAACGCCCTCAGGACCGCACCCTGAATCATTGCCAACTTATTTATGGAGGACTTTGAAAACAAAGCCCTCATGACCGCACCCCTAAATCATTGCCAACTTATTTATGGAGGAATTTGAAAACAATGCCCTCAGGACCGCACCCCTAAATCATTGCCAACTTATTTATGGAGGACTTTGGAAACAAAGCCCTAAGAACAGCACCCCTAAATCATTGCCAACCTATTTATGGAGGACTTTGAAAACAAAGCCCTCAAGACCGCACCCCTAAATCATTGCCAACTTATTTATGGAGGACTTTGAAAACAAAGCCCTTAGGACCGCACCCCTAAATCATTTCAAACTTATTTATGGAGGACTTTGAAAACAAAGCCCTCACGACCGCACCCCTAAATCATTGCCAACTTATTTACGGAGGACTTTGAAAACAAAGCCCTCACGACCGCACCCGTAAATGATTGCCAACTTATTTATGGCGGACTTTGAAAACAAAGCCCTCAGGACCGCACCCCTAAATCATTGCCAACTTATTTATGGCGGACTTTGAAAACAAAGCCCTCACGACCGCACCCGTAAATGATTGCCAACTTATTTATGGAGGACTCTGAAAACAAATCCCTCAAGACTGCACCCCTAAATCATTGCCAACTTATTTATGGAGGACTTTGAAAACAAAGCCCTCGGGACCGCACCCCTAAATCATTGCCAACTTATTTATGGAGGACTTTGAAAACAAAGCCCTCGGGACCACACCCCTAAATCATTGCCAACTTATTTATGGAGGACTTTGAAAACAAAGCCCTCGGGACCGCACCCCTAAATCATCACCAACTTATTTATGGAGGACTATGAAAAGAAAGCCCTCAGGACCGCACCCCTAAATCATTGCCAACTTATTTATGGAGGACTCTGAAAACAAAGCCCTCGGGACCGCACCCGTAAATCATTGCCAACTTATTTATGGAGGACTCTGAAAACAAAGCCCTCGGGACCGCACCCATAAATCATTGCCAACTTATTTATGGAGGACTCTGAAAACAAAGCCCTCGGGACCGCACCCCTAAATTATTGCCAACTTATTTATGGAGGACTCTAAAAACAAAGCCCTCGGGACCGCACCCCTAAATCATTGCCAACTTATTTATGGAGGACTCTGAAAACAAAGCCCTCGGCACCGCACCCCTAAATCATTGCCAACTTATTTAGGGAGGACTCTGAAAACAAAGCCCTCGGGACCGCACCCCTAAATCATTACCAACTTATTTATGGAGGACTCTGAAAACAAAGCCCTCGGGACCACACCCCTAAATCATTGCCAACTTATTTATGGAGGACTCTGAAAACAAAGCCCTCGGGCCGCACCCCTAAATCATTGCAAACTTATTTATGGAGGACTCTGAAAACAAAGCCCTCGGGCCGCACCCCTAAATCATTGCAAACTTATTTATGGAGGACTCTGAAAACAAAGCCCTTGGGACCGCACCCCTAAATCATTGCCAACTTATTTATGGAGGACTTTGAAAACAAAGCCCTTGGGACTGCACCCCTAAATCATTGCCAACTTATTTATGGAGGACTTTGAAAACAAAGCCCTTGGGACCGCACCCCTAAATCATTGCTAACTTATTTATGAAGGACTTTGAAAACAATGCCCTCGGGACCGCACCCCTAAATCATTGCCAACTTATTTATGGAGGACTCTGAAAACAAAGCCCTCAGGACCGCACCCCTAAATCATTGCCAACTTATCTAGGGAGGACTTTGAAAACAAAGCCCTCGGGACCGCACCCCTAAATCATTGCCAACTTATTTAGGGAGGACTTTGAAAACAAAGCCCTCGGGACCGCACCCCTAAATCATTACCAACTTATTTATGGAGGACTTTGAAAAAAAAGCCCTCGGGACTGAACCCCTAAATCATTGCCAACTTATTTATGGAGGACTTTGAAAACAAAGCCCTCGAGACTGCACCCCTAAATCATTGCCAACTTATTTATGGAGGACTTTGAAAACAAAGCCCTAGGGACCGCACCCCTAAATCATTGCCAACTTATTTATGGAGGACTTTGAAAACAGAGCCCTCGGGACCGCACCCCTAAATCATTGCCAACTTATTTATGGAGGACTTTGAAAACAAAGCCCTCGGGACCGCACCCCTAAATCATTGCCAAATTATTTATGGAGGACTTTGGAAACAAAGCCCTCGGGACCACACCCCTAAATCATTGCCAACTTATTTATGGAGGACTTTGAAAACAAAGCCCTCGGGACCGCACCCTAGATCATTGCCAACTTATTTATGGAGGACTTTGAAAACAAAGCCCTCGGGACCGCACCCCTAAATCATTGCCAACTTATTAATGGAGGACTTTGAAAACAAAGCCCTCGGGACCGCACCCCTAAATCATTGCCAACTTAGTTTTGGAGGACTTTGAAAACAAAGCCCTAGGGACCGCACCCCTAAATCATTGCCAACTTATTTTTGGAAGACTTTGAAAACAAAGCCCTCGGAACTGCACCCCTAAATCATTACCAAGTTATTTATAGAGGACTTTGAAAACAAAGCCCTCGGGACCGTACCCCTTAATCATTGCCAACTTATTTATGGAGGGCTTTAAAAACAAAGCCCTCGGGACCGCACTCCTAAATCATTACCAACTTAGGCTTTGAAAACAAAGCCCTCAGGACCGCACCCCTAAATCATTGCCAACTTATTTATGGAGGGCTTTGAAAACAAAGCCCTCAGGACCGCACCCCTAAATCATTGCCAACTTATTTATGGAGGGCTTTGAAAACAAAGCCCTCAGGACCGCACCCATAAATCATTGCCAACTTATTTATGGAGGGCTTTGAAAACAAAGCCCTCAGGACCGCACCCCTAAATCTGTTGGAAATAATACTGAGGGGGGGTGAATCAGTATTATTAAGTCAAATGTTCCTTTTTCAAAATCAAATGATATACGCTACTTCAGTTAATTGAACCCGCGTATATACGCAACTATTCAGAATAAAACCCGCGTATATAATGCAAACTTTTTAATTTTCTTTATCTTTCTGATGTTGATTGTTAATCTATGATTCATAAGCAAATAACCAGTAACCAGAACCAGTAAAACAGAGCAAAAAGACAATCGCACACAAGAACCCAAGATATAAGGTGGAAACCCAATGTGGGTGAAAACCACCTGTTGCAATTCGTATCTATCTTTTCTTTAATTAGAAACTTCCTTTTACAATTGTACTGGTGCAGTCCTTTACCAGTACGCAGGCTGCAACCTGCAGAGAGCTACAACCCTCTCATTTTCTAGCTTCTCCTGGAAGGGAGCTCCAACCCCCTTAGTTCTTGTACTAGCTTGAGATATTAGTACGCAGGCTTCTACCTGCAGAAGGCTGCAACCTTATCTTTGCTTTCAAGGACCTCGTTTCATTATTTTTCAGACTGGATCCACAGATAGCATCAATCAAACATCAAGAATTTCTGCATCAACCAAACTTCTTTTCACCAATCAAAACTGAATCAAATAAACACTTCTCTGACCGCTGTACCCAGAACACAGTAACTGTAATCAAACACCAATTCTGAACCCAGAACACTGCAGCAATAAAACAGAAGCAGCTAGAACATAAATCAAGATATGTATGCTACTTCACTATTCAGCAACCTGCGTGTATATGCTTCTGTACCACAACCAACCTGCGTATACGCTTCTTTCATTCACAGAAAAAGCGTGTATACGCACCTGCACTTCACTGAACCTGCGTACAGATCTATAAAGGATAATTTATTCTTTTAAAACATTCAGTCATCAGTTAACCCAGATTATCAGATTTATAGATCAAGAGAGCGCCACATATAACAGATCAAAATCATACAGAGATACCAATGTTCAAGCCTTGAGATTTTGATCCATCAATAGTCCTTATCCTTCTTGCGCTCAGGTTCCTCCTTCATTCAGATCTAGATCTGCACCATAACCCAATCACCAGTATTCCAGATCTAGAACAATATCAGATATTCAATAAATCAGATAATATATTGCCACATGATCTCCTTCCTCTTTTATAGTTTTAGGCCTTCCACAATACCACGGTCCAAAACCATAATAAACAATACCAAGGGCCCAATACCTGGGGTCAACACTTCTGACGAGATACCATGGTCCAAAACCATAGGTTCAAATTCCAAGGACTAACGACCACGGACCAAAAAAAGGTTTCCCACCATGTACGTGCTTTTATGTGCGTGAAAGTGCATGTATAAGCATACGCGACTTTTGAATGTCTAACCCGCATGTATACACGTCTTCGGCAAGGTGAACCTGCATATACAAGATTTCCTTCATCCTGAGAGCCTGAACTAAGATCTGTCACCAAAGTGAGTTGCCATCAAGGACAACACCTGTACCATAGCGCCCCACCTGTGCCATAATGCCAACAATCTCCCCCTTTGGACTTGATGGCAACCCAAGATCCTCATTCTCCCCCTTAGTCATCAAGGGCAAAGGGCTATCTTCCCCTGAGTACATGCTGATATCTCTGCTCTGCTGTGCTGAACATGCTCCCCCTGAATATAGGCAAGATCTGCAAAAGATGTTCTGTAAAAAGAATCATGACTTACATATCATAAATGACCTTCCTATCACCAAAGGACTCGATACATACATCCATCACCCAACCAAGTGGGGATCATCCACCCAGCCAAGTGGGGATACATCAGAAATTTACATATGATAACCAATTACATTGCATCAATCATCCCAGGCATAGTGGGGAAACCAAAATAGGTCGTTACATGACCTTGATAAAGAGAAGATATACATGACATCAAGACTATGCAAATCACCAATAACTACTATTAGCAGCATCTGACAATAGCAGCAACCATGTTCTCCTTCTGTTCTCCTTTCTGCAGCTGATCCACCTTAACCAAACAGCTTGAGTACTTGAACCAAGAGCTTCTAAGGTAATGCCAACAATGCATTATTAGAATATTATCTGCTCCCCCTGAACCTGTGCCAGATCAACTCTGACAGACCCATATTAGATTCTCTGCAACCAGAGTCTGTCCCTGCTGATTTCCTTCAGAAACTCCATATACGCGACTGCACCGGCATAAATCAGCGTATGTACGTGGATACCCCTCATCCAACTCGGGTACACTAATTTTCTTTGAAACAGAAAAGCTTCAACAACAGGATGAAGCATCAACTACTCCCAGCTTTTGTCTGAGGTATTCAAAAGTTTCCCTGGGCAGTGGTTTGGTGAGTATATCAGCAACTTGTTCCTTAGAAGGAACATACTCCAACTTGACTTTTTGCTCAAGCACTTGTTCCCAAAGAAAGTGATATTTGATAGGTATGTGCTTGGTCTTTGAATGCATGACAGGATTCTTTGAAATGCTTATTGCACTCGTATTATCACATAAGATAGAGACAGGTGGAGTACAAGTGATTTGAAAATCCTGCAAGGTTTGCATCATCCAAAGAAGTTGAGTGAAACAAGATGCAGTAGCCACATATTCTGCTTCAGCTGTAGATAAAGCAATCGAACTCTGTTTCTTGTTGAACCAAGATACTAATCTGGAACCCATAAAGAATGCACCACAACTTGTGCTCTTCCTGTCATCCATGCTTCCGGCCCAATCTGCATCTGTGTAAGCATGAAGTGTGAGATCTGTATCTCTAGGATACCATAAGCCATAGTTTTGAATTCCTTGAAGGTACTTGAAGATTCTCTTGACTGCCTAAAGATGAGTTTCCTTTGGATTTGCCTGAAATCCTCCAACTATTCCCACTGCATGCATGATGTCTGGTCGACTACCTTTCAAATAAAGTAGACTTCCAATCATAGATCTATAGGTTGGTTGATGTACTGATGCTGATTCATCATTTGCACTGAGACTACATCTTGTAACCATAGGGGTACATACTGGTTTCGAATCTTTCATGCCATATTTCTTCAGAATCTGCTTGAGGTACTTGGTTTGAGACAAGAAGATACCGCCCTCATTTTGTTGGATTTGCAATCCAAGAAAGTATGTCAGTTCTCCAAGCAAAGACATTTCGAATTCTTTCTGCATCACTGTTGAGCTAATTTGTGGTCCTAAATTAACACAATTATTTCTTATCAATCCGGGTTGTTTATGCTTTGAGGCAAGTTCACTATATGTGAAGATCGAATATAACCAAACCTTGAAAGATAAGTTATTCAAAAGCTAAAAGTAGTACATCTTATAACTCTAATTCAATCAGCTTAAAAAGAGAGAAATATTGAAGGGGTTCTTGACCTCAAGAAGTCCACCTTCACCTCAATTATCACTTAATGAATCAAAGATTGAAACCAAAAGCTTAAGATGGATAAATTATTAATGAAAGAAGCTCTTAACTTAAGAGACACATAAGATATTCCATCATAATTCATTCATCTCAATATCTAAATCTTAATGGAAATAAAACTACTTGCATGCAAACAAAAGAAACTAGTTTTGATTCATCATTTTAGCAGAAGGGATGCCCAACTTGAACACCTATTTTTCCAACTCAATAAAGTGATGAATAAGCTATTAACCAATGAAATCAATCACTATGCATGAACCATAAAGAAAACTGAAATAAAGCTTTGAAAAACTAGTGCTACAATCAACCAGATTACAAGGAAATAAAACTAGTTAACAAGGAAGTGTACTTAGCTTGGAATGGGGGCCCTCCACCCTTGACTTGCACACTTTGAGAGGTGATATCAGAAGCTTAAATCAGTCACACATCCATAGCATTTCACATCAAAATAATAATAACACAAGTCTTCAAATTAACTTCTCAATCCAAAGATGTCACATCATAAAAGTATATCACAAAATCAATACATAAGCCATCAAAGTTTTGGCTTTAAATAAGAAGTCTCATGAACAAACTGATCTATATTCACTCAAACAAACCCATCTACTCTCATCCACCTATCCAAGTCGAATTCATTATCCCCATCCCAAGAAACATGACCATTCCTATGAAATCTCAAAACTGCCCTATTTCTATGGGATTCCTGCATGACTAGTCATGGTTGACTAGCACCAAATGGGCCTAATAAAGCTTGTTCTGTTCGAACTAAGCATTGTTGGCTTAGTCCTAGTTCCCAAGCTGTCCATCCATGCATTCCATTCGTGCCCAAGTGTCCTGCAACCATATCAACCATAGAGCTATTACGGGAATTTCTGAATCTGCCAATTTTGCACTAAAAACCAAATTTTCATAAAAACTTTAGAAATTGAAAAATTAAAATTAAATACTTGAATAGATATAAAATATACATCAAAATGGGATAAATGAAGGGAAAATGGATGGAAAATAGATGGATAAGTAAGTTTCTTTGAGCAAAAATAAGACCAAAACTAAGGCCCAACATCTCTCCCTTGCTTATCATCAAGCATGTCCCCATGCTTGCTTGCTCCTCTTTGACCTTTGCCTTTCTGTAGTAGATGTTGTACCTGTAGATGCTTCTTGTTGTGCTGCCCTGGCCAAACAATCCAAACCTGTATCATGTCTCTCCCTAAACAAAGCTGCTTTGACCTTTTGTTTTTCATATTTTGCCTGCCACATGTTCTTTTCCTTTAGCCATTTAAATGCTTGCTTAGAAAGTAGATCATTTTTCCTTTTTAGCCTCCCCAATTCTTCATTCAGTTTCTCATTTGCCTTGACCAATTTAGCATTATCTTTCTTATTTTCCTTGTTTTCTTCTTTTAATTGCTTCTCTAAGATTTTGCTAATTTCCAATTGGTCAGTTAAATCCCTGATTCTTCCTAAATTAAGTTCTCTCTCAAAATCTTGTGTTGTTTTCATTAGTGATGCTGCTGCTGCATCATCATATGAAGAATCCTTCTCAAATGCCTCTTGTGCAATATCATTCTCTACTTGCTGTCTTGGGGAATATGTTTCTACTTCCTTCTCTAAATCAATGGGACTCTTATTCCTAAATCGCCTAGGAATAGACATAACAGATGTTTCATTTTCTTGCATGGCCATGCTGTTCTGTTGTTTGGCTCTTGTTCTAGGATACAAGGGTGAGTTCATCAATCCTCTGTTTTCCTGCTCTGTTTTATCCTGTACCTCATTAACCTGTTCAATGAATTGATTTTTAGACATGAATTCTCGCCACACTATGCCCTGTGATCTCACCTGATACTCAACTAGGATTTTGATTAATCCTTGGTGGTATATCTGTCCTGCTTTAGGCCTGTGTTCATGTTTGACTGTTTCAATCATTCTCAAAAGGCTCCTATATAGGAAATAAGGCAAGTTAATCCTATCCTCCCCTTTTATATGCTGCAGAAGTCTGACATGATACAAGTGAGCCACGCTATACCCCCTATCACAGGTCAAAAACTTTTGGATAACCAAAACCAACTCACCCCATGGTTCATTAAACCATTCCCTGGGTATCCCTTTTGTTCTGTCAAATGTCCCTTTCCGGTTCTTCTCAAGAAATAAAGTCCAGGCTTTCTCCTTGAAGTGCAGGCCTTTGTAATACTTCTCACCTATCATGGGCAGATCTAAAGCTTGGGAAAGATATTCCTGGGTTACAGGAATAATGACATCTCCCACCCGTGTCTGGTCTTGATTGAAATTGTTTATAAAATCCCTGGTTATTTGTTCAGAGTGGCCATCAAATTTTTGTAGGAAACTTATCATCCCTGCTTGGTAAAGTTTTTCTATAGTTTCCTTCCCCCAACTCTCTATCTGGAATTTTGGCTCTACTCTGACTGACATTGCTTCTGTAAACCAATGAATGAATTCCTCTACTGTTACTAATTTCATTTTGAAAGAAAGATATAATTATTTGTTTGATTTCAAAATGAAATTTTTGAAGGCAAAGAACCTTACCTTCCTCTTTTCAATCAACTCAATTCACCTCTGTTTGACTCTGCCCTCAGCAACAGCACTGTTTTAATCCCTGTTCAATGCAAACAAATGCCTGTATACCCTGTCAATATGCTGCTCTCTGATTTTGAAAACAAAAAAACAATGTTTATACATGCTCCTGGCCTTATTTTGTGTACCAAAATTCAAATGATTGATTACTGTGTATGTTTAACCAGGAAAACTGTGTAGTGCACATACATTTGGCTCTCGGCCTCATCAACAAATATTCAAGATGCTCTCGGCCTAACCCAAAATATTTTTTTTTAAAAAAACTTTTGACTGATCAACAAAAATTTTGACTGTGTAGTGCGCCAAAATTATGCACACGGCCTCAATTACCAAATCAAATACCAAAACTACACTCAGTTGCAACAGAACTATGAGCACGAAGGCACTTAGCCTTAGCATGGAAAATAGAGGGCTATACACATACGCTCAGCCTCTAAACACAAATGAACACGGCGCATTTGGCTACATTATAGCACTTGGAAATTGGAATCATGCTTGCGGCCTCATCATAAAAAATTTGCAAATACTCCTGGCCATAAAAATTTGCAAAACACAACCCTCGGCCCATCAAAATTTTTACAAAAACTGCTCTCGGCTGTCCCATAAAAACTTTAAAAACTCTCGGCCTTAAAACAAAAACAAATAATAGCGCATTCAAATGAATTTTTAAATGGCTTCGACATGCAATCCTTCAATCAGAAATGGCATTATGCATTCAATCCTTAAAGCATATCAATCCCCTGTTTTGGTGTAAATGAAAACAACAGTGCGCAGCAAGGGTTATGGATGCATGTTGTTTTGACTGTTTGTTTTGCTGTTTAAATCGGCGCACAATCAATTAACTATGTGACAATAACAAATGCAGTGCGCATTCTACAGCGCTTCACATTGCCATTCACCGCCATTCAACATAACATGCAATAACACTGAACTGTCGTGCCTCCTTAGTTCATGGATTTCATTATTGACACGGCACGGCATACAACTCCACATACAATGCCAAAATCTAACGTGTTGACCATGCAATACATTCGCATTTAAGTGAGACCTGATCCACTAAGGATTCATACCAACATTCACGCAGCAAATCAACGAGTTGGGGGCTACAATTTCGGCTTACCTTAGATCACCGAGCACCTGGAGGGATATCGGGCGCTCCAAATCTTGGTTTAACCGCTCAATTGACTGGTGGCAAGGCAAAGCAATCGTTACCATTAATGACTGAGAGTTTCTAACTTTGATTCACTGTGCCGAGCTTTAAACAACTAACGCCTTACCTTATTGAATCCCTGAAAATCCGTTATCTCAAAACGTCAAACCCGGGACGATTTGCCTCTTTAAATTCACCCAACTCAGTTCACTTTTCTTTTCACTAGGCTGCAGCTTCAAACGCCATTTCTCTGAGCTTATGCGGTGATGAGGATTATGGTTTAACACGACACAGAGGATTATTGTTTGAACAACACAAGAGCTCGGTCAGTTCATGACCGTTTCAGGCTGTACTGCAATGTATATCCATTGGTGGTTTTAAAATTCATGGCTTACATGGCCGTCCTATTGACCAGTCGCCCGACTGTGTCATGAGGATGGCCAAGTCATGGCTTGGTACGCATGATCCCTGTGCAGCGTATCATCTAATGGATAAACGAATTGCCATGCCACCGTGTTAAGTGCTGGCCGGTTGTCGTATGGGATTACTTGTTTAATTCATTGCAATTGTTTTATCATCATATCCACCGCCGTATGCTTGCACTACTATATATTCACTGCTTGCCGTGTAATGATATGTATGCAATGATGTTTGGATACCATTTCCCACCGTAATGTTCTAATGTTTGTTTGTTTACAGCGGTCCACCATATTCCATAAACTTTGATGTGTGAACCCTTGCTTATAACTATGTTATATTCCATATGTTGTGCACGTTTTTTATGTGCAACATATATATACCTTATACCATATATCATATGCGCGTTTGGTAATAGAAATGACTATAGCGCATTCACACACTTTGTCGAACTATGGTATATATGTTGTTTGATATAATAACCTTTGATTTCCATATAGCGCATAGGTTTATTGACTTTGTATAACATAGTTTTATAATTTTAAAATGACCATTGGGGTCATGTTTAAAATTATTACCATCACTAATGCTCTGAGTTGCCTGAATTTGTATGTGCAGGTTGAAAGTTGTCCCAGTTTGGCCTTTTTAAGCTTGCAAAGAAAAATACTTAAGGGTAGTAGGGTTAATGAAAAGAGGGAATATGTATGGAAATGAAAAGGAATAGGGTTAGAATGTATAAGGGTTATAGGAATATAGGATATAAATGATAATGAATATCCCCAAGTACTAATTTCAACTTAACAAAAACTAAAAATTTCTAAGAAAAATTTGAATTTTTAAAGCACAAAATGACCACATATACTCCCCTGGATGATGGTTGTACAAGTAGGATGAAATCAATTGATCAGATGTTGTAGATGGATTCAAATGTAGACTTTATTGCTGCTCCTTGTTCTTCATGTTCTAATTCTTGAATTGATAATCAGGTCCCTCTGTAATGATTCATTGTTTCAGGTCCCTTTTTCTGCTTACAAAATATGCACATGTTGTGTTGACATTGGCAGGTCTTTCAGGTCCCTTGGCAATGATTTGTTATATCAGGTCCTTCTATTGACAATACAGGTCTTGTTTCCAGCTAAAGAGCTGATGGTTGCAACTTCAGCTGTCCACTTAAAGAGCAAATGCAAGTCTCCCCCCTTGTTGAAGATATGACTTGTCCTCAAGTCATTGATTGGTGGAGTGTACCTGCAGTAAATATATCTGAGAACAGTAGAACAAGTAGAAAGAATTCATAGAGTCCAAGTTGCCCTGGTTTTCCCCTATGAATTCGTGCTTGCAATGTGCCAGTTGCCTGGTTTTCACTTGCAAACAATTTATTTATTTTTATGTTTTTTTTTTCTTTTTTTTTTTATATATTTTTCTCTCTCTGTTTTTGTTTTTTTTCGCTTTTTTTTTTTTTTTTTAATTTTATTCAACTAGTAGACTGGAAGATGGCGGATCCTGCGCCATGAGTTCCAGTTCTGTGTCTTCGATCAGTTGTTTCATAAATGCTTCTTTACTGATAGGCCTATTATAAACTTTGAGCCTATGTCCATTCACTATAAATGAGGTGGAATCCTGGTCGATTGTCTTGATCCTTACTGCTCCATTGTCAAAGATTTCGTCAATTTCATATGGGCCTAGCCAGTGTGTTGTGAACTTTGCTTTGAAGTCTTTGAATTTGGAGTCGAAAAGCAATGCCCAGTCTCCCTTGTGAAATGTCTTTGTTTTGATATATCTGTCGTGCCACTTCATTCTTTGTTGTTGCACTAATGTAGTATGTTCCATAGCTTGCTGACGATGCTCATCTAACTGATTCAGTTCCATGATCCGCTGCTGTTGTGCTTCTGTCAAGTCAAGTCCTAATTCAGCTGCTAGCCTATATGTATGTATCTGAAACTCTATAGGCAGTAGAGCCTCCTTCCCATATACTAACTGGTATGGACTGAAACCAGTTGTTGTTTTCCAAGTGATCCTATAGGCCCAGAGCGCGTCTTTTAATTTTTCAGACCAGTGTTTTCTATTCATCTGTACTGTTTTTGTCATAATATTTTCCAGGACTTTATTTGTTGATTCGACTTGCCCATTTGCTTGTGGATGATATGGTGTAGATTTCCTATGCTTGATCTTGTATTTCTCCGTTAGATCTCGTACCAGCTTTGATGTAAACTGTGTTCCTTGATCTGTTACAATTTGTCTAGGTACTCCATATCAGACAAAGATTTCTTCAAAAAGAAAGGTGACCACTGTATCTTCTGTTGCTCTGTTAACTGCTTTTGCTTCTGCCCATTTGGTTACATAGTCTGTACATACTAAGATGTACCTCTTCCCATTTGATGGTGGATTGATGGGTCCAACAAAGTCAAGTGCCCACTGCTCAAATGGTTCTATGAGAACCTGTGGCTTAAGTAGCATTTCATCTGATGTTATTAGTCGTCCTATTCTCTGGCAGCTATCACATTGCTTGACATATTTCTTAGAGTCTCTGAAGATGGATGGCCAGTAATAGCCTAGTTGCAGCACTTTATACGCTGTTCGTTTATCTGCAAAATGGCCACCACAGGGTTCATCATGACATGCTCTTAAAATGTCTAATATTTCATCTTCTCGTACGCATTTTCTAATTATTAGGTCTGAACCAGTATAAAATAAATCACCATTGACACATGTATATCTAGAGCTTTCTCTAACAATTTTGTGTTTTTGCTTTTTAGTGAATTGAGCTGGAAACCTTCCAGATGATAAATAGTTTGCAATATCTGCAAACCATGGTGTTTTGACTATGATGGCAAACAGATGTTCATCTGGGAAGTTATCTACAACTGGATTTGGATCAGGGGGTGAGTGTATGCGGGACAGAAAGTCAACCACTTGATTTTCCTTTCCTGGCCGGTCTTGTATTGTGATATTAAATTTTGTAGTAACAGTAACCATATTGTTATTCGTCCATTGGTGATGGGTTTGTTCATCAAGTATTTGATTGCTGAATGATCAGTATGAATGAAAACTTGATATCCTGTTATATAGTGCCGGAATTTATTTACTGCATGTATGACAGCTAACATTTCTCTTTCTGTGACTGTGTAGTTCATTTCTGCAGGTGTTAGATTTTTACTTATGAAGTATATCGCATAAGTAAACAAGTTCTCTTTCTGTCCAAGAGAGGCACCTATCGCGGTATCAGATGCATCAGTTGAGATATGAAATGGTAAAGACCAGTTTGGTCCACGAAGAATGGGGGCAACTGACAATTTCTCTTTCAGAATTTGAAATGCATTTTGAAAATCATTTGTCCAGTGAAATTCAATATCTTTTGCTAATAGTTTGAATAGAGGTTGGGCTATTTTACTAAAGTTTTCAATAAATCGTCTATAATAGCCTGCATAGCCTAAGAAACTTCTAAACTCTTTCTGTGTTGTAGGAGGCATTAAGTTCACTAAAACTTGGATCTTGGCTGGATCCACCTTTATTCCTGAAGCAGAAATGTGGTGTCCCAGAACTATTCCTTCTGTCAACATCATATAGCATTTCTCATTGCTTAATGACAAATTTGTTTCAATGCATCGTTTCAAAACTTTCTCAAGGTTGTTTAAACAATCATTGTATGTGTTCTCATAAACTGTGAAGTCATCCATATAGACCTCTACACATTCATGAATTAGATCAGCAAATATTGCAAGTACTGCTCGTTGGAAAGTTGCAGGTGCATTGCATAGACCAAATGGCAAAACATTATATGCATAGGTTCCCCATGGGCAAGTAAATGTTGTCTTGTCTTGGTCTTCTTCTGCTATTCTGATCTGGTTGTATCTGCTAAACCCATCTAAGAAGGAGAACAATTTCTTGCCAGCTAATGAGTCTAACACTTGGTCAATGAAAGGTAGAGGAAAATGATCTTTGAGTGTAGCTTTGTTTAATTCCCGGTAGTCTACACATACCCTCCATTTTCCATTTTTCTTTGGCACAATAACCAGTGGAGAAACCCATTGACTATCTAAAATAGGATAGATGAATCCAACTTGTAACAATTTTTGCAGTTCTTCTTTCACTATTTCCTTCATCATGGGATTCATTCGTCTTTGAGGTTGTCTTACAGGTTTAAGTTGGTCATCTGTATAGATGTGGTGGATACATGTGCTAGGATGTATTCCTTGCATATCAGTATAATCCCAGGCAAAAGCTTTTGAATATTTCTGTAATAGTGCAATTACCTCTTGCTCTTGTGCTGATTGCAATTGATTTCCAATGTTTAATTGTTTTCCAGGATATACCTCAATTGTTTTTGTTGTAGGATTGGAGATTGTGTTTACAGGAAAGATATCTATAAAAGATTTCCGCAAAGTTTGAACAGTACAAGTTTCCTGAAAACATTGATTCAAAAGTTTATTTGCAGCTTCATATTGGGCTTCTCTAAGCTGCTATGAGATACTTGGTTCTGAGATAAAAAGGTCCATTAAATCTTCATTCTCTTCTTCTTCTCTAAAATCAAAGAATTGATTTATACTTAAAACTGATTTTGGTTGCTGCTTTTCTTGAGTTTCAAGTATTGATTCTAAAGAAGTGGATTGTGCAGGTGAATAAAGAGTGATATGTTTCCTTTCATCTCCATGTGAAATAATCATGCTTCCAGATCTGCATCCTATGAAGGCATCAGAAGTGGCTAACCATGGTCTGCCTAAGATTAGAGGATGTCCTCCCAAGTTTGTCTTTGGTTGCAACATCAGGAAGTCAACAGGATACTCCCATGAATCCAAGGAGACTATGATATCTTCTAATATTCCTTCAGGAACAACTTTAGATCTATCTGCTAGTTCCAAGATTGTAGAAGTTGATCTAATGTTGTTTAATTGCAAAGTTTTCATTGTCTCCATTGTCATTACGTTTATAGCTGCTCCCAAGTCTATTAATGTATTTGGTACTGAGAAATTATTTTGATATGGTAACCATTGGGATACCAGGATCAATATATTTTTCTACTATGGTTTGAGTAGACATGAGGCTTGCTAATTTACCAATGACTTGGATTGCAGTAGGATCCTTTTTCTTTTTCTCTGATTTCCGGATGCATAATTCCTTTATTGTTTTAGCGTATATTGGTATTTCTTTAATTGCCTTCAACGAAGGAATTTTTACGTAAGAATTTTTTAACTCATCTAAGATATCAAATTCAGGAAGGATTATTTGGTTTTGTTGTTCCACTAACCTTTCAGGATAAGGTGGTGTTTGTGTTGTAACATTTGTTCCTTTCTGATTTTGTACCTCAGTTTGTGATGTTTCAGGTGATTCTCCTTGTTCAGTTGGTTCTTCTATAATTGGAGGAGAATTCTTTTTAAGCACTTTTCCAGAAATTAGATGGACATGATCAAGAGGAAGGATCGAATATGTAGGAAAACATGCTGCTTCCTCCACAGTGTATGCAGATTTGTCCACCTTATTATTTGGATTGGCCATTGATTGGGCTGGTAGTTGAGTTGGTCTGGGTTGATTTGTAGGTAGCTGTAATTGTTGTGGTTGGGTCAACAATGATGGTGGATTCTGTTGTGGAAATGGGATGGATTGCAGATATACAGAATGTTGTTGTTGAAATGGTATGGATTGCAGATATTGTGGATATGCAAATGGTTGTTGGTTTTGTTGCTGGTATTGTTGTTGATATTGTTGAGGTTGTTGGTTTCCATAACCATATCCTCTTCAACCTTGTGCAGGTTGTTGTGAATATTGTTGTGGAGGCCAAGCTTGCCATGGCATTGGAGGGGTCCAAGGATTATAAGGTGGATAGGAATAATTTTGTTGAGGGAATTGTGGTTGATTTGGTTGAGGCATCCTAGGTTGCCATGTTCTTCGTGGTGCAACATAATAGAAACCTTTTGTCCCTGGCACTTCTTCCATTGAGTTAATTTGTAACTCTTTCAATTGTACACAATTCTCTGTGGAATGATTGCCTGTACAAAGACCACAAACCTGAATACTATCCAAAGGACATTCTCTCAAAGGATGTTTCTTTTTACATTTGGAACAAAAGATTGCTAAAGCTTGTTCTTGTTCTTCTTTCTTCTTGTTTGCTTTTAGCACATCCACTTGCGTTCCTAATGTACTCAAGAGATCTGTTTTGAAATTTTCCAATAGACTTCCTATTTCAGCTCTTGTTATCCCTCCTGCAGCTGACTTTGCTGCTTTTGAACTCACTTCCCTTCTTTCGGTTTTTGATCTTCCTCTAGAATATTTCTGACATAACTCAACAATTTCATCGAATGGAAGGTTTGAAATATCTCCTTTACCCATCACATTCAAAATGTCAAGGTATTCATCCCTTACACCTTTGAGAAAGATTGTGCGAACAGTTTCTTGAGTTAGAGAATGTTGTTTAGACTTCTGAAGATTATATGCGAATCTTTCCAAATATTCTTCTAAACTTTCATCTTCTTGTTGTGTCATTCTAAAAACATCTTCCTTTGAATCTCTAGATCTACAATAAGCTTGATATTTCTTAAGGAAGACAGTTCGCATATCATCCCAAGAGGCTATTGTTTGCTCTCCTAAACCCATAAACCATTTTAAAGCTGTTGCTTTTAATGTTGCAGGTAAAATACGAAGTTTATGAACGTCATCAGTATATCCGTATGTTCTACATAGGATATCAAATTCAAACATAAATTCATCAGGATCTTCTGTAGACATTCCATAGAAGTTTGGCAATACAAAAGGTGGAATATTTTTCATTTTTACTTCTCCCAATATTGCACTTGTATCTACTATCGGAAAACCAAAAGTAGTTTCTTGGTCAAGTCCATCTTCTTGTCTTTTCCGGTCGTTTTCTAGCTTCCTATCATTTTCTTGTTTTGCCTCTTCCTCTCTCTTCCTTCTCCATTCTCTCTGTTGTCTTTCATATTCAGCCCTTTGTTGTTCAGGAGTGAGAATAACGGATCCATGTCCCTCTTCTGCCATTGTTTGATTTATTTCAATTTCAAGTGGAATTTCAAGTTGTTGGAAGATAGGAGGATTGATGGATGGAAAAACAAGTTGTTTTCCTTTTTCTTTTTGTTTTCCGGAAGTGGAGAATTGTTTTTGTTTTGCTTCCCAAGCTAACAAAGTTTGCCTTTCAATCAAGGTTAATCTTTGGCCAGTTCTTTGCTTTTCTACCAACTCCTCAATTGTTGGATTACCAGTAACTGGAGTGTGTGATGATCCTATTTCTACTTTTGGGGGGTTTTTAATAAATCTACCTTGAGGATCTCTATATCTAGGCATAAAGAAACATAACTTAAATGGAATGTAACTAATGTTTTTGTGGTTTTGAAATTTATCTTTCTATTGACTATGCCGATATTTGCCTCCCCGGCAACGGCGCCAAAATGTTGAGCTAATTTGTGGTCCTAAATTAACACAATTATTTCTTATCAATCCAGGTTGTTTATGCTTTGAGGAAAGTTCACTATATGTGAAGATTGAATATAACCAAACCTTGAAAGATAAGTTATTCAAAAGCTAAAAGTAGTACATCTTATAACTCTAATTCAATCAGCTTAAAAAGAGAGAAATATTGAAAGGGTTCTTGACCTCAAGAAGTCCACCTTCACCTCAATTATCACTTAATGAATCAGAGATTGAAACCAAAAACTTAATATGGATAAATTATTAATGAAAGAAGCTCTTAACTTAAGAGACACATAAGATATTCCATCATAATTCATTCATCTCAATATCTAAATCTTAATGGAAATAAAACTACTTGCATGCAAACAAAAGAAACTAGTTTTGATTCATCATTTTAGCAGAAGGGATGCCCAACTTGAACACCTGTTTTTCCAACTCAATAAAGTGATGAATAAGCTATTAACCAATGAAATCAATCACTATGCATGAACCATAAAGCAAAATGAAATAAAGCTTTGAAAAACTAGTGCTACAATCAACCAGATTACAAGGAAATAAAACTAGTTAACAAGGAAGTGTACTTACCTTGGAATGGGGGCCCTCCACCCTTGCCTTGCACACTTTGAGAGGTGATATCAGAAGCTTAAATCAGTCACACATCCATAGCATTGCACAGAAAAATAATAATAACACAAGTCTTCAAATTAACTTCTCAATCCAAAGATGTCACAGCATAAAAGTATATCACAAAATCAATACATCAGCCATCAAAGTTTTGGCTTTAAATAAGAAGTCTCATGAACAAACTGATCTATATTCACTCAAACAAACCCATCTACTCTCATCCACCTATCCAAGTTGAATTCATTATCCCCATCCCAAGAAAGATGACCATTCCTATGAAATCTCAAAACTGCCCTATTTCTATGGGATTCCTGCATGACTAGTCATGGTTGACTAGCACCAAATGGGCCTAATAAAGCTTGTTCTGTTCGAACTAAGCATTGCTGGCTTAGTCCTAGTTCCCAAGCTATCCATCCATGCATTCCATTCGTGCCCAAGTGTCCTGCAACCATATCAACCATAGAGCTATTACGGGAATTTCTGAATCTGCCAATTTTGCACTAAAAACCAAATTTTCATAAAAACTTTAGAAATTGAAAAATTAAAATTAAATACCTGAATGGATATCAAATATACATCAAAATGGGATAAATGAAGGGAAAATGGATGGAAAATAGATGGATAAGTAAGTTTCTTTGAGCAAAAATAAGACCAAAACTAAGGCCCAACAATCACCAAGGCAAAGCTTTGACTCATAGCTTCTTCATTGTTGCCAAAGATAATATCATCTACATACACAACAAGTATTAGCAATTTGTCATTTTCAATTTTTATATAAAGATTGCTATCTGCTGATCCTTTTGAAAAACCTTGTTGATGAAGGTATTTGTCCAAGCGGTAGTACCAAGCCCTTGGAGCCTGTTTAAGACCATAGAGAGCCTTTTTCAGTCTGCATACAAGATTTGGATCATTCCCAAGAATGAAACCATCTGGTTGTTCAATGTATACTTCTTCTTCTAAATCTCCATTCAGAAAGGCTGATTTTACGTCCATTTGAAATACTTTGAACTTCTGAAAGCTTGAGAGAGCAAGGAACATTCGGATGGCCTCAAGTCTTGCAACAGGAGCAAAAGTTTCTTCAAAGTCTATTCCCTCTTGTTGAGCATACCCTTTACAAACAAGTCTGGCCTTGTTTCTAATTACTTCCCCATTTTCATTCAACTTATTTTTGAACACCCATTTTGTCCCTATGACATTCTTATCTTTTGGTCTAGGGACCAACTCCCAAGTGTTATTCTTTTCGATCTGCTCAAGTTCTTCATCCATTGCCTTGACCCAACATTCATCTTTGCATGCCTCTCTTACATTTTGTGGCTCAGTGGAGGAGAGTAATGCCAAATAGCTTGAGGCTTCTGCAATTGTTCTTCTTGTTTGTACGCCAGCCTCTTTTTGCCCCAAGATTTGAGATTCTGGATGATTCTTCTGAACATACCTGGATGGAGTCTTTTCTTCTATCCTTATCTGCTCCTCTGGTGCCTCTTGAGGTTCTTCTTCATCATCAGTCTGATTTGGAGAGTAGTCTTCATCCTCTTCGATATCTTCATGATTTACTTGCCTAGGAATGTATCCTTTTTCATCAACCACTACATCAATGCTGTCAACAATTCTTCCAAGTCTTTTATTGTAACACTTATATGCTTTGCTGTGGGGAGAATAACCAAGGAGAATGCCTTCATCTACTCTAGGTTCAAGTTTGCCAAGCTGCTCATCAGTATTCTTAATATAGCATTTGCTCCCAAAATTTTTGAAATGCTTTACCGAAGGAGTCTCACCATACCAGAGCTCATGAGGAGTTTGAGTGCTGTTCACTCGGACATTTGTTTTGTTGAGAATAACAACCGCAGCATATGCAGCTTCACCCCAGAAGGTTGCGGGAGTTCCAGACTCATCAAGCATAGCACGAGCCATTTGTTGGACTGTTCTATTCATCCTTTCTGCCACTCCATTTTGCTGAGGAGTCATAGCTGTAGAGAATTCCCTTCTTATTCCATGTTCTTCACAGAAATCGAAAAATTCATTTGAGGTAAATTCCCCACCTCTGTCAGACCTGAGGCACTTAATTTTGTAATATGATTCATTTTCAGCCAAGGCTTTGAAGGATTTGAATTTTTCGAATGCTTTGTCTTTGTGCTTCATAAGTCCTAACCAAACAAACTTGGAGAAGTCGTCAATGAATAATATAAGGTATTCTTCTCCTTGAGGTGACCTTGTCCTAAATGGACCACATACATCTATATGGACTAGCTCAAGAGGCCTGCTAGTTTATCCTTCCTTCTCAGGAAAGTTAGTTCTGGTTTGCTTACCAAACTAACATGATTTGCATATGGTGTTGTCTGGAATTTTGATATCTGGAAGACCACGAACTGCCTGGTATTTGCATGCTTTCCTTATTTGTGAAAAGTTTAGATGCCCCAACCTCTGGTGCCATAACCAGTGTTCATCATCCTTGCTCAAATAGCATTGTTGTTGTCCTTCTTCAAATATGTATAGATTATTTGGAGTTCTTCTGCCTTTGATCACTGTTTTTCCTATATCAAGATCACGAACACTACATCCATTTGATCGAAATATTACCTCAGTTCCTTGATCGCACATCTGACTAACACTCAGTAGATTATGCTTCAAGCCATCAACATACAAAACATTTCCAGCCTTGACCTTTTCTTTCAACTGAGCAGTTCCTTTTCCTTAATAAGGCAGTTCTCCCTCCAAACCTCCCCCTCCTCCTCCTTCCAAACCTCCCCCTCCTCCCTCCAACCTTCCCCCTGCCCCTGCTCCTCCCGCCAACCATCCCACTCCCCCACCTCCTCCCTCCAACCATCCCCATCCACCTCCCCCTACCCCTCCTCCTCCTTCCAAACCTCCCCTTCCTCCCTCCAACCTTCCCCCTACCCCTCCTCCTCCTGCCAACCATCCCACTCCCCCTCCTCCTCCCTCCAACCATCCCCATCCGCCTCCCCCTACCCCTCCTCCTCCTTCCAAACCTCCCCCTCCTCCTCCCTCCAACCATCCCCATCCGCCTCCCTCTACCCCTCCTCCTCCTTCCAAACCTCCCCCTCCTCCTCCCTCCAAACCTCCCCCTCCTCCTCCCTCCAATTCGACAATCGTACAGCCTTCCACCCCATCCCCCCACCTACCTCTCAGTCCCCCTCCCTCTCCCTCCACCTCCTCGTTCCCCTCTCTCTCGCCATCCCTTTCCCTCTCCCCTCTCCCTGAATCTGAAAACATCTACGTTTCGCGTGGCAGGCTGAAAATATTGGGCAAAATAGGAATTGCAATAGCCGTCACTATGGTGTCGCTGGTCATTTTTATAGCTGTGTTGAAGGCCTTCAAGAAAGCCCCCTCCGACGATAATGGCAAGGTTTCTGACATACTCACGCACACAGCGGGGCAACTCGCCAGCCCTAGTGGCAACTCTTTGGAGGTAGACATAGACATAATGGATATAAGCACGCACACAGTGGAGGTGGGCATAGACATATGCACATACACAATGGAAGAACTGGCCAATGCCACTGACAATTTTACAACTAAAGTTGGACAGGGCGTCTCTGGCTTTGTGTATCGTGCCAAGTTCCCAGGAAATAAGCTTGGCGCCATCAAGAGGGCAACGAATTTAGATCCCAATTTATTCAAACAAGAATTATCTGTGCTGCTCAGACTGCCACGTCATCCTCATCTTGTGGATCTCATCGGGTTGTGCCTAAAACCAGGTGCGCCATGATTCTCTTGGAGTGTCTGAACATTTAATATTATTTACTATTTATTTTACAACTAGCGTAGAAATTTACAAATTTTGGTTTTTCCGTAGATCCATATTTTTCATGTGATGTATCGAAAGTAGTCTAAAATTCTAAAATTTATTAAGGCAGTTCCTTTCGATCTCTTTACGGCCCATATCCGTTGGATGACGAAGGCCATCAAATCCTACGGTCCGTAGCCCTTCAACTAGCACGCAGGTTATCAACCAACTTAACCTCGCAGTTGACTGTGACGTAAGCATTCACTATGGGATCGACGGTTAGGATTTACTACGAGACTTCAACCACGATCAAGGGAATTTGTTCTCTCATACCCCTGCTGTTCTTTACTTTGGGTTTATGTCATTTCTTCAATTTCTTTTTGTGCTTTCAGCTTCCTTCAAGGTTATGGTCCTTCGTTGTTCTGCCACAACTCTCTCTTTAACTTAACTCCACTCGCGCCTTTATGCTCCTCCACCTTCACTGTAACACTAAAGGTTTTTTCCTGTACTGTCGATGTGTACAAAGCCGTAACACCTCTCTATTACTCTTCTCTGTATTTCGCCTCTGGTTCTTCACATGCAACTTCTCTTACATAGAACTTACTCTAGTTCACGCACCGATTATAACTAAGTTATTCCATACACACACATAACTTAGAATCAACTTGTTTGTATTAATAAACAAATATTTACACAGAGAATTCCTTCCTTGGCCTGATCTTCTATATCAATGGCCTTTCTTCTTCTACTCGTAGGCTTACAATCTGACTGACTGACTACCTGAATCACTAACTACTTCTCTAACTACTGACTGACTCCCTGCTCTCAGCCTTTTAGGCTTACCTTTATACAAAAAGGTTTTTTTAAACTAATTCTAGTTCAAATCCTTAATTTGTTGAACTAACTCCTGAAAATCTTCTAAATCCACTTTTAACTCCTACTTATCCCTAAGAATCCTCTCTATTTCATCGAATCATGAGACCTATAAGAGTTACAATTGATTTCCAGTTCTCTCATCATCATTAATCACTCATGTTCTCCTACACTCGAGATCATTTACAAATATCCTCACACTTATCTAATTAATTCATATTCTAATCACTCAAAACATTAGTGATTACATACATAGGAATCCAACTTCCTTGAAAACACAAGACCCCCAAAGTCAACTAAAACATAATGAAATTGTTGAGTTGTATGCTCCTGCATCAGAATTCCTTCACATTCACATTTTCTAAACACAACCATGGCATTATTACATGTTCTTTTTAAATTTGAGTAACTAGTTGAACTGCCTTCTTAACTTGACATTGTTTTGATTTATTAATAATTCTTTCACATTTACATTTGTGAACACAACCATGGCATTTGTAAAATTTTGTTTTCAACTTTAAGTAAGTGGTTGGAATTTTTCAAGCATGGAAATAAACATCGAGGGAATACATTCATTTTATCTGACCTAACTCTAGTTACAATTAAATCTAATAACAATTTTCATATACATTTATCACTGTAAACTTCAACTCAATAAAAATTGTAACTCACAAGTTAATAAAAACAAAAGTTTGGTCATCTTCACGTTTCTTTTTAAAACAAATGTTTAAATTATTTTCAAAATAAATTAAAATTTTCTCAATTAAATCCATTAAAAAACAAAAACTCACCTATCTTCCCCATTTCTAACCAAAGAATTATTTAAACTATTTATAAATTAAAAATTATATCTATATATATATATAGATATATATAGATATTACCATTAAATTCTTAGGTGGCCACCTCTTCTTTGTTTTGGCAAGTTTGTAATTGTTACGCCGTAAGGCGTTCCCCTCTGAAATCAATTCTCCCAACTGCCTCTCTGTCATCACTTTACGCCGTTAGATCCTTTGTTAGACGATTAGATTATCCTCAGCCGTTGATTTGAATTGGTTGGTGACCGGTTGGGACTCGCTGGGCCCGTTGCTTTCCCTTCATGTAACTGCATCACAAAGAGACACTCAGTGATCATAACAGCACAATTTCGAACTCTAGATTAGCGCAAGCCCTTTCTAGTGGTCGGCCGCAGCGGCACAACCAGACCAGATCGCAGAGAAGAAAGATCATCCAGGGTACAGCATCCTGTGTAAATACTCCCCTCACTCCTCTTTTGGACACCATTCTATTTAATTTCTAAACGAGGGTTTTATTTTTGGACACCATTCTATTTAATTTCTAAACGAGGGTTTTATTCAGCTGGCCGAATTCACAGTGTAATGAGTTACATTGTTCCATAGAGTCCTCAGGTATTGGGATCAAGTATTTGCAGCTGCGCTTGAGTTCGAATCCCTGTGGGCTGTGTTAGATTTTGATAAGAGAGTTTACAATGGCACCCATAGCAGTCGGTGATAAGATTCCAGATGGCGTTCTGGCCTATTTTGACGAAGAGAGCAAGCTCCAGCAAGTTTCCGTCCACTCTTTGGCCGCTGGGAAGAAGATTATTCTCTTCAGCGTCCTGGGGGGCTTTCACTCCCACTTGCAGGTCAGGGTTTTTTTAATTCTTCTGTAACTTGAATTTTTGCTTGGTTTGAGCTATGATTGATAGTTCTATGCTCTCGCTTTCGGATGATTAGAATCTTGATTTAATTATTAGGTTGTACGGTTAAATGGTTGATTGAGCCTCTTCTGGCTATTAAATCGATAAGTCTTCTGTAACTTGAATTTCTGCTTGAATGCTTGATTTGAGATATGATTGATAGTGCTATGCTCTGGAATTTGGATTATTAGAGTCTGGATTTAATTATCAGGCTGTAAGGTTAATGGCTCATTGAGTTTCTTCTTGCTATTAAATCAATAAAATACACACTGAGATGTTGTCGCCATGGCAATATGAAGCATGTTCCGGGGTTTGTTGAGAAGGCGGAGGAGTTGATACCTGTCTGTGTGAGAGGAATGTCTCTCGAAGGTTGTACCATTAAGACCAGCACTTCCCTTTGTCTATGGTGCGGCCATAGGGGTACTATTCCTTCAAAGTTGTCTAGTGCGGTCACAGGGGTGTCAACGGCTTATTAGTGTCTAGGGGGATGGATGGGATCTTGATAGGTGGCCTGGAATGTGGTCATCTTCATCATTAAAACACAATCCCGTCAACAGTTTGATTGTAAGCTTATTGGTGCTGGGAATCGTACTTTGGTAGTGGTTTGGCCGGGTTTGAATTTCAAAACAGACTTACCTACGGTTTTCACACCTCGTTGACCTATTTGCACATTTCAAGGAAAGATTTTGACGGTTTTGCAATTTTTTTAACTATATTTGACAGGCTTACCATTAAATCACAATCCTATTAACCGTTTGGATGATTTAGTATTATTCGTTGTACTCTGAATCTGTCTGGCCTGATCCAATCATCGTATTTTGGATGGATTCTGTCATGTTGTGCTCAACGCTGGTTGCCCTGTTTGCTTTTAACCTGATCTAGTCAATGAATTTTGACTAGATTCTGTAGTATGGCCGTGAATGTTGATTACCCTGTCAGGTTGGATCTCAACATTGAATCTACGTAGTGTAAATAGATTTGCACATAGGTTTTCAATCTTTGTTGGTACCTAAAATATCTCAGTTTAGTATAAATTTATACTAATTATGTATTTGGTTTTTTATGTATTTTATTTTTATTTGAGAAACACAAAATTCAAAATTTATTCCTGCTTTCTGAGCACCGATGTTTTGATGTTCTCATGGTGATGTCTGAACTGTGTCTAAACTGTGGTTCGAGAGCTTTGTACCACTTGCTTATAAATGGTTAATCACTATTCACTCTTAAAAGCACGCTAAGGATCCAACCGGGAGGGGATCAGGCATCAGGCCTTCATATGAAGGCACACGTTTATAAAATAGGTTTAATCACCGTTTCAAATAGTCAGGCCTTCATATAAAGACACACGTTTATAAAATAGGTTTAATTACCGTTTCATATAGTGTGCCTCTGCATGTTCTAAAGAGAGGGCATAGTCGACGTAGATTGATGATTACACCTATTTGATCATTCATATACCTTTTTATAAACCCTTCTAGGTAATTATCATACCATACTCTTTCTTGACATATAACTTTGCCAAAGCCACAAATGAACAACTCCCGATTTTTTTTTAGCAACTGAGTTATATTGAGTGATTTTTTTGCATCCCCACTTCGAACCCATGTGGTTAGAGTTATCTTTATTTTACTTATTTTAAGAAATACAAGGAGCACACGAACTGTGATTGTTTCATTCCTAACCTCTTTATGCGCTTTTGAAGTTATCTTCATTTTTGTTCGAAATGCTTCAAGAAACGCATGAACTATGATTGTTGCAGCCCCGCTCCTAACCTCTCATTTTTTTGAAGTCATCTTTATCTTTATTGGAAATGCTTCAAGGAACACACACAGAATCTGCTACATTAAGTAGACATCTTTCAGATTTTTGGTGTCAGGTTTGAGGGGTAGTTTTTTCTATTCAATTTGTCCGGCATTTACACCTGGCCTCATTTCCTTTAAACTCGTGCTGGTTGGGGGAAGGCTACATCAATAAGTTACCTAGACCTACCCAAGAACGGTACCCTGCTAAGCTTCATATTCTGTTGACCTGAACCAAACCCTGCTAGTCAAAGTTGCCTTTTGCATTTATCTCCATGGTGCAGGACCAAGTGTATTTTATACTAGTTCCTTTGTATAGGGACTCATCTATTCTTGTAAATACAAATTACCCAAGTTGGGTATTCCCCTGCAGTTCAAAGTTGCTTTTCTTGGTGGAGAACCAAGTAAATTTGATACTCTAGTTCCTGTGTATCATTCTCATGTTTTCTTGTAATTAGAAATTACCCCATTTAACATTAACTCGGATGTCGGGATAAAGACATGTCAACTATGGTTCGAGCTCAAGTAATATGTGTTAATTGCTTGCTTGTAGAATACAGATTAATAATAACAACAATTTTTTTAAGTCATCCGACATTGCGTAATGTTTTCTCGTTATCACTCTTTCAGGTTTCTCCTAGTCATTAAATGTTCATAGATAGATATTGAGCAGAAGAATTAGCTGAATCGACACAAGCTGTCCCACTGAGCAATCTGTGTTTGCATCAATTCTTTCTATCTATGTTAATTATGCTAAAACATTGGATTTTCATTACTGAATTTTCTACCGTAGCCCCTTTTCTTCGTGTAGCAAATTTCTAACATTTGATAGATCCACGAAACTTTGGCTTTGCTATTCATTGTCTTGTAGCCATTCTATGTAATGTTCTTAAATATTTCTCGGCCCTGAACCATATAATCGAAACTTTTCAACAATAGCTTTTGTTGCCTTTGCTTCTTTTAATTGTTTCCTAAATTATGCTTTTAGTGTTCTGGATTATATTGACCCTTAATTTTTCCATTCGAGAAGGATACCAAATTTGGTCGGTCTTGAAGCATTTGCTGTAAATTCTACGCTGAATTTACCCTCAAACTTATCTAGTGCTTTGAAGGCGTTGACTTTTACAATGTGGATATTTCTGAAATGAAGTGGCAGTTGAAGTTATGTACTCTGTTTTTAAATTAGAGAAAGTATATATATATAGTCACTTGTGGACAATTTACGGGACAAATTGCCAAATTCATGACTTTCTATCTGATCCCAGAGTCCAGATGACAGAAGTTATCCATTGTAAGATCCTATGAAAAATTCTATCCATGGTAAAAGGTCATCTGCATTTGTCATCATAACTAAAACTACCCCTCACTGATCATTACTGATTCATGTAGCAGAGTTGGCCTTTTCTAAAGAAATGTTGTAATCTAAAGAAATATTTACTTGGTGGTTATCCTTACAGCCATTATTAGAATATTGGGTTGACCAATAATGACTGTAATGACATTGGGCTTATCCGATTTATTTTACAACAAACTACCCCTCACTGATCATAGCTGATTCATGTAGCAGAGTTAGCCTTTTCTAAAGAAATGGTGTAATCTAAAGAAATATTTACTTGGTGGTTATCCTCATAGCCATTATTAGAATATTGGGTTGACCAATAATGACTGTAATGACATTGGGCTTATCCGATTTATTTTACAACTTTGATGCAGGAAAATAAGACTATCACTTACTTGAAACAGAACAGTGATTTAAATCGGATCCCAATCTTTCAGCCCGACTTTCTGTTTTAATGGATTGCTCTAAATTCTTGAGATCTAGTCTTGAGTCTTGGAAATAATTTTCAACTTGCTTTTCTAATAGGGTACATGATATGGGAGTTTGGCTTGTAAATATATCTCTTTGCCGAAAACTTTTAAGATTCCAGTCTAATAGTTTGTATTCCATTGAAAACGTGCTAAAGCAATTTCCCAAGATTTTCCCAGATTCCTACTTCGTTGAAATAAATTTAAGTTCTTTTCCCATAACGTTTCTCTAATTATTTGTTTTGGGAGAGGGAAGGGGGAAGATTAGTTATTTATAATCATATGGGCTACTGGCACCTGTTACCCCGAAAATTCTGCTCATATGATCTATCATAGGCTGCACTTCCAATTTCCCAATAATAGAATGGTGCCCTGAGTATTTATTTGAATATATTTTGTTCCCATATAAAATATTAAGCATTCCTTGAAATTGTGGGTTTCTTGACTTTTGACCAATAACTATTTGTTTTGCTAGGATGCTGATGATTCAGTGCCTTTCTTTTGGGGCACTGCAGCTGATGATTACCTTGTACTATCTGATGAGCCAAATGTCCTGAAAGAAGGATGTAGAAAATCTTTTGCTCCATTTCCCCGAGGTAATATAGGACTGCTAAATTAGAGCTTATCTGTTTTTTAGCTATCTGGCACATGAAAGTGTAGCTGAATGTTGGCTATAGAGCCTCTAATGTAATATCGGTTGTTGCATTTGCCTTCGCAGGTTGTTACTTCTCTACATCAGGTGGATTGCAGAGCTTTGAACATCCAATACAACACATACCAAAAAGACTAGTATTGCTGTCAAAGTATTAGGAGACAATGTCTATGGATCCAATTTGAAGCTTGAAGTAAGGGCATGACCATGCAGGATCACACAACATTCACATTTCATAGCTGAAACAATTTCTGCCTCATGTTATAATTCAGTTATTGAGTGGGAAGCCAAGAACTTGTTAAATGTCTTTTTATAGGCAAACGCCATAAATGAATTGCTGTTAATTTTTGAGTTAACATGTTCTTTGCTTAGGTCAGTTACTTCATTAATCCATTAGCTCATTATTAATTCCATTAATTCATTAGCAATCACATTAACCATTATCATATGACAGTAACTAATGAAAGAACATCAAAGTTCAAAGGCTTAAAGCCAGGGCAAAACCCCACAAGGTGGAAAACCCACAGATCTTTTCTTCTTGATAATATCAAATGTTCAGAGAGAGAGAAATCCATAAGTACAATGATACATTAGTCAAAGTGAATAGATTGACTTGCCATAGATGATCCCAATCCACTGTCCAAACGTCAAAGTCACATCATCTGCACATTAAAACTGGAGAAAAGGTAGCAATTTGTGGCTCAGTGGGATCAGGGAAATCTGCTCTGATATATACAATTCTTGGAGAAATCCCAAAAATTTCAGGAGATGTAAGTTGAACATTAACTACTCTTCTTGAGCAAAAGTAACCATTTCATAGTTCAACAAGATTGTAGATGCAACTTTTTTGCTTTCTATGTACATAAATTCTTCCATAAACTTTTTGATTGGACTACGTGTAGGTTGAAGTACATGGCAATGTTGCCTACGTGGCACAAACAACTTGGATTTAGAGTGGTACTGTCAGAGATAACATACTCTATGAGAAACCAATGGACAAAATTCAATACAAGAAGGCAATAAAAGCTTGTGTGTTAGACAAAGATATAGGGAGTTTTGCTCATGGAGATATGACAGAGATTGGGGAGAGAGGATTGAATATGAGTGGAGGACAAAAACAAAGGATTCAGTTGGCTAGAGCAGTATATAACGATGCTGACATTTATCTATTGGATGATCCCTTCAGTGCAGTCGATGCTCATACAGCGTCAACTCTATCAAATAAGGAGGAGACATTACATAAGAGAGACTCCAAGACTTGCTAATATCGCTTGTCATAGTATGAAAAATCTGGTTTACCTCTGTATCATATCTGTAAAGATCTTAGAATGAGATCCAGACATATTAATGTGAAAATTTCTGTGCATATTGAATATAAAAGATTTGAGTTTTGGGTTATCAAAGCTATAGATTGAGAACTACATGGATTACTTGATAGGATGGCTGTTTCGATTTGTATATCAAGATTGCTAGCTTCTTTGTGGTGGTAGTGTGAGATCAATTGGGAATTGCTACTCGTTTCATGCTTCAAGAGGGAAATGAATTTCCCAATGATGGTGGTGATGAAGGAACCCAGCAAAAGCACAGAGAATAGCATAGTTGATTGAATAAAAAAATCAATTGTGTAAATACAAATAACACACCCTACAAAGTGATGTTTTCTTGATTATTGATCAATATGAATGATTTTCCTTTCACAGTTCTTGTGTTTTGATTCTTTATGAATAGGAATTGATTCATTCAACTAAAATTGGTATTGTTGATTTTGATGGCACTTCTGTTCTCCAGCTTGATGATTGGGTGCTGTGCCGAATTTACAAGAAAAATGGTCATTCTCAGAGAGTACAAGCGGTAGAACGAGATGAAACTCTGTCTTTTGCCTATGGTTCACAGTTTTTAGAGTGATAACTGCATCCTCAAGGTATTCTCTTGCTCCTTTTATTTCTTCCCTCTTGCATTGGAATTTTGTGGAACTCAGTTGAACCCAAAAATCATCCTAAAGTTATATAGGTCAAAAGATTTCCTAAAGTCACAGTGCGGCTTCAAATTTAAACATAAATACATATAAACAGAAGGTAAAGTCTCAATATTCGATTATATGAGCAGATTACATAGCTTATTCAGCTAGCACGAGACCAGACTTGACTACATTAGTCAAATATCTTTCCAACTCCACTAACTACACCACAGTTCACATCGATTGACTGATGACTTGATCTCCACAGTTATTTACTTACTGTCCAACAAGGAGACCAACATGTTAATCATCTGGATTCTACAGCTGGGAGTGTGACTTGATAAATAATGAGAAACATACATATTGCAGCAATACAAAATGTGCACACAAGGATACTTCACTAATTCTTTATTCACTGGTAACTCTATTTATACACAAACACAGTAGTGGAGTCCTGCTGAAAGATTCCAGCTTCAACAACAACTAACCTCCCTATTTTAACTCATTAACCTACAACTAATCATCCTTAATAGCACTTATACATAAGCTGTTTTTACTCTAAAACAGAATCCCTAAATAGCCTATTACATTTATGTATTGGAGAGTTATTCTCTAACATGATCAGCAACTAGAGCATAACAGAATTTATTTATTGCTCTAGTACAAACGAAGTTGAAATGAACTCTTTGAATTGTTCAAAACAACATTTTTGGAAATAATGTTTCCTGACTTGTTCTGAAATTGTACCCATGTTTTCTGGATAAGCTGCATTCTCTTCACTTTGGACAATGCTTCAGACCATAAACTTGCAGTCCTGTCTCCAAGACTATATGACAGAATGATTTTGAGACTTGCTTCAAGGTTTAACGGGTAAATATATAAACATTTCCATTATAATTTTATCAGGATAATTCATTTAAACAGGTTGGCTAATAGTATCAAAGATGAGGTCAGCTAATTGTTAACACTATTCAATACTGGAGTACAATTAAGAAAGCATGGTAAGCTCAAGTAGAACTGCAAGATTATTGTGAAAGCCACCATAACTCCTTCCTTTCAGAATAGAATTTGAATTAGTATTTGTGGGATTGCTTGAAAAATGGTTGGAAAGACATTGGACTTCACTCTTCTTTTTCTGCCAAAGTCAGGAACTTATGGAAGGTAAATTTCTTCTACATGTCCAGAGTTGCACATAAACATTTTAGGATGGTTATCAGTGGCGTGTCCGTTATACTTAATTCTCAGTTGCAAATGACATTTTTTGTTATTTCACTGATAGTCTTCTCTGTGTGGATATTACAGCACAGAACTCTGGCAGCTAATCATAAAGGCAGCCTTACAGCATCAGTGAAGCCTCATGCATGCAAAATGTATGTTTTGACATTTAGCCCCTACAGTCATACCTCTCCATTGGACTGGATTTATGATACTTTTGGGATACCATTATGTGATAAGAAGCATTAAGAAAATAAGAAGCATTGAGAAAATCGATTCCCCTCAAGGAAGATCTAGGGCATTCTTAAGGGTGACGTTTAAGAGAAAATCATGAATGAGTGGCACTTAACAAGTTGTTAAGACATCCACATGCATTTTTGTCCTCCAACGTCGAAGGCAATAGGAACTATAGATGATTATTAACATTGAGAAATTGTTCATTTGTCAGCAGCAAACTAGTGATCATATTAAAGTGGTCTAAATATTAAGCAATATTTATTTAAGAAGTCAATTAAGTGAACTCTTTGGAAAGTTAACTACTCTGATGAAGATGTCAAATTATTATTTTTTGTCTCTTAGCATGTTTTTAAAATGAAATGTGCAACTGTTCTGAATAGAACATGATTTTTTTTTCTTTTAATGACATATCATGTCCAGAGGGGTTGCACTGCGAATAGCAAACTACCTTTGGCTGTGCTTAGCCTGAGGTGTAGTTATTCCAAGAATGGAACCTTGGTGGACAGATTATTAGTCAACCTCCCCAATAAACAACACCAAAAAGTTAATCGTTCAATAAGTGTTCATGATCACCTTGTTATAGTATTGATTGGATGTGAAGTTCAATTGGAAAAATAGAGGGTAGTTGTGCAGATCCATGGATTACAAATTCCTGACATGAGACAACCTCTTTATCTTAAATTCTCTAAACTTGAGGTCTATTTTTTTCAATAACTATAAACCTTAGATTTCATATTCCTTTGTAAAAAATGGGTATATACAAGAGATATACATTCACTAATAGAAGAGGGGAGTGTATAGATTTGACCAATATAATCTGAGAAAATGAGTCTATTTTTTTTTATTCCTTGTGCTGAAGTTATAATGAGCATTTTCACCACCTTGAGATAATACATTCACTAATGGAAGAGGGGAGTGTATAAATTTGAACAATATAATCTGAGAAAATGAGTCTGTTTTTTTTTTTATTCCTTGTGCTGAAGTTATAATGAGTATTTTCACCAACTTGAGATACATGTGCAATTTGCCTCCGACTACTCAGACTTGTGATTTGATCTTCATTGTTGTAATCAATCCTTTGCCTAAGCAAAGATTACAAATGCATGCTTGTCTTCTCTAAGGTCAGCCACTGACCTGGCCATGTTTACAACCATAGATATACGTTGAGCCTCTGAAGTAATTGGCTATGCATCTGAAGATAAAATGGCCTTCCTTTTTTACAACATTTTTTATATCATTTTAGTCAATTGAAATCAAAATCTACACAATTGAGCATGACAGATATTCAAGGGAAACTGCTCTGCTAGGGTCTAGTGCTTATGGAGATAGATCTAGATTATAGAAAAAATATTTATTTCTTCTTTGGAATGTGTTTTTATCTAAATTCGTGGGGAGTGAGTGAAAGCAGGTTTGGCAATGTTATTAGGAGGCCCACTAATTTTGAATGAGACATCGTTCTTTAGCTTTTATTCTTGTATGTTTCTTTCCAGATGAACACAGGTGAAAACCAATTACAGTCTCTTTTGAATTAAGATAATTTACCAGGGAAAATCAATCAAGCATTTTGAATAATAAATCAGTGGGTTTCTTCTCAAAGAAAAAGTGAAGGATAGACCAGTGGCTCGAACTTTAATGAGAAGGATGGATCATGTAGGGAATAGTGGAAAGTGCAACCTTTGTTAGTTTCCACCTTGTTGGTGTTGCCAAAATACCATAATAAGTGGTTTTGTTGGCACCTAAAGACATGCATGGAGAAGCTTCTTGTTGTGAAGAGTTATATTACATCTTTGTAATGAATAGCCCTGTTTCAAAAGAACAAATATATTCAGTGTCTGGCTTTTGACTTAAGTTATTTTTAGACATATGGTTGTCTTGTTCTTCAACTTCATAGTTGTAATCATAAGTGATAGGGCTGAAGCATCCTCTTTGGCCATTTAAAATTGCAGCACTTATCAGGGTGGGTGCCATTACATGGTTTGATAGTTGTAATCATAAGTGATAGGGCTGAAGCATCTTCTTTGGCCATTTAAAATTGCAGCACCTATCAGGGTGAACTGACCTATGAAAGGAAAATCAATCCAACTGTTAATTTTAATGACTTAGCTACCTATGAGCTCTGTTTTTTGTGGAGACTGCTAGTCATATATGTAGATAGATCGATAGATGTTAGTGTGAGAAACTAAACTACATTTTATTGAGTGAAGGAACGAATGCAAAGGATGTGATTACATGGTAGGCAGTGACTGTGCCTAGTATCTACAAACTTTCTAGATATAAACTTGATTTTCATATCAAACTTGTCAGACATATGCACCTTTTTGGAATGAAATCCAGAACTTGTCATCACGGAAGGAATAAGATTAGCTGGACTTCATGGAGAGAGAGGTGTGCTCAGGACTATAGTTGTACTATGTTTGCTAATGAAAATGGAATGAGAATATAGCATATCGGAGTAGGAGCATGACAAAAAGAAAAGCTATAGCGGTAAAAGTTCTAGAAGGAAAAGATATAGCAGTCAAAGTGTGCTCAATGTTCTCTAAACAGTGAACTTACACTGCTATATCTTCTCCTCCTTGCAATTTTACCAATGATCGCCAATTCATAGAGAACTTGCCTGGTCTTCTGACTAAACATGTATTGGTCACTTCGGTTTTTATATCCTCCAACAACTTGTTTTATTGTGATCAAGAATGACATTCTTGCATTGCTTTCTCTAGCTCTAATTGAAATCAAAATCTACACAATTGAGCATGACAGATATTCAAGGGAAACTGCTCTCTCGGACTTTCTAGAGAGCAGGAGCATGGCAGAAGGAAAAGATATAGCAATAAAAGTGCCAGAAGGAAAAGATATTGCAGTCAAACTGCACTCATTGTTCTCCCGACAATGAGCTTTTACTGATGTATATATTCCTCCTTGCAATTTTACTAATGATCACCAATCCAAAGAACGCTTGCCCAATCTTCTGATTAAACATGCACTGGTCACTTTGTTTCTGATCATCCACCCTTGCTTTCAATAATTTCCATTTACATGTCCGCTATTCTTCCCCACTCTATGCCTTACGGCATTTCCTTTGCAACATTAGGTGCAAATGCTAGTTATGCTTATCTGCATCCTATTTTAAATGTATTTATAGGGTTTGTAATAACTGGGCATACACTAGTTTGAAGTCTTTGAAATCAATCGTTTCCATTGGTCTTCATCAACGTTCTGCAAATGAAATGTTTTGAATGGGAGAGACGTTACATTTGTTGGGGTGTGGATTCAAGTTTTTCTCATTACTAATTACAATCCAAATCGAATCTATGATCGTCTAATAGATTCGGCGATACTTTTAAAACTAAATAAAGAATATGTATTAAATTTATTTATGTATTTTATTTAGAAGGAAAGCATTTGAAACTTGAGAGTACTTTCTTATATTTCTTGGATGGTAATTGTAAAGAATGATTAGAAACAACTAGCAACAATATCAAAGAACTTCACCTAACCACTTGAGCTAACTCTTGGGGCTTCTCTCTCTCTCTCTCTCTCTCTCTCTCTCTCTCTCTCTCTCTCTCTCTCTCTCTATATATATATATATATATATATATATATATATATATATATATATATATATTATTTAAAATTAATTAATAATGACCCCATAGTTTGAATTCTACTTTCTACGCAAAGTTTGAATTATGAGAGAGGTGGATTATGAATTTGTGAGGAACAAATTTCATTGTTTTTCCTAGAAGTTGTAATTGGGAAATGCTAAAAGGTATACGACACTTAAATATTCTTAGTCTCTAAATGTTACTATGTTTTAATTTATTATAAATTAAGTTAAATAGAGTGTAGCAAGGCTTTTTATTGCTTCAAAATCTTACTTGACTATAACATTGTAATGAGACTAAATTTAGTACCTAAATCATTTTACTGCTAAGCTTGCTTCCACTAGAGTTGTTTTCCATAATTATGAAAGAGAAGTAGCTTTTAGTATCTTATAATTTCATTGTGTTTCCGAAACATAGAATCAAAGAGCCAAATGATATAAATGAAATATCCATGAATTGAAAGATTCTATCAAAGAGCTCCTTAAGTGTTCCTTGTAGAAATCATAATAATTCTAAATATGAACTGCCTTACTAGTCTCTTTTACGCCTTCTAGGATGGAAACAATTAGATTCTACAAAGGGAAAAAGATGCTTATAACTAAGTTAGGCATCATGTTTGTACTAGAGAATCATAAGAGACTTGTTCACATGCTTGCCATTATGGATGGGGACAAGTATCTTCTTTTAAAATCAATTCATTTATATTAAATAGATCAAATCTCCAATAACCCTTAAGCATTGTTGAAAATTAACTTTACCCAATTATCTTTGGAAGGAATACACGTCACTAGAAGTTTGTTAGTCAAACATCCCTCCAATCTCCTAAGATACCAACAAATAGGTTCACCTTGAATATCTACAATGATGGTCTAGAACTCAGAAATATCTCTCATATTTTCTTTAAGGGGATGGGATATCACGACATCTTCTGATTACTTAAGGGTTGGTTCGAGAAGGGTAGAGTCAGTTTAGTAAGGAAGGAAACATACCAGAAAATATGCTCTTATTTCTTTTTCCTAACTACTCATTCTTTCTGGTGTTTCTCGTAGCATTCGATGAATTATTAAGGCATCTATAATCATAATAATAATAAAAAATCATGTTATAGGCACTATCAATTTAACATACTAAGTTTTGATTTTCCTCAATTTTGTGTTTAGTATGTTTAAGAGTTTGTGAAACTATGGTGTTTATTCCAAGAAATGAATGTTGGAAATACTAAGAGGGGGGTTGAATCCTTATTTATCTATTTTTAACAATTTAATCATAATATGTGAACACTTAAATAGTTAATCAACACCATTCAATGATGCACAACAACAAAGATAGTACACAAGAGATTTTTAGGTGGAAACCCTTCCAGGTAAAAAACCACCAAATGCATTTAATATAGGTCTTTAAAGACTACATCAACATGAAGCTTCAACATCCAAAATTATTTAGTAACAACTAAAATGAGGCTCCAACCCCTTGATTTATCAGCTCCAACTAAATGATGCTCCAACAACCTAATTTACCAGCTCCAACTGAAAGGATGCTCTAAACCCTGGTTTTATTGGCTCCAACTGAAAGGATGCTCTGACATCCTGCTTTATCAACTCCAACTGAAAGGATGCTCCAACAACCTACAAGCTCCAACTTTTCATAGCACCACCCTAAAGTATTCTCAGGCTCCAATCTGAAGGAGACTCCAATCTCTTCCTTGCACCACCCTACAACCCCAAGGATAAAAGATAAAGAATAATATATATTGAACTAGATATGCTACTCATCCACTGCCATCAATAACTCTTTTGTACTTCCTCTACTCTCATCATATCATTGTCACAATATTGCTATAATTTCCTCTATTGTCACTGTTTTCACCACCTATAAAGAAAATCACATCACTGATAGCTCTTGCCAATATGCACAGTCAATGTGCCACAAGTTTGTTTGATGCCCATCCTTAAGCCATCTCAACTTCTTCCTTAAGAAACACAAAACCATAATCCTATTACCTCTCTAAAATGCATTCCCCAACTCATAAATTCAACTCAACACATTCCATTATCACAACCCCACTGGCAACAACATATATATGAAAACCCTAATGGTTATGTTCAACATACCTTAGTAGCATATCAATTATTAGCCATTTCTTTTGATCACTACACTATAAATCGACTATTATGTACACTGACCAACCACTACAACCATCACACTATCTTACAACCTATAAACACCCTCTCAATGTATCCCTCTAAGTCCTAATCACTCAAATTCTTCTGGATCTCAATTAGGACAAACAACGACTTCGAAAACTCAAAATAACCACAATGAATCATACATGAAATTAAATGCTCGACACTTTGCTCCTTTCAGGGCACACTTCAATAAGCTACTGGATTCTAGCACCAACCACTCAATTCTACAAATTATTCAACAAATTAAAAATCAATATAATTAAAAATATAACATGTCACAAGTTCAAACCTACAACCTTCGACTTATAGACATGCATCATTTTCCAACTCTATTGAATATTTTGACTTGATATATCATATTCTTAGCTTAATTTTGTTGCGAACAAGACACCAAAAGGGGTGAGACTGATGATCATATCCAATCCTCCGTATTCAAAACCAAAATATTCCAACCAACATCTGAAATTACAACACATTACATGGTCACTCATTGACATATGTCAGCTTACTAGGTTTGGATTATGTGGTGACCAATCACAAACTGTGGCTAACTTAATACATATAAGAATCCAATCAATGTCCACTACAGGGCTCACGTGATCGTATATGTTTCTACATTAGCCAATCCACATCACATAACATGTTGGTCCAGTCAACATCCAATCTTTGTGTATTTGTTCACATAGCCATATACAAGTCTATTGGATCTGCCCAACCTCTGAATGCCATTGTTTTTATGTTTAGACACATCACTATGTATAGCCATGAATTTTTGAGCTCCACTATAAACAATGGAATTATGTCTTAGTTATATATGAACTTTCAACCTCTACTAATAATTGAGGTCTACCTCTACTAGATTCATCCATTATAAAGTTGGTTGATACATAAATTTGTTGTTTGATTTATACTCGGTTGTTCATTTCTCAGTCACAACACTGTGACTTCGTCAAATGGTCTGATAATTGGTTGATACATAAATTTTTTGTTTGATTTATACTTGGTTGTTCATTTCTCAGTCACAACAATGTGACTTCGTCAAATGGTGTGATCCATATCTCCATCAAAGCTTGGTGATAAACACAAACTTGCTCATAATAGAACCAAAGCTAAAATTCAGATGCTATATGTATAGAATATCCACTAGTTTATCTGTGTGTTATAAAAAAAGAAGCCAGGAATGTAAATATTTTATGTTGTAATGCAAACTAGAACCATCTTTAATTCCATTCATGATCCAATGCACTCATTGATAACTCAAATATTTAGCATTTCAAATCTTGTTGCATAATATCTATGCGTTGAGGTTTTTCCCATAATACAGATTCATAACTTCCTGCCCTGAGATGGATGCTATTTGCAGTAACTCATAATTTTCTAGCACTAAGTTTCTCCAACACACTTGCTTTACTTAGATATCCATTGCACTACAACCCAACAACCCATGCATTGCTAGCTCCTTGGTCAATGCATCAAATCTACACCAAACATATGCACACAATGGATTTTAATGCTCTTAAGTACTTCGCCACAATTTCCAGAACAATAGATTGGACCACTCTTTGATTTGGATGTTTATAATTTCTCCTCAAGTTCACAAATTGATGCCCAGTAGGAGGCCTATGCGAGAACAACAAAAGTAATAACAAGAAATTTTCTTTAGATCAATTATGCCTTTTCTTTTTATCTACCCTTATAATTTCATAGACTTCATTATAAAATTGATGATTATGGTGAGCTAGCATGCCCACTATTTATAACCAATGGCTAGGGCTAGGGCTAGGTCAACTTCAAAATAATTTAAGATAAATAATTCCTTTAATCAGGTTGACCAACCATGTTTGCAACTATTTGCATTTTTCTTAATTTCTTTATGCCAAAATATTGATCCAAGACATCATCCATTTTGTGGCATCATGCGCAGATGTGGCGGCTTCAACTTTGACAAGACATATATCCTCAACTATGAGTAGTTATGTGATGGGCCACCTACTTTTGGAATCAAAGCGATGAGGACATTGAAATGTTGATGGCCTTGCTTGTAAAAACATTGATCTTCTCATCCAAACTCTTCATCAAAAGAGAGGCATCATGACCACACCGAAAGAGCTTCTCATCCTTTCAGGGCTTCTTGACCATTCGAGCTTCCAATCATTGCAATCCATATATGAATATTAAGAGAATTCAAATATTGATGTTGTCATCAATGAGATCACCATTCAACAATCTCCCATTTTGTCATTGATGGCAACACACATACTCTCCCTGCAATTATTTCCTCCCCTGTCTCAATGCTTTTGGTTTTCCTTTCCTAATTTCTTTCCCCCTTTGACATCAATGCCAAAGGGTTACTCCCCCTAACAAAATATCTTCCTTTGCCTTCCTACAATCTACCCCTGATAGTTATCCCCCTCATGGCTTTCCACAACAAATTCCACTTGACTAATATGCCCACAATGTTGATTACTATTCTTATGACTTCTTCACATTTGCCATCTATCATTCCAAATTAAACTTCCAAAGGATAGATTTTCAAATTTGCAATCACTACTACTTGGACATCCACACGACATGGAGTCTTCAAGTTGGATTATTTAGAATAATGTATGAACCAACTCTTTAGTTGGATCATATTGAACCTTGACATCTTCCATAGTACCTATAGATTCACCATGGCCTTGCAAATTTAGAAATTGTAAGAGTATGATGTAGAAATTCCTTGTAGATTCAAACTTTTAATTGTAATTTACTAAAACAACAGACTTGAATCTACTCTACTCATCAGCGGAAACAATTAAACGATCATGAAATCACGAAGCACACAAGAGAAAGAATTCAATTAACACATTACAATGATTTCCTGGGGAAAGCCACAGCTAAAAACCCTTGCTATATGTATATTGCATTAGTCGGAAAATATGAGAAGATTACAATGCTTTGCTCAAGCCCGAGCAACATATGCACTATCTCTATCTATCTCACAGCTTCCTAGACAAGCCTAGGCCAATAATTAACGAATTTATTTCTTGCCCAAGTCCCTATTTCCTTGGGAATTATCCCTTAGTAATTAGGGAAATTCCTCATTTGGAATTTCATAATCCTCATAGGCCTTCCTCTGACTGCATGCACCACTTGTACAATTCAGATGATTATACAATTGATAGTACACTATCCTTGAACTCCAATCTCAATTGGGTAACTCTAAGATATGACATGCATGAGTTATTTATGAGTGAATCATTAGTTAATTGGTTTATCACTACAGGTGTCACCACACTACTAGACCTCCCACTATTTCCTCCAAGAGTTGGAACTAGTTTAACTAAATTTAACTCAGTTAAACTGAATTAATTAATTACAACTCAAAATAAACTCAACCAGGGCTCCTATAAAGTAGGAGACACTCTACATGAGTCAAGTTAGACTCTCAACTAAAATTAACTGAGCCAACTAAGTCAAATTCAATTATTTAACTAATACAATTTGTCATGTGATGAGGAATTACAATTTTTCCTAATTTAATTCAAGGACAAAATTAAATTAGGATTTTCTTGTTGCATTTTCAATAGTCCCTCTCAATAAGAAAGGGATTATCTGCTACCTTGATCCTACCTCTATGAAACTTGAATTTACATCTTGACAATGCCTTTGTCAAAATATTTGCATCCTATTCCTTTGTAGGAATTTACTCTAGCAACATGATTCTCCTCTTCACACAATCTCGTAGATGGTGATACCATATCTCAATATGCTTGGACTGATCATGAAAAAATGGATTCTCATAGAGTTTGATACAACTCTGATTGTCACAATCAATCACTATAGGATCCATTTGTTGACCAAATAACCCAACAAGGATCTTCCTCATCCAACTAGCCTCACAAGCTTCTTGACTAGGAGCCATGTACTATGCTTCTGCTGAACTGAGTGCAATTGATGTCTGCTTCCTACTGTACCAAGAAACTATTGCTGACCCAATACTGAAGATTCCCCTTATGTGCTTCTCCTGTCAGATGGACTCCTTGCCCAATCTGCATCTATGAAGCCTTGTAGATTCACTCCCTCTGTCTGTCTATACCAAATACCAAACTAAGTGGTTCCTCTAAGGTATCTCAACACTTGTTTAGTTACCTTTCAATAGAGTTTGGTTGGCTTAACCATTGCTTGACTAAGCTAGTTAACTGCAAAACATATGTTTGGTCGTATGTTCACCAAATATATAAGTGAACCCACAAGCTGCCTATAAATAGTAGCCTCCACTACTTCACCTGAAGTAGCATCTTCCTTCGTCCAATTCCTGGCTAGAGGACTCTCCATGGGTTTGTTGCTCTCCATGTTGAACTTCTTTAGTATCTCGTTGGCATACTTTCCCTGAGAGACAAATAGTTCCTCGTCTTTGTGCCATACTTCCATACCAAGGAAATAATGCGTGAGCCCCAAGTCCTTCATCTCGAATTCTCTTGCAAGATCCTCTTTGCAAGATTTTACTAGCTTTTCATCACCTGTTAGAATTAAATCATCGACATATATACTATAATCAACAATTTACCTTTTAACACAATATGGTAAAGGTTTGCATCTGCTTCACTTTTGGTGAAGCCCAACCCGGTGAAATAGTTGTCAATCTTGGTGTACCAATCACAAGGTTCTTGTTTCAATCCATACATCACTTGCTTGAGTCTGAACACATGTGACTCTCTGTTGAAGGTCTCAAATCCTTTCAGTTTCTCAATGTACACCTCTTCCTGAATCACTCCATTGAGGAATGTTGTCTTCACATCCATATGATGTATCTTCCATTCCATCTGCATTGAAAGTGATAGAATAGATCTAATTGAAGAGTACCCTACTACTGGAGAAAAGTTATCCTTGTAATCAATTCCCTCTAGATGAGAGAACCCTCTGGACATAGATCTAGCCTTACGTTTCTCCAAACTCTCGTCTACTGCTTGATTTACCTTGTAAATCCATCTGGAACTTACCACTGACTTGTCTGTTGGCCATGGGACCACTTCCCAAACACTCTTTCTGATAGTGTAGTCATAGTCCTCTACCATGGCATCAAACCATACTAGTTTTTGCACTACTTCCTCAAATGAGGATGGCTCAATCTCTACACTCTCGCTCATTAGAGTCGTGCAACCAGTGTACCAATCTGGTTACTTCATTTTCTTGCGTTGTGATGTGGGTGCTCCCACATTCTCTCTAACATCATGCATCAATATGTCAGCCTCTCTAGTGTGATTCCTTCCATATCTAGAAGTCTCTGCATGAGTGGGTGATTCCACTCTCTGTTCCTTTGCATGTGGCTACTCCACATCATCCTAAGGTTCTTCCTTTGGAGCTAAAATCTCCTCATCTCCATGCAACTGAAACTCCCTCTCAAGGGAACATCTCATGGCCTTATCTTCATCGAACTTCACATCTCTACGAACCACTGTCATTCTATGAAATGGAAGGTACACTCGATAGTTTTGAGGTGTATCAGTGTACCCCACAAATATTCCCAACTCAATTGTTGTCTCTAGATTTTTCCTTGCATCGTTGGTAACATGACAATAAATTGATGAACCAAAGATCCTAAAGTGTGCCACATCTAGTTTCTTACCTGAAAAATATTCTTCTAGTGTACTCATCCTAAGAATCCAATGAGGACTTATGTTCTTCACATATATAACTGTTTTTCATGCTTCAACCCACAAGTGAAACGGTAGGCCCAGATCATGCAACATTTCTTATTCAGCTCCCACAATACTTTTGTTCTTCCTTTTAGCCACCCCATTCTATTGTGGGTTATGGAGTGATATTAACTCTCATTGAATGCCTTCTCATGCACATAATTTCTTGAATTAATTTGACACATATTATCCACAATTAACTTTCCTACCAATGTCTTTCTCAACAAGTGCTTTAAATTCACAAAATTTAGTGAACGTCTAATCTTTCTTCTGCATGAACAAAATCCAACACTTATGTGAGAAATAATCTACAAATATTACATAATACATGTGCTTGGCCATGGAGGCTATCGAGAATGGTCCACACACATTTGAGTGAACTCTTTCAAGGACTGCTTTCGCTCGACTGTCCTTATCATGAAAGATAGATTTGGTGTACTTCCCTAATGTACACCCTTTGAATGTATCTCTCTGCTCTACAACACCCTTGGGAAGTCCTGTAGAAATCTACTGCATGATCCTCAAAGCTCTATGGTGCAAGTGACCCAATCTTCTATGCCACAACTCATTGATGTCTTGGCTCTGCATCTTCTCTGATTTTGTGCTCAAAGCAACACAATCTTCTACATCCAATTTGTAGAGGTTCTTCACTCAAACCTTGATCCACTTCACTTGTCATGAGGCTATGTGATGAAGGAAATCCTTTCCTTTGCTAAATATCACATCGTAGCCACAGTCCTTCAAGATAGAAACTAAAACCAAATTCTTCTTCGAACTTGGAACATACATGAAATCTTTTAATGTGAGAGGAGAACCAGACTCCCCCTGAAAAATAATATATTGATGCCAGTTTCACTAGACCTTCCATCATCTCCCATTTCGAGGTGAATCTGGAGGTCCTTCTCCTCCAAGTCACTGAAGAATTGTTTGTTTTCGGTCATATGGAATGAGGCTCCACTATCCAGATGCCACACACCACTGATCATCGATGTTGTCGTACAAGAAATAAGGGTGAAATCCAACTCGAATTGTGAAATAGGAGCTTCACCTGACGCTCCTCCCAAGGGCTTCTTGTTGGCCTTCTTGTGTGGACACTTCGTGGCATAGTGTCCTAGCTCATGACAATGAAAAAATTTAATCTTCGACAAGTCCTTCTTCTTGCCGCCCTGACTGGAATCTAATTTGGAATGGGATGACTTCCCTTTCCCTTTCTTCCCCTTTCCAAGTTTGCAGAAGATGTAGGTGTTAGTTCATCACTTATGGCTCCAAAGAACAAGGGTGAAGGAGAAAGAGGTGTGCCCTATGTTGTGTAGACAATGTAACATAGTAGTTGCATATTATGTTCATGCTTTTGGAGGACCAAAAGCTCCTTACTGGGGAGAAATGGTCAAGGTGACTTCATATTCTTCCACAAATAGAAGTGGCCTTGAAAAAGAACAAAATTCAAAGTCATAGGATTGAAGTGAAATCAGTACCAGATCATAGTGCTTATTGTCCTGATTCCAACAACATGAACGACACACAAATCCGAGTTCATATGCTCAAGATGTTCATGGTCAGAATTTTGGTCAAACTAGGTCAAGTGGCAGCCACTAATGAGGCAACAATTTGGAATTTTTTGGCGCACAGATTTGGGCTGTTGGAACAAGCGAATTCATCGCCTCTTTAATTTGTCCAGTAATCCTTAAAATCGAGTGAACGGTTTTTAACCATATGGTTTATAAAAGTACAAAATAAATAAATAAGGATGGTAGGCTACCAACCCTGCCACCCCAACTATTATAACAACATTTAAAATAAATCGTGGGATGGGGCCTGTGGCTTTGACCCAGGACCCCGCCCACAAATTGGCCGCTATATATTATAATAGGGCTGGTGGGATTCAAACCCGCCCAGCCTAACTAGATGGCCCACCAATGGGTGGCCCTTCCAACAAAAATGTAACCAACCATTATACAGTACCCATTAAATCGAGGTCAGCAAGACTTAAACCCACGCTAGTCGGATCGTCAGCCTGCCCCACGTGGCGACCCCACAACCCATTACAAATAATGCGCCTCCCAAAAACATGTTGCCGATTGTTTACTGTAACCTCCAACCGCACCACTCCAACCAAACGTTACCAACTGTTCACATTTAAATAAACAATTGTGTAATATTAGGCAAGCAAACCACCCAATTTTAAAGTGCCATTAAAAAAAATGCACCATTATAGGGGAGGCCTGTGGGTTTGACCTCGGGACTTATGCCCACCTATTTCCGGTGTCCAACAACAACCAAATGGGCTCAGCCTTGAAACATCCGCCTGAAAAAGTATACATAACCTGACTTTTGCTGTTTGACGGGGAAGAAGAGAAGGCAGAATAGAACAATGAGCACGTTCCCCAGGGTACGTAACCTTGATGTGCAAGAACCATGGCCAGGGCAGAAATCTTTCAGCATGAATTTCGAGACAAATTCTCAAGAATACTCTTTGATGCTTGAGGACTTTAAAAGATTCCCTAGAGGGCATTTTTTCACAATGATAGATTCATGTCAGCTTTATACTCAAACAAGCTAGAATTTCATAGGGAACGTGATGGTGTGGTTCATTTCCCCATCTGAGAAGAAGAATTTCAAGGAGTCAGCACTGAGGAATCTTTTTAGAATCTCAAGGAATATAAAATATTTCCTTGGAGATTGATTTTTTACAGAGGCAGAATGGTGCCGAATTTATAGTCAATTTTCTCATAATTTCACAAGGTGCATAGTGGTGTGCTCAGAATTTTCATCCAAGAAATGGATTTTTCACTCATCTCTAGGAAGGAATCTTTGGTGGAATCTTCAAGATTCTTAAGGGTCCATATTTTGAAGGCGTCAAAAAGGGGCCAATTTTATAGTGGTTTGACATGATTTCGTGCCACGAATTCAATGGTGATGTCCATTTCTACATTTGAGATTTTCAAATTCAAGCCATCCTCGAAAGTGGAGGTATACGTTGCAATGATGCCATGTTGTTCGTTTGATTGTTCAGATGATGTTTTTGTTGTTGAGATCCTTTCTACCATTATGTTGAAGGATACTTGTACACCAGGTCATGTGAGAATTTATTACTTTTCATGATGAAGGAGGGGCCATATGAGTGAGAGTTTCTATAGGAGAACATCTCATGGAGAGACATGCCACTCAGGTTGAGGTAATTTATTCTTGTAATGACAAATAATATACCATGTACATTATCATAATTGTGCAGCATTTAATGAAGTGGCCTCCCCACTCTTGACATCGGGCCTGAAAACATAATCCACACTGGGTGAACTCTGTTATCAATGTGTTTTGTGTTTTTTTAATTTGATGGTTGTCGTTATGTTTCATCTTCTTTCAAGCATGCACATGTGGCTTTTCATACTCTTTCACATGCAATTTTGCTAACATCACAAAAGTAAAAGATCTCGGTTAATTTCGGTAGCTGAAGAGATTTGGATCATGCACTAACACATGCAACCAATCATGCAATCAAGAAAATAGTGTACCAAGTCAAGCATATGCATCCCCATACAATGAGTTGCATCTCATGTTACCATCATGCTACCAGGTTGACATCAATTCCAACTAGAAACCCTGCAACACAACACTAATGCCAACAACATTTACTGATTTAATCATCCTAGAAATTTATAAATAAGAGAATGTTATGAGGTTATTTGGTTGGTTCTTTCGTGAGTGTGAGAGCATGTCATTGAGAGGACATTGATACAAAAATGATATAGCTATATTTTCTCACACAGAATTTCAGAAATATATTAGAGTGTCTTATGCAGGAACCAAAGATCAGATTTGATGACAAGATACAAATGTTGAAGTCCATAACTTTATATGTTATGCATTGATTTTCTTCTCACTAGAATTGATGGTTGGATGGATTGAGAGAAGTGCACAATGGATATAGATGCATATTGTATATCATATTTGTTGTGCAAGTCCCATATTTTTTTATTCAGATAGTTGAAGAGAAGAAGTGATAGAAGTTAATGTGATAGAGAGAGAGAACTTGATATGGATATTTTTTGTTGTTGATATATCGTGATTGTGCTATATAGGTTGTTGCTTTGATGAGCTTGGATTCCAGTTTGAAAATGTATGAAAGTGTGGCTCCGAGAGTTTGAGGAGGTGGGTGCCTTCATTCAATGGTTGTTGAACAAGATAGGGGTGGTGACTCCTTGCTAGTGGTAGCCGGAAAAACAGTGTATTGGGAGTAGAATCTCCATTTGTGGTGGTGGATAGTCTAGTGGTAGTTGGGTGAGGCTCGATGGGAGTGGTTTCTCCCATTAGGTGGTGTGTTATATAACCATATTAGAAAATATAAGAAAATATAGATAAACAACTTGAAAATAATCCTCTTCGAGGGGGCAACCTCCTTTTACATCACATAAATGAACAATTCTTGGATGATTCAAATGAAAAAACCTCCTTGGTATATATAGGAGTCTAAAGGATCAAAATATAATTACGGTCTACATAAATAATATTGTGAGGGTTCAACAATAACATTAGTGGGCTTCTATGGGGCACAATAATAACAATAAGGGGGTTACAATAGTACTATAAGGACCTAACATGGGCACAAAAATAACAATATGGGGGCTACACTAGTATTCTAGGGAGCTAACATGCCCCTCTCCTTTAAAAAAGTGTTGTCCTCAACACTTAAGTAGTTCTTGATGCTTCTATATGAATTGCTTGTCCTCCCATGGGGAATCCTCAGTAGGTAAGTTCTTCCACTTTATGAGATACTATGAAATTGATCGATCCTTAGTTATTATATTCTTTTTTTCGTGATTGCTTCAAGCTCCAATATGATTTTCTTTCCTCGTCAAGTTTTGGAAATATAGTTTAGACTGGGAGATTGTCACCTATAACCTTTTTTAAACATGAAACATGGAAAAATGGATGTGCTCACATAGATGTAGGCAACTCCAATTTGTATGCCATAGTATAAATATTTTTCAACACCTTATAAGGGCCATAGTACTTGGGTGATAATTCATTATCCTTCTTAGCTTGCTTGAGGGAGATTTTTTTGTATGGTTGCAATCGTAAAAATACCCAAACGCCCACATCAAAATTTCTTTCATTGGGATGTTGATCTACTTGTTATTTCATTCAATTTTACGCAAGAGTCAAGTTATCCTTTAAAAGATGGAGAACTTGTTGTTGATACTCAATGTGATCTTCCATTGCTTGAACCTTAGAATTATCGCTTAAAGACGATGTGATGGATGGTGGATGATATCCATAAATCACCATAAATGGGGTCATTTTTGCTGTGGTATGGAAGGAAGTGTTATACCACCATTATTCCAGTGGTAACCACTTGACCCATTGTGTTTTTTTATCAGATACAAAGCAATGAAGATATCCTTCCATAAATTTGTTCACTATCTCACTTTTCCCATCGAATTGTGGATGATAAGATGAGTTATGAGCTAATTGAGTACCAAGACAGGAACATAATGTTGTCCAAATTCTTATAGTGAAAACGGGATCTCTGTAACTTATAATAATCTTTGGGTTTCCACGTAGCTTTTGAACTATTTCTACGAATGCAGTACTGACTATAATAATTTTGAAAGGATGAGATAGTAGAAAAAAGTGTGCATATTTGGTAAATCTATCAACAACCAACATGATGACACTTCTTCCTTTGGACTTGGGTAAACCTGTGATAAAATACAATGAGACCTCCTCCCAACACTGGATTGGAATGGCTAATGGTTGTAAAATACATGATGTTTTAGTTGTCCCACTTTATTTTGTTGAAAACAAAACATTGTGCCACAAACTTCTGAATATATGGTTTAAGGCCATCCCAAAAGAATTATTTCTTGACCCTGAGGTAAGTTTTTAAAAATATTGAATTCCCTCCTATAGGAGAGGTGTGCAATTCCAAAAGAACCTTTTGTTTGAGTTTGGAGTTCTTAAATAGATATAAGTGATATTTGTACCATAATGAATCATTTTTCAATGTATCAGATGCACAAGGATCTTGCTGCAACTTTTGAATGAGTGTTCATGCCTCTTTTTCATTCTTCCATTCATCCCTTGATTTGGTTATCCAATCAGGTTGGATAATAGAAATGGCAGAGAGCAATGCTTCCACATCCTCATCCCTTCTTGTGAGTTCAGTTGCAACAACATTTTGCTTCCCTTTTTGTAGATGATTTCATATTCATAACCCAACATCTAAGTGACCCATTTTTGTTTCTATTCTGAAGATAATATTTGTTCCAAGAATTATTTAAGACTACCTTTATCATTTTTTTATCTTGAAGTGTCTTCCCATTAGGTAAAGATGTCATTTCTTTAGAGCTTGTAGTATTGACAACATTTCCTTCTCATAAATAGGTTTGTGTAATACTTTCCCTTGATTGAATGACTTTCAAAAGAAATGGGTCTTCCTTCTTGCATTAAAACAACACCAATGCCATTTCTTGAGGCATCACATTCCACATTAAATGTTTTTATGAAGTCTAGCGTAGGTAATACGGTAGCTCAACACATTGCCTCTTTAAGATGTTCAAAGGCCTTAGTTGCTTCTGGAGTCCAAAAAAATGAATCTTTCTTTAGTAATGTTGTTAGCGGTGCCACTATTTTCCCATAATTCTTAACAAACTTGTGATAATACCTTGTCAACCCAAAAAATCATCAAAGATTTTTTAAGTTTGTGGGGATTTTCTATTCCTTTATGGATTTAATTTTGTTATGGTCAACCTTAACACCCTCATGAGATACAATATGACCCAAATATTCTACTTCGTGTGCCCCAAAGAAACATTTGGAGGGTTTTTCATATAATTGTTTCGTCTCCAATAGTTTGAGCACCCTGTCAACCATGTTGAACATGATCTTTCCGAGACTTGTTGCAGATTAGTATATCATCAAAAAATACTAACACAAATTTTTCTCGAGAAGGGTTTGAAAATGGAATTCATCGAACCTTGAAATGTGGAAGGTGCATTAGTAAGGCCAAAAGGCATGGCCAAAGATTCATAATGACCTTCATGAGTTCTGATTGTTGTTTTTGGAATGTATTTTGTCTTCATTATAATTTGATGATATCCCGAGCGAAGATCTAGCTTGGTGAAGTAAATTTCTCCATGTAGTTCATCCAATAATTCGTTAATGACAGAAATGGGAAATTTATCCTTAATAGTGATCTTATTGAGCTCTCTATAATTCAGACACATTTTCCATGATTTATCCTTCTTATGCACCAATACAACTAGAGAAGAGAAAGAACTTTGGCTAGGTTGAGTTATACCTTCCTCTAGCATTTCTACAACCATACGTTCAATTTCACTCTTCTTGGTATAGGGATATATGTAAGGCCTAATGTTTGGAGGAACACTTCCTGGAATCAAGTGAATAGCATGATCATGATCGTGAATAGGTGGAAGACATTTGCGAGTCTCAAATACCTTGGAGTAACTGTCAAGAATTCTTTGAAGATCTGGAGAAATGGATGACTTAGATGTTTGAACATCTAGTCAACATAATTGTGCAATTACCCCTTGTTGTTACTTCTTCAAAAGATTTTTCATGCCATTAGAGCTTATTATCTTCCCGGGTTTACGTGTGATACCCCTTAATTCAATTTCCTTTCCTTACAAGAAAAATTTAAAGAAGAGTTCTTCAAAATTAAAGGCTATTTTCCCCAAATATTCTAACCATTGGACTTCAAAACAACATCCGTTCCACCCATTGGAATGGAAAGAAATGGAATATTCAATACATATTCCCTCATGGTAAATTGATATTATGGAAATTCCTTGAACAATTTATAGTTCCTCCATTTCCCACCATCATTTGAAACTCTGGTGCTGGTTATAGAAATCAATTAAAATCCTTGGCTATCTTACAATGAATATGAGTACTACCTAAATCAATCAACACTATTACCTTTTTCTTCTTGATATATCCTTCTATCTTGAGAGTTTGAGGAGTGGTAATTCTTGCCAATGCATTACAAGATATGGTTGGGTTTATTTCTTATTTTTTATCCCCTGGGATTGGTTCTTGGTGTATATCCTCTTATTTTGATGTTTCTTTTTCATGCTCTTCCTCCTCTTCACAATCTATGTAGAATAATTTCTTCCTGGCACACTTATTACCTTTAGTGTATTTTCTATCACAATTGTAACAAATCCCTCTTGCTCTTTTTTCCTCCAATTGTTGTGGTGTCAACCTTGTAGGTTGTGGAAGCTAAGAGCTGTAACACTTCCATCTTTGTAGTAGTGAGTGGTAGATGTCTTTGTTGCCATAATTTTGCTTTCAACTTTTCTTGCCACCCTGAATGCATTCTCTAATGATTTAGGTTCCCAAAGGTGAACCTCATGTTGGATATTATCCATTAAAGTTTCTATGAAGACATCAATCATATGTTCCTATAGAAGATCAATTACGTTCATATTCAATCTTTGGAAGTCCTCAATGTGCTCCCGAACTGAACCCTTTTGTTTGAGATTTATCATTTGGTGAAAGAAGGTATTGCTCTTCGTATCCTCATAATGTTGTATCAATTTCTCCATAAAAATTGTCCAAGTGACAAGTGCTTTACGAGAACAAAGCCATCAATACTATACAAATTGATTGGGTTCTAAATATAAAGATGTGATGCATAACTTTTGTGTGTGTTGCACATAGTGTAGATCAAAAAATTGCTCCATCTGTAGTATCCATGTTACTAGATCCTTGCCATCAAACTTCCTCATATCGCTCTTTGGAAAATGGTTGTTCTTTAGCCTAGAGTTAGAGTTTCTAAAATCACAATTCACATTCCTTATGTTCTCATCATGGTTTTCATGGAGTACCTTGTCACCACTAAGGAGCATTTCTTGTAGCAACTTTGTCAAACCTTCCTTCAAAACTTTCAAGTCCCTTTTCATTATGTTTTTAAGTCATCCTTCAAACCTTCCATTTCTTATTTGAAACCTTTCATGCCACCTTTTAGACCATTCTTCAAACCATCCGTCTTAGCTTCCATTTCATTTTTGGTTACTCTTTGCGAGAGTGAAATTTGTTGCACTTGGTCTTGTAATTTTGAGATATCATATTGCATTTCTTCCTCTTCTTCATGTATCATAGTAGAGATTTTTGGTTGCTTACTGGGAATATCCATTTTTTTTTGTTGCAGGACATATTAGAACCAAATAAAAATATTTATACTTTACTATACCCATTGAATCTCTTTAGGCTGATTTTCCAAACAAAAGTTATGCAAATTTAAAAAATACGCATTGTTTTTCTCACTTTTTGGAGCTTGATATTGAAATTGTTGTATCTCTGTAATTTTGACCACACAAGATCTGAAACTTCATTTTGAGGTATATTTTGGTGTCTTCTTTCAAACCCCACAAGTTAGACCAAAATTGGATTCTTCAAGATAAAATTATACCAAATCTCCCATAATGGCATTATTATGGATTGGTTTAGTATAGCGAACTTCTATAGACTGCCACATGTCCCTGTTTCAACCTTAAGCCCTGAAATTCCTCTTCAAGATACTAAAGTGCGTGTGATTTTAGAAACTTTTTATGGAATTCAAATATGATGCTCAAAGACAAAGTTATGACCATTATTTTCCCTAGGTCACCTTTTTGAGTCTAAATTTTGGAGCATGCAGAAACCCTAAATTCTTTAGACCGTATCTTAAAAAATATAGCAAATCAAGATATGAAATTTTTACACGATGTTCAACGATATTTTGGCTTCACGTGGTTGAAATTTCAGCTGTTGAAACTTTGTCGAAAAAGATTATAGTGAAAATACAAATATAACCTATTTGAAGCAACAAAACCCTAAATTCAAAACTCTGATACCAAATGTTATGTAACCAGATCATAAAATAGAAGGAAAGATAGATCAATGACTTGAAAATAAGCCTATTTAAAGGGTAAACCTCCTTTTACATCACATAAATGAACAATTCTAGGATGATTAAAAGGAAAAGACCTCCTTGGTATATATGAGAGTCTAAAGGGTCATAATATAATTAGGGCCTACATAACGATAATAATGAGCTAGCATGCCCACTATTTATAGTCAATGGCTAGGGCTAGGGCTAGGCTGACTTCAAAATAATTTAAGAAAAATAATTCCTTTAATCAAACCGACTAACCATATTTGCAACCATTTGCATTTTCATATTTATTTATGCAAAAATATTGATCCAAGACATCATCCATTTTGGGCATCATGCCTAGACTTGGGGGTTTCAATTTTGACAAGATATATCTCCTAAACCATGAGGAGTTATGTGACGTGCCACCGATTGTTGGAATCGACATGAGGAGAACATCAAATTTTGATGACCTTGCTTGTAAAAACACTGTTCTTCTCATCCAAAATTTTCATCAAAAATGGGGCATCATGACCACACCACAAGAGCTTCTCGTCCTTCCTGGGCTTCTTGACCATTGGAGCTTCCAATCAATGAGATCTATAGATGAATATTAAAAGTGTTCAAAGATTGACATTGTCATCAATGACAACACTATTCAACAATGAAACATTTATGATATGAGAAAATGAAAGTGGAAAAATATATGTAAGTTATTGTTGATAGATTAAAAGAGAAAATGTGTAAATTGCTTCTATATTGTGTTTGTTGTGAATTCCTAGCTTTATAAATGCCTTTATAGGAAGTCAATTTCTATGTAGAGCCCCAAGGATTATTTCATAGTTTTGGAGAGTATTCCAATGATTGAATTTATCAAACTAAACCATTCTTTTTCAAGTCTATGACTCTATTAGTCTTGAATGTTATTATGTTCTTTATGTTTTGTTAGTATTTTTTACATTTATTTGAGATTTCTTTTATTAGTGCTTTCATTACAACACTTACACTCTTTCCAAGTCCCTCTCATGACTATTAAGATGTAAATGAATGAATTCTATATATGGAAAAAGAAGATGAGAGTCAGACCATGACTTGTCTACGTAATGGAGAGTGATAACAAACTCATGATTATTCTTGGTGGAGTCCAAATTAAATAACAGTTTCTCTTATCCTTTGATGAAGTATTGAGTTACATGTAACAAATCAACAAAGTGCAAATAATTTAGTTTTATAGGTAATAACAACTTAACATGCTAGTGTTTGATTCTCCTTAGTTTTATGTTTAGGCTATTTAGCTTGAGTTTGTGATGTTATGGTGCTGCTTGTAGCAAAAGAAGGCTTTGAAATGAAAAATATAAAGCAAGAGGAAAAATACATGCAATAAGTTTTTGATGGAGTGAAGGAGAGTGTGATGCAAAATGGACCACACTTGTTAGTTTGAAACGCGTCGGCCAAAAATTTCTCTTATGTGATTTCTACTGAAAGACTTTTCTTAAGTAATCCTACTTGTAGTGAATCATATCTTAACATTCATACCATTGCATTCTCTGATGCATATAATTGATGTCGTAAAGAAACCAATGGACATCAATAATCCAAGCATAATAGTATAGAATCTAGGGATTAAACCAAGTCTATATTCTTTATCGTTTGCACAAGAAAAAAATTATAGCTTCAATCCCTCTGCTCAATTAGCATTTTATGCTATGATAGGAAGGGATTGTTAATGTCTCTTTATCTATGTTATGAACATTATAATTTTGTATACAATAGTAGAACACATGACCAATAACATCTTAAATGTTCACATTTAAATTTATAATCAATAGTTGTAAATTAATATCTAATTTATAAATTTGTACTTTAAGATTTCGAATTGCACATACCTAGTTTAGCATAATACTTCTTTTATAGTGTTTTTTTCCTTTATAATAAAAAAATAAAAATAAAAATCATTAAAATAAATTAAAAAACTATAAATAAAAAACACACCCATAAAACAAACATTTAAGCTTCACACTATTGTGAAACATAATTGGACCTTCAAATTTGATTGAAACATAACATAACACACTATCCAAATACAATTACTTTCATACAACATCACTTTGTATTCTCTTCAATGTTCCATTCACTAGCTTCTGGCTATGCTACTAATAAAATCATATTCCTTAAACAACCTGTAACCTAAATCCCATATATAGTGCCAAAACCACCCACTACCCATGGTTATAATTAACCTTTTATCTAAGAGGAATAGAATACCATTTCTATTAATGATTTTTTTATTATTGATTAATAAAAGTAAATGACAACATAGATTAACGGATAAAATCATATATTTCCATAACGCATTTGAAAGGTTTAACATGTAAGCGCTTATGGAGCCAAAGCTCATCCCTTTTCATCTTCGGTGGATTAAAAATGGCGTGAAAACATATAATTTATATAATTTTAGAATGATCAACCATCTAAACCTGGCTGCGAAGGGAGACAATCCAGATAATTCGTGTGAAATGTTTGACAAAAGATCGCAACAAGCTGTTGTAACATGGACTTCGAGGATTGCAGACTACGTTAAAATGGGATTCGCTGAAGAGGCTTTGCAATCATTTTGCCAAATGCATCGATATGGCATCAAGCCGAACCAGTTCACGTTCTCCACTGTTCTTAAACCATGTACCATTCTAAGTGCAGTGAAACAAGGGAGGCAGGTACATGGCTACATTATCAAGTCTGGATTTGTGTTCAATATTTTTGTTGCCAGTAGCCTTGTAGTTCTGTATGCTAAATGCAAGATAGTTGAAGATGCACGCAAAGTGTTTGATGAAATGCCTCTACGAGACGTGGTTTCATGGAGTGCGATAATTGCAGGTTGTGCTCAAAATGGATACAGGGAAGAAGCCCTGAAGCTCTTTCGGCAAATGCTTGCTGGGTCAATGAAACCTAACGATTTTACTGTAGCCAGCGCTCTCACTGCTTGTGCTGGTATACCATCCGTGGAACACGGCATGAGTCTACATGCCCTGATCATAGAGACTGGATTGGATTTAGATGTTTTTGTGGGAAGTTCCATCATTGATATGTATGCTAAATGTGGGTTTGTCCATGATGCACGCACTATGTTTGACAAAACACCTGAACGAGATGATGTTTCATGGAATGCAATGATTGCAGGGTATGCCCAGAATGGGCTTGGCGAGGAGGCTTTAGATCTTTTCTGCCGAATGCAATCGGTGGGTATCTATCCAAGCCAATTCACCTTCGCCAGTGTTCTTAAAGCGTGTGCAAGCCGTGCTATACTTGAACAAGGTAAGCCTGTCCATGCCCAATTAATAAAATTTGGATATGCACTTGATGTGTTTGTGGGGAGTGCTCTTGTTGACATGTATGCTAAATGTGAGAGTATGGAAGATGCCTGTCTGGTGTTTGAAAAAATGACCAGACAAAATGTTGTGTCGTACAACACAATTATTGCAGGGTATGCCCATCATGGGAATGCTGCGGATGCCCTGAAAATCTTTTCCCAAATGCTACTTATACCCATGAAACCAGATGTGTTTACGTTTGCGAGTGTGCTCTCTGCCTGCGCCATTTTGGCAACGGCTGATCAAGGCCTACAAATTCATGCTCACATCATAAAGAGTGGGTTTGATTCTAGTGTCTTTTTGGGAAACGGTCTTGTTGATATGTACTCGAAATGTGGGAGCATGGACAATGCACGTAAACTCTTTGACAGCATGTCTGATTTAAGTGTCGTTCCTTGGACTACAATGATTTCTGGTTACACCCAGAGTGGCTATGGGGCAGAGGCATTGAAGTTCTTCCGTGATATGCAATGGTCAGGCGGTAAGCCAGATGAGTTTACCTTTTCTAGTGCTCTTAGGACATGTGCCAGTCTAGCAGCAATGGAACATGGTAATCATCTCTATGCATCAATCATCAAGACTGGGTTCGAGTCTGATATATTTGTCGGTAGTTCTCTTGTTGACATGTATTCCAAGTGTGGGAAAATAGAGGATGCATTTAAGATCTTTGACAAGTTGCCTGAAAGAAATGTTGTGTCATGGAATGCAATGATTACAGGGTATGCTCAACACGGACTGAGCAAGAAGGCCCTTAAACTCTTTGAACAAATGAAGCAGGCAGGCATGAAGCCAACCCATGTCACTTTTATTGGTGTTCTTTATGCATGCAGTCATGTAGGCCTAGTGGATGAAGGTAGCCACTTTTTTGAGATGATGACTCAAGCGTATGGTATCATACCAAGAGTGGAACACTACACCTGTATGGTTGATCTTCTTGGGCGAGCTGGTCGCCTCTATGATGCAGAGAGCTTTATCTATAAAATTCCATTTGAACCTGGACCTGTAGTGTGGCGGTCTTTGCTTAGTGCATGTAGAGTCCATGGAAATGTAGAGATTGCAGAACGTGCGGCAGGTTTTTCTCTCAAGCTTGAGCCACAAGAGGCTTCAACTTATGTGCTCTTGTCTAACATTTATTCAGCAGCTGGAAGGTGGGATGATGTAGCAAAGGTGAGAAATCAAATGAAAGAAAATGGAGTTAAGAAGGAGCCAGGACGCAGCTGGATTGAGGTGAAGAATAGGGTGCATGTATTTACAGCAGAAGATAGGTCACACCCCCAGATGGAGGATATTTATGCAAGGTTGGAGATTTTGTTAGGGAAGATGAAGATGGCAGGGTACATGCCTGACACGACCTTTGCACTGTGCGATGTAGAGCATGAACAGAAGGAATCTTATCTTCTCTACCACAGTGAAAAGCTGGCTATCGCTTTTGGTCTTATCAGCACGCCAATTTGGACACCTATTCGAATAATAAAAAACCTTCGTGTATGTGGTGATTGCCACACTGCTGCTAAATTCATATCTATGATTGTTCAGCGAGAAATTGTTGTCAGGGATGTGAACCGGTTCCATCATTTCAAAGATGGTCAGTGTTCTTGTGGTGACTATTGGTAATTCAAGATGGAAAAAGAAAAGTAAGTCGGGTAAATTTTGTGCCAACTTACGTCATTGTGCCCATATATACTTTTCTGCTCTGTCAGCATGGTGTAAGATGGTATCCTCTGAAACTGGAGTTTGCAACTAATAGGTATGAGCAAGAAAATCTTATTTTAACGAATTTTATGTTGAGGATGCAAACTGGGTAAGATAAGGTTTGGGGAATGCCATTTGTGGTCATAGTACGAAACTGACATTGATGTCTGAATCAGACAAGTATGGGCAAGAGAAACAAGGTGTAAAAACAGGTGAGAGGAAGGGAGGAGAATGCCATTGGTGTGAATGGGTAATCTGCCTGGAAGTGGTGGGACTTTTGAAGTAACAAGATTATAAATTAAGCATGCCAAACTAAAGTTATATATATCCAGGGCATGGTTTAAGATGAGGTAAGGAGATTATGTTGTACTTAATGACATGATACTTTTTTAATAAATGGCTTATCTTTGCATGCTCATATTGCAGTAATGACTGTCAAACAAGGATCTCTTCAGAAATTATAACATCAGTGGGCTCCTAGTTTGATGATCTATTAAGAGGTGTGTGCTGGGTGAGTTCTTTAGATTTAAGGGTGGTGGACTCTACACTATGGGGTCATGGACCCCTTAGTGTTGTCATTGGTGACAATATTCAGCTGCTTTGGTGTTACTTCAATGGGTCACAAACTATCAGAAAATATTTGGTTCTGGATTGTGATTTTTTAAGGCTCTGCAGGGAGCTTCTTTTCTTGTTATAATTATTGGAGAACTTGATCTACAAATGAAGCATTGGCTTTTAGCTTTGATACATAGATAATGAGATGAGACTAATAAAGTGGACTATAATCAGATGAGATGAATAAACCTGTGGCTACGCAACAAGTGGGGAGCTTTGTACTTTATCTTTTTTATTTAGATTAGGAATCCGTTGATTCTCCCCATCCATTTCTTCTCTCATGTGCATTCTGACTGAAAACTATGTTGTGGGAATATTTCTTATTCCACCTCATGTATACTCCACATTGGTTGTTGAAGAAACAAGACCTTAAATTAGCAAATACTTACTATTGCTGTGATTCCTGCAGTGGATGGTACCAATGTTGGATGAGAGAGGTAAATTTGCTGTAATGCCAATGTTTCTGATTATTGAGGAAAGAGAAAATGCTGCTATGTCCAGCATTTTTTACTTTGGTCTCTACAAGGGCTTAATCATGCTTTTGTTTTGGCCTTTGGATGAGGTGCCTGGGAGACAAGAAACAGAGCAAGTATATCTGCACTATAGCCAAAGACATTCATTCTATCGAGCACCAGTACACAGATGAATGATGAGGTAACTAATATAAGCCTTATGGAAGGTCAAGTTTTGAAGAACCCTCGAAATTTTTGACTTGGATTACAGAACCTGTATCCAAGGTTTCCAAGTAGTTGTTGTAGAATGGTCAGAAACATGATAAAATACTAGGAGTAAAATGAAACCAAGATGCAGTTAGAATTGAGTTGAGAATAAAATGTATGGATTGGTTGCAGTATATAGCTCTTACCTACGAAGGAAGGGATTTATACGTTGTTGGACAGATCTATTTTACAGATAAAACATGGCCTACTACCTGCCTGACAGAAAAGGTGGTCATTATTACTATTTGGTGTATATGTCATGCTACTCAGTCTTGATGGCTAGCAGGGAAGCACACTTTGCAACAGATATGCCTGTTGTCAAGGATCATTTAGTGTGGACCGTGCCACATTATTGCAGAATAATTTCAAGTGTGGTCGGTTATTTTCTGGAAACTACCGATGATATTAACTGAAAATAGCAATAATATAAGGCTTTTCACTACCAGCTATGCCTATTGAGGTATGACTAATTGTGGCTACATTGTAAAACTTGATATCGTCTGGTACTAGAATCTGTGACCAAACTGTACATGAAACAAAGTTAATCTGTCACGATTTTAAGTTGAGGGTGTAGTGAATGATAGTTGAAGCCTGCTTGGATGATAGTAGAAAGAGAGATTTGTAGGTGGTGCGAGATCTGCTTGTTGTGTGCATTTCAAGAAATGCATTGTGGCAGTTGGATTTTGGAGATGACTTAAGTTGTGGGGTATGGAGATCTCATATTGAACAATTTCAATCATAATAATCAAACGAAGCTTTCATCTGTCCTGACCTAAACTGGGTCCATGCTGTGAAGTGCAGATATGTTATTAAGATCAGCCAAGTTAATTCAACATCGACATGCATAGGCCTACAAAGAAGAAATAATCAGTTGGTATAACAAAAAAGTGCAAAGAGTAAGCACCAAGATATTATAATAGTTGTAAACAAATATTGAATAGTTCGATAATGGATTAAGTTGTAAAGAGTTGTCGCCTACTAGAAACTCCCTCTAACGTTTTTTGAAAACCAAAACGAACTTGAGGGTGTGAGTCCAAGTTGAAGCATAATGATTGCATGAGGATGCATATGTATAGGTTTGTGCATCCTTTTGAAGTGTTTTGGGTTGATTTTTACTTTATTTGTGATGTACCTACATTATGAACATGAAAAGATGGGTTTTCTGGTCTAATAATGCAATGTAAGTAGTAGTATGTAAATTAAATTTCCACTATTTTCTTTATAAATGAAGGCTTGAGGTTACTCCATCGATTCATCCATCCAAAGTAGATTCATCCATCCATAATATATATGTGCTGCAAAAATCACACTAGAGATCTTGAGAACTTCCTATTGATACTGGTTTGGATTTTCGTGCTAGTTGTTGACTCAACTAAGGAGGTTATCTGCAAACATCAAGGAAGTAAAACACCCTCCAAGGATGAGGCTTTGGAGCCACATCTTCAACAAGTTTACTCATTCATTTTCTACGTTCTTTCAAAATGTTTGTTCGTTCCTATTTCTGTAGATTCTTTGCTATCTTTCTTTTTATATGAATAAATGAGGGTTTGAAGTTTGTAGAGTAAATCTATGATACGGTTTTCATATTCTACTTTCATTTTGTCTAGGACTAATACATAACCATTGGATTAGTATACTTTGTACAACATTGCTACAATTTATAGGCAACACACTATATTGTTAATTTTACATAAAATGGTCCATAAAATTGCCTTCTAGAACAACATATTGATAAAACTTGCGTGAAGGAAAATACTAATAAATTGGTAGAAGTGATTGACAATTATCTACCAAAATCTCATTAGCCACTTATTTAGAGGGGATGTCATTAAAGGCAAGTCCAAGGCCTATGTACCTTGTCCAAAAGGCTAGCTATTTTAAAATCAATTAGTTAATCTTATATATATATATATATATATCCAAACTTTGTTGCAATGAATTAAGACAGTATTGCATTGGAGGCACACTATTTAGTTCCTAAAGAAGAATCAAAGTAAGTAATAAATGTGGTAAATAGGCAACACTTGTATGTTTCTTCATAAACTAGGTATTTGAACAACAAAAACAACATTTAATGATGGTAACAATAGTGCATAACTAATATTAAAAGTGATATCCCTTTTTATTTCATATTTTTTATTTCCAATTTTGTAAGAAATAGGCCTTTCGTGAGGTTGCTGATATGATCCATTGGGAAGAACTACTAACTGTTGAAGAATCTAGGGCATCAATGGTTAAGTGATTTCTCTGTTAATGATAACTGCTTGTGATAGTCTTTTGAATCTTAATTAGAATCTCCTCTTTTCTTGTACTTATTATTGTGTTCTTTTCATCAAGACAATTACCATATCATGAACAAAATAGAGAGACAAGAGACAATAACAATGTAAACTTTGAAGCAGGAACTATAAACTCAAAACGGGAAGTCTGGCCAAAAAACGCCAAAAAAAACATCAAAAACAATGCTAAAAACGAGAAGTGTGTATACTGAAATGATGGTTTTTTTTTAGGGACAATTTTGAACATGTTTTAAAAATGCTAGTGAAAACGAAATTTTCGTGCAAAATACAGCTTGAAAACGGAAAAGTGATTATACTGGAACGATGAATTTTTTTTAGGGTCAATCTTCAAAATTTAAAAAAAATGCTAGTAAAATGATCCAACAACATAAAAATGACTCATAACTTCTCATTTAACACCATATGGAAATCAAAAATTTTATTTCAAGATACGATGCATACATCAGTTAGATAAACTGTCTTAAACAATTATTCAAAATCACTCAGATTTTCTTGCACACCATCAGAATTCACATCTTCAGATGAGCGATTGGATGCTGACGAAGATGTTCCATATTCTTCTCTTTCATCAACTAGTGCCCCATCTGAGTCAACATGCATGCCCTTCATTTCAGGTTTCAAAATTTTTCTAGATCTACGACTGGTTTCAACAGACTCCCATCTCAACACTGTTCCTTCTGGTAACAACCTTTTCAGAATCTCTATCGTTTTGAAGCGAAGAGTTCCTCTTTTTGTTAAATTGAAGTCATAAATAAGTATGTCAACATCCTCCAATTTCAATATGTCTGTGCGGCGACGATTTATATTCGTACCCTTTCTTTTTCTCTTTCTGCCATTTTTTTCGTCAACTACCATCTCTAGCTTATACACACCATTGAATGTGTTAGATGATCCAAAAATACAATCTTATCATAGGTTATAAAATTAGAATAAAATAATTATTAATTTAAGATATTAAATTAATAATTATTATTCTAGAATGTCTAATTATTTAAATTAGTATATTGTTGTAACTAGATATGACTCTCCAAATGTGTCGCATCTTAGGCTTTATTTTAGGAGATTTGTTAGCTAGTTGGTTTGAATAGCATTTATTGTAAATTGACACTTGTTATTTAATAAGTGATCCATAATTAGAGGTAGTTAGGACATGGAGTTTATAAATAGCTCATTGCAAAAATGTTTGGATGTTCGGGTGTAAACTCTTGCAAAATCAAATTATGTAATTATTTTTTCTGATTAATAAAATTACGTGTCTGAAGACACTTTTGCCATTATTGTGGTATCAAAGCTCCAGTAATGTTGCAGTTGATTTGAGAAGGAGATTCCAGTTCTACAAGTTTTTGGAAAACTCCATTGAATTGTTCAGCGAATGATTGGTATGAAATTTGTCAAGTTTTTTGTTCAAAAGAGAAGAAATTTTATTATTTTAGTGATTTTAGATTTTTTTTAAAATCTGAAAATCATTGGTAAGAATTACTGCTGCCACCATTTGACTCCGATTGGTGTGAGGAATTCCAGTCTGGAGAAGACTTGGACCTGGAGACATTAAATTGTCTGTTGATGGCATAATACAAATCCAACGCAGGGAAAGTGTTGCGCTTGTTGTTCCATGGCCTGTAGGCGTAACTTGAGCTCATGGTTCTAACTGCCCAGTCCAGCTGAATCCCTCTGCAAAAGAGTCAGCTGTGCGGACAAAGTCGTTGCCTCAGTTTGCAAGATCTGGACTTTGCATTCCAGCTCTGAGATATAACGCATCTTTCTTTCCTTGGAGCGTGCAGCAGACTGGCGATTGGCCAATATCCTTTTGACATCCACCTACAGCGTATTGCCACATCCCGGCTTCAATGGAAGAACTGCCTTGGTCAGGCAGCATGACCAGTTTACGTTGGAAATCTGTGTTAAAAGTCTGAATTTGTAATGTAGCCCTGCAGCATCGTATTGTTTTTTTACTGTCAAATTTGAAAATACTATCACTCGATTTCGAACTCAAGCCCTGCTGCCTCATATTATTTTTTTGCTTCGATCTTGAAATGATTGCCCTCACTCAATTTTGAACTCAAGGCGTTCTTCATATCATTTTCTTGGTTTATTTCAATTGTGGATGAAGCAGGAACCGGGTCTGCCTGCATGGCATGGTCGACGGTGAGAGCTCCCCGTGTTGCGAAAGCCTGAGGTCGCTCTGCTGCTCCTTACTTCCTCTGTTTTTTTGAAGTAGCAGTTGGACAAAACTTCTGCCATTATTGTGCTGCGAATTGGGGCAGATCAGCAGGAGAGAAAGAATTTTGTCACCCGATCAGCGTGGAGAAATTCGGGCAACAACAACAACTTTAAGGCCTTTCAAAACCCCAAGCGTCCCAAGGATTTTTGACAAAAACGTGAGCATTCATAATTTACTGCGAAGCCAACATTGCCAGCCTGCGTGGAACAATGAACAGCACGTTACTTAAGTGGATTTCTAAAAGCATGCACTGTGAGTTAGTTTAAAGGGTCAAAGGATGTTTTTTTTAAGCATGATGTATGCTTTAAAAAGATTTATTCACATTTTTAAAGTTCACGTAACATTCACCTTTTTTTAATGGGAGTTTTAAAAAGAAAAGAGAGTAATGATAAGATGGATATAAAGTTTTTTTTGTAATGGGAAAATAAGGTGAATCATAAAGTTTTTTTTATAGTTTGTAATTTGGAGAAATAAGGTTTTTTTTTTTTTAATTTGTAATTTGGAGAGATAAGGAATTTTCTCTTATTTGTAAAATATTTTTTTTTGGAGAAATAAGGTGTGGGGTTATTTGTAAATGTTCAAGACATTAACTTTTTTGGAGTAATAAGGTGATTTGTAAATATTTGGAGTAATAAGGGGATTTCAATTGTAATTTTTTTAAGGGATAAGTGTAACTCAAAGTAATTTACTTTGAGGGGGGGGTAACTTTTTTTTTACCAAGTTTTGCAAGAGCATCATTGTAAAAGTCAAATTTTGAAAGTTGCCCTGTAATTTTTGAGAAATTGACTGGAGCCAAGTGCAAAGCTCAGTCATTTTTCTCCTGCCTCAATGACTATACGAGGGTCAAGGCCAAGCCCCGATAGATTGTGTTTTTTGCGTGGTGTGTTGTGTTATCCATCTTGTCATTTTTGTTCTGATTCTTGGTGTGAAGCTTCAATGCTACAATGTCTAAGTTGATTAATTTGTTTTCTGATACCGACAAACTTGAAAGCACAAAATCTTATAAAACATGGCACTGCCTCATCGAAAGCAGTCTCATTTACAATGAATTATGGCAGGGTATATGTGATGGATATATTAAGCTGAATAAACTCACAGATGCAGTTGCACTAGAAAAATAGGAAGTTAAGAATGCCAAAGCCTTAGCTCTTATTAAATCTTCTGTGAATGATGAAATGTATGTCCATATAGAAAATGCTATAGATGCATGGTTTGCTTTGAAAACTTTTAAAGACCTCTTTGATACTCACCCTGAATCAAAGAAAGTAGATCTACAATTAAAATTGTTACAACAAAAATTCACTGAAGGAGGTGATGTACTTGAATATATCTCAAGACTTAAGAATATTACGCAGAAAATCATTAATGCTGGTTTTCCAGCAATAGATGATAGTTTTATGGTAACAATTGTAATTGCTGGACTTCCTTCTTCCTACACGCGTTTTTTGGAGACTTTACAATTAACTGGGAAATTAGAGAAATTAAAGTTTGATGAGCTCTGTGAAATGTTGACCCAACATGATAAAACCTTTGGGAAGAAGAAGAAAGTTGGTGAAGATGTTTTTCTCATAGAGACCAACATTAATAAATCATTAGGAGACAGTTCTTGAGGCAGAGGCAGAGGCAATCATAATCAAACAGCACAAAGTCGAGGTCAAAGCCAAAGCAGAGGAAACAACTTTAACAGAGGCAACAGTTCAGGAAGGAATAATTTTCAAGGTAGAGGAAACAACCAAGGAAGAGGCAATTTTCAAGGACAAGGAAATAGTAATCAAGGTAGAGGACAATCTCAACATAGAAGTCAAAGCAGAGGCAAAGGACAGTCTTCAGGAAGAGGAAGAGAATTAAGTCAAATTGTGTGTCGAAGATGTAATAAAGTCGATCATTATGCTGAAGATTTTCGAATTTCACTTATTAAAATTCCCAAGTTTCAGCAGCATTCAGCGCAATTTGCAAATGATCAAGATGATGATAACTCAGAATATGTTTTTACTTCCTCGTCAGCATCACAACTTTCATCCCATCTTAGAAGTGATTATGAAGATGCCTGGATCTTGGATTCTGGCGCAACTCAGCACATGACTTGTCGACGTGATTTTTTTCTGGAATTTTCAAGATTGCTAACTTAATTCCATTTTTCTTGCAGATGATACAAAACATACTCCTTATGGCAAAGGAGCAGTTAAAGTTTTTCTCCCTGGCATTGGAGAAAAAATGATTTCCAATGTATGGTATGTACCAACTTTTAAGAAAAGTTTTCTCTCTTTAGTCACGATTCGACAAGTTGGACATCAGGTGATTATGGAAGATGGTTTAGTCAAGATTAATTCAGTCAAACAGAACTTGAAAATTGTCATGACAGGTTATGAAGATGGAAAACTGTTACGGATGAAAGGGACAGTTATTCCAAGGTATTCTGATTTTGCAGGGGCAGTGACTACAAGTATTTCACCTGTAAGACTATGGCATGTAAGATATGGAAATTTAACTTTTGAGAGTCTTTCTCAATTGCAGAAACAAGGAATGGTTAAAGGACTCCCCACTTTCAAAAGGGAAAATGCAAAATGTGAAGCTTGCATTTATGGCAAACAAAGTCGAGAAATTTTTCCAACAAGTTCATGGCGTGCAAACAAACGGCTGCAACTAGTCCACAGTGATGTTTGTGGACCACTACAAACTTCATTTGGTGGTTGCAAATATTTCTTACTATTCATTGATGATTTCAGCAGAATGACTTGGGTTTACTTCTTGAAGAACAAGTCAGAAGCATTTGAGAAGTTTAAAATTTTCTGCCAACTTGTTGAAAATGAAGTCAAAGAAAAGATAGGTACTCTCAGGACAGATAATGGGGGAGAATTCACTTCAAATGAATTCAAAACTTATTGCAGTGAAAATGGCATAAGACGACATCTTACTAATGTTTACACTCCACAACAAAATGGAGTAGTCGAAAGAATGAATCGCACCTTGTTAGGAATGGCGAGATTCATGTTAACTTTCAAGAGGTTAAGTCCAACATATTGGGCAGAAGCAATACATATAGCTGTCTACTTAAGAAACAGATCTCCAACTGCTTCTTTAGACGAAATCACACCTTATGAAGCTTGGTTTGGTTTCAAACCTCGAGTTAAACATCTTAGAGTTTTTGGATCAGTATGTTATGTCTTAGTTCCGAAAGAAAAATAAACTAAGCTTGAATCAAGAAGTTTAAAATGCATAATGATTGGCTATTTTGATGAGAAGAAAGGGTATCGTCTTTTGACAAATGGAAAATTCATTGTGAGCAGGGATGTCATTTTTGATGAAATTGAGAGTAAAAGTGCTGAAGAAATTGAAAATCTTCTTCACAAGTTAGAAACTAAGGGTAGCAAAAGAAATGGAAAAATGCAAAGTCAACCAACTTCACCAAATTGGTATGAACTTGATTTTCCTTCCTCTGAAGATGAGTCATCCAATCCATCTACATCAACAACATCATCTGGGTCTTCTAGCAGTTCATCTGCATCTCCAAGCAGCAGCAGTTCTTCTAACTGTGATTCTCCAGATTCTTCACCTGAACGAAGAACATCAGTTTATATTAATCCTCTTTACAATGATGGAGATTTTACAGAAGCGCAAACAATTGAGCACCAACTACCGAAATGAGCAGTTCAACTTTTGAAAGATGTAAAGCCTGATGAGCAAAATAAAACAGGCACCAGAAGGGCACATAGAAGTGAAGGCAATTTTGCCTTGATAGCACATGATTTTATTGAACCTTCCACATTCAAAGAAGCAGTAAAACATAAAGAATGGCAACAGGCTATGGTTGAAGAATATCAAGCAATAATTGATAACAACACTTGGAAACTTGTTGATTTTCCATCAAGTGTTAAACCCATAGGATGCAAGTGGGTTTATAGAATTAAGTATAATCAAAAGGGAGAACTTGAAAAGTATAAAGCACGACTTGTCGCAAAAGGTTTTGCGCAGCAGGAAGGCATTGATTATGAGGAAACTTTTGCTCTTACAGCTAAATGGAACACCATCCGATTAACACTTGCATTGGCTGCTCAGAAAGGATGGAAAATTCATCAAATGGATGTGAAAAGTGCTTTTCTCAACGGGGATTTACAGGAGGAAGTGTATATGACCCAACCGCCAGGTTTTGAAATTGAAGGACAAGAACATAAAGTCTGCAAATTGATCAAGGCTTTATATGGATTAAAACAAGCTCCCTGAGCTTGGTATGCAAAGATGGATGAATACCTTAAGAAAGTTGGTTTTCAAAGAAGTGAATCTGATGATACTTAGTATGTGCGACAATAGGGAAAATATTTGGTAATTTTTGTTATGTATGTAGATGATTTGATCATCACTGGCAACCATGATGATCATATTGCACAGGTGAAAAAGGAGTTGCATGCAGGTTTTAAGATGACAGATTTGGGATTACTTCACTACTGTCTTGGAGTTGAAGTCTTCCAACGTCCACATCATATTTTCATTTCTCAGAGTAAATATGCAACAGAGGTTCTTCAGCGATTTGGCATGCAGGATTGCAAACCTGTTCTCACCCCCATGGAGCAAAACTTGAAACTTTCAAAATTTGAAGGGGGGGAAAGGTCGACAGTACAACTTACAGACAGTTGATTGGCATCTTGATTTATTTGACAAATACTCGTCCTGATCTATCTTATGTAGTTAGTATTCTTTTACGTTTTATGTAGGAACCATGAGACAGCGACTGGAATGCAGCTAAAAGAGTTCTTCGATATATCCAAGGAACAAAAGATTTTGGTCTTCTTTACACAAAGACTAAAATTTTTGTATTTGGTGGATATTCCAATACCGACTTTGCTGGGAGTATTGATGATCGAGCATCAACATCAGGTTATTTAATGAACATGGGGTCAGCAGCGGTATGTTGGAGTTGTAAGAAACAAGCTACAGTGGCCACTTCTTCAGCAGAAGCATAGTACATTTCAGCATGGGAAGCAACATGTGAAATTTTTGGTTGCGTCGAATTTTGCAGGACTTGGGAATTTCTCAGGCAGAAGCTACATCATTATTCATTGACAACCAGTCAGCCATCAAACTTGCCAAGAACCCAGTTTTTCATTCAAAGACAAAACATGTGGACACCAAGTATCATCATATCAGATCTCTCATTGCCAAAGATGTCCTCAAGCCAGTTTATTATCCTTCCGAAGATCAGATCTCCGATATTTTCACAAAACCACTCAGCAGAATAAAATTTACTAAGTTCAGGGATGAACTTGGTATCTATTGTAATGTATCTTTGGATCATAGGGGGGAATGTTAGATGATCCAAAAATACAATCTTATCATAGGTTATAAAATTATAATAAAATAATTATTAATTTAAGATATTAAATTAATAATTATTATTCTAGAATGTGTAATTATTTAGAATTAGTATATTGTTGTAACTAGATATGACTCTCCAAATGTTTCGTATCTTAGGCTCTATTTTAAGAGATTTGTTAGCTAGTTGGTTTGAATAGCATTTATTGTAAATGGACACTTGTTATTTAATAAGTGATCCATAATTAGAGGTAGTTAGGACATGGAGCTTATAAATAGCTCATTGCAAGAGTGTTTGGATGTTCGGGTGTAAACTCTTGCAAAATCAAACTATGTAATTATTTTTTCTGATTAATAAAATTACTTGTCTGAGGATACTTCTGCCATTAGAATGGGTGTGTATTTGTGGCATACCAATGTACTTCAACAGTGGTAACAACCTCATTTTCTGTAAAGACCTTTATAACTTTAGCAACCCAGAATGGATAGCCATTGGGATCCCCATCTGCTAGCATTGCGATCATGCAACCCTCCTTAATATCCTGTACTAAACCCCTGTAAAGGTCTTCCATGGGTTCACGTGTGCACGAGATCTTCTGGAACCAATATACATCTCTCTTTCCTCTGCTTGTGAAGAATTAATAATACTTTGAGATTGTTGCTGTTCAACAATGTTTATTTCCTCATGTGCATTCGACACATTTTGTGGCCAAATAAATGGATTTCTCAAAGGCATATCTTCATTTGTTGTTGTTGAAATGATATCACTTTGATTATTGAAAAATGACTCCCACCAAACTGAATCAGCAATGTCAAAGTACTCATGTATATCTAATACATTTTTTAATAGGCAATCAGAATAATTTATATCTCTATTTTTTCTGCGTGCATTATGAACTTCACCAACTGATTGTAATAACAATATTTTTGATGCAAATATTGGATGATCTGGAATGAACTTCAAAAATTGCAAACCTGATGACGGTGCCCATTCTGCAGTAGTTGAATACTTCTTGCCCCATATTAGTATTTTCCCATCAATTTTTTTGATACGATATTGATGTTGGAAGCTAATGTCATTAAGTTGTTCAATGCATTTCCCCTCACCATATAATCCCATAATAAACTTTCGCATGTCAACAGTGTCTTCCAACACGTCAAAAGTAGTCTTTGGCGTGTATGATTTCTTAATACATTCAATTAATGATGGAAAGCTCCCAACTTCCTTCCTCCTCAATGTGACTAAAAAACGACTGAACATCTGATCAATATGGTCATGAGTGTGCCCAACAAGAAGGAAACCAACCTTTACCTTCTGAAAAATTCTCAATTCAACAAGCATGTTTAGATATCCAAAAAAAACCTGATTTTTGTTTTCATGGCAAGTGTTGTCCAATTGTAGATACAAAACTTCAGAAAGATTACCAGACCAATGAGAAAGCACATCAAGAATTATGGTTATGGTCAGATTTGCATCATTATGAATATTTGGAGCTGTGAAGTACACTTTTGGCAACATTTTCCCATTGAAGACCATACAACCGACCAAGTGATACTAAATAAAATTTTCCTCCTGTAAATTTTTGGGTGTGCGAACAAAATGTGGTAAAAGTGTTTTCTTTTGGTCCATACCATCAATTATCAAACCCAAATATTTATTCGGCTTATCATAACACTTCTTTCGATGCTTGTACAACTTTTTCCTTTCATTTGTTTGTTGTTCGCGATGCTCCTGAAGTTCTTTGACAATTGAATCTATACAACATAAAAGAAAGCCACTAAGAAATATGTTTTCATACTTGATGAATATACAATTTTAAAAGTTAAAGTTATGAATGCTTACCTCTTTCTGACCCTTCACATTTGTCCCTTTTTTATTTAAGAGAAGCAGATGTACTGCAAATCCCCATCCTTGTCTTCCTAGGAATACGGACATTGTTGAATTCTTTCTTCCACACCTTCACAAAATATTGATATGTAATAAACCGGCCATGTCTCTCAGCACCTTCTGCATATTCTTTGTATAAGTTGTAGATTTCTTGTCTTGAAAAATTATCTGGAATATGTATTGTCTCTCTATTTGGCATACACTCTCCATGCTTTGAAAATAAATCTTTCATCCATGACATTGCAGTATTTGATAATGGCCCAAACTGTCTTTTATGACGTATTTCAGAATAAAATGTGGGATCCTTTTCCGAATTTTCTTGAATTCTCGAGAGACGAAAATTCCCAATCGAATGAAACATTTTGAAAGCTTTTCTACATATAAATAAAGTCCTAATATGATAATCATAACCTGACAATGTAGATTGCATGCACCTAACTAAATATGAATTTTGCATGCTTTTATTCATTGACAAATATCTCTTCCTGCTCTCTAATGCAAATTTGAAATCCATATGTTTCAAGCAATCTTTTTGGCAACATTCACTTGAAATGAGTGCGCTGATAGAACTTCTTCTCATCAGATATTCTGCTCTACCCCTTGTATAACTAGAACATCTTGCATTGATACAAAAAGGTCTGCTCCTACTCCTCGATACAATATTTTTTGGCAACATCTCCATCATTGGATCATCATTTGTATAAGGATTTTCATCATCATTAAAAGGAATGTTATCCACACTATGATCAGTGGTGCTTTTCAAACACTGACTTGGAGGATATTCTTCATCTTCCCCTTCTTTAGTGCTACTGTCATAGTCCTTAGAATTTAGACTCAATGGAAAATTTAACTCGATGTTTATTGGATATTCTTCCTCATGTGCATTTTCAATTCTGCTCTCATGGTCCATAGAATTAGGACTAAGTGCATCATCCTGTACTTCATTACTGCTACCTTTATATTCATTAGAATTAGGATTAAGTGCATCATCCTGTCCTTCATCACTGTTGCTCTCATAGTCCTTAGAATTAGGACTAAGAGGACATTGTGACTCTCCATTCTTTTTAAATTCATCATCATGCTCTTCATCACTGTTGCTCTCATAGTTCTTAGAATTAGGACTAAGTGGACACTGTGACACTCCATTCTTTTGAAATTCATCATCCCGCTCCTCATCACTGTTGTTGTTATAGTCCTTAGAATTAGGACTATCTGGACACCGTGACACTCCATACTTTTGAAATTCATCATCCCACTCTTCATCAAAGCTGCTTGCATAGTCCTTAGAATTAGGACTAATTAGACACCGTGACACTCCATACTTTTGAAATTCATCATCATGCTCTTCATCACTGCTGCTCTCATAGTCCTTAGAATTAGGACTGAGTGGACACTTTGACACTCCATTCTTTTCAAATTCGTTATCACGCTCTTCATCACTGCTGCTCTCATAGCCCTTAGAATTAGAATTAAGTGGACATCGTGACAATCCATTCTTTTGAAATTCGTCATCATGCTCTTCAACACTATTGCTCTCATAGTCCTTAGAATTAGGACTAAGTGGACACCGTGACACTCCATTATTTTGAACTTCACCATCATGCTCTTCATCACTGTTTCTCTCATAGTCATTAGAATTAGGACTAAGTGGACACCATGACACTCCATTCTTTTGAAATTTGTCATCAAGCTCATCATCACTGCTGCTTTCATAGTCCTTCGAATTCAGACTAAGTGGAATCTGTGACTTTTTATTTATTTGAAATTCTCCATCCCCTCTTTCATCAGTGCTTCTCTCATAGTCCTTAGAATCAAGACTAAGTGGAAGAATTGACTTTCTATTCATAGTGGAAGAATTCCCGCTATATTCATCCATATGAATAGAGTTGTTACACGATGAAGATGTTGATGCTATATAAATCAAAACTTCACTATTAGGACAATCCATCCCTTTCAAATGAAAGATGTTGAATGATACAAATAGAGAGTCTCCTAAAGATATTATATGGCTTAGGTAGGGGGTAGGGGGAGGCATGGGGGGTAGGGGTTGGGGGGTCGTGGGGGTTGAGAGGCGGGGGGTAAGGGGATTGTGGGGTGGGGTCTGGTGGGGTGTGTTGGTTGGAGGGGAAAGAGGGTAAGCGGGGGCGTGGGAGAAAGAGGGGTAGGGGGTGCGGGAATCGCCCGCCACTCCGCGGATAGACGGGGTGGTGTCGGTGGGCTTCTGCCATTTCTTAGTGTTAATATTTTTTTAATTTAAATTATCTGATTATACAAATTAAAAATTTATGATATATTTTCGTTGTGGATTTAAGTTAATATGTTTTCATTATTTAATGATTTATGTGTTTCTATTTTTTAGGAAAATGGCATCAAAGAAGATTTCTGTGAATATTTCTAGACCAAAGACTCTTAAAGGTGCATCTTCAAAAAACATTGGTGAACGAACTCCACCTGAGCTCATGGCTACAAATCTTTCAAGTGCCTCAAATGATAAGAAGATGATTTCAGATTGGAAGAATTCAAAAGAGGTGAAATTCCCATCAAGAATATGGCATGTGAAAGAAAGAGAAAGCCAAAATGTGAATACATATCTATATATTGATATACCGAATGATAATGGAATTTTTGAGCTAATGGGAAGAGTCATAGATATGTGTTCGGTACCAGACACTGAAGTTGTTTACATACTTACAAAAGCTCCCAAGTCACATGAAAGGATTAAATATCGACTATCATACTCATTGTATGACACGAGAGAGGTATCTACAAAGTTGTGTAAACAAATCGTAAATGAGATGAAACAAAACATCGTAAATACTGTTATTTATATTTGTATTTTGCTTTCTTGAAAGTGTCTTGCTAGATTTTTTTAACTTTGTTTTTATTGACATATGATATTTTGTTTGGTAGAATTTTGTTGAAAGTTGTTCAATTAGGTTGGGAGACATTCATTTCATAGAGCATGATATCATGAAAGTTGTCATCAGTTTTTACTCAGCGTCAGAAGAAGATATGGAAAACAAACAAAATGTAGTAATTGATGATGCTACAAAGCTACATCCAAAGGATCAGAAAAAAGGCCTCTAGTGGATAAATTTAGCAAGGGTAGACAAATTATTTTTGAGGACGATGAAGTTGAAACTGACAGTGAAGCATATGTTGCCGTTACTGAAGATGACATTGGAACTGAGAAGAGCCGTAAAAGACTAAAAGTAACAATGCCCAAAAATAAATTTGTTGAGAATGTTATGACGAAGAAAAGTAAAGTTGAAGATTTTGAAGTAGTCATTACCAGCAGTCAAGAACTTAGTGAAACTTCAAAAGAAAACAGAGAATTCGTTACACCAGGAGCTAATTTAGAGGATGGCATTATCAAAACAAACAAAATGCCATTCGACAGAATTTGACAAAGAGAAACTTAATTGATGGTGGTCGTACATTTCAGCTTAATGTCAGACAAGCCTATAAGGCAAGTGAAGGACAATGTCAATATCAAGTCAGAAAGCCACACCATCTGCATGTTCACAACTTGAAGACATTGATGAGATACAATCCATATGCTCATGCGGTTAATTATGTGCTTCTTGTTGATCCAGTGCAAGTTCTCAACAAAGAAGCATTTGATAAGTCAAAATGTTTTGAATACAATTATTATGTGTTTGGGGGAAACCATTCTGTAGAAGCTCAAAGACAATTTATGGAGGAATATCCTAATAACCTACGTTTTGAAACAATGAAATGTATCATTTATGCTGGTTTATCGGATACAGAAGCAATGTTAGTGGTATGGGATCATAATTCAGATTATGAATATAGGATGTCTCTGACTTTCATCCAAAGGGTTAGATTTATTCATAGTGAATTTCAAGAAAAATGTGGTAGGGATAGGATAAATATTACTGCAGATTTCCAAAGGGAATGTTGTATGGAAATAGGCTATCAAATTGAAGAAAAACCCAATTCAAAAGATGGAAAACACAACCTTCCTAGTGATATATTCAGAGGTGTTGATAACATTTTCCAATTGGCATTTAGAACTGGAGATGTTTGGAAGTTGATTGATGAGATTTTTAGCATGTGGGAAAACATTGGCATTAAAAACCAGAAGGTCAAAAAGTCTAAGCCATTGATATGTGGCGGCAGTAAATCAGCTCTTGAATTGAAGCAACTTCCAGAAGATATGACTATCACACCTTGGAGAGCAATGCAAGGAGTGAAAGATGAAAAAATTGTCAAAACAATATTATCTCGTGTGAAGTCAGGGGAATTATCATTGGAAGAAATGTTTGAGGAATTTGAAAAGTAAGTTTGTTGAATTATTTTTATATGTTTCTAGATTATAATTTTCTTTTAAATAAAACATGTTGTTTTTGGTAGTATTTGTTATACATATCATTATGTTAATTTTTTGTTACTTTATCTATGCAGTCACAAAGTTTACATGAAAATTCAAGAACAAATGGTTAAATTGTTGAATGAAGATAGTTGGGATGATGTTGTACGCAACTATCTAGATTCAAGTTCTACATCAACATTAAAAGCTTTTTATCTTGCATTTAAAAATGTATCTTGATTTACACATTCATTTTTATTCATCTGTGTACTATTTTTAATTTATAACTTACACATATATTTGTTTATTTTATAAAAGATGAAAAATGATAATAATGGAGTGCCAACTAGCTTCAAAACCTTTATTGAAAAAGTAAAGATCGAAAGACTGAGGAAGCAACGTATTAAGAATGTTGAACTTGATCCAACTCGTACTCATTTCATTTGGAATGGGTTAGACACTATTCAATATCAAGTAATACAAGGTGACTATGAAGACATGGCTAAACTCATACCTAAAAGGGAGTATGCCCTAGTTATTGCAGATATTCCCCATGGTTTCAATATTCCAAACATTGACTATGATAGTGACCCTTTTACTTATCAAACTCTTAGTAAAGTGGTTGCGGGATTTGTAGAAGTCACGTCATCACCATTATGGAGAATTGTGACATTTCATTCAGACACACAATTCGCAATGATATTGTCAAGCTTCAAGGGGAAAACAAATTCAAGGATGTAGCTTACATGGTAAGACATTTAAAATGTATATTTGATTAATGTTGAAAAATTCATTTATGTACAAATTGATTGAACTTTTACTATTTCATGTTACAGGCAAAAGTCAAATCTTCTTAACCGTGAAGATCAAATATTTATAAATGATTGTGAGTTTATTCATATTGATAGTTGGGCAAAAGATGATAGCTATATGTCTATGATTTTTAATCGGGTAGAAGGAAAAAGTCATAGCCAAATACTGACTTATGATGCTGTTGTGAGAAAACTAACATATGAAAACAAAGAAACAAAAGGAGATATAGTTAACATTTATCAAAAACCACAATTACTGATTAACTATCTTATAGACATATGTTCAAATGAAGGAGATTGGGTTTTGGATTTATTTTCTGGCTCAGGTAAGTTTTATTATATAGAATTGAATTTCAATATGTTATTTTTTAATTAATATGTCATTGTATTAATTTACTTTATTATTTCTTTTGTCCTTGATAATTAGGTACAACACTAGCATGCTGCCTTCAAAAAGGAAGAAATCGCATTGCAATTGAAAAAGAACCATTACAGTGCAATTTCATTCAGCAAAGAATTAATGCTCTTCAATTTCTTCCAGATGCAATGCAAAAAATTGGGTTGAAGAAAGGGGACTTTAGTGAATCACGTGTGGCAAAAAAGACAAATGAACCTCAACCACCATTACATGGTATGTTTGGAAAGACATACATTGGGAGATTCGCAGACATCAAAGATCCATTAGAAGACGAAAATGAGCAAAAGGAAGTAGGAAATATTGTGAAAGAAGACAATGATGAAACTCTAGAGGACGAAGAGTTTGGATTACGTGACAATGGTGATTAAATTTAAGTTATGCTTGGAAATCAAGCTCATTTTTTGTAACTATTAAGTAGTTATACTTGCAATGTTTTGACTTTGACATTTTATGAGAATAATATACATTCAATTAAGGTTGTTATGCGTTCAATATTTGTAATATGTGATTTTCGCATTAATTTTTAAGTTAATCATTATTTTTTGAAAAAAAATGATTATTATTATTTTTTTGACATGAAATTCATAAAAAAAAACTATTATTTAACTATTTTTAGTTAAAATTTTTGTATAAAAATTGTGATTTTTGCATGTCAATTGTAGCAAAAAATTATCAAAACGTGTAGTTTTTTAGTTATATTTATGTTAAAAATGGCTATTTTTATATCCATTGTTAAAAAATATTGTTTTTTAGAAACAATTATTTCTTGTGGATTGAAAAATTAATTAACGATGTATAAATATGTAGAATATCGAAAATTCAAAATATCGACCTTCTTCTTTAAATATGCAAAACAATAAAAACCTCACTACAAAAAAAAAAAAAATTAAAATAAAAACAAGAAAATATGAAGAAAAAGACCACTTCAAAAATTATTAAATTTACAAAATAATTATTTACATTTCATACATTAGAAAATAAAAAAAATAAAAAAAAGCCTTTTAAAAAAAGGGCCTGGTGTAGAATTACCACGTTTTTAAATCAGCATAAAAAACTCTACCATTATAAAACGCAATGTATATAAAAAAGTTTATAGTGCCAAAAATTAAGCTCTAAAAAACACGTGTGTTCTGCATCAACCCTTTTCAAAATCGAGTCACTCTTTTGCTATCTCTACAAGACGGGTAACAATATGAGTTCCCGTTTTAAAGTTTACATTGTTCAATATATAGGCTTGTTAGCCAGGGCCAAAACCTCTCACTCTTTGAGAGGAAAACCCAAACGAAATTCTCCTTCGAGATCTTCAATTGACGAACACCAAGACCATGACAATGACCCTTGACACTAGATTCCTCTCAAGACCAAGTCACTAACCTCCAACAACTGCCCTTCTTCTTCGTGCTCTTCTCGACTTGCTTTAGAATCTCGGTCTTCCTCTTCTCGACGACCTCGAGGATCTCAGTCTCCTTGAGAATCTCGGTTTCCTTGAGGTCTCAAGAGAGAGACCTAATGTACTTCTTCTTGGCCCTTTCTAGCAAGGTCCTCTTCTCGACTTATGATCACTTTGATGCAGCTGCAAACACTTCGACCTACTTCTGGTGCCTTCATATCTTCTACCTTCGCACGTGGGAGGATGTAATACCCAGAACAATTCACAAATTAACTTCACTTCTCTTCCTTTTTGTCTTGCTAAGATAGAGGCTTCTTGTCATATGTTTTTCGCACTTCCTTGTAGACTTGCTTGACCGAATGACATGCTTTCAAGTGAGGCCAAGTACTTGTATATATACATGTTTGCCCATGTCCTTTAGGCCGACATGATCTTAGGAATAGGCCGACTTTACCTTGGAGAGAAGTCGACTTCATCTTCTTGATTCTTCCTTCATTGTAGGGCGGTTTCATGAAGGCTAGTGACAAGGTCTTAGAGAATGACTTTACATAAACAAGTGTGACTCTTTACATTGTGTAACATGTCTTCATTACATGGCAATGACTCTTTATGCTTTTATGACTAGATGACAAAATTCCTAAGAGCTCTCAATGGGAGTCTATACTAAAAGTAAAATGTTTTGCTCATGAAACCCATGATGCAAGCATTAAAATATTTTTTTTTCTTCTTCTTTACATCTCTTTATAAAATCATAATTACATGCCATTATGAAGACCGAACCTAGTTACACTGTACAACACTCCCTCTTAACTAGGGAGGTATTCATAATGGTACTTGGTCATTCTCAATCTGAAGAATTTCTCATAAGAAGAACGTGTTGAAGTTTTTAAGTCTACCAGTTAGAAACCCTCCATGCACTTTACTGATTTATTCCTACCTACTTGTTTCGTTACTTAACAAGTTATTTATAATGAAAATACTGAAAATAAACACTAGTCCATGCTCAACATATTACAAATCATCAATTGAAGGAAACAAAAACAAGCACACAAAGTGACACCGTTATTTTTGGACCAATGTCCCCTGAAAAACCCAATGCGGAAAAATCGGTGCAGCTATCTGAGGGTTTTCTTATTAAGCAATTTCAGAGTACAATATGGGAGCCAAATCTAGCTTACCCAATAGAGAATGCCCTTAGCAGTAGTACCTCTTAGTCTGAGATAAATGTCCTGGCTGAAACCCCGGATAAACCCTTCGGTAGCTCCTCAGCTCTAATCTGCCCCAAAATCCCCAACGTCTGCCTTTCTGGACTTCATCAACCTCTCTTTGCCCAACGCTGACCCTGTGTCACCCTAAATGGGCCTGCGTCAGCCTTAGGAGGCCCTGCGTCAGTCTTCTAGCCCTTAGCATCAACAACGATGTCCTCTCTGAAGCACTGCGCAACTCATGGCTACCTCTGCGTGGCCCTGCATGAGCCCTGACTGGTTCTGCGTCACTCTCTCTGGCTCCAGCGCTGTTCTCCCAACACTATCTCTGCCTCTCTGTCTCTCTGTACTCATTGCCCCTCAGCTGCAACTTCGATCACTGATTCTATCTCTCTTAGCAAAACCCGCTCTAGAGAATAGAATGACTGATCATATGGTGTGCTCTCCAAGTGACCCTCAAGCCTCCTTTTATACTTTTTTCATTGACATATCAACGGCCGAGATTAAGTCCCTAATCAATTTTTGACACCTTATCATAGGGATTGGGTGAACAACTGTAGGGTACCTCTGTTCATGCACAAAATCTCTCATACAATTTTCATTATGAAGAAGGTACATTTCCATCAAGTTTATTATGGCATGCTAGATTTGGACACTTGAACTATGACAACCTCTGCTTGTTGAAGAAAAATGGTGTTACTGGTTTGCCTACAATTCCTAGGAAACTTAAGCAATGTGATTCTTGCATTCTAGGAAAGCATAGCAAACAGTCTTTTCACGATTCACATTCTAAAGCACATAGAAAATTTGAACGCATTCATTGAGATTTATGTGGTCCAATGCCTGTTCTTTCTGCAAATGGAAATAAATATATGATGACATTTATTGATGACTACACGAGAATGTGTTGGGTTTATTTATTGAAGAACAAATCTGATGCTTTTCAAACATTCAAAAACTTTCATACATCGAATGAAAATGATGCACACTCTCATATTGGCTCTATTCGCACTGATAATGGAAAATAATACACTTCAAATGAATTTGAAAACTATCTTCGCCAACATGAGATCAAACATCAAACAATTGTGTTTTTTAATCCCCAACAAAACGAAGTAGTTGAAAGAATGAATAGGACCATCTTAAATATGGTGCGCTCCATGATGTTTTTCAAAATTGTAAAATTGATGTTTTGGGCTGATGCAGTTTTATGTGCTGTATATGTAAAGAATAGATGTCCATCTAATACTATTAGAAACAAGACTCCTTATGAAATGTGGTATGGGTACATTCCTTCGGTAAAGCATCTCAGGGTCTTTGGTTCCACATGTTATGCCTTGATACCAAAGGTACATAGAAACAAACTTGGTGCAAGAAGTCGTAAGTGTATCTTCCTGGAGTATTCAAGCACCTCCAAAGCATACTGTCTCTATGATGAAGTCAATAAAATGTTTGTTGTATCTAGAGCTGTAATCTTTTTTGAATCATCCAAAACTGACAATGTTGTTGAGCAACAACTTGATCGCTTGGATATATTCGCAAATGCAAAATCATTTTAAGAATTTGATAATCAGATTCCACATCTTGAAGGGGGGATTCCTATATTAGATCAACCTGTGGAATCTTCTTCTGAAGCATTCTCTCACCCGCATGAAACTCCAGCAACGGATGATACTTTGAGTGATGTGATTGACAGAATTGGGAGACTCAATCTTGATTCAGTCCCAAATCAATCAATGGAGCAACCTATACGATCTGAGAAAGGTTCCCAAAAGTGGCTAACAAAGACACTTGAAAGTGTTCACCCTGATGAGGTTGGAAAGACAGGAATTAGAAATTCAAACCAGCAAAATGGAGGTGATGTAGATGACTCCGATTCACCTATTGATATGGATGTTTCTTATGATTGTGAATTGAATTTGTCTACATACTTTGAACCAAATTCCTTCAAAGAAGCTGCTTCTCATGATGAATGGAAAGATGCAATGCAAAAGGAGTATGATGCCCTGATAAAGAATGACACTTGGAAGCTGGTTGATCCTCCATTGGGAACTAAACCAATTGGCTACAAGTGGGTCTACAAGAACAAGTATAAAGTTGATGGCTCACTCGACAAGCACAGAGCCAGGCTTGTGGCAAAAGGTTTTGCACAGAAAGAAGGGGTCGATTATGAGGAGACTTTTGCCCCCACAGTAAAACGGGCTACCATTCAGACACTCTTTGCCCTAGCAGCTCAGAACGGTTGGAAAGTCCATCAAATGGATGTAAAAACTTCCTTCTTGAATGAAGATCTAAAAGAGAATGTTTTTATGTCACAGCCTCAAGGATTTGCTGTGAAAAGACATGAACATAAAGTATGCAAACTTGTGAAATCCTTGTATGGCCTCAAACAAGCACCGCGAGCCTGGTATGAAAAACTAATTGAGCATCTTCTGAAACTCAATTTCAAACATTATGATCTTGATGATGCAACTTTGTTTGTCAAGAAGGTTGGCAAAACAGTTGTATATCTTGTGGTATATGTAGATGATCTTTTGATGATAGGGAACAATGAGAGCTACATTGCATCCATAAAGAAGGAATTGAGGAAAGGTTTTGAAATCACTGATTTGGGCTATGTTCATTACTATCTTGGTATTGAAGTAACTCAACATCCAAAATCCATATTCCTTTCTCAAAAAAAGTACATTGGAGATCTGTTGAACAGGTTTGACATGACTGAATGCAATCCTCTGAATACTCCAATGGAACAAGACTTAAAGCTCACATCCATTGAAGGAAAAGAATTTGAGGATGCAACAAAGTATAGACAGCTTGTAGGAAGTCTCAACTACCTAACTACTACCAGACAAGACATTTCGTTTGCTGTTGGAATCCTCTCCAAGTTTATGCAAAAACCTTGTGAGGGACATTGGTTTGCTGCAAAAAGAGTTCTAAAATACTTGAAGGGAACTCAAGACTTTGGAATCAAGTATACATAGGTGGGCAACTTCAGATTGATTGGATACTATGATTCAGAGTTCGATGGAGATAAGGAAACTGGGGTATCTACTTCAGGTTATGTTATGAGTCTTGGATCAGGAGCTATCTACTGGAGATCATGCAAACAATCAGTTCCAGCAGATTCCACAACAGAGGCAAAATATGTGGCAGCAGCTGAGGTAACAAAAGAAATTGTGTGGCTTAGGAAAATTCTTGAATATTTGCAGGTAAAACAAGTACAATCGACTCCACTCATGATTGACAATACCTTGGCAATAAAGTTAGCTAAAAACCCAAAGTTCCATGATCGAACAAAGCACATCAATACAAAATATCATCTGATTTGACATCATGTTGAGGCCAAAACAATCCATCTTTGTCATTGTTCCACTAATGAGCAGATTACAGACATCTTCACGAAAGCGCTTGGAAGAGAAAAGCTTAAAGATTCAGAATGATGCTTGGACTCACCAACATCCCTTCAGATTAAGGGGGGAATGTTGACACCTAATCATAGGGATTGGGTGAACAACTGTAATTAATTTAGATAAATAATAGAGAAAATGGAGAGTCATCAGGAGATGAACTGAACAGTCACTCCCTCTTGTATGTAATAATGAACAACCTGAATGAAGAACACAATTACATTTGAGGAGTTACCTCCTAGTTTGACATCAATGACTAATATTAGATATGGCTTGATCCATGTCTTTTGGACCATTCTAACACAATTTTATGTTAATCCACATTAATATTTTAATTTCCCTAAGTTTAGACTTAGGGACTCCATTAAAAATATTAATTATTTTAATATTTCTCAAACTGTTTAGAATCTGCCCAAACCCTTTTTGGGTATTGAAGATCTCATGTGCCCCAACCTCTCCACCAAATTTCGTGGCTAGAGCACATTCGATGCTACCCCAAATCAACATAATCAGATTGATAACCCATTTGTTTAACATCATATCACCTAGCATTGCCACATAGCAGGGCCTTTACTAATAGCTCTATCTCTCCACGAGATCCGAGCACAATGCTGGCGAGACCTAATGATTTATAGACAACCTCATCATCATTGTCTCTCTCGGAACATACCCCACCCAGGTTCTCAGGGTGTGTTCCATGAGGACTATTCTTATCTTGGACTCCCCAACCCTCAAAGAATATCGGTCCTCCACGACTCCTCTTATTTTAGATGCCCTATCACATCATCAAAGAGTATCAGATGCCAAATGATTACCCAATCCTCTATTCTGTCTTTTCAAGTGAAGACAAGAATAATGTGTCTATCTCTCTCCCTGTCAATTAGGGAGGATAAATTTTACTCATAGCTAAGCTAGTTCTTGGCTTAGGAATTTCCAAGTTTCTATCAAGTAAGAAACTTGTTTCCAGGCTCACTCTTAATTAGGGACCTACAAAAACTCCTCAGGTGGGACAACCAGTTGCTAGAGAAACTCCTTCCGATGTCATGTATTTTTCCTTTATTCAAGGAGTCTTCTTGCTTTGGGGACTTCTACATAGGGCACAAACCATCTATCACTTTCATCCATGAGTTAGTTAGGTCATCATCCCTCTCATCAGAAAGTGAACTATTGGTCTATATCTGGTATTGCTTCATGTTATGCTACCTTCATCATGCTTTCCTTTCCGGAAAAATCTTTCATCTTTCAATGTGGTTATCTAGGAATATTTCCATAGTTCTTCCTTTTGGTAGTCTTGCATAAGCCCATCCAGATACTAGTTCATAAATAAGTATTGAACACTTAAATCATAATTACCTTTGTGAAGGCCTTTCACCATGACATCTTCCTATAGGCATCAACAACTTACATATATGTTGACACATCTCCAAAGATATGAATTGTCAAGGGTCTCCATCTTTTCCAGACTTCCATCAGAGTCTTCATATTTTTGTAGGAGATATCATAGTCAAATATTCTTGGTCTTTTGGACATTGACTGTCTTTACCTATTGTTGCATATTTCACAATCTCTTCCTTTCTTCACACATTTCATTCCCAGGAGCTTCAAAGTTGATTTATTGTGGTCAACCGCCTCATACACCATATGAGGACATATTATGTCGATTTCATCTAGTAAATATGTGATCCATGCATTCTTGCATCCCTCATCTTTCCTTTGGGTCATCCAGACTTCCTGCAACAACTTCTTTTGAAGGAGATTTATCCCCTTGATTTGCTTCATTGTTAAGTTATCATACCATCATACCTTGAATTCCACAAGTTTAAATTCTTGATGAGACACTTGCTTCCCTTGATGATCGGTGAACCTTACAGTGAAGATTCTATTAGAGAGTCTTGAGGATCTTGCATATCCTATCCTATATATGTTATCTTTAGACTGATGTATGATGAGTTTATCCTAGATGACCTCTTCCTTCTTCATAAGTATCTTTCAATGAGGTTTTCAAGAGCTATACCCTATATAGCCATAGATTTTTATCCCAGACATTTTACATGTTACCTATATCATTAATGCTTTTACTATGATGCCATTCTCTAATATGATGCATCCTATTTATAAAGCTTCCTACCTATATAGAAGAATATTTGAAGGAGATCATCTCAGTCATAGTAGAGATCTTTTACTTTCTCCTTCTTCAACTTCTTTGTATCAGGGTCTTCCACTTCTTTGATAATATGGGATTCTTCTTGATTTCTTTTGTTATTGTCCCTTCGAGGACAATATCTTTTATAGTGTCCATATTCATGACATAGATAGCACTGAGCCTTAGCCATTTTCTTAATTTTCTTTTGAGGATTAAATTTTTTGAACTTCCTTTTTCCTTTAGTAACTATTCGAATCCTTTTTCTAGGTTCTTCATCATATTGTCCCTTCAACCTGTTTTCTTCTATCTTGCATAGAGTCCATAAATTGGTGAAAGGGATAGCTTTCTCTTCCTTATTGGATATGAGGTTACCTTGTTCACCAGTTAGTGCATTTAGAATGATGGATATCATTTCCTTATTAGATACCATCTCTCATAGGTCTTGCATTTAAGTTTTTATTGAGATGCTTTTGAAGGGCATGAAGATATCCCTTCATTCTTTGATACCTTTAATTTATATAGATCAGATCTAAGTGATATGATCCTTCTCATTGTATTTTCAGAGAATAGTTCTACCAACTTATGATATATTTCTTTTGATGTCTCCAGCTCGGCTATACGGGGAATGAGGGAATCTTTGATGGATTCCCTAAGAATCTTTTGAGCTTTTAGATATTTTTCTATATATTCAAATAGAGCTTGAACTTCGGATGGCTTAAATATGTTTCCATGGTCATGATCGATGACTTCATTTACTTCGAGGACTATGTCCATCCTTCATTTCCATGCAAGGAAGTTTGATATCCCAACCAACTTCTGACTTTCCTTGAAACAAGAAGTTATTTTACTAGATTATAAGAGAAAATGTACTTACTTGAGAAGATAGAATCTTCAACCAATTTTCATTGGTGGAGATGAACTTGATGCTTCTCGGATGAATCTTTTTGAAGATAAGAAAGCTTTCACTTCTTAGCTGATGGATGAATGATGATCTCGAAGATGCTACTAGGGTTTCTTTCTGCCTCCTTTGGACTAGTTTTTTTTTTTTTTTTTTTCTTGCTTGATATCTTTGTCTTGCTTTGATCCTTCCTTGAAACTTGATCTTTATGTGTCTTTTTTATTAGATGCCCCTTCTTGAATTTATCACCTTAGCTCTGAAACCATGTTGAGAAATCTAGGGCATTAATGGTTAAGTGATTTATCTGCTTATGATAACTACTTGTGATAGTCTTTTGAATCTTAATTAGAATATTCTCTTTTCTTGTACTTATTTTTGTTTTCTTTTCATCAAGAAAATTACCATATCATGAACAAAATAGAGAGATAAGATACATAGTATATAGGCTTGTTAGCCAAGGCCAAAACCTCTCATTCTTTGAGAGGAAAACCCAAACGAAATTCTTCTTCTAGATCTTCAATTAACGAACACCAAGACCATGACAATGACCCTTAACACTAGAGTCCTCCCAAGTCCAAGTCACTAGCCTCCAACACTTGCCCTTATTCTTTGTGCTCTTCTCGACTTCCTTTAGAATTTCGGTCTTCCTCTTCTAAGCTGTCTTGAGGATCTTAATCTTTTTGAGAATCTTGGTTTCCTTGAGGTCTCAAGAGAGAGACCTAATGTACTTCTTATCGGCCCTTTCTATCGAGGTCCTCTTCTTGACTTATGATCACTTTGATGCAGCTGCAAACACTTGACCTACTTCTAGTGCCTTCGTGTCTTCTGCCTTCACATGTGTGAGGATGTAATACCCAGAAGAGTTCACAAATTAACTTCGCTTCTCTTACTTTTTGTCTTACTAAGATAGAGGCTTCTTGTCATTGTTTTTCGCACTTTCTTGTAGACTTGCTTGACCGTATGACATGCTTTGAAGTGTGGTTGAGTACTTGTATAAATACATGTTTTCCCATGTCCTTTAGGCTAACACGATCTCAGGAATAGGCCAACTTTACCTTTGAGAGAAGTTGACTTCATCTTTTTGATTCTTCCTTCATTGTAGGTCGATTTCCTCAGGGCTAGTGACAAGGTCTTGGAGGATGACTTTACATATACAAGTGTGACTCTTCATAATGTGTAACATGTCTTCATTACATGACAATGACTCTTTAGACTGAGATGACTATATGACAAATTTCCTAAGAGCTCTCAATGGGAACCTATACTAAAAATAAAATCTCTTGCTCATGAAACCCATGATGCAAGCATTAAAATAATTTTATTTTTCTTCTTTACATCTCTTACATTAAATCATAATTACATGTCATTATGAAGACCAAACCTAATTACAATTTACAACACCAACTTTGGTATCAGAGTTGGAGTTGGATATGCAACTTTGAGTCAGAATGGAATATTTATGGAAGAGCTAGATTCTCTTGACATTGGAGCTAAAAAAAACATTATCCTACTCAGTTATATTCACTTATATTTAAGGGGCACCCTTTTAGCTCTTTATTAATTTAAATGTCATATCATTCCAACCACATCTTAGAATATATATATATATATATATATATATATATATATATATATATATATATATATATATATATATATATATATATATATAATGTTATTGATTCATCATCATTTACTAAACAAGAAGCTTCAACACAACACTTAATAATTATTTCAAAATGTTTGTTGAGAAAGTTGATGTCTTGGCTTCCTAGTGCCAATTTATGAAAAATCACTCAAAATCCATATGAAAACAATTTCACAAATCTCACTAGTGACTTGTTCGGTTGGCAGAAGTATGTAGCTAATATGCCCTCCACTCCAGTTTAAGTCTATACAAATAACATGCTTGTACTTGTGAACAAACTCGTGGATATGTGCCCACACACACTACAATGGTTGAGGCCATGTGTGAATCCTCAATGACATTGGCAAAGTAGATACCCCCCACTCACAATTGGTTAGGTCACGAGAAATATGAATTTGAGTGATGCTAGTAGACCCTTGTAATGCTTAATCTATATGTGTTAATCTTATCCTTCCAAAGGAGATTAATACCAGAAGAAAGAGCTCCATATTAATAGTTTCGATGGAATTATTGTTTCCAAATTTTAGGAATCAATGAAAGAACCTCATCCCTGACATTTTCCATAAGTTCAACAAGCCAACCATAATCAAGAATATTCGATGTAAGATACTCTTCAACACTATGACATGTAAGATACAAACATTATTTCAAGAGGCATGTTTGAAAGGTGCTACATCACCCTAAAATTAAAAAAAAAATAAAGAAAGAATCCAAAACCCATATGTACAACAACCACAAAGTTGTTAATTGTGTATTGGTGGTTAGTGGCTTTTATTTTCCCAAATTCATGTAAATCCACTAATATACAAACATAAGCCTTGTAAATTCTTTTTCTTCCCTTATCTCCATCAAAGAGAGAAAAATCATTAAGAATAAGACAAATGCAAAGGATATAAGTATTGAAATTAAAAGCACATGCACATTTTTTCCTTAATATTAGGCTCCTTTTATTTATGAGTAATATTTGTGATCATTCACTGAGTAATATCTAGATTTTCTCTAAAATTTCGGGTAGTTCGTTACATTATGGCCTCTAAACAAATTCTTCTTCATTGTTTAACAACTCATAATATTGTATGATAAACTTTCTATAACAACCCTATGTTGCCAAATATGATCCTTATATTTTTGGATTCATGGAAGGTTTCAAATCCAAGATAAACTTAATCTTTGCCATATTGATCACAGTGCCCTTTTTACAAACTACATGTTCAAGTAGTATGCCAATCAGGTGAACAAAGATACATTTTCTTATGTTTAAAGATAATTTGATATATGTACATCTCTTCAGCATCACCCTTAGCTAGTATGTGTGATTATTGGGTTAGCGATATATGGTCCGATCATCAAAGTATATAGCCATTGTATTATATTAAACTCGTAACACTCTATGTTAAGATATGTAAACACTTATGCGTTAGTTAAGATCAATTTGGTTTAATGTATATTTAGGTAAAAAGTTATTTCCTAGGGTGTTTTTTTGTATGCATTAGTTGCATTGTAATCCAACGATCATGATATGGTCTAGATCTAGAATAATTCAATAACTCATATTCTCCTCAATATTAATGACCATTATTTTGTGACTTAATGCTCGATTGGTCCATGATATGTATTTAAAGAACATGGACGTTTGTTGCTAATGATCGGTTGAACTCTCCTCTGTACAAATTCTCTTCTCCATTAATAAAATTGTCTCAATTCGCTATGTTGGCCGGGGCCATGCACTATTTCCCGTTTTGAGGGTTGTAACCAGATAAATGTATTGATGTAAGATCTTTGATATGGTTATGTGGGTGGTTGTTTAAAGTGTTCATTCTCTTTGGAATACTGTGTTTTTCGAACATGGTATTATAGCCCATTTGAAGATCCTCTTGTGTTGTTGATTGTGATCGCAAATCAATGTTGCAATCTATAGCAAAATATTTTTGGGTTTTTCTATTTTGATGCATTTTTTAGCTGAGTAAACTATTCCATTGCATCCAAAGAACTACTTTTAGTTAAAAGTGTCATTTATTTCATCTAAAAAGGTGTTCGTTTGCCCAAGACATGGGTTTTTGTTAGATTCAAATGTATAAATGTTGAATATGTTAAAAAAATAATCATATTTTGGTTTTATTATCTTTTATTCCTTGATTTATACTCTTTCTTATATTTTTATGTTTTTTGTTATGTGCTCTATGCAATTTTAGCAAATAAAAAGAGAAATCTTGAAAAATAAGAAACAAAGAGAAAACTTCTATTTTCTGTGTAAATTGATCAAGATCTTACCAAGTTTTTGTTGAGTTTTGGATTTTTTGTATTCAAACTACTAGTTGCTTTCAAATGAATATGGTTTTTTTGCTAAGCCCACACTTTGAGGTGAAACTCTAACAATAACAACGACAATACCACCATCACCACCAACCCCATCCTCCATAAATATTATTATGCTTTTGCACTCACTCACTTGATTGAAAGTTACTTTATTTTAGAGGTCTTGTGTTCAAGTCTCTTTCTTTAAATAATTTTTGAAAAAGGTTCATGCAAATTTGAATAATTTCATAACTTTATGTTAAGTGTATTTCACTTATATTATAAAATTGAATTATTATAAGGTAATTTTAATATTCTTTTTTAGTTACCTTTTGCATACAACTTTTATTTATGAAATAATTTCATTGCAAAAGTCATTCTCACTTATTTTATAACAATGGATCACTTCATTATGTAACCTTTTAGTAAAATTAAATTTATATGAAGAGCTAGTGAGGGTGTATATATTTTTTTGGTTTCTCAATAATATCCATCATCACATGGGCCAACCTTTACCTTCCAAATAATTTTTGTTTTTGTTTTTGTTTTGTTTTGTTTTTTTTTTTCATTATGTTAAATTTTTTTAAAGGCATAACTTTCACATCCAAAGTCCATTTTTAATGTCATTTTTTTCAAATAACTTATTTTTAGTGACATTTTAATCAAAATAGTTAGATTATGTTTTTAGGTCCATATTGTTAGAAAATCAGAAAGGCCGAAATATTTTCTTATATAGATAATTACTTGTGATTCTATTGTAGCAACTACAACCACCCTCCAAATTTTTTCCTTAGCTTCATTTTGGATCCTCCCTCCTCAAAATCTTAGCATGTCTTCCATTGCTCAGGTACTTGTGTTTTTATTTGAAGTTATCTTTTGCTTGACAACTTGTGTTTGCTAACTTGCCTTGATTTTTGCCACAAGCTGACTCCGTGGCTTGGTTCACATTCGGTTCTTGCGTTGTCTTGGAAAACTATGCAATCCTCAAGGGAAACCAACCTTGCTCTCAGGAATTGCGCAGAGCAGCCTTGCAGTTAGCCCTGCTCTTTAGAAATGTGCAGAGCAGTCTGGCAAACTGCCTTGCTCAAGAAAATTGCGTAGAGCATCCCGACACTGGCTTCAGCTCAGGAAATGAATTGATACAACTGAAAACTTGTCTTCAGCTGGGAAATTGCGCAAAGCATGAGAGGTAGCCAGAGCCACTCAGCCCAGGAATTGTGCAAAATAATTCCTCAGTTTGTTGTCTAATGCATGTGCTAACAAGTTTCCCGGTTCCCTCCATAACTGTGCAATCTTCCCATGCATGCATGGCAGTCTTTCTCAAAAAAGAAAAAAGAAAAAATCAAAAAGCATCCCTAAAAAATATGGATCTATTTTTAGCACTAGGAGTTACATGCAAAGTTGATTTTAGAAACTTCCCGCCAAGTGTCGCTTTTTCCTAGATTTGTGGCATGTGCGTCATAAACCCTAAATCTTCTAAATCTATTTAAACGACACCTGAAATATCATTATACACACTTGATATTGGAGCTCTGACATTCCCAAGGCATCTAGGAACGTTCGGCATAGTCGACACAACTCTTCTGGGTAAGTTTTGCTTTTCAAGTCTTTTGCTATTTTTTTGTCGCTTTTATTTCCTTGGCTTGTGTGTGTGTTGTTTCACACGTTTTACTTAACGACCACTGGATTTTTGGTTTGTTTTAACTCATAGAAGTGGTCGCTCTATTAATCAAAGGATTAGTGAGCACGCTGCGGACCTTAAGCATAGGAGAGCCAAGTCCTCCGCTTTAGCTGAACATGCTGAGAAAACCAATCATCATGTTTGCATTGAGGAGGCTAGTGTTATTGCTAGGGTTTCGCATTTCCATCATCGTAAATTTAGGGAAGCGCTTGAAATTGAAAAAAGGCCTTGCAATCTTAATAGAGACGATGGCTGGAAAGTCAGTAGATGTTGGGTCCCTGCTCTCTCTTCCTAGTTGGTTTCCGCCCTCTTCTTTAGGGTTTATTTCTTTCTTTTTATCTATTTACTTTTTATTATTATTTTTATTATTTATCTAGTATTAACCTTTTCATTTTAACTGATTTATGTTTTATGGATTTACTTTCATTTTTTGAGTCCTTTTAACTAATTTTTATTATTTTTATTCTTATTTTATTTGTTCGGTTATTACTTTTTTAACTAACCTACCCTCTTATATTTTGTTTATTTGTTTTGTCTTTATTTTATTTATTCCGACTTTTTTACTAATTTTTCTAACTAACCTATTTATTTTATTCTTTTTATTTTCATTTATTCATTACATTGTTACCATTTTTTGACTTATTTTTTCTAACCTCTGTGGTTTTCTTCCATTAATTTTTCGATAATTTTTAATAATATTTATAGGCTTTTAATTTTGATTTGATTATTTTATTTTTATTTTTATCTTTATTATTTTATTTACTACTATTATTATTATTATTATTTTAACTGATTTATGTTTTATGGATTTACTTTTATTAATTCATTCTATTTTTACCTTTATTTTTTGAGTCCTTTTAACTAATTTTATTATTTTTATTCTGAATTTATTTATTTATTTGTTCGGTTATTACTTTTTTAACTAACCTACCCTCTTATATTTTATTTGTTTTGTCTTTATTTTATTTATTTATTCAGACTTTTTAACTAATTTTTCTAACTAACCTATTTATTTTATTCTTATTATTTTCATTTATTCGTTTCATTATTACCATTTTTGATTTATCTCTGTGGTTTTCTTCCATTAATTTTTCCATAATTTTTAATAATATTTATAGGCTTTTAATTTTGATTTGATTATTTTATTTTTATTTTATCTTTATTATTTTATTTACTATTATTATTATTATTATTATTTTTATGTTTTTTAACTAATTTATTTACTTTTTCATTTCTAATTTAATTTTCATTTATCCATTTATTTGTTTTATTTTATTATTTTTTTTCCTAACTAACCTATCCTCGTTTTGACGTTTCTTAGTATTTTATAATTTTCAATTTTCAATTTATTTTTATTTATCTATTTACTTGTTTTATTTTGAATATTTTTAACTAACCTTCCCCCTTTTGACATTTGTTAGATCTTTTATTATTTTATAATTTTAATATTTTAAATAATATTATTTTATATATATTGCTTTTAGGGTCCATTATTTAACTAATTTCTAATTTTTATTAAATTTTGTAAACTAAATACCCTTCCATTTATATTTTGGTCCTAATTCTTACTATCTAAGCTAATATAATATTTTTGACCCCGGTCCTTGAGTCAAACTAGCCGTTGGTCAGGAGACTCTGTTCTGCCTATTTAACTTGCTTAGCTGGATTAATTTCTTCAACCTGTCCTGATGATGAACCACACCTGTTGGTTCGAAACGCGTCGACAAATGATTTTCCATGTGATTTTCGCCGAAAAATCTCTCTCTAAATTGATATGGATCACAGAAGCCTGAACTCTATCACAGAAGTGTTGTTTCAAGTTTTACATTGTCTTTCCTAAGTGTCACATGCATAACATTGTTTTTGCACTAACGGTCGCCATTGGTGCGACCCTCTCCACCAACTTCGTTGTTCGTCCATTTGACTGTTTCCTGAATTGGTTTTGATTGCATGCATGATTATTCACTCCTGTCTGCACCATCCTTTTCTTTCTCTTTTGAATCTACTCGTTTCAAGTTGCCCTTGGGCGGATCTGGGCTGCCTTGGCTCAGATCTTGCTTTCACCCACATGTTCTGTGCATTCTTGAACTCGAGGCTCTGCCTTGGCCCCAGGAATTGCAAAGAGGCTGCTTGTCACTGCCCTCCAGGAGTTCCCTGTGTTGTTCTGGGAGTCAGTGCCCAGTCTTGCCCACTGGGATTGTGCAATGCACAGTCCCAACCGACAATCAAGCCGGACTGAACTACACATTGCGCAATTCCAGTCCATAGTCAGCCCAGCTAGACTGCGCTTTCCGTAGTTCCAGTTAGCAACAACCTCACTAGCAACTGGGACTACACAATGTGCAATTTCAACTGATAGTTGCCTGCCTCCCAGAGTCACCACTACACAATCTTTCCCAACAGTCACTCGGTTTGTTGCATGATCGATCCGAGAAGTGCATTGTGTTTTTTAAACTGACATTTTCTTGCCATGAGTGTCTGCTCTATCTCCAAGTACATTAGTTGTTGAGTAGTCTCTCAATAGTATAGGCATCATGGTTTCCAAGAGAGCTGGATCAAAGGAAACTGTAGAGAGAAGCACTGGAGACGTGGTTGAATAGGTGCCAATAAAATTGCATGTCAATGTATACACGTAGCTGTTCGTAGAGAAGGACATGAAGATCACATGGCAAGAAATAAAGGATATATTTGCAGGCACTTTCAAGGAAAATCTAGAATACCATCAAGTCTATGCCAACATTCATAAGTCAGGCTTGTACAAGGTTGCATGCAGGTATCCCTCCTTCCCTTGCATGGATGTCATTCACTGGGTTGTCTCACATACTGATCCCGAGATGATGATACTAAGTAGCGCCAGTGGAACACAACTTGCCACCTTCAGGAAGGAAACCTACCATCAGATGTATCATTTTCCGCAACTGGTGAACTACATGGATGCCCTGTTCTTCACTCCCAACAACAATGTGAACTCAAGAGATATCTTGAAGTGTTGGGTAAAAGAGCCATCGATGTTCAGGATGACACCCAACCAAGTCTACAAGATGAAGTCACTCAGGAAGGATTACAAACTCTTGGTCATATTTTCATGTCGCTTGTATGGTCAAGAGAGCACGAAGACCTTCCCACAGAGTTAGGTTGTTAGGTTGGATTAGTTGGAAAATGAAGGAAGGCCTTTCAACTGGTCTGACATGTTGGCTCTTTAGCTGAAAGTGCATGTGTCAAATGCCCAAAATTCACCTAAGGATGGATAAGAAAGATTCTATATGTCTGTGTACCAACTTGATGCAATTTGTGCCCAACAATAGTTCCCTGGCAGGGGTTGGACATGGACACCATTAGAAGAAGCTGTGAATATTTATTGCAATTTTCTCTCTAAGTACAGCTATCGAGGAGTCATGACGAGGCCGTCTGACCGCTTCATCACCACGTTGTACAAGATGATATTTGAACAGGACCCACCTTGCATGTCCTAGGAAGTGATGCAGGCATTGCTCAACATTGTAGATTGGTATGCCTCACCTGGTGGCACCTTCATCAAGATGTTTGTGTGGAGAGGCCTCCGCATGAGCTATCGAGGTTTTACACAGACAAGTTGGTCATGTAAGAGGTTGCATACCACATCTCCCTAGGGTTATTAGAAGGACTTCACAGGAGGAAGACATCACCATGGCCCACTCTTCCTTTGTGGATTGGGTTGTACGAGGTTCATACCTTGAAAGATGCAGATGTCGAGGCTGAAGACTTGAAGAAGTTCAGGTTCAACACTAAGAGTTTCAATCTGTATGAGCCACACTCCATATGCAAGAACCACTGTGCGAAGGTATACTGTGCGAAGGTATACTACCCATGGATCCACGGGGCATGTCATTGGCTAGAGGAAGATCCTTGGAGGTATTGCTATGATTCATCTAGGCTCAATGAACCAATCAGTATGGATGTAGAATGGAAAGTGACACTATAGGTAGCAGCACCACAGGAAGCAACAACAACAACAATGAGCATCAAACCAATGCAAGAAAAATGCAATAAGAAGGTTGCTGATATTGTAGAGGTTGAGAAAAGCTACAAGTTCAAAGAGATCCACTTGTTGAGAGAGTAGCTTTGGAGATAGAAGCAAAGAGGTGACAACGCGACAGGAGAGTAGCACAGAGAAAGAGGGAGAAGCAAATATTGGAAGAGGTGGAAAGGAGATTTCAGGAGAAAGAGAATAAGCTGAAAACAGAACAAGAACTTAGGAGGAGAGAGAGTGAAGAAAGGAAGAAATAGGACAGGAAGAAGGACAAGGCTCATCGATAGAGAAAACTACCCAGATACCAGTTGAAGTAGCAGAGTAGCCAACAAATGATGAATAGGGTGAATAGGTGCAGGTTCGGGAACTTGCTCAACAAGTTGAGTTGTTGGTTGAGGTAACAGACACGGAGACGGAACTGGAGCTAGAGGATGAAGACATCGATCTCATGCTGATGGCATCCAAGTTCAAACCACAGTCTCCTCCACCTCTAGAACCACAACCAATCCTGAGCGAGCAAGCAAAAGTTGTTCTCCTTGATGACGATCTGGAGACAGATGTGTACAATCTGGCATTTGATGAGACACAACAAAGGATTGTATAGGCACGAAGAAAGCAGCTCTCGGATGATCATACATCACCTATGCACATAGAAGAAAGTGTTATTGTAATAGATGTTAGAAGACATCTAGTTGTCATGGACAAGACTTCTAAGGCTTATGCATAAGCCACGAGTTTGGCAACCAAGTTCTTGGTAGCAAAGAATGATTGAATGGTGAAGGACTTACAAGAGGCTAGGTAGAGAGCAAAGTAGTCCGCGAGATCCACCATGATAGAGATGAAGAAAGAAATAGTGGCAAAGATATCAACTTTGGAGGCCACCATGTGGACAATGTATAAAATATTTGTCACCATGCACAAAGTGGTTATCCATTTACATGGCTTTCAGTAGCAGTGCATGTAGACAACCCAAACACTCAAAGAAATTCACACTGCTATTGCGCACAGGCAAGAATGGACAATGAGGTGCAAGGGAGCGCCTCTTTACTTGAACAAGAAGATGAAGCCATAGGATGAGCTTGACAAAGCGCGGATTCAGATGTAGATCCGAAATTATGAGCAACTCCCTCCACTCATCACTAGTATTGAGGCTTCCTATGCATGGTTGTTTAGGAGTTTGGATGTCATCATGTGAACACACAATATCCCTTCCATCGGAACCCTCACACAGGCCTTGAGGAAGAACCAAGTCATGCTAGATTTCGACAAGTACATAGAGCAGTTGATGTGTGTAGCCACCAGCGATGAGTTGTAGCTCAACGTAGAGAACATGCAAAGGTATATCAGTGGTCCAGCCACACTTAGGATAGAGCTGCGCATGCTTCAAGGTGAGCTAGACATAGGTTTCAGAACCATATACCCATAAGCCATGGAGGCAAGGGTTTGCTTTGAAAAATATGCCATCAAACAATATGGGGACACAATAGAGAAGTACCAAGCTTGGTATCAGTTCATCACCGAAGATCATCGCGAGGAGGTTATTGAGTTGGTCTTTCCCCAAGACCCCAATGATGTTGCTTGTCTTGTCAGACTGACTGAAGCCTATTTTTGTCCCACATGGGTATAATGTGGAAATTGTATTATTGTAAATGTATTGTAAGTGAAACTCCAAGTGTCATTAGTGGAATGTGAACAATCATTGTTGTAACGTGAAGAGTCATGAGGGTAGTCCAACAATCAAAGGGGAATGTCAAGGGTCACCCCACCCTTTGCTATATATAGAACCTCATAACTCATAGACCAGGCTTTTGGGAGCCAAGATTTTGGATAGGCATAGCTTAGAGAAGGCTTGGAGAGTATTGTGACGAGCCTTTTCTTCTCCACAGTGCAGAGTGAGTACATCTCTTTGGAGGAGTAGGCGGTGTTGACTGTAATGTTCCACTATTGGGGCTAATGGTTGTCAATGGTGTATGTATGGATGGGACTTTCAGTTTATATAATATAACAAAGCCAACATGTCTTCATGCATATGTTGTTATTATAGTTCGAATATTCTGGTTACTTTAGCAATGTATGTTGTTTAACTTACGCATTTGTGTATGAACTATTTTGTATACGATTGTATGAATCTTGTTGAAGTCGTGTTGTTGGTTTAACCCGTCACTTTGGATTGTGGACTATTCTGCTTTCCAACTTGTGATATCATTCAGCTCGCGTGTTCCTTTCAGGCTACATACTATTACAAGCTTCTAAGGGACACCCTTCCTTTTCCCCTTTCGTTTGTTAGAATCCCCATGCATCGAAGTTGACTCGCTGCAAGGTCACACACTTGCTTCCAACAAAGATATCAAACTTACATCTATGCACTATCATAGTCAAGGTATTGCTTTACTACCCACTTCTGGGACTCCGACTCCGAATGGTCTGAGGTCTAGTTGGGAATTCTTACCACGGAGATCCCATGACATGTTGGTGGGTCCAACACTATCAACAAATTCTTTTACCTTTATGTTCTTCTTTTATATTTTAGTTCATCAAGAAATTACTAAAACAATAATACAAGGACAATAGCTGTAGGCAGATAGCTAGGGAAAAGCTATCTAGGGGAAAAACCAGTCAACAATTCTTCCTTCAATAGTTTCTCAAAATAATTCAAGACTCTTTGACCTAGACAAAGACTTCTTCCACACCAAGTCAACCATCAATTCTTCTTGTAGATGATAACCCTTCAAAAGAAACTTCGACCTAGCAGTATCAACATGCAGTAACAACTTCGACCCAGTAGCAGCAACATCAACAACTTCAACTAGACTAGGAAAACTTTGATCTCTCTTGATACACCTCAGAAGTGAGAGAGAGTTGGCCCAAAATTTCGATCTTAGTGTCTTCTATATTCCTCCAAAAACTCACACTCCTTTTCAGCTCTCCTTCCAACCCTTTTCGAACTTCGCACTTCCTAGTTTCCAGCTTCAAATATCAAACTATGCGTGAGAGAGTGAGATGATTTGAATGAATTCAAACTACCTTGTATATATAGTCTTCCAATGAGGTCGAATTACCTTTCTTGAGGCTAAATTGGTGCTAAGGAGACTAAATTTGTTTTTGACTCAAAAATAATTCTTTTTACATGATTCGAAAGCCCAAGAAGGGTCTCTTTTAATGTACAATGACTCTAATGACTCAGAATAAATCCTAGAAGTCCTCAATGAGGACTTTGAACTAAAACATGATGAACCAAGCATGAAACCCATGTTTTAATAAGTCAATAATAATAATAAAAATATTTTCTTCATTCTTTTGATAAGTAAATTTCATTGTGTCTCAAACACATTTATGAAGATCGAACCTAGTTACATATTTCAACGCTCCCTCTTAACTATGAGAGGTATTCACAAATACAAGTATAAGGAAGATATCAGAACACATGAACCATGAAGAATTTTAGGCACCACAATGCCATGGACTAGATTCCTAACCAGGGTAATCTATCCAAGATCCTCTAATAGTTTAGGCACTACAATTCCATGGACTAGATTCCTGACTAGGGAAATCTATCCAGGTGGGACTAAGATGGAATAAATATTTCAAACTCTCTAGGTACCATCAAGCTTACTTGCTGACCATCAACCCAGGGATCTAGGTGCGTATCCGAGGTCAGATCTCTATGACCAACACCACCCTCCCTACTTCGACAATTAGACATCAACACAAAGTGATGGCCAGACGTCTTCAAAGGTAATGTGTCTCACACACAAAGCCTCAACTTTCTTGGTTATTACAATCAGTAACAAATCCTCCCCGATCAAGCAAATCAGTAACAAATATATCTCATGTAACCTGCATGCTATCAAACCTTAGAGAGTTTTACCTGTACAAACACAACCCCAATCAGTAACAAACTTCAAATGTACACAAACCTCCGAGGTATTTCAAACATCTTGATGTTAGTTCTCAACTTTTCACAGTAGGACTTAGAGCTTTCCAAATGAATCTTGACAAAATATTCCTCAACCATCCAACGTCCTTTCCTACTTTTCATGCAACAACATATTCTACAAATAGATCTGACTTTTCTTATTTGAGAAACCCCTCAAAATAAATTCTCCAATTTTCTTCTTTCAAGGTGTTCAATATGACTATTATATGACCCCCCTCTCAACTTAGGGAGATACCTTTCATTCAAGGTCCCTCTCAACTTAGGAGATTTCTTTTATCCAAGCTCCCTCTCAACTTAGGGAGTTCCACTTATTTTCTATGACATCAGACAATATTTTATAGCTTGCATCCTTCTTATTAAAGCCTTATGACTATCATCATTCATATACTTTCTTCATCATGCTTATCATATCAAATTTACTTTATGAGCATCTTCATCATCTTGAAGATTATGTTATTGCAAAACTTAGATAACAAGTACACCAAAATCTATAGAAGCATGAAGTTAACCATATCAGAATTATATAAAAATGGAAGCATTCAAATTTAGACATCAAATACCCAAACTTAGTTATAAACAAGAGACACATACTCTTCAACTGCTTGTTAGGGTTTTTTTCATAAACCCTAGACTATATCATCAAGACTTTGAGAATTTCATAACAATATTCATTACATATAGGGTTTCAATGTTTCTTCTAGAGGTATCACATACCCTACTACCACATATTGCAAACCCTAGAAGCATTTCAAACAAATATAGATATACAATGTATCTAACAACTTTAGAATTCATATGTTAGACTCCATACTAAGATTTAGTGTGAAACCCTAGATTTATTTGTATTTATGAATAACATAAAAAAATTGCCATGCAAGGCATTAACAAATTTATAAACGGAAATTCCAATAAAGCTCCTCAATAAGCATCCTTATAGTGGAATAAAACAAGAGAGGGAATTCGTCGACCTGTAAGAAGAAGGTCAATAAGTAGAAGTCAAACTTCATATAGTTGAGCTTGTATGATTTTAGACAAATACTGTAATGTTACCTGTAAAAACATAAATAAAATATAGTAATGAGTATAGAATGAAAGAGAGGAAAAATTGAAATAAAAATGGTAGTATGGTGTACATTTATATAAATTATAACCTAACAAGAGTTAAGAGGAAGGAACACTAGAGATTTCATTCCCTATGACACAAAAGCAAAGAGTTGTGTTACACTATGTCAACTACAATCAAAATACACCAGAAATAAGTAAATTCACACATGAAACTAATAAAATAAATTTTGAGAGGGTCAGTTGTAACCCTACAAGTTCTGTCTACTCATTAATTAAAAAAATTAAAAAAATTGATCACGCTTAAGAAATTCTTTTTTGAAAATTATTTAATGACTAGTATTGGCCATTTGTAAATTAAGAGATAATAATTGCAGTATTACTCTATCTAATCCAAAAACCCTAACTGAAAATTAATGGAAACAAAGTAATTCGTTTGTTCTCAGTATAAAAACCAAGGAAAATATCTGTAACTAGATACTGTGTAAAGCATAAATACAACATAATAGAACCATTATGTAAATACAAAGAAAATACAAGGTCGAACAAGCCAGATAAAATAAGGAGACATAGCATTTAGTTAAACATGAGATCAATTCTAGAAGTTTGGTGGAAAAACACTTTCGAAAAGAAAAAATTTGACTACAGGAAATAAAAACGTTGAATTTCTTTACTATGGTCCCAATGACGAGCTAGAATAAAACTAGAAAATAAATCTTGGAACTAGGTTCTTGGTTTATTACCAATAACTGAGAGGTATATCCAAATACATTCATAAAAGGAGTCTGACTATAAGTAAAACAAAAAGAAGAAAATCCCATTAACAAGGAAGAAACCCTAAGGTCCGTAAAATATGAAAATCCTCCAAATAATTCTAATTAGACTCATTTAAAAGATTCAGGTAACGACAAAGCAAATCCTATCAAATATTGTGTGGAAAATTTGATTTTAACCAAATGTTACTTGTTGATAAATATGACGGAGATAAATGCATCCCCTCGGAAAACTGTGAATGGGAAACGGTTTCCCCTTCTAAAGTTGAGGAAGGCCTCTTACAACCGATAGAAAACAAAAGAAAAACCCTAACATTAAAAATAACGCTATTCATAACAAGCAAGTAGTAGTTTACAACTACAAAAATTGAAAGGAAGAAAATTCTGTAGTAAATAATTTAAAGAACTCACCTCCTGTAAGAGTGTTGACATACTGCTAGCAGAAACCATGTTAACTCAATAATAAAATAGCTCTTGAATGATACATGGTATGGAAAATATCAACAAATGGTGTATGTTGAACACCTGTTAGAAATATACCTTGTAAACTGTAACTATGTCGTGGATAGTTGCTATTGAAACCCTAGCCGTAGATCGACATAATCAGGTAAGGTCAAATGAAAATGATTATGGCATTATCGAAACCAACAAGGTCATTAAACTATAGGAAAAAACCTAAACCATGCAAATCATTGATTCAAGCTCCATATAATCTTCACCATTGATTGAAGTTAGGTAACAAGTGTAATACATGGCATAGGGATAGGAGTTCCTTCTCTGTAATGGAATACTCCATAATTGGTGTGTATATATATATATATTAATATTACAAAGTACCATATTAATACCATATGCAAAACATAAGATAATCTACATTACACACAATTTTCATTTCCCACGAATTCAAAGTAATAAGCCAAGGGGCTCCTAAGAATCGATAAGATCTAAGTTATATGTTTACTAGGTGCTTACAATATGTTTTATGCAATGGATAATTACAAATAAGTAATGGTGACCATGATATATGTAAACAAAGGTGTAGATTGGATTAAGTTCCATACCTTTTGGTATCGAATTATGAAATATGTTATACCAATGGCAAACTAATTTCCCACATGTGAAAAACCTCATGAGATGTGAGATATAAATACCAATGGTGGGAATTAGTACATATGAGAAAATGTAAATGATGCAGGTGCATTGATCAAACTCAAGATATGAAGAAATGGAGTAGAGCTTAACAATGTGGTGGAATGGCCACATGTTAAGGCTAGAAAATATATATATTTTTTTTTTGCTAGATTTCCAAATATTTAATTTAGGTGTAGGATTAGAGAATTCTTGAATAAGTTGAAGAGTATAGAAATTTAGGAGTTATTTATCATTGTAATCATTAGCTCACAATGTGTATTTTTGACTTCTCTCATTTGGGAGAGAAGAGGAAACAAACCATTTGCTAAAGTTTGTGAATAAAAGGGGCATTGAATGGGAGGAATAACTCTTCTCCTACCTCTGAGTATGTATGTTCAAAGTGAATGAAAATAAAGTTTTGCATCTATATATATTCATAAATCTATGTTTTTTCTCTTCTCTGGTTTCCAATCGAATTGCATATGTATTTATTTTAATTTCAGAATTTGTTGTGACCATTCTTGAAATGTTATATGCCTGCCAAACTCGACTTTGAGTTGTGGTTATTTGTGAGTGTCCCCTTTACTGCAACCCTTCAAACTATTTCGCAACACCTCTATTTTTGCAGGCAATGACTCATTCTTTCGATCAGAATTCAAACCATTAACTTGAGTGAGGGTGAACCTTTGGTGAGGAGAGGTGAGAGGAGAACATTCCATGAGTTGGGAGAAGAGTTAAGGCCATGGAGAATCGAGTTTGCAGAGGGCGAGTCACTTCACCTTCCCTAAAGTTTGAAAACATAGTTTTTTTATAGTGCTACGAAATCATTTCATAGTGCCTATGGGTTTTTAAAAGAGCACTACGAAATTATTTCATAGCAATTACATGTTTTCTATTGAGCGCTACACAAAAGGAATTTATGGGCTACGTTTTTGCATCTCCATCTCCTTTCGACATGTTCATAGCTATCAATTTGTGGTATGAAAGCCACATATGACATTGGGTTGTTTTCTATGGCACAAGGAGATGGATATGCGAGAAAAGAGAGCATTAGGATGAGGAGGGAGACCAATAGCTAATGCAGAACTCCAGGAAGAGATATCGAGGCTACAAGCTCATTTAGAGGCCATGGAGGTAGGTAGGAAATGAGACCTTGAGGCTGAAGATGATAAAAGATCAAGGGAGTAAGCTAGAGTAGAAATAACAATGCCCGTGGATGAAGCTCCGAAAATAAAACTATTGAGGCCAATGTTAAGCTCAAGTTCCAAAACAAAACCTGAATTGTCTAGCTCTGATGGCAACTTGGTAGTCAAGAATTTGATGGATTCGACCGATGAATTAGACAAGTATTTTGAGTAGGAGGAGATTAAGGAAGATAATAGGGTAAAAATTTTGTAAATAGGTTGAAAGGTCATGTTGCATTGTGGTGGGATAATGTGCAGGTTGAAGGGAGAAAACAAGGGAAACTATTGATAAAGAGTTGGGATATGATGGTAGCAAAGATGAAGGGATTTTTTTGCCAAAATACTATCAGCTATCCATCTATTGGTAGGTGCATAACCTCAAGAAAAGGTTTATAACAGTCATAACGTATACCAAGGAGTTTTACAAGGTGAATTTGAGGGCAAGTTTTGTAGAAGACTCCTCAAAGAAAATAACAAGGTACATCAATGGTTTGAAGATGGAGATTCAAGATGAAATCAATATCATTTATCCTAGGACAATGGAAGAAGCATATTAGTTTTCCTTTAAGGAAAAAGAGAAGATAACATGGAAACAAAATTTAAGCAGAGGCCATGGTTTTTCTATAGGAAAAGGATAGAGAATTAGAAGGGGGGGAAATTAAGCTCAAAAGAATGATGCAAGTAACCCATGGAAGCAAGGAAAACAAGAGAAAGAAGGTGAATCTAGAGGAGGAAGACCTTACCAGACTGGGCTAAGTAGAGGAAGAGGCAGAGAGACTGTGTATCAATGTTAGAAATGTGGGTAGCTGGGTCGCAAGTCTTTTGAGTTCCTCGAGAATGAGAAAGTAGGGCAGAGAGATGCATATGTAGCTCAGCTAGAAGTAAGAGAAGCGCAAACATCTATGGTAGAAAATGCACTAGAGATGGGGGAAGATTTAATGATGAAAAAATTCTTGTTGAAACCAGCCAAGGAGACTGCTGAACCAACACAAAGAAGATCTTTGTTTAGGATTGTTTGAAAGTCTAGAGGAAAATGATACAAAGTGGAGATTGATAGTGGAAGCTAAAGCAACCAACACCATATAAAGTGTCTTGGCTGCAGAAAGGTCACAAATTGTTGGTGAGTGAGAAGAGCGAAGTGGAGTTCCAGAAAGGCATATATAAGGATAAGGTATTTTATGACATCATGCTAATGGAGGTCTGCCACCTGTTGGGTTGTGTTATATTCTTTCCACGACTAGCCCACATAGTTAACTGGGGGGGTTAGAGGAGGGGCGAGGCCCCCCCTTTATTGTGTAGTTGGGGGGGGGGGCACAGGGGGTTTGAGGGGTGTCGGTAACCTCACTCTATGGGGTCTGGGGTAGTGCCCTAGAAAATTTTGGTTTTTGAACCTATGTTAGGTTGGGCGGACCCACCTGTGGTTTTGTGCATGATTTTTGCACATGTTTTTGGACGTGATGGTTTTCGGTCCATGGTTTTGGACACGATGGTTTTCGGTCCATGATATTGGATGCTTCGGCATGTATAAATATGTATTATAACATTGAAAGGAACATAATGAAAAATCAAGCTAGTAGTCCTGATTTTGGGATCTAGGGGAAAATCTCTGTGTATATGTGTTTTATGTGTTATGCTCTTGCATTGTTTATTTTCTGTGTTTTAGAATTCGTATGCAGGTAATTTCTGTACGGGGTCAAAACCTACATTTGGTATCAGAGCTGTTTTGGCTTCAAGGGGACGCCTTTGTTTCTAAGGGGTTTCGCTTGAGCCTGTGGTAGACCATGTTCAGTGGGAGATCTGCAAGAATGATTCTGGTGGTGAAAGAAGATGACGAGCAGTGGAAAGATAGAGATTGAGAAATTTAATGGTCAAAGTTTTGAGTTGTGGAAACTCAAGATGGAGGATCTGTTGGTGGATAAAGATCAGTGGATCACAGTAGATCCAGGTACTAAACCAATGGGAGTGTTCGATGAAGAATGGAAGAAATTAGATCAGAAGGCAAAGAGCACAATACGATTGTGTGTCTTAGATTCAGTATTGCTGAATGTATCAGGGGAAGCTACGACTAAGTCTTTGTGGGACAAGTTAAGGACTTTGTACCAATCTAAGTCTCTGGTGAATAAATTGTTCCTACGGAAAAAGCTGTATAACCTGAGGATGAAAGATGGAGACTCAGTGACAGAGCATCTGAATGCGTTTAATACCGTGGTAAGTTAGTTATCATCTATTGATATCAAAATTTCAAATGAAGATAAGTGCATCAGTTTGTTGTGTTCTCTACCAGATTTGTGGGATAGTCTAGTTATTGCAATAGGTAGCAATGCAATTGCCTTGCAATTTTATGAAATAGTCTCATCCTTGCTGACGGAGGAGATGAGATGGAAAAATATGGAGAGCCATAATAGTGATGCCTTGTCTATATGAGGACGGTACCAGAACAGAAACAAAAATAAGTCATCGAGTGGGAGATCTAAATCTAGAGGGAGATCTAAATCTCCAGGAAAACCTGTAAAGGTGGTGTGTTGGAAATGCGGAAAGGAAGGGCACTACAAAAGGGACTGTAAATCTAAAGATCCTGATAAAGGAAAGGGATCTGATGATGCTCCTTCTGTAGAGGCAAAAACCACCTCAGATGAAGGTGGGGATGTGTACTTGGCTTCTTCAAGTACACATGTAGATCATGAGGCATGGTTAATTGACTCAGGTGCATCCTTTCAATTCACTCCCCATAGAGAGTGGTTCTATGAGTATGAGAAATACGATGGTGGTGATGTCTTCCTAGAGGATGATAGAAAGGCTAGAATCATTGGTCGCGGGAAAGTAAAATTGAAGTTGCAAGGTGGAAGGGTTAGAACACTTCCAGGTGTTTTGCATATTCCTGCATTGGCAAGAAATCTGATTTCTGTAAGCAAGTTGGATGATGCAGGTGTAAAAACAATGTTCGATAAGGATACCTTCAAGATGGTTTGGGGAGCACTGGTATTGATGCGGGGAGTTCGGATTGGAACTCTGTACAAGCTAAAAGGTAGCATAGTTGTTGATGGGTGCAACAGTTCTGTGGTTCCTGAAAGTGGAGAAGAAAATCTAGTGGTCTCTGGAGAGAAGACCATGCTGTGGCATCAAAGGCTTGGAAATATTAGAGAGAAGGGCCTTCGAATACTTCATGGTAAAGGTATGGTAGAAGGTATGAGTAATAGCTCTTTGGATTTTGATTTCTGTGAAAATTGTGTATATGGGAAGCAAAATTGGGTGATTTTCCCCTCTAATGGTAAGAGGGTGAAACATATATTAGAGCTTTTCCATAGTGATGTGTTTGGACCTGTGAAGGTTCCATCACTGGGCAAGTCTGTGTACTATGTATCATTTATAGATGACTTCTCAAGGAATACATGGATATATTTCCTTAAGAAGAAATTTGAAGTCTTTGATAGGTTTAAAGAATTCAAGGCTCTAGTGGAAAACTAGACAGAGAAGAAGATAAAGGTGTTGAGGACAGATAACGGTGGAGAGTTTTGTAGTAAGGAATTTGAAGAATTCTGTAAGAAGTGTGGTATAGCACGACAGAAGACTACTCCATATACACTTCAGCAAAATGGAGTTGCAGAAATAATGAACAAGATGTTGATGGAAAGGGAAAGAAGCATGCTCAGTGGTGCCGAGATAGGACAGGAATTCTGGGTAGAGGTGGTGGAGATAGCATGTTACCTGGTCAACAGATCACCGTCATCAGTGTTGGAGGCTAAAACTCCACAAGAGGTATGGACTAGTAAGAAACCCTCTCTTTCACATCTGAGGGTATTTGGATGTGATGCACATGTACATGTTCCAAAGGAGAAACGAACCAAGTTGGACAGTGAATATGAAAAGTGCATCTTTATTGGGTATAAGGATGGTTTAAAGGGTTACAAGCTTTGAAACCCAATAACAAGGAAGGTTGTGTACAACCGAGATGTGGTGTTCAAAGAGGTGAAAGATGTTATTAAACATGAAGTCCAACCAAAGGAACCTGAGAAGACAGACTTTGAGCTAAAGGAGGAAGAATTAGACTCTACGATAGAGGAGGAATCAAAAGATGAAGAGCCACAAACTCCGAGTTTGAGAAGATCAGTTCGAGAAAGAAGGCAGCCAAAAAGGTATAGTCCATCTGCTTTCTGTTCAAATTTTGCTTTATCTATTACTGATGATGATCCCAAAACTGTGAAGGGAGCAGTAGATTCAGAGGATGGAAAACTATGGAAAGAGGCCATGGTTGATGAAATGGCATCTTTGCACAAAAATGAGGCTTGGGATGTGATGGAGTTGCTGGCTGGAAGGAAACCCATTGGCAACAAATCGGTGTTCAAGAAGAAGATAAATGCAAAAGGAAAGGTGGAGAAATACAAAGCTCGGTTGGTAGCAAAAGGTTATTCCCAGGTACTGGGAATTGATTTTGGTGATATTTTTTCTCCTGTTGCCAAGATAACTTCTATTAGATTACTTTTATCTGTTGTTGCTACTTTTGATTTTGAGGTAGAACAGATGGATGTGAAGACAACATTTCTTCATGGGGATTTGGAAGAGGAAATATACATGAAGCAACCTGAAGGCTTTATGGTGAAGGGTAGGAAAGAACTGGTATGCAAGTAAAAGAATTCTCTGTATGGGTTAAAACAGTCACCAAGGATGTGGTATCCGAAATTTGATACATTTATACGGGGACTTGGCTTCACTAGAAGCAATGTAGATCATTGTGTGTATTTTAATTAATTGGTGACTATGTTATTTATTTGGTCTTGTATGTGGATGATATGTTGCTGGTTGGAAATGACAAAGAAATTATCCAGGATTTGAAGACCCAATTGTCCTCCAAATCCGACATGAAAGATCTTGGTGCTGCAAACTATATTTTGGGAATGGAAATTAAAAGAAATCGGGCAAAGAGGAAGCTCTGGTTAAACCAGAGGAAGTATGTCAAGACAATATTCAGAGATTTAATATGTAGGATAGTAAACCGGTGAAGGTTCCTATTCCTATAGGTGTAAAGTTATCTGTTGAACAGTGTCCCAAGATATAAGAAGAGGAAGAGGACATGTCCCGTGTTCCATATGCAAGTGTAGTCGGTAGCCTGATGTATGCAATGGTCTGTACTAGACTAGACATTGCACATGCAGTGGGAGTATTGAGCAAGTTTATGTCAAAACCAGGAAAGGAGCATTGGACAACAATGAAGCGGGTTTTCAGGTATTTGCGTGGCACTAGTGATTATGGTTTGTGCTACCAAGGAAGACCAGGATTGGACAAAGTGTTGGATATTTGTGGCTTTGTTGATGTAGACTGGGTTGGAGATTTGGATCAAAGAAGATCTACAAGTGGGTATGTTTTTAACCTATTTGGAGGTGCAATCAGTTAGATGAGTAAGAAACAATCTATAGTGGCACTATCAACTACAGAGGCAGAATACATGACAGCCACTCATGCAAGCAAGGAAGCAGTTTGTTTGCAGAGATTGTGTTCAAGTATGGGGTTAGTACAGGGAGCTATAATGATAGACTGTGACAACCAAAGTGCAATTTTCTTGGCAAAGAATGCTGCATATCATTCAAAGACAAAGCACATTGATGTTCAGTATCACTTTGTGAGGGATATGATAGAAGAAAAAAAGGTGTTGCTCGTAAAGGTGGACACTTTGAAGAATACTGCAGATGCATTGACAAAATATGTGAGCTCTGAGAAGTTCTCTTGGGGTAGAGAAATAATGGGTGTTGCAGGGCTAGATAAATGACGAAGATCTCTTGTGGCCGCCTGTGGAAAGAAAACAACAAGTGGGAGAATGTTGGGTTGTGTTATATTATTTCCACGACTAGCCGACATAGTTAACCGGGGGGTTAGAGGGGGGTGGGCCCCCCCCTTTGTTGCGTAGCAGGGGGGGGTCACAGGGGGTTTGAGGGGTGCAGGTAACCCCACTCTATGGTGTTCGGGGTAGTGCCTCGGAAAATTTTGGTTTTGGAACCTATGGTAGGTTGGGCAGACCCACCTATGGTTTTGTGCATGATTTTTGCACATGTTTTTGGACACGATGGTTTTCAGTCCATGGTTTTGGACGCGATGGTTTTCGGTCCATGGTATTGGATGCTTCGACATATATAAATATGTATTATAACATTGAAAGGAACATAATGAAAAATCAAGTTGGTAGTCCTGGTTTTGGGATCCAAGGGAAAATCTCAGTGTATATATGTTTTATGTGTTATGATCTCGCATTGTTTATTTTCTGTGTTTTAGAATTTGTATGTAGGTAATTTCTGTACGGGGTTAAAACGTACACCACCTCCTTTTGGGTAAACCTTGGCAATTTGATAAGAAAATGGTGCATGATGGAGAGAACAACACTTAAAATATTGGAAAGGGTGGTATCAAGCATACTCTTGAACCATTAAAGGAAGAGAGCACAATTGGGACAAGTAGCTCAAAAGAACTATTGTTATGAGGAAAATAATTTCTACAACAAATGGAGAAAGAACATGTGAACTATACGGTGGTTTTCAAACCAAAGGTAATACTTATGCACACTAAAATTATAGATTTACCTATTGAGATTCAAGAGATGTTGCATGAGTTTAGTGATATTGTAGTAAATTATTTTCCAAGCAAGTTTCCACCTAAGAGAAGAATCAACCATCACATAGACTTGATACTAGGAGCAAGCCTTCCGAATAAGTTGCTTACCAGATGTCACCCAAGGAGAATGAGGAAATAGGGAAATAGGTTCAATGAATGATGCATAAAGGATTGATAAGGGAGATCTTGAGTCCATGCACTATACTTGTGGTATTTAGTCCAAAGAAGGATGGATAATGGAGGATGTGCACATATTCCACACCAATCAATGAAATCACAATTATATACATATTTCCCTTGCCATGGATGAACGACATGGTGGATTGTTTGAGCGGAGAAACCTAATTTTAAAATTTTGATATGAAGAGTGATTACCATTAGATCCAGATTAGAGAACGGGACGAGTGGAAGACAACTTTCAAGACCAATAACTGACTATATGAATGGCTGGTCATGCCATTTTGACTGAAAAATCACCAAGTACTTTTGTATTTGATGAACGAGGTCTTGAAGGAGTTCATTGGTAAGTTTATTATTGTTTATTTAGATGATATTTTTATTTTCATCTGAACAAAGGAAGAACACCTTAGACATGTAAGGTATGTTCTAGAAAGGTTGCAACAAGAGAAACTATTGATTAACTTGAAGAAGTGTACTTTCATGAGGTCTGAGTTGGTATATTTAAGCTTTTTTGTTTCAAAGGATGGATTGAAAATGGATCTGGAGAAAATAGATGCGATTCTAAGTTGGCCTTCACCCAAGAAAATTTTCGAATTTAAGAGCTCTCATGGCTTAGCTAGCTTCTATTAGAAGCTCATAAATAAATTTAGTGGTATTTGTGCACCCATCATTGAATCAATCAAGAAAGATAGACAATCATTTTGTTGGACATTAGTGGCAGAGAAACATTTCTAGCTCTTGAAGAGGAAGATCACCGAGAAACTGGTGTTGAAGCTACTTGACTTCAATCATCTTTTCCATGTCAGATGTGATGGAAACGAAACAACCATTGGAGCAGTATTGAGTCAAGAAAGTAAACCTATTGTAATTTGAATGATTCAAAACATAAATACTCCTATTATGACAAGGAATTCTATGCGGTGGTTCAAGCTTTAAAGAATTGGAGACACTATTTGATACCCAGGGAGTTTTTTCTATTCCATGAAAATTCCACATTACAATATATAATGCAGCAACACAAGTTGAAACATAACCATGCCAAGTGGGTGGAATCCCTAAAAATTTTCGCCATTTTTCTAAATCATGTGAGTAGGCAAGCGAATAAGGAAACCGATGCTTTGAGCATGAGGAGTTTGATCATGTAGGAGTGCCATGTACATATTTTGGGCTTTGATTATTTGAAGGACTTGTATGAGGATGATGTTGATTTTGGAGAGGCCTTTGAAGCATGTAAGAACCTCGTGAGTAGTAACAACCCATGGAAGGATTTTATGTTGCGGGATGGTTTGTTGTTCAAGAACAACCAATTATGTATTGCTTGTCTCTCTATTTGGTAGGATATGATACAAGAAACACATAATGGAGGATTGGAAGGGAATTTTGGTGTGGACAAGACACTTGGGCAGCTAAACCATTTTTATTTCTAGCCAAATATGAGGGAAGATGTGCATAAATATGTTAGCAAATGCAAAGTGTGTCAGCGTGCCAAAGGGAGGAGTCAAAATGTTGGATTATATGCTCCTTTTCAAATTCCAAAAAGAACATGGGACTTAGTGAGTATGGAATTTATTTTGGGTTTACCAAGGAGACAACAAGGTAAGGACTCCATACTTGCAATTGTGGACAAATTTACAAAGATGACTCATTTTATCCCATGTTACAAGACTAGTGATGTTAAACATGTGGCTGATTTGTTTTTCACTAAGATTATCTGGTTGTATGGATTTCCAAAGAGTATAATCTTTGACAGGGTTACCAGGCTCACAGGTCATTTTTGGAGAACCTTGTGGAAGAGGCTTGGATAAAAATTGAACTTTAGTTCAACTTATAATCCATAGTCTGATCAGAAAACTGAAGTTGCGAATAGGAGTCTTAGAGACATATTAAGGATACTTGTGGGTGGGCATCCCAAGAAGTGGGATCATGTGTTATCTCAAGCTGAGTTTACATACAATGATTCACCAAATAGGATCACGAGGAAGAGTTTGTTTCAAATCTTGTATGGAATGCATACTACAGGAGTTTATGAACTGAGAGATTTGGGAAAACTTGAGCATAAGAGTGTTGATGGGGAATATTTTGTAGTAGTAATGAGTGACTTACATGAGGAGATAAAACAAAGGCTACAAGAAAACAACTATAAGTACAAACAAAGAATAGATTTAAGACGAAGAGAGGTAAACTTTGTGGTAGGGGACATGGTCGTAGCCCACTTGAGAAAGGAGATATTCCCAAGAGTGCAATATAATAAACTCAAGATGAAGAAAATAGGACCTTGCAGGATACTCAAGAAATTTTCTACAAACGCTTATTAATTGGAGTTACCTATGGGCATAGGTATCTCGCCAATTTTCAATGTGGCTGATTTGTATCCCTATAAAAATTGCAATGAAGGTGCCTCTACAACAAACGAGAGCAGTGGATAAGTCAGTGAATAGAGTTGTATGAAGCAGATGCCTATGACAGAGGGCCCAAAGATAGAAAGACTTTTAGACACCAGAGTTGCAAAGAACACTAGGGTGAAAGAGTATCTGGAGTTTTTGGTGAAGTGGAAGGATCATTTGATGGAGTATTTTACATGGATGAGTACTACAGATCTACATAAAGAATTTTTCTCTGTAGAAGAGCTTATGAGCAGGATCTCATGAATTTTTTCCTTCCCTGGGAGTTTGATTTAGGTGTATTAGACCGAGCTCGAGAGATGAAGAAATGGAGCGGAGCTTAACAATGTGGTGGATTGGCCACATGTTAAGGCTGGATTTTTTTTTTTTATTTATTTATTTATTTTTTTTTTTTCTGGAGTTCCAAATATTTAATATAGGTGTAGGATTAGACAATTCCTGAATAAGCCAAAGAGTCTAGAAATTTAGGTGTTATTTCACATTGTAATGATTAGCTCACAAAGTGTCCTTTTGACTTCCCTCATTTGGGAGAGAAGAGGAAACAAACTATTTGATGAAGTTTTTGAATAAAAGGGGCATCGAATGGGAGGATGAGAAACTCTTCTCTTTCCTATGAGTATGTAAGTTCAAAGTGAATGAAAATAAAGTTTCACATCTGTATATATTCATAAATCTATGTTTTTTCTCTTCTCTGGTTTCCAATCAAACTGCTATGTATTTATTTTAATTTTAGAATTCGTTGTGACCATTCTTGAAATGTTATATGCTTGCAAAACTTGAATTTGAGCTATGGTTATTTTTGAGTGGTCCCTTTACTGTGACCCTTCAAACTATTTCACAACGCCTCTATTTTTGTAGGCAATGAATCATTCTTTTGATTGCAACTCAAACCGCTAACTTGAGTGAGGGTGAATCCTTGGTGTGGAGAGGCGGGAGGAGAACATTCCCTAAGTTGGGAGACGAGTTAATACTATGGAGAATCGAGTTTGTAGAGGGTTAGTTGCTTCACCTTCCCTAAATTTTGAAAACATAGTTGTTTTAGAGCGCTACAAAATCAATTTGTATAGCATATAGGTTTTTAGATGAGCACTACGAAATCATTTCATAGCGCATAGAATTTTTCTATTGAGAATTGCACAAAAGGAATTTCTGGGCTGCAGTTTGGCGTCTCTACCTCCTTTTGGCTTGTCCGTGGCTATCAGTGAAATAGTTAAGGATAAAAGAATGGAGATATTCTTATATATAATGAAATCAGGATTAATATTAAATGGTATAATCCTTGTATACGAAGGTTTTATAAAGAGTTAAAGTTATATGTAGCCATTAGGTGAAAATTCCAAACATTAGTAATAATCTCTATTTAATCATAATAAAAATCATTAAGTCTAGTAAAGTAGAGATAAGGGAAAAAGGGTTTGATAACAACCCAAATTAGGATTTGTAACCATGGTAATCATTAAACGTTTATATTAAAATATATAATAATAAATAAGGAAAATATATTTAAATGTTATATATATAGTTGAAAAAAATAGAGGGGATTATATGAGGGTCTTTACAAGATACATGGGGTGTAATGTCCCTAACTACCCACTAGAAAACGTTACCACTATCCCAATTCTCTTAATGATATAATTTAATTGCTAAATTAATCTATTTGCGAAAGCTAACAAACTTTAATCCAGCCACAAGGTTTCTAATAATTTTCCAGTTTACATGTATGCATTGCCAATGACTAAGATGCAACATTTTAACACATAAATTTTAATTTTAACATTGCACAACCAAAATAAATATTTAATTATCCAACAATTAACCACATTTAAACACATAATGTGGTAGAGGAAATGCAATTAACCAATTTAAGAAATTCATTTTGAAATTAACCGATATCTATAAATAAATATATTCCAATAAATATGCATGACACAATATATTAAAGGAAATTGTAATCATTATATTGGAAAACTATAAAATTAAATTTTGAACATAAAATCAATAATCAACATTACACTTAAACTTGAATATTTATCTGGCAAGGAAAGCCAATTGGCTACAGGCTCTTCACATTTTTCCTTGCCATAGACTATGTGGTTCATGGATTTCAACCATGAGTAACCCTTGATTGGGGATGCAACTCCATAAAAAATAGTAAACCAAAAAAATTGTACCTCCATGACTAAGGTACTAACCCAATAGTCATATTTCTCAGGGCTCTAAGCACCCTCCAAGCCATCAATTTCCAAGGTGCCAACGCAATAGTCATGCTACTCCAGGGCTGTAGGCACCCTCTAGGCCATCAACTAAAACAACTCCCAGCTGGTATCAGAACCCAAGCTCATGGTTCACCAGTTGGTTTCTTAGGTGCAATGTCAAGAACCATAATCCTCAGAGTAATAATCAACACCATTGCAATCATCATCCTATCTATAATCATGCATATAGGAAAGTACACACACACACAAACATAGACACTACCCATAACTACATAGATTCTCTACCATGTGGCACACCTTAAAGCCATGTGGGCCCTAGGTATCCACATCACCAACAATTATCATCCAACATTGTTTTCCCTTATCACCATGGAGTTGCATGCCCCCCATACTCTTACCATGGAGTGGGATCCACAATCAAGTTTATATTAATTTACTATAAATATGTGCATAAGTTACATCATATTACAATCTTGACCCTCTTGTCACATAACCAAAATCGTCATATATGCGTGGGCATGATGGCCCCAAAAATGTATATATAACATAATTACATAGGCACATAGGCTTGTAAAATGACTCGAACTCACCAACCTAATATTAACGTACATATATTTGCATCATAATTTGGTAGGGGTATTACATTCCTCCCTTCCCTTATTTTATGCATTGTCCTCAATGCTGCATATATACATGTATATACAATACATTAGTAAAACCGATGAGGGTACTCTACCCTCATTACATATTAGTACTCCCATGTGGCCTCATCAGAACCGAGTAGGGTTCATTGTACCTTTGTTGTGCTACCGGCTCAGTTTCAGAGCACCTTGACCATCCTATCCAAAATCTATATGGGTTGTACCTAGAAATCACCCTCTGGTTCCACCTGGATCATATGCCAATCAATCATGTGATCAATAGCAAGAATATACTTTTTAATCAAAGATACATGGAATACATCATGAACATGCATGGATGCAGGAAAAACAAGTCTATATGCAACTAAATTTATCCTCTCTAGGATCTTGAATGGTCGATAATAACATGCTACTAATTTGGCACAATTTCCCAACTTTAAGAGCTCTTCTGCAGTATAACTTTTAAAAAGACGTGACCTCCGAGTTTAAATTCTTAATGAAATCTACGCATATATGCATAAATTTTATACCTATCTTGGGTGGCTTTAGGATTTTTCCTAATTCTCACAACTTTCTCTTCCATTTTGCTATCACTAAAAAATTGGTTATCTAGCCTAATTTACTAGATGGATCGAAGTAAACCATGTAAAACCAATTTTACCATAGTAAAATTGCTTTCACTGTGACAAATTACTTAATAAACCACCTTTGTTGAGTAATTTATAGTTAAACCCATGAAGAATAATTAAAGAAATCACCATATATTTGATTTTCTTCTAGGAATAATTAATTAAACCATTGTTCAATTATTATTCCTTGTCATATTTGACTCAATCACGAAAAATAAACAAATAAATCATTAATTATCTTATTCTTCTCTAAGAATAATTAATTAATCACTAATTAACTATTATTCTTTGTCAAATTTGACTAAATCCCTTAGGAATAATTAAATAGATCCTTATTTATTTATTATTCCTTAACTAATTTCTTGAGATGATAAATAAACCATTTATTTATTTATTATTTCTAAATAAAAGTTTAAATATTTTTTCCCTCCTAACCAAATATAATAAAATATTCCAAGTGGTTATTCCAAGAACGGGATCAATAATATTTTATTATTTCTCATTATTCGAGGATAACTCAATATTTTGTTATAAATAGAAGAGTTTTCCATTCATTATTCATTTTTGCTTATTTTCATTGCTGCACTCACTGTTGTAACTTTGATTGTTTTCATTGTCGCACACCATTATTTGCTGGGTTTACACATTATAGAGGAGAGAGACTCTACACAAGCTGAAGACGTTTGAAGATAGACAAGAACCCATCCCATAGAGGGGGACTGGTAACATTTATTTGTTCCCTTCACAGGTGTTATAATAAAACTATTCTTTGTATATGTGGTTTCCATTGGATGATTGGAGTTATTACTCTTTCTTTTTGTTGTTTAACTATGATTGTGGCATATATCAGAATTTTGGCAGGTTTTGTTTCTATCAGTTGCTGCAGATCTACAATGTTTAGCAGCCATTTATATTATTAATATTGTTTGTCATCCACAATCTTAAGTGGGTTCTTTTCGTACATCTTTGAGAAGAAAACACCACAACACATTTCTTTGAGAACTTCTGAACCAACCATGAATCTATCTACCAGATTTCTCCAACTCACAGGAGTATGGAATCTGTCAAGCCAGGAGCAACTCCAGTTTGGCAGAAAACTGATACAATTTATTTCATTAGGTAGCTATTGTTATATACAAAGAATGTGACTGCTTAGTTCATCTTCAGATGACTGTTCACATTCCAAATTCACCCAATCTCAGAGGATTAGGTGTCAACATTCTCCCCCCTTAATCTGAAGGGATGTTGGTGAGTCCAAGCATCGTTCTGAATCTTTCAAGCTTTTCTCTTCCAAGCGCTTTGGTGAAGATGTCTACAATTTGCTCATTTGTGGAACAATGACAGAGATGGATTGTTTTGGCCTCAACATGATGTCGGATCAGATGATATTTAGTATTGATGTGCTTTGTACGATCATGGAACTTTGGGTTCTTGGCCAACTTTATTGCAGAGGTGTTGTCAATCATGAGTGGAGTTGATTATACTTGTTTTACCTGCAAATCTTCAAGAATTTTTCTGAGCCACACAATTTCTTTCGTTGCTTCAGCTGCTGCCACGTATTCTGCTTCTGTTGTGGAATCTGCAAGAACTGATTGTTTGCGTGATCTCCAAGAGACAGCTCCTGATCCAAGACTCATAGCATATCCTGAAGTAGATACCCCAGTTTCTTTGTCTCCATCGAAGTCTGAATCAGAGTATCCAATCAAGCTGAAGTCGTCCACCGGTGTATACTTGATTCCAAGGTCTTGAGTTCCCTTCAAGTACCTTAAAATTCTTTTTGAGCAGACCAATGTCCCTCACAAGGCGTTTGCATAAACCTGGAGAGGATTCCAACAGCAAATGAAATGTCTGGTCTGGTAGTAGTGAGGTAGATGAGACTTCCTACAAGTTGTCTATACTTTGCTGCATCCTCAAATTCCTTTCCTTCAATAGATGTGAGCTTTAAGTTTTGTTCCATTGGAGTAGAAAGAGGATTGCACTCTGTCATGCCAAATCTGTTTAACAAATCTCCAATGTATTTATTTTGAGAAAGAAATATGGATTTTGGATGTTGGGTTACTTCAATGCCAAGATAGTAATGAACATAGCCCAAATCAGTCATTTCAAAACTTTTCCCCAATTCCTTCTTTATGGATGCAATGTAGCTTTCATTGTTCCCTGTCATTAAAAGATCATCTACATATACCGCAAGATATACAACTATTTTGCCAACTTTCTTAACAAATAAAGTTGCATCATCAAGATCAAAATGATTGAGGTTGAGTTTCAAAAGATGCTCAGTTAGTTTTTCATACCAGGCTCGCTGTGCTTGTTTGAGGCCATACAAGGACTTCACAAGTTTGCATACTTTTTGTTCATGTCCTTTCATAGCAAATCCTTCAGGCTGGGACATAAAAACATTCTCTTTTAGATCTCCATTCAAGAAGGCAGTTTTTACATCCATTTGATGGACTTTCCAACCGTTCTGAGCTGCTAGTGCAAAGAGTGTCCGGATGGTGGCCCATTTTGCTGTGGGGGCAAAAGTTTCCTCATAATCGACCCCTTCCTTCTGTGCAAAACATTTTGCCACAAGCCTAGCTTTGTGCTTGTCAAGTGAGCCATCAGCTTTGTACTTGTTCTTGTAGACCCACTTGCAGCCAATTGGTTTGGTTCCAAATGGAGGATCAACCAGCTTCCAAGTGCCATTCTTTATGAGGGCATCATACTCCTTTTGCATCGCTTCTTTCCATTCATCATGAGAAGCAGCTTCTTTGAAGGACGTTGGTTCAAAATCTGTAGACAAGTTCAATTCACAATCATAAGTAACATCCATATCAACAGGTGAATTAGAGTCATATACATCACCTCCATTTTGTCGGTTTCAATTTCTGGTTCCTGTTTTTCCAATTTCATCAGGATGAACACTTTCAAGTGTCTTTGTCAGCCACTTTGGGGGACCTTTTTGAGATGGTCCAGGCTGCTCTATTGATTGAGTTGGGACTGAATCAAGATTGAGTCTCCCAATTCTATCAATTACATCACTTAAAGAATCATCCGTTGTTGGAGTTTCATTCGTGGGAGAGTGTTCTTCAGAAAAAGATTCCACATGTTGATCTAGTATAGGAATCCCCCCTTCAAGATGTGGAATCTGATTATCAAATTCTTGAAATGATTTCGTTTTTGCGAATCTATCCAAGCGATCAAGTTGCCGCTCGACAACATTGTCAGATTTGGATGATTCAAGAAAAATTACATCTCTAGATACAACAAACTTTTTATTTACTTCATCATAGAGGCGGTATGCTTTGGAGGTGTTTGAATACCCCAGGAAGATACACTTACGACTTCTAGCACCAAGTTTGTTTCTATGTACCTTTGGTATCAAAGCATAACAGGTGGAACCAAAGATCCTGAGATGTTTTACCGAAGGAACATGTCCATACCACAATTCATAAGGAGTCTTGTTTCTTATAGCATTAGATGGACATCTATTCTTTATATACGCAACACATAGAACAGCATCAGCCCAAAACATTATCTTTACATTTTTGAAGAAAAGCATGGATCGCACCATATTCAAGATTCTTCTATTCATTCTTTCAGCTACACCATTCTGTTGGGGATTATAAGGCACAGTTGTTTGATGTTTGATCCCATGTTGGCGAAGATAGTTTTCAAATTCATTTGATGTATATTCTTTTCCATTATCAGTGCGAATAGACCCAATATGAGATTGTGCATCATTTTCAATCCATTTATGAAAATTCTTGAACGTTTGAAAGGCATCAGATTTTTTCTTCAATAAATAAACCCAACACATTCTGGTGTAACCATCAATAAATGTCATGATATATTTATTTCCATTTGTAGAAGGAACATGAATTGGACCACATAAATCTGAATGAATGAGTTCAAGCTTCCTATGTGCTCTTGAATGTGAATCATGAAAAGACTGTTTGCTATGCTTTCCTAGAATGCAAGCATCACATTGCTTATGTTTCCTAGGAATTGTAGGCAAACCAACAACACCATTTTTCTTCAATAAGAGGAGACTGTCATAGTTTAAATGTCCAAATCTAGCATGCCATAATAAACTTGATGGAAGTGTACCTTCTTCATGATGAGAAATATATGAGAAATGTTGTGCATGAGCAGAGGTTCCTTGTAGTTTGAGAAGCCTTTCTTCTTCTATTCCCCTCATGACAAGTGAGTGGTCAGATGCTTTTCTTACCTCAAGCTTGCCATCAAACATATGAATGGAGTGACCTTGCTGGCGGATGTGGACCAAGGACAACAAATTTCTTTTGAGCTGTGGGAGATATAGAACATGATCCAGAAGAAAGTTTGGAAGACCAGGCAGTTTAAGCCTGATTGTGCCAAGCTCTGATGGCTTGATTTTTGACTGATCTGCAAAGTATATTGCTCCATCAACATTGTCAGTGAAATCTTCAAAAAAATCTTTTATATGAGTCATATGACAGGTTGCTCCTGAATCAACCAACTAATCATTTTTCGAAGAAGCAAGTAAAGCATTAAACACATCTTCATTTACTCCAATGTTACATTGTGCCTCAATATAGTGAGCGGATTCAGGTGCTTTACCTTTGTCTGTATCATCAGTTTTACCTTTCTGTTGGTTTCTTTTCTACTCAATTTTGTCCCATGATAGCTTGCATGTAGAAGCATCATGTGATCCATTTCTTTTGCAGCGAATGCAGTGTAAGTCTGCCTTTTCTCCTTGAGAATGTTTCCCCCCCCTGCCTCTGGAGTATCTTCCTCTTCCTCTTCGTCCACCTCTTCCTCTTGTAGAATCTTGAGTAGGATGCTTTTCTTTATGAGCAAGGCACACAGTCTCTTCAGAAGATTCAGGGGCTGTCTTCTTTCCAAAGGCTTTCTCTCTTTCAGCAAACTTTTTCACAAGAGAGTCAAAGGTTATATCTTTAAGATTTCCATTTTCTTGTAAAGACTCAAGATAATTGGAGTAGGTAGGATAGAGTGCTTTGAGAAAAGAAATAAGAGGGATATCCAGCTCAACCTTAGTGGATTTGATATCATGCATTATAGACTTTACTTCAGATGCAAGAGCAAGAGGATCATTATTTTTCAGTTCAAGATTTAAGAGTTTAATCATGAGTTGAACAACTTCAAGTGCAAAATGTGAGTCATAGAGTTCTTTCAGCTTTTGTAAAGCTTCAAAGGCAGTTGAATATGATGAAATATGGAGACTCACCTCTTCATTTACAGATGCTACGATTAATGCATAGGCTTTGCTATTCTTGTTTTCCCAAATGACGAGCTCTTTATCTGATGTAGGTTGCACTAGGTCATTGTCTGCTTCTCCGACACACACTCCTTTCCACAACTCATTGAAGATGAGGGTGTGTTTTATCATCCGGGACCATTCAGGATAGTTCTCCTTGCCGGTGAGAACTATTCCTACCATAGAGATGATTGAATGCATTCTGTAAAAAATACTTCTGCTGATAAAAAAAACCTCTGTTGATATATAGTGAAATTTTACTCAAAAGATTTCTGTGGGAAATAACTTTTGTTGTTTAAAAATAATCAGTCATTCACCGCGAGCTCTACAAAGTTGGAGCAGCAACGGTATTAACCGCAAGCTCTACAAAGTTGGAGCAGCAACGGTATTACAATTTCAAAGTTCACTGAAAAGATAAAAAAAAATCACCATAAATCCCTTTGATTCTCTAGACCAGTAATAAAAATATGGCAGCGTTAAAGTGCAGACATTCTCTCTAGATTTCACAAGAAAGGATGACAGGCGGGAGCTCTGTTTTCTTGACTAATTGCTGCCATTAAATGATAAAATCTATGTTCAAAGAGTTTGAAGAGTATTTCATTCGGAAAAGACTGAAACCAATCGATACCAGAAACCAATCGATCAGCACATCATTATTCGAAAATTTGCTTTTGCAGTGGCAGAAGCATGTCGCCCTTGGCAGAAAAATCACAATGAAAAAACAAGTTTTCACACGCATTTACATATATGAACAGTTATATGATTTAAATGCGCTGTTCAAAAAATATACCAATCGATATATTGAGTCTCATTTTCACACGCATTTACATAGGCACAACTTTTTCACACGCATTTACACACAGGCAACATTCTTGATTGCGGGATGATGGAGCAGCTACTGTACATGAGTCAAGAATTCACGCTTTCTATCCCTCGATTTAAATGCGCTGTTCAAATAAATATACCAATCGATACCAGGTAGAGGATCCAGAGAATTGCGCAGAGGCCGATGAAAGTCCCGACCAATCCCACTACTGCGAATGCCACCATTCCTTTCGAAACCTTTCGTCGCAGTGGCACTGGACTATCCGGTTGCTGAGACGGAGATGCAGGAGGTACAGGAGTCGGAGGGTCATAACATGGCTGGCAAACGTCCTGTGATTCGCCACAAGAACTCAAACCAGGTAACACACCGCACTTAAAACATGCTCACAATCATGCTTCCAGCAGTGAAGTGGCCGAGAGCATTCGCTCCTTTGCGGATTCCATTGTGAATCTGAAGTAAATGGAGGTGGTTTGAGGGTACGCAGAGTGTGCAGAAGCTCGTATTCACCGTTCAGACAGATGGAGGGTAAGACGAGATCACAGCTATTGAGTGAGGACAAGGTATGACACTGCTGACTATACGACAGAAAAAATCTGTTACAAACGGATGCACAATAGCAGAAAACATATATCATTCAGGCGTTAACCAAGCAATCAAGGAGGAGCGGTCAGTGATACACAAGACAGGCCATGATAGATGCGTTAATTATGGACAGAGCCCAGTGGCGCAGGAATATGGAACGGTTTTGGATTCTGAGCGCATTCAAATGAACAGGGCACAAAAAATCATAAATAGAATATGTCAGGGCAGCGCAGGTGTGGCAGACAGAACGTAGGTATGGCAGATAGAATTATAGAGAGAGCAATGGAGCAGATCAGGAGTTACAAAGACATAAAGGGTAAACAGGGAGCTGGCTCTGATACCATGTTAGGCCAGGAGTAACTCCAGTTTGGCAGAAAACTGATACAATTTATTTCATTAGGTAGCTATTGTTATATACAAAGAATGTGACTGCTTAGTTCATCTTCTGATGACTATCACATTCCAAATTCACCCAATCTCAGAGGATTAGGTGTCAACAGAATCTCTTTCCATATAATGCTTCAAAAAAAATCATTTTCAACAAAACCTTATGTTCGTGATTATATGCAAATTCTACCAGATGCAAGCGATCCTCCCATTTTTAGATGGTTTATCCCTGACATACATTCACAACATATATTTAATCACCTAATTAACACATTCAGTCTGTCCATTGGAATCAGGGTGATATGCATTACTAAAATTCAATTTAATACCCAACCTTTTGAATATCCCATCCAAAAATTATTTTGGTAATATTATCAACCACTATCATAATCGCATCATTCCCTTTAGTTGTCCTGGAAAGTGTAGTAATAAAATCCATTGACACTACATCCTACTTCGACTCCGGAATGGGTATGGGCTGCAATAAGCTTACTGGGTGCTTGTTCTAAGCCTTAACTCTCTGACACTCCAAACAGCTGGCTATGTAATTTTCCACATCCTTCTTTAATCCTGTCCAAAAATACTTCTTCTTAATTATTGTAATAGTTTTATGATATCCTAGGTGTCCTACATAAGGAACCCTATGCATCTCCTTTAAAATCAACTATTTCACCTCCTACACGTTTGACACATATATATGACCTTTATATAAAAGAAACTCATCTTCTCAAAGCTCATAATCTAAATATCTTGGTTGTTTTTGCTACTACTGTAAACTATTCTTGATGGTCAAATACTACTCATCCAAATTTACACCTTCTTTAACTTCAGATATTATTTTTTCCTTACATATACTCATCGTTGAAGCATGCATCAAATACACTATTTGGCTAAGAGAATTTTCTACTTTATTCTCCTTTCCTTTAATGTACTTAATTTTGAAATTGTAATCCACTAATAATTCTACCCACTTGATCTGTCGAGAATTTAGATTCGATTGTTCAAAAAAATGTTGTAAACCATAGTGATATGTCTGCAATTCAAATCTACGGCCCATAAGATAATGTCTCCACATATTAAGAGCATGAATGATAGCTTCCAACTCCAAGTCATGTGCAACATAATTTTTCTCATGGTCCTTCAAATTCTAGGACTCATAACACACCACATGTCCGTTCTACATAATCACCCCCCCCTAAAGCTTCTCAACACGCATCAACACACACTAGAAAATACTCATTTAGATATGCAATATTTAATACTGTAGCACTTGTTAACAAAGCCTTTAAACATTGAATTACTACCTGACGCTTAGAGGTCCATTTAAATTTAACACTTTTCCTCTGAAACAAAGTGTTGGGATGATAAATCCTAGAAAGTCGTTCAATGAATCTTATATAATAACCAACTAGGCCCATAAAATACCTGACTTCTGTAACATTATTTAGTGTTGCCCATTTGTTGATGACTTTAATATTTTCTGGATCTACAACTATCCCATCCTCTGAAATAATATGGCCCAAATAATGAATTTGCTTATGATAGAAAGATCACTTACTGATCTTAGCATACAACTGGTGTTCTCAGAGCACCTGTAGAACTAGCCTCAAATGTTTCTCATGCTCCTCCTCGAAATTGGAGTACAATATATCATCCAAAAACACACTAATTAACTTATCCAAATATTCTCGGAAGACACCATTCATCAAACACATAAAAAATCCTAGTTCATTTTTTAATCCAAAAGGCACCACCACAAACTCATAATGTCTGTAACGAGTTTAGAATTATGTTGTATTGATGCCTTCCTCCTTAATTCATGATTGATATCCTAACCTGAAGTCAATGTTGGAAAATACCTTAGCTCCTGAAAGCCGATAAAATAGATCATTTATTCTTGGCAATGGGTATCTATTATTGTTGGTAATTTTATTCAATTATTGAAAATTCACACTTAAGTGAAAGGTTCCATCCTTTTTCTTAACAAATAGGACTAGAGAACCCCATGGTGATACACTAGTTCAAATATTTCCCTTCCTCAACAACTCCCCCAATTGCATTTGGATTTCTCTAAGCTTTGGAGTGCTCGTTGTGTAAGGGTCTTAGATACAGGAGAAACTCCAGGCATCAAATAAATTGAAAAATATATATCCCTCCTAGGAGGTAATCTTCTTATTTCAAAAAATACATCAACATATTCTTTCAATACTAGAAAATCCTCCAAATTGGCTTGCTAATCCCTAATGGGTACTTCCAAATGAACTGCCAGAACCTAGAAACTTTTTATAAAATTGTTTCTTAATTGTACATATGATATCTCTCTAATATATATCATTCTAGGGACTCCGTAGACCTACCTCTGTCGACCTTCATCATAAAAACGAGTAAAATATTTATTATAAAAATCCAAAATTGTGTGATGCTTCTCTAGCCAATCCATACCGATCAGGAAAACATATGATCCGTAGGAAATTATATTAAGCTCAAGCTTAGTACTTAATCTATTCAACTTAATCAGACATTCCTTCACTAGTTCCATAAATCTTCTCTTTACTTCAATAACCAATTGAACTAGCCATGCCTTTCAATGCTTTCTCTTCTCTAATTTAAAATTCTCTACTAATTTAATATTAATATAACTGTGACTAGCTCCTGAATAAGTAAAAATGGTAATAGGTTGATTATGCAACATACCTTCAATTTAAATCATGTGAACCTAGTGTTTAGCCTACCAATTATCCAATGCAACATAATTTTTGGGCATGCTTCTTCCCACATGCTCCACTGTATCAATTTCCTTCATATTGTGCACCATCTTCTTACTTCCATCCTTATAAGGGAAATCTTGCAATTTATGATATCCATGACAACCCCAACATCTAATAGGTTGGAAAAAGTGTTTCTTTCCTAAAAATTCACTTCCCCTGGGTTCACTGATAGCTGGGGTTGCCGGCTTCTTTTCCTGTGGCCCAATTATTGAAGGGTGAGGGTTTAAACCCCTTCACTCTTTGCTCCACAAAACTTTTCTTATTGTTATCCCATGATCTTTGTGAAATTAATTTACTCATTCTCATCTCATATAATTGCTCAAACTTTCTCATGGACACATAAAAAGTTTTTGGCTGATCAAATTTCATCATGTATACATAGAATGAAGTCACCCCATTAACATATATCTAGATTTTGACCTCATATTTAATAAAACTAACATATCTTAGTAGCTCCATGAATTTATGATCATATTTCTCCATTGTCATATTGTCCAATTTCATTTCGAGAAATTCACACAATTTCTTTTCATGATAATGATTAGAAAAATATTTCCTTTGGAAATATTCCTTAAATTTCCACCACATCAACCTCTTTTCATCCAATTTTTTTACTTCCTTGAGTTGCTCCCACCATAAGTGAGCCTTACCCTTCAACTCATATATAGCAATTCAAGCTTCCATATTTGAAGTGTAATCAAATAATTGAAAATAACTCCACATCTCCAATAACCAAGTCTCAACTTGACCCTTTTTGTGTTCCATGTGAAAAGTGGGAGGTTTAATCATTTTGAACTCCCATTGTAGGCTATTCTTGTGAGACCTTCTATTTATGGACCCTCTCATAGGTGACATGCTAGGGCTGTTATTTGATTCTTGAGGTGGTGTAACATCTCTCATGTGACCTCCTCTCTGTAAACAAATATGGTTGGTCATCACTCTTAACCTATCTCGAACTTCCAACGCCTCATTTATCAAACTTGTTCTCAACTTTTTGAGATTTCCTAGACTCAGATTACTAGTCCATTTCCTACCGAATTTTGTTCAAACTTTGCAAAACATGAGCGTTGAGCTACTGCTACTCTTTTACCAATATAACATTATTTGCATGAAAACTAAGAACCTCCATCTTTAGGCTTCTCATAGTCTCTTCCAGGTTGGTATTTTCCAGCGTGTGACCATTTGATTCAATCCCGACATCGCCCACACTGTCATCCAATGATCTAACCTTTTCCTCTGGACTATTAATGTTTGGCATATCTCTTATTTTTTCAGTTCTCATGATTTATGTTTTCTTTTGGACCTCAACCATTTTTCAAAGAAATTCTCCAAAATTCTTACCCAAGTTGAAACTCTAATGCCATTGGTGCATTCTACTTATCAGTAGCTTTATGTAGACTATTTATGTATGAAATTATAACACATGGGTAGAAATTTATGCCCTTCAAATGTTTTAAATGGACACAATTATTCTTTTCAAACCCTGTATCATTACCCTTAATTTTTGGGAAATGTCTTCCACCAAATCTAGTTTCCAATTTCCAAGATGCATTCTGCTTGAAATTCTCTTTTGTTTGACTACTCATATGTTGAATTCTAACTCTTGAGCACAAATATACGCCCCTCAATTTTTTTATCTCTCTCTCTATCTATTCATAAATTGTTACAAAGTTGTAAAACTCAATTAAACTCCAAAACTAAAATTTTTAACACTTAGTATGGTGCTCGCTTTGGTGGAAAATGTAACTAGGTTCGGTCTTCATTAAATGTATTTGAATCATCTTGTAATGTACTTGTCAAAAGAATAAACAAAATTATTATTACTATTATTATTATTGTTACTTATTAAAGCATGGGTTTCATGCTTGGGTCACCATGTTTTAGGTCAAATTCCCCATTAAGGACTTCTAGGATTTATTCTGAGTTAATATAGTCATTGTACTTTTAAAGAGACCCTTCTTGGGATTTTTAATCATGTAAAAAGGTTAATTATTGAGTCAAATATGAATTATGTTGTCTCCACACCAAGTCATCCTTAAATATGTTTAAGTCAACCTCAAAGGAGGTTATTTGACCTCACTAAAGGACTACATATAGAGCAATTCGAATTCCATTTGAAGCACTCGCTCTCACAAGTAAGTTCGATCTCTCTTGAAGCTGGAAGAAGCACGAAATAAAAGAAGAAGGAGAAGGAGGAGTGAGTTTGGTCTAGGAGAAGGAGAAAATGGAAAATCAAACCTTTGGTGCAACTATCTCTCTCTCTCTCTCTCTCTCGTGCCCTAGTTTGGAAGATCAAAGTTCTCTTATTAATTCCGTAGCCAGTTGTCGTATGATGTCATAACCAATTGTTGTGTTCATGCCGTAGCTAGTTTCCATGTGATGCTGTCACCTCACGAAGCTGTATTGGGCCAATATCGAAGGTTCTAATTACAAAGTCTTTTAGTGAATATCGAAGTATCTAAGGCAAGGTCGAAGTTGCTGGGTCAAAGAAAGTGCTCTCGCCACTGTTGCTAGATCAAGAAGGATCATATGCAAGTAAGAAAGAAGGATGAATTGGTGTGGAGGAAAGTTTATGTGAAGGTCAAGAGTCTTGGAATATCTTCTGAAAATTGTTGAAGGAAGAATTGCTAACTTGGTTTTCCCCTAGAGAGGGGTTTTTCCCTGGCTGTGAGCCTATATCTGGTGTCCATTGTTTTATGTGCTATTGATTTGGTAAGTGCTTGATGAATTAAAAGAAAGAAGATATAAAGAAACGTAATAACAAATCCAGGACATAACAAGTAATTATTAAGAATAAGAAAATATTTCTGCCTCTTTGATTTTCTAACATGGTTTCTTAGGCTTGGTGAAGAAAGAAGAAAAATGAAGTCTCAAGAACTTGATCAAGAAACCATTCAAAAGGGTTATTTAAGGGAAGACATCCACTATATTCAAGGAAAATGTATAACACAATCAAGGGAGAGAAAAATTGGAAGGATCCTCAAACTATAGGTCGTGGAAGAAGAGGATTGATCTCATCCTTGAAAAGAAAAAGGTACTAGACTTGGTCAAAGGAAAAGTAAAGAAGCCTACATATGAATCTAGTGATGTTGAAAAAGTAAAATTCAGAGAATTAGAATTGGTGGCCATGACTCTAATGTTAGAAGGAATAAAGGACAATCTCGTCCCATTTATAGCCAACATCGATGATGCTCAGGAAATGTATGAAGCCTTGTCAAAGTTATTCACTATTAAGAACATTGGTCAAGTGGCAAGCTTGAAGAATGAACTAAGGACCACAAATATGACTAAAGAAGATACAATGGCCTCCTTATTTGTGAAGATATAAAGAACAAGATATGATCTTTTGTCCATTGATGGATTTGTTCTAGACAAACAACTCGTGATCAATGCCCTATTGGGATTTCCACCCTCTTGGGGTGCATTTTCTTTAGGCCTTAACAGTTGGAAGGAAGCTCCCACTTTTGAACACTACGGTCAAGAAGAATTGAGGATCTCATTAGTCTCCATTCCTAAAGGAGTGTCAAATGCCTACATTTATCAACACAAATGAAGGAAATCAAAAGGACCAAGGAAGAAAGTTGTCATGTCCAAGATATAATACTATCAATTTCATAAGAAGGCTCACTACAAGAGTGGCTGTTCCATTAATCCAAAGAATAGGAAGAGAGATAGAGATCATGCTAACATTGTTGAGGAAAGAGACTCAAAGAAAGAAAAACCCAAATAATCTGATATAAGGGACTTACACTATTAAGTCCTTTTCTTTTAGTCTTAGACATTTTATTTTTCATGTTTAGAATTTTTAAGTTTTAACATATTTTTGGAAAAAGATATTTTCTTTTGTTTTATAAGTTTATAGGTACCCCTCAAGCTTTGGAGAGAGCCCGCAACAACTCCCAAAGGCAAGTATATCATCTCCTTTCAGTTTTTGGTTTCATATACTTGTTTAAGTTTTGATTATATTAATACTAATCACCATTCTCCCTCTATTGTATTGATTAGGAAAACATCTGCTATATCCTCAAGGAGTTTGAAGAGAGCCACCCAAGATAAGGTTTGTCAAGAAACAAAGGTATGCTTTAAACCAAAACGTTACATTGATTTCATTATAATAAATGCTTATTCATTATCCATTACTAACATTGTTGTGTCTAGCTATTGATGAGCCCCATAAATGGGTAATTATATGGGCTCATTTTGCCTCCTAACATATTTTAATCAACCATTCTCTTAGCTTATTGCATGTTTTTTGATTATATTTATGCTTCTTAAGTGATTTGGGTTGGTCATTATGCCATGGAGTTTAATATGTGTTTAATGCAGATTTTTGTTCAATTTTGGAGATAAAGTCAAAGATTTAATGGACAATTGGCAACAATAATTCGAAGTAGACAAGGGAGAGGATTTATAGAAGGGTATCCCCATCATTTATGACTCCCCACTTCGAATTCTCCAGCATGTAGCTCGGAGCACAAATAGCCACATCAATGCACTAGGAGGTAGCTAAGCAAGTGGAGAATAACTTCTGTTTATCTCAAGTTTTGGGAGCCAAGCCTCCCTGATTTTAAGGAAGCTGTTGGGAGCTTCAGTTGTATAAGTAGAGAGGCCTAGGGCCTCATTAGGTTGTTGAATATTAGTCAAATTTTCGAACTTTTGTTGCAGTTTTGCTCTGCTCAATTTCGAGCCTACTTTTGTTAACAGTTTCATGTAATGCTACTATTATTTTGATAATGAAGATGAGATCTTGTTCGAGCTAGCACTGAGTTACCTCAGAGGGCTGAAGCTTTTGGGTTAGGGTTCAATCCAAGCAACCAAACTCCTCTTGTTTTGTATTTGTATGTTTTTCTTCAGTTTATCAATTAGTTGCTGTTAGATAGATTTCTTTCTTAGTTAAGAATATGTTGCTTTTGGTGATTTAAAAGGTTGTTTCCATTTCAGTTTGCTATAGCAGGTTGAAAAGTGATAGGAAAAAGATACAAAAAGGCCATCAACAGAGCCTTGGCCTCCTTTCCTCCCTCTGGGACCATGAACTGAGGCCAAGACCCTCTTGTTGTCACAAAAAACACAGATTTGCCTTTTCCATAGGATTTCTAGTGTTGCAGTTTGTTAGAAGGTTAATGAGTTTGCTGTAGATCTATTTCACCATGTTCATTTCTGTCTTTGCAATAAATTTCCTTCCATGCTTTCTTTCCATATAGCATTGTTCAACATTTACTTTCCTAGATCAGAATTTAGACTAGCTTGATGAACAATTCTGTTTTTTTAGTGTAGCTAGTTTCTTTGCTTGCTTAGTCTCAGTATTTGATTTTCAGTTCTCTTGCAGTACATCTTTGCTCACAATAAGTCAACCAATCAGCCATCATCATCTCTCTTTGATCCATGTTCCACAAGTCATCCAAAGTCCCTCACAAATCTGCCTTAATTTTATGCACTTTTCTCATGAACGTTCCTCTCTTTCCTTGAACAAGTCCAACCATCTTTCTCTTTCCTAATTCTCCTTGATGAACCTTAGCACCTTAACAAATATTCCTAGCCATTAGCTACCCTTTCCACCCATTTTCCCACCTTCAAAACCTCTAAAACAATTCTCGGCATCCTCCTGTAGATCCCCTGCAGCCTCCTGTAGATTTTCCTGTAGGTGTCTTTTTGAAGTCCGATTGTAGGAAAAGCCTCTAGAAGGCCACCTAGAGCCTCCTAGGACCCCTCCACACCTTCCTACACCTCTGTAAACTCCAAAGTCACCCTCCATTGCCACCTAATCGCTGCCACATTCACAAACAAATAAATTACATGAATGCCAATTTCACCTAAAAACACATGAAAATCCAAAAAGATGTTTTTTTCTCATTTCCTTCTAGAAATAGGTTGAGTAGATGTTTTTTACTTCCTAGGTTAAGTAATTGCATTCATTTCATGGTTTTTATCTCTCTTTCTACAAAAGTAGGATTAGTTGGTTAATTAGGGTTTGCTAGGTTTACTTCACATTTCAGTCTTCTTTCTCTTTCTGCAAGTAGAGCAACCTCTGTAGGGTAAGATTTCGTTTCTTTCATCACATATAAAGCTTCTTATGGAATTCACAGAAGTTGACTTGAGCTCCTAGTGATCTTGCGCCAGCTGACCAAGTGACAACATGTAGTAAGAACTAGTACTTGTGCATATAGCACCGTTGCTTCCAAGTTTGTTACGGACTACCAGGTTGATAAAAGTAAAGTAGGAAGCCCAGGAGTTGCAGCATTATTGCTGCGCCGTTGCCGGGGAAACGTCGGAGTATTTTGTGATTACTGCATTCTTCTATTTTCTTTTTGCAACATTATGCTAAATAGGTTATTTCAGCAAAAGTAGAGTAGTTGTTTCTTTCAATTTCTGCATTTCCCTGCTTTCATTTTCAATTCTGCAATTTCCATTTTAGAAAAAGTAGATTAGTCATTTCCTTGCTTTCAGTTCTGCATTTCATTTTCTTTCCTTTTCAATTCTGCAATTTCCATTTCAACAAAAGTAGATTAGTCATTTCCTTGCTTTCAGTTCTGCATTTCATTTGCTTTCATTTTCAATTCTGCAATTTCCATTTAAGTGAAAGTAAATTAGTCATTTCCTTGCTTTCAGTTCTGCATTTCATTTTCTTTCATCTTCAGTTTTGCAATTTCACTTCAGCGAGTTCATTTCAGTTTTGCAGGTACTATCAGTGTGGGAAAAAAAGAAACAAAAACCAACCAAAAATATTTCCTTTCATGCCTCGTAGGAATATAGATAATTCAGGAAAGTTCTTGCCCAACACCCCCACTACCTCACACAGCCAACCTTCTCTCTTCTTCGATGGTTGTGATCAAGAAGAACCCTTAGGTGGAAAGCAAAACATATTTGAAGAACCTATAGGGGAGAAGAAGAAGAAAACATTCCTCTGGAGCAAATGGCTGAAACAGAAATGCTGGGGGCAGTACCTCTTCTTCCAATTCATCCATTAAAGGTGAAATTGGAAACATGCTGGAAGACCTCAAGAGTGAGATGCTGCAGATTCTTGCCATGCAAATGGATGCTTTACATATCAAAATGAAACAAGAGGAAGCAGAGAGGACTTTGGCCATTTTTTTCTCTAGATGCACCAAGAGGCATCCCAAAAATGAATGCCCATTAAACTCTATAGAGGTTTGTTCAATCTGTGAAGAAAAAAATTCTATAGATAAGTGCCATTCCTTGCCCGGACTTAAAGCTATATACCAAGGGGCTGAAGGAGCCACTAAACAGGTCTATTACATAAACCAAAGGAGGCCGCATGGACCTAGACCATATCAGCAAGGGATGCAAGGGACATCTCAGGCATACTACAACCCCATCCAAGTCACTTCCATACCTTCTTGGCCCCCCCCACTCATCCTTCTTGGTCCACACCTCCTCCTTGGTCCTTCACATCTCAATATCATGCCCAACCAGCCACCCATTCATTTCAATCCTATGCTCAGCCGCAACCTTAGTGGAATGCATCTCATTAGGCGTAAAGGCCCCAATACCACTCTCTTCCCGCTCTTCTGCCTCCACCACCTGCCCAACCACAACCCCATCCACATCCATCTCAAATATACACTCCCACTCGACTACCTATACCACCATTTCCAAACCCACACATTGAAGTAGCTCAACCCATTTACAATGGTGAGCTCAATGGTATTCACCATAGCTCGTGAAGAGTATTGCAAAAAAGGGATTATATTGATATCATTGAAGGACCACATCCAGAAGAAAAATATTCAAAAGAGAAGATCAAAGAACCATGGGCTGCACTTGATGAAGAGAAGACATCAAAATCAGAGATCGAGAGAGTTCCCTCATGGCTACCATCAAATCCTCCATGTATTAAAGAGAAAAATTAGCAAAAAGAGGAAGATGTGAAGGTCATGGTAGGAGAAGACATGAAGAATGATCCAGATTAGAAAAAGAACCAAGGACATCATAGCTATATTGAAATATGGTTCGAGACAGTCATTAAGTTGCAACATCACTCTCTTCCTCAACTATGCTTGATCCCTTCAAAGTCAAATCATTTGGTCTCTAAAATCCAGGTACATGTCAAAGCATACATTTCAAGCCTCCACATCAGTTTGTCTATCATCTTGATGTGCACATGGTTCCATTGGAAGTATTCTTATACTTGAAAGTGATTTTTTTTTTCAAGTAGGGTAGGGTAGAAAAAATGAAAAATAAGAAAAATAATAAGGACTCAAGTGAAAACCTCCATGAGGCGCTTGAGTCCCATCATTGGGTTCGGCCTAGTGATGACAAAAAAAAGAAGAGAAAAATAAGATCCTTGGGTGAAAACCTCCCTTGGAGGTGCCCAAGGCAGGCAATTAGGGTGAAAATCTCTTTGAGGCATCCTAGTTGTTTAAGAAAAAGAAAAAAAAAAGAAAGAGAAAAAAGGAGAATTTTTTGTTGCATTGCAGGTTTGTAAGAGGACTAAAAGAAGCAACAGAAGGTGCCAAGGGAGCCCTGAAACCAATACCAAAACCTATCCTACCTCCCCTCACCTTTCTCCATCATTCTTGACATTCTTTTCACCTCACTGTGCTTCTTTTACGAAAACTGTGTTTTCTATAAGAGGCTCATGTAGAAATTACAGAGAGTCAGAAATGGATTTTAAAAGTAGTTTGAGGAACAGGGAAGCTTCATAAAGGGTTTATAAATCCTCCTGTAGTCTTCAAACCTCTCTTCCATCATTTCCAAGTCTACATCACGCCTCAAGCTCGTTTTTCTTACTATCCAAAAAACTGCAAGATGCTTTGATGCGAAAAATACATAGAGCAGAAATTTGTTTTTTCCCTTAACTTGAAAACCGTGCATCCATTTAAAAAACTGTTTCAAGGGGAGTTGCATATGGATGATGATAACATTCTCAAGCAATTTCAGCAAATTCTAGTGCACGGTTACCAAGAAATTGGCCTCCATCACCTTCAGCCATTTTTGCATTTTCTCAATATCCGTGCATCCATTTAAAAAACTATTTCATGGGGAGATGCATATGGATGATGGTAACATGTCCAAGCAATTTCAGCCAATTCTAGTGCACGGTTTCCAAGAAATCAGCCTCCATCACCTTCAGCCATTTTTAGTTTTTCTCGAAATCCGTGGATCCATTGACCAAAATGTTTCTACGGGAGGTGCATAATGATGATGGAAACATGCTCAAAAAATTTCAGGTCAATCTAGTCTACCGTTTGGGAGATATGGACAAAACAAGTCACTATCCCATTAAAATCTAGCATCAGCAGCATGAGGGTGTAAATTTGAAGGTTGCAACAAACACCTGAAGATCAGATTCAACCAGAAAGGAACCTGCACACAATAAAACCATATCTAAGAAAGTAGAAAGCATGCAGCAAAGGAAATACAAGCATACAACAAAGGAAATACAAACATGCAGCAGCAAAAGGAGCCAAAATGCCTCACAGCACATACATTCGACTCATAGGTAAGTGACTAACCCGCTCCTTTGTTGCATTGGTGTAATTGAAAAATATGCATAAGTGAATGAGATGGTTAGGGTTGAACAAGAAAAGGTGGCCAGTTAACTGGCCACCCTCATCCAATTCACTGTGCTCATTCGGAGATGCCACCACATGTGTGTCTAGTCAACTCACAGAAAAATCTAAAGGACAGGTAGTGGAGCGCTTGCAAACTCCAATGCAATGATGGGAAGTGATTGTAGGAAAGAGCCATGATGACAAGGTAGTGGGGACCAATGGTCCAAATATGGCAATGTACCTTTTTGCTAGCTCACCCCATCATCGGAAATATCTCAAAGAAGACATAAGTACTCCTCCTTGAAACTCCTTCACCACCTTTTCTTCCATTTCATCCTCATCTACTTAGTTGCAGCAAGCTCTATACCACCTCCATAGCCTCGAAACCATCGTTCTCTATCGTTTTAGCCCATTCTCCTACTATCAGCGTTCTACAGGAGTAGGAACAGGTTCTACAGGAGCACCTACAGCCAATTCTACAGGACGGGCAGTAAGCCGTTTTTAAGGAGGAAACACGAGGTTTTTTCTCAAATTATGGATTGAAGAGGTAGGTTCTGTACAGACCCACCTTGATTATTAATATGTGCAACGAATGATACAATTTTAAGGGGGAATTGAGCCTGTAGAAGGAGAGGAATTCCATAAAAACATTTCTGCCTGTTTTCTTAAAAAAACACAGTTTTTCTCTGTTTCCTATTTCTTCAAAATTTTTGTCTACATCTCTACCTGGGGTGTTCCGAAGGGGTATAAGAAAAATGACAGGGGGATTCATGAGGAAGGAACCCACAAATTCAGTTAGGCTCCATGAACATCTCGAGGTGGTAGCCATTTTCACCAGAGTAAATTGGATGTCATTTTTCGAAAAATTTTGAGGGTTTGATGAAGAAGTGGCTCAGGAGTTTTCCATTTATTTAGTACCTCACTCAAAGACCCATGCCACTGTTACTTTCAGAGGTCTCACCATGGAAATCACTCCAGAATTTAAATCACTCAAGAATTTATCAGTAGGGTTACTAGCCTTCCCCTTGAATTACCTTGGAGCAAAGATGAAAAGCCAATGGGACAAGTTTCCAAGAAAATCTTCTTCCAACCAAATGAACATCCTATAGAAGACAAAAATGGCATTAGAAGAACAAGAATACCTTACCCTTGGGATGAGGTCAGTTACCAAATCATCAAGTATATTTCCTATGAAGGGAGGTATAACATAGTTTATGGCTACCATTTTAGACTTCTCCATGAGCTGAGATATGGCATGGACACTCCCACACCACAAAAACTCAGCATCCCCTATTTTCTCCTGTAGTCCCTCATAGACTCTAGCATTAAGTTGAAGGCAAGAGGTCCAGATCAGTTGGCTCACCATGGGTTAATTAAACTATTAGTGGAAGAATCCCTCCACACCTTCACAATCCCCATAGCATGGGAAATCTTCAGAAATATGATAGGAGAAGATGATATAAAGGCCCTCACATATGACCACAGTCCTTCTAAAAGTGAGGGGGAAGAGCAACAAGGGGAAGAAGGGGAGGAAACTGAGGAACAAACAGAGGAGGAAGACACCAAAATAGAGAAGGAGGAAACTAAACTAGAGGAGGAAGAAACCAAAACAGAGCAAGAGGAAACAAAACCAGTAGAGACAGAGAAGACAAAAGGAGAGGAAAAAGGGGCAGAAAAGACAGAAGTGTCTCTTGAGACCCTAGAAAGGGAGGTAACAACTGTTCTTGCTACCCTCATTACCCCAGTTAAACCCAAACAAAAGGGGAAGAGGCAAACATCAATGTATTTCAAGGCTCGGAAAAGCACAAGGATAAAAATAGGGAAATCACAACCATCTTCAACAGTGCCCATTACAATTGAAGATTCACCCACTGTCAAAGGGGAAGAACCTCCCTCTAAAGCCCCTATCACATATGAAAGAGGGACTCCTAGATCTTCCACCTGGAAGGAAAAATTTCAACTACAAGACCCAAAAACAGTCCTACAGGAGGCACAAACAGTTCTACAAGAGACAATGTCAAGGCTATAGGAGACCCAACAACTTGAGAAAACAATGGAAAAGCAGCCAAAGGGGAAGAAGGAAGCTACAGAGCCACAAGAACCTGATCCCAAACCCAACACACCAGCTGCTTGCAAATAATCCTCAAATTTCCCCTAGATATATCAATGATCAGGCCCAAGCCATTGCACATTTTGAGGATATGGAAAGATTACTTGGGGATGACTGTATTCATGCTTGTATGAGGAGATGGAACACACTACCACACAGTTTACAAATCAGGGAGTATCACTCCCCAACAAGGATGAAAGAAGCATTAATGAGAGTGCCACTGTACAAGCACTCTATGCAGAGAGTGAAGGTCAATTGGATTGGCCTCAAATTGAGTCCCCCACTGCTGCTAGGCATGCTAGAGGGTAGAAAAGAGGAAGAAGAGCAACAACAGTGGGAAGAGGTGGAAAAAAAGGCAGGATTCCATGACAAAGAAGAGGACCTCACATCAGAAGCATGGGATGTCAGGGAGGCCATCAGGGCCATCAAAGATGAGGAGATAGATTAAGTTGCTCAGAGTATGAGCAACACTTTCAGTAGGGGGGTGATGATGAGCCCCATAAATGGGTAATTATATGGGCTCATTTTGCCTCCTAACATAGTTTAATCAACCATTCTCTTATCTTATTGCATGTTTTTTGATTATATTTATGCTGATGGAGTGAGTTGGGTTGGTCATTATGCCATGGAGTCTAATATGTGTTTAATGTAGATTTTTGTTTAATTTTGGAGATAAATTCAAAGATTTAATAGGAGGGTATCCCCCTCATTTATGACTCCCCACTTCGAATTCCCCATCATGCAGCTTGGAGCACAAACAACCACATCAATGCACTAGGAGGCAGCCGAGCAAGTGGAGAATAATTTTTGTTTATCTCAAGTTTTGGGAGCCAAGCCTCCCTGATTTTAAGGAAGCTGTTGGGAGCTTCAGTTGTATAAGTAGAGAGGCCTAGGGCCTCATTAGGTTGTTGAATATTAGTCAAATTTTTGATCTTTTGTTGCAGTTTTGCTCTGCTCAACGTCGAGCCTACTTTTAATGACAGTTTCATGTAATGCTACTATTATTTTGATAATGAAGATGATATCTTGTTCGAGGTAGCACTGAGTTACCTTAGAGGGCTGAAGCTCTTGGGTTAGGGCTCAATCCAAGCAGTCAAGCTCCTCGTTTTTTTTATTTGTATGTTTTTCTTCAGTTTATGAATTAGTTGTTGTTAGATAGATTTCTTTCTTAGTTAAGAATATATTGCTTTGGTGATTTAAAAGGTTGTTTCCATTTTAGTTTACTATAGTAGGTTGAACAGTGATAGGAAAAAGATACAAAAAGGCCATCAACAGAGCCTTGGCCTCCTTCCTCCCTCTGGGACCATGAACTGAGGCCAAGACCCTCTTGCTATCACAAAAAACACAGATTTTCCTTTTCCATAGGATTTCTAGTGTTGCAGTTTGTTAGAAGGTTAAGGAGTTTGCTGTAGATCTATTTCACCATGTTCATTTATGTCTTTGCAATAAATTTCCTTCCATGCTTTCTTTCCATATTGCATTGTTCAGCATTTACTTTCCTAGATCAGAATTTAGACTAGCTTGATGAACAATTCTATTTTTTTAGTGTAGTTAGTTTCTTTGCTTGCTTAGTCTCAATGTTTGATTTTCAGTTCTCTTGCAGTACATCTCTGCTCACAATAAGTCAACCAATTAGCCATCATCATCTCTCTTTGATCCATGTTCCACAAGTCATCCAAAGTCCCTCACAAATCTGCGTTAATTTTCTCCATTTTTCTCATGAACTTTCCTCTCTTTCCTTGAACAAGTCCAACCATCTTTCTCTTTCCTAATCCTCCTTGATGAACCTTAGACACCTTAACACATTCTCCTAGCCATCAGCTACCCTTTCCACCCATTTTCCCACCTTCAAAACCTCTAAAATAGCTCTCGGCATCCGCCTGTAGACCTCTTGTAGATTCCCTGCAGCCTCCTATATATTTTCCTGTAGGTGTCTTTTTGAAGTCCGATTGCAGGAAAAGCCTCCAGAAGGCCACCTGGGGCCTCCTAGGACCCATACACACCTTCTTACACCTCTGAAAACTCCAAATTCGCCCTCCATCGCCACCTAATCGCTGCCACATTCACAAACAAATAAATTACATGCCTGACAATTTCACCTAAAAACACATGAAAATCCAAAAAGATGTTTTTTTCTCATTTCCTTCTAGAAATAGCTTGAGTAGATGTTGTTTACTTCCTAGGTTAAGTAATGAAATTCTTTTCATGGTTTTTATCTCTCTTTCTACAAAAGTAGGATTAGTTGGTTAATTAGGGTTTGCTTGGTTTACTTCACGTTTCGGTCTTCTTTCTCTTTCTGCAAGTAGAGCAGCCTCTGTAGGGTAAGCTTTCCTTTCTTTCATCACATATAAAGCTTCTTCTGGAATTCATAGAAGTTGGCTTGAGCTCCTAGTGATCTTGCGCCAACTGACCAAGTGACAGCCTGTAGTAAGAACTAGTACTTGTGCATACAACACCGTCGCTTCCAAGTTTGTTACGAACTACCAGGTTGATAAAAGTAAAGTAGGAAGCCCAAGAGTTGCAGCATTATTGCTGCAATACTAGAGCTCACTAGCTATATTGAATCATAGTGATTCTTGTTTTGGGTGATTCATCACTTGATAAATCTACCCATGTTATGAAACCAACTCACAAAATAGAAGAAGAGATAGATCAACGACTTCAAAATAAGCCTCTTCAAGGGGGGAACCTCCTTTACATTACACAAATGAACAATTCTTGGATGATACAAATGATAAGACCTCCTTTCTATATATAGGAGTCTAAGGGGTCACAATATAATCAGAGCCGACATAACAATAATATTGTAAGGGCACAACAATAACAATAGTGGACTTCTATGGAGCACAATAATAACAATATGGGAACTACATGGGCACAAAAATACAATAAGGAGGTTGCACTAATAACATTAAGGGGCTACACTAGTAGTATAGGGACGTAACATGTCGCTCTCCTTCAAAAAGTGTTGTCCTAAATGCTTGAGTAGTTCTTGATGCTTATGTATAAAATTATCATCCTCCCATGTGAAATATTTAGCGAGTAAGTTCTTCCACTTGATTAGATACTTTGAAATTGATCGATTTCATAGCTATCAGGTTCTTGTTTCCGTGACTGCTTTAGGTTCCACTATGACTTTTCCTTCCTCGTCAAGTTCCGACAATATTGTTTGAACTAGGAGCTTGTCACCTATAACCTTATTTAAGCACGGAACATGGAAAACTTAGTGCACTCGAGAAGATGCATGAAGCTTCAATTTGTATGCCACAGTACTAATATTTTGCAACACCTTGTAAGGACCATAGTACTTTGGTGATAATTTATTATTATTCTTAGCTTGCTTGAGGGACATTTGCTTGTATGGTTGTAGCCGTAAAATACCCAATCGCCTACATCAAAAATTCTTTCACTGCGATGTTGATTAGCTTGTTGTTTCATTTGATTCTGCACCAAAGTGAGGTTATCCTTTAAGAGTTGGAAAACTTGTTGTTGATGCTTGATGTGATCTTCCATTTCTCGAACCTTAGAATTTTCTCTTAAAGATGATGTGATAGATGGTGTATGATATTCATAAAGTGCCATAAATGGGATTGTTTTTTATGAAGCATCATACCATCATTCAACTAGAGGTAACCACTTGACCCATTCTGTTTGTTTATTAGATACAAAGCAATCAAGATATCCTTCCAAACATTTTTTCACTATCTCTGTTTGTCCATCTATCTTGAGAGTTTGAGGAGTGGTAATCCCTGCAAATGAACTACAAGATATGGTCAGATTCATTTATTCTTTCTCCAGGGTTGGTTCCTTGTGTATATCCTATTCTTTTGAAGTTTCTTGATCATTTTTTCCTCCTCTTCATAATCTATGTACAATAATTTCTTCTCAACACACTTATGACCTTTAGTGTATTTGCTATCACAACTGTAACAAATCCCTTTTTATCTTTTTTCTTCCAATTGTTGTGGTCTCAACCTTTTAGATTGTGGAAGGCTAGGAGCTATGACACTTCCATATTTATAGTTGTAAGTGGTAGGATTCCTTGTTTCCGTAATTTTTCTTTCAATTTTTCTTGCCATCTTAATTGCCTTCTCTAATGAATCAGGTTCCTAAAGACGAAATTCATGTTGAATGTTATCATAAAGTCCCTATGAAGACATCAATACTATGCTTATTTGGAATATCATTTACCCTCATATTCAATTTTTGGAAGTCCTCAAAGTGCTCTAACATTGAACCCTTTTGTTTGAGATTTATCAATTGGCTGAAGAAGGTGTTTCTCTTTGTATCCTTATAATGTGCTATCATTTCCTCTATGAAATTTGACCAGGTGACAAGTGGTTTACGAGAAAAAATCCCTCTATACCATACAAATTGATTCAGTTCTAAATATAAAGATGCAATACATACCTTTTGTAAAATTTGCACATCATGTAGATCAAAATGTTGCTCCATCTGTAGTATCGAAGTTACTGGACCCTCACCATCAAACTTCCCCATATCTCTTTTTCTTTCGTTTGGGAGCTCGATCTTGAAACAACTGTAACTCTGAAATTTCAAATCTCCAAGTTCTAAATTTTTTTCCTGTGGTATCCTTATGAGTTCTCTTTTGAACCCCACAGGTTTGATTGAAATTGGATCTTCAAGAAAGAGTTATGCCCAAATTCCTACGATGACCTGATTATAGACTGGTTCCATAGAGAGAACTTGTACGAAGTGCCATGTGTTACTGTTTCAACCTTATACCCTAATAATACCCAACAAACTACTATCCATCCTATTTCTATGACATTTTATGAAATTCAAATCCGATGCTCAGAGATAAAGTTATGACGATTTTCCCAAGGTCACATGTTTGAGAAGAAATTCAGGAGCCTAGAAAAACCATAACTTCCTTGGATCATATCTCCGAAAATATAGTGAACCAAGTTATGAAATTCATACAAGAGGTGCAGAATGATTTCGTCTCAAATGGGTTTTAATTTATACTTTTGAAGCTTCGTAGAAAACAAGTTATAGCGAAAATACCACGGTGACTTGAATTTAGGAGCCTGGGAAAACCCTAAATTTCTCAGCTCATATATCCGATAATACAGTGAGACTAGATATGAGATTTGGATATGAGGTTCAACAGGATTTCTGCGCAAACTTTTTTTAATTTCAGCTTCTAAAACTTTGTAGAAAAAAAGTTTTAGTGAAAATTCCATGATGACTATTTAGAAGCAGTGAAACCCTAGAATCCAAAGCTCTGATACCAAATGTTATGAAACCAACTCACAAAATAGAAGAAGAGATAGATCAACGACTTCAAAATAAGCCTCTTCGAGGGGAAAAAATCCTTTACATTACACAAATGAATAATTCTTTGATGATACAAATGACAAGACCTCCTTTCTATATATAGGAGTCTAAGGGGTCATAATATAATCAAAGCCGACATAACAATAATATTGTAAGGGCACAACAATAAAAATAATGGGCTTCTATGGGGCACAATAACAAGAATATGGGGACTACATGCGAAAAACAATACAATAAGGGGGTCACACTAATAAAAATAAGGGGCTACACTAGTAGTATAGGGACCTAACAACCCACCCCACTCATATTCTTAAACGGATTTTGTAGAACCCTAGATAGGTTCTTTGGAAAACCCTAACCTAAGGGTATGATAATGTGAATGTTTGAAACCCTAAACTGCTTAGGGTTATTGAGAAATGCTATTTGAAGTTTTTGTTGATAATATCATGTTCGAGATTTTGGTATGATCAGGAAGACCTAACTTGTTAGGATTGAATGATAAAGTCTAAAATCCTGAACCTTTGAAATATTGGTAATCATGGGTTTTATGTGTTTCTAAATTGAAACCCTAACTCATTAGAGTTTGATGGAATCTATAAGAAAGACCCTTATAATGTATTAGAAGTGATTTCCTTGGAATGTGTGTTTGTCCAATCAAACCCTAGTCTAATCAAGTTTGTTGTGTGTCTAACTATTATTGATATTTGTGAAGTTGGATTTCACTAACACATGAATTGAAATACCTATGAATGATGATGAAGTCCTAGATGTATGAGTTGACCTGTTTGTCGGTGGTCATGAATCCTAGGGTTTGGAAACAAGCTCTAGTCAAAGTTTGTCTTTCTAGGATGATAATATTTGTGAAATTCTAGGGTTTTGAAGTTAAACCTTAGTAGAAGTAATCTATGATGAATGATGACAATGTGATAATTTGAGATTAGTGTAATATTTCTGATATTTGAGTTTTAGTTGGGATTGATGTTTGATTGAAAATCTAGGGTTTGCAACTAATGCTAGTGGAAGCTGGTCATGTTCATGACTAAGTTGTGATTGGCTTTGATTGAAATCTAGGATTTGTATGAAACCCTAGTGGGAAGTCTAACATATGAATTATGAAAGTTGTTAGATGCTTTTTTGATATATATTTGTTTGAATTATTTCTAGGGTTTTCTATATGTTGTAGTAGGGTATGTCACACCTTTGAAAGAAAAATTGAAACCCTAGATAGATTGAAAGTTGTTATGAAGTAGTCTAGTGTTTATGAAAAAGTCCCTAGCAAGATGTTGAAGAGTATGTGTCTCTTGTTTAATTTTGGGTATCTGATATGTGTAAGGTTGTAATGATTCCACAACTCTAATATGGCTAACTTCATGCCTCTATAGATTTGGTTGTACTAGCTATCTAAGTTGTGCAAGTACACAATCTTCAATCTAGTGAAGATGCTTGTTGATGTGATAAGAATTATAAGGATGATAATAAATATGATGAAATCGTTGGAAGCCACAAAAGATTCTTTGATGAAGAAAAGAAGAATCTGATCTCCGTGAGGAACCCTGAATACAGGAGATATCCCTAAGATTAAGAGGGAGTATGGATAAAGAGATGCTCCCTAGTTGAGAGGGAGGGTATACCTTGATTTTTTATTGAAGAATGAGTTTTTGACGATATGTTGTTGCATGAGTAGTAGGAAAGAAAAGTGTATGATTGAGGAAACTTCTGTCAGAGATTTGGTTGATAATCCTACTATGAAAAATTGAGAAGAAATATCAAGACCCCAGAGGTTTGTATTTGATTATGTACATATGAAATTATATTATTGATTTGGGTTGTGTTTTTAGGGTGAATCTCTCGAAGGTGTTGATAACAAGTTGGCTACCAATCAATTTTATTGGGAGAGATTGATTATCCTTGATCTGCTGGATCTAGGCGTGTTGAGGCTTTGTGAGTGAAGCATTTCCTGGGAGGACATCTGACTGATACTTTGTGTTGATCTCTAGGTCCTGAAGTTGGAAAAGGTGGTGTTGATTATAGATCTCTGTTTTTGGATACACTCTTGGATCTTTGGGTTGAGGTTAGCAAGTAAGCATGATGGTACCCAGAGAGGCTGAAATCTTGAGTCCATATTATTCCCACTTGGATAGATTTCCCTGGTTAGGAATCTAGTCCGTGGCATTGTGGTGCCTAAATTGTTGAGGGACTAATGGATAGATTGCACTGGTCAGGAATCTAGTCCATGGCATTGCGACACCTAAATTATTGAGATACCAATGGATTTATTTCCCTGGTCAGCAATCTAGTCCATGGCATTGCAGTGCCTAAAAATTCTTCATGGTTCATATAGTTGAGATCTTCCTTGTACTTTTATATGATGAATACCTATTAGGAAACTAGCTCACAAAAAGATAGAAAAGATAGATCAACGCTTTAGAATCCAGCCTCTTCGAGGGGGCAACATCCTTTACATTACACAAATGAACAATTCTTGGATGATACAAATGAAAAAACCTCCCTGCTATATATAGGAGTCTAAGGGGTCACAATGTAATCAAGCCGACATATCAATAATAACATAAGGGCACAAAAATAACTATAGTGGGTTTCTATGGGGCATACTAATAACAATATGGGGACAATAGGGGCACAATAATAACAATAAGGGATACAATGACAATAGTAATGGGGGAATCACTAGTATTATAGGGGCCTAACATGCCCCTTTCCTTTCGAAAAGTGTTGTCCTCAACGCTTGAGTAGTTCTGGATGCTTCTGTATAAAATTCTCATCTTCCCATGTGGAATCTTTAGTGGGTAAGTTCTTCCACTTGATGAGATACTCCGAAATTGATCGATTTCATAGCTGTCGAGTTCTTGTTTTTGTGACTGCTTCCGGTTCCAATATGATTTTTCCTTCCTCGTCAATTTCTGGAAATATTGTTTGAACTGGGAGCTTGTCACCTGTAACCTTCTTTAAACATGAAACATGGAAAACTGGGTGCACTCGGGAAGCTGCAGGAAGCTCCAATTTGTATACCATAGTACCAATCTTTTGCAACACCTTGTACGGACCATAATACATTGGTGATAATTTATTATCCTTATTAGATTTTTTGAGGGACATTTGTTTATATGGTTGTAGTCGTAGGAATACCCAGTCACCTACATCAAAACTTCTTTCGCTGTGATGTTGATCTGCCTGTTGTTTCATTCTATTCTGTGCCAACATGAGGTTATCCTTTAAGAGTTGCAGAACTTGTTGTTGATGCTTGATGTGATGTTCCACTACTTGAACCTTAGAATTTTCTCTTAAATATGATGTGATGGATGGTGGATGATATCCATAAAGTGCCATAAATGGGGTCATTTTTGCTGCAGTATGGAAGGAAGAGTTATACCACCATTCAACCAGAGGCAACCATTTGACCCGTTGTGTCTGTTTATCAGATACGAAGCAACGAAGATATCCTTCCAAACATTTGTTTACTATCTCAGTTTTCCCATCAGATTGACGATGATAAGATGAGCTATGAGCTAACTGAGTACCAAGACAAGAAAATAATTCTATCCAAAAATTTCCAGTGTAAATGGGCTCTCTGTCGCTTACAATAATATTTGGGTTTCCATGTAGCTTTTGAATTGTTTCCATAAATGCAGTAGAAACTGTACTAGCTTTAAATGGATGTGATAATGCAAAAAAGTGTGCATACTTGGTAAGTCTGTCAACTACCACCATGATGACACTCTTTCCTTCGGACTTGGGTAAACTTGTGATAAAATCCATTGAAGCCTCCTCCCAACATTGGCTTGGAATGGATAAAGGTTGTAATAGACCTGGGGTCTTAATTGTTTCAACTTTATTTTGGTGGAAAACCAAAAATTCTGCCACAGAATTTTGAATATCTAATTTAAGGCCATCCCAAAAAAATTCCTTCTTAACCTTGTGGTAAGTTTTTAAAAATCCTGAGTGCCCTCCTGATCCAAAATGGATCTTGATAAACTTCGAAGTCTAAAGTATTCCTCACAAAGGAAAATGAAAGTCAAAGGATGCTCCTAGAAATAGCCCCATTGCAGAGATTGTTTCATTCTGAATCTACTGCAACTTGAATGGGATAAAATGGACTTCGGATGCAGAAGTTATCGTAGAAAGAAGTTGCCTTTTGTTCTTTGGAAAAAGAGGCAAAATCCCCTAAAAATGGAAAATAAATCCTTATAAAGGGAAATTGCATCGGAGATGGTCCAAGAGGTGGACTTAAGCGGAAAGGGAAGAGACCCTCGATTGTTGATCCCTGACATATCGGGTTGGAGGCAGGCATGTATGAATAACATAAGGAAAGGACTCGGGCCGATGCGACATTCTGATCGCCGATATTGGTGATTGGCGGATCGACGTCGGCAATGCCATGAGGCAAGGCAAGGACCCCCGGGGCTATGCGACATGCGATTGTGATATATTTCATCACAACATCGCATCACAGTGATATAAGGGGGCGATAACATGATGGACCCGACGGATTTCATAAGCGCGGTTCAATAAATTTTGAGTTCTTATATATGTCGGGTCTTCTGTGTATTGATGCATTTCGAGATAAAAACTGAAATACAAAGGAAAAATGCCCTAAGCGATAAAGCTGGACCCGAAGGGGAATTATAGGTGCAATTCATAAAATTTGAGTTCTGTAAAGGCAAGAATTTGGGCGAGCCTTAGGTAGAAAGCAGTATTGGGCTGGCTTCACCTGATCCCACACACTGGTCGACACGTGGCTAGCAGAGGAGAGAAGAAAGCTTCCTTTTCGAGTGGGTAACCTCCATACTCCTAAGCCGCTCGAAAATGGATATGAATCGTTGGATCGTAGATCTCGCAGATCAACGGTGGGGATTTCGATAGCGGCCAAAGGTGGACCCGATGTGATATTAGGGCAAATGAGATAATATTTGAAGTTTGATAGAAGGCATTTTGATGGGTTTTTCAATGTATTTCATGTGTATTTGGGATTTTTCCCAATATGCCTACGCGATGTGATATGCTGCCTAATGGCGGACCCGATAGGGTTTTTAGGGGCGATTTAATGGAATTTCACATCCGAAATTCACGCCCGATAGTGTATTTTCTAGGAAAACCTCTGTGTAATGGATTTTCTCTAATTTCAGGTTTTGCCTAAGGAAAAGCTCTGAAACCTCTGTAACTGCTCCAGATCATCATGCCACACTGCAAGTGGGCGTTTTTACAGGCAATGATGCATTTTGAAGCCATAGAGCCATAGAGCCAGATGGCCAATCGAACTGACAAGGAGCAAGGAAGCCGCAGAGGTGCAGAGAGATGATGATATGTAGAGAAACGATTGGGGAAGCTGAAAAGCCGGAAAAGTACCTCAAAGGAGGCAGAGAGATTAATTGAGAAAAGAGAGAGTAGAGAGAGTGAAAGCTAATGCGCAGAGCAGCTAAGGGAGTCACTTGGAGGTCAAGAGAACCATTGATGCATGCAGAGGCCGAGAAAGAGATTAGAGAAACCAGAGCTGAAGAGCCGGAGATAGAGCTAAGATCTAGAGCGAGAGCCGAGAGCTGGAGCCAAAGCGAGAGTGGAGAGCTAGAAAGTCGAGAGCTTCAGAGCCAAGGATGAGATGGTGTTCTAAGCCCATTTTCAGATCAGGTGGTATCAGAGCCTAAGATTGATTAACCCCACCTTCAAAGAAGGTTATATCAGATTGCTTGACCAACAGCAAAAAGATTGCCTGTCTGAAAGGTGTTTGGGCAGTCAAGGATTGATTGTCTAATTGATTGTATGCTTGTTGCAGACTGACTATTTTCTAAGTTTGCAGAGGTGAAGGGAAAGTTATTGATAGCTCAGTCCAGGAAGGACAAGAAGGAAGAAGTGCTAAAGGCATTCTTATTATCCCAAAGGACCTTAAGGCAATCCTTGAAGCACAAGAGTTTTGTTGCAAAATGTTGCTGAATAAAGCTCTCTGTTAATTTTGTTTGAATTTCTTTTGTTCATTGGTTTAATGACAATTTCTACAAGTGAGTCCTCAAATTCTTCTTTCTTCACAAGAGTCTTTGATGAAGACATGAGGGAAGATTTGGCCACCATGATGGATATGATGAGAGAAATGTATGAGGATGGAAGGAAGAGCAGCATACTTGGAGAGCAGTTGAATTCCGTGGAGGAAGAGAAGCAGTTGCTTTCTGATAAATTGTAAGAAATGGAGAGGCAACTTCATATTGCAAATATGAACCTGAAAAGGATGCATGAGTTGGAGTCACAGCTCTTTGTTTCCAAAGAAGCATTGATCAAGTATTAGCTTGAAGAAGAGGTAAACCATTCCAGTTTGTCTTCAAATTCTTCTAAGAATGCTTATATTGGTTCTTTGAAAAACATGCCAAAGGTATAGGTTCCAAGCTAATGTCCAATATGGGCTATGAAGGAAAAGGCTTGGGTAGACATGCACATGGTATTTTTGAGCCAATAATGATTAAGGAAAGGCCTAAGTATTTGGGTCTTGGCTATGGACAAGCTTATGCAGAAAGTTCCAAAGCTGCCATGAAGACCATTGAAATAGCTCCAAGAAGGAGTTGCATTGTAGGTCTTCCACCTCAAGAGTGTGAAGATTGTATTCAGGAGGAATGCAATGGATTGAAACATCATTTGTAGGATGCAGGTGTTTAGAAGCACACATGTGAACCAAGGAGTTGTGAAAACTCTGAAAGCCTTGAAGAGATTGATGGTGTTCCAAAGGGAGCCACTTCTTCATTTGCTTCACTTCCTCATGAAGGAAATGAAGGGGAAAGAGAAAGGTATAAATCTGGTTCTAAACATTTTCCTTTTGATTTTGCAAAGCATGATAAGTTTCCACATAGATATGGGAAAATAATTGCATGTTCCTTTTGTGGTTTGGATAACCATCATGTTTCTAGATGTTGGAAGAGAATAGCCACATACAGGAAACTTTTGAAGCAAAGGAAGCAAGAAGCCAAAGGTCCATTGGACAAGGCAAATCATGCTGTTAAGAGGATGCACATGTGTTGCACTTACTACCATAAGCAAGGGCATCTTGCTAAAAAGTGTTGGACTCTGAATCCAACAATGCTTCCACAAAAGCTGAAGAAAGTGGAAAGAGAAGATGGCAGAAATGGAAAGGAAGTTTCCATGGATGATGTGTTTCAGGATGATTCACATGTTGATGCTGATGTGCAGACAAAGGTAGTACCTTTGAAAGGGATTGGTGAGAAATGGTTAGAGTTCTTATCCAATTAAGATTGCATGTCTATTGATGCATCTATTTGCATTTCTTTGTTAATGGAATGCAAGTTGCAGGATTTTACCAAGAAGGTGAATGGAGAAGTTGAGTAGGAGACTCACTTTGTTGCTGCAACATTATATTTCATTTCAGCTTCGAAAGTATAGTGTGCTTAAGCGAAAGTTGAAGGATGAAATGCATGCATGAGCTTGATGTGCATGAACACAGGGATGCTGATGATTTCCTTGTTTTTGAACATGTGTGTGTAATTAACTTGAAGGGTTGATTGCTTTGTTGTAACATGCATGTAATATTGACTTGAGAAAAGTTGATGTGGTCTCCAAGATGGAGATAATGATGAAGTATTTCATCTTTTGAAAAAGAGTCCTAATGGTCTTTTTCTACATGCTTGACTTGAAGGGTCATTGTTTTAAAGACATGTTTTGTGGGCTTGTTATCTAGTCCATCATTTGTATGCAGATCTAAGACATGGAGGTATTCACAAGATGCGAAATTTGTTTCTTTTGTTGAAGCAGGAGTTTAGTCCATCCAGTTGTTGTTAACAGTTATTGTTGACAACTTTTCAAACAGGTACAAATGAAATTTTTGTGGAGTAGTTGTACTTCACATTTGTTTGAGCCACCTTGGATCAATGATCAAGACATAAAAGTTCAAACTACCTTCTATGACCATTTCAGTAGGAGTTTTGTAAGAAGGAAAGGAGGAAGATAGTTCTTCCTAGGAGGACTAGCATATCCGGGAAGGAGAGTGGTCAAAGGCTTTGGTTCAGAGGCACTATGCAAGGCAAGTGTATGGAGGCTGAAAAAATAGGGTGTTGTTACTCTCATTTAGTGTTCAGATCAGTATATCAGTCTTTTGGAGACCAAAAGTCCTTTAGTGGGAAGGCGTGATCCAAAATGGATCTTGATAGACTTCTAAGTCTAAAGCATTCCTCATAGAGGAAAATTAAATTCCAAGGATGCTCCTGGAAATAGCCCCATTGCGGAGATCATTTCATTCTAAATCTACTGCAACTTGAATGGGCTAAAATGGACTTCAGATGCAGAAGTTATCGCGAAAAGAAGTTGCCCTTTGTTCTTTGGAAAAAGAGGCAAAATCCCATAAAAATTGCAAAAAAACCCTTATAAAGGGAAATCGTATCGAAGATGGTCCAAGAGGTGGACTTAAGTGGAAAGGGAAGAGAACCTCGATTGCCGATCCCCGACATATCGGGTCGGAGGCAGGCATATGCAAATAACATAAGAAAGTGACCGAGGCCAAAGCGACATTGCGATCGCCAATATCGGCGATCGGCAGATCGACGTCAGCAATGCCACGAGGCAATGGAAGGACCCCCAGGGCTATGCGATATGAAATTGTGATATATCGCATCGCAACGTCCCATCGCAGCGATATAAAGGGGCAATAGCATGCCGCACTCGACGGATTTTATAAGCGTGGCTGAATAAATTTTTAGTTCTAATATATCTTAGGTCTTCTATGTGTTGATGCATTTCGGGATAAAAACCGAAATACAAAGGAAAAATGCCTGAAGCGATAAAGTCAGACTTGAAGGGGAATTATAGGCGCAATTCATAAAATTTGAGTTCCATAAAAGCAGGATTTCGGGTGGGACTTAGGCGGAAAGAGGTATTGGGATGGCCCCACCCGATCCCACACACTGGTCGACACGTGGTTGGCGGAGGAGAGAGGAAAACCACCTTTTCGGGAGGGTAACCTCTATACTTCTAAGCCGCCCAAAAATGGATATCGACCGTTGGATCGGAGATCCCACAAATCAACGTTGGGGATTTCGATAACAGCCAAAGGCAGACCTGATGTGATATTAGGGCAGATGCGATAATATTTGAAGTCCAATAGAAGGCATTTTGACGGGTTTTTCAATGTATTTCCTGTGTATTTGGGATTTTTCCCAATATGCCTACGCGATGCGATATGCTGCCTAATGGCGGACACGATAGGGTTTTTAGGGGAAATTTAGGCGAATTTCACATCCAGAATTCATGCCTGATAGTGTATTTTCTAGGAAAACCTTCGTGTAATGGATTTTCTCTAATTTTGGGTTTTGCCTAAGGAAAACCTCTGAAACCTCTATAACCACTCCAAATCATCATGCCATGCTGCAAGCGGGCATTTTTACGGGCAATGATGCATTTTGAAGCCACAGAGCCATAGAGCCAGATGGCCAGTCGAATTGACAAGGAGCAGGAAAGCCGTAGAGGCGCAGAGAGATGATGATACGTAGAGAAATGGCTGGGGGAAGCTGAAAAGCTAGAAAAGTACCTCAAAGGAGGCAGAGAACTCAATTGAGAAAAGAGAGAACATAGAGAGTGAAATCTAATGTGCAGAGCAGTTGAGGGAGTCGCTTAGAGGTCAAGCGAGCCATTGATGCACGTAGAGGCCGAGAAAGAGCTCAGAGAAGCTAGAGCCGAAGAGCCAGAGCTAGAGTCGAGAGCCAGAGCTAGAGCTGAGAGCTAGAGCCAGAGCGAGAGCCGAGAGCCAAAAAGCTGAGAGCTTTAGAGCCAGGGTTGAGATGGTGTTCTAAGCCCATTGTTTCTGTGTAAAACAATGGAGTTGAGTGTGGAGCTTGTAAAAGAACTTATACCATAATCCCAGAGAGCCTAGTTGAGTTGACTAGAGCTCAAAGAGATGTAGCCCAAGAGTATTGGGTGAACTCCATATTAAACTTGTTGTCTTACGTGTGATACTCATTTACTGCATTGTTTCACTATTATATGTTTTATATCAGTTTAAGCAAATCAATTTACAACACATAAACAATTTTAAAACAACCATAAGCATACACCTTATTTTCAAGCACATATTTAATTCCGCATTGGTTAATCATAAAGACTTGGGAATATTTAAGCTTTGGAAGTGGGAGAGGTTCTTGTAATCTCACAAGAAGCCTTTTAAACCCCATTTTCAGATCACCTCCTAAGGGAGAAGTGTGCAATTCCATAAGAATATTTTGTTTGAGTTGGGAATTCTTACATAGGTATAAGCGATCTTTGTACCATAACGAATCATTTTTCCAGCTAAATGTATCAGATGTATTGGGATCTTGTTGTAACTTTCGAATGAGTGCCCACACTTCTTCATCATTCTTCCATTCCTCCATTGCTTCGTTTATCTAATCTGGTTGGATAATAGAAATGCCGCACAACAATGCTTCCACATCCTCATCCTTTCTTGAGAGTGCATCTGCCACAACATTTTTCTTCCCTTTTCTTTAGATGATTTCAAAGTCATAACCCAACATATTTGTGACCCATTTTTGTTGCCCTTCAGATGATAATCTTTGTTCTAAAGAGTATTTAAGACTATCATGATCCTGTTTTACCTTGAAGTGTCTTCCCATTAGGTAGGGTTGCCATTTCTTAAGTGCATGTAGTATTGCCAACGTTTCCTTCTCATAAATAGCTTTGTGTAAATACTTTCCCTTGATTGGACGACTTTCAAAAGAAATGGGTGTTTCATCTTGCATTAAAACAACACCAATTCCATTTCCTAAAGCATCACATTCCACAATAAAGGTTTTTGTGAAGTGCGGCATAGCTAAGACCGATGCTTGGCACATTTCCTCTTTAAGATGTTCGAAGGCCTTTGTTACTTCTGGAGTCCATGAAAATGCATCTTTCTTCAATAATGTTGTTAGAAGTGCTGCTATTCTCCCATAATTATTAACAAACTTGTGATAATACCTTGTCAACCCGAGAAATCCTCGTAGATGCTTTATGGATGTGGGGATTTTCCATTCCTTAATGGCTTTAATTTTTCTAGGGTCTACCTTAACACCTTCATGAGATACAATATGATCCAGATATTCCACCTCTTGTACTCCAAAGAAACATTTGGAGCTTTTTGCATATAATTGTTTCTCCTTCAATAGTTTGAGCACCCTGTCAACATGTTCAACATGATCCTTCCAAGACTTGCTGTAGATTAGTATATCATCAAAAAATACTAACACAAATTTTCTAAGGGTGGGTTTGGAAATGGAATTCATCAAACCTTGAAATGTAGAAGGTGCATTGGTAAGGCCAAAAGGCATGACCAAAAATTCTTAATGACCCTCATGAGTTCTAAATGCTGTTTTGGAATGTCTTCAGTCTTCATTCTGATTTGATGATATCCTGAATGAAGATCCAACTTGGTGAAGTAAATTGATCCATGCAATTCATTCAATAATTCATCAATGATAGGAATGGGAAATTTATCTTTAATAGTGACCTTGTTGAGCTCCCTATAATCTAGACACATGCGCCATGATCCATCCTTATTGTGCACCAATACTACTGGAGCAGAGAAAGAACTTTGACTAGGTTGAATTATACCAGCCTCTATCATTTCTGCAACCATATGTTCAATTTCACTCTTTTAGGCATAGGGATATCTGTATGGCCTGATGTTTGGAGGAACACTTCCTGGAATCAAATGAATAGCATGATCATGATCACGAATAGGTGGGAAACCTTTGGGAGTCTCAAATACCTTGGAATGATTGTCCAAGGCATTTTGGATATATAGAGAAATAGATGATTTCGGTGTGGGAACCTCTAGCAAACATAATTGTGCAATTACACCTCATTTTTCCTTCTTTAGAAGCTTTGTCATAACATTAGAGCTGATTATCTTTCTTAGTTTCCCCGCAATACCCCTTAATTCAACTTCCTTTCCTTCCGCACAAAATTTCATGAATGGTTCTTGAAAATTAAAACATATTGTACCCAAGGATTTTAGCCATTTGAATCCTAGTACCACATCAGCACCACCCATTGGAATGGAAAGCATTGGGCTATTCAATACATATTCTCCCATGGATAGCTTGATATTATGGAACTTTCTAGAGAAATTTATGTTCCTCTACTTGCAACCATCACTTGACACTCTGGTGCTGGATATAGGAAGCAATTCAATTCCTTTGCTATCTTATAATGAATAAAATTATGGGTACTTCCTGAATCAATCAACACTATTACCTTTTTATTCTTGATATGTCCTTCTATCTTGATAGTTTGAGAAGTGGTAATTCCAACCAATGCATTACAAGATATGGTCAGATTCTTTTCTTCTTTATCTAGGGTTTGTTCCTGGAGTATATCCTCTTCTTTTGACATTTCTTGTTCCTTTTCTTCCTCCTCTTCACAATCTATGTAGAATAATTTCTTCTCAGTACACTTATGACCTTTAGTGTATTTTCTATCACAACTGTAACAGAGCCCTTTTTCTCTTTTTTCTTCAAATTTTTGTGGTGTCAACCTTGTAGGTTGTGGAAGGCTAGAGGCAACAACACTTCCATCTTTATAGTTGTGAGTGGTAGGCTTCCTCGTTGCCATAATTTTGGTTTCCATTTTTCTTGCTAACCTGAAAGCTTTCTCCAATGAATCAGGTTCCCAAAGGTGAACTTCATGTTGGATATTATCCTTTAAAGTCCCTATGAACACATCAATCCTATGCTCCTCTAGAATATCTTTTACCCTTATGTTCAATTTTTGGAAGTCCTCAATGTGCTCCATCATTGAACCCTTTTGTTTGAGATTTATCAATTAGCTGAAAAAGGTGTTGCTTTTTGTATCCTCGTAATGTGCTATCATTTCTTCCATAAAAATTGCCCAAGTGACAATTTGTTTACGAGAGAAAAGCCATCGATACCATACAAACTGATTTGGTTCCAAATATAAAGTTGGAATACATACCTTTTGTGTGTTTTTCACTTTATGGAGATCGAAAAATTGCTCCATCTGTAGTATCCATGTTCCAGGATCCTTGCCATCAAACTTATTCATATCGATTTTTGGAACATGGTGGAACCTCAATCCAACATTAGAGTCTATGAAATCATGATTAACATTTCATTTTTTCTCATCATGAGTTTCCTTTACTACCCTTTCACCATTAGTTACTGTTGAGGGAAATGTTCCCCTAGGGCTTTTGGGTTGAAACCCTAGTAGACTGAAAGTTGTATATACAGAGAAACACACATTCACATAGCCATTATGCTATTATAAGAAAATTCTATGATAAGGGAACATACCTTAGGTCCTACATTTGAGAAGGTCCTTAAGGGTCCAAACCCCTCTTCAAGTTCCTCTTACTCCTTTGTCCTGCAAAACAACCAATTCCAAAGAACACAACAATATATGGACAAAAACTTATAAAGAAACCATCTTCATGTTATAAAGAAAGGTAGTTAGTTATGAAATATAAACAACCGTTCACATATGAATTCTAACATGAATATCATAAACATAAAGAAGATTCATATCAGGAACCAAGACATGTGTTTCTTTTATTATAGACAAATAAAGTACAAAAAAGGAATAATTTCACTTGAGTCACCTTTCGCAGGCTCCAAGCAAAGCTTCCTTCCGGATTCTTCTAGCCTCAAGCCTTTAACAAACTCCTTCCATGACTTTCTCCATGATGTCACAAGTAATGGATGAACATCAACACACAAGGAAACAAGGGTTTCCTGTACAAATGGGGGAAGTGCAGAAGGCACAAGGAACTTCAGACCTGGTCAGGGGGAAAATCTCAGCATAATAACCTTTCTCTCTCTTCTGTCCTCCCTTAGGCCTTCCCATTGAGGTCTTTTTATACCTCTCCCAAAGTAGTTTTTTAGTTGGGAGTTGGTTGAGAACAGTTGGGCCATGGGCACTAACAGGTGATCAGTGGGTAAAACTCGCGATCTCTGCCCGAAATTAAGGAGTTTTATATTTTTTTAAGTGTTTTAATACATATAAGCAGGTTGGGTATATGCATACCCACGTATACACGCGTTTAACTCAGGGAAATGTCGCGTATAAGGGATAAAACATTGTTTTTTAAATTTTAGGACCAGGTCTGGAAGGAGGGGTTGCCCTAGGCCATGAGTGCAGCATCACAAACCATAAGAGTGAGATTTGGAGCTATAACAGATGCCCCCTAATATATGAGGTCAGAAGGGGTACATGATGGCCGAAATGTATTAAGCAAGTACATGGAAAGGAAATCTGTCAAAAATTGAGGACTTCACCAGAATTCAGCCTGCCAAGCCACAAAAGGAGATCATAAAGAAACACTGTCTGAGGCGGGCATACCCATGCTCAGAAAAAGTAAAGCATGTCCGCATATCAAGTACAAGCGGATCCACTAAGTATACAAGTATAAATGACTGGAAGATACATAATGGATCATCTGATCATGATTGAACAAGTACATGTCTGAATATCACATATAAGAGTGTCAATGATGCTGAAAGATGCAACGGATCACTAATATCAAAGACTGATCCGAAAAGGTACCAACTGAACATGATGGAATAGGATGGTACTAGACTTCAAACTCAGGTGCCAGCATATAGAATGTCGCCATGACTGACTGCAACATATAAGGTGGAGTGGTATCAACTAGTAGCAACAGGAGCAATTGTCAAGTGAACCAATGAATGCTGATACAACCTGAGGTCTTCACTGACCGCCGTGGTACATTTCTACACCATGGGAATAAATGATCTGAAGTAGACCATGTGAGAAATCGTTTGATTACCGGTCATTGATGTATACCGTTAACAAACATGAGACTACTCACCGATAATGATAATGAGTGTCAAGGTACCCAGTACAATCTAACAAGTGTGAATAGATGAGTTGGAGTCGAACACCTGTAAGAATCTATCGATCAGGAGACAATGATGGTTTCCCACTGTCGATAGTGAAGGATCTGCCACTAATGACTGCAAACCCCAAGGTACTGCCAAATGGACTCTAGATCTTTGCCCCAGAGCAATGAGTCGGAGTCGATAGGGAAAGATCCGGTAGAAGGAAGGCATTAAGGCATCCTCCATCAATCTAGCGCGAGTGTAACCCGTAGGTCAATAATGTGGAAGGAATCAGACGAAAGAGATGTAGTAACCCAACCAAAGTACGTTTCCGGCGTACACAAGATGTGGCTAGTGCACGACAGAAACCCTCTGAACCAACCAATAATGGAAGCTGACATAGAGGCGAGGTATCCACCAATAGGGTCAAATGGAAACCAAGGTACCGCATGAATCCCAATGTGTGATAATGTAAGCTAATGTCGAACACAAGGGAAACCACTTAGTCAATGACCCATGATACTGATCGATGCTAAGCACAAGGTGACCTATCAATAATTAAAATAGGGCCAGGGTGCAGCTCTAGGCCTGTCCTCAGAGCAAGATGTCATCGTCGATAAGGACAAGACCTGCCAGCAAGAAGTCAATGGGGACCTTCTCAAACCGGCACGAGTAAAGGACCAATATAGCTGATGTGATGATAGACATGACACTGACAACCAGGGATGGCCAACTGAAAAATGAGTCAAGAGACACCGCAGAGAGGCCGACGCAGGCTAACTTCCCTTGAACAAAAGCACGACTCAATGTGACTATGTGGCAGCATATGATGACTCCGTATAAGTTCGTCATGCAGGAGGCACGAACGAACCCTCCATATGATTGGAAGAGATAACCAATCGGGGGAGAACTGACTCAATAACAAGGTTAAGGCTTACCTAAGTCAAACTAAATCCCGCCCAAATGGAGGAGACTTTGTTTTGAGTGCTTTGTTCAAGGGCGACACGACTGACTCTAGCTGCCAACAATAAATGGAAATACTGTCCCGTTCCCGCTCTTTTTTGGAATATTTATTTTTTTGTCTTTTTTTGTTAAGCTTGAAAAAGAATAAAAGAATGCTATGGTATAGTGGAAAGAACGAGTGTCGGTGAAACAGATGATCTAGTTCCTGGGAATGGAACGTTCCTATGCTCAATGCAGGGAGGTGAAAACTGGTCAGTGACACTCAAAGGTGTGTTCCTTCCACGGGTCAAGGTGTGTCAAGCTGCAGAAGTCAAAGGTATGCAAGGTTGATTTTGCAGTTGTCATGGTCAAAAGTTGGCTTAAACACGAGTCCAAGTGAAGCCGGCTCTAGGCCAAAAGGTGCAAGTGGTCAACATGCAATGCAGTAGTACAACTCAACACAAAGGAGCCTCTAGGGTATAAGGCCAGAACAAAGCAAAGAAGCTAAGAGGAATGAGTCTTCAATGCATAAGTCATGGCGGGACTATAGAGGACTCCCGAGCCTACTCAAATCGGAGCAGCATGGGCAACAAATGTCAGTGAGGTGCTAACTACGATGCCCATGTAAAGGATGGCTCTACCATCGTGTCATGATTTAAAGAATCGGCGAGTGAAGATGGCTTACGAACCATAACATGAGGGGATCGACCCTATGGCAGATGTATCGGCAAATGGAGGCTAGTATGCATAATGCAACGGAAAATGTTGTCCATAACCTATATGCCAATGAGAAAACGATACCTGCCATGATGGGTCAGCAGTCATGGAACCATCTCGAAACTGTCGAAAAACGTCCAAAATGTCCTGAAAAACAAACCATTCTTGACATTCCAGGCTCCCAAGTTAAAAGTCACATGAGGCCAAACAAAATAAAATTTTGAAAAAATTTTGCATTTTCAAAACTTATAAAAAGGATTTTGGACTCACCATTTTCACCAATTGAGTTTGAGAGCAAAGAGTTGGAGCAAAAGGAGAAAACTTCCCGTACGCCAAATTCAACCGTTCAAATTCTTCAAAAACCTCCAGGTAACTCTTATACTTAGCTTGCAATTGATTGTGAATGGTTTTAAGATTTTTAATTAATATTTCACCGTTGAATTTTTTTCCCAAAATTTCACCGTGGTGTATACGCGGGTTGGTAATATGAAACCCACATACACACGGGCCCTATACGCGACTGTGTGCATAGGGACCCGCGTATACGCCGCGAACAATTTTTAAACAAAAACTAATGGTTGCAAATCATTTTTTGCTCAGAATGCCGGTCACGTGGCAAGAAAGGGAGCATGCAGCGGTGGATAATGAAGTCATGAACGATCCTGATGCTTTGGAAGCCCTACGGGGATGCGGTTTGCTTAAATTCTTCAAACTGCTGAATATGAAAGCGAACACACGCCTGCTTGAGATGCTCATTGATTATTGGGACATCGAGGAGGAGGCCTTTATGATTGACCAGATGCCGCTCAGGGTAGAAGTGGAGGATATCTATTTTATCACAGGCCTTTCCCGAAGGGGAGAGGTAGTACATTCCTGAGGCAGGACACGGAGCAATCTCACGATAGAGGACTACGTACAGATATATTGCCCGAGACATCCCAAGAAGGTTGGGAGCCGGATTTCCATCACACAATTGGCGAGTTTATCACTGAGGATAATCCTGTTCACCATAGCTCGAGTGAACGGATCGTCCTCTCTGCATCAGGCATCACGGCTAACCATGAGCGTGGTAATTGACTGTCTCACTGCTGTGTTCGACCGGTGTACTCCTCTTCTGGCCAACATGAAGAGCCAACTCACTTCTATCAAGAGGGGATAGACCAAAAACTTTGGATATGGGACTATCCTGTGTACTTTCTTTTTTAAGAAGGTTCCTACACTCCGCCCCAGGGTAGCAGTTTCCATCAGCACCCCACGCGATCCACGCATGGGCCGGTGGGCTGATCTGATGAAACGTCTAGGGGGTGGGGAGGTCCCAAGGACTGCCTTTGACGATGACTTCTTCACCTGGTGGGATTAGGAGATCATCGCCGTAGATGACTACCCCTATGCTGGGCTAGATTTCCGAGGAGACCCTGATCTAGCATTACCGCCGAACACAGCATGGGGTGAGATTGGTAAGAATTTTTGATTTTATGATTTTTTGAATTTTTCAAATATAATGATGCATTTTGAAAAATATTTTTGATGAGATTCAAATGACTGATATGATGATCATGTTCCAGACATTGGGCTGGTACGACCAGATGGGTTCCCACGGCATGGACGGCGCGGCCGAGGAGCCGAAGAGGCAGTTGCTGATATAGAGCGGACTCTACATAATGTCCAACGACACTTGGTGAGACTGAGCTGCTGAGTATCGATGGCTGCCATAGAGGACCTTCCTGAGGATATGCAGCGTCATGTGGTTGGCATGCCACGTGACTAGGTTCGCACTTTTCGGTGTGTGGCCAATGCGATAGTTACCTACTTAGCCGCTCATCCTGAGCCGGGGCATTAGATATGCCGAACATGATTATGGGCATTTGAGTCCCAATTTTGTATATTTTTGGACAAACATATGTACACTCGAGACGCTTTATGATATATATATATATATATATATATATATATATATATATATATATATATATATATATATATACACAGTTTGAATTTTTGATGCTTGATTTTATTGTGATGAATGATTGATGTGCCAGTCTAATGCTTGATTAGCGATAGAATCAGCTAACCAATTATGAGATCTTGGAATGTGCAAATAATTAATATAAGTAAATGATCTTTGCAAAAACCTCACCCTTAAATACTGGCGATATAAACATGGATCCCTTACCCGATAAATGTTGTTTAATTGTGACACTATCAGTTGAGAATCAAGATAAACTACCAACAAGTCGATCCCATGAGAGATTGCCTCGGATAATAAATTAATAACGGCAGTATACTCAGCCATATTGTTTGAAGCAAGACCGACACATACGCCTCTTGATACCATCAATTGACCAGTTGGATAGTAGAGTACCCAAGCTGCGGAAGCGAGATTTCGAGTGTGCCGACTAGCACCATCGGCGAACCCAAAATAGACCAAGTCATCCATCAACACCTACCACAGCAGGCCAAAAAGTGTTGATATAAAAAAACTCTCGACGATATATGTACAAATATACATAAATTACAAAGAAGCTATTGCCTAATTCCTACTTAAGCAAAGTACTTCTTAAGGTAGAGCCCGTTACGGGGCTCCGCCAGCTTGTTTCCCTCGAAATCGATTAACTCATATGACCCTTTTTCTAAAACTCGTTTAATAATGAAAGGACCATACCACATAGGCTTAAACTTGCCTGCCCCCAAGGTGTCTTTATCTTGGTCATAGACCAAGACAAGGTCACCTTCAGAAAAGACTCAAGGACGGACAGATTTATCATACCACGTTTTAACCCTTTTCTTATGAGCCTCATTCATCGTGGCAGCATCTCGACGTTGCTCATCGAGATGTTCCAAGTGAAGTAGGCGCTCTTTGAGACTCGAAGTCTCTGGAAGGAGCTCAACAACTAACTTAAGAGATGGAATTTCACATTCAACCGGAAAGATAGATTCCATCCCATAAACCAACTGAAAAGGTGTAAAACTAGTAGTAGTCTTTACGGAGGTTCGATATGCCCAAAGAGCCGAATACAACATAATGTGCCAATTGGATCGATTTTTATCGATTGTTTTTTGGAGGATCGTCTTAAGAGTTTTATTAACTGCCTCGACCTGTCCATTGGCCTGAGGATAATAAGAAGATGAATGCTCCTGCCGGAAACCCAATTTGAGGGCCAATTCAGACATCAGTTGATTCTGGAAATGACTGCCATGATCAGTGACAATCTCTCTCGGGATACCGAATCTTGAGATAACCTGATTAAAAAGGAACAACGCTGCCATGTCACTATCGTTTTTATAAGTGGGCATGGCCTCGGCCCACTTCGTAAAGTAGTCTACGGACGATAATGTACTTGTGATTCGCCGCTGAAGGCAGATTACAAGTTGTAAAGTCAATACCCCACTTAGTAAAGGGATCGACAGTGACAACGGGAAAAATAAGAGTTGGATGTGCGCGCATTTTCCATGTAAAAATTTGACAGAGGTGAGAGCGTTTGACCGCTTCCACACAGTCTTTAAAGAGTGAAGGCCAAAAATAGCCACCATGTAAGATGCGCTGGGCTGTAGCAAGCCCTGATAGATGACCACCACAGGCTCCACTGTGGCAGTCATTTAGCACTAACTCTACTTCCTCTAAGGTTAAACAACGTCAAAGGATTGAATCAACCCCTCGACGGTATAATGTGTCACCGATGATAATATAATTTTTAGCCAGGTGACGTAATTTTCGACGTTCATCCTTGGAGAAAGTAGAGGGACACTTCGAAGTCTGGAGATAAACAATGATATCTCCATACCAAGGGTCGAGTGAAGAGATGAGGAATAAATGTTCGTCGGGAAAACTTTCCTCATAAACAGTATCCTCTACACAAGGCAGCTCAGAAATTAGCTCCGCGAAAACCATGGATTTCTTAGACTTGGCAGACAAGAATTCGAGATCAAATTCTTGCAAAATGACTATCCATCGATTATATTTTCCCCCAATCACTCGCCTACTGAGGACAAATTGAAATGGATTGACCGCTGCTAAGACAAAAGTTTTGCGTAGCAGGATATAATGATGGAGCCGCTAGACAGCATGGATAGCTACCAAGGCCAACTTCTCAACCGGAGAATAGCGAAGTTCAGGACCTATTAAGCCTCGGCTCAAATAATAAATCACATGCTCGGTGAGAGCATCGTCCTCCTGAACGAGAACCATACCAATGGTTGATTCTGTTGCAGCGAGATATAAAAGGAAGTCTCTACCATAATCTGGTGGACTCAAAAGCGGGGCAGAGACTAATTCCTTTTTCAAAGCATCGAACGACCGCTGCGCAAAGTTGTCCCACACAAATGGAACTCCTTTCCGTAGCAGACGCATGAACCCTTTAGTAATCTCGGCATAGTTCCCTATAAACCGTCTTAAGAAATTAGCCTTCCCTTGAAGACTTTGAAGTTGTCGAATTGAGGACAGGGGAGGCAACTGAACTATTGCCTCAACCTTGAAGGGATCAACTCGAATCCCTTCATTTGACACAATGAACCCTAACAACCGACTGGACGTAACCGCGAAAATGCACTTATTGGGATTCAACTGGATTTTATAAAAACGACATCGCTCAAAAACCATTCAAAGATGACTAGGGTGATCAGTTCTCTTTCGAGAACGAGCAGCAAGATAGTCCAAGTATGCTTCGATGACATGTTTGATGTCGTGGAAAGCATATGACATGGCCCGTTGAAAAGTGGCTCCAGCATTTTTAAGACCAAAAGGCATCTTTCTATATGCAAAGGTACCCCAGGGACATATAAAGGCTGTCTTATGTTGATCTTCAGGACGGATAGAAATTTGATTATAACCAGAAAAACCATCCATGAAGGAAAAAATCTCATTACCCGCACACTCGTCGATAATCTGATCAATGAATGGCGTGGGGTAATTATCTTTCGGACAAGCCTTGTTTAGGTCCCTAAAATCGATGCATACTCGGATTGTTCCTTGCTTTTTATCCACAGGGACTGGATTAGAAACCCAATCAGTAAGAGGAATAGGGTATATGAAACCCGCCTTTAGCAACTTCTCAACTTCAGCTTTGATAGCTACTGCTTTCCTAGGGTTAACCGGCCGAAGCCTTTGACGAACCGGTTTGGCATTTTCATACGTCTTGATCTCATGTTGAACTATAGAAGGATCAATGCCAGGCATTTCTTCATAAGACCAAGCAAATACATCTCGAAATTCCTTAAACAGGTTGGTGTAAATTTGAATTTCTTCAGGGGAACACTCAATTCCGATGAAGAGATTCTCAATCATGTTAGGGTCCCTAGAGATGTTTATAGGTATCATTTTTGAAATCACCGACATATTACCTTCGGCATGAACGTGTGCTGGAGCCAAAGGATTTGACACCGTACAAACATCACTAGTAAAGAGCTCGGAGAATCTAGATTCTACTTCCTGCAATGGAGGAAGAAAGTATGAACGATGGTGTAAGTCTTCCCAAGGTCGATCTATACCCATCATTACTTCGAGGATTGCTTCTTCAGAAGGTAAAACCGAATCTAAGTAGTCCAAGGCAGAGGTAGAATCAAGGCTCCAGGCCGGGGCCACATCACCATCTAACTCCTCTTCGGAAAAAGGAGTAGAGTGGTCATCTGCAGAGTTGACGATAGACTGATATCTAAGCTCAGCTACAGATATAGGGAATGCCATTCCATTTACTTGTCCTTCAACTAATGTGGTCGTAGGTGAAGGCAAGGTCCAAGGGTTTGAAAAATAATGAGTTCGGAAGAACTCTTTTCGAGGAGACTCCTTAGATGATGAAATGGAATTGATTTTAGCAAAAGGAGAGGGAAGATCAAAGGTACCCATCAATGAGGAATACATCCCTACTCCTAAATTCTCAGTAGGTGGGTGAGGGTTATCCACTAAAGGAATAGTAGAGTCAGAGCTTGGTTGAGGATCGACTGGACAATAATCCATTTGATCAACCTTAACGATTTTCCCCTCATGAGGAAAGCAAATGACACGAAACAGAGTCGAAACAACGACGTCCATTTCGTATACCCAGTTCCTTCCTAAGAGGAGATTATAGTCTAGGTTAGCATCTATGACTTCTACTTCAATATTGATGACCTCCCCCCCAACACAAATAGGAAAGGCCGGGATAATCCCATGCGGCTTATGAGAATGACCATCAAATGCAGTCAAGACTGTGGGTGAAGGAACAGTCGAAGGCGATCCAATAGCCTTCCAGCATGACATCGACATGACGCACGTGGAAGCTCCTTCATCAATAATGGTACGAAAAATATTGATTTTCCGGTATGTAGACTTTATTTGGAAAGCCATATGATGAGGGAGTCGCTTTTTGACATTTAACATGTCAAAAGTGAGCACTAAAGAGTTAGTTGGATCGACTGCCCCAATCACGGAAAGTAAAGCACTTCGCTGAGCCGGACACGACTGGAGAACCTCTAAAGCGGACATAGCACATGGACTCTGAGCCAGATCCTCCGCAATGGAGTAATTCTGGGCAGCCCTAGCATTAGGATTAATAGTCACGCGTTTAGCGGAACCTTTCGGTATCTGTGGTATAGTCTTGACAAGGGGTCGCTCAATATGAAGGTCAGTACTTCCAGGAACAGTCTTGTCCTTGGAAGTTTCGGCTTCACCATAATCATGTGACCGAGTAGCCACATGGACGTTAGAACCCATCATGAAAACATTTGATGATTTTTCCCCTTCCTGATTGCCCCCTGCGGAGGTTCCAGGGTTTGAACTCGCGCCAGCAAGAAGTTGCTGCCCTTGGGGAAAAGGGTTGGTTAACACAGCTTGAGAACTAGAAGTCCCTTGCTGCCCTAACAAGCGCTGAGCATCTTCAATCTTGGGGCAGAGATGAGTTAAATGGTCTCCACTGCACAACTTGCATGGAAACTTGACTTTCTTTCTAGACTCATTTCTACCACCACCAGCATTATTTCCGGATTTATTTGCATCAGCCTTCCCATCCTGATTCTTTTTCTTACCTCGTCCTTTCTTTTTCCAATTGGAATTTTGATTTCCTTTGGGGTTATTAGATTGGACAGCATTAATCGAAGAGGTTTGGGAAGCCAGAGGGTTAGACGATGTGACTTGGTTGTTAGAAGCAGTTTGTAAAGACAACTGCTGCAATTGGTTCAACAAGTTCACTGCATTTGTGCCTACCAACCCAATGATACCATCCGCGTGGGGACTTGGCTTCGACTTAGCTATGTCAACCTTAGACCCAAGAGCATCTGGCAAGTATTTTTGTAGGATCCTAGACTGAGAGTAGATCAATTCTAATTGTTGGGCCCTAAAAATGGCTTGCTCCTCAGAATAGACTCCAGACATGGAGACATCCTTGGAGATCTCGGGTTGTAAATATTTCAAAAACCACTCGAGACGGTACTCCAGAGGGATTTCGGCTTTAATGAGCCTCTTTCTCCATCTCCATTCCTGAATATGGTCAGAAATGTGAGTTGCCTTATCCTGACGAAAAGTGGCCAGAAGTTCAGTTTCGGCATCATAACGGACAGGCAACTGGAAATGATTTAAGAAAATATTGGCTAAGTCAGCGAAATATGTAAAGCTGCCCCCTGGCAACTCTATATACCATTTGGCCGCATTACCAGTCAAGGTGCGTTGAAACAGTCTCAACCTAATCGAGTCATCGATAAGGGAGTTAGATGAGCACCACAAATGGAATGTGGTTACATGGTTGCCTTGGTCTTCACCGCTCTTCCCTTCGAATTTTGGAATGTCCGAAGGGAGTTTGGTTGGGACCGGAGGCCAGGCCGGATTGTACTTGATTGGATCATTTGTTAACTTAGTGAGATATGGCAAGTTCAAAGTTGCCAGAAACGGAATCCTAGGAGGACCTTGGGGATTCCACCCAGACTGGGCGGAGCTCCCAAAGTTCTGAAAAGATTGGCCTGGATTTTGGAAGGTACCAGGCTGCCCGAAGTAACCAGTAGAACCAGCTGAACCAAAAGGCAAGCCTTGTGATCCAGCAAAATTCGGAGTTTGAACAACTCCAGTCGCAAAGCCTCCATAACCAGCAAAGTTTCCTCCTAAAGGATTATAAGGAGTTGATAACCCCTGATACGGATTCCAAGCCGAAGCTAAGGGAGGAATACTTTGAAATGAACTAACTATGGAGTACAGCCTATTCCCTTGTTGGCCGATAAACGGATTCCCAGTTCCTGCGCCACTAACCCCAGGGTTAGTCCAACCTTGGAAAGGATTGCTGCTTTGTCCTATAGAAGAAAAAGGCATGGATCCTATCGTCGGGTTGGAATGTGGTATATGACCACTTCCGAAAGGAAAACCCTGGAATGAAGCTGATCCACCCATCATGGATGTGGCGACACTAAACGGAACTGATGGAATACCCTGTGAATGGGTGCCAAATGGGAAGAATCCAGAACCAAAAGCATTGGTTTGGGCATTTCCACTCATGGACAGAATGGAGGTAGACCCAACTAAAGATGTGCTAGCAAAAGATCCAAACAAAGAAGCAGAGGAGATGGAAATCGCCCCCCCCCCCCCTGTACCGATGTTGGAGTGTGCATAGTTGTAGCACTTGTAGTAGAAGCCATGCTTCCAGTAGTGGTCATCGATGGTAAGCGCGTAGCGTAACCTGGACTTGACGGTCTATGCATCAGAGTCCCAACGTATTGTAATACGTTTGGATGACTAGATGGTAGGGGAGAATTGGGAGCCACTAACGACTCTGACAGTTCTTCTACCTCTATGTTATTCTCTGCTTGAAAGAGAACTCGAGAAAGAACTGGAGTGTCTCTCTCTTGTTCTGTGGAAGTGCCAGGCCTTGCTTGAACACTAATGCCCCCGAGAGGAGGATCAATCCCCGATGCATCAACTGTCGTGGGACGAAACCCACCAGCAGTATTACCTCTGCGCCTTCTAGGAGAAGGCTCTAAACTTGGTGGTGAAAGACCACGAAGTCTTCGAGACCGTCTAGGAGATCGGTCAGCCACTTTGAATTTTTTGTTATGATCTAACTAAAGACTCAAAAAATTGAAAGCTAGGCCAACTAAGAGCACAGAGCACACACTATAAAGTCCCTAAAGATAACAGCCAGTCAAACAACTTCCAAGTATTTCTGCTCCGGGTGATTAGGACCGGACACCAAAATACAAGAAAGTGAATTAAGGGGCCTTCCGAAGATAGTCTGGGATGATGAGGGCCCAGTCCTATCAGCGAAGGTATCAGAGGAAGTTACGTTGACCTCCTAACAATAGCCTGCGTCGGTGCAAGCCCCCAAGCTTCACAAGGGTGCCCTCCAGTAGTACTGTCGAGAGTGATGCAACGTCGACCTCAGGTGCCACGGGATTCCCCTCCGCAGCCACCTGTGTAGATCCCTAGGAGTAGCAACTATGGATACCAACTCGTCGCAGAAGCCAGGCGGAACAGTCGTGAGGTAAGTTCGGACAAGTAGGAGAGGGGGTATCTCTCTTCCCTGTCTTCACAGACCCTCGTGCTTAACTCCCAGATCCGGAGCTTTCCTGGTCTTCCTAACGCTATTGGATTTTCACTCGCTATTCAGACTCCTACGTTTGACGTTTAAATGGCCTTGGAGAGTTAACTCTCCACTCGCCTAATCCAAGGCCCTAAAATCCTAAAACTTGTTGGTGTATCTAACTTAAAAAAAAAGTTTTAGTGAATTTTAATTAGCGCTTGATTTTAAAATAGGCTGTTCTTTAAGTCACGGGATAACGGAAGTGAAACTAGTGGTGTTTTTGATGCAAAAGAAATTAATAAAAACCTAACTACATGCACATGCACTTGTTTTCATTTTTCGATGAAAAGCAATTTCTATAGGGTTCAGAGGAACTTCAAATAAAACAAATTTTTCTTTTCTTTTCGTTAATTCACGCTTCACACTCACAAAATTTAACAAAGCTATGTATGCCTAAAAAGATATGCAAATATATCCTAATGCAACAAATATATGCTGATGCAAGATTCAAAACTACTCTAAAAACAAGAAATGAAAGTTGCTTTCTTATCACTTTTTATTTTGCCACTTAAAATGTCTATATGGAATATGAGATGCTACCATTCATTTCGTCTAAACACTAAAAACAAGTTTCAAGACAAACATAAAGCACTTTCATTCACTAAAAGGAAACCAAATGAAAACAAGGTTCAAGAAAGCAAAATGAAGTTTTTTTTCAAAAAGTTTTCTTCAAAAGCGACAACAAAAGAGTTTTTTCAAAAATGCTCTCAACAACACTGAAAATTTGTGATTGAAGAAAGGCAACAAACACTTTTGCAAGTTGACACCATACAATGGATGAAAACTCAACAAAAAGAAACATGTTTAAGGATGCTCTTAACAATCAAAAGCAGCAATGAAAGCTTTGGCAACGAAAACCAAAAGGATCAAAAAGACCAATTTCAAGAAAGCATCAATCAACAACTTTCATGAAACAAAGAAGTGGATGGTCACAAAAGGCAGTTTTGTCAAGCAAACAAAAAGTCACCAAAAGCAAGATTAACACAAATATTGAGATCAATCTTCCTGCCCTGATGAATCAGATCAGCCAAGATTCCTAGAAAGAAATCTTGTGTGCTTTAGCAAAAAACGATGACACTTGCAACAACGAAAACAAGACCAATACTTCTTACAATCAGAGAGAATTTGGACCAAGATTCTTGTTATAAAATTAACAACTGATACTGGAAAGTGACTGTTTCAGACTAAATCAAACCACCAGACAGACCTTCGGAGGCAAAAAGATTTAAAAATCTTGAAAATTGCAAGATATACGTGACTGTACTTATGTACAGAATGCATGTATACGCGACTGTAACTAAGGAAACCTACGTATATGCGGGTTCACTTAAAGAAACATGTGTATATATGCCTCTGTAACTAAGAAAAATAGCGTATATAAAAGGTTTCAAGAAAAATAAAAAACAAACTGAAGAAACTGGCAAAACTTAAAGTTCAAAAACAGACCAGACAACAACAACAAGCAAATAGGCAGCTGAGCCCTGATTGGCTTGAAAACACCCAAACTAGGAACAACAAGAGTGTTTTCCCCAGTGGAGTCGCCAATTCTGTTGAGGGAAATGTTCCCCTAGGGCTTTTGGGTTGAAACCCTAGCAGACTGAAAGTTGTCTATACAGAGAAACACACATTCACACAACCATTATGCTATTATAAGCAAATTCTATGATAAGGGAATGTACCTTAGGTCCTACGTTTGAGAAGGTCCTCAAGGGTCCAAACCCTTCTTCAAGTTCCTCTTGCTCCTTTGTCCTGCAAAACAACCAATTCCAAAGAACACAGCAGTATATGGACAAAAACTTATAAAGAAACCATCTTCATGTTATAAAGAAAGGTAGTTAGTTATGAAATATAAACAACCGTTCACATATGTATTCTAACATGAATATCAGGAACCAAGACATGTGTTTCTTTTATTATAGATAAATAAAGTACAGAAAAGGAATAATTTCACCTGAGTCACCTTTCGCAGGCTCCAAGCAAAGCTTCCTTCCGGATTCGTCCAGCCTCAAGCCTTTAACAAACTCCTTTCATGACTTTCTCCATGATGTCACAAGTAATGGATGAAAATCAACACACAAGGAAACAAGGGTTTCCTGTACAAATGGGGGAAGTGCAGAAGGCACCAGGATCTTCAGACCTGGTCAGGAGGAAAATCTCAGCATAATAACCTTTCTCTCTCTTCTCTCCTCCCTTAGGCCTTCCCATTGAGGTCTTTTTATACCTCTCCCAAAATAGTTTTTTAGTTGGGAGTTGGTTGAGAACAATTGGGTCACGGGCACTAACAAGTGATCAACAGGTAAAACCCGCAATATTCGCCTGAAATTAAGGAGTTTTATATTTTTTTAAGTGTTTTAATACATATACGCGGGTTGGGTATATGCCTACCCGCGTATACATGGGTTTAACTCAGGGCAATGTCGCGTATAAGGGATAAAACACTGTTTTTTTAAATTTTAGGACCAGGTCTAGAAGGAGGGGTTGCCCTAGGCCATGAGTGCAGCATCACAAACCATAAGAGTGAGATTTGGAGCTATAACAGTTACCATTTCTTGTAGCAACTTATTCAAATTTATCTTCAGTTCTTCGATCTTATCGTCCATGCCATTCATCTTAGCATCCATGCCATTCATCTTAGCTTCTACGCCTTTCTTTAAACCATCCATCTTAACTTCCAATCCATCCATCTTAACTTTCATGCCATTCATATTAGCTTCCATGCCATTCATCTTGGCTTCATTTACCCTTAGTGAAAGTAAAATTTGTTGTACTTGGTCTTGTAATTTTGATATATCATGTTGCATTTTTCCTCTTCTTCACAAGTCATGCTAGAGCTTTTAGGTTGCTTACTAGGTGTTTCCATTTTCTTTCTTCGGGGCATTAATTAATGCTATTAATGCTTCACTATTCCCTTCTAATTCCTTCAAACTAATTTTTCAAACCAATCTTATGTGAAATTCAAAACAACTACACACCTTTTTTCACTTTGTAAGAGCTTGATATTGAATCTGTTGTATCTCTATAACTTCAGATCTCGAATATCTAAAATCTCGTCTTGTGGTATCCCTTTGAGTCCTCTTTCTAACCTTGCAAGTCTGATCAAGATTTGATTCTCCAAGGAAGAGTTATGCCAAATCTCCCACAGTGACCTGATTATAGAATAGTTTAGTAGAGTGAACTTGTACGATGTGCCATGTGTCACTATTTTGACCTTAGTACTTGAAACTGGTACACAGAAAACTACAGGCTGTCTTGTTTAAGAAGATTCTTACGAAATTAAATCGGGTGCTCAAAAACAAAGTTACGAAGATTTTACCCAGGTCACCTGTTTGGAATGTAATTCGGGAGTCTGCAAAAATGCCAACTTCCTCAGATCATATCTCCACAAATATAGCGAGACAATCTCTAAAATTCGGACACAAAGTTCAGAGCGATTTCGACCCAAATGAGTTTTTTTTTTAGCTTTTGAAACGTGGCCAAAAAAAAGTTATAGCAAAAATGTCACGATGACCTATTTGGAGCAACGAAGCCCTAGAATCCAAAGCTTTGATACCAAATGTTAGGAAACCAACTCACAAAAAGATAGAAAAGATAGATCAACACCTTAGAATTCAACCTCTTAGAGGGGGCAACCTCCTTTACATTACACAAATGAAGAATTCTTGGATGATACAAATGACTACACCTCCCTTATATATATAGGATTCTAAGGGGTCACAATGTAATCAAGCGGACATAACAATAATAACATAAGGGCACAAAAATAACAATAGTGGGTTTCTATGGGGCATACTAATAACAATATGGGGACAATAGGGGCACAATAATAAAAATAAGGGATACAATGACAATAGTAATGGGGGAATCACTAGTATTATAGGGGCCTATCAATACCTCCCTAGTTAAGAGGGAGTGTCGGAAAATGTAACTAGGTTCAGTGTTCATTAAATCCATTTGTGTCATATTGTAATGTACTTCTCAAAATAATAAATAAAATAATAATAATAATAATTATTATTATTATTATTTTGACTTATTAAAGCATGAGTTTCATGCTTGGGTCACCGTGTTTTAGGTCAAAGTCCCCATTGAGAACTTTTAGGATTTATTCCGAGTCAATAGAGTCATTGTACTTTTAAAGAGACCCTTATTGGGATTTTGAATAATGTAAACAATTTAAGTAGTAAGTCAAATATGAATGATGTTGTCTATACACCAAGTCGGCCTTAAAGATGATCAAGTCAGTCTCAAATGAGGCCATTTGAACTTACCAAAGGACTATATATATAGCAGTTCGAATTCCATTTGAAGCACTCACTCTCACAAGCAAGTTCGATATCTCTTGAAGATGGAAGAAGTGTGAACTAGAAGAAGAAGGAGAAGGAAGTGTGAGTTCGTTATAGGAGAATGAGAAAGGGGAAACAGAACCTTTGGTGAAACTATCTCTCTCTCTCGTGCCCTAGTTGTGAAGATCGAAGTTCTCTTATTAATTCTGTATCCAGTTGCTGTATGATTCCGTAAGTAGTTTACGTGTTGTTGCCATAGCCAATTTCCATGTGATGTTATCACCTCAATAAGATGTATTGGGCCAAGATAAAAGGTTCTAAGTAAATATTTAAGTCTTTTAGTGAAGATCGAAGTCTCTAAGGCAACGTCGAAGTTGCTAGGTCGAAGAAAGTGTTGCCACTTCTGCTACTGTTGCTAGATCAAGAAGGATCATCTACAAGTAAGGAAGAAGGCTGACTTTTTGTGGAGGAAAGTTTGTGTCAAGTTCAAGAGTCTTGGAATATCTACAGAAAACTATTGAAGGAAGAATTATTGATTGGGTTTTCCCCTAAAGAGGGGGTTTCCCTCATTGTGAGCCTACATCTGGTGTCCATTTTTTTATGTGCTATTGCTTTGGTAATTGCTTGATGAGCTAAAAGAGAGAAGATATTAAAAAACATAATAAAAAATTAAGAATATCACAAGTAATTAAAAAGAATAAGAAAATCTTTCTACTTTTTAATTTTATAACATGATTTTTTTTCCCATTGAGCCACACTGATGCCTTCTTGATCCTGGCCAGCATGCACTTGCTAGGTCTAAGCACATCACATAGCCTTTCCCTTCTCAACTTCCACGTGGCACCATACTAACTACAATGTAGGGTCGACCAAACACTTACAAACTCACGATTTCGATAATAATTATATGTATGGTTCATCGAACGAGGTGTATATATGAATATAAATCATATTTAACTATATTCAATAAAATGAATATATAAGATATGTAAAACCAATACATATACATTATATAAATATATATATTTATACTCATTAAAATATATAAGTTCAATTCGCTGAATGGCTTGCAGTTTCAATCTGCATATATAAACATATGTACTTAACTAATATATGTATATGACGACACTAAGTATATAGAAATGAAGCCATATATATATTGGTTATGTACATATGTTTATATATGTAGATTGAAACCATGGGGCCGTCGATGACTATTTTTAATGAGCATAAATATATATATACACCCTCAAAATGACCAAAAAAGTAATGCATTCATTAAATATGTGTGCAGGGCCTCCATGAACTCACAATTTCCACGCATCTGTATCAACAAATAAATAATATATAAATATATAGTAATATATATAAATTTTACTTTTTAGTAGGGAAACAGGTTAACGACCTAAGACCCAAAGGAATTTGGAAGGAGTGAAAGGTTTCCCCCTTAAAGAACATCGACAGGATATTTTAGGTGGCGTGTTTTTCCTTGAATAATGATGATGAGTCAGCCTGCATTCATAGTTAGGAGCTAGAGATGGTTGTCCTCATTGCTGTTTTCACAACTGAGTTATGATAGGTTTTCCCACCTATTGAAAAAACAACCTTCAACTTGGTGAAAGATCCTGTAATGAGAAATTAGTAGTAAGACCCATTCTAAGATCAATAACAGAGTCTAGTAGATTGAGTGGTCATGAGCCCATCAAACCTGAACAACACAAAATTTAATGTCAAATTGTACTCCGATGGGATCCAACGACCTATATCTCTTTGAGCCAATCACTGTTACTACCATCAGATCCCAACTTGTCTTCCCTTTAACGAGCCTCCTATGATTTGATATCCAATCATGCCATGTGATATCGTCCTGGTGGGGGGGGCCAACCCCATTCATCGGATCACTGGACCTTCGTTAAACTGCCCCCATCTTTTCATTTCATACAAGCCGCCACCATCGATCTTCTGTGTTCAATCAACTAATCCTACGACTAGCACAACTAGTGTCTTGACATGAAGCTTCACCTCACTGGAAATCATCCACCACCACGTTAACTGCCATTGTGATTTGCTAATGGAACATTCCGAGCACGAGGTTTTGCTAAAGATCTTGGCTTTGCTTCACAAAGGTGCTCTCGTGTAGTCGCTATGGAAGACGGCTCGAGATTCTCGTGGTTGTGATGGGGTTCAAACTATTTTGGTCCTTATGGCCCTGGTCCACCTGTGCCTCATAGTTGGGCTTGCCAGCTTGCGACGAATGTTTCAACACCAAACCCTCTTCACCATGATCTTGATCATGACTTCTGGATCATAACCATTTTTTAATCATGCCCGACGGGGTGGAAAGTGGTTCCTCTCTGAAATGTTGCCCCCTTAATATATATTCAATATTATATATTTAAATTAATTAATTAATTTATAAGACTTGGTCATATAACGCATGTGGCGGGGCTGGTAGTTGTTCCACTACGAAACCTTTCCTACAACAAAAAAAATTATATATATATATATAATTTAAATATCAAATCATCTCTCAACCTTTCAATATATTTACACCTTTTTATTTGATAGGCCCTATAATGTATTTGACGAGTTACTGACAACTTTACATTAAGAACCAAAAATAATTTATATAAAAGATTGTATACATATAAAACATAATAAAACACTCGCCTCATGACTTACACACACAATGGGGTTGAATAAAAAATATAAATAATGATAATTTATATAAAAGATTGTGTACATATAAAACATAATAAAACACTCGCCTCATGACTTACACACACAATGGGGTTGAATAAAAAATATAAATAATGTTAGAGACACACTCAGTTTGACTAATACACTTTGTATATATATATATTTATGACTATATTTATAAATATAATAAATATAAAAAAAAACAAATAGAACATAACACATAGACATAGTATCCTGCACATGAATTTTATCTTTTTGGGATAAAATTAAAAGATAAAATTAAAAAAAAAAAAAAAAGTTCCTTGATTTTTTTTTTCTATTCATGATAATTTTTACCTTCTAAATCGGTCATAGGTGTTATAGGATATTTGTCTCATCTGATTAGTAAGCCTCCTAATGGGATCATTCACATCCTATTCCTCCTTTACATCATCATTGCACAAAGCCCTATGCATGACTCTCTCATTCCCCATAGTTTCTGCCCTAAACTGTAACATCTGAGTCAGTTTTAGGACCAACACACCCTGGCCTCTTACTAGACAACCTCACTTATAGGTTGATCCAAATTGGCTTGTGTTGATCACCTATAGGTTGCTCTCTTTGTACCTGCATTGGTTCTAGAAATTCGAGAAAGAGAGAGAGAATCCTGAAGCCTCCATTTCTAGAAGCTTCCAGGATCTGTTGTAACCATTTACGTCAAATAAAAATTTCGAATCCTATCCTATCCTACCTTGGAGTTTCCATCCCTTATCCTTAGATCTCATCCTCCCATCAAGAGTGGATCTCAATCCCAAGATTGGTAAAAGGATAATAAATCCCAACTTAGCTCACTCTTCTATATATTTACAACCTTCCATATGCAAGTGGTTGGTTTTTGGAGAGTGATTCTACCCTTATGCTGTTGTTTTGAGAGTTATCCTTTCATGCATTTAGGGTGATTGGAGGTACACTTTACGACAAAGGAAGGACAACTCAACAACTTGGAGGAGCTCTTCTACAAGATCGACACCTATTTATGGTTGTAACTCACTCCATTTATATCAATACAAAGATTTCTTTTGTTTTCCTATATGTGATGTCGTTATTTCATATATTTCAATACCATGTTGATATGTTGAATAAAGTATATAGATGATGCTACATATATCTCGTAGTATCTTGGCTTGTTTTGTCTGGTTGTGTAGGTTCAAATTTTGGCAGCTAGAGCTAGGATTGGAACATTCAAGCCAAAGGAGTTTAACATACGATAGATTCCAAGTAGGTTTCTTCCTCTCATCTACTTATTTTAAGGAAAACATTGGGTCCTTTGTCATTCTATTGTTCTAGGTTAGCCACCAAACCTAGGGGAGATATTTCTGTCCACAGTCATAAATCTTGCATAACAAATTGGCGATCACACTGGGGAACGATATATTCCCTTTGTGGTTTCTTTTTCCATTTTGTTTGATTTACCTCTATCATAGACATTTGCTGCTTTAACCAGCCAAGAATAAACCTAGGAAGTGATTGCATTGAGTCTTGCTTGCAATTTTTGTTTTGGAATCCTCTTTCGCAGGACCAACGCACTCTCTGGTCTGTTGACAGAGCATTGCACCTCACCTGGGCCTTCTCTATGCCTATGTTTTACCCCACCTGGGCCCTTTTTGTGCCTACGTTGCAAATCACTGGTGCCTCTTCTTCACTTGCATTGATCCTTGTTTTTGCACAAAATTTGACTTGTTTTCTCAGTGTTGATTTGATCATCCTACTTCCAGCTAAAATTCCTTGAGTCTTGAGTGTCTTGTGGTCTCTATGAAGCTTCCATTTGCTTTTCATTTGTGTTTGACTGCCTTTGGTAAGAATTGGTTTCAAATTTTTCTTTGTTCTTATCATTAGGTTGCTTGCAAACTTGTTTCGTTTGATCATTGATCATTGGGATGAATTTTGTTCTAGTCCTCATTTTGAAAAGTGTATTTGAATCAATGATTAGACTTTGCATCTTAGTTTTACTCATTTCTGAAAATTAAATGTGGTGAAAAGAAAAAATATTGCATTAGCATTTAGGGTTTTGCATTCATATTGATTTAGGAATGGTTGCATGAAAAGGGAATTGCATTGAGCGTCTTCTTTGCTGCATTTTCTATCCTGTATATTGTTTGTCTCTTCCCTTCAATAACTATATTTTCATTGAAGAGAAAGATTCCATTTCCTCATGCTAGATTTGCATTTTATGGAATTCATGGGAATTCGTGGTGAGACATAAAACTGAAACTTAATTCAAGATCAACTTAAAATTTATTGAATCAACCTAAGGAGCATTTGTAACATTAACGCAAACACAGAGAAGTCTAAGCTAGAGACGTGTTCCAACGTTGTTAAACATAGGAGCTATCATTGTTTTCTAGTGTTACATCCCAAGGGTGAAATCCCATTCCACTTATGTGAGTGTATAGGATAGCACTCCACGTACCTTCGGGTATATTGGTGGCACTCCACGCACATAAAGTATATGGGAATGCTCTCATCGAATGGTTATGCATTAGACAACACTACTACAGACTACACTCCCACATACCATCGCATATATTTTGGGAGTCCCCAATAGGTTTCTATCCACCCATAGGTAATCGAGTATGTCACCTTCTAAACCATGATACATCGAACACATCATTCGGGGAGACTGGCTGCCGTACGTTAAGTCCTTGGTTCACCAAGGTGTATATTGCAGTTCATGGTTGCTTGGTAATCCTTTATACCTATATTACCCTCTTTTTAATTTATTTATTTTTGGGTTAATAAAATTTACTATCCATTGTGGAACAAAAATATCACCCACTATGTCATTCACGTAGAATTCAAAATAAGCCTACTCTCCCACTAAAGGCTACTCCTGGATGTCATCAGAACCATAAGAACACATAGACTACCGAATCAAGAACTTCTAAAACCACTTCTGGTCCTCCTCCTGAATCTAATCAACCATAATAATCTGTCCCCTTAAGTACCGAACTCAAGGTTACCTCTACTCTTGTCGGTAAAACTACCACAATCGATACTAAATTACCTGAATCTTTGTTCACTAAGGTTATACGAACTAATCTTCCTCAGTCAGAAACTTTATTTCCTAAGGTCATTGAACCCGAGGAGCTTCAATCATCTTTACATGTTACTTCCAGTATTCCATCATGTCTTTCCTTGTCACAGACAGATTTTCCTATAATATGTCTCGTCCTCGATGGTGAACCACTTTAGCCTGGACTTGTGAGTATCGAGGAGATACCACAAGAAGGGCCTCATCCTTGTAATCATTGGAGGTACTTTTTCTTTATCCAACCCATCCTATTCTTCCTCCTCCACCTCTTGAACAAACTCCTTTACTTGGTTCTTTTAACTTGCCTGCGAATTTCACACGGAAATCCAAATTTGGATTATTGACCATGACTGGAACTGATATGGATTCCCAGCCTCTTTCCACCACTATGGTTGAGACACCAAATGTCACTTCCACATCTATGTTTTCTACACCACGAGAGTCACATCTATATGGGGGCCTATCCATCCCACTAAGTTATCGATCCTTATTTGATACCTTCACTAGTGCATCTTCTAGTTTATGGGCATCCCCCTTGTCATCCACTTCAGGAATTCCATCTGGTGCTTCCCTTATGAGTGTTGCTCAACTTTCTCCTTCTCCTCCTCCTACACCGACAGTTGAACAATAGGTTGGCCCTTATGTTAGTGGGAAAGGTCTTCTTCAACAACCTAACTATCTTTATGTTGGGTACCCTCCGCAAGGGGGGAATTTGCCTCCATCATCCCCTCCTCCTTTGGTAAGGGGGAAACCTATTGTTGATATACCTCCAATTGGTAGCCAACCTTATTATATCCATCCTTATCCTGGGATGGCTGCTAGCATTTGGAAACCTACTTCTCTCGTTCAACCTAGTTCGATGTTGGGTTCGTTACTTGCTTCCCAACCTGGTCCATCGTCATCTCAAGTTCCTATTCCTCAATATTTGCCTCAAAAATATCAAATTAATTTAACTCAACATATAAAGGCTGCAATCGCATCTCAACCCACTCCTTCAGTATTTGACACCTCTCAGGTCCCACTTACTCAACCTTTATAAGTTCCTTTACAATCTCAATTGCTTGCATAAGGTATTCCTAAAATTCCAGTAGGAAAAACTGTGTACGGTATGGCACAACATCAATCAAACCATTTTCATCATGGGACAATGCAAACTCCCATCAGGAAATAGTATAGATCTTATCATTGTATTCCTCAGGTACCTTTTCAAGGCTAGAAAAATCATGGTTATCCTGGGGCTGATCAACAAGGTCACTTGTATTCTGGCTAGTAGAATGCTCCTTATTCTGGTAACTACGTTCCTTATTACCAGAACCTTCCTTATTCTGGAATGAAAGTGCCTATTTCTCAGGATATTCCTTCATATCTAGGTCATCCTCTGCCCCACTTTAATCAAAAGTTTCCTTTTGTAGCCACTCTTGAGTTTTTAGATTTGATTCAACTCACTAATGACCCCATCACCCATTCACCTTACTGGTCAATTATTCCTAATAAATTGGTTTCTGACATCCCTAAATTCAATGGGAATCCAAGAGAAGACCCATTGATGCATGTCATGACGTATCATCTATGGTGTTCATCAAAATCCCTTAATGATGATTCTATTTGACTTTGTCTTCTCCAAATAATGCTTATGGGTATTGCTGTTAAATGGTATATTGAGCTACCTAGAGCTTCATTCCATGATTTCAATACCTTAGCCACAACCTTTCTCACGCATTTCCAATTTCCCATCAGATACAAAACTGGAATGAAACTGTTAACCAACTTCAAACAATCAGATTCCACTAACATTTCTGATCACATTCATGAGTGGAGGTATCATTGCTTGTTGGTAAAAAATTATGTTCTCGATCAATTGCTCACAGAATGATATACCAAATCTCTATTGGCACCTATAACAGAAGACGTGGTTGAAGGTGGAGACATGACTAAAGATCAAGTAATTTCTCATGCGCAATATTTGGATTTGGTTTATACCCAATCTGACACTCTATGATAAGATACCAAAAGCTTCGAGACATTCCAATATTGTTCCTCCTCTTATGCCTAGTAAAGAATATCATACTACTGATGGAATTATTGGTTCTACGAGCATGTAGACGGAGAGTAAACAATATGGTATTGATTTTGTGGAGAAATATAGGAGCTTGAGCCCAATCAATGAGAATGAGCCTGCTAATCTACACAAAGAGCTTTGGTCTCATTTGCTCCAAAGAGACATAAAAGATGTTGAGAAATATTTTTCACCAAAGATAGAACACATTTTAAGAGTTGAGATGTCTCTAGTTCAAAAAAAGTACTACAAATGGATTTTGGAGTGGAACTTTCATGATTTGAATAAGGGAGTGCCTAGAAACTAGGTGTCACTATTAAATGTTGTTGTCGAATTGAAGAGATTATGTAACCATCCATTTCTATTCGAGAGTGAAAATTATGGCTATGGTGGAGATGCCAACATGAATGATAACAACAAAGTTCAACGTATCATTTTAAGCAGCGGCAAGCTAGTTATTCTGGATAAATTGCTTAATAGTCCACCAAATCACAAATCAGAGCCCATCACAATGTACAAGTTGAAAGCCAAGGGATGAACCCACAAGGATAATTACATATTGCACCATGCGTCGAATTGATGTGACTCATAAATTGATCATTTATATAAATTAGGAATAAACAGTGATAAATTGGGAATAAAACTTGTAAAACAAGTGGGCCTTAAATCTATTATATATATTATTAATAATAATATAAATAATAACAATAAGTTTGTCTTTTAGATTAATCACATTGTAGATATTTGGTCGACGTTTCGAACTAACCAATATGGTTCATCCTTAGGACAAATGGTGAAAAAATCAACCTTCACAAAAGTTTAAATAGCAGAGAAGCATCCTTGCATGAAATTAGCCGTTAGGAACTAGCCGTTAAGAAAAGCTGGCAAGAATTAGTGAAGGAAAGATAATATTAAACTAATTATTAATTGTTCAATTACAATTTCAATGTTCCGTAATAAATTAGGGTATATAGTGATATAATATAATATAATACTAAAGTAATGAGATAAAATTTATTTATTAATAATTTAGTTTTAATGTCAATGTTGAAGCTTAAATTATAAAAGAATTTATTTACTAGTTATAAATTAGTAGAAAACAAAAAAGGTAAACGATTAAAATTATATTAAAAATGTAATTATTAAAGATAAAATTGAAATTTATATGAATTATAAACAAAGGACCCAAAAATAATTATAACAGAATTATTAATTAATAAACTAACAGGTTACAAAAAACACACAGATTAAGAAATAAGAATAGAAATGACAGGGTACACCATGTCTGCATTGAGGATACCTGTGTCATCGTTAGGGTTGATCATTTCCATCATCTAAAACAAAGAGAAGCCATGGAAATTGAGAAGTAGCCTACCAATCTCAATGGGGATGACAGTTGGAAATTAAGCAAGAGCTAGATCCCGACCCTCTCCTCTTGATTGCATTAGGGGACTTTTGAGGTCTAAAATGGGCCTCCTAAGAAAAATGTACAACCAAAATAAGATTTATAGGAACCAATACGATTCTAGATGATGATGTAAACCATGGGGGATGATTCACCATTTTTGGAGTAAAAAGGTAAAAAGATTAAAAAATAATAAAATAATAAAACTATTTTTTGAACTCGTATTATCCACTTATCTTCCTAAGGTTTTATTCAAATTTTGAGTGGGAGTACTTGTTGGATGCAAAATTTAATTCATCATCCAAAGCGTACCCATGTTGCATACTTTCGATGGACCTTACTACACGAAAAATGAGAAATACATGAACAACATGATTGCAATCACGTTTTTCATGTATTTCTATGTTTTATTGTAGCAGGGTCCATTGAAAGTATGCAACATGGGTACTTCTTGGATGATAAATCAAATTATGCATCCAATGAGTGTTTCCGCTCGAAATTTGAGTAAACCCATAGGGAGATAAGTTGAAAATACGAGTTGAAAAAACAATTTTTTCTTTTTTCCCTCTAAAATTTGATGATGTCATCTAATCTTATTTTATTATTTCCACTATTATTTTATAATTTCCTTAGGAGGCCCATTTTAGACCTCAAAAATCCCCTAATGTTTTCTTTTTCTTTTTCCATGATTTTTGTTCTACTGTCATTTCTCTCTCTTCTTTTGTTCTTTTTTCATTCGATCTTTTCTTTCTATTCTTCTTTCTTGATCCTTATGTTTTTTGTACCATGTTAGTTTATTAATTAATAATTATATTAAAACTATTTTTGGGTCCTCTGTTTATAATTCATATAAATTTCAATTTTATCTTTAGTAATTACGTTATTAATATAATTCTAACCACTTACCCTTTTGTTTTCTTTATTCTATGATTACTAATTTATAACTAGTAAATGAATTCTTTTCTAGTTTAAGCTTCAACATTGACATTAAAAATAAATTATTAATAAATAAAATTTTATCCCATTATTTTAGTATTATATTATATTACATCATTAAATACCCTAATTTATTATATTGGAACATTGAAATTGTAATTAAACAAGTAATAATTTATTTAATATTATATCTCCTTAACTAATTCTTAACAAGTTTTTCTTATTGGCTAGTTCCTAATAGCTAATTCCGGGCAAGGATGCTTCTCTGTTATTTAAACCTTTGTGAAGATTGATTTTTTCACCATTTGTCATGAGGATGAACCACATTAGTTGATTCGAAACGTCGACCAAATATCTACAACATGATTAATCCGAAAGACAAACTTACTACCAATATGGATCACAAAAGTCTAAGATATAACAATATATACATAATGTTAAATAAAAAACTATAATTTCATTATTTTGAAAAGAATTTTGAAAGCAAGACTGTCAAAAACAGTTTATTAGCTATTTTAAGAAGGTTTCCAAAATTGATAACAGTTAATCAAAGAGGCAAAGATAAAGGCCCAGAGATGAGATTGTGAAGGGGTTCAGAGTCGAGTCCACATGATGGGATATTGTAATCCAAAAATCTCTCTGAAGCTTGAATAATATATTGTAGTTTGATTCCAATTTTGGAAGTTGGAGCCATTATTTTTCCTCTCGTCTTAGTATTCATCCATGTCTTTTCTTCTCCTAGACAGTGTAAGATGCAACTGGTGCTTCAGTTTAATTTTTAATGAATTTACTTAATTGTATTCCTGAAAATTAATCTTGAATCCCTTAATGAGTGCTCCACATCCAAGAACCTCATTCACATTTTCTTAGTCTTGCATTATTCTTTTTGTAGTAGTTTAAATTCATATTCCTAAGTGCCTAATTTGGACTCTCTTTTCTATTCTTCTTTAATCCACTCCTCTAATCTACCATTCTACAGCTCTCAAAGCCTCTAGCCATTATGCTTTGGAAATCTAGGGTTTCAACACTAGAAGTTTTGGTTACAAGACTTCATGGCCTATACTTCCATCTACTGATTTTTAATTATTTTTATCCAATTTGAAAATGTCTGAAGTACTAGTTTCCCCACATCTGGGAACTGTCTCCTGAGGTAGAACATTTTTTAGCGCCATTTCCAGGGAACAAATTAGAAGATGTTTCCCTAGGTTTCATTAATATTTGGCATTGAGTCTTGAAGGTCAAGATTCAACAGTTGACTGTATATTCTCACTTGTGGTCTTCACTTTGGGGTTTTCGTTTCGGGGTTTTCAAGATGACAACCTCTGCATTTTGTTTTGACAAGTTTATTCCAGCAAAAGAGAAATTAATTGAATTGTAGACAACCCTCAAAAGTCATAGTTTATATTTTTTTATTGATGCACCTATTTATGATTCTTATCTTTCAGATGAGGGTTTTGGTTCCTCGACAGATTCTCCAATTTATGACACTTACAGTTCAGAAGATGAATATTTTGTTGCAGATTTTGAAGAAGATTGGCTTGAGGGAAAATGGAAAATAAATGTCCTGCAACAATCTTTTCAAGAAGATCTTAGAGGTGAAGGGCTAAAAAATGTTTGTGGTTGCCCTGTCCAAGGAGATATATGTCAGCAAAATATTCAAGAAAAGGGGGCAGCTAAAAGTTTTTCTCATCAGTTTTATGACACAGTAGGTGACATGACCACATTCTTTGGTCAGCAACAAATGTTATTTCTGGGGTATGTATTAGGTTTTTTGTTTGAAGATTTTTCATGATGCATGTCTATTTTGATTTTTAAATTTTAGCAACATGGAGGCATGAGGTCCAACACACAAATGTTGAGCTGGTATCATTGGAAGACTAACTTCACCTGAAGGAATTTAACCTTGTATATAAATAAGTTTAGGTGTTGAGAATTTTATTTTCAGTTGCATTTCATTAGTTCAATTTTTAGTCGATGAATAAAGGTGGCAATCCCTATTGGAAACCGATTTGGAGGGGTTTCATATTTCAAGAATGCTAGGTTTCAGTTTTTAGATTTCAATATTTTCAAAATTCTGGACTCCATGCCCAATTAAGGCCACTGATCTACAGTTCTCAGTGCTTTGTAGGATAAACACTGCCCCCAGTAGGAGCCAGATGTTGTAACAAAATTTGGCCCAACTAAAAGGTCAAATATTCAAAATAAAATAAAATTCCAACACATGGTTAAATTTGCTAAGTTTGATGGCACCTGTCGATATGTGTTGGCAACTCCACAAGTGGAAGACATTCTTGGTGCTCCCAAAGATGATAAAAATGGTGTTAGAAGGAATATTTCTGGGCTTCATTTCATGCAAGTAGAGAGGTTTTCAAGGAGTATGAATTTTATACCAAAAAGAAGACTAGTCGACCTATTAAGTTCAACACATTATTGACCACATATGAGGTTGTGTTGAAAGACAATGCCATTCTCTCAAAGATCAAGTGGAATTATCTCATGGTTGATGAAGCACACTGATTGAAGAATAGTGAAGCCTCACTCTACATTGATCTATGTGAATTCAATACCAAAAATAAGTTGTTGATTACTGGGACGCCTTTGCAGAATAGTGTTGAAGAGTTGTGGGCTCTATTTTAGTTTCTTGATAAGGAAAACTTCAGGAATACGGATGATTTTGTGGAGAAATATAAGAACTTGAGCTCAATAAATGAGAATGGGATTGCTAATCTACACAAAGAGCTTTGGCCTCATCTGCTCCGAAGAGTCATCAAAGATGTTGAAAAATATTTGTCACCTAAAACACATTTTAAGAGTTAAGATGTCTTCTCCTCAGAAAAAGTACTACAAATGGATTTTGGATGAGAACTTTCATGATTTGAATAAGGGAGTGCGTGGAATCTAGTGCCACTATTAAATGTTACAAAAGTTGTTGTTGAATTGAAGAAATGTTGTAGCCATCCATTTCTATTTGAGAGTGCGGATTATAGCTATGGTGGATATGCCAACATGATTTGAATAAGGGAGTGCATGGAAACCATTGTCACTATTAAATGTATGATTTGAATAAGGGAGTGTCACTATTAAATGTATGATTTGAATAAGGGAGTGCATGGAAACTAGTGTCATTATTAAATGTCGTTGTGGAATTGAAGAAATGTTGTTGTTGTCAAATTGAAGAAATGTTGTAGCCATGGTGTTTCTATTTGAGAATGTGGATTATAGCTATGGTGTTTCTATTTGAGAGTGCGGATTATAGCTATGGTGGGACATGAGTGCGAATTATAGCTATAGTGGATATGCCAACATGAAGAAATGTTGTAGCCATGATGTTTCTATTTGAGAATGTGGATTATAGCTATGGTGTTTCTATTTGAGAGTGCGGATTATAGCTATGGTGGGACATGGGTGCGAATTATAGCTATAGTGGATATGCCAACATGAATGATAAGCCCAACTCAATGTATAAGTTGAAAGCCAAGGGAGGAACCCACAAGGAAAATTACATGTTTCACCATGCATGGAATTGAAGTGAAACCAATGGCAATTATAAACGCCATGACCTCCATCCACCTCGTCAATATGGGATAAGTATTCCAACACAAAACAAAATTATACCAACCGAGGGTTGTGGATTATGGTTTGAAGGTAAGTTGTCCAAATGGTCAATGACATACGTAAATTTAAATTACCTATAGGTTTCAACGATGATTACTTACGCTCGTAAATTGAAGGAGGGGATTAAATTGTGGACCCCCTTGACTGTTCGATATTTAATAGAGAGGGATTTGTGGCTTTGTGAAACCTCTTTGGGCACGTGACACCAAATGGTAAATTGCACACCTCCCTCTTGAAAAAACCACAAACCGATAGTACCCCTCAGCATTCCACTTGTGGTGTCTAGGGTTTGCAACAAATTCTATCGCTAAGACCTAATCATAGTGTGAGTTTTAACATCGATTTGGATTAGAAACCAGTCTGAGGGAACTTCGAAGTTTATATGCAGCACATTCTACCAACGTGTCACCTAATTCTACTAAGTTACAGTCAAAACACTTGTTATTTGGTTCTGCCAACAGGGCCAAGAATTCACAGCACAATCATAAAAGTGGCAAACTGGGAGATATATTTCAGTGGCAGGCATCATGGACATAGTAAAGACAAAAAGTCATGAATTCTGGATGCATTCTTTAAGCTGAGGAATTAAAAGGGTTATTAAGTGTTGTAACTTGTCTTCCAGGAATGATTTCACTAATGGTATTTTGGGTTACGTATCCTTCTCAGAAATTGATATGTGGAAATGTCAAAGACACGATGTGCATTACTCCTTCCACGTCAAAGACACGATATGGTTTACTCCTTTGCCAAGTGTTGGAGATGAAATCCATATGTCAATTTAAAAGGCACTGCCTTGATGATTACAACCCAATGCTAGTTTCAAGTTTCAACTAAATTCTCACAGAAATTAAAATATGTTAGTAGAAAGGTTCAATCCTTTATTCTACATGGTGGCCAGGGTTTCGATAATTTTCTTCCACAGATCTTATAGTGGATCTAATGGCCAAGACAACCCGTGGCCTGTTGAAGGGGGATTATCACCTTCTGATGAAAAGAAATTCTATCTACACGACTTTCGTTGTCGCTGGCGCTTTCTTAGGAGAACGGATGGTCGACTATCGAGTGAACAGAATATGGGAATACAATATTGGGAAAAAAAATATCGGGATATCCCAATCTTGGGCTAGGGGACCGCTGAAGAATAAGCCCATATTTTATGTTTGTTGCAATACAATTCTTGGGATAAAGAATATGACCATCAACGTTAAGCTCAGTCATGCTTACCATGAATAGTTTAAAAGGAAGGCATTCGCTGTAGATGTCTAAGAAAAATTTGCTGGGGAAAGAAATATCATGATAACCTTGAGATTGGGTATCCAAGACATTGTGAATTTAAGTTACGTTTTTGTTAATTGTCATTATCTACAACAGATTTTGGGTCTTAATATCTTCAAGTTGCAAATGAAAACTGAAACAATTTAGGCATTACATGCATTGCAGAGATTATGTAAGAAGGTTAATGCAAGATTAAGAAAAAGTTTACTCTAGATTAGTGGTCACATTTTCATTTGTGCGCACAATTAAAACAGAGATGATGGTATCGTTGGATAAATTTTATTATCATGCAGTTGCAACTTGTTTCTGTCTTTTCCCATTCTTTTTGGATACAAAAATTCATTATTTTGGCCAGAAAAATCCGAAGAGAATTTTGGGATTTTGCGTTAAGTAACTTTGATGCAGTCATCAAGAAGAGCATGAATAATTCAGTGCAAGGTGAGGTGAACTATTAAGTTCTTTTAAGGTTGCGAATTTCAGCACTACGGAAGATGATGGGACATTTTCCAGTTGTTTAATTCACCCTGATGCAGTTTGTTGGGACTCATAATTTCCACAATTTCATGACCCCCATTAAAGCAAAAGATCCAACATTCTCCGAGTGGCATAAGTTGCACAAAGTTTATTCCAAAGCACGCCCCCATAAGCAACTTGGTCAAAACCACCCATCAAAAGATAGACGACTATTAATTGTTGGAAATTTTTGCTAATTTCAAACACAAATTAATTGAATACAGAGCAATGCTCTGTTTTTCTGCCACAGGATCTTTTGCACAGGGAAACTAACTTGTTTTCTGAGAACAGAAATTTTTCACACCCAAAAAAAAACTTTGCATTCATCAATATGACTGCCTGTTACAAAAAAAAGCCTTCCTCTTAATAGAGGGATTACAAAACTGCTGTTACAAAAAGATTCTTCCTCACATAGAGGGATTCACCAACACTACTTTTACAAAAACATCTTCCTCACATAGAGGGATTCACCAACTGCTGCTACAAAAACATCTTCCTCACATAGAGGGATTCACCAACACTGCTTCAGATGCAGTTCTACAAACAATCAAAAGAGTCTTCCTCACACAGAGGGATTCACCTGAGACTGTGCTGAAGAGCATCTTCCTCTTGACAGAGAGATTCACCAATCTATGCTAAAAAGCATCTTCCTCTTGACAGAGGGATTCACCACTGTGTATGCTGAAAAGCATCCTCCTCTTGACATAGGGATTTACCATGACACTGTGCTGAAAAGCACCTTCCTCTCTTTAACAGAGGGATTCACCAAGTGACTGTGCTGAAAAACACCTTCCTCTTTAACAGAGGGTTTCACCAAAAATACATTTCAACCAACAAAAAATTTACTCTGTCTCGTATTGAGATTTTACACTGCTGTGTGTAAAATCTCAATTACATTTACTGCTGTAAAAACAGAGTTTTACATATACTGCTGTAATAAAAAAAATCTACTTACATTTACTGCTGTAAATGTAATTCCTTACATTTCATTACAAAAAAAATCTCCTTCACTGTCGCGCTGCTGCAACTTCATTTTATTCCCAAACAGGACATCAAAACATCCACGGTGCTCTGTTCTGGTTTCTACCTTCGTCTTTGTTTTCGTCTTCACCCGCGCACTGCTGTGCGATCTATAGCTTCCATCACACACTGGTCAACGCCACTCAAAAAACATATATTTCTTATGCACTGCTGTGCATCACACTGACCATAGACTCTGACTAATTTTTTTTGTTTGCACGAGCTGTGCATTTTCCACCGTTTCATTACCAATACAATATCAAAAAAAAATTGGACTGGACATTACCTACGCTGCTGCGTGCTGTCCCCATTTTCATTCAACAGAAAAATATTCACACTCTGCCATGATTTCAAATTACATGGTTTGCGTATTGCCCTCCTTCTTTTTACTCTGCCCCCTGTTCTTCTTCGTTCTACACACTGCAGTGTGTTTCATTGCATATTCAAATGAATAATTAAAAATTACATGACAATACCATTTCTTATGCCATACTGCCGTGGATAAAAAAACAATATAATTAAAAACATTTACCAACATTCTATGACCTCAATTAATTTCATTAACTATTTCAGCAGCCTTGCATACGACTTCAACAGTGATACGGAGGTCAAACTCAAAGTTTTTACGGCACGTCAAATTCTGGCAGCTTGATTGCAATCGACGGTGGATAACGAAGAACTCAATCGGACGGTTGTGTTAAATATCGGAAGCCCTTACTTGATCAACCTTTACGTTCCGATGGAGCAGTGGTTTTGCAAACGTACAGAGGACGCGTGGAGAAATCTTATTGCATCGGGCTTGTGTGTACGGAAACAGCTTCACAGCAAAAGGCGGTCCGATGAGTGTCAGGTGGTTTTGCTGAAGTGGTTTTCCTGTTGCCGTCGCTGTCCCGGTCCGCGTCCGCAAACTCTGCCTGCAGTTGGAATTAATATTCCAACACTCCCCCTTAATTTCAACTGCTGGGCGTTCAAACATACCCAAACACTTCATAAAAAAAATTCAAAGCTTTTCTGCCTATTCATATCAGCTTTCCTTTCATCGCTTTCACTGCTTTGCTCAGGCACTCCAATCATGTAATATCCTCTTTCTTTCTGCTTCAGGCAAGATTTCCAATCTTTGCATCTCCAAGCTATCCTGCAACCTTTCTTCTCTGCACTTATGGCAGATTTAATTTCATATCTCTCCCCTATAAAAAGATCTTCATCAAAGAATGACTGTTAATATAGTTCAGCAAATAATGATAAAAAATTACAGGCTCCCCCTAGCTGTATGCATCGTCTCCTTTTTTTAGCAAAGTTTTCTCAAAAGAAACTTAGATCGACTCGAGAGCTCAAAGGACTTTCAGACTGTATTTTCTTCCTTCTCCATACTTGTGTAACTTTCTTCTTTCGCATGGGTCTAGCTTGTGTAAGAGCCCATGTTAAGTTATAATCACGTGCCATATGCCCAATGTTATGACACTTGAAACATTCTACATTGTTCATGAATAAGATTTCATGATTTCTTCTTGTAAAATTGTTTCTTGGAGATTGTTGGAGACCATAACATCTATCTCTATGAAATGCTCTACAGTCTTTTGTCATATGACCAAAGTTTGAGCAAGAATAACAATAACCAAAAAATGAACTTTGGTACCTTAGAGATGGAGGTTTCCTTGATGTACTTCTGAAGCCTTTCTGCCTTGAGATCCTTTGATGATAACCATTGCCTCTCGCCTCTTTGACATCATTAACATTTCTTCTTGGAGCTGGTTTTCTGCTTGGAGTAGGATTTCTTCTATTGTAGCCTTGATCTTTCTCCTTGTCTTTGCTGGAACTAGGAGCATCACAATTTATTTCTAGCTTCTTCACATCTCCTTTGCTTAAAGCATATTCATTCTTGTTTGAGGGTTCACCTACATACCCAAGTCCTGATTTATCAAATGGAGATCTGTGATAGCTGAGCATGTCATCCAAGGCTTGAGAGCTCTTCATGATTTTGTTCATCCCTTCAACCTTTTTTCTGAGGAGGACAATCTCTTCTTCCAATCTTTCACACTCATTATTCTTCTTTGCAAGTTGTTCCTCAGTTTCTTCCTTGCTACGAGTAGCTTCAGCTGCTACTATTTTAAGGGAGATAATATCTGACTTCATTTTGGAGATTTCTGCTTGACTGCTCTCCATTTTCTTTTCAGCTCCTTGTGCCTGCTTCCTGGCTTCTTGTAGTTCAGACTTAAGGGAGGAGACCTCTACCTTGTACTGTCCAATCTCTTCTACAAGTTTGTTCACTCTCTTGTGCCTTTGTTCAAGTTGACTTGACAAGATATCTTCCTGCTTCTTTGCTTTATTCAATTGATTTGTCATGGATATGACTTCTTCATGATGCTTCTTTTTTCTTTGATCAAGTTCTTTCTTAAGCTTGGCAAGCTCTTCATCCCTTTCTTTTACTTGAAGCTTGATGAGGTCAACATTCTCATTTTCAGCTTCTATGATGGGTTCAGAATTTCCTTCTTGACTGATGGTCATGGTCAGTGCTCCCTTTGCGTGAAGGTCATGAAGTCTGTCCCATATATCCTTTGCTGATGAATATTTTCCTAGATTCTTCTTTAAAGAATCAGGCAGCCCATCCAAGATAGTCTTTGCTGCTTTTGCATTGTACTCCTTGGATTCTCTATCCATCTTGCTATCATCAATCACTGATTCCCAAATTTCAATCCCTTCAGACTGTAAGAAAGTCCTCATTTTTATTTCCCATATATCAAAGTTCCCATCGAACCTTGGAGCCTCAAATAGAATGCTTTCAAATAGATTGTCTTCTATTTTAGTAGAAGAGGGAGACACATTTTTAGGAGGATTGGAGACTTTCTTCTTTGACCTTGCCATTCTTAACTATGTTTAAAATACCTGACTGTGTTTTTAAAACACCTGACTGTCTTCAGCAACTACACAAAAAAATTTGAGAAATACCTCAATCCTTTTGCTGAGTCTTCACGTTGCTGGAGAAGCTACTGCAGCAAGAGTCTTTCCTTCAGCTTCTTTGACACCTTCAAAGAGCCTGGACTAGCTCTGATACCATGTTGGAAATTTATGCTAATTTCAAACACAAATTAACTGAATACAGAGCAATGCTCTGTTTTTCTGCCACGAGATCTTTTGCACAGGGAAACTAACTTGTTTTCTGAGAACAGAAATTTTTCACACCCAAAAAAAAACTTTGCATTCATCAATATGACTGCCTGTTACAAAAAAAAGCCTTCCTCTTAACAGAGGGATTGCAAAACTGCTGTTACAAAAAGATTCTTCCTCACATAGAGGGATTCACCAACACTGCTTTTACAAAAACACCTTCCTCACATAGAGGGATTCACCAACTGAAGCTACATAAACATCTTCCTCACATAGAGGGATTCACAAACACTGCTTCAGATGCAGTTCCACAAACAATCAAAAGAGTCTTCCTCACACAGAGGGATTCACCTGAGACTGTGCTGAAGAGCACCTTCCTCTTGACAGAGGGATTCACCAATCTATGCTAAAAAGCATCTTCCTCTTGACAGAGGGATTCACCACTGTGTATGCTGAAAAGCATCCTCCTCTTAACAGAGGGATTCACCATGACACTGTGCTGAAAAGCACCTTCCTCTTTAACAGAGGGATTCACCAAGTGACTGTGCTGAAAAGCACCTTCCTCTTTAACAGAGGGTTTCACCAAAAATACATTTCAACCAACAAAAAATTTATTCTGTCTCCTCCTGAGATTTTACACTGCTGTGTGTAAAATCTCAATTACATTTACTGCTGTAAAAACAGAGTTTTACATATACTGCCGTAATAAAAAAATTTACTTACATTTACCGCTGTAAATGTAATTCCTTACATTTCGTTACCAAAAAAATCTCCTTCACTGTCTCGCTGCTGCAACTTCATTTTATTCCCAAACAGGACATCAAAACATCCACGGTGCTCTGTTCTGGTTTCTACCTTCATCTTTGTTTTCGTCTTCACCCGCGCACTGCTGTGCGATCTATAGCTTCCATCACACACTGGTCAACGCCACTCAAGAAACATATATTTCTTATGCACTGCTGTGCATCACACTGACGAGTTGTGAATTTTCCACCGTTTCATTACCAATACAATATCAAAAAAAAACTGGACTGGACATTACCTACGCTGCTGCGTGCTGTCCCCATTTTCATTCAACAGAAAAATATTCACACTCTGCCATGATTTCAAATTACATGGTCTGCGTATTGCCCTCCTTTTTACTCTGCCCCCTGTTCTTCTTCGTTCTACACACTGCAGTGCGTTTCATTGCATATTCAAATGAATGATTAAAAATTACATGACAATACCATTTCTTATGCCATACTGCCGTGGATAAAAAAACAATATAATTAAAAACATTTACCGACATTCTATGACCTCAATTAATTTCATTAACTATTTCAGCATGGCGGTCAATTAATTTAGTCAGCCTTGCATACGGCTTCAACAGTGATACGGAGGTCAAACTCAAAGCTTTTACGGCACGTCAAATTCTGGCAGCTTGATTGCAATCGACGGTGGATAACGAAGAACTCAATCGGACGGTTGTGTTAAATATCGGAAGCCCTTACTTGATCAACCTTTACGTTCCGATGGAGCAGTGGTTTTGCAAACGTACAGAGGACGCATGGAGAAATCTTATTGCATCGGGCTTGTGTGTACGGAAACAGCTTCACAGCAAAAGGCGGTCCAATGAGTGTCAGGTGGTTTTGCTGAAGTGGTTTTCCTGTTGCCGTCGCTATCCCGGTCCGCATCCGCAAACTCTGCCTGTAGTTGGAATTAATATTCCAACATTAATCATTACGAAAACCACCAGGAGTCCCCATGTGGGAAGTTTCCATTTTTGGAAAAATCAATGTTCATTGCAAGTACCAGACACACGTGCCATCCACATCCATTATCATTTTCCATAGCTGTGCATTGAAAATTTAATTCTCCTTTATTTGTTTGTTTCATGTATTATGAGTCTAATTAAAGGCTTAGAGCGTTCAAATGTATAAAACTTGTAAAACAAGTGGGATTTAAATATATTATATATATTATTATTAATATATATATAATGTTAAATAAAAAATGTCATTTCATTATTTTGAAAGCAACACTGTAAAAAACAGTTTATTAACTGTTTTAAGAAACCAGTGTCCAAAAATGATTCGACAGTTAATCAAAGAGGCAAAGGTATAGCCCCATAAATGAGATTGTGAAGGGGTTTGGAGTCCAGTTCTGATGGCAGGATATTGTAATCCAAAAATTCTGGGAAGTTTGAATAATATATTGCAGTTTGATTCCAGTTTGGGAAGTTGCAACCATTATTTTTCCCCTCATGTCTCAGTATTCATCCATGTCTTTTCTTCTCCTGGACAATGTAAGATGCAGCTGGTGCTTCAGTTTAATTTTTAATGAATTTACTTAATTGTACTCATGATAATTAATCTTGAAGCCCTTAATGAGCGCTCCACATCGATGAACCTCATTCACATTTTCTTAGTCTTGCATTATTCTTTCTACAGTAGTTTAAATTCAGATTCTTAAGTGCCTAATTTGGACTATGTTTTCTATTCTTCTTCAATCCACTCCTCTAGTCCAACATTTTGCATCTCTCAAATCCTCTAGCCATTCTGCTTTGGAAAGCTAGGGTTTCAAAACTAGAAGTTTTTGTTACAAGCCTTCATGGCCTGTACTTCCAGCCACTGATTTTTAATTATTTTTATGAAATTTGAAAATGTCTTGGCACTCGTTCCCCCATAGCCAGGAATTGTCTCTTGAGGTACAACACATGGTAAGAATATTCATCATTCTATAGTGGATGAGGGAGCCTCAACTTGTATTATGTCCATGTATTACTAGAAGGTGATTGGTTCTCCTCTACTGAGTCAGTCACCTAGTACATTGAAATCCTTTGACGAAAGAACATACAAACCTTGTGGGATTTTGAACTCCCTGCAAGTTGAATTAGGGGGAAAACTATGTCCATAGAAGTCAGAGTTATTGACAAAACTCTTGATTATAATCTTCGATTAGGACTTGCGTGAGTTTATTCCATGGTTGCTTTCATCTCAACTTACTTCCGTATGATCGCCTTTCCTCATAAAGAGAAGATTGTGGCCATAGATCGACTTAACTTTTTCACCTTCGATTCACATGTTACTGGAAGTGTCGCTCTTGTGGGGGAAACAATACAGTCATATCAACATGTTGGAGTTGGATTGTTGAAGGATTCTTTCACTTATGGGGACCTTTTCACTCCCTTCTCCTCTCCTTCCTAACAACTCATCTTTAGTAGCCTATATCAACATTATATCATCTTCTACTATCCTGGACGATCCATGGATTGTACCAGACGAAGATGAAATCTAATGTTTTGGTGACCGAATGTTGCTAAGCCCCATTGAAATTGATTATGAAGCCAATTATTCGTCTTGTGCGGTTTCTTCTTTTGATTCACTTAATTGTGAAGATAGATAGCTGGACTATGGTACATATTCTGATTCTTTCTCACTTGTATTCCCTATCAACGAAAGCATCATGGAAATCATGATGTCGGATGATGCACCATGGGACAAACATCACCATCGTTCCTCCTTACCTGATTCCATTGAGGATAGTCTCAGTGTTATATACTCACCCAATTCTATCGAACTTTTTACAAATTTCATGTCTATTCATGAGTTCGATTAAAAAAAAAAAAAATTGACTATTGAAGAGACAATACCTCTTGAAATTTCCTTCAAGCCAAGTGTTGTCGAAAATATACACATTAGAGAATCTTGTTTTTCATCTGAGGTCGAAACTTATCAAGCTATTTTTCGTGAGTTCTAAGATGTCTTTTCCTGAACCTAGGAGGAGATGCCAGGTATCGATCCAAATATACTTGTACATGAAATTAAGACATATCCAGATGCCAAACCAGTCCGACAGCACCTCCGCCCGATCCATCCCAGGAAGGTTACTGGTATTAAGGCTGAAGTTGAAAAGCTTCTTCGAGCTGGTTTCATATATCCCATTCCTCTAACTGATTGGGTGTCGAATGTAGTCCCTGTCATGAAGAAACAAGGAACCATTCGAGTGTGCATCGATTATCGAGATGTGAATCACGCATGTCCGAAGGACAATTATCTCACCCCATTTATTGACTAGATTATTGACGACTGCGCTAGCTATAAAATTTATTCATTCATGGATGGATTTTCGGGCTATAATCAAATCAACATTCTCCCAATGGACCAACCTAAAACTACTTTTATTTGTCCCTGCGGAAATTTTTCCTATAGGAAACTCTCGTTCAGTTTAAAGAATGTTGGGGCCATGTTTCAACGTGCCATGAATTACTTTTTTCATGATATCAAACACATCGTCCAACCATATTTGGATTATCTCCTTGCTCACTCAAAACATCAGATTGATCACTCGATGCATCTTTCGACTATTTTCCTTCATTGTAGACATTATAATATTCACCTTAACCCACACAAATGTGTGCTTTGTGTCAGTTCTAGTTGACTCTTAGGTTTCGTTATATCGAAACAAGGAATTCGTATCGATCCATTGAAAGTACAGGCAATTGTCAATTTGCTTACACCACCTTCCCTAGTTCAGCTTCAATGAATTCAAGGGAAAAATAACTTCTTATGAAGATTCATTCCTAATTACACTGAATTGACCAAAGTATTCACTCACTTTTTGAAAAAAGGGATTCCCTTCCATTGGGATGACGCAACTCAGAAAGCGTTTGATGCCCTGAAAGATGTACTGGTTCAGGCATCTCTTCTATACCCCTATAACTATTAGCGTGATTACTTCCTCTACCTTGCTACTGCCATTTCTACTATAGCAATGGTATTGGTCCAAAAAGATGATTTAGGGACCGAAAATCCCATTTAATATCTAAGTCGAACTCTTAATGATATTGGAATTCGATATTCCCACATAGAAAAGTTGGCTTTGGCGGTCGTTCAAGCCGTCCAAATATTTCGCCATTACATCTTACTTCAGAAAACTATGGTCATTTCAGATTGCAACCCTATGACATACATTTTGTCATGTTATTTGTTGGGGTGAAAGTACTCAAAATGGATTGTCATATTACAAGAATTTGACCTAGAGTTCATCAAATCCAAGTCGAAGAAATCCCTAGTTTTCGCGGAACTAATGTGTGATCTCCCTTCCCCTAATTCAGAATCTACATTTGAAGATTCTATTCCCGATGAGTCGTTGTTTTTGATCTCATCATATGACCCGTGGTATGGATATTTCCTAATTTATCTCTAGACCCAGACTTTCCAGTCTAATAACTCTCACTCAGAGGAACGACGTATTCATTACCAAACCTAAAATTACATCATTATCGATGACACCCTTTATCATAATGGTATGGATATGATCTTACGAAGGTGCCTCACACTTGAGGATGCCTATAAAGTATTAAATGAATGCCACTAGGGGGCATGTGGCAAACATATATCTGGTTATTCTACCAGCCAGAAAAATTTACATGTTGGTTACTTCCGGCCTACCATCTTTCGAGACTGCATTCTCACTATCCAGAAGTGCCATGCGTGCTAGATATTTGATCGTAAGACCCGTGTTATGCCCGCTCTATTGCATCATGTTATCAATGTTGGTCCCTTTTTGAAATGGGGTATCGAATTTATGACATGTAACCCTCACTCGGTTAACATTTAACAACACTTGTGAAATGAATGCATACTTATTTTTTAACCACATCATCACACGGTTAGTGTTCCACAAGCAATAGTTACAAATTACAGAAAACATTGCTAGAACCATATGATGACTGAACTAACTGCTAAGCTGTTACTTTCCCATGAAAGCTCCACTCCCTACTATCCTCATGCTAACGGACAAGTGGAGGCCATAAATTTTTTTCTTAAAATGATGCTTCAACGTATAGTAGGGGTCCACAAATCAGATTGAAATTTTCTTATCTAAACTTCTTTGTGGGCATACTGAACCTCAGTTAAGATGAATACCAAATTCACACCATTTTAGTTGGTGTATGGTCTAGAAGATATCCTCCTAATTGAATGGGAAATTCCATCATTGAAACTAGCTATCAAATTTCTTCCTACCACTTCTGTAGAGGAGGAGCATCTTTTACATCTGACTAGTTTAGATGAAACTCTGTGCGATGCTTATTTAGCTAACGAAGTTCATAAAATATGCATCAAGGCGCAATATGACAACAGTGTCAAGACTCATGTCTTCTTGGAAGGAGACCTTGTCCAGTTATATGACCAGGAGTCTGATAAGTTAGGTTCAGGGAAGTTTCAAACCATGTGGTTAGGTCCATACATTGTCAAGCGATTCCTTGCAAAAGGGGCCTACGAGTTAGTATATTTTGATGGAGTTCCCTTGGTGCAACCTAGAAATGGGCTGTACCTCAAAAAATACTATGCTTGATCTCAAGTGTAGTTTTCACTGTGTACATACTATCTATAGGTGTGTTGAGTGTGTTTGTAGTGTGTCTTTTTAGAGTTTTACACGGTTTCTGTTGATTCCATTTTACATTTGGTTTGTAGATGTCGATATATCTTAAAAATTTTATCGGTTATGATGATGGTGCTAATCGTAGTACTCAGAACCTATCTTCCGTAGCATGGGCTATCTTTTCTCCAAATGGAAAGTTAGTGAGTCTATAAGGGATTTGTATTGGTTGCTCCACCAACAACATCGCTGAGTATAACGCAGTGGTCGAGCTACTGTTTGATGCTATTGCACATGGTATTTGTTGTTTAGTCATCATACTTGACTCACAACTTGTAGTACTACAACTTGATGTTATCTATTTAGTTAGAAGTCCCACCATCTTACGCATGGTTTTAAGAGTACGCCTTCTAGAAAGACATTTCGATTTCATACAATATGAACACATTTCTAGAAATCTAAATACATTGACAGATGCCCTAGCTAATCATGTTTTAGATAGACATTTGCAACAAATGTAATTAGTTTTCAATTCACATCACATCATATTGAAAATACAATAGAAACCCAAAAACACTGAATATATATATATATATATATATATATATATATATATATATATATATATATATATATATATATATATATATATATAAACACAAATTTGTGCCCAAGACACATATGGCATACATCGCTCATATGAAAAACTACATGTAAGATCTAAGTAGACATAATCAAAGGTCCTCATGATAGAATGACACTACATGAGCCATATTGACATCTATTGAGCCATCTTGCGCAGTAGTCGACTGATATGACTAGACACTCCTATGGTGTATCGTTGAAGTCGCTATGGAAGTTGGTTGACCACGGTATCATTGATTCCATGTGTCAACCCTTACATGTGGCACTCTACCTCTGATAGGACCTCTGCTACTTTTAGATCTCGTAGCATATCCCGTCCCACCACAACGACTCATGCTGGTTCCACTACCTCCTCCTTTTTTCGTTCCTCTGCATGACAGAGATATGAAGCACCAATAGGTTGAATAGGTCCCACATCTACATGAAACATTAATGGTTTACTCTCAAAAGCAAAAAAAGAACACAAAAAAATTGTAAAACTTTCAAAACTTAAAAGGTTGAAATTTATTACCTGAAGCACTCCATTCCTCACCCTTAGGAAGCACGAGCTTAGGGTCATTGCAAAAATCCATGCCTACGTAAGGATAGTTGTTGATCATGATAAATTTTATGTGCAACCATCCAAAAAAGGCTGGTGAAAATTTGATTTCCGGCGGCCCTACATGTCGAGACAAGTGATCTATCCACCTCGTCATTTGTGGAACCCTTGGATCGATAGGATCGAGTATGATACATTGAGGTTGAAGTAATGGAACCTGTTCTAGTGTAAAGGAAACTAAGATCACACCATATCCAAAGTTATTTAGTTTTCCTTCTTTTGATTTAGTTAGTTGTTCTTTCATATTGACTAGAACTCCCTCGCTCCAGTTGAAGAGTTTTGGCTCTAGATACTCCAATCCATATTGCATATATGATTTACCTGCCACAGGCAATGTGGAGCTACCTTCCAATCTTGCGATAATGAATAGGATCGTTCTCAAAGGTAACCAAGTCACATCTTTTATATTGATCGTTCCATCCTTTGTTGGCTAGGATTGAGGTCTACAATAGGTGGTGATATAATCTTTCACTGTCTCCCCACCATTTCTCCCACCTAGCAGAGATATGGGGGCACCCCTCATGGACAATCCTGTTAGAAAGTAGATATCATCTACCTTTATCTCCAGTAGATGTTTCCGAAACCTGAATGCTTGTGCTTGAACATCCCATGAACGAACAAGGTATTTAAACAAATCCATCTGTTGCCTCATATGAGGAAGCTAGAAGAATTTTAGTAATACATAGTTCTTTAATGCTTGGAAGGTAGTAGGATCATTTTTTTTAATTTTAAATCCTATTCCACATGTTCTCTTTCTCTCCATATGAAAGCCATTTTGTGTTGATGAACCCCTGAAACATCAACAAGAGATTCATTAGAACCCTTTCATGAAAAAACCTTATCAAATTTTGATTGAAAATTGATAAGCAAGCTTCAGATTTGTGCCCAATGCACCCCAGAAGATAAAACAAGAGCATTTCACCTCCGTTTGCAAGGCATGAATGTCTAGATGCAACACAATTTTTGACCCTCTGGGCCTGTGTTGGTCCTAGGGAGAAACTTTATAACCCCAGGGCCCTAAAAACCTCAGAAATATTGCTTGAAATCAAAAAATGGAATCAGTAAAAGAAAGAGAAAATTATCCATTGGATTGGTCACAATCACTTGCAGAATATCAAGGGAAAAATTACTCAGAACTCTCACTATTAGAGGTAAATGTGAAATGGTAAAATTGAGCTGTCATTTCGAGTATATATGATCATATCGTTCATTATTATATTCATATTTAATGTTTTTACCTTGTGATGATTCATTTTTACTATGAAACATGTATGTTTAATCCTTTTTGTGTTGTTTTGAGCAGGTTGACAACTATTATTAAATTTTGTTGTGATTTACACAAGTGATTTGGACTAAGGAGTATACTTTTATCTCTTTTTTGAGCTCTTTAAAACTATGAAAAAGGAACCCCTTGGAGTCCTATTTCAACTCTTTCAGACTCCCAAAATATGAAAAGATTGCTGAGCACTTGTCCTTTTAAACTCGTAAAATTAAATTAAAAGATGTCTACTCAGTATAAGTTTACCCCTTTTTCCAGATTGATATAGAATAACTACGAAAAAGGAAAACCTTAGATGAACATGGCTAAGAGGTTTTTTTGGGTATTGTTTTCTTTTGGACCTAAGGGACTACCTATAAAAAGAGACATCTGGAGTTTCCTTTTTCACCTCTTTTTCAAAATTTCTAAACATGAAAAATATGTCGAGTTTTACCTTCGCTGGATTCGTTAAAATGTCAAACAACGATGGGCTTGTCAATCATGACAAGACCAAACCACTCCTTCTCTAGATTCATTAAATATACTTGGAGGGATTCATCCAAAGGATGAAATTATAGATCAAGCATAAGTTATCCCTCTCAAGCTTGTTAAAAAATAAAAAGGTACTAACTAGTATGGTTGGGAAAATTTGGAAAACAGGGTACTCCATTTGATAATGGCAGTGAGTCACTCTTGAACACGACACTCTTCCACTTCATCTCTGCAGCTATTGGGTTGGGTAATCTACTTGTCTTTCGGTTCATCATACCTTCATAGAGCCTCCATCTTGGTTTTGGATTGATGCTTCCAACTCCATTCAGTGTCACCAGTATGTTCAAGAGAAGTCATTCAATTGATATCTGTTGCAATGATCAAGTAAGCCTTCATTCCATGTTTTCCTTTCCTGATCTATTTCCATATCAACATCACTCTGATAACTCCATCTCAATTGTCATTCCTATTTCATGTCATTGATGGGTGATAAATCAAAGCCCTCCTATGACAGGTCACTCCCTGTTGACATATGCACATTATCCAAGAAGTTGAATTAGAAATACCCATCAATACCTTGGTGCTTGCATACATCAATGGTAAGTTTCCTCACTCTCAGTGACATGTTTACATCAATGGCCTTTGACTGAAAGATTCTGTGTGGTGTTCGACATCAACTCATTTATTCACACCATACGGATTCTACTTGAGTACCTTGAGATCCATTAACATCATAGTTGGTTTCTCTCGCATCTGTTAATGACTTACATCATTGGTCAGTAAGCAGATGGTGTCAACCATGTTCGACCTTAGCTCATTGATTTGCATGGTTGGACTTGTACATTGGTTGTTCGTATGAACAAGATAGAAGAACTTGGATATAGTTTAGGCCATCTGTGCTATGATTTCATGATTATATAGATACCACTATGTATGATGGCTATGATCATACGAAAAATCATCGAGTCATGGGTCCACCATCAATCATCAATGGACATGTATTTCGATCGTTATACGTGTAATGTTAGCTTATGTGCTGAGCATGGGTATGCCTCCCTCAACAAAATGATGTCATGATGTAAATGAATTGTGATAGAAGAGAGTCTCACCAGTTGTTATTGATCCCCACTTGTCACAAGGTAAAGCACTTCATTCATCAGTCATCATCTCTGACTTTACGCTTTAGGGGGAACTCTATTATAGGCTATTTTGTCTCATCTGATTAATCATCCTCCTAATGGGATCATTCACATCCTATTTCCCCTTTACATCATCATTTCACAAAGCCCTATGCATGACTCTCTCATTCCCCATAGTTTCTACCCTAAACTGCTTCATATGAGCCAATTTTAGGACCAACGGACCCTGTCCTCTTGCTAGACAACGTTCACCTATAGGTTGCTCCACTGTGGCCTACATTGATCACCTACATTTTCTCTCCTTGCACCTAAATTGGTTCTAGCAATTCGAGAAAAAGAGAGAGAATCCCAAATCCTCCATTTCCAAAAGCTTCCAGGATATGTTGTAACCATTTACGTCAAATAAAAATTTCAAATTCTATCTTATCCTACCTTGGATTTTCCATCCCTTATCCTTAGATCTCATCCTCCCGTCATGAGTGGGTCTCAATCCCAAGATTGGTAAAAGGATAAGAACTCCCAACTTACCTCACTCCTCTATATATTACAACCTTCCATATGCAAGGGGTTGGCTTTTGGAGAGTGATTATACCCTTATATTGTTTTTGTGAGAGTTATCCTTTCATGCATTTAGGGTAATTGGAGGTACACTTTGAGACAAAGGAAGGAAAATTCAACAACTTAGAGGAGCTCTTCTACAAGATAGACAACTATTTATGGCTGTAAATCACTCCATTTATATCAGTACAAAGAGTTATTTTGTTTTCCTATATGTGATGTCGTTGTTTCATATATTTCAATAGCATGTCAATATATTGAATAAAGTAGATAGGTGATGCTATATAGATCTCGTAGTTTCTTGGCTTGTGTTGTCTAGTTTTGCATGTTCTAATTTTGGCAGCTGGAGTTAGGATTGTAACATTCAAGCCAAATAAGGAGTGAAACATATGACATATTCCAAGTAGGTTTCTTCCCCTCATCTACTTACCTTAAGGAAAACATTGGGTCCTTTGTCATTATGTTTTTCTAGGTTATCCACCAAACCTATGGGAGATATTTCTGTCCGCAGTCATAAATCCCGCATAACACTAGGCACCTATGCTCTTTTCTAGGAAAATTTTAACCACCTTCACCGCTTTGGATTTTGTTAAATAATTGGTGAGAAACCTATAATTTCTCTTTTCACCTCTAGTGGTGGCCCAAACAAGCCCCAATGTTGTAACTGTGGCTTTGATACCATTTTGTAACATCCCCAACCACATGTTGGGCAATAATTCCACTATCCCAATGCTCTTAATGATATAATTTAATTGTGGAATTAATCTGGTTGCATAATCTAACAAAATTTAATCTATCCATGGGGTTTTTAACATTTTTCCATTTTACATGTATTTCTAATGCCCAAGATGAAATATTTCAACACATAAATTATAATTTCAACATTGCAAAACCAAAAAAATTATTTAATTAACTAGAAATTAACCACAATAAAATACATAATGTGGTGTAGGAAATTCAATTAGCCAATTTAAGCATTTTTTTTCATGTTACCAATATCTATAAATAAATATATGCTAATAAATATGCACACCACAATATAAAGGAAATTGTAATAATTATATCACAAAAACCTGAAATTATGATTTTAACATAAAATCAATAATCAACATAGAAGTTAAAATTGAATACTTATCTAGCCAAGAAAACCAACTGGGTATGAAATCTCCATGTTTTTCCCTGCCATAGGCCACATGATTCATGGATTTCAACAGTAGGTCACGCCTGAGCTAGGGCCACAACTCCATAGGAAACAACAAACCATAAACAACTGTACTTTCATGGCCAAGGTATCAACCCAAAAATCATGCTACTTAGGGCTCCAACCACCCTCCAATCCATCAACTGCCAAGGTGCCAACCTAACGTTCATGTTTCTCTAGGTCTCCAAGCACCCCCCAGGCCATCAATTGAAACAATTCCTAGCTGGTATGAGAACCCATGACCAGGGTTCAATATTCGGTTTGTTAGGATCAATGTACAGAACCATAATCCTTCTCAGAGTAATAATGAACATCATTATAATCATCATCACCTCTCTAATCATGTATGCAGGAAATTGTGTGTGTGTGTGTGTATATATATATATATATATATATATATATATATATATATATATATATATATATATATATATATATAGATATATATGCATTAACTGCATGGATTCTCTACCATGTGGCACACCCTGAAGTCACGTGGGCCCTAGGTTTCAACATCACTAATACTCATCATCCAACAATGTTTCCCCTTGTCATCATGGAGTTGCATGGCACCCATACTCTAACTGTGGAGTGGGCTCCGTAGTCAACCTATAATTTATTATAAATATGTACATCAGTTACATCATATTATAATCGTAGTCCTTGGCCACATAACCAAAACCAAAATATATGTTTGGGCATGCTGGCCCAAAAAATATATATATAACATAAATACATAAGTGCACAGACCCACAAAATGACTCTGGCTCACTAGCTTAATATCAAGGTACTTATATTTACATCATAAATTGATAGTGGTATTACATGGGGAGGAATGCTCTATTCCTATAATTTTCACCATCCATGTACTCAAATATAATAATGTATTATTGGAATAAATAAGCAAATGAATGCCCATGGTTTGGAAGGAATTGAATGATAGATATAGAGATATGATCTAACATCTTAGCAAACAATGGAAAATGGGGAACAAAAACTCTATAATGCCTAATATTAATTTGTTGGAGCTTTGGGATGGCCTAGATTGTCCAACTAATATGAATGGAATTTCCAAACCCTCAGTTCTCTCAAGGGATTTAAAAAGAATATTTTTGTCTATACATCGACAAATATTGATACAAAAAAGGATGCAATTCATTATTTATGCTACATGTTTATGAAAATATGCATCAATATTGAATCAAATAGGTATGAAACATATCCTTTTGAATTAGTGGTTGTAGTTAGTAATCAGATGTATTAGCTAGCATACCATTGAGAGGTCGCATTACACAAAATCTAGTTGTGTAAATAAAACTAAACTAGTACTTGCACAAGAAGAGAAGAGAGAAGGAATGAAATTGCACTTAAAAATACTAACTCAAGAGACCAATTTGAATTAATTAAATGAATATTGTGTGTATTATTCTTCAACATGAATACATATGTAGAAATTCATTATGGAGGAACCAATATGCACTAGGTTGAGGTTTTGTAGTGCATGAAAACTACAAACTAGAAGATCATTTCCCCTTATTACCTAGTTGTACAAAATTAGAGTAGGAGACCCTAAAATAGAGTGGTAGTCTAAAGTAGGGTTCAATAGAGATAAATTGAGTAAATAATACGTTAAAACTGAAGTATACACTACCCATGCAACTCCCAACTCAAAATTAGCAATAAAACTCCAACAATACAACTAAAACTCAAAGGTAGTTGAGTAGACAATGTCATTGATAAGGTAACTATTAAATTTAAGAAAGGAAGTGTCCATTAGTAATTAGAAAGCTTATGCATGAGTTAATGTGTATTTATGGAGAGGAAATAGCCATGTCATTACCTAGTCAACAATGAGTTGTTTCCACATGTCATCCTAGGTACTGCCCCTGCAAAAATTAGACTTACTAAAAATAGAAAATATCCCAATGATATGTCATGTCCATTATTGAAGGAAAAATTGTCATATGTGGACCTAATAATGTAGGGAAAGGGTCAAGAGGTCCTAAGTGTAGGTCTTGATTGTGTAGGTACCCCAACAACATTGTGGTTTTGATCAAGCATAGAGTTCAATATTTAATTTAATGGGAATCCACATAATATGAACAATAAATCATGATTTATTCACTCAGTGAAATTGTGACATAACATGTATGTTCATGGAATATTAAAGGATACCCATAATTTTAGTAGGTATTGATAAATATCTCCCAAAATATTTGTTTTGAACCCTCTCCAAATTCATATTTCCAATGAAAGAACCCCTTACTTTTACTAGATACCCTTATTTATGCCCCTCAATACCTATAAATCCCCTGGTACCCTGCACCTCCCTGTAATACCTACAATATTGATTTTTTTTTTTTCACAATTTTAAAACTTCCATTATGAATAAAAATGGTAAGATATTTGTCATCTAGGTGAAGCCCCCATGCAACAAGCACAATGCATCATTAAATCAAAAATATTTTCCCATGGAAAACCAAATTATAAAAATAGATTCAATGGTGATGCTTAGTATTTAATTTTTATAATTTTTTATTACAATGCAAACACATCTCTTTTCGGGCCATTTAGCAATTTACATATCAAGCGACCTCTTATACATGCTCTCTTAATTTTTCAAAAAGACCCTTTATGACTTGATTGACAAAAAATACATTGTAGTTATGGCTTAAAGGGAAGGTCAAGGATCATCCTCCCTTCAACAAAATCATGACCTTTTAACTCAATGATCTTGTGACATAACACGTGTGTTCATGTAATATTATGGAATACCCCTAATTTCACTAGGTATTGATAAATATATCCCATTTTGTTTTTGAATGCACCTCCAATTCATATTTCTAATAAAAGAATTCCTTATTTTTTCAGATACCCTTATTTATGCCTCTCAATACCTATAAAGCCCTTGGTACCTTGCATCTCCTTCCAATACCTACAATATTTTGATTTTATTTTTCAAAATTTTAAAACCTCCTTTATGAATGTACATGGTTAGATATTGGTGAAAAAGATGAAGCCCCCATGTAACAAATATAATGCATCTTTAAATCATATTTTCCCTTGTAAACCTAAATAAAAAAATAGCTTCAATGCTTATGCTTAATCTTAATTTGTTTTTCAATTGTAGGATTGCAATGTAGGCTAATGTCTCTTTGATCCATTTAGCAATTTTTATATATCAATCCACCTCTTATACGTGCTCTATTATTTTTTAAAAAGGACCCTTTATGAGTTGATTGACAAGAAGATATTGGTAGTGATGGTGTCAAGGGAAGGTCCAGACTCCTCCTCCATTTATTTCCCATTTCCCAATTTTCTTCTCTCATTTTTTCATATTTTTCTTCCGTTTAATTTTTTTTAATATTTGCATTTTTCCTTTTCTCCCTTATTCAAACCTCAATTATTTTTTGATTGATTATGTGCACTAGGATTTTATAAATCACTCATTTTAATTTTCTACATCTATTTTGGATCACACGTTGCCATTGAGAGACTTTAAGTAGGGAAACCAATATCTAGATTAATGTTCCTTTTGTAATGCTTCTTCAAAACATAATTCTCAATTCTATCTCTTAATTGTATCTCCAACTCTGGTTTTCACTCTGCCTCTTGGCTCTGGCTTCTAGCTTTGGTTCTATATACAATGCTAGCTTTGGTTTCTTGCTTCACTTGTTCTAGTAGTACATAAGTCTATTCAATGATTCTTTATTATGAGCGTCATATTTTTAAATATCGACAATAGGTTGAGTTGATAAATTAGAATCAATACAATCTTCACATGCAAGTCACCTTCATTCTCACACATAGAGATAACCCATCTTAGCAACCAGTTAAAGCCAAATTGAAATTTTGGTCCTTTATTGTTGACTTTTGAATGCATATAACACTCATCTATTTGAGAGATCCCAACAATCAATACAAATCAACAAACAAAAGTTTGTACTACCTTCTTTTGTTGAGATACATTATTTTCGAGCATGAAAAAATGACTTTATTATTTGCACTTTCTTACATAACACCTTGTCTCTAGACTAGAAATGTTAAATGAATGGCCACCTATGTACATAACCATAGCAACTTAATTTTCCCGGAATAGTTAAAAATTCATACACATGTACAATTGTATGTAGCAATAATTAATAGGCTATGGTTGTAGATTTACATAACATTAAATAGAAACAATGAATTCTAAAACTAGTGAGATCCGATAGTATTATAGCTATTGCTCTAGCTATATCTCGTGAATGCACAACAAATTCATTGAAGGAACCAAGAACATAGTACAACTATTGCTTCATTATCTACTATGTAATTTCAAGGAAACCCTAATTTTTCATTGTCTTACATGCATCAATCATGAACACCTCTAATAAAGGTATCTCTTGTTGCAATATTGAAGGAAATAATTAGATCAAGGTTATCCTTGATGTTATCATCAACATGCTATCTACTTCATGGGAGAAATCGACCTCATGTGCTTCAATAACTCTCTAATCAATTACTTTTTGATCTAGGTGGATATTGATGGCCACCAACTTATTCCACTTGGGCTCCCAACACTATTTCTTTTCATTTTTGTAATTTCTAGCACAATTTCCTATTTCAATAGTTTTTTTATTTTTATTTTTGTTAGTTTCTTGGGTCCTGGATTTCAAAGCCATTTTGAGGCCCTAAACGAAGTTTTTTGGGGAAAAGGGATAATGCAACACCAACTTTTCCTTTGCAGTCGAAAGTTGTTATCCTGGGATAGACATTTATAATAGACTACCGTGCGCACCAAACAAAGATCGTATGCCAAATTTAAAACCCCATGAAGTTGAAATTCCAACTAACCCTAGTGGGGCCCACAAAATTTTGGCACTTCATATCCTACGGTTAGTTTTTTTTATGTTTAGGGTTTTCCATTATTTCTTGATGATAAAAATGTCTAAGATTCTCATTGTAACTTAGTTTAAATGGAATGTAGCCATCACATATCTTCTTAGAGATAAACTACCATCGCCTCAACTAGTTTTTTCCCTTTCTGCATGTAGATAGTTTTCAACAATTTATATTTAGTAATTGAAGTCTTCTTTTGTTGTATCTCTATGTTTTTATCTAAATATGTATTTCATTTTGTTCCTTCATAAATCCAGATCAGTGGTATCAATGCAGTTTTATTTTTCTTCATTTTTCTGTGCATGTCCCCAACGAGGTCAAGGTATAAGGAGTTGGCACTTGAACTGGTTGAACCCTTGCAAGACCAACCTCACTGACCCTGATGGCCTCCCATGGTAGAATAAAATAAATACAAGGGAGTAGGAGATAATTTCAAATTGTTGCTTGAGGAATCCCTCGAGCGACAAAGGAATGAGATGATGGATACTTTTCCCCAGATATTTCAGAGGATTTTAATGGGTGAAGCATCTTCATTTAGCAGTCACTTTAGAGGTGCCACCCCCTTTAAGGTACACATTAACTTTGAAATTACTATATTTGAAGGATAGATAGACACATATGATCTAGATATATGGTTAAATATGTTGGAAGGATATTCTTCAATCCATAATTTTTTCGATCGGGAAAATATTACTTTTGCACTTCTCAAAGCCACCCCCAATGTTAAGGATTGGTGGGAAACTCACTGTGAGCAGAGGGACAAGGAGGGACCTCACTACTTTTAGTTGCACCCTATTGGATTTTTTTCTAAGATGACATCAAGGAACATTATTACCCTGTCGGGAGATATGAATATAAGTGCATATAATGGACCACGCTATGGAAGGAAAGGGACCAAGATGTGTCGAAGTTCATGAATATTTTTCATACCCTACGCACGAAGTTGGGTATTAATGATTCTGAGCAACATCTGGTACTCAAGCAATGTGGTTTTCTACAAAAATACATCCAGGTAGAAATGGAGTTCTTGGAAATCTCCTCACTTGGTGTAGCATATCAATATGCTATCAAGATCAAGCAAACATTTAAACAGAAGAAGTGAGTCTTCGGATCTGCAAATCCAAAGTAGGGAAAATGCACCTCCAAACCACATAACAAAGAATAGATCTAAGGTGGAGTGACCCATGACAATCCATTGAAGCCACAAACAAATAGTAAAATCGCAAAGAAAATAAGGACACATGAAAGTGGTGCGAGTTCCAAAATAGCTCCACCCACAACAAAAATAAGTGTCACACAAAGCAGTCACTATTGGACAAGCTAAAAGCTTGAGACTCAAATGCATGTTTTGTCTCTAGGTCAGAACCTGATAAGGGGAATGACAAGGGGAAGTAGATTATTAATGCAAAAACAAGTGCCACCATTATCATCACCAAGGTCTAGAAGACTAATCCCAAAGGTCCAGAGGAGGGGGAGCATCTTTTCCACTCATAAATGTGGGTGAAGGGTTCTCTAGTAAAGTTCATTATCGACAATGGAAGCCAAAAAAACCTCATATCAATAGAGGTCGTTAAGTGGTTGGGCTTGACGAACACACCACACCAATAGCCATATACCATTGGGTGGCTTCACCAAGGATGAGATATTCATGTTAGACACAAGTGCTACCTTTCCTACATCATGAATTCCTTCATAGATTATGGACTATGTAATGTTTCTCCTATTGAAGTTTGTGACGTTTTATTAGGCTAACCATACTTGTGGAAGAATCATACTATGTATGAGTCTAGACCTTGCATAATTGTTATTACTTTGGGCATAAAATTATACAGGATATAGTAGGCCCCTCCTACTGCTATTTCTATGATCTCTGCTAAGAAATGTATTAATATCATCTCCTAGACTGAGAAACTGGTTTTCTTTCTAATTCACTCTCAAAGTAAGGGAAAGATCATGGCTACATCCATGTCCCCCAAAAAGGGTTCCTCCGCATAGTAGAATAAATTTGTTAAGTTCGTGGAAGAGTACAAGGACATCTTCTCCTCAAAATCAATTTGATAAGGTCGTGGAAGAGTACAGAGACATCTTCTCCCTAGAAGCAAGTTGATAATATTGTGGAAGAGTATAAGGGCATATTCTCCTCACCCATAGAGGTACATTTACACTGTGAGGTGAAGCATTTAATCGACATGAATCCTAAACCACCTTGACCCAATGGGATAATATACCACCACTCTCTTCTATAAAATAAGGAAATCAAGTGGCATATCCATGAATTGCTACAAAAAGGGAACATCTAACAAAGTTCATCACCTTGTAGGAGCCCAATTGTAGTTGTACAAAAGAAGGATGGGACCTGGAGATTTTCCATTAATTATCCGGCACTGAATAAAATCACTGTTAGGAACATGTATTTGATCTCAAGGATTGATGACCTTCTTGACAAACCCAAGGGGACCAAGCATTTCACAAGATTGATTTGAAGTCTAGTTATCACCAAGTTCCAATAGAACCCATAGATGTATGGAAGACTGCTTTCAAATCCAAGGAGGGCCTTTTTGAGTGGTTGATCATGCCCTTTAGGTTGAAAATTGGCCTGATAACTTTTATAAGAATGATAAATGTCATCTTGCAACCTTTCACGAGCTTGTTCATAGTTGTATATATGTATGACATCATCAGCTTCAACAAGAGTTGGGCAGGGCACTTGTAACATATTTGATAGGTCCTTCAAACCTTGTGGTAGCACAAAATATGTGCTAATTTGGAGAAATGTTCGTTTGGAATAAACCAAGTTCAATATCTAGGCTACATCATTGATGAGAAAGGTGTGCATTTGGATTTTACTAAGATCCAAGTCATTTGGGATTGGCTAGTCCTAATAACTCTAATAGAGCTTCACAACTTTTTGGGCCTTGACAATTTCTATCATAGGTTTGTGTTGGGATTCTATCATATCACTTGGCCTTTGAGTCAAGTTACTAAGGGAAGAGAAAAATCAAAGTGTTTTTGGTCTGATTCCCAACAAAAGGAATTCGTTGAGCTAAAACACCAACTTTTATTTGCGCCATTACTCACATTGCCAGACTTGCAACAACCATTTGAAATTGAGATAGATGCCTCTAACTATGCTATTGGAGAAGTTCTCACCCAACAAGGGCATCTGATGGCCTATCACAGTGAGACACTCTCCAATATAATTTAAAAATACCCCACCTATCATAAGGAGACGTATTCCATCGTGCAGGCTTGCTCGCAGTGGAAATATTACATTCGAGGGAAGGAGATGATCTCCATCATAAATGGTCCACATATCTACAACAATTTCATTTGAACATTAAATACAAGAAAGGAAACACCAATATTGTTTTAGATTTCCTCAATTGTTCCCCAGTTGTGGTATTAATCACCCGTTTTCAACTCTTTTGGGAACAAGAATTCTGGATGGTTGCAACTATACAAAATCTAGAATTCACCACCACATACTAGATGCTGATGGATGGCAAGAAAGTATAAAAATTCCACCTCTAGGACATACTGATCGATGAAAAACACTAAGCCTAACATAATTCCATTAGCCTTTGGTCAAAACCCTTTCCAACTCGACCAAGTGAGCCTTCATCACTCACCTCCTTGCCCCCATTATAATGAAGTATTTCTAGCCTTTTGAAGGCTCCATTACATGTAATCCCATGAGCATAATTCCATGGGTACACTATACCATGTAACCAAATACAATGATTTTGTTATATCCTTTTAAAGGCTCCATGATATGCAATCCCATGGGCATGCTCTACCATGTGCCCAAAACCACCACTATCTGCCTTGGTCAACTTTGAATCTATCCCTGAGTAAAGTTTACCTAACATCCTCCCCTTAAATATTAACTTGGGGTTTCCTTGACTAAATCCAGTCAAACCTGCCAAGTGAATCAACCCTTTTCACTCTGGCCCTTACCCTGCTCAAATTTTATACTCGGGGTATTTGTTAACCTGAAATTCCCCCTATCACCTATATCTAACCCAAAATTTATTGGAATTATTTCCAAGAGTATGCATGCCTTAGCAACTCTTATAGTAGTATGCTCATTTACATGCAATATTTTTTTTAACTCCATTGTAATAATTTTTTTTTTAATTCTTTGATGATTGTTATCCTGACACATCCTCTCACCTTGACAGGTTCTAAGGTTCATTCTCTCCATAACTCTGTGCAAAAACATGGGTAGTCCTTGCACTAATCTCAGGTTTCTTATTACTTTTTCAACTTCACTGCTGCTTGATCAACGAACCCATGACCACCACCATGGCCTCCACAGCCACTAGCCCATATTTCTCAGAGCCCCATCTTTACTTTTCCCAAAAAATGACACTGAGGTAAACATCAACAAAAAATGAGGCTTCCCCATCAGTGCTTCCATGGCTGATAGGGATGTCATTTCATTTGGAAGATTCTCCTATCCTTTTTCTGATTTTTTGATGAACCATGCACCACTTTCTTTCTTCTAGAAAATATGCCATTTGAGTAGGGGAGATCATTTGCCTCCCAATCATCTTCCTCATTGTCATCATTGTAGCTGAGGCCTCCATTGTCCAACACAAAATACTTTACAGCTACATAATTTGCAATGAAGTCAAATGTGTTGCATCAACACCCACCCTATTAACAAAGGTTCTTGAGTTGTGGTAGAGTGGGAAAATGATCAGATCCCACTAGTGTTGTTTTATGTATGGTGAAAGCCTCTTCCAGGTGAGCCCATGCATTTTTGCATGGTGTTAACACCCTCCTTAGAAACAAAACTCAACAGAGCATAATAATCTTCACTCCATGAGAAATTATGAACTTCTTAGGAGCGTTAATGTCATCATGCTTGATCTTTTTCCCTTTGGCAACCAAATTATAGAACATATAATTTCCATTAGTTGCATTATGGTCTCCTCCAACACACACTTGAATTCATCAACTAACTTGAAAATAAAAAAATGAAAAATATTCCACCTGCCTGATTACTTATTAAATCATAGTGGCCCCGCTTCAATCTCCCATAGCAACCCAACCATCATTGTCAAGAAACCTAGATTCTAGTACCACATATTACTTCTCACACGTAATGTGTTAAACCTTTAATTATGTATTCTCCACCATACGAAGTTCAATAGATTTGACTCGACGTCCAATTCATTTTGAGATAGTGAGCATCAAACCAACCTGTAATGAGGCTGCTAGTCCCTCAAATCCCCTCTAATTCACCTGAAAGCCACCAAGATCACCTGATGGTAATGAAAGGATACTGTAGACATCAATACAAAATAATTGTTCTTCTAGAACCCAACACCTAGGGGCGCATTCCTAAAAATCATCTTGAATGTCTAGTATCTCATTCTACCTTGCTTGACCAAATTCGCAATGTATACATTTACTACAATAATTTTCAACTACTTCCATCATTTTTAATGCGATTACTTCCATTACTGGTGAGGGAGTTATATGCATATTGCCTAACTATCATGAGGGTACTCACTCGTTAGAAGATCACCTCACCTACTAGTCTAGTTCCATGTCTATTTCATCACTCTTGATGCTTCATGCTAAATAAACCCTTGGAAACAAAGGCATCCCTCTCAAGCCTTCATCTTGTTTCGATACAAAATGTTAGAAATTTCATTGGAGAGAAAATCAATTTATTAAGAGGAAAAATATTATGACCAAAAAAAATAATAAAAGATACAAGCATTAACAGAATTTTTACCTTAGGAAAACCCCAAATCCGGGGAAAAAATCCAAACTAATGGAATTCCACTATCCCTTGGCGAAAACCCTAGCAAACTTGGCCAAGTGAGTCTTCACCACTCACCTTCTTGGCCCCATTAGAATGAAGTCTTTCCAACCTTTTAAAGGCCCCATTACATGCAATCCGATGGGAATAAATACATCAATATTATATACCATGTTCCCAAAGCCACCATTATTTGACTTGCTCAACTTTGACTCTATTCCTGACTCAAGTTTACCTAATATATATATGTACACACTAAACACTGAAACTCATGGGATTGAGTTGTTGTGGGTTACTGAATGTTTTGTATGTTTTGTATTTTATTGATTTTCTTCATATTTTTTGTTGTTGTTTTCATTGTTGACCTTGAACATGGCTGCGCTATTTGTGTTGTTATTATGTGTTGTTGTTCTGACATTTCTATTGTTCGTTGCTTCTTATTTATTTTTTTCTTTGATTTTTTGTCTTGGTGGTTGTTGAATGTATGGAAGGAAAGAGAAAGGATATTTGGAGAAGAGATGAATAAAAAAAAAACAATTGGAAGTGCAAGACCATGATTAAACAATGTGCATAAGACTAATGGTAGTCAGGGAGGAAAAGAAGATGAAAAAATAGTTGAAATGGACTTTGGATGAGTCCACTTGAATAAAATGGGAAATAATGTAACATACATGAGATTGTACCATTGTTGATAATTATTTTATATTTATGCTCTAGATAATTGTGGTGAGCATGAATGAAAAAGGACAAAGGTTGAAAATTGATAGCATATGAACAATATGGATGAGTACCCATTGATTTAAATAAATATTGAATATTAGAATAGTAGAAATGTGAGTAGAAAGTGTTCATAATGACATCCCAAGTAAAAAGTAGCAAGAAAGGAATTGGGTGAGAATTCATTTGGTTGAGTTTGGAAACTTTTGTTTTAAAATTAATGCATGATTTGCATGAATACCATGAAGTTTTCAAAACCTTAAACACTGTTTGGAATGTGAATGTGCTATATTTTATGAATATGTGAATGATGGAATGAATGTATGTAATGGCATTTTATTTGACAAGTTATTAGTGGGAATCATTCTTGTGGAAGGATGATTGCTTAATATTGATAAAGATATGGGGAATATATGAATGATATGTTTGGGATAACATGATTAGGTTATCTAATGAGATCCCATATCATATAAGGGATCCATTGATCAAGTGTGGAGTCTATCTATGCTTTATTATTATGATCATTTATGTGCCATGTTTATACTATGTATGTGACAAGGAAATGCTAATTGTGGTATCAGTGAATATACTAACCAACTTAGATCCATCTTAACCTTGAATCTATCAAGCGTCGATACGAATCAAATCTATCAAGGTGAAAACCTCTTTTTTGAGTGCAAAACTTGGGGAAAGGTTTGCACCTTGAGAAATTTGATCCCTCTTGGTGCTTGATAGATTCAAGGTTAAGATGTATATAATCTAGTTACATTCATGTGTGGCCATAGATAATATGTGGAACATCTAATTCTTCTGATAATTTTTAATATGTTAAAATATGTCTAATATTAATCTGGTTATTTTAATTTTAAAATTTTAAAATTACCTCAGTTTGTTAAGATGATAGAGACAATTAATAGCTTGATATTGATAAAATAAAAATTTTGAATACTAATTGAGAATGTCACAATGTTGAATGGTAGAAAATGTGAATAATAAGAATGTAGTCAATTACAAATAGTATTCATTGTGATCAATCTCAAACTATTTTCTTCTACTATTGTTATTATATATATATATTTTTTTGGTAGGTAAACACCCACTGGGATTTGAACCAATGACCTATCACAAGGAATGCCTTAACAGTGCACCCATTCACCGTCAATCCAAAGCCTTGTGGGCAAGATTCTACTATTGTTATTATCACACCTATTAGTTTTTCCATATTTTCATATCGATCATATGAAAAGGGAGGTTGAAATCGTATACCATTAAAATATTTATATCATGCTATTGTAGTAAATAACATACCTTGTCTCTCTTGCTCTCCGATATTAATAGTAGCTTTTGCCAACGTCAATCATTAAGACTTATGGAGTGTTAAACCCCGAGTAAGTTTCAATGGTATTTGTTTTCTATTACCTTATTTGAATGGAAAGTGACTAACAATGTTGAATGATGGAAAATGGGAATAATAAGCATGTAGTCAAACACAAATAGTTTACAGTTTCAAGAAACAAACATTTCAGTGAAGTGAACATTGTATTTAAGATGAAAATTTAAGTATTTTATCTATTGTTGAATCAGTATAACATAGGAATCAATGCACATCATCAATATGTTTTTGTGCTTACACTGAAATCAATGCACACTGTTAATATAATTACCTTGAAATAAATGTACACCATACTTCTATTTACATCAAATCAGAAATCAATATCTACACTGAAATTAATTCATCTAATGCAAGCAATCAAATAGGATTAGAAATCAACATCCACATTGAAACCAATGCATCTAATGGAAGCAATCAAATAGGATTAGAAATCAACATCTACACTGAAATCAACACATTTAGAGCAATCAATCAAATAGGATTAGAAATAAACATCTACATTGAAAACCATGCATCTTATGCAAGAATCAAATAGGATTAAAAATTAACATCTTCGCTATAATCAATGCATCTAGTGTAAGCAACCGAATATAATTAGAAATAAACATCTACATTGAAATCAATGCATCTAGTGCAAGCAATCAAATAGGATTGGAAATCAACATCTACACTTAAATCAATGAATGTAGTATAAGCAATATTCTTCACTTTCTCTCCCCCCTCCATCTATATCTATATCTCCCTCCGTCTCTCCTTATTTGTTTCTCTATCTCACCCCCAAACAAACACACACTCTCTCTCCATATCTTTCTATCTCTCCTTCCTTCCCTTTCTCTATCCCTCTCTTCCTCTCTTCTTCCCTCTCTCCCCCTCCTATCAATATATCTATCTCCCTCTTTCTCTCCTTATTTTCATATCTATATAATCTTTCAAACATACTCTCTCTCTCTCTCTCTCTCTCTCTCTCTCTCTCTCTCTCTCTATCTATATATATATATATATATATATATATATATATATATATATAGATATATATATATATATATCTATATATATATATATATATATATATATATATATATATATAGCTTCCCCTTCTTTCTCTCTCTCTCTCCTCCCCCCTCTCTCCTTTGATCTCTCTTCTGACCTTCTCTCCTCTCTTCCCATCTCCCTTGTCACTTCGTCTCTCTCTCCAACTTTTTCTCTCTATGTATTTCTTCACTGAAATAAATGCATCTAATGCAAGAAATTAAATAGGATTAGAAATCAACATCTACACTGAAATCAATGAATCTAGTGCTAGCAATCAAATATAATTAGAAACCAACATCTACACTGAAATCAATGAATTTAGTGCAAGTAATCAAATAGGATTAGAAATCAGATTCTAAATTGAAATTAATGCATCTAATGCAAGAAATCAAATCGGATTAGAAATTAACATCTTCATTGAAAACAATGCAACTAATGCAAGCAATCAAATAGGATTATAAATTATAATCTACAATAAATCAATTCATCTAGTGCAAGCAATAAAATATAATTAGAAACCAACATCTACACCGAAAGAAATGCATCTAGTGTAGGCATTCAAATAGGGTTAGTGTTGTAGCGGCTACAACCACCCTCCAAAATTTTTCATTAGCCTATCTTGGAGCCTCCCTTCCAACCTTACACAGCACATTGCCTTGCTTCATCAAGTACTCAAGCTTCAGTGTTTTCCTCACACAAAGGTAGCCTGTCGATCACAGTGGATCCATTCCCCTCATAGGTTGCTTACCCGGACTTGGTCCAGCTGCAGGCTGAGCATCTTCCCCTTGAAAATTGTGCATTCCTGGACGGCAACCAATCTTCTCTCCAGGAATTGCACAAACCTCTTTGACAACCTGCTGGGCTCCAAGATTGCATAATCTTGCCAACCAACCCTCCCAACAGGATTTGCGCAATTTTTCCCAGTTTGATGCTGTTCAGCCTAGGATTTGCACAAATCTGGGTAGCAATCAGCTGCTCTACCAATAAATTGCGCAATCCCCTTGGGCAGTCTACCTAGCTCCCAGTTAGGAATGCACATTTTTCCAGAGCAGTTGAGCATTCGCATGCATGAACAATCTGGTTGACCAGTTCCACCCGGGACCGAGGATACTTGACTTGCATGCATCCATGAATTGATATTCCTGGAATAGCAACAGAAAACATGCAAAATGCATCCCATGATTCAGGGAGCTATTTTTAGTAGCTGGGGGTTACATGCAAAGTTGTTTTAGAAGTTTCCCTCCAAGTGTCTCTCTATTCCTAGATTTGTGGCATGCACGTCATGAGACCAAACTTATTTATTCGACGCATCATATCTCATTCATTCACATCTATCTTGGAGCTCTGACATCCCACAACACATCCAGGACTCTTCGACACATCCGGCTTAGCTATTCATGGGTAAGTGGCCTCAACTTGTCTTTTTCAACATTTCTATCACGTTTTGTGTATTCGCTCGTGTGAGTGCCATTTTCTTGAGTTCTTTGAATTCCTACTGTCATTTACATGTATTCTAGCGTGTCCTAGCTCTATTTCAGTTTTCATTGCTATCTCACCGTTGTCGCATGCATGAAACTGTTTTGCACAGACGTTTGCCCAACCGGCGAATGACCTCACCCACATGCATCTTGACTCTTCCAGTCATGTTTTTCATATACTATTTATCACTTCTGCTATCACTTAGCGTCATCATGCATTTCATCGACTTATTTTCTTTTAGTTTCCTATCAGCAAGTCAGGCGAACCTTGGCCTCGTCTCTACCTTCACCAAGGTTGCATTGCACAATCTGGGGAAGGAAAGCTCACCTTCCTCTCCAGATTTGTGAATTACAGCCCAACACTGGCCTCCTGGAATGTTTTGCGCATTCTTGGAGGATAATGGCTACTTGGCCCAGGAAGTTGTGCAAATCTGCCCTTGGGCCCACAGTCCTTCCTGGCTCGGATTGCGCATTGTGCAATCCCAGCAGTCAGCTACCCAACTAGATTGTGCATTTCATAGATCCAACAGCTAGTCCAGCCTCCCAAAGAGTTTAGACTTCCTTTTGCATAGTTCTGGCAGCCAATCACTCAGCTTCCTAGTGAAATTTGTGCAATCTTGCTCATCAATTTCCCAGGTATGTGTTGTGTCCTTCCCCGGATTTGCTTTGTTTTCACTGACATATTTCTTGCCATGCATGCTGCTTTTTTCCAGACCTTTCAGGTGTTCATTTGTCTCAATTACTTCCAAGAGAATAGGATCTCAAGATAGTGATGGTATGGCAGCTGGAGCAGCAACTAAGCAACTGTCCTCTGGTTTGTTGATTTATGAAGATACGATGTTGTATCTAGACAAGGACATGAAACTAAAATGGCAAGAGGTGAAAGAAACATTCACATGTACTTTTGGGGAAGAGCTTGAAGACCGTCAGGTGTACGTGAACATTCATAAGTTCAGCTTGTACCAGATTGCATGCAGATAGCCCGCGTTCCCATGCACAGACATGATTCATTAGATCTTCTCTCATACTGACCTCGAGATGATGACCTTGAGAAGTGTCAGTGGGACGAAACTTGCAACCTTCTGGGTAGAAGATTATGATGAGATGTATCAGATGACCGAGCCCATGGCTGTCATGACTCCCCCGTTTAGCTTTCCCAACAACAGAGGCCACTTCAGAGACATTCTGAAGGATTGGGTAAAGGAGCTAGCTCGTTTTAGGATGACCCCCAATTAGATGTATAAGACGAAGTGATCCAAATTGGATCCTAAAAACTCTCTAAGTTTTCATGACTACTTCAAATTATGCTAAAAGATTCAAGTCTTAGAAAAGTCAAAGCTATCAGAAGGAATCCTCGTAATAGTTGCAGTTGTGGCCAGAGCGGAGCAACGAGGACCCTCGGTCGAGTGTGTAGACCTATGGCCCATGGTAAAGCATAATGGCACAAAATTGGCAAAACCGGAGGCTAATTCGGGAAACAGAGGTGGATTTTGAAATCGCTTATCGCAGGGCGTTCCCCTCAGTGAAGGAAAGCCCTGAAGTGCTCGGACCCAAAATCTCTATAAAATTCAGAAAAGTAACTATTTCAGTTTCGTAGTGCGGGATTCCCCAAACCAGTAGGATATCGGAAGGCTTCGAGGCAGTAAGAATTTTTGACTAAGTCCCACCTGATGCCACACATCGAGCGACACGCGTCCGGCAGAAGAGAGAGAAACCGCCCACATCAAAGGGGTAAACATCGTGTGACTTGTCTATCCGATATGAAGGACGACCGTAGGATCTTGGGGGCCCAGATCAACGGTGGAGATGCATCCCAATGACTGACTGAATTTGACAGGTAAAAAAGCAAGATGACAGGGGATTTGAAGTTCGACGTGGATGATGAGTTGGCAAACGATTCATGTTCGCAGGCGATCTTGAAGCAAACAGATTTAACGGCCATTCGAATATGATTCAGGGAATCTGAAACCCATTTTGTTAGCAAACAGGTGGCCACCTCCCTACGAGGCATTACCTAGTGATGATGACATAGAGCAGAGGAATTCGAATGGACAGAGGAAAGGAAACCAGAAGGCCGGGAAGCAGAAACAAGTAGTCAAAGAACAGATTGGCTTTAAAGCCATGAACTGATAGAAGCAGAAGACAGGCACATACAGAGATGCAAGAAGCTAATAGTAGAGAACAGAGAGTAGAAGCTGAGCTGACCTGAAGGCAACATCGAGCCAGAGAGAGCCAGAGAGTCTGTGTACTCCATTGAAGCCTTGAGAGGTTCAAGCAAACTCCTCGGCATAGGCCTGTCATAATACTGTGACCCTCAGAGGTCGAATTTCAGTAAGGAGAGTCTGTGCACTCCATTCCTACTAACTTCATTCTGTGTAGTAAGTCTCGAATCAAGCTCACTATTGTAAAAAATCTGCTTGAAAACATAATAGAGAGGCCACCACTGAAAGGCTAGACCAGGAGACGTAACCCAGGAGCATTGGGTGAACTCCTTATTAAACTTGTTTTGTTTACATGTTTGACTGTTATGTTTTCTCTAATTGCCTCAGTGTCTATGTATTCTAGCAATCTTATCGATCCGTTGCATAAGTAACATAGGCACATCCATGCACATGAGTCTATAATACCTTTAATTCTTTATCCTGGATAAATTCCAGATCAAGTGGTATCAGAGCTTAGGTTTACTAAGGTGAGCAATCTTGTGCTGTATTTTGTTGTTGAATGCTAACTAGATCAAAGCTTAAATTAGGAGAAGGAGAATTGGCTAAAACTAACCTGGAAATTGGAAGAGTCTATTCTAAGAGGAAAATGTCAAAAGAAAATCCCTTGGAATCAGACCCCCAGTTCATGGATAGTTTTATGGCCTTGAGATCCATGGTGGAGGAAATGTATAGGGACTATAAGAAACATAGAGATGAAGATTCATCAAGCTCCAAACAAGACAAAGGAGTAGAAGAATCTCTCCTCCATGACCACTCTAAAGGCAAAGGGAAAGAAGAAAAATTTCTCACGCCTCCTAATAGCCCTGAAAATAAAAAGAAGACATCTTTGATTAAATTAGATGTTAAATTTGATTTACCAATATATGATGGAGAGTTGAATGCAGAGAAGCCGTATAATTGGATTAGACAGATTGATGTTTATTACAGAGTGCAGAGCATTGACTCAGACAAGAGTAAGATTTAGCTGGCCAGCCTACACCTTGGAGGCACTGCCTTGGTATGGTGGGAAGGCAAGACACAAGTTGACATTAAGAAACATGGTAAGATTCTTTCTGTCTGGAGTGAATTTTTTTCTGCAATTAAAAAACAATTCTATCCACTAGCCTACATGCAACAAGCCATGATGAGCCGGCAAACTCTTTGACAACTAAAAGGGAAAAGTGTACAAGGTTACACCCAAGAATTTAGGAAAAGAGCTTTGATTCTAGGAATTTCTTTAGACTCACTTGAGACTCTGCTGAAGTATATAGGTGGTCTACACAGCTACATGAGGCACACTATCCTCATGTTTAATCCCACTAGCATAGATGAGGTATCCGTTCATGATACACATCTAGAAACTAGATGTAAGAATGGGAACCTAGAAGTTGGGGGATCATCCCAACCCACTGAAAGCAAAAATAAGGAGAAAAGAAAAAAGAAATGGAAAGAGAGGAAGACAAACACTGTACAGAAGAGCAAGTCTTCATGCACTCACTGTAAGAAGGATGGGCATGATGATGAACACTACTGGATTCTGCACCCAGAGCTGAAACCTAAGAAGTTCGAGGGCAAGAAGAAGAAGACTACTGCAGCTATTCAAAAGGATTTGGGATCAGACATAGGAGATGAAGCAACAATCGAAGCCACAAGTATAAAAGGTAAAAATTCTGAAGCATCTACTAGTAATTCTGCACAATCTACTGATAATGAAGAAAATGAGAGAAAAAGACGTGAGCTTTTTCATATTCGAGTTATTTCCAATCATCAAAAGATTGATACTTTGTTTGATAGTGGCTCACAAGTAAATTTAATTTTTGAAGCAATTGTAAAGAAGTTGGGATTACTAACCACACCTCACAAGAAACCATATCCATTAGGTTGGCTATGTGATAAAGCAAAGCTACAAGTGACTAGACAATGTAAACTTAAGTTTTCTTTTGGGTCAGCATTTGTAGATGAGGTTGAGTTAGATATAGTTCCTTTGGATATATGTGGAATTGTTTTAGGAAGTCCTTACTTGTATGATAGAAAAGCTATTTTCTATAGAGCTGAGAACAAGTAACTACTCGTCAAATATGGAATCGAATATATTGTAAGAGCTCATAAGCTCAAGAATAATTATACTCTCATAAACTCAAGGCAGATGAAATGAATTATAAATTCATGCAAACAATTTTTACTGATGGTTGTAAAGGAAAAGAATCCTGATAAAACCAATGTATTTGAGGGCTGTGATGCTAAACAACAAGTTGATTTAGAAAAAGTTGTTTTAGAATATGATGTATTGTTTCAAGAACCTAAAGGTCTGCCACCCAAAAAGGAAATAGTACATGATATTAATTTGCAGCGAGATGCTCCATTGCCTAACATCAGAATGTACAGGTTGTCCACTTTAGAGAATGCAAAAATCAAGAGGCAGGTACAGGAGCTGCTCGAGAAGGGGTTCATCAGACCTAGCACATCACCATGTGGGTTTCCAATTGTTTTGGTGAAAAAGAAAGATGGCTCGTGGAGAATGTGCATTGATTACCGAGCACTGAATAAGATAACGATCAAAAATCGTTATCCCCTTCCTCACATAGATGATATATTAGATTAGTTGAAAGAAGCTGTTTATTTTTCCAAGTTAGACTTGCATAGTGGCTATCATCAGGTCAGAGTCGCAGAGTAAGATGCATGGAAGACTACTTTCAAAACAAAGCAGTGATTGTATGAGTGGCTAGTTATGCCTTTTGGCTTAACTAATGCTCCTGCTACTTTCATGAGAGTAATGAATGATGTACTCAGACATTTTCTTGATGGTTTTGTTATTGTATATTTGGATGACATTATTATATTTAGAAAAACATGGGAAGAACATTTAAATCATGTTAATCAGACACTAGATGTTTTGAAAATAGAAAAACTTTATGTTAAACTCTCAAAATGTGAATTTGGCAAAACATCTTTGAATTATTTGGGACATATAGTAAGGGGCGCTGAATTCAAGATAGATCCCTTTAAGGTTGCAGTCATTGTAAACTAGCCTAAACCCAAATATGCTATAGAGGTTATAAGATTCTTAGGAGTAGCACAATATTGGAGAAAGTTTATTTCTAACTTTTCCTTAATTGCATCTCCCTTACATGCTTTAATAGGATTGAACAAGGTGTTTCAGTGGGGAGGCAAACAGCAGAAAGCCTTCGACACCTTGAAAGAAAAGATTAGTACAGTACCAGTACTAGCACTGCGCGACCTTCAAAGACCATTTGAGATTGAAACAGATGCCAGTGACTATGCCATGGGAGCAGTGTTGATGCAACATGGTAAACCCATATGTTATCATTTTCAGACATTTAATTCTGCAGTAGTTAACTATCCCACATATGATAAAGAATTGTATGCATTAGTACAGAGTGTGAAAAGGTGGAAACATTACTTAATGGGCAAAGAGACAGTTATACATACTGATCATCAACCACTTCAATATCTACACTCCCAAACTAAGTTGCAACAATCAAGACACTATAGATGGATGGGTTTTCTACAACAGTTCCATTTAGTCATCAGATATAAAAAGGGCATACACAATAAAGTTGTAGATATGTTATCAAGACCAATTGTAAATGCATATACTATACTTAAGCATAATTCAGTATTGCATGAGAGCTACATTGAATAATACGCTCAAGATATATATTTTAAAGATGTATATGCAACTTTAAGTCAAGGAAAACGAGTAGAAGAATTGGATTATCATATTAAGGACCAACTCTTGTATCATTTTGGGAAGCTATGCATTCCACAAACTGAAAGAGTAAAGATAATTCGAGAAGCACACACTTCTCTAATATCAGGTCACTTTGGTGTAAGTAAAACGGTTGCATAGCTGTAAAGATTTTGTTATTGGCCAAAAATGAATGAGACAGTTTCTAGATATGTAAGAGGGTGTACCATGTGTGCTAAAAGCAAGCCCAACAATAGAAAACTAGGCTTGTACACTCCACTACCAGTTCCTTCTCATCCTTGGGAAAGTGTTTCCATGGACTTTGTTGGAGGACTGCCTAAATCTAGGAAAGGTCATGACTATTTATATGTTGTTGTGGATGGGTTTAGCAAAATGTGTATTTTAATACATTGTAACAAACAGATTACAACTTAACAAACTGCAAAGTTGTTCTTTCAGCATGTATGGGTTCATTTTGGATTACCTACTTCCATAATATCTGATCGAGATACCCGATTTGTTGGGAAATTTTGGTAAAGTTTGTGGGAATTGATGGACACCAGGCTTAAGAAGAGCACAACTTTTCACCTGCAAACAGATGGCCAAACATAAGTGGTCAACAGGACAGTGATCCAGTTGCTTAGAGGCTATTGCAGCAAGCATCCCAATCTCTGGGATGAACATTTATGTTATGTGCAACATCCTTACAACCAAGCTAAACATTCTTCTACATAGAGATCTCCTTTTGAGACCTGTTTTGGTTTCACACCAAGGTCTCCCTTGGATTTTGTCTTTGGTAAAGACATAGCAGTTGATGGACACAGTGATGTGGACAAGGCAACCAAGTTCATTGAACAAATCCAAGAGATTCACCAGGCAGTGCAGGAACAACTAGAAAAGAGCCAAGCCAAGTACAAGGAAAGGCATGACAAGCATCGATTGGAGCATAGTTTCCAAGTTGGTGATCAAGTCTGGTTGTATATTAGCAAAGATAGAATGCAAGGCGAAGGAAAGAAGCTGAAGCTAATAAGCCTAGTATGGACCTTTCAAGATACTTGAGAAAATTGGTGAGAATGCTTTTCACCTCGATCTACCAACTTACATGCACATCTACTCAGTTGTTAATGTAGACATCTTGAGAATATTTGAACCTTCATTAATTGAAGATCCCGAAGAGTAGAGTCAATTGCCTTCTATTGATGATCTATTACCTGAATATCTTAATGAGTTGCAGGAAGATATAGTTCTGGACAGGAAGGTAAGAACTACACGCAGAGGGGACGTTGAGTACCTCAGGATCAGACTCAAAGGTTCAAAGCCAAGTAGTGCGAAATGGATAGAAATTGAGCAAGCAAGGAAGCAATACCCTCACTTGATTGATGCTTAAAAGAAAACCAACTTTTGGTGGTCCAAAAGCTTTTTCAGTGGGAAGGCCGTGATCTGAATTGGATCCTAAAAACTCTCTAAGTTTTCATGACTGTTTCAAATTATGCTAAAAGATTCAAGTCTTAGAAAAGTCAAAGCTATCAGAAGGAATCCTCGTAATAGTTGCAGTTGTGGCCAGAGCGAAGCAATGAGGACCCTTAGTCGAGCGCGTAGACCGTTGGCCCATGGTAAAGCACAATGGCACAAAACTGACAAAACCAGAGGCTGATTCGGGAAACAGAGGTGGATTCTGAATCGTGTATCATAGGGTGTCCCCCTCAGTGAAGGAAAGCCCCGAAGCACCTAGACCCGAAATCGCTATAAAATTCAGAAAAGTAACTGTTTTGGTTCCGTAGCGTGGGATTCCCCAAACCAGCAGGATATCGGAAGGCTTCGAGGTGGTAAGAAGTTTTGACTGAGTCTTTCCCAATGCCACACATCGAGCGACACACGTCCGGCAGAAGAGAGAGAAAACTACTCGCATCGGATGGGTAAACACCGTGCGACTTGTCCGCCCGATATGAAGGACGACCGTAGGATCTGGGGGGCCTAGATCAATAGTAGAGATGCATCCTGATGATTGACAGGATTTGATAGGTTAGAAAGAAAGATGACAGGGGATTTGAAGTCTGACGTGGATGAGGAGTTGGAAAACGATTCATGTTCGTGGGTGATATTGAAGCAAATAGATTTAACGGGCATTCGAATATGATTCAGGGAATCTGACACCCAGTTCGTTAACAAACAGGTGGCCACCTCCCTGCGAGGCGTTACCTAGTGATGATGATGCAGAGCAGAGGAATTCGAATGGACAAAGGAAAGGAAACCAGAAGGCTAGGAAGTGGAAACGAGTAGTCAAAGAACAGACTGGCTTTAAAGCCATGAATTGATAGAAGCAGAAGACAGGCACATACAGAGATGCAAGAAGCTAATAGTAGAGAACAGAGAGTAGAAGCCGAGTTGACCTGAAGGCAACATCGAGCTAGACAGAGCCAAAGAGAGTCAGAGAGTTTGTGTACTCCATTGAAGGCTTGAGAGGTTCAAACAATCTCCTCGGCATAGGCCTATCATAATACTGTGACCCTCAGAGGTCAAGTTTTAGTAAGGAGAGTCTGTGCACTCCATTCCTACTGACTTCATTCTATGTAGTGAGTCTCAAATCGAGCTCACTGTTGTAAAAACTCTACTTGAAAAAATAATAGAGAGGCCACCACTGAAAGGCTAGACCATGAGGCGTAGCACAAGAGCATTGGGTGAACTCCTTATTAAACTTGTTTTGTTTACATGTTTGACTGTTATGTTTTCTCTAATTGCCTCAGTGTCTATGTATTCTAGCAATATTATCGATCTGTTGCATAAGTAACATAGGCACATCCATGCACATGAGTTTGTAATACCTTTAATTCTTTGTCCTGGATAAATTTTAGATCACGAAGATATTGAGGAAGGCATACTAATACTTGGTCATATTCGCATGTCGACTGAGTGGCCAAGAGAGCACTCAGACCTTCCCTTAGAGTTGGGTGGTCACACTTGACCAACTAGCTAGAGAAGGAAGACCATGTAACTGGTTCGGCATACTGGCTCATCAGTTGAAGGAGCAAGTCACGAAGGCTCGACATTCACTTCAAGGAATTTATGCAGAGATTTATATGTCTGCCTACATTTTAGGTGCAGTCTGTGCTTGACATGAGTTCCCGGGCTTAGAGTGGGCATGGTCACTAGTGGAGACTGTTGTGAGCATGTATTTCAAGTTATTGTCCGAGTGCAGCTTCAGAGGAGTGATCATACGGCTGTCTGACCATCTTGTCACCCTAGTGTATAGGTTGATATTTGAATAGGATCCACCCTGCATGTCAAAGGAAGTGATGAAGGCATTGTTAGGCATTGCAGACTGGTTTGCCTCACTGGCCAACATGTTCATCTGAGTGTTCAGTGCGGAGAAGACTCTGCATGTTCTGCCAAAGTTTTCTTTGGACATGCTTATCATGCAGGAAGTAGCATATCATATCTCAGCAGGATTGACAGCTAGGCTACAATGGAAGAAGAAGGCACCTTGGCCCACTCTTCCATTGCGGATTGGGTTATGCTAGATCTGAAGCATCAAGCAAGCGGATGTCGAAGCTGAACAGATGAAGAAGTACATGTTTGACCTCCGAAGCTTCAACCTGTATGACCCACATTGCATTGTGAAGGATCACTGCATGAGAGTTCAGTTCAATTGGATCCATGGGGAATTTCATTGGGTTGAAGAGGACTCATGGATATACTATTACAATTCCTCCAGACCCAATGAACAAGTCAGCTTTTCCATAGAATGGTTAGCATAGCAACATGAAGAAGCATCACAAAGAACACCAGTAGTAGAAGTAGTAGTAGCAGTAGAAGAGGCAACAAAGCCAATCATACCTATGCACAACAAAGGGAAGAGAAAGATTTTCGACCGCATGGAGGAGGAACAAAGCTGCAAGTTTCGAGCATATCCACTTGTAGAACAAGCAACTATGGCTATTCAATAGAAAAGGTAGCAGCACGACAAGAAAATCACGTGAAGGCAGAGGGATAAGAAAAGAATGGAAGAAGCAGAGAAGGAGTTGCATGCGCTGAGGGAGCAACTCTGAAAAGAATAAGAGTTGCACCAACATGAGAAGGAAGCGCAACAATAATAGATTCAGCTAGGGGCGCATCAGGTGTAGACAGATGAAGTAGTGCTCGTACAAGTAGTTGATTCTTTTGAACTGCAAGCATCAGGTGAGCAGGGTGAACCCTCGCAGAGGCAGGGCTTTTCTCATGAGATATAATAGGATCTTGAACAGTTGGATGCAGACATGGAGCAAGAGGAGTTGGAACAAGACACTGACCTCATGCCTCACTAAAGAGAGGTCGACTCACCTACTTCAATGCATCCAGATGATGAGCAAGTCTTAGATGACCAAGGAGGCAATGAGATCCTTGGTGGTCAATCGAAGTAGAGATGCACAACATCTCCTTTGATGAATCTCATCACAAAGTTGTGCAGTCTCAGAGAGTACTGACTCCGAAGGACCAAACATCCCCTTCGCAATTTGAAGAGCAAGTGATTGTGACTGATGTGCATAAGCATCTAGATGCGTTGGTCGATGCAACTAGAGTGTATACCGAAGCCACTAACTCAAGTGTTTGTTTTCTCATAGCTGAGAATGAGCGAATGGCGAAAGAACTACAGGTGGCCAAGCAAGGAGGAGACATGGTGACAATGTCCACCCAAGCTGAACTGAAGAAGGAAATACTAGATGAAGTATTTTCCTTGGACATAGTTATGCAAGCATTGTACTCCAAGTTTGGTACCGTGCATCAAGTAGTCGTTCATCTCCACGGATGGCAGCAACGATGTGCAAGAAGAGTACGCATCTTGAAAAAAATACATACTGTTGTTGATAACATGTGAGCATGGACGATGAAGTACAAGGGAGCCCCGCTTCACTTGCCAAAGATGATGAAGGCCAATGCGGTCGAGCTGCAAGCACATATTCGAAGTCAGATCTAGAACTATGAAGATGTACCACAACTCATCACTAGCATACAAGCTTCCCATGCATGAGTATTCAAAAGCATGGAGGTTATATTGCACACTCATGCGATCCCATCACTTCGGACCCTCACCCAAGTAAAGACCAAGAAGTAGGTCCAACGAGAGCTTGAATCGTACTTCGACAAGTTGATGTGCACTGCCACCAACCCAGACTTGCCTATCAGTGCATACATCATGTGCAAGTACGTTGCTGGTCCTGTCACACTAAAGAAAATTATGTGCATGCTCACAGACGAGTTGGACAGAGGAGCCTGAGTGGTGTACCCAGATGCTATGGAGGAAAGGTTTAGGTTTCAGACATATGTCACAGCAGAACACACAGACACTCTCAAGGACTACCAATCTTGGCATCAATATGTCAATGTTGATCAACATGAGGATGTCTAGCAGTTGAACTTCTATGGTTGTCTAAGTCCGAATGATGTCTAGTTTTGCTTGTCCAAGCAATTGTTCATATGGGTGCATGTGCATTGTAATGTTGAGTCATGTCAAGTGTAAATCAAGGGTTGAGAGTGTATGTAATAGTCATAAAGTAGGTGACGAGTCATGAGGGTAGTTGAATGGTCACAAAGGGGAATGTCAAGGGTCACCCCACCCTTTGCTATAAATAGTCCCTCATAACTCATTGTATAGTCTTTTGGTCAAGCAACCTTCTACTTAGACTATTTTGAAGAAGGCTTGGACAGTATTGTAATGCGCCTTGGCTTATCCACTGCACGAAGCTAGTACATCTATTTGGAGGAGTAGGCAAATGTGGCTGTAACGTTCCAATATTGGGGCTAGCAGGTTTACATGGATGTATTGTATGATTGTGACTTACACTTCTTTATATAATAAGAGCCAACGCATTTTCATGCATATGTTGTTATTGTAGTTGGACTGCTCCGGTTTCTTTAATGATATGTGTTTTTTAACTTACGTACTTGTGTATTAACTAATTCACATGCAATTATATGAATCTTGTTGTTAATGTGTTGCATATGTTGTTAATGTTGTCACCGTCTATGTCGACTGCTTTGCCGGACATCAGACAGACCTTTCACTTGAACCTTGCTATAAAAACCATCACACTCATCTCAGATTGATCCATGAGTGTTGTACATGTTATCTTACCTTGTATGATGTGACTACCACATCCGAGTGGACTGCTCTGCCGGAAGTTGTGTATGTCCTTTGTGTTGTGTGTTCCTAGATGAGTTGGGATTGATCCCTTTCAACTTGGAACTCACCTTCACCTCCTTTACCTTTCGAAGTGTTGGAACCTCTCATACACCTTCCTTGACTCACTGTATCAGTCACACCCTTGCTGCTGAAAAGGTTATTCTACTTGCCTCTGTGCGACACTGCGGTCTAGGCATTAACTTACGATCCACTGCTAGGACTCCTACACCAAATGGTCTGAGGTCTAATTGGGACTTCTTACCAGGGATATCCCCTTGACATGTTGGTGGGTCTAGCACCGTCAACAGTTAGCAATCATCATCTACACTTAAATCAATTCATCTAGTGCATGAAATATTCTTTTTTTTCTCTTCCCCCTCCATCTATATCTATATCTCCCCCCATCTCTCCTTCTTTATCTCTATATCTCAAGCCCCCAAATGCACACACACTCCCTCTATCCAAATCTATCTATCTCTCCCTCCCTCCCTTTATCTGTCTCTCTCTTCTTCCCTCTCTCCCCCTTCCATTTATATCTCTATCTATCTCTCCTTATTTGTCTCAGTCTATATCACCCAACAAACATACAAAATATTTCTCCATCTATATATATCTATATCTATATATATATATATATATATATATATATATATCTACACTTAAATCAATTCATCTAGTGCATGAAATATTCTTTTTTTCTCTTCCCCCTCCATCTATATCTATATCTCCCCCCATCTCTCCTTCTTTATCTCTATATCTCAACCCCCCAAATGCACACACACTCCCTCTATCCAAATCTATCCATCTCTCCCTCCCTCCCTTTATCTGTCTCTCTCTTCTTCCCTCTCTCCCCCTTCCATTTATATCTCTATCTATCTCTCCTTATTTGTCTCAGTCTATATCACCCAACAAACATACAAAATATTTCTCCATCTATATATATATATATATATACATACATACCTATATACCCTCCCTCTTCCTCTCCCTCTCTCTCTCTCTCTATCTCTCTCTCTTTATTCCCCTTCTCTCCCACTCTCTCTCTTCCCCTTCTCTCCCCTTCTATCTCTCTTTCCTCTCGCTTTTCTGTCTCCCTCTCTCTCCATTTCTCTCTATGCCTTTCTTCTTATCTGTCTCTCTCTCTCTCCCTCCTTCTCTCTCTCTCCTTCTTTGTCTCTCTATTCCACCCCCAAACATATAAACACACACTCTCTCTCTCCCTCGTCACTCTCTCTCTCTCTCTCTCTCTATGTATTTATTCTTCCCTTCCCATCTTTCCCTCTGACTCCATATTTTTCTCCCTCCCTCTCTCTCTCCTCCAATTTCTCTCTCCTCCCTCTCAAGTATTCTTTCTCATTCTTTCTCTCTCTCCCTTTCTCTCCTACCTCCCTCTCTCTTCCCCACATCCATCTCTCTCTCTCTCTCTCCTCCAACCCTATCAATATCTCCCTCCCTCTCTCCTTCTCTCTCTCCTCCCTCCATATTTGTGTCTCCCTCTCTCTCTCTCTTCACTCCTCTCCTCTCTCCCTCAATTTATCTCCATCTCTACCTTGTCACTTGATTTATGTCTCCACCTCTATCATACTATGTCTTTGTTCTCCCCCCTATATATATCAAGAGCTAATACATATCTTAATATATTAACATATATTATAATATAGAAAATTTAATATTGCATTAAAGTTAATTTTATAATAGTCCAAAATTATTAAATTTAATAATATTATTATTAATTTTTTAATATTAATATCATATTTCATGATAATAAATTTTTAATATTAATATTATATTTACTGATGTTTTTACATGACATGATAACAAAAATTACATCAAATTAATATTTTCAAATATTACAAATTTAACTTGGAAATATTTTATGCCTTTAAAAGTTTTAATATATCCATAAGAGATGGTTTTTCCCTTAAAAGATTCATTTTACAAATATTTAATTAAAAGAAATATTAAAACATTTAATTAAAAGAAATATTACAAGAATTTGGAGCCATTTTATACAAAACTTCAATGATTTTTTATTCTTTGTGTTGAATCAAACTTTTTCCTTTGATTTAGGAAAGGGTGTTGGTTTTAGTAAAGAGTAAAGATGTTTAAAATTTTACGTAATGGAATTTTAATGTTGTAAATTTTTTCATTGAAGGTAAATTTATGATCCATTCAAATTCAATTCTTAAATGCATGATTTTTTTTTCATAGACCGACATTAATTTGTTTGGAGAAATTTTTTTATTTTTATTTTTATTTTTATTTTTTGACGACGCACATACCTACACATCACTCCCATACTAGGTTGTAGAATGCACCTCTCGGTGTAAAAAGTAGTTGGATTCCTTGGTCAATTCATGAGGCACATATGCTAATGAGTGATTTCATTGGGGATGAGGACCACCCAATGCATATAGTTCAATTATTAGCACTGCCAAAGTGATAGCTAGCCACTTATATACTTGCTAAAAAAAGGCACCTACCTTAGTGTAGGTCTAATGATAGTGGAGGATACATAGAGTGCCTAAAGAAGAGGGGTTTCCTAGGCATGCGAGATGTGATGATATTGGAGGGTAGTAATTATACATTCTTGTCAACATAAGGGTACTTGAATGATAGTGCCCACACTTGCTAGGAGGTGAGTGAAGAGGGGAAGGGGATTATTTGGACTTGTAAGAAAAGATTGTGTAGAGTAGTGAACCACCACAGAGTGCTCCCGTTGGCGATGAAACTATTTAGTGAAACCAGAATTAAGGATGGAAATTTGTGAAAAGACTGCATGGGCCAATATATATACTACTAAGTTCTTCCCTTGTGGTGAAACTACTTAGTGAGCTAGTTTGAGGACGAAGCCAACTAAATACTATATGGAGCATACACAACACTGAGTGCTTGCTTCGGCTGATAAACCACTCAATATAGGAGTAAACAGGAAGCCAAAAAGATAAGTATTAATTATCAGTTTAAATAAATTTACGCCGAGATTATGATTTAATTTGGTTTAAAGTTTTGATTTATTATTATTCGAGTTATGATTATGCTATGCTTTAATTTGATTTAAAAGTTTATGATTGTCTCTAATGACATGTACGTCTATGATATAGGTGAGATATCAAACTATCCATCATGAGCATATGAGGCTGATTGCAAGGAAAACAATAGGAGCTTGGTGACATCAAAGTTTGTAGTAGCACACTAGAGTTGAAGACTTCATGAATAGGGTCGTTATAGTGACACTAGAACACACTGATACACACTGATTTCCATGAGATATGCCATGATACATGTGTTTCATTACTGAAGCAAGGTAGAGGAATGCCTTGACTAAGATGACTCTTCCCCTGTCAAGAGTCCTTTCCAACGGAAGGATCACCTGATCGACTAGGAAGTACATAAGGGGATGGCTGAACTTGGAAGATGAGTGATTCTATGGAAGGGGAACTAGATCACCCAAGGCAGTGGGAAGAAAGTAAGGGGATGCTGGAAGAAATTATTTGGTTTTAAAGAATCAAGTTCATACTCATTGGGAAAAAAGGTACATTGGGTGTGTCCTAGGAAATAGTGATATGAAATTGTTCCCTAAAGAGGCACTGAGCATAGTGGATAGCATAGATGGATAGTGGAGGAAGAAAACACTTAAGAAACTAAGTAATAAAGTGAGATGAGGCACATTAAAAATAATATGAACTAGAAAAAATATCTTGAGGAAATTGTTGATTTGATTGGGATGCTATACCCATTTTGTTTTTTGAGTAAGAAACTATAATGCAAATGTAAATGAGCTATGTATAAGACTTAGTTTTTGGTTTTGGTTTTCTATTACATAGACCATCAAAGATGATGTTCCCCATAAGGGGTAGGGTTTGTGACACCCTTGGTATAATCTCCCTGATTTTGTAATATAATTGTACTACGATTATAAAATTATTTTTCGTTTTGATGGCCTAAAAAAGCGAGACATAGATCCATGATCTAAGGAGGGGAAGGAAGAATAACCTGACTGGTGGCAGATAGCACCAATACTTAAACAAATGACTAAATGGCAAGAAAGATCTATAATAAAGTTCCCATGATCTCCATGCTCCTGAAAATCAAAAGAATTTTCCATGAGGAACATGGAGCACCATGCAAAAAGGAGAAATATAGACTTAAAAATCAAGGTAGTGTTTGGAATGGAGATGGTGGGAATTCAAGTAGCTTGAAATTAGAAAGTGGGCACACATAGTATAGAAAATGTGGAAGAAAAATGATGGAGAAGAGAACAACCAGAGTGCATGTTGAGCTTTAGTATATCTTACAAAGGTTGAGGGAATGGGGTTTACCTGCATTGTCATGTTGAAGCTGTGGACTTGTGTGTCCAATATTGGAGGATTGCGACAAAGAAAATTCCCATTCTCTTGGAGATGAGCTTAACCTATGAATGTGTCTACTTGAGAAATCTCTTTAGATCATGGATTTGGCTTGGGGGTGACAACTAAAAGAAAGGTTAGGCTAAAAATACTCTATGATTGGGTGGAGAGTTGAAGTCCCGACTTCAGTTCAAGTCACTTTTAACTATTCAGATGAGTGATTCTTGATTGTACATGGTCAACTAAAAATTATGTTGTGCACTTATGATTTATGATTAACCTTTTGTATTATATGTGGGAATATTAATTGAATACTTAATCTATGATTGAATAACTAATTGTTACAACTATAGGATTATGAGATGTTTGAACTATGTTGATGAAACCTTAATTAATTAAATGTTGTTTGATATGACCCATAGTGATGATCCCATAGGATTCAGGAGAGATTTCTAAAGTCATGAATCTTTGTTACCTATATTTGTTTTTAAGTTTGGTAGGTCATGCCCATAACAATGATAGTAGGCTACCTCATTAGGAGTGCACTCTACATGATAAGTGCATGGATTAACCTTGTTTTAGGAAGTTCTTTGAGATTTTTGCATGATTACATTGAATTCTTATGAACTCATGCAATTGTTAATATGCTTATAATTAAGGAATTTATTATATGCATGATCACTCAATATGCTTCTTCTAACATGTTTTAGAAGATGAATTTTCTACTCTAATATGTTACAAGAATATTGATCTAATTGTCTTGATTGGAAGCTACTAAGAATACTATCTTGAATTTATATGCAATGGCATCTTGTTTCTTGTTGACATGTATGGCATTATTATTTCAAAACTATTGATGCTTGGTTTACTTAACAAATTTGAAGACTCGTGGTATTGTTTAATGCTACAAAGAAATGTTTTTTGTGTACAAGATGATGGTGCCTTGAATTACTATTACAGGGATATGCGATGGATAATTGAAATAATCTGTAATAATTCTCGGAAGATGAAGGACATGCAGATCCATGTCATGGTTTTTTCACTTCCTAACCTACTAATTATTGAAGAATTTTATTTATGTTTTTGTGTTGTATTAATATCTTTATTTTTATGTCTTGTAATTCTGTAACAATGCATGCAAGTGTGGGTTGCCATGGAAATGGTTGTGGAATTTCTTGGGTAACAAGCTAAGTTCTATGTAGAAAGAGATTCAATCTTTGTTAATGTATTCTTGAAATGTTAGGCCATTGGCTAGAGAAATGTTTTCCCTAAGTCTAAGTAAATTGGAGTATGACTAGGATGTCAGAGGAATTCATGGTTAGTTGCTAGGATAGACTACAATTGGCATAAAAGATAAATTTATATATAAGGCATAAATGCTTGTTTTTTTCCAAGGTCACACATCACTTAAGTTTGGGTAGGTTTGCAGGTCCTCACATTTGAGAGAGATAACAAGGCTTAACTTGCAGTGGAGATGCATCCTGAATGGGGCTAAATTTGGTCAACTCATAAGTTATATCTCTCTCTCTCTCTCTCGATATAGATATATATATATATATATATATATATATATATATATATATATATATATATATATATATATATATATATATATATATATATATATATAATAAGTTTTCTAACCATGTGGCACAACCAATTTAAGGATTAGAGGTAGATTCCAGAAGAGGGTAGGCAATTAAGGCTTAGAGATGGATGTAACCAATGGAATGAAATGACTTATTGACATTTATTTATGGCCAAAATCATATTTTATATGTTTTATGGGTTTATGAGTTAATTGAGTGGTTTTGGAAGTAAGGACAAAACTAGGTCCAAGAACAAGTTTTAGTGCCCAAATTGATTAATGAGTTGAAGAAAAGTATGGACAACAACATGACAGTGAGTGACAAAGATTGAAATGATTTCATTCACAATTGTAGCAGTATTTGTAGGATATGACAATGAGTGTTGCCGTGACAATATTTGGAGGTTGTAACGACAGTGATAACAATGATAATGTGTGCATGTTGATATGATGGTACATATTGTGATGTTGACAACTATTATTATAGGTTGTGATCATTTTTATTTATAAATAGATAAATATTTATGATGATTGTGGATCAATTTTGAAAATGATATCAAAATAGATTTCCACAAGGAGTTGGAGAAGGAACATGGAGCCTCAATGAGCTTGGAGCCTAGAGCAGGTCACATCTCATTCATTACTCAAGTTGGAGCCTAAAGCAGGTTGGAGTCTACTCATCACTAAGGTTGGATACTTAATCAAGTTGGAGAATAGAGTAGGTTAGAGCCTTCTCATCACTAAGGTTGGAGTTGTAACACCCATGGTATAATCCCCCTGATCTTGTAATGTACTTGTACTTTTAGTAAAAAAATATATTTCATTTTGATGTATTAAATAATGGGACATAGATCCATGATTTGAGGTGGAAAAGGGAAGAAGAACTTGAGTGGTGTTAGCTAGAACCACGTCCTAAACAAATGAGAAGTTGACAAGAAGGATCTAAAAGAAATTTCCCATGATCTACATGCTCCTAAACAACAAAAGAACATTCCATGAGGAACATGAAGCACCATGTAAAAACGAGAACTATGGAGTTAGAAAGTGAGGGGTTGGAATGGAGATGAGGGGAATTTGTGCAATAAGCAACAAGTGAGCATACATATTATAAACTATGTGTGAGAAAAACGTTGGAAAAGAGAACAACCTAAGTATATACTAATTACTATTGTAGCCTATGGAGGTTGAGGGAATGGAGTTACCATGTGTTGTCACGCTAAAGTTGTGGACCAGTGTGTCCAAGCTTGAAGAAATCTTGCAAGGGGAAATTCCTATTCTCCTAGAGATGAGCATAAATTCTAAATGATTCTACTTGAGAAATCACCTTGGATTGTGGATTTGGCTCCGGAGGTGGCAACTGCAAGAAATTTTAGGCTACAATTGGTCTATGGTTGGATGGAGAGTTGTAGTACCACCTTCAGTTCAAGTCACTTTTAAGTATTTAGATATGTAATTCTTTATTATGCATGATAGGCTATAGATTATTTTATGCACTTATGAATTATGATGAACCTTGTGTCTTATATCTATGCACATCTGATTGAATACTTAGTATTGGATCAAATAGCTAACTAGTATAGATATGGGTTTCTATGGTGTTTGAACTATGTGGATGTAGTATTAATTAACTACGGGTGGTTTGATTGACCCATATCAATGATCCCATAGGATTCAAGAGAGATATATAAAGTCATGAATCTATGTTATTTATATATGTTTATAAGTTTGGCACCTCATAGCCATAACTATGTTGGAGGGCTACCTTAGGAGTGCACTCTACATGAAAAGTGCATGGATTAACCCTATTTTTGGAAGTTCTTTCTGATTTATACATGATTACATCAAATGCTTATGAACTCATGTGGTTGTCAATATGCTTATATTTAAGGAGCTCCTTATATGCATGATTAATCAATACGCTTCTTCTAACCTATTTTAGTTCATAGTTCTTCTAATATAATATGATAGAAGAATATTGACATAATTATCTTTATTCGAAGCTGCTGAGAACGATATCTTGATTTTATATGAAAAATGATCTTGCTACATGTGGACAGGCGGGACACAATTATTTAAACATCTATAGGTTTTGTTTTTTAAGACATTTGAAGACTTATGTTCTTGTATAATACTACAAATAATTTTTTTTTGTGTACACTTTGGTGGTGGCTTGATATTCTATTAAAGGTATATGCATTTCCTTAGCATAATAAGCTATCTAATAGTTATCAAAAGATGAAGGAAATGTGGATCCCTGTCATGCATTATTCACTTCCTGACTTCTAGATTATTGAAGACTTATATTTATGCTGCTATGGTGTATTAATTTATTAATCAATATATGTCTTGTAATCCTATAGCAGTGCATGCATGTTTGGTTGGCCATAGAAATGGTTGTGCAATTTCCTGGGTAATAGGATGAGTTTTGTGTAGTAATATATTCAATCTCTATTGATGTATTCTTGAAATATCAAGCCTTTGGCTAGAAAAATGAGTAACCTAAGTCTAAGTGAAGTGGAGTATAACCAAGATCTTAGAGGAATATATGATCAATTGCTAGAATTGGATGCATAAGGCCTATAGGATAAATCTATGTATATGGAAGAAATGCCTATTTTTTATCAAGGCCAAACTTAAGTTTAGGCAGGTATAGAGGTACGAGAGTTTAGGATAGATTTCAAGGATTAACTCACAATGAAATTAGATTCCAAATGAGGATGCATGATTTTTACAAGTAAGTTATATATATCAAATAATTTTTATAGTCGCACGACCCAGCCACATTAGGGTTTGGGGAGTATGAGCCCAAATGGAAAAAGCTTGAATTTCCCAAAGAATTGAATGGCCTAAATGTCACGAAGGACTGAAAGGCCCAAATGACAATAGGACATGATGTAAGCATGACAAGTGTATCATGTGGGTGCAATGCAGGCACCACGTGGGTACCATGTCGGCGCCACATGGTAGGACTTTGCCTATGTGTCAAGTATTAAATGGTGAACTTTAAAAGATAATAACTTTTGATTTGTGTATCGCATTGAGATAAAATTTATATCACTAGAATATCTTAATGAGCTAGTCATAATGGTGGTTTTTAGTTTGGATACCAATTGATTTGAAATTTTAGGGTTTTTGTGACCCCATTTCCATAACAAGACCTTGGATAGCGGGTTATCTTGACGTCACACCATCCACTTTCTAGAAATAATCCAAGGGGGTGGGAGGGTGTATTACAGTAGCCTATAGTAGGTTGGAGCCTAGTCATCATTGAGGTTTGTGCCTTAATAAGGTCATAGCCTATAGGGAGTCACTATTTGCATTCTTCCAAGTTTGGTGCCTCAATAAGGTTGTAGTCCACCGCAATTGGAAGCTTGAATATATTGGGGGTATCTACTTGCAGGAGGTCATAACTTGAAAATCTATGCAAATAATCGAAGATCAAGAAGAGTAAGATTTGTGGTTTTCTCCTGTATGGGTTTATATGTAAAAAGCTCATGACTCTTTGTGATGTGATGGCCTCTTGATGTGTTATTCATATGATGATTTCTTGATGATGCATTGTTTTATGTGATGAAATTATGCTTATGGTTATGACTCATTACTATGTGATTTGTTGATTATGAAAAGTTGTGAAATGGTGAAATTAATGCAAACCAATTCTAAGAACAAGTTTTAGTTCCCAAATTGATGAATGAGTTGAAGCAAAATATGGACAACAACATGATAGTGAGTGAAAAAGATTGATATGATTTCATTCACAGTGGTAGCCATATTTGTAGGGTATGATAATGAGTGTTGTAGTGACAATATTTGGAGGTTTTAGTGGAAGTGATAACAATGATAATGTGTGCAGGCTGAAATGATGGTACATAATTTGATGTTGAGAATTATGATTATAGATTGTGATCATTTCTCTTTATAAATAGATAAATATTTAATATGATTGTGGATCAATTTTGAAAATGTAACATCCTTGGTTAAAAACTCATGTAAAAATATAAAAGCCCACGGTGATGGGACACACATTCCAAGCTGAATGGTGGGCAAGACATCATAGTGGGTGTTCATTTGGTTGTTTATGGCTAAGGAAATTGCAAAAGGCAATGACTAAGGCATTAAAGAGGCAAAAATATTTTTTGGCACATTTATTTATGAAATAAAGGAAATTAGGAGAAAAGGAAGGTGAAAGGTCACAGGTTGCATGTGAGGATGAAATTGAAGGAAAATAATAGAAAATGAAGAAAATAGAGGCCTCATTCATAAAAAGGCTTATGAGGATCAGTTACTAACCTTTTGTCAGTTCAGTGTTGGAACTCTCTCATTTTCTCTATCTCTCTCTCTCTCTCATACTCTTGGATACTTAGAGTTTTCTTGGAACACTCTTGGAGGGTGTCAAATACTTGGATTTTTGGAGCAAGAAGGCAAAGGAAGGATAGGAAAGCACAAGAAGGCATCAAAATCAACAACACCATCAAATTTTCTTGCAGGTACCGAGTTGCATGTATAATTTCTTCACTAGTTTGGACATGCATGGCATATGCATGTGGATTCTTGGTCATGATCTGTAATTGGCATGGAGGATTTCCTAGATTGACAGTGGATCTCCTAGCCTTTCCATTTCATGGATAGCCATGGTGATTTTGGGTTTATTTTCATTATTTATTTTTGGTTGGTACTCCGCTATAGAGCCCTATAACAACTTGGGTTGAATTACTAGTCCTGGAGCCTTGGTTCGATAAATGCTCTGGAGCCCTTGGTGGGTTGAGTTACTAGTCTTGGAGCCTTGGATGGACAACCGCTCTAGATCTTGATGACAGCTGTGGGTTGAGTTACTAGTCCTAGAGAGTTGGTTGGAACAAATGCTCTGGAGCCCTAGATGGCTAGGATGGAGGCCGATCTAGTGATGTTTTTGGTAATGTTTGACCATGACGTGGAATCATTGTTTTATGGGTTGAGGTGGATGGCCTCTGGAAGCCTTGGATGAGTTTTGATTGATGTGTTCTATGGAATCCCACATTCATACTTGGAATATGGCACGAGGGTGAATGGATAAATATAGATTTGGTTCAGTCATTCTACGGTCAGGTGGAACGGGGCAGTCCCATCTACGGTTGGTTCATTGCATTCATTAATGAGAAATACATTCCATTGATTTTAATGTGTAAAGGTACTGATGTATTTATGGATTTGATGACTGATATGTTTATTGTCTTTCTATTCTGATTACGCTGGTTATATGCATATTTTATGAGAACAACTATGTATAGCTCTCATCATGTTTTTACTCGTATGTTAATGCATAATGTGTCTATGACCTAAGGGATGATAATGTAACAAATGGCATGAGGGAACAAGGGTTCATAGCAATTCTAAGATAAGTATGAGATCCCTACACTTAATTCTATTGTTTGAACCTGTAGGTTACATGCCAATGATATGTTTGATGAAAATAATGTCATGGCTAGTAGGGATCCAGTCTTGAACAAGTATTCAATTTAGTACTTTCATTTCCATGTTACTCTACTGATTTGAAGAGATGGATCAATTCTAGGCAGTGTCGTAAGTTCTGGGCTTGAAATAGTGGCTCAAATCCCGGAGTCACTGGCACAACACTGACAATTTTGGTCCACAGTCGCTAGCAGGTAGGCCTATGAGAGAAACTTTAGGTTGTTGGTCTCTCCCTTGCTCATAGCATGAGAGCGATTATTGCAGAAGAGAACTAAAATAGCAATGGGACCTAGGGACAGGTTGTATGAGTGGATGGCTTGTCTTTTGAGGGTTCTGTTGATGATGTTGGATGTCTGTATGGTGTGTTTCCATCAGTTCCACTTCCTTAAGATGACTTAGGAGGTCAAATCATATCATAGTGATGTCTCGTTGCATGTTTACCCTGGCTGGCCAGTTGCTTGGGTAGATATGGGAGCAGGGTTTTATAGAGTGGTATTAGAGCATGTTTGCGCTCTCCTTGGTTTGTGTGTTGATCATGATTTCATGCTAGTTACATATGTGTTCCTTATGCATGTAGTCCATGTGTTTGTTTCATTTTCATGGTGTTGATCATGGTTGTAGTGATGTTGCCATGTGAAGATTGAAGGTGTTGTTGTGGAGTATGTCTTCATCTGTGTATGGTTGATTATGCATTTTTATGTACATGACTGTTCACATGTTATCAAATGAATGTGAGCTGGTTGTTGTTGTCATGCATAAGGTCATGGTTTTCATAGTTGATATGGTCATGCATTGATGACTGGACTCTAGCTAGAATTGTGTGTATATGGTTTTGTACTTATGTGTTATATGTATATATGCAGTTGTTATGCATGTATGGTATTGGTTATAGTTATGCATCAATAATAGGTCAAATATGCGTTTTGAAGTCATTGTATTCAATTTAGGTCATCATGATGCTATTGGTTGTTATGATGCTAATGTGTTGGCTGAGATAGAGCAGGAGATGCAGACTACCAAAGTGAGGTTGCAACATTAGACTTTGGGGTAAGAACAGACCGCCATACAAGTATTATATGTTTGTCATGAAGTTATGTAAGTTAAGAATTTTCATATGCATTAGGTTTATGTATGTCTTTTGATGTTATGGTTACATTCATGATAGATGTTAGTTTACTAGTGTAGTTATATGCACATGTGTCATATAGTCAAGAATTGTAGTAACCTGTGGTTGTATGGATTGCTATTTTTTTTTTATGTTAGATAACTTGATGATCATGCTATATGTTCTTGATGAGTACGCTATAGGTTAACTTGTTGTTGTTATATGATAGTTAGCTTGATGATTAGGTCATATGTTGTTGATGAGCATGTTTAACTGATTGTTGTTATATGTTAGTTAACTTGATAATTAGGGTTAATTCATTGAGATATTGATGTTGTAATTTGGATTGGTCATATGCGTGATGGTTATGTTCACTGCATTCAAGATCTTGATGTTATATGTACTCTGTTAACCTGGTTTGACCTATGGAGATGGTTATGGTTGCACTATTCAGGTATGAGATGACATAATTGTGATATGGCGTCATACTAATATATATTGATTCTACATATGTGATTGTTAGGAATGAATGACAAATTCTTATGAACCTATGATGTGAACATGTTAGTTAGTTACTGTTATGGATATCATGATTTATGTTTGAGTTGATATGTTGTGAAGTTGTATTGTGCTAACCTAGCTTTATTGTGTAGACAAGATAGCCTCCCCTGATATACACTAAGGTATGAGTTTTCTTATGTTGTATATATGGTGCTTGGTTGTTTGATTATGATGTCTATTTGGTGTTTGAATGTTTGGTGCCTAGTTTATTTATTTAACATGGTATGTTTGCAAGTTGGTTTAATGTTTGATGAATTTCATAATATGAGTATGCATTCCAATGATCTTGCTTTAAGATGGTTTTACTAACACATATGTGTTGAGACAGTTGATATGTACTTGAGTGTATTAGGTGATAGTTGTAGCATTATGTCGAATGACTATGATTTGACTATGGATTATGACATGGCATTTTGTAAAAGTTTATTTCAAAATGATAGATATGATTGTCTTGATATTTGGAACATGTGGTTGACATGTGTGAGCAGTTGCAGGGAACATGCTTGGTATTAGCGTGACGATGTAATAAATGATGTGTTTATATAACTAACAGTTGGACGATGTGACAGTGTATATTAAGACTCATTTGCAGCGAGGTAAAGGTAAAAGAAAGGATCTGGGTAGGAATTCCTTTGGCTATGTTTGGAAACTCTAATTCCAAATGAATGAGTGCTTTGCATAAAGTGAGGTTTCTTAAAGTTGATTTTGTTTGACATTAAGTGGATATGTGCTAGATTCATGAAAATGTACTTGACAGGTATATTAGCTAGTCTTTAGTTACAAGTCGATTTGTCAAAGGATTGCAGTCCCTTAAGAGATGGCATAGACATTTTCAGCTATAAGGAAACATGCTTGGCACAACAAGATAAGGTAACTGGTGTATTGTTACATTTATTTTATACACTGACAATTATGTGTTTATGGAAATATGATGTAGGGGACTGCATGACAAAGAGAGGTTGCCATGAAACCTTGAAGAAGGCTTTGGTTGAGCTTTCCTTGGGAACCATGGGGATTGAGTCATGGTGTTTGTTGTTAGTCTTGTGCTTTTGGTCTTTTGGTGCTTTTTTGTGCTTGATTGCGGTTTTGTTTGCATCTTGTGCATGGTCATGCCACTTGGGTTGTGGTGTCATTATTGGTTTCATGGTTTCCTTCTTGGTTGTTTCTTGTCTTTCCTTTTATGTTTTGAGTGTCTTGGGAATTGTTTGGGAAATAGGAAAGTTAATGGAGCTCGGGGAGTGTTATTAGGAAATATAGTGTCTATGCAGAGCTGCTAGTCCCACTAAGATGGGTAGCTATATTAGAAACAAACAGATTAAAGTTACTTTCGTTTTCCTTTATGAGAAGTAGATAGGAGAGGATCAAAGAATACCAACCTCGATCTTTCGCTTGGTTCTTTTCTTGTTCCTTCTCCTCACCGACAGGTCTTTGCCACTTCTCCCTTGACCACTCCGCTTCAAGGAGTACCTTTAAAGTCAAAGCAGCATAATACCTTCAAAGTGAAGAGATCTACAATCATAAACAATATAGGACCAGATATATATTGACCACACAAATGCATATATTATCAGACATACAAGAATGTGGAGGAAAACTTGAATAGCTTTATTGATGTAAAGATTAGAAGAGAGGATTACAACCCATTGATTTGACCCAGTGTCATCCTCCCAGCATGAAATCCCTTCTTCACCTCATGAAAAGCTTAGATCACCCAACACTATGATATTCCACCAGGAAACCAACAACACTTCCTTACAAGATACAAAATTCCAGCCTCTGGATCTTTGGGATGAGGGATCCATATATAGATGATTGCAAGGAGGTGAGTCAGCTTCTGGGATTTTGATTAGTGTCTTCTCTCTGATAGTTCTTGATTCCACTTGGATATTGATGAGCTCTTACTCATCCCTGGGCGAATTCAGAGAGGCAAGTGTCATAGGAAAAGTTTCTAGAAGATTCCATGATCATCCACCTTGCAAACTGTCTCTGCCATTTGTCCATTCTTGCCCATCGCACCCTACAGAAGGGCTTTCCAGTATGCATTGCACCTTTTACACTGGGCAGGTGAGCTGCATCGCACCCTTAGCACTGAGCAACCTGTATGGTCCAGTTTTGACCAGTTCTAAGCAGTCTTCTGTGGAGAACTTCTGGGAGATGATGTAATCAGCTGACTTTGTTCCTTTAGGGCATGAAACAACACTTTTAGGGACTCAGAAGCCCTTGGTTTATGGACATATATGATTGGGGTTGCAGTGCCCAAAAATTTCTATAACAGTTGCCCCCTAAAGCATGAGGTCATTAATCTTTTGATGTCGGGTGAAATGCTTTATCATGAGGATCCGAGGTTTTTCGAACTGGAAGGCGACCTGTAATAAGATACAATAGAATACATTATCTTCATAACATTTTCATGATCTAGATAAGGTGGGCATTCCCATGCTCAGCTTTATAAATTCATTTTCATGTACATAGGACAGACAACTGTTTGTGTGGCAGACTGATGATTCTGATAGAGCCATCATCCTTTGATTCGGATGATTATCTGTGCAGCAATGATGTACATTTGATGTCTTTATTTTCCTGAATATATCGCAGCCCGGATGGATGAAACTAGATCTGGGGTCTTCAAACTCATCCAATCTTCACCTGAAGTACAAGTCGATCCATGTGAAAAATGTTTTGGAGTCGAACATGGAAAGACATCGCCTGATTACCAGCCAATGATGTAAGCTGTTAACAGGCGCGAGAGGAATCACCGATAATGATGATGACCCTCAAGGTATGATAGTACAATTCGCGTGGTGTGAAAATGGGACTTGGTGTTGAACACCACGCAAAATCTCTCGGTCGAAGGCCATTGATGTAAACTTGTCACCAAAAGTGAGAAACTTGCCATTGAGGCATGCAAGCTTCAAAGTACTGAAAGGGTTGTTCCTAGGTCGACTTCTTGGATAATGAGCTGATGTCGACAAGAAGTGACCCGTCGTAGGAGGGCCTTAATGAATCCCACATCTATGACATGGAACGGAGCAAATGACTTTTGGAGGTGAAAATGATCTGATGATATAGGGTTCAGGGTGGCGGTCATGAAAGAATGAAGTGTAAAGGTATTGCAGCAGATGAGACACAAGATGGGTTGGTGAATTCTCTGATCGACTTCTCTTGAACATATTGGCGACACTGAAATGGATTGGTAGCGTTAACCCCAAAGATGGATGGTATGGTGGACCAATGGTAATATGACCGGTGAATGGAATAACCCAACCCAACTCAATCATGGTGATGGAATGAAAGTGTCATGTTCAAGAGCGATTCGCTACCAATAAAGTTTCTTCAAGTTTTCTTCCCAAATTTTCCCCAGTCATTGCTGATCAGTACCTCTTTATTTTTATCAAGCTTGAGGAGGATAACATATGCTTGTTCTATAATGTTTCCTTTAGGCAAACCCGTCGCTATGTTTTAACGAGCCTAGTGACAATGAAATTCGTTCTTGTCTGCAAGGACAAGTTTGTCGCTATTGGTTTTAATGAGTTTAACGACAAAGAAAACTCGGTCCTTTTTCAATTTTAGAGAGTCTGAAAAGGGACAGAAAGGAAACTCCAATGATCATTTTTCGTCATGTAATCCCTTAAGTCCGAAAAAGTATAAAATAATATGAAAGGGATGAATTTTCGATAGTTTTAACGAGCCGAACAAGACAAGCGCTCGATCTTTTTGTGTAATAATCCCTCAAGTCCAAAAAGATTAAAATCTAGAGGATGGATAGCACTCCCAGTAGCTTTAACGAGCTGGAGAGGCCAACTACTCAGCAATCTTTTCATATTTTATGAGTCAGACGAAAAGAGCTTAAAGGAGACTCGTTTTTTGAGGAACGAGTGATAATTTCGGGTAGCAGCTGATTCCAGGTAAGGTTTGGAATTTCCAATCACGGCAGTGTCACAAGGATGGCTAACAAAATCACTCGTCGTAGCTGTTCCTCAAAAGGGTAAACAATCAAATGGAGGTGTATGATCGGCTAAAACAGAGTGGAGGTGATGATGAGAACACGACCAAGGCTCAAAAGCTGATGATAATGCATTCACAATGGTTATTTACCGGAGATGGGTTCATTTTTTAATGAGCTTAAACTCTGGGGGGAACATTTGCTCATTGCTTAGGTTTAATTTTTAACGAGCTTGAACTTCACATAAAAACTACTCGTGCCAGTCGTATGATAAGGACATCTCATCGATAGATTCCATTTTTATGGAGCTTGCACCTTTCGAAGCTTTGCTCCGTATCCTTTCATTATGCAAATTAGGAACGACCAATCCTACGAGTTTAAAGGGTTTGAGAATCTACAAACTAAGAAAATAAATGGTCGTTCTTCACTTGCACGCAAAAGGTTTTGCATGCCCCCAGGTATAGTGAAGTAGAGTTTCCAGGTTACCCTTCAATTTGCAGACAAAACATTTGTTCTATTAGGAAAGGCCTACCTTCTGACAGAGGTATCTTATTCCACTCTAATACCCTCTTCCTATATGGATGGGCGTCAGACCAGTCACATATCCTCTGCGGAAACCTACTCTATACCTAGAGTTTTCCTGCCAAAGTAGACCAGGGTGCATGCCCCCTGGGTTTCAGTCCTGACCCCCAAATTACTCGCGTTCTTCAGGTGGACGGACTGGAGATTGATGAGACATTCCTTGCATAAAAAGAGCATTTAGAGATGGAATTTGACTATTAGCTATGTGTGAGCTAGGGAACGAAAGCTGGTCTACTAGCTGGACCACTCGGCGTTCATGCGAAAAACACATTACTCGAAAGAGTGAGGAGACAATGGCTCCCATGCTATAAATATAGTCACGCCCAAGGAGCAGATTATAATCTAAAGGTCCTTGGACTACCATTACGTTCATATAAACAGTTTTCCTTCTCAAAGTTATAGGCAAACTTGGAAGGATCCCTAACGGTCGACTGGTTCCTTTATCAAAGCTTGTTAGATTCCGCATCTCAGGCAGAAGCGATGGCGAACCAAGCACTTTCCAAGCAGTTGAGGAAAGGATACTCACAGAAGCCCCCTCATCTATGATGGTACCGACCATGACCATTCTGTAGGTTTGAACAATGATTTGGAATGGTACACTAGCTGGTAAATGGGGTCTGCCTAGTAGATTCCAATCGAAGGAAATGACTAGGTTGCTCAGAGGTGGGACCGAATAAACGGCCGGGTATGACTCTGACGAACTTCCTTCCTGCGGTAAAGGAACGGGTAGATTGCCCCCATGTTCATCGGAGTCTGTGTTTACGAAAAGAATTTGAATGGTGTCATTCTCATTCTCTTCGGTGATTGTATCATCTGAAGATGGACCTTTCGAAGACAAAACCGGGTTGACCACCGCCTCAACCTTTTGACTTTCATCTAGTATGGATTTAGTGGGTTTATCTTCAATGATAGATGCTTCGACTGACCACAAAGTTGTGTCGGTTAGATTTTCAACTAGCGATGGACTTAGTAAGAGTTTCTTGTATCCTGGAGGAAGCCGTAGCAGTGAAGCGGGACGGTTATCCAAGACTCTTTTAGCTTCATCCAGGAAGGGACAACAGTGGACGGCATGATTGCCTTCACACAGTTTGCAAGGAAATTTACATCTTCCTTTCTATCCAGAGACTTCGTTTTCACTAGTTGATGGTGTGATTTCAACATGATCTTCAGAGGTTGATGACACTGGATTGTGCAAACGAGGAGACCAGTCCCTTAAGATCCGGGGGATACAAGGACAATCTCGATGATAGTGGCCCCCTTTGCAAATGACACATGGAGATTTAGGTTTGGAAGGTGCCGTGTGTGGATTTTAGCTAGATGATGCATGGTTAGCCCTTTTTGCCTTTGGCTCCTTCTTCTTCTTTTCCTTCCTTTCCTTCCCCTTCTTCTCCTTCTTAGTTACTTGGTTTTTTGCTTTACCAGCTTCATCAAGCAAAGAGGAAGGAGGAGAGGGAGAAACAGACAAAGTAGAAGGTTGGGGGGTAACTCTAGTATCATCTAGTTGCTAACTTGATTGTTCAGGAATCACGGTATTCTGAACTATGGAGGTCGAGAAGAGCCATATTGGCAAGCCAATCGTCAATCCTGGAAGTGACAATGTGTCCATATGAGGTGCACCAACATCTCCCCAAGAGGAGAAAGGACCAGGATTTCCTCCAAGGGGAAATCCTTGGTTGGTGGACACCATTTTCTCAACCTAAGACCAACGGGGGAATAGTGACGTTATTCCGATTAAAATAAATTTTAGATGCTTTGACACAACTTTCTTTTTCAATTTTTAAGAGTCGAGAAAAAACAAAAGATGACTCTAGTCGCCTTCGATTTTTAATGAGCCTGAAGTGACAAGTGCTCAGATGGACCTTTTCCTTTAAGGAGTCTGAAAAGGAATGAAAGAGACTACTTTGGAAATCTAGACAGAGGGATTACCAAATCAATCACAAAACTGCAGAATACTTTTTACGGTACGACAGTCAATCTTCCTGAATGCTGTGTTCAGTGCATTGCAATCGATAGGGCAACAGACATGGCTTCCTAAGGATAAAGGATATAGCCTATTGTGGTCTCCCAATATATACTTGATGGTACATGGGAGCACAAGTCCGTACTGGCACTTGTCGTTTCAGAGAGGAGGAATCACCCAACCAACAATGAAAGTGATAGTTACCAGGCTTTACGACGCCGAAATATGTCTCTAGCCTAGACTTCTAGATGTTGTGTGTTAGGTTCCAAAGAGTTTTTATGTTCATTGAATTTATTTTACAGTTGATCTTTCTTAAGAAATTTTCCTTTCAGGTTCACTGCGTGATGTAGATATACAATTCCTAAAATGCAATCTAAGATGATAAACAATTGTTTAATCTTCTTGCAATGAAAATCCTAGCTACTAAAGAAAGAGAGATGATATTCTTTCAACATAGAACGGAGAGCACACACTAGATGCACTATCCTAAATCAAACCAACAAGCAGTCTAAATGCAAATGCACATGCATGTATTTGTTTTCCGCTTTCTTAATGTGTGAATGACATAAATAATGCTGAGTACAAATCTGAATTATCTTTTCAAAGCGACAGTACTAACAAATTTCTCTTCAAAAATGAAAGGAAGATAATGACGACACTTTGCGACTTTGAATTGAAAACTGCTTTCGACACTTGAAAAACTACTAATTCAAATCAAATACAAGAGTAACTGTATAATTGACCATCAAGAATGATATGATTCTTTTCTTTGACTGAAAACGACACTTGCAACACTTCCAAATCAAAAGATGACAGTTTGATTACGCTACCTTTTGTAAAAGAGAACTGTAAATGGCGCACAATACATAAAATCATTCACAATTCTTTGTAATATGGAGGCAGAATCATGCAAAGGAAGGGAGTTTCCACAGTGGCAAACTGATCACAGACAGCAAAACTCCTAAATAAAGCTGAAGAGAGTGAACAAAGAAACCAAAATCTGGAAGCAGAAGAGGTCTTATCTGATCAGCGCACCTGCAACATAGGGAAAGTGCAATGCAGTGCACCTACTGCACATGGGAGGTGCGATGCATCCAGATTCCCAAGAGGAGAAAGTGCGATGGTCCAGAGATGAGACTTCAACTTGGTTTTTGGTCACAGTTTGCAACTTAGTTCAGGGATTTAGGCCGAGCTAATGATAGTCAGTAAATAGAAATCACAGGGGTTGATCTAATGAGGTTACTAGAGCCACCACTATGGCAATTAGGATGTTTGCAAATAGATTGTTCAGTTTATAAACAAAACCTGGAGATAGATTGAAGCAGCATTAATCTACTTTGCACTTGCATAGAAAATGTAGTTCGAAGGCTAGCTAGCTTAACTTTAGGCTCCGTATGTAAGTTTATAAAGTAAACAAGTATAAACAAGAAAACAAGCTATTCGCTCCCCAGCGGAGTCGCCATTTCGTTATCAGGAAATCTAGTGTCTATGCAGAGCTGCTAGTCCCACTAAGACAGGTAGCTATCTTAGAAACAAACATATTAAAGTTACTTTCATTTTCCTTTATGAGAAGTAGATAGGAGAGGATCAAAGAATACGAACCTCGATATTTCACTCGGTTCTTTGCTTGTTCCTTCTCCTCACCGACAGGTCTTTGCCGCTTCTCCCTTGACCACTCCGCTTCAAAGAGTACCTGTAAAGTCAAAGCAGCATAATACCTTCAAAGTGTAGAGATCTACAATCATAAACAATATAGGACCAAAAATATATTGACCACACAAATGCATATATTATCAGACATACAGGAATGTGGAGGAAAACTTGAATAGCTTTATTGATGTAAAGATTAGAAGATACCAAGAAACCAACAACACTTCCTTACAAGATACAAAATTCCAGCCTCTAGATCTCTGGGATGAGGGATCCATATATAGATGATTGCAAGGAGGTGAGTCAGCTTCTGGAATTTTGATTAGTGTCTTCTCTCTGACAGTTCTTGATTCCACTTGGAGATTGATGATCTCTTACTCATCCCTGGGCGAATTCAGAGAGGTAAGTGTCATAGGAGAAGTTTCTGGAAGATTCCATGATCATCCACCTTGCAAAATGTCTCTACTATTTGTCCATTCTTGCCCATCGCACCTTACAGAAGGGCTTTCTAGTATGCATCGCACCTTTTACACTGGGCAGGTGAGATGCATCTCACCCTTAGCACTGAGCAACCTGTATGGTCCAGTTTTGACCAGTTCTGAGCAGTTTTCTGTGGAGAACATTTGGGAGATGATGTAATCAGATGACCTTGTTCCTTTAGGGCATGAAACAACACTTTTAGGGACTCAGAAGCCCTTGGTTTATGGACATATATGATTGGGGTTGCAGTGCCCAAAAATGCTTATAACAGGGAGAGTGGTGTGGTACTCAACAGGTAATGCAAGACATAGATGATGCTATAACAATGCATAGACTTGTACGGCCAAAACTAATAGCTATGGAAGATGCAGATGGAAGATTATCTATATCGGAGATATCTGTATCTACCATTGAGCAGAAAGACAAAGAATCCAATGAGTATGACAGACACAGAATGGGATATTCTCGACAGAAAGGCACTTGGAACAATAGAGCTGTGTCTAGTGGCATCGGTAGCCTTTAATATTTCAAAGGAAATGAAAACAAAGGGTTTAATGCCGGCGTTGGCCAAACTATATGAAAAACCCTCGACCTCAAATAAGGTATTTATTATGAAGTGTTTATTTAATATGAAGATGTCAGAAGGTGGATTTGTTGCTGATCATTTAAATGAATTTAATATAGTTACCAGTCAATTAAGTTCTGTAGGGGTAACTTTTGATGATGAAGTTAGGGCTCTATTATTTCTATGCTCATTTCCAGAAAGTTGGAATGGTTTAGTTATGGCCATTAGTAACTCTATAGCTAGATCTAGTACTTTAAAGCTTAATGATGTTGTTGGTGCAATCCTTAGCGAGGAAATGCGACGAAAAAGCTTCAGTGAGACATCAGGTAATGCTTTGACTATAGAGACTAGGGGAAGAAAAATGGAAATAGGAAAGAGCCTAGGATATTGCAGTAAGTCAAGGAAAGGTGGATCGAAGTCCAGATTGGGGATAATGTGCTGGAAATGTGGGAAGAAAGGACACCTAAAGAAAGACTGCAAGTTTCGAAAGGGAAAAGAAGGAGACACGCAACAAGAAAACAATCATGAAGTGAATGTGACAGGTGATTTGTTGCAAGATGCTTTGATTCTTTCATTAGAAAATATTATTGATGCCTAGGTGGTAGATTCAGGGGCCTCATTCCATGCCACACCTGATAGGAAACATTTTCATCATTATGTTCAAGGAGATTTTGGACAGGTTCAATTGGGTGAAGATAAACCCTGTAAAATCATTGGAATGGGTACAATTTTCATAAAATAGTGGAATGGAAATCGATGGCTACTGAAGGAGGTAAGGCATGTTCCATATCTGAAGAAAAATCTAATTTCAAGAGGGTAGTTGGGAGGTGAAGGCTGTGTGACTACTTTTATAGATAAAACCTGGAAGGTCACTTAAGGATCCCTGGTAATAGCAAAAGGAGAAAACAGTTGGTACATTGTATTTATGCAATGGTATTTCTAATTTTGTTAATGCTTTAACCTCTACAGGAGAAGATACGACATTGTGGCATCATAGGCTTGGGCACATGAGTGAGAAGGGGATGTAGATTCTTCACTCAAGAAATTTGTTGCCAGGATTGAAGCATGTTGATCTAAAATTTTGTGAGAGTTGTGTTTATGGAAAAAAGAAGAGAGTGAGATTCCTCAGAGTTGGGAAAGAAAAGAAGAGCGAAAAATTAGAGCTTGTGCATGTAGATGTATGGGGACCTGCTCAGGTATCATCTCTCAGTGGCTCTCATTATTATGTTACTTTTATTGATGATGCAACTAGAAAAACATGGATTTATTGTATTTGAAATAAATCTAATGTATTTGATACTTTCAAGAAATGGAAATCTTTGGTTGAAAATGAGACAGGAAAAAAGTTGAAGTGTCTTAGATCAGACAATGGAGGTGAGTATTGCAACAAAGAGTTTGATAGGTACTGTTCAAAGAATGGAATTCGTAGAGAGAACAATGTTCCAAGAACACCAAAAGAAAATGGTGTGTTAAAAAGGATGAACAGGACAATCATGGAGTGTTCAAGGTGCATGAGATTGCATGCAGGATTGCCTTTACAATTTTGGGCAGATGCTTTAGATACTGTTGTTTATCTAATAAAAAAAGGGCCTTCAAGTTCCTTGGATGGTGGTATTCCAAAGGAGACATTGATAGGCAAAAAGGTAAATGACTCATTTTTAAAGACTTTTGGTTGTGAAGCCTTTCTCCACATTAATAAAGAAAATAGAACAAATCTTGAGGAAAAATCAAAGAAATGTACCTTTATTGGATATGGTGTTAATGATTTTGGTTATCGCTTTTTATGATTATGAAAAACACAAAATCATTAGAAGCAGAGATGTCATATTCAATGAAAAGGTTTTGTATAATGATCAACTGCAGGAAAAGAAATAGGAAAAGGAAAACAGAGAATACATAGTGCTTGATGAGATCACAGAAAAAGTGATGGTACCTGAAAATCATAATGATCAACAACCTGAACAACAACAACAACCACAATCACAACAAGCACCTCAAACACCTAAAAGTGGTGTTAGAAGATCTACCAAGATAAGTAGACTCCCTAAATGATACTCTCCTTCATTATATTATGTATTGTTGACTAATTATGGTGAACCAGAATGTTATGAAGACGTAGTGTAGGTAGAAACCAGGAAGAAGTGGGAGCAAGCCATGAAAGAAGAGATGGAATCCTTAGCACATAACCAGACTTGGGACTTATTCAGGTTGCCTGCAGGTAAAAAAACATTGCATAATAAATGCATTTGCAGGTTGAAGGAAGAAGATGGAGGTAGAAAAAGGTATAAAGCTAGACTTGTGGTGAAGGGGTTTGCACAGAAAAAGGGTATATATTTGGATGAGATATTTTCTCCTGTTGTTAAAATGACTTCAATCAGAACTATTTTAAGTCTAGTAGTAGCTGAAGATTTGCATCTTGAGCAGTTAGATGTAAAGACAACCTTTCTCCATGGGGATTTGAAGGAAGATATATATATGTAGCAGCCACAAGGATATGAGGTAAAAGGGAAGGAGAAACTAGTGTGCAGGTTGAAGAAGAGCTTGTATGGATTAAAATAGGCTCCAAGGAAGTGGTATTTAAAATTTGACAGGTTTATGTCTTAACAAGGTTATACTAGATGTCACTCTGATCATTGTGTTTATCTCAAGAGGAAAAATGATGGTAGCTATATTATATTGTTATTGTATGTAGATGACATGCTTGTTGCAGGTTCTAACATGCAGGAAATAAATGTTCTCAAAAGAAAATTGGCAAACTCATTTGCAGTGAAGGATTTGGGTGTTGCAAAACAAATCCTTGGTATGAGAATAATTAGAGACAGGAAGAATAAAAAATTAACATTGTCTCAGAGTGAGTACATAGAGAAGGTGTTGAAAATATTTAATATGCAAAATGAAAAACCGGTTAGTATATCTTTGGCTAGCCATTTCAAACTAAGGAGATGTGTCCCAAGACTCAGGAAGAAATGGCTTATATGTCTAAATTTCCATATGCATCAGCAGTTGAAAGCTTAATGTATGCAATGGTCTGCATAAGGCCTGATATTTCACATGCAGTGGGAGTTGTAAGTAGGTTCATGAACAATTCAGGAAAAGAACATTGGATGGCGGTGAAGTGGATTCTCAGGTATTTAAGAGGTACCCCAAATCAAGCATTATGATTTGGTTGTTCAAACATTGCTCTATAAGGATATGTTGATACATATATGGTGGGTGATAGAGATAACATGAGGAACACAACAGGGTATGTGTTTACTGTAGGTGGAACAACTGTCAGTTGGGTTTCAAAACTGCAAAGTGTTGTTGCACTCTCAACAACAGAAGGAGAGTATGTTGCTGCTACAGAGGCTAGTAAAGAAATCATTTGCTTACAAAGGTTTCTGGATGAATTGGGTAAGAAGCAGGAGTTGGGCAGGTTATATAGTGACAGCTAGAGTGTAATACATCTTGCAAAGAACTCTGCATTTCATTCCAAGACGAAACATATACATCTCAAGTATCATTTCATATGGCCAGTGTTGGAAGATGGATAGTTGAAGCTAGAAAAGGTACACACTAGCCAGAATCCTGCAGATATGTTAACAAAAGTTGTAACCAGGGAGAAACTGAGATTTTGCTCATTTTCAATTGGTCTTCAAGTATGATGATGAATATGAGAAACAACCAGGTCCAAAGTGGAGTCATTTTTTAGCAATGAAGCAGCAGTGGAGTTGCTATAATCAGTCTCCAAGTGGGAGATTGTTGGGTGTGGAGCCTGATTACCTTCTTTATTCAAAGGTATCACCGCATTGGACCACAATTCATAATGTGGCGGCAACACCGCTCATAATATTTGCGCTGCAAAGGGGGTCCAGGGGGGGCTGCGATCTTTGGGAGCCCCCCACTGGCGGGGGATCGAGGGCAGTGCCCTTGAAGCTAAAAATAGATGTAAAATTGGCTTGTAAAATGTTGTAATTTCGTAGCCAATCTAAGCTGTTCATTAGGCAGAGATCTGATGGTAGAAGTTATGTTTAATTTAGGGTTTTTTTCCCTAGAAGGCAACCCCTTATTATATATGAGGGAATTGTATTGCGTCTATGTAGATCTGTATTCTGAGTGAGAAAGAAAGAGGAGATTGTGTGAGAGCGAAGAGGGAATTACAAAAGATCTATTGTAGCTTGTATCTCTTCATTTTTCTGGATAATATAAAAGGAAGGACTGGTTGTTTCTCCGTGGACATAGCCCAAATTGGGTGAACCACGTATATCTATGTCTCTATTATTTTACGTGTTTTCTGTGTGTATATTTCTGCAATATATTTTATGTGTTCCACTGCTCTGTAATATAAAAAATCTTAACACGTGCATGTGGTACTGTGTACATGTGGTGTTGTGTACACACTGTACAATGGTTCAGTGTACATATGGCATCGTGTACATGTTGTGCAGGTGGTGCCATGTACATGTGATGTTGTGCACACATTGTGTAGGTGGTGCTTGGTACATGTGGTACTGGTGTACGTGTGGGATTGAGTGGATGTCGTACACATTGTGTTGCGAATGAAGTACTATATGTATGAATTGTGTAGTCATGCTATCATGACATATGCATTTATTGTGTTTCACTCTAAACACATATTTGTGTTACATTATACATCAGGTGTAGGTGCATGTATTGTGTTGTACACTAGATGTAGGCGTATGTATTGTGTTATGTCGCACATCGGGTATAGGTGTATGAGTTGTGTTGTATACCGGGTGTACATTTATGCATTTTTTGGTGTCCCATGTTGTGTGTGGATGAATATCTTCTGATGTACATTGTGCACATATACTTACGTACACTAGGTGTAGGTGTATGTGTTGTATGTCAGGTATAGGTGCATGCATTGCATGGAGTTGTATGTTGTGTGTGGTTGTATGTGTGTGATGAAAACTATGTATATGTGCACCTAGTTGAGGAGAAGGCACTGCGTGTTTGTCGGGTGTGCCAGCCGATCTGATGTGCGTACGAAATAAGAACAAAGGAAAAAGTAAGGATCAATGAAGGATAAGTATCGATATTGTATTTCAATTTTACTATGCATATTATTTATGATTCTAATCTATAATGATTAGATGTGATCTTTGATTCTGGTTTATGATGGTTATCTGATTTATGATTTGATCTACGATGGTTATGTTTTGAGCTAACTTGATGTGATGTTTTTATACATGATGCTAGTTTGACTTGTCAATACAGGAAGTAAACAAGATTGCAAGTGTACCTTATTGATGAGCTACCAATGAGGTATGATGTGAATTTATTTCAATTTATTTTAAATATAATGGAAGTTATGTGTTTGGTACAGGAATACATGAAATGCCTGGTTGGGTGGTTAAAATCAACTGCAAGAATCAACAGCAGTAGTGAAAAAAATTGGAATATGCAGCGATATGTTTGTAAATCACTTTAGGAACAAGGCCATTGTCGAACACTAACATCCAATTGTGTCCATTGATTGCCATGAGTATGCTATGACTGGTATCATGGTTTTGATGTAGGTATATTCCTTGGTTTTTGTGTCTTCCGATGCGAGGAAGCCTTACCAAGGGATGGACTACTCGGGATGGAGGTTCCAACGGAACTTGGAAGGTGAGTGACTACACGAGAGGGATGATCGGAGTGCTGAGGGATTGTGTAGCAGAGAAGGGAAGGTCGGGGATGGAATTGTTTTTGTCATTAGCATTTCCAGATGGAATCAAATGCACATTGGGAGTGCGCCCTGGAACAATGAGCCGGTAACTATTCACTGAGATGACAAGTGGCGCGGGATTACAATGCTAGACATTAGATGTAGCTTTGGCTATGGCAGTAGATTTTGGACTTCCTGGGAAGGAGGTGAATCCTAGTACTAATTTGAGGGTGGAGGGTGAGCCTCTGGATTCCCTTGTTGATTGATACAGGCATCATATTCTCTTATTTGTTGGTTTAGCATATATCTATATGTGTATACGTGATTATTGTAAATACCGTAATGAGTTGTGTTATAAATCTCCACTATGCAGTATGTTGTCATGATGTTTTTCTTAGCAAATGGACATTGTAAATACTGCAAAAAGCTATGTTATAAATCTCCATGGGCAATATGTTTTGTTTTCAGTGGTCTTGTTCATTATAGGTGTCTTTGAACACCGAGCACAATGTCCCCCCAAGGGGGAGGGTTCTGTAACAACACTGGTTAAAAACTCATGTAAAAATATAAAAGGCCACAATGATAGGACACACATTTCAAGTAGAATGGTGGGAATGACATCCTAGTGGGTTTTCATTTGGTTGTTTATGGCTAACGAAATTGGCAAAGGAAATGGCTAAGGCATTAAAAAGGTAAAACGGTATTTTGACACCTTTATTTATGAAATAAAGAAAATTAGGAGAAAAGGAAGGTGAAAGGTCACACGTTGTGCATGTGAGGAGGAAATTGAAGGAAAATAATGGAAAATGAAGAAAAGAGAGGCCTCATTCATAAAAAGGATTATGAGGATTAGTTGGTAACCTTTTCTCAGTTCAGTGTTGGAGCTCTCTCATTTTCTCTCTCTCTCTCTCTCATACTCTTGGATTATTAGAGTTTTCTTGGAGCACTCTTGGAGGGTGTGGCATACTTGGATTTTTGGAATAAGAAAGCAAAGGAAGAGAAAGAAAGTGCAGGAAGCCATCAACATTAGCAGGTACATCAAAGTTTCTTGCAAGTACCGAGTTTCATGTGTGATTTCTTCAGTAGTTTGGTAATGCATGGCATATGCATGTGGATTCTTAGTCATGATCTTTCATTGGGATGAAGGATTTCCTAGATTGGAAGTAAATTGCCTAGCCTTTCCATTTCATGGATATTTATGGTGATTGTGGGTTTATTTTCATTTTTTTGTTTTTGTTGGTTCTCATGTTTCCTTAGCTTGGGTTGAATTATTAGTTCCTGGAGCCTTGGTTGGACAAACGCTCTAGAGCCCTGTAACATATTGGGTTGAGTTACTAGTCTTGGAGCCTTGGTTGGACAAACGCTCTGGAGCCCTTGGTGGGTTGAGTTACTAGTCTTGGAGCCTTGGTTCGACAAATGCTCTAGAGCGCGATGACAACTATGGGTTGAGTTACTAGTCTTGGAGCCTTGGTTGGAACAAATTCTCTGGAGCCCTAGATGGCTAGGATGGAGACAAATATGATGAAGGTTTTGGTGATGTATGACCATGAGGTGGAATCAATATTTGTTGGGTTGAGGTGGATGGCCTTAGGAAGCTTTAGATGAGTTTTGATTGATGTGTTCTATGAGATCACACATTCATGCTTGGAATATGGCACGTGGGTGAATGGCTGAAGAGAGATTTTTCTCATCAATTCTACGGTTGGGTGGAATGTGGTAGTACCATCTCCAGTTGATTCATTGCATTCATTAATGAGAAATCCATTCCATTGATTTTTATGTGTAAAGGTAATGATGTATTTATGGATTTCATGACTGATATGTTTATTGTATTTCTGTTCCTATTATGCGGGTTATATGCACATTTTATGACAACAACTATGTATGGCTCTCAGCATGTTTTTACTTGTATGTGAATGGATAATGTGCCTATGACCTAATAGATGATAATGAAAAAAATGGCATGAGGGAACAAGGGTTCATAACGATTCTCAGATAAGTATGAGATCGCTACACTTAATTATGTTGTTTACACCTGTAGGTTACATGTCGTTGATATGTCTAATGAAATGCCTGTCATGGCTAGTAGGCATCCCGTCAAGGTATTGAACACGTATTTGATTTACTACTTTGATTTCCATGTTACTCTACTGATTTGAAGAGATGGATCAGTTATGGGCAGTTTCGTGGGCTCTGGGCTCGAGAAAGCAACTCAAATCTTGGAGTTGTTGGCACAACAATGACAATTTTGGTCCACAGTCACTGGAAGGCAGGCTTGTGAGAGTGACTTTAGGTTTTTGGCAACTCCCTTTCCCATAGCATGTTTACCCCGACTGACCGGTTGCTTGGGTAGATGTGTGAGGAGGGTGTTATAGAAAATGGTATGAAATAGAGTTCCACAAGGAGTTGGAGAAGGAATGTGGAGGCTTAATGAGGTTGGAGCCTAGAGTAGGCGAGATCTCATTCATTACTAAGGTTGGAGCCTCAATCAAGTTGGAGCCTAGAGCAGGTTGGAGTCTACTCATCACTAAGGTTGGATCCTTAATCAAGTTGGAACATAGAGAAGGTTAGAACTTGTGCATCACTAAGGTTGGAGTTGTAACACCCATGGTATAACCCCCTTGATTTTATAATGTACTTGTAATTTTACTATAAAATTATATTTCATTTTTATGTACTAAATAATGGGACATAGATCCATGATTTGAGGTGGAAATCGGAAGAAGAACTTAAGTGGTGTTAGCTAGAACCATGTCTTAAAAAAATGAGAAGTTGACAAGAAGTTGACAAGAAGTTGACAAGAAGGATCTAGAAGAAAGTTCCCATGATCTCCATGCTCCTAAAAAACAAAAGAACATTCCATGAGGAACATGAAGGGCCATGTAAAAAGGAGAATTATGGAGTTAGAAAGAGAGGGGTTGGAATGGAGATGAGGGGAATTCATGCAAGAAGCAACAAGTGAGAAGGCATATTATAAACTGTGTGTGAGAAAATGTTGGAAAAGAGAACAACCTAAGTACATACTAACTTCTATTGTAGCTTGTGGAGGTTGAGGGAATGAAGTTACCCTGTGTTGTCATGCTAAAGTTGTGGATAGGTGTGTCCAAGCTTAAAGAAGTCTTGCACAGAAAATTCCTATTCTCTTAGAGATGAGCTTAACCTGTAAATGATTCTACTTGAGAAATCACCTTGGATTGTGGATTTGGCTTGGGGGATGACAACTGCAAGAAAGGTTAGGCTACAATTGGTCTATGGTTGGATAGAAAGCTGTGGTACCACCTTCAGTACAAGGCACTTTTAAGTATTTAGATATGTAATTTTTTATTATGCATGATAGGATATAGATTATTTTATGCACTTATGATTTATGATGAACCCCATGTCTTGTATCTATGAACATCTGATTGAATATTTTGTATTGAATAAAATAGCTAACTATTATGGATATGGGTTTCTGAGGTGTTCAAACTATGTGGATGTAGTGTTAATTAATTATCGGTGGTCTGGTTGACCCATATCAATGATCCCATAGGATTCAAGAGAGATCTGTAAAGTCATGAATCTATGTTATCTATATATGTTTATAAGTTTGACACCTCATAGCCATAACTATGCTGGAGGGCTACCTTAGGAGTGCACACTACATCATAAGTGCATGGATTAACCCTATTTTTGGAAGTTCTTTCTAATTTATACATGATTACATCGAATGCTTATGAACTCACATGGTTGTCAATTTTCTTATAATTAAGGAATTTCGTATATACATGATTACTCAATATGATTCTTCTAACCTGTTTTAGTTCATAGTTTTTCTAATCTAATATGGTACAATATTGATATAATTATCTTTATTCGAAGCTACTAAGAATGATATCTTGATTTTATATGAAAAGGAATCTTGCTCGATATGGACAGGCATGGCACAATTATTTAAACATCTTGAGGTTTGGTTTTCTTAACAAATTTGAAGACTTGTGATATTGTATAATACTACAAAGAAATGTTGTTTGTGTACAAGTTGGTGGTGCCTTGAATTTATAGTCAAGATATATCCATTTCCTTAATGAAATAAGTTATCTAATAGTTATAAAAAGATGAAGGAAATGTGGATTGTTGTCATGCTTTTTTCACTTCTTGACTTCTAGATTATTGAAGACTTCTATTTATGTTTCTATAGTGTTTTAGTTATTAATATATGCATGTCTTGTAATCCTATAGGAGTGCATGCATGTTTTGTTTGCCATAGAAATGGTTGTGCAGTTTCTCGGGTAATAGGATGAGTTTTGTGTAGTAAGATATTCAATCTCTATTGATGTATTCTTGAAATATCAGGCCTTTGGCTAGAAAAATGAGTAACCTGAGTCTAAGTGAAGTGGAGTATGACTAGGATCTTAGAGGAATTCATCGTCAGTTGCTAGAATTGGATGTAGAAGGCCTGCAGGTTAAATATATGTATATGGTAGAAATGCGTATTTTTTTTTATCAAGGCCAGACTTAAGTTTAGGTAGGTATAGAGGTACGAGAATTTAGGAAAGATTGCAAGGATTAACTCACAATGGAGTTATATTCCAAATGGGGATGCACTATGTCAACTTGTAAGTTATATGAAAAAAAATTTATAGTCACAGGACCCAGCGAGATCAGGGTTCGGGGAGTTTGAGCCAGAATGGTGAAAGTTTGAATGGCCCAAAGGATTCAATGACCTAAATGGCATGAAGGACCAAATGGCCCAAATAAAATAGGATATGATGTAAGCATGGCAGGTGTATATGTGGGTGCCACACGGGCACCATGTGGGTACCATGTGGATGCCACATGGAAGGACTTTGCCTATGTATCAAGTATTAAATGGCGAACTTTAAAAGATCATAACTTTTTATTTGAGTATCGGATTGAGATAAAATTTATATCACTAGAATATCTTAATGATCTAGTTGCAATGGTGGTGTTTAGTTTGAATTCCAATTGAGTTGAAATTTTAGGGTTTTTGTGACCGCATTTCCATAACAAGACCTTGGATATTGGGTTAGCTTGATGTAACACCATCCACATTCCGGAAATAATGAAAGGGGGTGGGAGGGTGTTTTACAGGAGCCTATAGTAGGTTGGAGCCTAGTCATCATTGAGGTTTGTGCCTTAATAAGGTCATAGCCTACAGGAAGTAGTTGCTTGCATTCTTTCAAGTTTGGTGCCTCAATTAGGTTGTAGCCCACTGCAATTGGAAGCTTGAATATATTGGGGGTAGCTACTTCCAGGAGGTCATAACTTGAAAATCTATGTAAATAATTGAAGATCAAGAAGAAGAATATTTGTCGTTTTCTCCTGTATGGGTTTCTATGTAAAAGGCTCATGACTCTTTTTGATGTGATGGCTTCTTGATGTGTTATTAATATGACGATTGCTTGATGATGGATTTTTGTATGTGATGATATGATACTTATGGTTATGATTCATTACTATGTGATTGGTTTATTATGAAAAGTTGTGAAATGGTAAAATTAATGAAAACTAGTTCCAAGAACAAGCTTTAGTTCCCAAATTGATGAATGAGTTGAAGTAAAGTATGAAAAACAACATGATAGTGAGTGACAAAGATTCATATAATTTCATTCACAGTGGTAGTAGTATTTGTAGGGTATGGAAATGAGTGTTGCAGTGACAATATTTGGAGGTTGTAGTGGCAGTGATAATAGTGATAATGTGTGTAGGTTGAGATGATGGTACATATTGTGATGTTGAAAATGATGATTATAGCTTGTGATCATTTCTCTTTATAAATAGATAAATATTTATGATGATTGTGGATCAATTTTGAAAAATGATATGAAATAGAGTTCCACAAGGAGTTGGAGAAGGAAAGTGGAGCCTCAATGAGGTTGGAGCCTAGAGAAGGTGAGATCTCATTCATTACTGAGGTTGGAGTCTTAATCAAGCTGGAGCCTAGAGAACATTGGAGTATACTCATCACTAAGGTTGGATCCTTAATCAAGTTGGAGCATAGAGCAGGTTAGAGCCTGCTCATTACTAAGGTTGGAGTTGTAACACCCATGGTATAATCCCCTTGATTTTGTAATGTACTTGTACTTTTAGTATACAAGTAAATTTCATTTTGATGTACTAAATAATGGGACACAGATGCACAATTTGAGGTGGATAAGGGAAGAAGAAATTGAGTGACGTTAGCTAGAATGATGTCCTAAACAAATGAGAAGCTGACAAGAAGGATATAGAAGAAAGTTCCCATGATCTCCATGCTCCTGAAAAACAAAAGAACATTCCATGAGGAACATGAAGGGCCATTTACAAAGGAGAATTATGGAGTTAGAAAGTGAGGGATTGGAATGGATATGAGGGGAATTCATGTAACAAGAAACAATTGAGGAGACATATTATAAATTATGTGTGAGAAAAATTCCAGAAAAGAGAACAACCTAAGTACATATTAATTGTTATTGTAACTTGTGGAGGTTGAGGGAATGGAGTTACCCTGTGTTGTCATGCTAAAGTTGTGGACTGGTGTGTCCAAGCTTAAAATAGTCTTGCAAGGTAAATTCTTATTCTCCTAAAGATGATCTTAATCTCTAAATGATTCTACTTGAGAAATCACCTTGGATTGTGGATTTGGCTCGAGGGGTTACAAATGAAAGAAAGGTTAGGATACAATTGGTCTATGGTTGGATGGAGAGTTGCAACACTGCCTTCAGTTCAAGTCACTTTTAAGTATTTAGATATGTGATTATTTATTATGCATGATAGGCTATAGATTATTTTATGCAGTTATGAATTATGATGAACCCTGTGTCTTATATCTATGAACATCTAATTGAATACTTAGTATTGGACCAAATAACTAACTAGTATAGATATGGGTTTCTGAGGTGTTTGAACTATGTGGATGTAGTGTTAATTAATTACAGCTAGTTTGATTGACCCATATCAACGATCCCATAGGATTCAAGATAGATTTGTAATGTTATGAATCTATATTATCTATATATGTTTATAAGTTTGGAACCTCATAGCCACAATTATGTTGGAGGGCTACCTTAGGAGTGTTCTCTATATGATAAGTGAATGGATTAATCCTATTTTTGGAAGTTATTTGTGATTTTTAGATGATTACATCGAATGCTTATGAACTCATATGGTTGTCAATATGCTTATAATTAAGGAATTCCTTATATCCATGATTACTCAATATGCTTCTTCTAACCTATTTTAGTTCATGGTTTTTTCTAATCTAATATGATATAAGCATATTGATATAATTATATTTATTTGAAGTTGTTGAGAATGATATCTTGATTTTATATGAAAAGGAATCTTGCTACATGTGGACAGGCAAGGCATAATTATTTAAACATCTTGAGGTTTGGTTTTCTTACCAAATTTGAAGACTTGTGGTCTTGTATAATACTACAAATAAATGTTGTTTGTGTACAGGTTGGTGGTGCCTTGAATTTCTATTAAAGGTATTTTCATTGCCTTAGTGAAATAAGCTATCTAATAGTTGTCAAGAGAAGAAGGAAATGTTGATCCTTGTCATGCTTTATTCACTTCCTATCTTCTAGATTATTGAAGACTTCTATTTATGCTGCTATGGTGTATTAATTTATTAATCTATGTATGTCTTGTAATCTTATAGTAGTGCATGCATGTTTGGTTTGACATAGAAATGGTTGTGCAATTTCATGGGTAATAGGATGAGTTTTGTGTAGTAAGATATTCAATCTCTATTGATGTATTCTTGAAATATCGATCCTTTGGCTAGAAAAAGAGTAACCTGAGTCTAAGTGAAGTGCAGTATGCCCAAGATCTTAGAGGAATTCATCGTCAGTTGCTAGAATTGGATGTAGAAGGCCTACAAGTTAAATCTATGTATATGGCAGAAATGGCTATTTTTTTATCAAGGCCAAACTTAAGTTTAGGAAGGTATAGAGGTATGAGAATTTTAGAGAGATTGCAAGGATGAACTCACATTGGAGTTAGATTCCAAATGGGGATCCATTATGTTGACTTGTAAGCTATATATATGAAATAATTTTTATAGTCCCAAGACCTAGCCAGATCAGGGTTCTTGGAGTTTGAGCCCAAATGATGAAAGCTCAAATGACCCAAAGGATCGAATGGCCTAAATGGAATGAAGGATTGAATGGCCCAAATGAAAATAGGATATGATGTAAGCATGACAAGTATACCATGTGGGTGCCACGTGGGCACCACGTGGGTACCATGTGGGTGCCACGTGGTAGAACTTTGCCTATCTGTCAAATATTATATAGTGAAATTTAAAAGATCATAACTTTTTATTTGAGTATCAAATTGAGATAAAATTTATATCAGTCAAATAGCTTGATGAGCTAGTCACAATTGTGGTGTTTAGTTTGGATTCGAGTTGAGTTGAAATTTTAGGGTTTTTGTGACCCCATTTCCATAAAAAGACCTTGGAGATCAGGTTAGCTTGATGTAACACCATCTACTATCCGGAAGTAATCCAACGAGATGGGAGGGTGTGTTACAGTAGCCTATAGTATGTTGGAGCCTAGTCATCATTGAGATTTATGCCTTAATAAGGTCATAGTATGCAACGAGTAGCTGCTTGCATTCTTTCAAGTTTGGTGCCTCAATCAAGTTGTAGACCACTGTAATTGGAAGCTTGAATATATTAGGGGTAGCTACTTCTAGGAGGTCATAACTTGAAAATCTATGTAAATAATTCAAGATCAAGAAGAAGAAGATTTGTGGTTTTCTCCTCTATGGGTTCCTATGTTAAAAGCTCATGACTCTTTGTGATGTGCTGGCCTCTTGATGTGTTATTAATATGATAATTTCTTGATGATACATTGTTCTATGTGATTATATGATGCTTATGGTTATGATTCATTACTATGTGATTGGTTGATTATGAAAAGTTGTGAAATAACTACTAAGGATAGGCATAATAGTGTAATTTTCATTAGCATGTGAGGAGTTAGGCCACTCAAGGATATCAAGGATATCAAGGTAGCTCACTTCATGGAGGGTTTACTAACAAATTGGTGGATGCATTGACACATATCGGATACCAGATGGTATAGAGTATGAGCGTTGCTATCCAGTGGTGCAGGGAGTTGTACCACATAGTTCAGTGCTATGTAGTGGAGTGAGGGGGCACGTGTTGGTTTATAATAGAGCATGATGATGCATAATAGATTGTTGGAGAATTTCCTCTAGAGGGATCTCCTGAGAGGGACAAGTTTCATACCCTTGTGTTTGGCACTCATAGGTTTGGAGAGAGGGTTGGTCATAGAGTTGAACATGAACTTCCATATGGGTTCTTGGTTATACTTATTGGAGACCACACATTTATTACTCTCCAACATTTCACACTAATACATGGAACTTGGGTATTATCACTCAAAGCTCTCATCATGATAAATAGGACCTAAGAGGTTCATCTAAGACAAAAGGACAAGACATAGTGCTTCAGGAGAGAGACTTTCTAGCTGTGGCATATGGTTAGGTTGTGAGTTGGAAGGAGCAGGATTGAGAATTTTCTGATCTTTTGTAGAGGTAACACATGTTCCACCTTTGAGCCCACACTTACAGAGATGCATGACACCATTTGGGTGAACATTCTAAGATATTGCAGGAGAATATACAATAGTTTGTGGGCTCTTCTTGCAGGAATATGTTTAGACTCTAGGAATTATTGGACAACACCTATAGGAGACATGATAATAGATCTCGTAGTGTGGTATGACAAACACTGGATAATCTTGCATGCATTAGGTTGGTTCGTGATGTATGGAGTCCATATACTGATTGCATGACGGGACCCAAGGCAGGGTATGGGTTGGTGAAAATAATTGTCAAGGCTATGTTGCAACCTATATGGCTATGTGATCTGGGGTTTCAATTGGTTGATTGGTCACTTTACTTCACAATGAGCAGGATTAGGGAAAAGAGTGACCCAACTCACTCTTGTTTTTACATATGGTGGAGCGCTGAGAACTACATGGTAGGGATGATTTCCATTCTCATTTCTCCCGATCAAGGTTAGTGTTGGATGGGTAGGCCTTGACATCATGGAGATGCTTGGTCCAGATGTGTAGAACTCCATATATATTTTTCTATAAAGTTACAGGAGAGGAGGGTACAACTTGCGCATGATGGGAATAAACTCATGATTAAAGTGGCATAGCGACAACATGATGGTACCCTTTTGAGACTAGAATGAGATTTGGGCATCATAGGATTTAGAAATTAAACTACCCTTATGGATGAGCTGGTTTCTATAGGGAAATATCATTCAAATTTTCCATTAGGTTTTAGTGATCCACTAATGACATGGGGGACTTCACCAGTATGGCAGGATGTTGTGCAACATGAGGTAAGGTTGGTTTGGGACCCCGTGACATAGGATTTATTCATGTGATGGTGGCATGACAATGAGGAGTGGTTCAGTGGCACATTTGGGACCCTGACATTAGCTCAACCAACCTATGGATCAACAACATGTAGCGATATTGCTTGCAGACAAGCAATTTTTAGTGGGGAGGATTGTCACGTCCCCATTTTTGTGCATACTAAAATCACTAAGGAGTTTTGTTATTTTTTCATAATATTAAAAAAGGGAGAAAATATTATTTTGTGAGAAAAGGTAAAAGTTATTCTTTTAATGGAATGGTGGTAAATAATATTTTATTAAGGGAAGGGAGGAAAAATATTATTTCAAAGGATATTGGCAGCAAATTATTAGTTTATTAAAATGGAAGAAAAAATCACTTAGTGGAAAATGCCCCCCCACCAATAATATAATAATTCAAAATGGAGTCTAGAAGCACGGGGATAAATTATGAAAGGAAGATGGACTCATTTGTTGATCATCTTTTGTCTATTACATTTCACCCTTCATCTTCTCTTGGGGTTGTTTAGCACAAAAAGAAAAGTGTTGTTTAGCACATGATTTCCAAGTGGGAATTCCACCCTCATTTCATAGAACTTCGAGTGTCTCCCTAGTGAGGCCTTGGGGAGTCTACTTCAGGACTTCCATTGGATATAATTACAGATAATTCCCTTAGCCATTAACACTACCTAGGTGCAGAAGGAGAATTACAATGATCATTTGGAGCAACTCTCTTTGTTAAAAGGTTATGAGAATTTTCAGGAGTTTTTCTCTTGGGAGGAGGAGGAGATTGACAAAAATTTATAGGGCTGAGACAATAATATATTTTTGGGTTTAATTCTACTTTTCCTAAGCCTATGCTGGGGTTATTAGGTAGAATTTGTACAGAGGTTTGGGGATGGAAATTTAACTAGAGTTTGGCTGAGAATTGGATCTATTTTTGAAGGAGATTTTGCAAGAGATTTTCAACTATTTATGGATCATTTTTTATGTGATTTCCTGTTGGACGTAGAGCTTGGTAGTCTCTTATTTTCGCACTAAATTTGGGCTTTTCGAATGAGCTAGAATTAGCCCAAATTTTTTTGGTTTTTTCCGAGTATTTGGAGGAGCAGCCATGATTAAAGTTTCATAATTTTCTGAGCATTTTCGGGGGCAAAAATTCCAGTTCTTCTTCAACAATAGAAATAGTATTTTCTATGTAATTCCCACTAAATTGGGGCTTTCTAGATCAACTAGAATTAGCTTAATATTCTTCTGGGTTTTTGTGGGTATTTCGTGGAGAGACAATGGTTAAATTTTCATAATTTTCTAAGCAGTTTTGAGGGCAGAAATTCCAATTCTTCTTCAGTAGCAACAATAGTATTTTCTAGGTAATTCACACTTTTTGGGGCTTTCCAGATCAGCTGGAATTAGCTCAGGATTTTTCTAGGTTTGGTAAATTTGGGTGAGAGAAGCCTCTAGTTAATTTTGCAAAGTTTTTGAAGCATATTTGAGGGAATAAACCACATTTCACCTCCCACAGTAGCAACAAAATTTCTAGGCAGTGCGAGCTACCCATTTGAGCCATTTTTTGGTTTGCATGCTTGTAGAAGCAAGCCCAGATTCCATCATTCCACTCTATTTATACTCAGTTCCAACACTGATATTAATTAAATGACTCAGATTACATCTCATATTCTATGGTTTATTGATTGTGCATGGATGCGTGAATTTCTTATTGTTGTAAAATAATTATTTTACATTTTAATTTAATTAATAGTTAATAAGATTTCATTTTGTTATTATTAATCCTTGGTATGATAAGATGTTATGCAACTATCTCACAAAATATAAGAAACAGATAGATCAACGATTTAAAACGTAGCCTCTTCGAGGGGGAAACTTCCTTTACATTACGCAAATGAACAATCCTTGGATGATACAAATGACAAGACCTCCTTTCTATATATAGGAGTATAAGGGGTCATAATATAATCAAAGCTGACATAACAATAATAATGTAAGGGCACAACAATAACAATTGTGGGCTTAAAACCCGGATGCAGGTGATTTCATAATACATTAATGAGGATATTTATCAGCGATGGCGCTTGGCCATGCGAGCTTCTGGCCAGCGCTATTCTCCACATCCTTACCTGGCTCATGATGGCTCACATTAGGTGCGAGCAGGTCTGTCTGCAGGTTGATATTAATGCTCACATCCGTCGAGACATTGAAGGAGTTGGTTTTAACATGGAGTTCTCGGTCTTTAATCCCATTGCATGCACCTCGTCTCATATTCTCTACCTGCCTTATGCAGATTTCCTTTGCAGTAGTTCGGTCTCAGGAGTTCAATGCCGGCTCCTAGTTGCTCCTAATTCTGGGCTTGGGACGTTTATCTCCCACTCTCTGTCTTGCTCACTGAGTCTTCCTCAGATTCCTGTTGCGCAGACCAGGCATTCTCCAAAAGTTCTCTGTGCTTCTGTGCTCTCCCCTTGCCGTTTAACCATGGTCAGGCATCGTATGAGAAGCCGTCATGGCGGAAGCCGTGGTGGTCGTGCGAAGCATCAAGCTGCTCATTCTGTGGATCAACCTCTACCCCCTGTCTCTCCGCCTTCTTCCCAAGCGAATTCACCCCCGTCCAGCCCTGCTCGAAAACCCTTCCCGCATAATGCTTTTCAATCGACTCACTTTAAATTTCAGAGTAGCTTGAATAAGCCCATCATTACGGCTAATATCACCATAATTTTCTCTGAGGAAGAAGCTCAGATTCAACCTCCGGCGAGTACAGTGGCAGAGCATCCTCAGGGTGGTCTCAGAGTTGTGGATAGCCTTGGTTCTGGGCAGACTTCTGTAGATGAAGATAAGGTGGAAAGGCGTGGCGACATGCATGGTGAGGGAGGTATTCCAAGTGCTTCTCAGCCACCTGGTGGCATGCCAAATGAAGTCAAAGTCTCGGTGGCCTTTGCTGGCAGCTCCAGTGGTATCCGTCCTGAGTCGTTTCCTCCAGATGGCAGCGGTGTGGATGATGTGGAACGTGATGGTGTTTTCTGGTATGGAAATGCATGCCCTGTCATCGAGGAGCCGCTGGATCAGGATGTCCCCATGTGATGCCACCTGGTTTCCTTCTTGGCTGCTCAGAGTTTTCCTTTGGTCACGGGTCAGGTTCGGTCTCTTCTGTTTTTGATGTTCTGGCTTTGTATCGGCGGTCCGGCAATCTGGTTCTATGTCTTTGTGGCTCAGAATTTTAATATTCTGGTTCTGCTCATGGGGTTTGGTAGTCTGGTTTTATGTCTTTTTGGCTCAGCAGTACATCGTTTCTCGGTTAACATGTACAGTTTTGCTATCTACAGGTGTTTGGTTTTCACTGTTTCAAAGGGATTACTCTATCTCTGCACCAGGGCTTTCCGGTAGTTGTCAGGCTTCTATGGATGGTTTGTGTATCACTGTAACTATTTTTTCCCAAGTATGGGACAACTCTGTTCTCCTGGATGCATTCAATTGCTCTAGTCTGAGGCCTCTACCTCTTTGTAACCTTATTTTCATTTCATTTTAATAGAATTAGTCTTTACTTAGAAAAAAAAAACAATAGTGGGCTTCTATGGGGCACAATGATAATAATATGGGGACTACATGGGCACAACAATATAATAAGGGGGTTGAAATAATAACAATAAGGGGTTACACTAGTAGTATAGGGGCCTAACATACCCCTCTCCTTCAAAAAGTGTTGTCCTCAACACTTGAGTAGTTCTGGATGATTCTGTATAAAATTATCGTCCTCCCATGTGGAATCTTCAGTGGGTAAGTTCCTCCATTTGATGAGATACTCTGAAATTGATCAATTTCGTAGCTGTCGGGTTCTTGTTTTCGTGTGTGCTTCAGGTTCCAATATGATTTTTCTTTCTTCATCAAGTTCTGACAATATTGTTTGAACTGGGAGCTTGTCACCTATAACCTTATTTAAGCATGAAACATGGAAAACTGGGGGCACTCGGGAAGATGCAGGAAGCTCCAATTTGTATGCCATAGTACCGATATTTTGTAACACCTTGTACGGACCATAATAATTTGGTGATAATTTATTTCCCTTATTAGCTTTATTGAGGGGCATTTGTTTGTATGGTTGTAGTCATAGAAATACAAAGTCACCTACATCAAAACTTCTTTCACTGCGATGTTGATCTACCTGTTGTTTCATTCTATTCTATGCCAAAGTGCGATTATCCTTTAAGAGTTTGAGAACTTGTTGTTGATGCTTGATGTTATATTCCACTTCTTGAACCTTAGAATTTTCTTTTCTAGATGATGTGATGGACGATGGATGATATCCATAAAGTGCCATAAATGGGGTCATTTTTGCTGCAATATGGAAGGAAGTGTTATTCCACCATTTAGCCAAAGGCAACCACTTGACCCATTGTGTCTGTTTATTAGATGCAAAGAAATAAAGATATCCTTCCAAACATTTGTTCACTATCTCAGTTTTCCCATCAGATTGATGATGATAAGATGAGCTATGAGCTAACTAAGTACCCAGACAAGAAAATAATTCTGTCCAAAAATTTCTAGTGAATATGGGATCTCTGTCGCTTACAATAATCTTTGGGGTTCCATGTACATTTTGAATTGTTTCCATAACAAAAGGCATGACCAAAAATTCATAATGACCCTCATGAGTTCTAAATGTTGTTTTTGGAATGTTTTCAGTCTTCATTCTGATTTCATGATATCCTGAATGAAGATCCAACTTGGTGAAGTAAATTTCTCCATGTAATTCATCCAATAATTCATCAATGACAGGAATAGGAAATTTATCTTTAATAGTAAGCTTGTTGATCTTCATATAATTTGGACACATGTGCCATGATCCATCCTTCTTGTGTACCAATACCACTAGAGCAGAGAAGGAACTTTGACTAGGTTGAATTATACCAACCTCTAGCATTTCTGCAACCATACGTTCAATTTCACTCTTTTGGGTATATGGATATCTGTAAGGCCTTATGTTTGGGGGAACACTTCCTGGAATCAAATGAATAACATGATCATGATCATGAATAGGTGGGAGGCCTTTGGGAGTCTCAAATACCTTGGAGTGATTGTCCAAAACGTTTTGGAGATCTGGAGAAATAGATGATTTCGATGTGGGAACCTCTAGTGAACATAATTGTACAATTACCCGTTGTTTTTCTTTCTTTAGAAGATTTTTCATGTTGTTAGAGCTGATTATCTTTCCCATTTTCCTTGCAATACCCCTTAATTCAACTTCCTTTCCTTCCCAAAAAAAATTTCAAGAAAAGTTCTTGAAAATTAAAAGCTATCATACCCAAAGATTGTAGCCATTGGACTCCTAATACAACATCTACACCACCCATTGGAATGGAAAGCATTAGACTATTTAAGACATATTCTCCCATGGATAGCTTGATATTATGGCCCTTTCCAGAGAAATTTATGGTTCCTCCATTTGCAACCATTACTTGACACTCTGATGCTGGATATAGGAAGCAATTCAATTCCTTAACTATCTTACAATGAATAAAATTATGGATACTACTCGAATCAATCAACACTATTACATTTTTCTTCTTGATATGCCCTTCTATCTTGAGAGTTTGAGGAGTGGCAATTCCTGTCAATGCATTACAATATATGGTTACATTTATTTCTTCTTTCTATGGGATTGGTTCCTGGTGTATATCCTCTTCTTTTGATGTTTCTTGTTCCTTTTCTTGCTCCTCTTCCCCATATATGTAAATTAATTTCTTTTCAGCACACTTATGACCTTTAGTGTATTTTCTATCACAATTGTAACAAAGCCCTTTTGCTCTTTTTTCTTCCAATTGTTGTGGTGTCAACCTTATAGGTGGTGAAAAACTAGGAGCAACAACACTTCCACCTTTATAGTTATGAATGGTAGGCTTCCTTGTTGCCATAATTTTTCTTTCAATTTTTCTTGCCAACCTAGATGCCTTCTCTAATGAATCAGGTTCCCAAAGGTGAACCTCATGTTGGATGTTATCATTTAAAGTCCCTATGAAGACTTCAATCCTATGCTTCTCTGGAATATCATTTAGCCTTATATTCAATTTTTGGAAGTCCTCAATGTGCTACACCATTGAACCCTTATGTTTGGTATTTATCAATTGGCTAAAGAAGGTGTTTCTCTTTGTATCCTCATAATGTGCTATCATTTCCTCCATGAAAATTAACTAGGTGAAAAGTGGTTTACGAGAACAAAGCCCTTTATACCATAAAAATTGGTTCGGTTCTAAATATAAATATGCAATACATACCTTTTGTAACAGTTGCACATCATGTAGATCAAAATATTTCTCCATCTATAGTATCCATGTTATGGGATCCTTACCTTCAAACTTCCTCATATTGATCTTTGGAATATGGTGGCTCTTCAATCCAATGTTAGATTCTATGAAATCATGATTAACATTTATTTGTTTCTCATCATGAGTTTCCTCTACTACCTTTTCGTCATTAGGAGGCCTTTCTTATAGCAGCTTTGTCCCACCTTCCTTCAAACCTTCCATGTCTTTCTTCAAATCTTCCATCCCTTTCTTCAAATATGCTTCCCTACCATCGATATTAGCTTCCATGGCACATACAAAACTATTTATCTTATCTTCAATCACATTCTTCAAATCATCCATCCAATTTTCCTTACTAGGTGTTTCTATTTTCTTGATTCGAGTCATTCTTTTCTTGCTTTTAGCAGCTCGATTTTGAATTTGTTGTAGCTTTGAATTTTCAGATCTCGAAGGTCTAAAATTGCGGCCTGCAGTAGCCCTCTACATCCTCTTTCCAATACCACCAGTCTGATCGAAATTGGATTCTCCAAGAAAGAGTTATGCCCAATCTCCCAAGATGACTTGATTATATAATTTTTTAATAGAGCGAACTTGTACGAATTGAAACATGTTATTGTTTTGACCTTCATACCTGAAAACAATATACAGAAGAGTACAGTCTGTCCTCCTTCTGTAACTTGTTATGAAATTTCAATTTGATTCTCAAGAAGAACGATACGACGATTTTACCAAGGTTACCGGTTTTGGATGTAATTCAAGATCCTACAAAAACCCTAAATGTCTTGGACCATATCTCTAAAAATATATCAAAACAAGATCTGAAGTTTGGGTCCGAGCTTCACCGAGATTTCGGTTCAAATGGGTTCTAATTTCAGAGTCTAAACCTTCGTAGAAAAAAACTTATAGAAAAAATTCCAAGATGACCTGTTTGAGATGGAATTCAGAAGCTTGCAAAAGCCCTAACTTCCTCAGATTATATCTCCGAACATATAGCGAGACAAGCTCTAAAATTCAGACCCGAGATTGAGAACGATTTCGCCTCAAATGAGTTTTTATTTTAGCTTCTAAGACTTCGTAGAGAAAAAGTTATAGCGAAAATGCCACGATGACCTGTTTGGAGCAGCGAAACCTTAGAATCCAAAGCTTTGATACCAAATGTTATGCAACTACCTCACAAAATAGAAGAAAGAGATAGATCAATGACTTAAAACCTAGCCTCTTCGAGGGGGCAACCTCCTTTACATTACACAAATGAACAATTCTTGAATGATACAAATGACAATACCTCCTTTCTAGATATAGGAGTCTAAGGGGTCATAATATCATCAGAGCGGACATAACAATAATAATGTAAGGGAACAACAATAACAATTGTGGGCTTCTATGGAGCACAATAATAATAATATGGGGACTACATGGGCACAACAATATAATAAGGGGGTTGCACTAATAACAATAAAGGGTTACACTAGTCGTATAGGGACCTAACATAGGACTTTTGAAGAAAACATAAATAATGGTGGGATCTTCCGATAAGTATATTAATATGTTAGTATCCATTTTATGCAAATACTTGTTTAAATTATGGTGGGTAGTAAGTGATGGTAAATATGTTATTTACTTGAGTATAAGTTATTTTCAAGGATTTTAATTTTTGGTGGTTTCCTATGAATCTTAACAATGAAAAATTTAAAAGTATCTAAAAATCATAATATTGGGATTGCACTCAAAAATTGTAAAAGAAAAATATGAGGAAATTATTTAGATGACATTGCTTTGTGCAAAGGATGCAATAACAATCATTATAGAATAAAACTTGAACCAACCATATTACAGTTAAATAATTTTAGATATTGACAAGAGCCACGTAGTGAGAATGTCACTGCCTTTGCTTTTTGCATATTGCCACCACGAGGAATTTGTTGTGTTGAAGCTTGAGCTAAGACTTCAACCCTTAAATGAGTGCAAGAACCCCTACTTCCTACTAATGCCACTGCCACAGTGAACTCAAACATTTTACCTCACTATATAAAATTCATAGAACACCAAAACCTATTCATCCAATACAAAATTCTATTGATTAAATTAAATGATTTATAAACCATTTTAATATTTCATTTGAATGGTTTAATAAATTATTTTAATATTTTATAATAAATGAACTGTAAAAAAATATATGAAAATTTCAATTAAATATTTTTAATAAAAAATTATAATAACAAAAATTTGATATTTAGTTTTTATATTTTCTAAATAATTAATATATCTTATACATTATAATTCTAATTTATAATAATAATTAAATAACTAATTATATTTTAACATTGATAGAGTTTATTTTTAAAATAATATAAATGTTAACATTTTTAATTTTAACAACGCAACAACATAGCAACTTTATATTAATAAAAAATTCTCTTGCATGTTGTTATCCCATTATCATTAAGGTATTTCGTTTATTAAGAAGTGACTTAAGTTTTCCTGTTATGATATGTAGCACAAAATAACGAGACAACAATTCATTTTTTTCATTGCAGATCGTTTTGACATTGGTCACGTCCCACCTTGGCCTCTGGAGCCTTCGTGGTGGCGGACGTCATCACCCAAAAATCTAAGTTCAAAAAAAATATGAACAAGTCAATCAGCAGACATGATTACTATATATCATTGCTTTAAGGACAATGACATAATAATAATAATAATAATAAATTCTATCCATAATGTTATAAATTAGAAGTTGTAATTTTTTTTAATCAAAAAAAATAATGCCCAATAAAAAATAAAATAAAATGTGTAGTATATACTTTTACATCAAATAGAGTAGCAAGTATAATAATAAAATATACGTTAATAAAAAATAAGGTGATCCTACTACGAGAAATATTGCAAGCCTATATGCCCATGGGGCTTTGGATTGACAGTGAATGGGTGCACTGTTAAGGCACTCCTTGCGATAGGTCACCGGTTCAAATCCCCATGGGTACTTAGGTTAGTCTTAACTAGAAAAAAAAAAAAAAAAAATATTGCAAGCCTATATTTTATTTTTTAGTTTATGTTTTAACCATAGTTACCAAATTCGTCCGTATCGGAAAAAAAAATACGCTAATTCGCCAGTTCGGTTCGGTACGACGATTAATTCAGTGAATTTCAATTCTGTACAGTGCAATATTTTTGTCAAAGTCCCCTGCTCCAATTCACTGTCTCCTCTTTGCACCCGAACATGAATACGTAATGTGTTTTGTTTTATTGAACAATACCCTGTGCTTAGTTACACCTAACAATAGCCATACACAAGGTATACGGTAATTAGATCTGGAAGTTTGAGATATACACATCCACATGGTTGACTAAATAAATATGAATTTGAAGGGATTTTCAAACATGGTTTATGGTGTTGTACATATGGAAATTTAAAAATATTGATTTATTTTTATTTTTTTATTTTGTTAAAAAATAAAATTTATATTTATTTCATTAAATTAAAAATTTATTTTTCAATAGTTGAATTAGTGGAAATATGTCATTGAACTTACTTTTTAATTGTTGAATAGGAATCAGTAGGGTAAATTTTTAATTCCAGCTTTGCTTTGTTGATTCACTGGAAAAATACAAGTTCTCTTCTACGCAACGTTGGTGAAATTAATACAGGGAAGGGCAAAACAAGTTTGGAACTAGGCAACCTTATTGGAAAATTGAAATAATGTAGAGAAAAGCAAAGCTAATTCTAAGATCAATTACTTTTTATAAATTTTCATATATATATATATTTCCTATAAAAATCGTTTTTTTTTTTTTTTTTTTTTCTAATAAGAAATATAACCTTGCTTAATACATTATGTGATTACATAAGCTTGAATAGAGAAAATATCAACTTTTTCTATCTTAACAAATTGATAATTTTTATTGGAAAAAATAAAAAAATATATAATTTTTATAGAAAAAATAAAAAATTAGTAATTTCTATATTAGAAAATTTTATAAAATGACAAATTGCAATTAGGAAAAAAGATAATTCTTACCTTACAAGAAATTATAAAATAGCAAATTGGTTGCAAATCAATAACTCTTATGTAAAACATAAAAAAAACAGTAACTTCTATTTTGGAAAAAAATCAACTTCTACAGCGTTTATATTTTTATTAAAATTTTGAATATAAAGATTGTTTATTTAAATTTATAAAAAAAATAAAAAAATAAATATATTTAAGTATTTGTAAGATGTATAGTGTCGAATTTTTTCCGTATTGAATTTTATAGAGACAAATTTTTTCCGTATCGTATCGAATTCGAATTCGAATCCGAATTCGAATTTGGTAACTATGGTTTTAACCATAAAACAAAATTAACATTAATGTAGGGAATTAAATAAAGATTGAGTCAATAAAAAATAATTATGGACAATGCATACTTTAAAATTAATGCGAGGAATTAAATAAAGAATGAGTCAATAAAAAATAATTATGGAAAAGGCACAAGTTAATATTAATGCGAGGAATTAAATAAATAATGAGTCAATAAAAAATAATTATGGACAAGGCGTTTCAAAAGTATATAATGGAAGCATCTTTTCACACTAATATATTTATGTTTATATAAAATACGAATGAAATAGTTATAATTAAAAATAAAATAAAATTATATCACTAATCTATAAGGAATAGACACAAATAAATTTTCAAATAATAAATTTTATTATACTTAATAATATTATTAATAAATAAATATAATATTTATTTTATTTTATTTTTTGTTTTTATTATTTTTAATAAAATATTTAATGTTATATATTGTAAATGTATAAAAATATTCAAAAATAAGTTATTTTTAGTATGATAATTAATTTTAATAAGAAGTTGGGAGCACGTAATTTTTTTATGATATAGATAAATAACATGAAAAATGACTGTCAATAATAAAATTATAGGGAATATGATATTTGAATCTACATTTTTGGTCTTTCTTTTTTTTAATTTCAACCCAAGCCCCTAATGAAGTAGCTTTTTTTTAATTTCAACCCAAGCCCCTAATGAAGTAGTAGTTGTAGACTGGCCATTGGGTGGAAAAGTAATCGGAAGTTAACCACCAAAGCGGACCTGATGCTTTTTAGATAAGCAGTTTACAATCTTCTTCGGGTCCGAAAAGGAGAGTAAAGACCGTGCAGGTTTCTACTCTGATATCTCGGAGGACTGTCAGATCAACATGGGCGTTTTCACATGGTTTTCGGATTCTAAAAGTGATCGAAACTTAAGTTTCAAAACGGACCCGAACATTCATAAAAACTTGCTCACATTCCTTATTAGGTCCATGAACCGGGTAAAAGGAGAGTATGTTGCCAAGTCGACAGTTTCGTGACCGTCGGATCTCACGGGATCTTGGATGGAGACTTGTTTTGTAAGCCTCAAGCTGAGGGTTTCGTGTTTATTTTGGGTTGTGTAGTTGGCTACCCTTCATAGGAACAACCCTGGTTGGTCCTTACTTTGTAAAGCCATGTAACATATGTATTTTTTCATGCGGTTAATAGAAGGCTCCACTCTTATTTGACAAAAAAAAAAGTAGTAGTTGTAGACTAGAATTCACATTTCTAAGATTAGTATAGAGTGCCACAAATTTTTCAAATGCATAGTCTTTTCATTCCCTTAGTGCGGCTTTCCTTACAACTACCATAGTCTTTGAAGGAAAATCTTCACCTACAAACACCATGGTCCTTGAAGGGAACTCTTGATATTCTTAAATTCTCTACTGTTTAGAGATTTGATTTTTCAATATGCTCTACCAGAAAAAGTTTGATATCATTCTCTCCTTTTTTGGATGGGTTCATGCTTGAAAACAAGAATCCAAAAGATTTCATATTTTTTTGGAAGATTTGGTATTAAAAATATGTATTCTTATAATCTAAAACCTAAATCCATATAAAATTTCTCATTTCCATAGTATCATAATATTTAGTAAACTTTCATTGATATTGACCTTACCACATGTTCAAGCATATGAGAGACCAACTTGATCTAATCAAGATCTATTTTTAAGTTAATTTCTAAGGCAATACTATTATCTTTAAATATTGATAAATTCCAAAAGTGTATCAATAAATTTGGCAGGTGAAGCCAATCTATAATTTTTGCTATGAACATAGTGGTAAGGTCAATGTGTTAGTACCATGGAGTAGAAAACAAACCTACTATGCATGAGAATGAGGGTTCCTTCTCAAAAAATTTAAGATAATCAACATGGTTTGAACAATAAATAGACCTCTGGACTATAGATGTATCTCATAGTGTTTTTGCTAGGGACTAATAAAACATTCACGTAGGAGGCCAAAAACCATTGCATCTACATTTTACCATATTTGATCCATAGAATGAGTGCAGATCAATGACCCTTGGAGACCTCCAACATTATAATTTGTTTTTAATTTCTTAATCACATACACTAAGAAAATGAGGATTTTCACCAACAAAAGTGGAGGGTTGATTACATTTCTCGATAAAACAAAGTTTTGAGGATGAAAATGCTCCACTATCCATCACTTCTTCACATATACTCAAAACCAAAGTAAAACGTGTGCATTTTCATATGTATTGGTTAGACAATAGACCTATGTCGTGAAATTTCTTACATAAAACCAAAAGCAAATAGTAGTGAAAAGGGATCCTCTACATTATCTTTAGTTTTTTCTCTATCACTACTATAAAATTGATAGATTTAACCCATGAGATTAAGTTTTCCCAATGAAATACTTTACTACTACATAAATGTTTTCTCTAATATCAAATATCTCTTGGAGTAATTGTTACCCCAACATTGTTTTTGATATATGGCGTGTTTTCAAGTACTTTTTGTTCAAGCATTTCCACTTGGCCATAATGCTATCATATTTCTAGTTGCTAGGTTAACTAATTGATGATCTTACGTATTTACTATCCTAATAGCTCAAGGCTTGAAATAAACTCCTCAATTAACATCTTACATTAGGATGGACTGGCCATCCACAATGGCTTTGCTGGTAGAAGATAATGGCTTTGCTGGTAGAAGATATTGAGGCTCCTCCATCATTTTGATAATCAAAACGAGATTCTGAGTTGACATTCTAGTAAAAAGGAAAAATGATTCACCCTTCTTGGGAATGACATCTAGCACCTTTCTCTAACCTTCCACCTATTCCTATAGGAATATCTGATGCTAGTCTAGAAATAGGTTGTCTTTTCTATATGTTATCCTATCTTTAGCCATGAAGATATTGCCTCTTTCATCTACTTAAAGAACCACTGAGACCATTTTAGCTACTCAAAATCGTAAATGAAACTATGACCAAACTCAAAGTTGAGAAACTTTGAGAACGACATGACATTAACCCTTGAAAATTCCACCTAAAAGATCATATTAGAGTTAGTTAATTCTTTTTTTCTACAACCATCCATCCAAAGTTATATTATTAAATGTTATTGTGAAAAAAATCCCTTTAGTTTCATGATCATTAAAGTAACCCTCTAAGAAAAACTTCAATATAAAATTATTTATTAAATCTTAAGGTAATCAATTTGCTTTTTTAATTTAAATTTTGAAAAGAAAATTGTTTGATTAAAATTAAAATTATATTTATATATAAAAAACATTGTTTAACTATTTTATGGTGTAGAGTTTTTATTAGAATTATGTGAAGATTATTTTTGGTTGGTTTTTAATTTCTATTGTTTAAAATTTTTTTAGAATGCATTAATAGATTTATGGCCTGAAAATTCTATGACACTAGTATTATGGAGATGGAGAGTTCACACATAGAACTTAAGATTTCAATAAATATTTATTAAATTTTGAATAAATTTGAACTCCAAAACTTAGATCAATCAACTATTGCGGTATAATGTTTTCTTTTAAATAGTGGGAAAACTTATCATAGCTTAATATTCAAAACAAAAATTGGGACAAACATTAGTGGCTATTATCCGCAAATGTAAGATGATTCATCAGTTTTATTCAAGGAAAACAACACCACCTAATATTACCCATTAGTGGTCTGCAAGAGGGCAGGATTTTTCTCCTGCAAGATGTCATTGGGTCTTGGGCCATTAACCTATTTCCTTATTTTCAAGGAAGATGAGCTATTATCCAAGCATAAACAATTTTAAGGCATACTTCAAGCTCATACCACCCTACAAAATACCCACTCCTAATGAAACATATAATAAAAATAAAAACTAATAATTATTAATTGATGCCATGTTATGATAATGTTGATGGTATTTAAAAGTGAATCCATATATTAAAAAGTCAACACATTTATATTAATTATAGATAGTGTCATAAGTGGTGCATGTTGGTAGTGAATTTAGTGAAAAAACTACAATAAAGGAGTTGAAATTGTATAGATAATTTTGAACTCTTAATTCCTTGTAAAATGACTAAATAGTCATTACATAACTTATTTTAGATAATGAATATATTTTAAATGAAGTTAAAGCTTATTTTACTTGGGTAGACATCAAACAACTCTTTGATCACAATCCTATTATATTTCAAATTGAGAACTTCATATGAAATAACTTAGTCCCTTTAAAATTTAATTGAGATTGGTTGGAGGTGGAGGAATTTGACAAGTTAGTAAAGGATAATCGATCCCATTTAGTGGATTCTCAATCTCATTCCTTTATGGAACAATTTATGAATAAAATGAAATATCTTAAAATGGTGGTAGATTAATGGGCTAAACAACAACAAGAAAAAAACATGCATTTCAATCCAGAGGTGGATGAAAAAATAACAACTATTCTTCCCATAAATCAACAAGGGATCCTTTCTGATTATGAAAATAATTGAATTATTGATTTAGAAAGGAAGAAGCATAATATATTGGAAATGGAAGAACTTAAATGGTATCTAAAAACCATTTCTTTATGGCTTTCAGAAGGGGGCATGAATTCAAAGTACTTTCATAGGTATTCTAAGAATAAAAGATCTATTAATCACATAAGGGAGATCACTAAAGAATGGGTAAGATATTTCTCATAATTATTTCAGGATCCCATGGAATTTAATATAAGGGAACATATGGAAGTAATAAAAAGTCTTCCTCACTTATTTTCTAAAAAACAACCAAATTGAGTTGGTATACAAGTGGAACTAGAAGAGATTAGGTTGATAATAGATAAAATGCAAAGGGACAAAATTCCAAGCCCGGATGGACTTTGGATTTAATGCTTTTGAGCTTATGGGAGAGGACATATTAAATGAGGTTGAAGAGTCTAGGAAGAAGGGGTACATCTCCTTTATTTTTAATTCAACCTTTCTAACTTTAATTCATAATAGACATGGACTCAAATCCTTTGAGGATTTTCACCTTATTTCTCTTTGCAAAGTAATCTATAAGATAATTGCAAAGGTAGCTATAAATAGAATCAAGGAGGGAATTTCAAATCATATTTATAATAATTAGTTTGGATTATTTTCAAACAAGATGATTCATGATACTTTAGGTTTGGCACAGGAGGCCATTCATTGGATTAAAACAAAGAATATCCCTGTAATTATTTCAAGGAAAATTTAAAGAAGGCATATGATAGAATTAATTAGTCTTTTCTCAGATTAATTATCATTTAAATTGGTTTCGAGTTTGATGTTATGCACTGGATTATGGGTTATGTTTCCTTGAAAAACTTTGCAATTCAGATAACTATTATACCTTCTCAAATTTTCAAATCTTCAAGAGGTGTGAGGCAAGGATGTCGATTATCTATGCTTCTCTTCATTTTGGTTATAGACATACCTTTTATTGCACAATTATTTCTTACTCATCTACTCTTCATAAATGATGTAATTTTGTTTGGCTTAACAACGATTATAAGGGAATGGAGAATTGTGCAAATAATTCTAAATTGTTTTTGCATTGCCTCTGGTATGTTGATCAACAAAGATAAGTATTTTTGTATGCGGTCAAATATTGTCCAGGAAAGAAAAACGCTTCTTAAATTAGTTCTTCCTTATAATTTTCAGTTTTTAGATGAAGGCTTTAAACATTTGGGATTCTACCTCAAACTCGAAGGTTATAAGTAGTAGACTTGCTATGAAACCAAATCACAAAGCAAAAGAAAAGATAAATGAACGACTTGAAAATTAGCCTCTTCGAGGGGGAAACCTCCGTTTCATCACATAAATGAATAATTATTGGATGATACAAATGAAAAAACCTCCTTGGTGTATATAGGAGTCTAAAGGTTCACAATATAATCAGAGCCTACATAACAATAATAATGTAGGGAACAACAATAACAATAATGGGATTTTATGGTGCATACCAATAACAATAAGGGGCTACACTAACAATAACAATAATGGGGATACATTAGTATTATATGGACCTAACATGCCCCTCTCCTTAAAAAAAAGTGTTGTCCTCAATGCTTGAGTAGTTCTGGATGCTTCTGTATGAAATTCTCATCCTCCCATGTGGAATCTGCAACGAGTAAGTTCTTCCACTTAATGAGATACTTTGGAATTGATCGATTTCATAGTTCTCAAGTTCTTGTTTCCGTGACTGCTTCAGGATCCAATATGATTTTTCCTTCCTTGGAAATTTATAGCAATATTGCTTGAACTAGGAGCATTGCACTGATAACCTTCTTTAAGCATGAAACATGGAAAATAGGTGTACTCAATAAGACGCAGACAACTCCAATCTGTATGCCATAGCACCAATATTTTACAACACATTGTAAGGACCATAATACTTGGGTGATAATTATTATCCTTCGTAGCTTTCTTGAGAGACATTTGTTTGTATGGTTGTAGCCATAAAAATACCTAGTCGCCTAAGTCAAAACTTGTTTCACTGCAATGGCATTATGCCTGTTATTTTATTCAATTTTATGCCAGAGTGAGGTTATCCTTTAAGACTTGGAGAACTTGTTGTTGATGCTTGATGTGATCTTCCAGTGCTTGAAACTTAGATTTTTCTCTTAAATATGATGTGATAGATGGTGGATGATATCCATAAAGTGTCATAAATGGGGTCATTTTTGTTGTAGTATGGAAGGAAGTGCTATATAACCATTCAACCAAAGGTAACCACTTGACTAATATTGTGTTTGTTTATCAGATACAATGAAATGAAGATATGCTTCCAAACATTTGTTCACTATCTCAGTTTTCCTATTAGATTCACGATGATAAGATGAGTTATGAGCTAATTTAGTACCAAGACAAGAAAATAACTCTGTCAAAAAATTTCTAGTGAAAATGGGATCTCTGTCACTTACAATAATCTCTGGGTTTCCATGTATCTTTTGAATTGTTTCCATTAATGCAGTGGCAATTATACTATCTTTAAAAGGATGAGATAATGCACAAAAGTGCACATACTTGGTAAGTCTATCAACTACCACCATGATGACACTCTTTCCTTTGGACTTGGGTAAACCTGTGATAAAATCGATTGACACCTCTTCCCAATGATGACTTGGAATGGGTAAAGGTTGTAATAAACGTGGGCTCTTAATTGTCTCAACTTTCTTTTGTTGGCAAACTAAACATTCTGCCACAAAGTTATGAATATTAGATTTAAGGCCATCCCCAAAAAATCCTTCTTGACCCTGTTGTAAGTTTTTAAAAATACTGAGTGCCCTCCTAAAGGAGAGGTGTGCAATTCCAAAAGAATCTTTTGTTTAAGTTGGGAATTCTTACATAGATATAAGAAACCTTTGTACCATAATGAGCCATTTTTCCAGATAAATGTATTAGATGTATTGGGACCTTGCTACAACTTTTGAATGAGTGTCCACACCTTTTCATCATTCTTCCATTCCTATGTTGCTTCAGTTATCCAACCAAGTTGTATAATAGAAATGGCATAGAAAAATGCTTTTGCATTCTCATCCCTTCTTGAGAGTGCATCTGCAACAACAATTTTCTTCCCTTTTTGTAAATGATTTCAAATTCGTAAACCAACATCTTAGTGACCCATTTTTGTTGCTCTTCTGAAGATAATATTTGTTGCAAGAATTATTTCAGACTATCATGGTCATTCTTTATCTTGAAGTCTCTTCCTATTAGGTAAGCGTGCCATTGCTTAAGGGCATGTAGAATTCCCAACATTTCCTTCTCATAAATAGGTTTTTGTAAATAATTTTCCTTTATTAGATGACTTTCAAAAGAAATGGGTCTTCCTCTCTGCATTAAAACAACGCAAATTCCATTTCTTGAGACATCACACTCCACCATAAAGGTTTTTGTGAATTCTAGTGTAGCTAAAACTGGATCTTGGCACATTTCCTCTTTAAGATGTTCAAAGGACTTAGTTTCTTCTGGAGTATAAAAGGATGCATCTTTCTTTAGTAATATTTTTAAAGGTGTTGCTATTTTCCCATAATTATTAAGAAACTTGTGATAATACAATGTTAACCCTAGAAATCCTCGAAGATGCTTTAGGGTTGTGGGGATTTTCCATTCCTTTTCGGCTTTAATTTTGTTAGGGTCTACCTTAACACACTCATCAAACACAATATGACCCAAATATTCTACCTCTTGTACCCAAAATAAATATTTGGAGGATTTTGCATACAATTGTTTCTCCTCTAATAGTTTTACCTTCATGTCAACATGTTGAACATGATCCTTCCAAGACTTACTATATATTAGTATATCATCAAAAAATACTAACAAAAAATTTCTAAGGAAGCATTTCAAAATGGAATTCATCAAACTTTGAAATGTCGAAGGTGCATTAGTAAGGACAAAAAGTAGGACCAAAAATTCATAATGGCCCTCATGATTTGTAAAGGATATTTTCAGAATGTCTTCAGTCTTCATTATAATTTCATGATATCATGAATGAAGGTCTAACTTAGTGAACTAAATTTCTCCATGTAATTCATCCAACAATTCATTAATGACAAGAATGGGAAATTTATCTTTAATACTAAGCTTGTTGAGCTCCCTATAATTTGGACACATAAACCATGATCCATCCTTCTTGTGTGTTAATACTACTAGAGCAAAGAAAGAACTTTGGCTAGGTTGAATTGTACCTTCCTCTAACATTTCTGCAACCATACATTCAATTTTAGTCTTTTGGGCATAGGGATCTCTGTAAGGTCTTATGTTTGGTGGAATTCTTCCTAGAACCAAATGAATATCATGATCATGATAAAAAAATAGGTGGGAGGCCTTTGGCAGTGTCAAATACCTTGGAATGATTGTTCAAGATTCTTTGGAGATTTGGAGAAATAAATGATTTCGATGTTCAGACATATAGTGAGCATAATTGTCTAATTATGCCTAGTTGTTATTTCTTCAAAAGTTTTGTCATGCCATTAGAGTTGATTATCTTCCGTGTTTTCCATGCGATTCCCCTTAATTCAATTTCCTTTTCTTCCTAGGAAAATTTTAAAAAAGGTTCTTGAAATTAAAATCTATCCTCCCCAAATATTTTAACCGTTGGACTCCTAATACAACATAAACACTGCCCATTGGAATGGAAGGAATTGGACTATTCAATACATATTCTTCTAGGGTTAGATTGATATTATGCCACTTTCTTGGGAAATTTATTGTTCCTCCATTTGAAACCATCAATTGAAACTCTAGTGTTGGATATAGAAATAAATTCAATTCCTTGGCTACCTTACAATAAATAAAATTATGGGTACTACTAGAATTGATCAATACTATTACTAATTTTTTTTCTTGATATATCCTTCTATCTTGAGAGTTTGAGGAGTGGTAATTATACCAATACATTACAAGATATGGTTAGATTCATTTCTTATTTCTATGGGGTTGGTTCTTGGTGTATATCCTCGTCTTTTGATGTTTGTTGTTCCTTTTATTCCTCCTCTTTGCAATCTATGTAAAATAATTTCTTCTTAGCACACTTATGACCCTTAGTGTATTTTCTATCACAATTGTAAGAAAACTCTTTTGCTCTTTTTTCCTCCAATTTTTGTGGTGTCAACCTTGTAGGTTGTGGTAGCCTAGGAGCAAAAACACTACCATATTTATAGTTGTGAGGGATAGACTTCCTTATTGCCATAGTTTTGCTTTCTGTTATGAAACCAGCTCACAAAAAGATAGAAAAGAAAGATCAATGCCTTAGAATTCAACCTCTTAGAGGGGGAAACCTCCTTTACATTACACAAATGAAAAATTCTTAGATGATACAAATTTGAAAAAACCTCCTTTCTATATATAGGAGTCTAAAGGGGCCACAATATAATAAAAGCCGACATAACAATAATAATATAAGGGCACAACAATAACAATAAGGGATATAATGAAAATAGTAATGGGGGAATCACTAGTATTATAGGGACATAACATGCCCATCTCATTCAAAAAAGTGTTGTCCTCAATGCTTGAGTAGTTCTGGATGCTTCTGTATAAAATTCTCATCCTCCCATGTGGAATATTTAGCAGGTAAGTTCTTCCACTTGACAAGATACTCTGAAATTGATCGATTTCGGAGCTGTCAAGTTCTTGTTTATGTGTTTGCTTCAAGTTCCAATATGAATTTTCCTTCCTCATCAAGTTCTAACATTATTGTTTGAACTGGGATCTTGTCACCAATAACCTTCTTTAAGCATGAAACATGGAAAACTAGGTGCACTCAGGAAGATGTAGGAAGATCCAATTTGTATGCCATAGTACCAATCTTTGCAACACCTTGTACAGACCATAATGCTTTGGTGATAATTTATTATACTTCTTAGCTTGCATGAGGGGCATTTGTTTATATGGTTGTAGCCATAGAAATACCCAATCACCTATATCAAAACTTCTTTCGTTGCGATGTTGATCTTCCTGTTGTTTCATTCTATTCTGTGCCAAAGTTAGGTTATCCTTTAAGAGTTGGAGAACTTGTTGTTAATGCTCGATGTGATCTTCCAATGCTTGAACCTTAGAATTTTCTCTTAAATATGATGTGATGGATGGTGGGTGATATCCATAAAGTGGCAGAAATGGGGTCATTTTTGCTGCAGTATGGAAGGAAGTGTTATACCACCATTCTACCAAAGGTAACCATTTGATCCATTGTGTCTGTTTATCAGATACAGAGAAACGAAGATATCCTTCCAAAAATTTGTTTACTATCTCAGTTTTCCCATCATATTGAGGATGATAAGATGAGCTATGAGCTAACTGAGTACCAAGACAAGAAAATAATTCTCTCCAAAAATTTCTTGTGAAAATGGGATCTCTGTCGCTTATAATAATCTTTGGGTTTCCATGTAGCTTTTGAATTGTTTCCATAAATGCAATAGAAACTATACTGGCTTTAAATGGATGAGATAATGCACAAAAGTGTGCATACTTGGTAAGTTTGTCAAGTACCACCATGATGACACTCTTTCCTTCATAATTGGATAAACCTGTGATGAAATCCGTTGAAGCTTCCCCCCAACGTTGACTTGGAATGGATAAAGGTTGTAATAGACCCAGGGTCTTAATTGTTTCAACTTTATTTTGTTGGCAAACCAAACATTCCGCCACAAAATTTTGAATATCAGATTTAAGGCCCTCCCAAAAAGAGTCCTTCTTAACCCTGTGGTAAGTTTTTAAAAATCCCAAGTGCCCTCCTAAGGGAGAGGTGTGAAATTCCAGAAGAATCTTTTGTTTGAGTTGGGAATTCTGACATAGGTATAAGTGATCTTTGTACAATAACGAATCATTTTTCCAGCTAAATGTCTCAGAAGTACTGGGATTTTGTTGTAAATTTTGAATGAGTGCCCACACTTCTTCGTCATTCTTCCATTCATCCCTTGCTTCGTTTATCCAATATGATTGGATAATAGAAATGGCACAAAAAAATGCTTCCACATCCTCATCCTTTCTTGAGAGTGCATTTGCCACAAAATTTTTCTTCCCTTTTTTGTATATATAATTTCAAAGTCATAACCCAACATCTTTGTGACCCATTTTTGCTGCTCTTCTGAAGATAATATTTTTTCTAAAAATTATTTAAGATTATCATGATCTGTTTTTACCTTGAGGTGTCTTCCCATTAGGTAGGGTCACCATTTCTTAAGTGCATGTAGTATTGCAATAATTTCCTTCTCATAAATAACTTTGTTTAAATACTTTCCTTTTATTGGATGACTTTTGAAAGCAATGGGTCTTTCTTCTTGCATTGAAACAACACCAATTCCATTTCCTGAGGCATCACATTCCACAATAAAGGTTTTTTTGAAGTCTGGTGTAGCTAAGACTGGTGCTTGGCACATTGCCTCCTTAAGATGTTCAAAGGCCTTTGTTGCTTCTGGAGTCCATAAAAATACATCTTTCTTCAATAATGTTGTTAGAGGTGCTGCTATTCTCCCATAATTCTTAACAAACTTACGATAATACCCTGTCAACCCGAGAAATCCTTGCAAATGCTTTATGGATGTGGGGATTTTCCATTCCTTAATGGATTTAATTTTGCTATGGTCTACCTTAACACCTTCATGAGATACAATATGCCCTAAATATTCCACCTCTTGTACTCCAAAGAAACATTTGGAGCTTTTCGCATATAATTGTTTCTCCTCCAATAGTTTGAGCACCCTATCAACATGTTGAACATGATCCTTCCAAGACTTGCTATAGATTAGTATATCATCAAAAAATACTAACACAAATTTTCTAAGGAAGGGTTTGAAAATGGAATTCATCAAACCTTGAAATGTAGAAGGTGCACCGGTAAGGCCAAAAGGCATGACCAAAAATTCATAATGACCCTCGTGAGTTCTAATGTTGTTTTCGGAATGTCTCCAATCTTCATTATGATTTGATGATATCTTGAATGAAGATTCAACTTGGTGAAGTAAATTGATCCACGAAATTCATCCAATAGTTCATCAATGACAGGAATGGAAAATTTATCTTTAATAGTGAGCTTGTTGAGCTCCATTTAATCCGAACACATGTGCCATGATCCATCCTTCTTGTGCACCAATACTACTGGAGCAGAGAAAGAACTTTGACTAGGTTGAATTATACCAGCCTCTAGCATTTCTGCAACCATACGTTCAATTTCACTCTTTTGGGCATAAGGATATCTGTAAGGCCTGATGTTTGGAGAAAAAATTCCTAGAAACAAATGAATAGCATGATCATGATCATGAATAGGTGGGAGACCTTTGGGAGTCTCAAATACCTTGGAATGATTGTCTAAGACTTTTTGGAGATATGGAGAAATAGATGATTTTGATGTGGGAACCTCTAGCGAACATAATTGTGAAATTAGGCCTCTTTGTTATTTCTTTAGAATCTTTGTCATTCCATTAGAGCTGATTATCTTTCCTAGTTTCCTTGCGATACCTCTTAATTCGACTTCCTTTCCTTCCAAAGAAAATTTCATGAAAAGTTCTGGAAAATTAAAAGCTATTGTACCCAAGGATTGTAGCCATTAGACTCCTAGTATAACATCAACAACACCCATTGGAATGGAAAGCATTGGGATATTCAGTACATATTCTCCCATGGATAGCTTGATATTATGGCACTTTTCGGAGAAATTTATGGTTCCTCCAATTGCAACCATCACTTGAAACTCAGGTGCTGGACATAGGAAGCAATTCAATTCCTTGGCTATCTTACAATGAATAAAATTATGGGTACTGCCCAAATCAATCAACACTATTACCTTTTTCTTCTTGATATGTCCTTCTATACAGTTTGAGGAGTGGTAATTCCGGCCAATGCATTACAAGATATGGTCAGATTCATTTATTCTTTCTATAGGGTTTGTTCCTGGTGTATATCCTCTTCTTTTGATGTTTCTTGTTCCTTTTCTTCCTCCTCTTCACAATCTATGTAAATAATTTCTTCTCAGCACACTTATGACCTTTAGTGTACTTTCTATCACAACTGTAACAAAGCCCTTTTGCTCTTTTTTCTTCCAATTGTTGGGGTGTCAACCTTATAGGTTTTGGAAGGCTGGGGGAAACAACATTTCCATCCTTATAGTTGTGAGTGGTAGGCTTCCTTGTTTCCATAATTTTTCTTTCCATTTTTCTTTCCAACCTGAATGCCTTCTCCAATGAGTCAGGTTCCCAAAGGCGAACTTCATGTTGGATGTTATCCTTTAAAGTCCATATGAACACATCAATCCTACGCTCCTCTGGAATATATTTTACCCTTATAGTCAATTGTTGGAAGTCCTCAATGTGATCCATCATTGAACCCTTTTGTTTGAGGTTTATCAATTGCCTAAAAAACGTGTTACTTTTTGTATCCTCATAATGTGCTATCATTTCTTCGATAAAAATTGCACAACTAACAAGCTGTTTATGAGAGCAAAGCCATCGATACCATACAAAATGATTTGGTTCCAAATATAAAGTTTCAATGCGTACATTTTGTGTGTCTTGCACATTATGGAGATCGAAATATTAATCCATCTATAGTATCCATGTTATAGGATCCTTGCCATCAAAATTCCTCATATCGATCTTTGGAACATTGTCAGTCTTCAATCCAACATTAGAGTCTATGAAATCATGATTAACATTTCTTTTGTTCTCATCACAAGTTTCCTTTACTACCCTTTCACCATTAGTAAGCATTTCTTGTAGCAGCTTATTCAAATCTATCTTCAAATATTCCATCTTAGCATCCATGCCATCCATTTTATCTTCCACGCCATTCATCTTAGCTCTGGTTACCTTTTGTGAGAGTGAAATTTGTTGCACTTGGTATCGTAATTTTGATATATCATGTTGCATTTCTTCCTCTTCTTCATGAGTCATGTTAGAGATTTCAAGTTGCTTAATAGGTGTTTCCATTTTCTTTCTTTGGGGCATCAATTAATGATAATTATGCTTCACTATTCCATTTGAACTTCAACCTAATTTTTCAACCCAAACTTATGCAAAGTTTTAAAAATATTACACACATTTTTTCGCTTTGTAGAAGCTCGATATTGACTTTTTTGTATCTATGTAATTATGGATCTCCAAGGTCTAAAATTGCTGCCTGTGGTAGCCATCTAAGTCCTCTTTCGAATGGCACCAATCTGATCAATATTGGATTCTCCAAGAAAGAGTTATGCCCAATCTCCCAAGATGACCTGATTATATCATTTTTCAGTAGAGAAAAATTATACGATGTGCCACGTCGAAATATTCAATCTAATTCTCAAAGAGAAATTTGTGAGGATTTTCCCAAGGTCACCTGTTTGGAATGTAATTCGGAATTCTACAAAAACCCTACCTTCATTAGTTCATATCTCCGAAAATATAGAGAGACAAGATTTGAAATTTGGACCCGAGGTTCAGAAATATTTAGGCTCAAATGGGTTTTTTTTAGCTTCTGAAATTTCGCAGAAAAAAAGTTATAGCAACAATGCCACAATGACCTCTTTGGAGAAGTGAAACCCTAGAATCCAAAGCTCTAATACCAAATGTTATGGAACCAGCTCACAACAATATAGAAAAGAAATATCAATGTCTTAGAATTCAGCCTCTTCGAGGGGGAAACCTCCTTTACATTACACAAATGAACAATTCTTGGATGATACAAATGACAAAACCTCCTTTCTATATATAGGAGTCTAAGAGGTCACAACATAATCAAAGCCGACATAACGACAATACTATAAGGGCACAACAATAACAATAGTGGGCTTCTATGGGGCACAATAATAACAATATGGGGACAATAGGGGCACAAAATTAACAATAAGGGATACAATGGTAGTAGTAATGGGGGAATCACTAGTATTATAGGGACCTAACACTTTGAACTTTTCTTGTCACCTTGAATGCCTTCTCCAATTAATTAGGTTACGAAAGGCAAACCTCATATTGGATGTTATCCTTTAAAGTCCCTATGAAGAAGACATCAATCATATGCTACTCCAGAATATCATTTACCTTGATATTAAATATTTGGAAGTCCTCAAAGTGCTAAGCCATTTAACCCCTTTTTTGAGATTTATCAATTGGCCAAAGAAGATATTTCTCTTTCCATCCTCATAATGTGCTTCCAATTCTTCCATAAAAATTGTTCAAGTGACAATTGATTTATGAGAATAAAGCCATCGATACCACACAAACTAATTTTGTTCTAAATATAAATACGCATTGTGCACCTTTTGTGTGTGCGACACATCATGTAGATAAACAAATTGCTCTATTTGTAGTATCCATGTTACAATATCCTTGCCATCAAACTTCCTCATATTGATCTTTGGAATGTGTTTAGTCTTCAACCAACTATTGGAGTCTCTAAAATCATAATTTGTATTCCTTTTGTCCTCATCATGATTTTCATGGAGTACCTTGTCACCACTAGGAAGCATTTCTTGTTGTAAATTTTTCAAAACTTCCTTCAAACCTTTTAGGTCCTTTTTCATTTGTGTTTTTAAACTATCGTTCAAACCTTCCATCTTGACATTCATCATTGCTTCCATGTCAAATTTTAAACCAATCTTCAAATCATCTATCTTAGCTTCTAGTTCATTTTTGGTTACTCTTTTCAAGAGAGAAATTTGTTGCACTTGGTCTCATAATCTTGATATGTCATGTTACATTTATTCCACTTATTCATCCTTCATACTAGAGATTTCAATTGCCTTTTTCTTGCTTTTAGGAGCTTAATATTGAAACTATTTTATCGTTGTAATTTCATCTCTCCAAGGTCTGCAATTTCATCTTGTGGTATCCCTCTGAGTCTTATTTCGAATGCCACAATTCAGACCGATATTGAATTCTTCAAGTTAAAGTCATGACAATATCCCATGATGACCTGATTATGGACTAGTGCAGTAGAGAAAAATTGTACACAATGCCACATGTCACTGTTTCAACCTTCAACCATGAAAATGAGACTTGAAAAACTACAGTCTATAAAATTTTAGTCACTTTTTATGAAATTCAAATCCGATGCATGTAGAGAAAGTTATGAATATTTTCCCCAGGTCACTTGTTTGAGATTGAATTCTGGAGCATGCAAAAACCATAAGTTCTTCAGATCATGTCTCAAAAAATATAGTAAACCAAGATCTGAAACGTTTGCACAAAGTTCACCAATATTTTGGCTCATTGAGGTCAAAATTTCAATTTTGGAATCCTTGTACAAAAAAAATTATAAGAAAAATTCCAAGATTACCTATTTGAAGCATCGAAACCCTATAATCCAAATCTCTGATACCAAATGTTATGCAACCAGATCACAAAAAATAAGAAAACATAGATCAACAACTTGAAAATTAGTCTCTTCAAGTGGGAAACCTCTTTACATCACATAAATGAATGGTTCTTGGATGATACAAATGCCAGAACCTCCTTGGTATAGATAGGATTCTAAAGGGTCACAATATAATTAGAGCCTACATAACAATAACAATGGAAGGGCACAACAATAACAATAATGGGATTCTATGGGACGCAACAATAACAATAAGGGGGATATACTAACAACAACAATAAGGGGGCTACACTGGTATTATAGGAACCTAATAGGACTGGTGGTGGTTGATTAAAAATATGAAGGATAGAATTGGTTCTTGGTTCAATTGATGGTTATCCCCGAGGGGTAGATGGATCCTAGTGTAAGAAGTTTTACAGGCCATCCTAGTTTAATAGATGACCTTGTTGAGAGTTTCTAGAAGTGTTATTAGAGGTCTTAAAAAAATATGAAAAAGATTTCTATGGGAAAGTAAAAATTCCAGAAAATTTAATGCATTGGTTAAATGGAGAAAAATATCAACGCCTAAGTGTTTTGGTGGATGGGGTTTTCATGATCTAGTTATATTTGGTGATGCATTGGTTGAGAAGATATTTTTATGAGCGATTTTCTATCCTCGGTTGTGGAATGAAATCAGTTTCGTAAAATATATTAAAAATGACTCCATGGTGGATTGGCTTAGGTTAGAGCGTAAATGTGTTAAGGGATCCTCCATTATTTGGTCAAATCTGGTCCAAGAATTAAATAAGGTTGAGAGATAGATTGCATGGCGTGTGGGATCAAGGCATCAAGTATTACTTGGAAGGGATCCTTGGATAGGAGGCAAAGGACAACTCAATTTTTCTGAAGGTTTTTTGTCTTTCCTTCATAAAAAAAGTGTGAAAATTTGTTGCAATAATAGATTTATTTCTAGTACTTATTGATGATAAGTTGTTTACCAATACTTTAGTAAATACCAAAATAAGTTCAATTGCAAAATTCAAAAAATAGAACTGAAAATTAAACAGCAAGAGAAACATCAACCTATGAACAATCACATTGACACACTTGTTTTTGGACAATCGTCCTCGGAAAAACCCAATGTGGGAAAATCGGTGTAGAAGATCTGAGGATACTCCGAGACAAATCTAAAAAGAAATGAAACACAGATGCCTAAAATATAGAATCATTTCCCTGTACGGAAGGGATACATGGAGTGAAAATATTTTACTCGAAAATTTCAGAATGAAGATAGCAAGAAGAGCTGCAGGTTATCCTATCACATAGCTATTCTTATATCATCATTCAGATTGGTCCTGATGATGGATCCCTATTGGGATTTGAAACGTTGACAAATATGGTTTCTACTGTGGATACTTTGAGACAAAGCTCAAAGAAATGAACCACAGATGCCTAAAATCCAGAATCATTTCCCTATACGGAGGGGATACATGGAGTGAAACTATTTTACTCGAAAATTTTAGAATGAAGATAGCAAGAAGAGCTGCAGATTATCTTATCACATAGCTCTTCTTATATCATCATTCAGATTGGCCCTGATGATGAATCCTTGTTGGAATTTGAAATGTTGAAAAATATGGTTTCTACTATGGATACTACGAGACAAAGCTCAAAATAAATGAACCATAGATGCCTAAAATCCAAAATCATTTCCTTGTACGGAGGGGATACATGGAGTGAAAATATTTTACTCGAAAATTTCAGAATGAAGATAGCAAAGAAGATCTGCAGATTATCCTATTACATAGCTCTTCTTATATCATCATTCAAATTGGTCCTGATGATGGATCCCTGTTGGGATTTGAAACTTTGACAAATATGGTTTCTACTGTGGATACTCCAAGACTAAGCTCAAAAGAAATGAACCACAGATGCCTAAAATCCAGAATCATTTCCCTGTATGGAGGGGATACATGGAGTGAAACTATTTTACTCGAAAATTTCAGAATGAAGATATGAGCTACAGATTATCCTATCACATAGCTATTCTTATATCATCATTCAGATTGGTCCTGATGATGGATTCCTGTTGGGATTTGAAACGTTGAAAAATATGGTTCCTACTGTGGATGCTCAAAGGCAATGCTCAAAAGAAATGAACCACAGATGCCTAAAATCTAGAATCATATCCCTGTACGGAGGGGATACATGGAGTGAAACTATTTTGCTCTAAAATTTCAAAATGAAGATAGCAAGAAGAGCTGCAGATTATCCTATCACATAGCTTTTCTTATATCATCATTCAGATTGGTCCTGAAGATGGATCGCTTTTGGGATTTGAAATGTTGACAAATATGGTTTCTACTGTGGATACTTCGAGACTAAGCTCAAAAGAAATGAACCACAGATGCCTAAAATCCAGAATCATTTCCCTGTACAGAGGGGATACATGGAGTGAAACTATTTTACTCGAAAATTTCAAAATGAAGATAGCAAGAAGAGTTGTAGATTATCCTATCACATAGCTCTTCTTATATCATCATTCAGATTGGTCCTGATGATGGATCCCTGTTGGGATTTGAAACATTGACAAATATGGTTTCTAATGTGGATACTCTGAGACTAAGCTCAAAAGAAATGAACCACAGATGCCTAAAATCCAGAATCATTTCCTTGTATGGAGGGGATACATGGAGTGAAACTATTTTACTCGAAAATTTTAGAGTGAAGATAGCAAGAAGAGCTGTGGATTATCCTTTCACATAGCTCTTCTTATAGCATCATTTAGATTGGTCTTGATGATGGATCCTTGTTGGGATTTGAAACTTTGAAAAATATGGTTTCTACTGTGGATACTCTTAGACAAAGCTCAAAAGAAAAGAACCACAGATGCCTAAAATCCATAATCATTTCCCTGTACGAAGGGGATACATGGAGTGAACCTATTTTACTCAGAAATTTCAGAATGAAGATAGCAAGAAGAGCTGTAGATTATCCTATCACATAGCTTTTTTTATATCATCATTTAGATTGGTCCTGATGATGGATCCCTGTTGGGATTTGAAATGTTGACAAATATGGTTTCTACTATGGATACTCCGAGACTAAGCTCAAAAGAAATGAACCACAAATGCCTAAAATCCAGAATCATTTCCCTGTATGGAGGGGATACATGGAGTGAAACTATTTTACTCGAAAATTTCAGAGTGAAGATAGAAAGAAGAGCTGTAGATAATCCTATCACATAGCTCTTCTTATATCATCATTCAAATTGGTCTTGATTATGGATCCCTGTTGTGATTTGAAATGTTGACAAATATGGTTTTTAGTCTGGATACTCCGAGACAAAGTTCAAAAGAAATGAACCGCAGATGCGTAAAATCCAAAATCATTTCCCTGTACGGAGGGGATACATAGAGTGAAACTATTTTACTCGAAAATTTTACAATAAAGATAGCAAGAGGAGCTGCAGATTATCCTGTCACATAGCTCTTCTTATATCATCATTCAGATTGGTCCTGATGATGGATCCCTGTTGGGATTTGAAACGTTGAAAAATATGGTTTCTACTATGGATACTTTGAGACAAAGCTCAAAAGAAATGAACCACATATGCCTAAAATCCATAATCATTTCCCTGTACGGAGGGGATACATGGAGTGAAACTATTTTACTTGAAAATTTCAGAATGAAGATAGCAAGAAGAGCTGCTCACATAGCTCTTCTTATATCATCATTCAGATTGGTCCTGATGATGGATCCCTGTTGGGATTTGAAGCATTGACAAATATGGTTTCTACTATGGATACTCCAAGACAAAGCTCAAAAGAAATGAACCACAGATGCCTAAAATCTAGAATCATTTCCCTGTACGAAGGGGATACATGGAGTGAAATTATTTCACTCGAAAATTTCAGAATGAAGATAACAAGAAGAGCTGTAGATTATCCTATCACATAGCTCTTCTTATATCATCATCCAGATTGGTCCTGATGATGGATCCCTGTTGGGATTTGAAACGTTGACAAATATGGTTTCTATTGTGGATACTCCGAGACAAAGCTCAAAAGAAATGGACCACATATGCCTAAAATAGAGAATCATTTCCCTATACGGAGGGGAAATAAGTAGTGAAACTATTTTACTCGAAAATTTCAGAATGAAGATAGCAAGAAGAGCTGCAAATTATCCTATCACATAGCTCTTCTTATATCGTCCTTCAGATTGGTCCTGATGATGGATCCCTGTTGGGATTTGAAACGTTGAAAAATATGGTTTCTACTCTAGATACTCCGAGACAAAGCTCAAAAGAAATGAACCATAGATGCATAAAATCTAGAAACATTTCCCTGTACAGAGGGGATACATGGAGTGAAACTATTTGACTCGAAAATTTCAGAACGAAGATAGCAAGAAGAGCTGCAGATTATCCTATCACATAGATCTTCTTATATCATCATTCAGATTGGTCTTGATGATGCATCCTTGTTGGGATTTGAAACATTGACAAATATGGTTCATACTATGGATACTCCGAGACAAAGCTCAAAAGAAATGAACCACAAATGCCTAAAATCTAGAATCATTTCCCTGTATGGAGGGGATACATGGAGTGAAACTATTTTACTTGAAAATTTGAGAATGAAAATAGCAAGAAGAGCTGCAGATAATCCTATCACAGAGCTCTTCTTATATCATCATTTAGATTGGTCCTGACGATGGATCCTTGTTGGGATTTGAAACGTTGACAAATATGGTTTCTACTCTGGATACTCTGAGACAAAGCTCAAAAGAAATGAACCACAGATGCCTAAAATCTAGAATCATTTCCTTGTACGGAGGGGATACATGGAGTGAAACTATTTTACTTCAAAATTTTAGAATGAAGATAGCAAGAAGAGCTGTAGATTATCCTATCACATAACTCTTCTTATATCATAATTTAGATTGGTCCTGATGATGGATCCCTATTGGGATTTGAAATGTTGACAAATATGGTTTATACTATGGATACTCCGAGTCAAAGCTCAAAAGAAATGAACCATAGATGCCTAAAATCCAAAATCATTTCCCTCTACGGAGGGGATACATGGAGTGAAACTATTTTACTCAAAAATTTCATAATGAAGATAACAAGAAGAGCTGCAGATAATCCTATCACATAGCTCTTCTTATATCATCATTCAGATTGGTCTTGATGATGGATCCCTGTTGGGATTTGAAATGTTGACAGAAATATGGTTTCTACTGTGGATACTCCAAGACTAAGCTCAAAAGAAATGAACCACAGCTGCCTAAAATCCATAGTCATTTCCTTCTACGGAGGCGATACATGGAGTGAAACTATTTTACTCGAAAATTTCAGAATGAAGATAACAAGAAGGGCTGTAGATTATCCTATCACATAACTCTTCTTATATCATCATCCAGATTGGTCCTGATGATGGATCCCTGTTGGGATTTGAAACATTGACAGAAATATGGTTTCTACTGTGGATACTCTGAGACTAAGCTCAAAAGAAATGAACCACATATGCCTAAAATCTAGAATCATTTCCCTGTACGGAGGGGATACATGGAGTGAAACTATTTTACTCAAAAATTTCAGAGTGAAGATAGCAAGAAGAGCTGCAGATTCAGATTGGTCCTGATGATGGATCCCTATTGGGATTTGAAACATTGAAAGAAATATGGTTTCTACTGTGGATACTTTGAGACTAAGCTCAAAAGAAATGAACCACAGATGCCTAAAATCTAGAATCATTTCCCTATACGGAGGGGTTACATGGAGTGAAACTATTTTACTTGAAAATTTCAGCTAGAGTGATGCAATGAACATGGCACTTTTAGGATCATATATTGGGATAAATGTAATAGGAAATGCAGGTCATAAATAAGAATCTAAAGGAAACAAAATATTGACAGAAGATTTATGTAGACCAACATAGGGCATTTAAGGAGTTTCAGGTTGAGGAGCATGTGTATTTGTGCATCAAGCCCAAGAAGAGCTCCTTGAGGATTGGATGATGTGCCAAGTTGGCACTACAGTATTGTAGGACTTTCCAGATCATTGAGAGGATTGGACCAGTGGCCTACATACCCATACTTCCTCTGACTGTGAAAGTCCATGATGTTTTTCATGTTTCATTACTTAAAAGATATGTGAAAGATGTTGATCATGCTATTGATTGGTATGTATTGTAGGTGGAACTAGAAGAGAATTCTAGCTAGAACCTCAGTGCGTATTACATCGGAAAAAACTCATTCTCCGCAACTGAGAAATCAAGCAAGTTAAAGTGGAGTGGAAGCACTTTGGGCTCGATCAAGCTACATGGGAGATGGTTGATCAGATGTGAGCTATGTATCCTTTATTGTTTTCCGATGGAGAAAAATGAGTTTTAGGTATTTGTACATATTTCTGTATGGTTTCTATTTTAAATACCACAATGAGTTGTGTTTTAAAGCTCCAATAAGTGGTATGGTTGTGAGCTTGTCCTGTTTGTCATGGTGGTTTTGCTTTTGAGAAGGTTGTTCATTGTAAATAATGCAATGAGCTAAGTTATAACGCTCCATAGGCAGTATGCTTTTGTTTTCAGTGATTTTGTTGGCTGTAGGTGTCATAGAACACCGAGGATGATGTTCCCCTAAGGTGGCAGGGGCCAATAACAACCCCGGGCTAAAAGTTCATGTCATAAAATTAATAAAGGAAAAATAAGGCCAAGGTCACAGGACATGTATTCCAAGATGAATGTTGGGAAAACAAATCCTAGAGGGCACCACTTACTGTGTATTATGGACAAGAGGAAATTGGCAAAGGAAATGGAAAAGGATTTGCAGGGGAAAAATGTAATTATTGGTATTTTATTTATGAAAACAAAGGAAAATAGGAAAAAAGGGAGGTGAAAGGTCACAGGTTGCATGTGAGGAGTAAATCGAAGGAAGATTAAGGAAAATAAAGAAATTAGAGGCATCAATAATAAAAAGACACCAACACATCAGTTTGGGGCCTTTAGTCAGTTTTGTTTTGGAATTAGTCTAAGAGAGGAGAAGGAAAGAAAACACGCAAATAATGGATAAGGAAAGAAAAGGAAAGCAAGGATCAAGCAAGGAAAGGCTGGATCAAGAAAATTTAACGAGAATACTTGTAGGTAACTGGTTGCATGTATGATTTCCTAGCTAGTTTTGGCATGCATGGTATTTCCATGTGTGTATTTGGTTTCTTTGTTGTCATTGGCATGGGTTTTGTCGGGTTTCAATAATGGTTTTAGCCTTTCCTTTCCATTTCCAGATAACCATGGGGTGATGGGATTCACTCTTGGTTGAGGCTTGAATTTCCATAAGTTTTGGATCCAGGTGAGGTGTTATTAGGAAAATCCAATGTGTTGGGGGTGGAGATGGTTTTCTTCAAGAAGCCCTGAACGAGTGGGTGGAGACAAGAAAATTTCTCAAGGGATGGTGAAGGAATTCTAAGACATCCAAACTCGATTTGCTTTTGTGTTCTCGAGATCGGTTTAGGTGAGATCACGATATGATGAGGGTGGAGGTGATTTAACCTATGTATTCCCTTGGTTTTTTAAGGATTGGTTTATCCCATGAGATCCCACATTCATGCTTGGAATATGGCATGGGGGTGATTTCCTGAAAGAAAGATTTGGTTCAGCCCAATCTATGGTCGGCTGGTATGTGGAAGTCCCTGACTTAGTTGGATTTTACATTTGGTTAATAAGAGCTAAATTCTTCTTTTATTGAGGAGTAATTATATTTTTATTATGTGGTTTTAATGGTTGTTCTATCATTGTTATCTACATGGTTATATGTTGGTTATAAGCATGGTTTTATGATAGATTTAAGTATCGCTCTTATCTCATTTTAATTAATGAATGTCTAGTTAATAAATGCATGAATTAATTGGTGTTATGAAAACCATTGTGAGAAGTCATTGGTCCTTCTTGTTAAACCTTAGATAAGTTTTAGATCCATGTGTTGAGATATGCATTCATGACCTGTAGGTTGAATGTTTACCATGAGTTTGATGAAATCCCTGTCCTAGTTGGGAGGGGTTAGGTCGAGTCCTTGTTCAAGTTCTTGGTTTAAAATAATTTTTTCTATGTTATTCATGATTTCTTGAAGTTTCATTGAGTTCTGAGAAAAGGTATGAGTCCTAGCCTTGAAAAACTAGCTCAAAATTCAGGGTCACTGACAGAGAACTAACTAGAAAAGTACCATTAGGGGATTTATGATGCTAAAATGGGTCTCTTAAGAAAAATGTACAACCAAAATAAACTTTATAAGAACCAATAGGATTCAAGATGATTATGTCAACCATGGGGGATGATTCACCAATTTTGAAGTAAAAAAGTAAAAAGACAAAAAAAACAAAATAATAAAACTACCTTTTCAACTCGTATTTTCAACTTATCTTCCTAAGGTTTTACTCAAATTTCGAGCGGGAGTAAGCATTGGATTCAAAATTTAATTCCTCATTGAAGGAGTACCCATGTTGCATACTTTCAATGGACCCTACTACACGAAAAATGAGAAATACACGAAAAAATGTGATTGAAATCATGCTTTTTCATGTATTTCTCATTTTTCATCTAGTAGGGTCCATCAAAAGTATGAAACATGGGTACTCGTTGGATGAGGAATCAAATTTTGCATCCAATGAGTGTTTTCTCTCGAAATTTGAGTAAACCCATAGGGATATAAGTTGAAAATATGAGTTGAAATTATAGTTTTTTCTTTTTTCCCTCTAAAATTTGGTGATGTAATCTAGTATTATTTTATTATTTCCACTATTATTTTATAATTTCCTTAGGAGGCCCATTTTAAACCTCAAAATTCTCGTAATGAAAGTCACTGGGAATTTGTCCTATGGGAGTGGTTAGAGGCTTACATTTTTTTGGAGGCCTTGTCATGGGAGCGAATGAGAGCCTAGGTAAGTAAAAAAATAGAGTTAGCTTAAGGGTTGGACACCTAAAGGGGTTGGGTAGCTTTTGGAGGTGTCGTAACACCCGAGGGAAGTCAGTAAGGTCTTAGGTTGTCGACTCCATTTCCTTGAGGTCATATAGGAGGTTGAACCTTATCATAATGATGCCCATCTCATGTTTACCGTAGGAAAACCAGTGAAAGTGGTAGGAGGTGGTTATAGTTGTTTAAATTAGCAAGATGTTCATGAAAACTCTTGAAGAGCTTCCTAGAGGGCGACTTCCAATAATAATCCCTTAACCTACTAAATATATACTAATCCCATGCATCCATCTCTGTCATATGAGGATGTCTACTCATTCTTATTACCATAATTTAGTAAAAATAGAATATTACAGTGCTATACTTGAAGTGTAACTATCATAAGAGAAACTTGCTATTTTCTAATGACATTACTCTAATCTGCTAAAGAGTGTTAACATGCAGCACTAACTACCAATAAAAAATATTCATTGTCCTTTAATTATGGTCTCAAAATATCATGCAAATCATATTACCCTATGGAATCCCTCCCAATTAGGCTACAACCATAGTAGTTTTGATGAAAATAAGAGAGTGAACATATTTGGATTACATAGTGAACCTATTTCGAGTGTAGCAGGAGACAAGTTTCATCGTATAGAAGAAGGAACAAAACCAATGTGGTTTAGAAAATGTTTTTAAACTTACCATTGATTTCCAATGTGTAGGTAAACAAGACGATTATGAAGAAGAATTAAATTTCATTGAAGCATGGCTTGCAACACCATGCTTTGATAAGGTCTGCATATAAGCTATAAAAATGAATGTTGAAGACAACATGCATAATGAACACATCAATGAAATTTTCAAGTATTGGAGTTTTGAAGAGATAAAATTTTATTCTCACCTTATGTTGTAGTAGATTGATGATGAAAAACAAGCTACAAAAGATGACATGTGGCAGCAATCCACATACAAACATATTTTTGAAGAGATAGATGATATGCATGCACGGCCTGGAATGATGGAAGACCTGCACCAGCAAATGAAGAAACTAAGGTTTGAAGGATACACCAAAAAGAAAAAGTTGAAACAAAACTAAGGTTTGAAGGATACAACAAAAAGAAAAGGTTGAAACAATTTAGAGGCTACATGATCTAGAAGAAAAGAAAAGAAAAGAAAATAATAAGCCTAGTTGAGACATAGACCAGTAGACATCTTAATTAAATTTTTGATGTGGTTGAAATTAAGGGGGAGTGTTAGAGAATCTAATTTCAACCACCTACTAGGTGTCATAGATGTTACTCCAAGTGCCCTAGTTCAGTTTAGTTGAGTTTAACTCCAATCATTCAATGTTGATGTCTCCAATGTAATCTTCTTTAACCGATTCATAATATTGAGAAGAGTAATACTCTGCTCCACATTTTTCATTTTTTGTCAGTGTAGAGTTACTCTACAACTCTCTGCACAATGAAAACCTTTGCACAATACATTAAATGAAACATCCAATGAAGATATTGGACCAGTGTGGGTGTATGCCTTCTATTTAACTGTTGATAAAAATCATTGTGTTTTTAAGCCATATATGACCAATCGATTTCATTGGTGTTTTATTGTGTGGAGGGTTATTTTATTATCACTATGCGAAGTTTAGAAATGGTGACTTGGATTTTTTTTTATATTTATTTTCATCATTACTAGGTTATGGAAATGTTAATAAAATGATTGACATCAAGAAAACCAAGAAAATGTGGGCCAAGAAGATTTAATGGAAAAAGAAATATGGTGTTGATACTCCTACTGTTTTGTTATATATTGAGTTATTGCCCACTTTTGTCCCTATTTTCACAAGGCATTAAGTTGACTCCCCCATTTCTATTTTCCAAAATGTTGCCAAGTTCAATTCTTGTGAGTTTAGTCACACCTCAGCCATGACACCCAAGCCAAAAATAGTCCACTCTTTATAGTGGAGTACTTTAGGGCATATAGATTGAAGGAGTTTGAGCATAAGAAAAATAATAATAAAATCGAGGATGCCCAATTCTACATAGTTCACCTCAAGATTATTACAATAATTTTGGGAAATTCAAGAAAGGGTTATCATAAAATTATTTTTATATACTTGTATATTTTTAGTGTGTTGGCCCTAAAAAGAATATCTACAATTGTAAATTCTTGTGATGAAATGGATATATTGATATCTCTTCAAATACTTAGCATGCTAATGTTGTGTAATTTCTATAAGAAGCAAGGACCCAAACTATTTCTACACACAATCAACTTACGTCAAATCAGGAATGTCTCATTTCGGCCTCAACTTTTAATGTAACTACTGGGATGAGCTCGCCATTTTTGAAAGAAAGCTTCGAAAAATATGTTGGATTACAAATATTTTTGGGAAATGTATGAAGCCAAATAATTGAGCATCCATGGCTCACTCTGTTAGATTCATAAACGAGTAAACATGGTAAACTTTTTTAGTGTTAAAATTTAGCAAAAATCAAAATAAAATCGAGTGGAATAAGTGCACCAAACAATGTTTCTTACTGTAAAAATTAACAAAAATATGGAGTTAAAATAAATTAGCAAAAAAAGGAGTTAAAATAGTAGATGCCGACATGAACCATCCCGTGCGGCCTCCGTACCGAAACAATGAAGAATTTGTCTCGATGGATGAGTGTGTGACGACGGGTGATATTCAGTAAATAAACACTAGCAGTCAAGGTAAGTATGGTTGATATACGTGGATAGGGTTATATCAAGTATATATATCAACCATATTTTCCAATGTGATTAATATACGCTGATAGGCCAACTGATTATTGATGATGATGATGATGATGATGGTTAACGTCCACTGAGACCAAATTGGTCTATCGGACCTACAATTTTCTTAATTTTTACTTGTCTGGCTCCTCGTCTTTCTTGGCGAGATTGGTGTTGTAGCTTTCTTTCTTTTCTCTACGGTCTTCCAACTTCCTTTGTCTTGCATCTCCTTCATCTCTTCTGGTTCTTGGGACATTGGTGTCTTAGCTTCCCGGTCTATAGTCGGAGAAGTTTGGTTTAGGAGATCTGCTTTGCTGTTAAATGAAGATTTATTTTCTGCGGTATTCAAATCCTCATAACTGTTGATTTGTTGGGGCGGGCTTTCTCCTTGCTTGCTTTGAGAGTTGTTTCCTTCTTCTTTGATTTCTTGTGACTCAGAGTTTTCTCTAGAATATTCTTCTTTGATGACAGTGTAGTGTTCTTTTTGTGCTCCTTCCCACCATGTAGATCTGTGGTGGTTTTTTCTAGCAAAATTTTTCTCAGAGGCTTTTGGGCAATTTTTGGCTAGATGCCCCGTCTCAAAGCACGATCGACATCTGAAGAGGACACTTTCATAATCAAGCTTCTGGTTCCACACATAGTCTTTACTTGTTAGGTTTATTTCAGCTGGGAATCTGGCGCTGAAATCCATTTCCACACAGATGCGTGCATAGGTGGTTCTGGCATATTCCTCTGTTTCTGGGCACCTGCAGTAAAATTTCCCAATTGCATTTCCGATGGCTTTTAGCGAGGAGAGATTCCAGAGATGCAAGGGTAGGCTTGGCAATCTCACCCAAACTGGTGCTGAGGTTATCACTGCTGTAGAAGGATCGAATGATGGGTTCCATGGCTTCATGAATAGGCCTGATTTTTCCCAAAACCAAGGGCCGGAATCTAGAATACATTGTCTGCTTTCAGGATTTTCAAAATCTACTATAAAGAAACCTCTAGCACAGGGGTAGATATTAATTTCATCAGAAATGATAGGCTTCCATACCTCCGAGATCCAATTGTGGAGTGCTATCAGCCGCGGCCAAAAACCATTGAACCGGCAAATTAGGGCACTTTCGGAGAACTTCAAAGCTTCATCGAGTGAGTCCTGGACCACTTGGATAGTGGGAGCTGGGGCTTCACTTACGATATGGGCAGGAGATTGCCCTCCAGAAGCGGATGAGCCACCAGTTATTTTTGCGAAGCTCGGAGCCATATTTTACGCAGATCTGCACCAGATCTATCACACCGCAGAGACCACACCGCAGATCTATACCGCAGAGACGGCAGATCTATCGGTTATTAATAATATAATAACTATATAAATATTAATAACCATATTATTTATATATATTATTGTATGAATATTATATTATTATTATAATAATAATATAAAATTATAAAAATAATAATAACAATTATATTGTATTATTATTATAATAATAAAATATATTTATAATAATAACAATAATAATAATATCGAATAATAATATAATAATAATACTATATTATTACAATAATATACGAATATAATTATGAATAAGATAATAATATAATTAATATTATTATAATAATAATAATAACTATTATATTATTTTATTATTATAATAATAATAATATTATTATTATTAATATTAATATTGAATTATTATTATAATAATGGCTCATAATAATAATTATGATCCAATAATAATTAGAATTGTGATAAGTGAATTATTATGTGTAATTTTTCGAAGACCAACCATTTATGATAATTAATAAATATATAAATAATAAAATGATATTTTTATAAATTTATGATTATTATATTAATATTATTACAAGAATATAAAGTCATAATAATATTAGTAATATTAAATATTAATAATTAATAATTATTATTATTAATTAATAATAATAATAATAATTATTATTAAGTTTTATTAATTCAACCACGTTTATTTTAGTATTTTTAATATTTATCTTAGGGTTTGTATACATTGGGTTTATAATATTAGTCCCTTGGGTTTGATATTAAACCCTACGATTAATATTATAAGCCTTAGATGAACCCTTATATGATAGAAATATGAACCATTGGATGAATAAACCCAAAGGATTGATAATATAAACCTAAGGAACTAATAACAACAAGGGATTAATACTAAAAACCTAAAAAACCAAAATGATTAATAGTATAACCCAAGGTATATAAAACCTAAGATAAACAAAAGGGACTAATATTATAAACCCAAGGAACTAATAAACCCAATGGTTTAATATTATAAACCCAAGCAATTATTGAACCCAATGGATAAATATTAAAACCTAAGGGATCAAAAAGTGCAAGGGATTGATATTACAAATACAAGAGATTAATAAAGATGACCATGATTGATATTATACATCCAAGTTAATAATAAACCCAAAGGATTAATACTAAAACCCCAAGGGATTATGAACCCAAGGAAATAATATTAAACCCAAGGGACTAATATTATAAACTCAACATTGATAAACCCTAATATAAATATTAGAAAGACTAAAACAAACATGGTTTGTTTTCAAAGTGAGACAATCCTTGTCACGATGTGGCATTCAACCATGGTTGACCATGGTTGTCTAAGATTGACAATGGTTGACCATGATCGATATTATAAACCTAAGGGAATAATAAACCCAATGGATTGATATTATAAACCTAAAGGAATAATAAAACTAAGGGATCAATACTAAAATCCCAAGAGATTATGAACCCAAGGAAATAATATTAAACCCATGAGACTAATATTATAAACCCAACATTGTTAAACCCAAATATAAACACTACAAACACTAAAATAAACATGGTTTATTTCGATGGTGAGACAATCATTGTCACAATGGGACATTCAAACATGGTTGACCATGGTTTGCTATGATTGACAATGGTTGGCCATGATTGATATTCTAAACGCAAAGCAATAATAAAACGAAGGGATTAATACTAAAACCCCAAGGGATTATGAACCAAAGGGAATAATATTAAACCCATGGGAATAATATTATAAACCCAAGGAAGTAATAAACCCAATGGTTTAATATTATAAACCCAGGGAATTGGTGAACCCAACGGATAAATATTAAAATCCTAAGGGATCAAGAAATGCAAGGGATTGATATTACAAATACAAGAGATTAATAAAGATGACCATGGTTGATATTATAAACCCAAGTTAATAAGAGACCCATGGTTGACTATGTTTGTCTATGATTGATATTGGTTCGCCATGATTGATATTATAAACCTAAGGGAATAATAAACCCAAGTGATTGATATTATAAACCCAAATGAATAATAAACCCAAGGGATTAATACTAAAACCCGAGGGATTATGGACCCAAGAGAATAATATTAAACCCAAATGACTAATATTATAAACCCAACATTCATAAACTCAAATATAAATATTAAAAACACTAAAATAAACAAGATTTATTTTCATGGTGAGACAATCCTTGTCACAATGTGACATTCAACCACGGTTGACCATGGTTGGCCATGATTGATGTTATAAACCTAAGGAAATAATAAACCCAAGGGATTGATATTAAAACTAAAATGAATAATAAACCCAAGGGAGTAATACTAAAACCCCAAGGGACTATGAACCCAAGGGAATAATATTAAACCCAACGGACTAATATTATAAACCCAACATTCGTAAACTCAAATGTAAATATTACAAAGACCAAAACAAACATCATTTATTTTCATGGTGAAACAATATTTGTCAAAATGGGACATCCAACCATTGGACTAATATGGTATACCCAAATATAAATATTACAAACACTAAAATAAACATGGTTTATTTTCATGGTGAGACAATCTTTGTCAAAATGCGACATTCAACTATTGGACTAATATTATAAACCCAAAATTGATATACCCAAATATAAATACTACAAACACTAAATTAAACATGATTTAGTTTGATGGTGAGACAATCCTTGTCACAATGCGACATTCAACCATGGTTGACCATGATTGATAATATAAACCTAAGGGAATAATAAACCCAAGGGATTGATATTATAAACCCAAATGAATAATAAACCCAAGGAACCCCAAGGGATTGTGAACTCAAGGGAATAATATTAAACCCAAGGGACTAATATTATAAACCTAAGGGAATAATAAACCCAAGGGATTGATATTATAAACCTAAAGGAATAATAAAACTAAGGGATCAATACTAAAACCCCAAGGGATTATGAACCCAAGGAAATAATATTAAACCCATTGGACTAATATTATAAACACTACAAACACTAAAATAAACATGGTTTATTTTGATGGGGAGACAATCGTTGTCACAATGCGACATTCAAACATGGTTGACCATGGTTTGCTATGATTGACAATGGTTGATTATGATTGATATTCTAAATGCAAAGCAATAATAAAACGAATGGATTAATACTAAAACCCCAAGGGATTATGAACCCAAGGGAATAATATTAAACCCATGGGACTAATATTATAAACCCAAAGAACTAATAAACCCAATGGTTTAATATTATAAACCCAAGGAATTAGTGAACCCAACAGATAAATATTAAAAACATAAGGGATCAAGAAGCACAAGGGATTGATATTACAAATACAAGAGATTAATAAAGATGACCATGATTGATATTATAAACCCAAGTTAATAATAAACCCAAAGGATTAATACTAGAACCCCAAGGGATTATGAACCCAAGGGAATAATATTAAACCCAAGGGACTAATATTATAAACCCAATGTATATAAAGCCTAAGACAAATATTATAAACATTGAAATAAACATGATCGACCATCATTGATGTTCATATTTTGACAATCCTTATCACAATTCCATGTTGGACCATGGTTGATATCATAATAAACCATGTTTGACTCAGGAATAATAAACCCAAGTGATTGATATTATAAACCCAAGGGATTAATACTAAAACCCCAAGGGATTATGAACCAAAGGGAATACTATTAAACAAAAGGGACTAATAATATAAACCTAAGGGAATAATATACCCAAGGGATTGATATAATAAACCCAAAGGAATAATAAACCCAAGGGATTATTATTTATTTTCATGGTGAGACAATACTTGTCACAATGTGATGTTGGACCATGGCTGACCATGATTGACAATGGTTGATTTTCATATTGACCATGGTTGACCATGATTGACCATGGTTGAGTGTAATTGACCATGATTGATTTTTATATACAATCTATGTGACAATGTGACGTTTGAATAAATATTATAAACCCTAAAATAAACATGGTTGTCCATCGTTGACCATGGTTGATTTTCATATTGCCGTAATCTTTGTCACAATGCGACATTGGACCATGGTTGGCCATGATTTATTTTCATATTGAGACAATATTTGTGACAATGCGACGTAGGACCATGGTTGATTTTCATATAGAGACAATCTTTGTCACAATGCAACATTGGACCATGGTTGACCATGATAATATTATTTAATGTTATTAATATTAATAATTAATGTTAAAATTAATACTTATAAATATTAATAATATTAAAAGTAATATTAATATTCGTATTCATATCATTTAATATTAATATTAAAAATTAATATTTATAAATAAATGAGAGTACTTTTCGGATTAATCACATTATTAGGATTTGATCGATATTTCGAACCAACTAGTGTGGTTCATCCACATCTAATATGGATGAACCACATCAAGCCTTATGCTTCCTTTTTCAATGGTAATCTAACCTTTAAAAGCCCTACCTTTGAAGTAATATAGATCTCAACTTTATGAAGTATTGGAGATGGTAATTTTGTTTTATTCGTGAAATTAAGATTAAATTCAATTTAGGATGATTCAATATTTTAAGTTTCTTTTGAAATATTATATTTTTTATAAAAATAGAATTAAACCAGATTATAATTTTGTAATTTTTTTTATATGGTAAAACAATGTTATCAAACCATTTAAATTAAAGAATGATATTAAAAAAATTTGACAAAACCTTTGCCATTTTCTAGTTTTAATTTTTAAATTTTTCTTTACGGATGTAGATTACTAATTGGAGTATAATGAAAGTATCAATATTATTATCTATACGTAATTGGCTTTTTATGAGTGTATAAATGTAAATTTGTGATTAGTTGAGTGGAGAGGTTAATTTTACAATCGAGTATGATGTGTAACTTTGTTGGTCAACCATTGAAATTGAAATTTTGTTTACATCATTGAAAATAGATTTTTTTTAAATCTCAAAGTAAAAAAAATTAAACAGCTATATAACACATTAAAATATTGCAAGTGGAAAAATTAGATTTCTCTAAAATCATTTTAAATCTGTATTTAAGATAAATCTATACTGATTTATAAATAAAATAATAATTATTCTATAACTAAAAATATAAATATTATTATTTATATATAAATTTGTCAAATTCTTTTAATGTATATTAATATTCTTATTTATATATAATTTTGTTGAAAGTTTTAATGTATATGAATATATTAAGATTATTTAGTTTCTTTACGGTTGTATCTCAAATTTCTATCCATGAAAAAATATCTGTAGTTTAGTTCAACGTGTTTTGAATCTCCGATAGAAGTCACTGCTAGTGGGATGAAAATTCGTTACTTTTAGCGGTGCTTAATGTGAAGAAAATTGCTTTCATACACGCGCACACGTAAGATTTGTTTGGTCATAAACTCTAGATGCCTTCTGTGAATACATCTTGAGGTAAAAATATAGGATTTGATAATAACCATTTTGAGTTAATAGGATTTGATAATAACCATTTTGAGTTAATATCTAGGGTTAAGTAAAAAAATTATAATAATTAAAATTAAATTATTTATAAATATATTATTAAAACTTATAATTAAATATTAAAATGAATAATTTATTTTATTATAAAAAATACATTTTATAATTAATTTCAATTAATTAATATTATTTTAATTTTGAAATTCTAATAACAAAATAACTTAATATTATGATATGGAATTTATTTAATTGATATAAATTTGAAATTTAATTATGAAGAATATTGAAAGTGAATGCATTACGATATGCATTGTTTAAACTCACCTTAATTTATGATTACTAGTATAATATGTGATAAGTAAAATAACACAAAATAACACTGAACTAAGGTTATGAATGTTGTCATCTATAATATCCTCAGGTTCACTTAGATATATAGAAGGGTCATCACTCATCACTCTACTTTGTCAAATATCTGACCACTTAAATTTTTGTGCCCGTCATTTTATGCCTTAAATTTAGCACGCCCTTGTAAATTATTACAAGGATGTAATGTTAAGTTATTATGTTTTTAAATATGTTATGATATTTTTTAATTTCCTCAGTTTTATTCTATTAAAATTTCATTTACATCCAAGTAAGATGAGTGTCCTTTAGCATTTTTGTTGCGGTAAAATTTGAAGAGTAAATTTAATATAATTATTAATCAATTTAACGTCTTAGATTTATAAGTTTATGAAGTTTTGAATAGCCAGTGATCCAATGTTTTGTTAATTTACTTGTTAATATGAAGTCACCCGTTTAATTTCCCATTCTAATATTAAATTATATTTTTTTTGTGTTGTAAAATTGACAATATACTTTTTAATTTTAAATATGTATTTTTTAGATGGTCATCAATCCAAATACGTGGACTATCAGAAATAGCTATTCGCAATTCCAACACTCCAATGCTAGACTCCTTCCATTCTGATCTCGCGAGACCCGATAACCTTTCCACTCTTATCTATAATGGTTCGGGTGCGGGCTGTCGGACTTCGGACTTTGGTGGTTCCAAAGGTCCCTTCCACTCCACTTGTGGTTCTTACAATGTGATAATGGTTCAGACCCGATATGCGTATGAACTACATTCAATAATATTTCAAGTCCAGAGTTACGTCCATATGAAGTCACCCGTTAATATGAAGCCACCCGTTGTCACCCGTTAATATGAAGCCACCCGTTTAATTTCCCATTCTGATATTAAATTATATTTTTTTGGTGTTGTAAAATTGACAATATACTTTTTAATTTTAAATATGTATTGTCTAGATGGTCATCAATCCAAAAAATGCAGTTGCAAGTCAATGTAATTCATACGTCATATACAGAACAATGTGCACCATTTACATTTAATGGGGGTTTAAAAGATGCACACGATTTGTTTTTCATGGAAGTTTAACAGAAACCCGCATATTAAGTTTATTTTAAATTTTTACATATGTGATCAGGGAATCTAGGAAGTGTTTATATGGCAATATCACATCTGATCTTGTGTTTTTCTTCAATAGTAATTCAACATTTACAACTCCTAATTTAGTTTTATTATTGAAATTAAGATTAATTTCCATTTATGATGATTAAATATTTTAATTATATATTGCTTGCATTGGGTATTGTTTTCATTCAATGTTACAATTTTATAAAAATAAACGAAACAAAAAGATGTTAGCAATTTTGTATTTTTTTAATTCGTTTATAGCAAATGACAATTTTATAAAAATAAAACAAATTTTGTTTTTCATAAATATATTTGGGATATTCTGAAAATATTAATTATATTTTATTATAAATTTAATAATTTTATAATGTAAAATAGTAATTGTTTTATAATTAAAATATTATGAATTTGTTGAATTGAGGTTTCTGTGATCCATATCAAGTTTATGAGAGATTTTTCGGTGTAAATCACATGATATATTATTTGTCAACGTTGTGGCTCATCATCAAGACAGGTTGAAGAATCAGATCCAACTTTGCATGTGAAATTTTAAAGATTTTAAAAGATTTTATTTTTTTTACTTTTGTATTTCAAAAAAATATTTTAAGCTAGACAATTTTTACAACTTGGCTCAACAAATTTTGAAGCTAGGATAGAGTTTAAAGGGAATTTGCTGAAAAGTCATTACTTTGAGCAGGGCATAACTTTGTACACCATTGAATTGATATAAGCTGTTTATGTAAAATTTGATTGGTCATAAATTTAAAGTATTTGATCTTTTGTATTAAATGAGGTTAATTTTAAAAATAAAAAGAGTTGGATTTCACATTTATCAAAATAAGATTGTAAATATTGTATAATCCAAATTATAATGTACCAAAATTATAACTCGAATCTTTTGAAATTTTTTCCATGATCCATTGGTTTGGTAAAAGGGTTAAATTGTATTTGGAATTATCAGAAAAGCTTATTTATTTTACTTTTGATTGATTTGATAAAACCATCACATAGTAATGAGAATTGGTGGAAAATATGTTTATTCCTTTTCCAAGTGATTTGATTAGTAAAATAAGAGTCTTGATTCCATCGTAATGGAATTTTTTTGAAAGGCTTTTATCGCATCATTATTGCATAGCAAGAACCACAAGTGGAGTGGAGGGGACCTGAACCATTATAAAGAAGAGTGGAAGGGTTATCAGGTGCGCGATTGTTTTATTTGTGAAATTAAAATTAAATTCAATTTAGGATGATTCAATATTTTAAGTTTCTTTTGAAATATTATACTTTCATAAAAATGAAATTAAACCAATAGAGATTATAATTTTGTAATTTTTTTTTATATCATAAAACAATGTTATCAAACCATTTAAATTAAAGAATGATATTAAAAAAAATTGACAAAACATTTTCCCTTTCTTAGTTTTAATTTTTAAGTTTTTCTTTATGGATGTAGATTACTAATTGGACTATAATGAAAGTATGAATATTATTGTCTATATATAATTGGTTTTTTATGAGTTTATAAATGTAAATTTGTGATTAGTTGAGTGGAGAGGTTAATTTTACAGTCCAGTATGATGTGTAACTTTGTTGGTTAGTGATTGAAATTGAAATTTTGTTTTATTCGTGAAATTAAGATTAAATTCAATTTAGGATGATTCAATATTTTAAGTTTCTTTTGAAATATTATACTTTTCTACAAATGAAATTAAACCAACATAGATTATAATTTTGTAATCTTTTTTTATATCGTAAAACAATGTTATCAAACCATCTAAATTAAAGAATGATATTTAAAAAATTGACAAAACCTTTGCTATTTTTTAGTTTTAATTTTTTAGTTTTTCTTTAGGGATGTAGATTACTAATTGGAGTATAATGTACAGATGCAGATTACTATTTGGAGTATAATGAAAGTATCAATATTATTATCTATATATAATTGGTTTTCTATGAGTGTATAAATGTAAATTTGTGATTAGTTGAGTGGGGAGGTTAATTTTATGTGTAACTTTGTTGGTCAGTCATTGAAATTGAAATATTGTTTATGTCATTGAATATAGATTTTTTTTAAATCTCAAAGAAAAAAATTAAATAGCTATATAAAACATTAAAATATTGCAAGTGAAAAAATTAGATTTCTCTAAAGTCATGTTAAATCTGTATTTAAGATAAATTTATACTGGTTTATAAATAAAATAATAATTATTCTATAATTAAAAATATAAATATTATTATTTATATATAAATTTGTTAAAAAAATTTATTATTATTTATATATAATTTTGTTAAAAGTTTTAATGTATATGAATATATTAAGATTATTTTAGTTTCTTTACGGTTTTATCTCAAATTTCTGTCCATGAAAAAATATCTGCAGTTTAGTTCAACGTGTTTTGAATCTCTGATAGAGGTTACCGCTAGTGGGATGAAAATTCGTTACTTTTAGCGGCGCTTAACGTGAAGAAAACTGCTTTCATACACGCGCGCATGTAAGATTTGTTTGGTCATAAATTCTAGATGCCTTTTGTTAATGGTAAAAAGATATGATTTGATAATAACCATTAAAATTAAATTATTTATAAATATATTATTAAAAATTATAATTAAATATTAAAATTAATAATTTAGTTTTATTTAAAAAAACAAGTTTTAATTTTGAAATTCTAATAACAAAATAACTTAATAATATGACATGTAATTTATTTAATTGATATAAATTTGAAATTTCATTATGAAGAATATTGAAAGTGAATCCATTACAATCTGCATTGTTTTTAACTCACTTTAATTTATGATTACTATCAAATTAGTACAATATGTGATAAGTAAAATAACATTGAACTAAGGTTATGAATGCTGTCATCTATAATATCCTCAGGTTCACTTGGATATATAGAAAGGGTCATCACTTATTATTCTACCTTGTCAAATATCTAACCACTTAAATTTTTGTGCCTGTCATTTTATGCCTTAAATTTAGCACGCCTTTGTAAATTATTACAAGGATGTAATGTTAAGTTATTATGTTTTTAAATATGTTATGATATTTTTTAATTTCCCGAGTTTTATTCTATTAAAATTTCATTTACATCCAAGTGAGATGAGTGTCTTTTAGCATTTTCGTTGCGGTAAAATTTGAAGAGTAAATTTAATATAATTATTAATCAATTTAAAGTTTTAGATTTATAAGTTTATAAAGTCTTGAATAGCTAGTGATCCAGTGTTTTGTTAATTTACTTGTTAGTATGATGTCACCTGTTTAATTTCCCATTCTAATATTAAATTATATATTTTTGGTGTTGTAAAATTGAAAATATACTTTTTAATTTTAAATATGTATTTTCTAAATGATCATCAATCCAAATATAAATGACTATCGAAATCGCTATCGGCGATTCCAACACTCCAATGTTAAGCTCCTTCCGTTCCAATTTGGCGATGCTATAACAATCGCGGACCCAATAACCTTTCCACTCGTCTACAATGGTTCGGGTTCAGGTTGTAGGAGTTCAGACTTTCCTGGATGTGTTACCGAGTTAATACCACAGGGCGGTGAAAAATATAATTAATAACGTATTAATATATTTATAACGATGTGGATTTCATGAAGTACTTCCAATAGTTCTTTCTGTCCATTTCTTCCCAGTCTTGCAATAAAAAACAAATGAGATTGTCCTTGAGGTGAAACATCTATTTTATTTAACATAAAGGCTTATTGATTTATTTTATTTAACATAAAGTTGTATTGATTATTTCTGAATAGCGAGTCCTGGGTTTCGATTCAGGAAGTGCAATTCCATGGCATCAAAACGTTTTAAAGGCTTCAAAATTTAGGAAAGATAATACTAATAATATCAAAATTGGATTCCGTGATCACTAGTAAGTGTGAAAATAAAAAGGCGTCAGTATTTTGAAAGAATAATCATTTTGAAAAATTGTTTCTTTTGGTAGGAGATGGGGCTAGTAATGTGCTTCTGTGTAAAAACTATTTCTACAAATTTACCCCAAATTTTCCATTGAAAATATAACTATGTTGCCATTTTCCTCTTGAAATATCTTCATTTTCGGTCATTTTCATTCGCCTCACTTTCCAGAACTGCAGCATGATCTGTCTGTTGGTTCTACGTCATCGAAATATCAGTAGTGCACAATATAGGCTACATCAATGAATGGTTGTTAATATATTATAGACTTTTGCATGAAAAACCTTCTATCTTCGGCACAAGGTTGTGTGAAATGAAGCGGGTTTACCAAAACAATATTGATACCTCACAAAATTGTTTCAAGACTATCTTCAAATAGTTAACACAAACCTAACAGAGTTATTAAAACTTTGATTTTATAATAATACGAATTTATAATTTTTTTTGGTGAAATAGTGTTGAATAAATATAAACTTACACAATATGATATATATGACTCCAATTTAATATATTTTAAATAAAATAATTTACATTATTTTGATTCAAAAAATATATATATCTTCTTAATTTTTATTTTCTTATGTATGTTATTAATATTTATATTGCTGTGTTTATGTAATAATGTTTGTGTATTTATTTTTAAAACATTTTTAATATTATTTTATATTAATTATATTTTAAAATTGATTTAATTTTGTATAAAGTTTTAGTGGGATAGAAATTATTTATATTATTATTTTGATCTTTAAACATTAATTTACATAAACATTAATTTACATAAAAAATGATATGGAACGGAGCAATAACATAGTGTTTCAATAACTGGATGCCATAGTATGTGGACTATTGGAAATCGCTATCCGTGATTCCAACACTCCAATGATAGGCTAACCTTTCCTCTCTTCTCTATAATGGTTCAGGTCCGGGCTGTTGAAGTTCGGATAATAAAATACATTTTCAACATTTATAATTTCATAAACAAGGGATAAACAATTTTGTATTTATATATTAATATTCTTTTTTTTTCCTATTAAAATTAAATATATACTGAGAATGTCAGTGCCATCAGCTGCCACAAATCCTGGACATTCTAGATCATAGCATCCGTTTAGGTATCTTTCGGACTGCATCAAGGATGCATTAACTTATCAGCCATTTGCATCATGGCGCCTTCTTCAATACAGCAACTAAACTTGGTATTATGTAATTACTGTAAAGAACGAATAACATTGGTTCAGTGGTATCATAAACTTTCTCATTGACCTGCGAAAATTATTTAACAGCTAGCAGTGTTTTGTGACTGTTCCCTTAATCAGGTACACACTTCTCTCACTGATGTTTTCTTATGTAATCGGCTGCTCATTCATTATGAAGTCTTATAGTGATTTGCATTTGATTCCGAATGATTTATTTTCAAGTATAATATAGTAATGAAAAATGATATTAGTAGTTACAAAATGAGTATTAATAATTAATATTTTTTCATAATACACCATCATACATAGAAGAAGAAATTTCTCAGTGTACTGCGATACAGACTATTCTACTACATCAGCTAGATACCACAAAAGGGAAAAATCCCTTTTTCATATCCGTAAGAACGACGGTGAAGAGATTTATTAATGGCCATACCACCTTACCACCTCTGTAGCAGAAAAGCATTTCCATACATCAGCCACCAGACGAATTAATGAGAAGGTTATGTCAAAATTTAATGTTGAAATTATGTTCATAGTTATTTGTTCATGCATGGTGACTACTGTCTTCAATTTAGATTGGACAACGTCCTCAACTCTGAGACAAAGCATGCAATAAAATGTTTTGGAAAGGATACAGCACAGAAAAACCTAGCTGTTTGAAGAAAGGATCATAAATCATCTTATAAATTATGTAATTAAGAATGATGTGCGATAGCAATAAGAAGTCAAAAATATTAGGTATCTACATTATAGAAAAAATAAAATTTATTCATTGTACTTTTTATAGTAAACATTAAATTCAGGGCACAAATTTAAAGTCAAAAGTAAAGCAATATCAAAGAACAAATTCATTATGAGAATCCTCAAAGAACTAATGGCGGCTTTCTACTAAAAATGGTCCATGAAATCAGTTCCTATGTAGACTACACCATTGCTGGTTATATGAAAATAATAACGCTCACGGGAAGTGAAAGTCGTGATAATGATACGCCATTTTATGCGGAAGACAAGTTTGACAGTATGGAAACAAAGAAACTAAATATAAATAATCAAATTACCCACAAAATTGTAAAGTGATTCACTGAATAATGAAAAACTACAACTGAAAAAATTGCCCAGATCCAACCTAAAATGTTCGTAAATCTAGGCCAAGCCTTTTCACAATGGCCTTTCTCGTTTCATTTGATTTGACCAGCGGCAGAGAGTTACAGTAACCAGAAAACGAGACTTCATATTGTTGATGATAGAGCATCTCCAAACTTGTTGTGTTTAACCTATAGTTCCGCAGTGATTCGTTCATGGCATCGAGCTGAGTAGGTTGAGTAAATGCCGGCGATCCGTCCCTGCAACTTGGGAAAGCATTCGGAGAACGGCGGGGAGGAGCGTGCCGGCCGAGGCATCTGTATACATCTTCATACGTAGGGGGAGGAGGAATGGTGAGAATGCCAACAGTGATTGTAATGACTTAATTGTCATTGTAATACATTGTAATGCATGAAACATATCCTTATTACTCGAATTTATGCTTACATATCTTATTGTCATGGTTATGGATGATTCTCGGGCATAAATCCTTCAACCGTCATTGTAATAGATCAAAATGTGTCTTATGCTTCAACCATGCATACGTTTCAGAATGCAAAGAGACTACTTTCAAAGACACTGTGAAGATCGGTGTTCAACACTAATTTTTAATTGTACATATATGGTTATCAACAAGAGCCACAGTGTTTAATCATGCTTTGTAAAAAATTAATTTAACTACCGTTTAAACATGTGTCCTAGACATGCAAGAAAGTTACTGTAGCGAATTTCATTCATTGACTTCATGATGACTACTACAATATACTCGTATCAGAAAATGATTAACTTACAGAGGGACGCCTATCAACGTAAAAATGTTAAAGTCTCAATGGTTAAAGTCATTATTTATGAATATTAACTTGAGCTTATCATTATTGTTAAGACTAAATTTAAATTTAATAATAATGATGATATAATGTTAAAATCAAACTCGTGATATTAATCATGATAAATTCATGTCGTTGCAGAAATGATTTTACTAATAATATTTGGTACAAGTGATGGTATAAATATACCATTAATAAAATTATGGTATAATTCATGGTAAGTCATTGTCGTTAACATTCATGAGTTTATCATTGCCTTAATGAAATGTGGAGAGCGTGCCGGGAAGTACAGTATCTTTGCACCTCCGCATTGCAGGTCCTCCACACTCTGATCGATTATGGGTGAAAACAACGCATCAAATAGTGGTTATATCCACTCCGACGGATACTCGCATATAATTTCTTCGATTAGAGATGAAAGTCAGCAATTTACTAAATCCAGTAAATATTAACATTGGAGTTGTTTTTAGTGTGATTTTTTGGATTTTCGGGTGGAAAAATTTAAAGTAAAATCTTGATGTGTGTTTAAATTTACATGGTTTTTTTTACTGTAAATATGGATTTAGAACCCCCTTAGGGTATTTGGGTTGTGGAGGGGTTACCCATCAAACTTGTGATTTCATTAAATTTTTGGCAGATTTTAGAGAAATTAGACCGGAAAAACTTGTGCTTTCATTAAATTCCTGCTAAATTTTAGAGAAATTAAACTCGAAAAGCTTCAAAAAATCACAGTAAAGACAACTTGAATCACAATAGTATGGATTCCCTCCTGAGAGCCTAGATAATAATGGCAATGGGGTGAACTATATTGTCAACATAGGCATGCTAGATAGCTATTGAAAACTAATACATGGGTAGCAGTTAAAGGTTAAATTTGATTGGTTCGCCGATAATATTTTATAACAGTTTTGCTTTTAAATTGCCTTTTATGATTTTTAATATTTACTTTTATTTTACATAATATTTTTAATATAAAAACATAATCATGAAAATATATCATTTTTTATTCTAAAAATGCATTCATAAGGATATGGCTAACTATGATAGATACCAAATGTAAATTCACCTCAAAGAGAAAGACCTTTGACAGCAATCAAAATAGGTAAAATCCTAAACCTATGGTAAACATGTCGGTGCTTGAGTAGGTGATAGCATTGAGTGCATAATCTTGTTGGATCCTCCACGAGTCGTGAGTCATGTACTTCATCAAATACATGTGTCACTCCTTGTAATATATACATAGTTCTCGAAAGTCTCTAGAGAGTATATATATTCAAGGACACATAGTTACCCAATTCCTTATGAATGCATTTCCTATTTATGAATTCCTTATGAATTGTTTAGTTTTCAGGTTTTTATATGAGAACTTTCTCTTTTTATTGCAGGCTCTTAGATCCAAGAAGATCTAGAGTTAATGCTTTCTCCTCAAACTTGTCTCGATTGGTGTAAAAAATAAATGTTAAATCTACATCATTTCTTTAGCTCTAGCGCTAGTTCTGCGCTTTCGAAGTCTGAATATGGAGTGTGTAAACACAACGGTCCCCAAGGGTCAATCTCTTGATCTTGAATTTGATCGATGGAAGAAATATGTTGATAATTTGTTTAAAGTGTTGATGGGCATGGTGGAACCCTCGAATGGAAGATTGGATCTAGTGGAAGGGGAAAAGAAAGTAAGATTCAAACCGCTAGAGAAAAAATATGAGCGGTTGTAGATGTAAATGGATAGGAAACTGACAAGCATAGAGTGTGAGGTCATGTTGTGGAAAATGAATGCCACTGGAAACGAGTTGTTCGTTGGAGACCCGGGTTCCAATCATGGCAGCATGAATATTGGTACAACAACACAGATAGAGGAGATTGGTCGCCATGCAATTGTAGACGGTTCCTTCCATGGAAAAGAGGTCATATAGGAATGTGCTAATGAAACAAGGGCCTTTTAGCCTATTTAAATTAATGTTTTTTCAAGTATTACAAGTATGTCAAAATTTTTGGGTAATTGTGTAAGGAATACAAGAGGTTTTGTAATATTCTCTTTTCTTGATACAGTCAAAGTCGATGGAATCTAACCATGGTATTTACCATAGTATTTTCCTATCATATTGGCAAAACAATAAAATAAGGTTTCTAGAGAGCCCATCAAGCATATAAAAGGAGAGAGGATCTAGAAAGTGAGATCATTTGGAGTTGTTTATCTTATTTTGTTTGTTTAGAACTTGTCCTGGCCAGTTCCACTTTGATCTTGGGATGAAAACCCTGTGATGAATTTGTCTGGTGGATCCAGCAAGATTCACAAAGGTGTTTCGATGCGTTATATTAGTCTTTTAATTATCAGTCATCCATGCCATTGCAAGGGCTCCAATTCTATTTGTAGTGCCTTATATTAGTATTTTAATTATCAGTGGTCCATGCCATTGCAAGGGCTCCAATTCTATTTGTATGGGCATGTATCTTTGTTTTCAGCAATTAATATAAATAAGAGGCTGCATTTTTCAGATCCCCTAGTGTTCAGTATTTTTATTGCATGCATTTTTAATTCGAACACTAAAGTGTGCCAGATCTATTAAAAAATGTTAACCATTGGGATCTTACTGATGGAAATTTCTGGTAATTTCAAACAAAAATGTGAACAGAGAAAATGCTCTGTTTTGCACAGGGAAGCCAAAAAGAAATTGTTTGCTGGAAAACAAAGTTTTCTTCTCACACAAAAAAAAACTTGTATTCATTAATCAGACCACTGCAGTTATAAATTTCTTCCTCTGCCAGAGGGATTCACCAAGACTGCTTCAGATGCAGTAAAAAAAATTACTCTGTCTCTTCAAAAAAAATTACTATCACTTTAGAAAATTTTACACTGTTGTGTGTAAAATTTCTTTACATTCACTGTTGTAAAAACAATCTTCAACTACAGAAAATTACATTCATTGCTGTGTAAAAAAACCTTTCACTTCTTACCTTTTGCACTACTGTGCGTATTACAGAAAATTACATTCACTGCTGTGTAAAAAAGAAACCTTTCACTTCTTACCTTTTGCACTGCTGTGCGTATTACATTTCATCACTTCAACAAAAAAAATGAGCCAAGATATGTTCTACAAAAAAAAACACATTCACGCTGTTGCGCTTCTGAGTATTTCATTTCACATACATCACCACCAGAAAATTACATTCCATATTCTCAACAAGGAAACATTATCTCTGCACTGCTGTGCATTACCAAGAGAAATTAACACTGCTGTGTAAAAAAAAATTCTACTCCCGTGAACAATACAAAACAATAAAATTAAAAGCCTTTACCTATGTTCTACGAACAGGAGTAAATACCATTAATTACTTCACTGAAACAAACATCGGTCAAACCCAAAACTTCATGTCAACTCATTCGCTGTAGGCCTATATGCAACTTTGGCTTTAATCGACGGTGGACAACCTTGAATTCAATCTGACGGATATCGCACAGACAAACCAAACGAGATTTATGTTCCGTGGAATGGGTGGTTTTGGCAAGGACAGCCGAGACACGCGTCAACAGGTGAGTGTGATCGGAGCCCTCTCAAGAAATACCACTTTGCGTGAAAGGTGGTGCGGGGAAAATCATGGCAGTGTTCCGAAAATAAATGCGCACAGGTGAAATTATATTTCAACACTCCCCTTTAATTTCAACTGCTGGGTTATCAGTCTTACCAAGACATTTCCTCAAAAATTCAAAACTTTTCTGTCCCAAAGGCTTGGTCAGAAAATCAGCAACCTGCTCCTGAGTTCTGCAATGTTTTAAGACAATTTCTCCATTGCTTACCAATTCCCTGATGTAGTGAAACTTTGTGTCAATGTGTTTCGTTCTCTTATGAAACACAACATTCTTGGATAATGCAATAGCTGAGCTATTGTCACAAAAAATCACAGTTCCTTTTTCTTGTTCTTGGCATAAACTTCTTAACATCCTTCTCATCCAAACTGCTTGACACGCTGCTGCTGTTGCTGCCACATATTCTGCCTCTGCTGTAGACAATGCTACAATAGGCTGCTTTTTAGAAGCCCATGAAATGGCTCCTCAACACATGTGAAAAACATAACCGGATGTACTTTTCCGATCATCTACACTTCCAGCCCAATCACTATCAGTGTATCCAATTAAATCTAAACATTCTGAAGTAGTATATAAAATGCCAAACCTTTTAGTACCTTTAACATACCTCAAAATCCTTTTTGCTGCCTACCAATGTGCTTCTTTTGGCCTCTCCATGAATCTGGAAATTAAACTAACAACATACATTATATCCGGCATAGTTGCAGTCAAATACATGAGGCTGCCAACTATGCTCTTGTACAAACTAGGATCAAAATCCTTGCTGCTGTCCTCTTTGCTGAGTTTTAATCCCATCACTGTGGGAGTGATTGCTGCCTTACTCTCCTGCATGTTAAATCTTTCCAACACTTCATTAACATACTTTGCTTGTGAGATAAAAATCTCATTTTCACTTTTTTCTACTTCTATTCCTAAGAAGTATCTCAGCAAACCCATGTCAGTCATTTCAAATTCTTCTTTCATGATTGTTTTGAAATTTCCAATGACATAATCATCATTACCTGTGAAAATAACATAATCAACATATAATACAATAATTAGTAATTTACCATCCTTTTCTTTGATGTAGAGGGTGGGTTCTCCCTCACATTTTGCAAATCCATTTTCCAGTAGATAAGAATATATCCTACTGTACCATGCTCTTGGTGCTTGCTTCAGCCCATAAAGAGCTTTCTTCAATCTACACACTTTGTGGTCCTGGCCTTTATTTTCATAGCCTGGAGGTTGTTCAATGTAAACCTCTTCCATTAACACTCCATTTAGGAATGCTGACTTCACTTCCATTTGGTAAACTTTCCACTTGTTTTGTGCTGCCATGGACAACACTGCTCTTACGGTTTCCATTCTAGCAACCGGTGCAAAAGTTTCCTCATAGTCTCTCCCATACCGCTGCTTATATCCTTTGACAACAAGTCTTGCCTTGTGTCTTTCTATTTTGCCTTCAGCATTACTCTTGGTCTTGTAGAACCATTTGAATCCAATGACTTCTTTTCCTTTTGGTAGTTCAACTAAATCCCATGTATTGTTTCTTTCTATGGCATTGATCTCCTCATCCATAGCTTCTATCCATTTCCTATCCTTAATTTCTTCTTCGAAATGAACAGGGTCATCAACATGACAATATAATGCAAACAAAGAATTCATACCTTCATTTTCTGCCTCTTTCTCATAAATATCACTTAAATTTTTGAACTTCTTACCTCTTTCATTTGGTGTATAAGTGCTTGAAGAAGCACTTGAATTTCCTCCTTGTGGTGTGCTTGGAGAAGCACTTTCATTTCTCTTCAAGGGTGTCCGTTGCTGTCCTTGTGTTGATGCTGCTGTTTGGGGATGTATTTCAACCGTCTCCTCATCATCTTCATCATGTGACAAAAAGCTTTTAACATTCACTATTTTCTCTATGCTTCCATCCCAAGCTTCCTCTTCAATGAACTGAACATCTCTACTCACAATTAGCTTCTTGGTGGATGTGTTATACAACCTATAAGCATTGGATTCCTCACTATATCCAATGAATATACATTTCTCCCCTTTGCTGCCAACTTCTTCCTTAGCTGATCTAGAATGTGTGCATAAGCCACACATCGAAAAGCTTTCATGTGGGTGACTCCTTGCTTTCTCCCACTCCATTCTTCTTCCGGCACTCTGTTCATCACTGCTTTTGTAGGGCATCTATTCAAAATGTACGCTGCACAATGTACAACTTCAGCCCAATAATCATTTGGCAAATGCTTTGCCTTTAACATACTCCTCGCCATATCCATAATTGTCATGTTCTTTCTTTCAGCAACTCCATTTTGCTGTGGGGTGTACCTAGTGGTAAACTACTTATGAATTCCATTTTCTCTACAAAATCGTAGAAATTCTTTGGAGATGTACTCACCTCCTCTATCAATTCTCAGAACTTTGATATGCAGCCCGCTTTGGTTTTCCACAAGTGCCTTGAAATTGCAAAATTTTTCAAACACTTCACTTTTGTTCTCAAGGAAATAAACCCAAGTTTTTCTTGTAAAATCATCAATTAATGTTAGTATATAGAGGCTGCCTGCAAGTGATGGAGTTTGCATCAGTCCACATAAATCTGAGTGGGCAATCTCTAAGGGTGCTTTTGCCCTTATGCTTTTCCCAGATGGAAAACTTTCTCTGTGTTGTTTCCCCAAGATGCAACCTTCACAAAGGCTGTATGGTTTCTCTATCAATTGTAGTCCTCTTACCATTCATTTTCTACTCAACAAATTAAGACCTCCAAAGTTGAGATGTCCAAATCTCAAGTGCCACAACCAATTTTCATCCTTTGGTTCACTTTGGTAAGCCTCTTGAGTCACTGCTGCTATTACTTCTTTATTTTTCAAATCTTCCTTCATTTTGAGAGGGAACATCTTGTTCCTTGTCATCTTCACTTCAACAATACATTGTTTGCTGGGTGCTCTATCCATGATGGTGCATACATAATTCACAAAGAAAACATTGTAACCTTTTTGAACAAGCTGTCCAATACTTAAGAGGTTACATTTCATTCCACGAACATAATAAACATTTGCTATGGTTTTCTTTTCACCTTTCTTTGTTAAAAATTTTACTTCTCATTTTCCCATAATAGAAACTTTATTATCAGTCCCTAGTGTGACTTGTGACTTTACATTCTGATCTAGCATAGAAAATAGGGCTATGTTTCCTGTCATATGGTTGCTGCAACCAGAGTCTAGGAACCATACATCTTCACTCTTTTCTTCAGCAATATTACAGGCTAAAAACAAATTATTTTGGCTGATGTTTTCTCTAGTGATCTTTGCACTAGTTTTATTATTCATATCATGCTGTTTCTTCCTACACTCATTTGCATAATGCCCATATTTTTTACAGTAGTAACATTGGACATTAGACTTATCATACCTTTGTCCTTGAGCATGATGTTGTCCACTTTGTTGGCTGCTGCCTTGGCCTTGGTTCTGATTTGGATTGCTGCCTCTTCCTTGAGCATTTGCTGGACTGTTTCTTCCACCTCTGTTTTGGCTTCTGCCTCTTCCTCTCTTATTTCCTCTGCCTTGACCTCTTCCTCTTCCAAAGGACATCTGGGTCTTGAAGGCATGCTCTAGAGATGAGTTTTCATTTCTACTCAATCTTTGCTCATGTGTTATCAGTGATGCATGTAGTTCATCAATTGAGAAGTTTGTGAGATCCTTTGTCTCCTCTATGGTGGTGACAATCACATCGAACCTTGAGGGTAGGATCCTCAATAGTTTCTCCACAATCCTCCTTTCTTCAAGAATTTCTCCATGAGACCTTATCTGTGTGACCAGACCAATCACTTGTGTGAAGAATGAGTCAATATTATCTGACTCCTTCATGCATAGATTCTCAAAATCTCTCCTCAACAACTGTAGTTTTGCTGTCTTCACCTTCTCCATGCCTTGATAGGCTGTCTTAAGAGTTTTCCATGCTTCTTTGGATGTCTTGGCTGCTGCTATCCTTGGAAACACACTCTCATGCACTACTTGATACAAAAAGCTGAGGGCTTTTGAGTCCTTCTTCTTATAGCTCTTCAACAGATCTTTCTCTGCCTGAGTTAACCTATTAAACTCATTTTCATCTGCTGGTTCTTCAAAGCCATCCTCAAAAAATTCCCATAAGTCTTGGGAAGCAAGCAAAGCTTTCATGGTTATTGCCCAATAGTCATAGTTTTTCCCATTAAACTGTGGGAGCTGAGTATTAAAGATACCCATGCTAGTGTTGGCTCCAGCCATTCTTGCACTCTTCAAAATACTTCACTGTGTGGTTAAAATCACTGACTGTCTTCAACACAAAAAAAAATCTTGAGAAATACCTTGGTTTTTTTGACTGATTCTTCACTCTGCTGGAGAAGCTGCTGCAGCAAGAAATCCTTTCTTCAGCTTCTTTGACACCTTCAAAGAGCCTGGACAAGCTCCGATACCATGATGGAAATTTCTGGTAATTTCAAACAAAAATGTGAACAGAGAAAATGCTTTATTTTGCACAGGGAAGCCAAAAAGAAATTATTTTCTGGAAAATAGAGTTTTCTTCTCACACAAAAAAAACTTGTATTCATTAATCAGACCACTGCAGTTACAAATTTCTTCCTCTGCCAGAGGGATTCACCAAGACTGCTTCAGATGCAATAAAAAAAATTACTCTGTCTCTTCAAAAAAAAATTACTGTCACTTTAGAAAATTTTACACTGCTGTGTGTAAAATTTCTTTACATTCACTGCTGTAAAAACAATCTTCAACTACAGAAAATTACATTCACTGCTATGTGAAAAAAAACCTTTCACTTCTTACCTTTTGCATTGTTGTGCGTATTACAGAAAATTACATTCACTGCTGTCTAAAAAAAAAACCTTTCACTTCTTACCTTTTGCACTGTTGTGCATACTACATTTCATCACTTCAACAAAAAAAATGAGCCAACATATCTTCTACAAAAAAAAACACATTCACGCTGTTGCGCTTCTAAGTATTTCATTTCACATACATCACCACCAGAAAACTACATTCCATATTCTCAACAAGGAAACATTATCTCTGCACTGCTGTGCATTACCAAGAGAAATTGACACTGTTGTGTAAAAAAATTCTCCCACGCACTGCTGCGTATTGCTTACATTTCACAATGAACAACAACTAAAAAAAAACATTACCATATGTTTTACTTTGTGTGGTAAAAACAAAAAAAAAGTAACTCCCGTGAACGATACAAAACAACAAAATTAAAATCCTTTACCTATATTCTACGAATAGGAGTAAATACCATTAATTACTTCACCGAAACAAACGATGGTCAAACCCAAAAATTCACATCAACTCATTCACTACAGGTCTGTACGCAACTTTGGCTTTAATCGACGGTGGACAGCCTTGAATTCAATCTGACATATATCGCACAGACAAACCAAATGAGATTTATGTTCTGGGGAATGGGTGGTTTTGGCAAGGACAGCTGAGACACACGTCAATAGGTGAGTGTGATTGGAGCCCTCTCAAGAAATACCACTCTGCGTGAAAGGTGATGTGGGGAAAATCATGGCAGTTTTCCAGAAATAAATGAGCGCAGGTGAAATTATATTTCAACACTTACAGTGGTATAAGTGTTGTGCCTCCTGACAGCGTGAGAGTTTCTTGCAGAGTTCTTTGGTGGGAGAATTTTCCAGATTGGTACAAGGGTAAATTGTAAAGGATCTTTCACGTTTGGCAATTAGTGGGACAAAGAGCCACACATCAAATGCCACGACGAGAGGTCATTATTATCCTTGATATATCATGTCATTGGCTGTGAGGGTTATCGTATCAGTGCCCAAGTCCAATCGTTCGTTATGTCGAAGTTGAGACACCATTTTTATCAATGTCAAAGGGTCGATTACTAAGAACAGTTGCATGTGAATTGTTGACCAAACGCTATCGAATCACTGCACTACAAGCCATAAAGATATATGGTTGTGTGATATCAATTAGTAAGGTTTTGCAATAGCGTGGGTGCGTTATTGTCTTCAACAAAGCATTTTTTGAGAACGTGATAGAGTGATGCTGCTGGGTAACAACGAAAAAGAGGAAAATAGACCAAAAATCTACAAGTCATGTAAGGGAGCCCATCGCATCATAAAGGAACATCATAGAATCATTACTGGTGTCCTGAGCCTCATTAGGTAAGCAAGGATTTTGGATTAGGTTATTTCACGTCGTGTGGGAGTAGTAGGGCCTGTTCACATAATCGGGTCAATGTTGTCACAAGTCATGGGCTTTGTAACCAGGAACACATCAACTGTGGATCGTGGGCATATGATTTGACAGGAAAAGTTGGACCAAGGGGAAACCATTAACTATGGGCCATGGGCATAGTAAACAATTTGCAAGGGTCGGGCCATCCATTTCAATGATTGTTGGAGTGCACCATTGTCCGGTAGTATTTTTAATGTCATAGGGAATACAAGGTCGATCCATTAAATTTGCACGACATTGTTGCAGTCAAAAATCCATATCACACAATCATCGCACGGTCAATTGAGGGACGTGTTTTCCCTTAGGTTTATTGCATGTGATGCCAGAGTCTTCGAAACAGAGCTCTACTCAGCAAGGGACGTAAATCAATAAACCTTTGTACAGTTGTCCATAATTCACTACATAGTTATTCGAAGAAGATTATTATGGAAGGGAAATAGAGAAGATAAGATTTGTAATCAATGGTTGTACAAACTCAGCAGAGATCGAGAGGCCATCCCAATCACTTAGGAAAGGTCGATCCTTTGATTTGCGAATAGGTGTGTTGGGCTATTCATACATAATATTGGGTTGCAAAGGTCGGAAGGCCATCCATTGATTTATGCATTCGTGAAGCTAAAAATGCTTGCTGCAAAGGAATTCGGGTGTTAAGGCATGTTGATGGTGTTGGACCCACCAACATTCAAGGGATATCCCCGACAAGAATTCCCAACTAGATCTAAGATCATTTGGAGTAGGAGTCCCACTAGTGGGTGGTAGTGTAATGCCTTAACCGCAGTAGCGCGAAGAGGTAAGTATGATAAATTTGGGTGAGAGAAAGTGTGTGACCTTGTGGCAAGTCAAGTGAGATGCATGGGGGCTCTAACACATGAAGAGAAAAGGAAGTGTGCCCCTTAGAAGCATATAATAGTATGCAACTTTAAAGAAACACACGAGCGGAATGACATCACAAACTAAAATGCAGAATAGTCCAAAAATAAAAGTGATAGGTTAATCCAACAACATGCATTCAATAAGATTCATACAATTTCATACAAAGTATTTCATAAGAAAATTCATAAGTTAAACAACATATATTGCTAAAGCAACCAGAATAGTCCAACTACAATAACAACATATGCATGAAAATGTGTTGGCTCTGTTATTATTATTATAAGTGAAAGTTCCATCCACACATACACCATTAATGACCACCAACCCCAATAGTGAAACATTACAGTCAAGAACACCTGATTCTCCAAAGAAGTATACTCGCTCTACGCTGTGGAGAAGCCAAGGCTCATCACAATACTCTGAAGGCTTTTCTAAGCCTAAGCCTAGCTAAAATGTTGGCTCCCAAAAGCCTGTTATATGAGTTATGAGGTTCTATTTATAAAAAAGGGTGGGGTGACCATTGGCATTCCCCTTTGTGACTCTTTGACTACCCTCATGACTTTACAAATAACTCATTACACAACATGGCGACCTTTCACATTTCACTAATGACACTTGGAATTTCACTTAAAACATATTTAAAAATAATTTTACATTTTCCACATATACCCATGTGAGACAAAATAGGCTATAGACAACCTAACAAGACAAAACACTATGACTCCAAAGTTTGGGGAAAGACTAACTCGACAACCTCCATTTGATGCTTATCGATCACGTACTCATACCAAGATTGGTACTATGTGATGATGTCCCCAAATTTCTTGATGGTGTCTTTCTGATAGTAAACTCTTCCTCCATAGGATTTGGGTATATGGTCTTGGAACCTATATCCAACTCGTCCTCAAGCGTGTGCAACATGGTGTTGACTATGACATGACCACAATGTACTTCTGCATGTTTTGTGCACTCACTTCGAAGACATCCTTGGTGGCCTCTTGCCTTAGCTTCTCCATGTACCTGTCGATCTCTAATCGGACTTGGTACTTGTGTTAAGCTTTGGTGAGGGAACTGATTGACGAGATCTTATGCATTCTCACCATGACTTTGAATCTCTTGTACAACTGTGCATATGATGCTTGTATGTTTCTAATGAATGGGGCAAGCTGCTCATAGTTCTGGATCAACATCCAGACCTTTTCTTTCTCCAGCGCTGCCTGAGGCTTCATCATCTTTGGAAAGTGAAGCGGGGCCCCTTTGTACAACATTGCCCACTCTTGCACATGGATGATGGAAGCACGTATGTTCCTGAGAGTTTGAAAAAACTTTTTTCTCTGCTACTATAATCCATGCACATAGACAACTGCTTTATGCACGAAGACAAATTCATCATAGAAATTCTGCATGGTAGTCTCAAGTGTTGATACTTGAACAAGTATCACTTTTCTCATCTTTGCCTTTTGCCTAGCAACCTGCGATTTCTTTACCATTTATTCATTCTTGGCAAACATGTACTTAACATTTGAGCTTGTTGCTCCTGCATAGGCCAGGGTGGCATCAACAAGGGCAGGTGGATGGTTTCTGACATCTATTACTGTCACCCTTTCCTTCATGAACACAAGTGATGCATGATAATCTAGAAAGTTCTTCCTCCACGCTTGTACAATCTTCTTTTGCAACTCGTCAAATGAAATATTGTACACATCCATGACCAGATCATGATCAAGGAGAACAACCTCTCCTTTCTCGCTTGGGACTGGTTTCGACACTGGAGATGGTGGAGAGTGAGAGGTGACCTCGAGTGCTCTTTGCATAAGGTAATTGTCTTGATTATATAGATCCTACCCAAACTCCATGTCCATCACTTCAATCAGTTTTTCAATCTACTGAGCAAGCTCCTAATCCTGCATCTATTCACCCTCTTTTTCAGATGATGGCGGTTCTGACTCCTCGACCTATATGGGTGTTTTTTTCTCTGTCATCATGCCTTGACTTTATTCTTCCACCTGTTTCTACTTATCTCCCCTTTCTCTCCTTCTCGAATATTTCTCTTCCTTCAACTTCTTCTCTGTTTCCTGCAACTTTAGTTCTGCTTCCTTTAGCCTTTTCTTTTCTTTCTTCCTTCACTCTGCCCTTTTTATCTGCTGCTCCATCTGTTCCTCTTTTTCCAAAGATTCTTTCTTAGTGATAGGATCTGCTCTAATCTTGTAGCTTTTCTCTTCATATGGGTTTCGAAAATCTTCCTTTTCCCTTGTCCTGCGTTGGATTGCTGCTTATTACTGTTGTTATTGCTACTTCCTACGCTACTACGACCTGTAGAGAAGCCTTCCAAGCTATGTATATACTAACCAGCTTTTGGAGCTTGGGGTCACTGTAAAAATGCCTCCAAGGGTCTTCCTCGTGCCAGTTAAATGTCTCGTGGATCCATGGACAGTACACCTTCACACAATGGTTCTCACAAATACCATGGGGATCATACATATATAAAGTCCTTCGTGCTAAACTCGAACTTCAATATCTCCTTAGCTTCGACATCTGCATCTTTCAAACTCTTAATCTCGTATAATCTAATCTCAAAAGGAAGAGTGGGCCATGGCGCTTTCTTCTTCCATTGCATTCCTGCTAATAAACTTGTAGAGAGGTGATATGAGACCTCTTGCATGACTAGCTTGTCTGCAGTATACCTTGGTGAAACATATGGAGGCTTCTCTCCACAAAACACTCTGATGAAGGTACCACCAAGTAAGGCACACCAATCTGCAATGTTAAGTATCGCCTCCATTACTTCTTGGGATGTGTAAGCTGGATCATGCTCAAAGACCAGCTTGTACAACGGGATAATGAAATGGTTATTTAGCCTTGCACTTACTCCTCGTTAGCTATAATCGGAAAGCAACTTGTAATAAATATTGACGACAGTCTCTGTTGGTGTCGATGTCCAACTCATGCCATGAAACTGGTGGTGGGCACATATTGCATCCAATATATATGCAAACATGTAGAATCTCGCTTGCTCATCCTAGGGCAGCTTTTGGACTTTAGTCACATGGACTTTCAACTGATGAGCCAACAATTCTAACTAGTTGAATGGCCTTCCATCACTCACCAACTGGTTCAATACAACTACCCAACCTTCAGGAAAGGTCTCTGTGCTCTCTTGACCATATATTCAATATGAAAAGATGATCAAGAACTAGTAGGCCTTCTTGAGAGATTTTTTCTTGTAAACATGATTGGTTGTCTATCTGAAATTTGATGGATCTTTCACCCAGCACTTGACTATATCTCTCGTGTTCACCTGCTTGTGGGTGGCATATAAAAGTGTGTCCATGTGCCTCGTTGGCTGAGGTAAATGATACATGTAAGGAAAGTTGTTCACTTTGAAGGTGGTAAGCTCTATCCCGTTGGCACTGCTGAATGTCATAGTCTCTAGATCTGTGTGTGAGAGAATCCAACTGATAATGTCAACACATGGGAAGGTGGGGTACCTGCATGCAACCTTGTATAAGCCTAACCGATGGATATTTATATAAATCTACCAGTCCTGAAAGTATTCCTTGAAGTCCTCTACAAAAGTATCCTTGATTTTCTGCCATGTCAACTTTGTGCCCTACTCAATGAACAACTCTGTTTCTATATAAACTAGTAAGTCATTTGACATATTCTCAGCTTCTTCCCAGTACTACTCTCAACAGTTTCCTTTGATGCATATCTCTTGGAGGACATGTTAACTGTAACTACTAGAGAGATGCTCAACAACTAATATACTTGGAGAGAGAGAGAGGACACTCATGGCATGAAAATGTTAGCATAAAACCAAAAGCACTTCAAGAGAAGATCAAACAACAAACCAAGATAATTCTGGGAGAGACTGCACAATTATAGTTCACATAGGTGACTATGTGCCTACTAGAACTGTGCATTGTGCAGTCCCAACAATCAGTTGGGAAGGCTTGCTGACTCGAACTACGCAATGTGCTATTCAGTCTGGGCAGAAGATATGAGAGACTCTACATTGCATAGTCTCAGTGGCAAGGAATGGCCAACTGGCTCTTGGAATTCTGTAGTACACAGTTGGAGCCATGTGGGGGCAGCCTCTGTGCAGTTCTAGAAGCAAAGCCAGAGGACTTGAGCTAATAGAATGTGTAGTGCATGCAAGGGAAAGTGAGATCCGAGCAAGGGGAGCCCAAATCTGTCTAAGGGGAGTGTGAAATCGAGCATATCTGAACGATGGTGTGATTATGAGTATAGATATAACTAATTGATGATGCATGCAAGTTAAATAAGTGTAGGAATCAATCAAACAAAAGGAAAATGAAGCATGTGGAGACAGTTGCCGCAACGATGACCGTAAGTGCAAAAGCGGGGTAATGCATGAAAAACTTGGGAAAGGAAATGAAAAAATTGAAATAACACCTCTACAAGCTAAAACAAGCTAAAATGCCAAAATTTATTCAACAAAATAAGTGAAACAATGGTCTCACAAGCTAAATAAGCTAAATCGACAAAAAAGAGGGAAAAGGCTATAAAATCAAAACTTACCTGGAAAAGAGACAGCGATCGCACCGAAGGCTCATTAATCTCATCAAGAGCACCAGAGCTCTAACATCGAATGCGAAAATGAGCTGTCGTAGTGTCGATTAAATAGTTTGGTCAATTTAGGGTTTATGACGTGAAGGTCAAAAATCAAGGGAAAATTGACACTTGGCGAAAGTTTCGAAATTAACTCAATTGCCTTTTTCGAATTGCTAAAAATAGGTCCCTATTTTATAGGGATTCTTTTTCAATTTTTTATTTTTTTCTTTATTGGGAAAAGTTTCCATGCATTACCTGAAGAGATTGCGCAGTTTTGGGATGGTTTGGGAAACTCACTGGCTCATACAATGAGCAACTTCTAAGCAAGAATCTTCTGCACAATTTATGGGCTTAGTGGATTTGGGCTGCCTCTCATGCTCCACGCAAATTTGTGGTTGAAGGCTGGCTGTCAACTAGCTCTGTGCAATTTTGGAATTGAAGGCTCACTGTGAGCTTGGGCTACGCAATTCCTGAGAGAAATATTGGTTGCCGTCAAGGATTACATAGTTCTTTAAGGTAAGCCACAAACAGGATGAAAACCAAGTGATGAGATTGAATTTTAGGTTAGACAACAAATTCAGTAATCAAACACAAGCCATGATGCCAAGGATGAGGCTTAATCAAAGCACAAGTACATGGATTAGTGCGAGATGAGCTGCTGATATTTACAAGGGAGGCTCCAAAACGAAGCATGGGAAAATTTTTGGAGGGTTATTGTAGCCGCTACAACATTGGCAACACACTGGTAGAACTCTAGCTCTCTTTATGTAACTTGTCTCATGTAAAGCGAGTCTAACTCTTTCAGAAATATTGTTCAGTTCTTCAGCTGTCATAGTTTTTTCACAAGCTTGAGTGGAAGATGTAGTCCCTACCATTATCTTTATCGGTAACACACATACCAAGACAAGTCAAACTGAGATGTTTCGATTGGGGATGATGGGTATATAAATGCACAAGTAATGTAGATTGTCTGATTTTTAGTTTCATCTATGGTGTTTCTCCATTGTTAGCAGGCCTAAACAATACCCCAACGAAGTCACTTCAGGAACACAAGCATTTCTCCACTACCATCGAGCCTAGACAGTACTCCAGTGGAGTTACTTGCTTCACTTCCCTATGCAGGAAGCCTTTCTCTTCTTTCGCCTTTATTTAATTTTTCATTTTTTAATTTTTATTTTTCAAAGAATTGTACATAGGCACTTATTTATTTCATGAGATAGCAGATAGATCCCAACTTATTGAGAGAAGAAGAGGTTGTCCCTTCAAAGAAGAATATTTATATATACCTCTGACATACTTGTTAAGGTTTCCCCCCTCTCCTTACTCTACTTGACTGAGTTGACAAGGGTTAACCGAATATAGAAAGCCGATTAGAGTAGGCCGTACTAGTTAAGAGTGCAAGTGTCATGATTTCATCATGACTCTCCTTGAAAGGAATATATTTTCCATCAGGGTATCATCAACTAGAAGAAATGAAAGATTATCATAAAGAGAGGGAATAAACGTATAACCAAGTGTTAATAGATGCACAAGTTCCTCTTGGATTTCACCTTGCTTATCTAAGAGTTGAACAAGGGTTCATGTAAAAACTAACCTACAGGTGAACAAGAAAAAAAGCAAAAGAAAGAAGCAGGAAAAAGAAAAAGAAAAAGAAAGAAGCAAGACAAAGAAAAACATAGTAAGCAAATAAAAAACAAAACAAGAAAGCAAACACTACTCCAACTCCTAAGATAAGAAGAGCATCGACCAACTCACGTGAAGTGATATTTCCAATGCATCCACCATTGCATTGGTTGGCCCATGTAGGTGACAACATGATTAATAAGAAAGATATTCAAGTAAACCAACAAACAAGAAAGATAAGATAATGAAAACTAATACGTTCGAAGCTTCAATGCATCCACAAAAAGAAAAATTTGAAAGAACATGAAAGACACTCTACGGATGTATCAGGGTGTCTTGTCACAATACGTTTAGAAGACACACATGTACACACCTTCGAACTTGGAAAATGAAAAAACATGAAGAAATAAGAAATATTTCATTTCGCAAGAGTGCTTGATACATATGGCTCCTCAAATGCATGAGGAATAGGGTTGTGTGATTCTGGTGGAGGATGCGAAAACTTTGAAATGGATTGATTTTCAGTGTGAACAATAGAGTGATGAGGAGCATAGGGTGATTCAACAGATTTCTGATTGGAAGTGGAACTAACCACAAGGCTATGAGAACCTGACATAACCATTAGCTCGAGCTAATGTTTCTCGACAACTTGAGGGGATTCAACTTCATAAAAAGATGGATCATCAAAGACCAGTGGCTTAGAAAGATCAATAGTAGGTGAATCATAATTGTGATCGGATGAACGAGTGAAAATATCATGACAACCATGATTAGAAAATTCTAGATGGGCAACGACATCCTCATGTTCTACTGAATCATAAAGAGGGGGTGATGAAAAACAAGAATTTTCACCCTCTATGTTACTATGAATGAAAGGTGAGAGATTGGGTGGATCTGAAAAGAAATATTTTTCCTCTCCGCAATCAAATGAAAGAATGGCATCCCACATGTTCTATGAATGATCGAAAATGGAAACATCTGGAGATGATTTTCACAAGATGGAATAGAAATGGAAAAATCATGGAAGATGTCAAGATAAGGGTGATGAGGTGAGTACAAAAGGGGGGCATCCTTCAATGCATATTCTTGTTCGGACTCCCACACATACTCATAAAAAATGATAACACATGTTGGCTATTCAACGCCATCTCCGTCCAAAACTTGATCCTCGTGAACAACACATGTGGAATCTAAAACAAATGAACACAACACACCAAAATTTGAAGGATAAAAGGAACCAAAGGATGGAGGTTGAGAAGATAAGACCACATGACAACCATCAGGCTTGCAGTACAAATCTGCGTAGAAATCCTGAGCAGGTAGGGTAGGAGGAGATGGTGATAGTTCAACACGTGGACTCACAAATTCGACCACCTTGTCTTGCAGGGATAGAGCTATTTGATGAGAAGGGGACAGAGGGTCACGTGGGACAGGACCTCGTACATCTCAAATTTTAAAGCTCTAACACTGAGGTATGTTGGGAGAGAGTCAGAAGACTCTAACTTGTGTCGATTCTTAGAGATGTGAACAAGATATTGAAATCTTCCCTCAAAAATTTCCAGTCAACTTCATCTTCAGGAAATTCATAACAATAATAAAGAAAACAATCCTGAAAGTGCTCAAGAGATTCTTCAGGTTCTTTTCGCAATAATTTTTTTTTATGAAGATCCTTATGGTCATAAAGAAAGAAAGCGGGATATAATTCTATGATCATGTGATGGAAAGAGTGTATAGAGGCTGCGGAAAATGTGTGACACCATTGCTTTGCATGCCCTTCAAATGTGAAAGAAAACAAACCACATGCCTTTTCATCCATGAGGACATCATGCCTATCGCAGAAGCCACCAAAGGAAACTATGTGCCTAAACAGGTGTGTTCCATTATTTCCATTAAACTTATATTTAGGCAAGTCATCTATAACATTTGTTGGCACATCAAAATTAAAAGCGTGTGAGAAACATAAGTCATGAAAGATGTGCAAAAATTAAAAATATACTTTAAGGGCTTACCTTGTCATCTGACCCTCCTTTTAGCACCATAAATGTTGATGGTGATGGACCTATCAACATCCATGGGATATCCTCGATAAGAAGTCCCAACTAGACCTCAAATAGTTTGCAGTAGGAGTCCCAACAATGGATGGTAGTGTATTGCCTTGACCGTGGTAGTGCGCAGAGGTAAGTATGATAATTTTGGGTGAGAGCAAGTGTGTGGCCTTGCAGCGAGTCAAGTGAGATGCATGGGGGTTCTAACACATGAAGGGAAAAGGAAGTGTGCCCCTTAGAAACCTGTAATAGTACGCAGCCTGAAAAGAACACATGAGCGGAATGACATCACAAGCTAAAATGTAGAATAATCCACAAAGTAAAGTGATGGGTTAATCTCACAACACGTATTCAACAAGATTCATAAAATGGCAAACAAAGTAGTTGATAAGAAAATGTGTAAGTTAAACAACATACATTGATAAAGCAACCAAAATAGTCCAACTATAATAAACACATATGCATGAAAATATGTTTGCTCTTTTATTATTATTATTATAAGTGAAAGTTCCATCCATACATACACCATTAATGGCCACTATCCCTAATAGTGGAACATTACAGTCAAGAACACCTACTCCTCCAAAGAAGTATACTCAGTCTACGTTGTGGAGAAGCCAAGGCTCGCCACAATACTCCAAAGCATTTTCAAAGCCCAAGCCTAGCCAAAAGCTTGGCTCCCAAAAGCTTGTTCTATGAGTTATGATGTTCCATTTATAACAAAGGGTGGGGTGATCCTTGACATTCCCCTGTGTGACTCTTTGACTACCCTCATGAATCTTCAACTTCTTTACAAATAACTCATTACATAACATGATCACCTTTCACATTCCACTAATGGCACTTGGAATTTCACTTCCAACATATTTAAAAATAATATTACATGTTCCACATGTACCCATGTGAGACAAAATAGGCTAGAGATAGCCTAACAGGACAAAACACTATGACTCCGAAGTTTGGGGAAATACCAACTCTGCAACCTCCACTTGGTGCTTCTGGATCACGTACTCATGCCAAGCTTGGTATTGTGTGATGATGTCCCCAAAATACTTAATGGTGTCTTTTTGATAGGAAAATCTTGCCTCCATAACATCTGGGTATATGGTCTTGGAACCTGTATCCAACTCGTCCTCAGGCATGTGCAACATGGTGTTGACCATGACAAGACCGCCAATGTGCTTCTACATGTTTTGTGCGCTCAACTTTAAGTCATCCATGGTGGCCTCTTGCCTTAGTTGCACCATGTACCTGTCGATCTCTAGTTGAACTTGGTTCTTGTGTTTAGCTTTGGTGAGGGAACAAATTGATAGGATCTTGTGCGTTCTCACCATGACATCCAAACTCTTGTACAACCATGCATATGAGGCATGTATGCTGTTGAAGAATTGGGTGAGATGCTCATAGTTCTGGATCAACATCCAGACCTATGCTTTCTCCAACTCTTCCTGGGGCTTCATCATATTTGGAAAGTGAAGTGGATCCCCTTTGTATTGCATTGTCTATTCTTACACATGGGTGATGGTAGCATGTATGTTCCTGAGAGTTTGAACAAACCCTTTTCTCCAATGTTGTAAGCCATGCACATGGACAATGCCTTTATGCATGGTGAAAAATCCATCATAGAGCTTTCACATGGTAGTGTCAAGTGGATACTTCAACATGTATCGCTTTCCTCATCTCTACCATTGCGGAAATTGCACTCTGCTCTCTAAGTTGTTTTACCTCTTACCTGGCAGATTGAAAGTTCTTTTCCATTTGTTCATTCTCAAACAACAAGATCTTAACATTTGAGCTCATTTCTCCAACATAGGCCGAGGTGGCATCAGAAAATGTAGTTGGATGCTTTCTAACATCTGACACTATCACCCTTTTCTTCATGAATGCACGTGACGTGTGATCATTTGGAAAGTGCTTCCTCCATGCCTATACAATATTCTTCTAAAAATTGTCAAATGAAAGATTACACACATCCATGACCAGATCATCGTCAAGGAGAACATCCTCTCCTTTCTCTATCGGTAATAGTGCTAACACTGGAGGTGGTGGAGACTGAGAGGTGACTTCGAGTTCTCTCAGGATCAGGTTAGTGTCTTCATTCTATGGCTCCTACCCCAACTCCATGTCTATCACTCAAATCAATTGCTCAATCTACTGAGGAATCTCCTGATCCTGCATCTGTTCACCATATTCTTCAGCTGCTGGTGGTTCTGACTCTTCAGCTTGTATGGGTGTTGTTCTCTCCCCTTTCTCTACTTCTCAGCTCTTTCTCATCCTTCAACTTCTTCTCCATTTCCTGCAACTTTAGTTTTGCTTCCTGCAACCTTTGCTTTTCTTTCTTCCTTCACTCTGCCCTCTTTATCTGTTGCTCCCTCTTTGCCTCACCTTTGTCTCCACTGCCAAAGCTGCTTTCTCAGTGATAGGATCTGCTCTCATCTTGTAGCTTTTCTCTACCTCTATTTTTAGGCAATCTTCCTCTTACCCTTGTGCTGCGCTATATTGCTACTTATTACTATTGTTGTTGCTACTTTCTGTGTTGTTGTTTCCTGTGTTGTTGTTGCCTGCAGAGCAAACTTCTAAGGTGTGTCTATATTGACTGACTCGTGGAGGTTGGAGTCATTGTAACAATACCTCCAAGGTTCCTCCTCGTACCAGTGAAATGTCCTCTGGATCCATGGATCGTACACCTTCACACAATGGTTCTTTCAAATACCATGGGAATCATACGGATTAAATTCCTTGGTGCCACACTCAAACTTCAATATCTCCTTAGTTTTGACATCTCATCTTTCAAGCTCTTAATATCGTATAATCTAATCTGTAAAGGAAGAGAGGACCATCACGCCTTCTTCTTCTCATGCAGTCATGTTGATAACACTGTGGAGAGGTGATATAAGACCTATCTCTATTAAAAGCTATTTAAACCCTCATTAGAGCTCTTCTTCTTTCTTCATTCAAGTTTGTCCTGATGATGGATCCCGATTGGGATTCGAAATGTTGATAAAAGAAATGGTTAATACTGTGGGTTCTCCGGCTTCTAATTCAAAAGATATAAGACCTCTTGCATGACCAACTTGTGTGTGGCATACCATGGTAGAACATGCTGAGGCTTATCTCCGCCAAACACTCTAATGAAGGTGCCACCGAGTGAGACATATAAATCCGCGATGTTAAGTATCGCCTTCATTAATTCTTGGGACATGCAAGGTGGATCCTTCTCAAATATTAGCTTGTACAATGGGATGACGAAATGGTCAGTCAACCTTGCCATTGCTCCTTGGTAGCTGGAATCAGAAAGAAACTTGCAATAAATGTTGACGACAGTCTCGTTCAGTGTCCATGTCCAACTCATGCCAAGAAACTGCTATTGGGCATAGATTGCATCCAACAAATATGCAAACATGTAGAATATTTCTTACTCATCCTTGGGCAGATTCCAGGCGTTAGTCACATGGAATTTCAACTGATGAGCCAACAAGTTCAACCAATTGAATGGCCTTCCATCACTCACCAATTGGTCTAATACAACTACCCAACCTTCAGGAAAGGTCTTTGTGCTCTCTTGACTATATATTCAACATGAAAAGATGATCAAGAATTGGTAGGCCTTCCTAAGAGACTTTTCCTTGTAAACATGATTAGTTGTATGTCTAAACTTTGATGGATCTTTCACCCAGCACTTGACTATATCTCTCATGTTCACCTAGCTATGGGTGGCATAGAAAAGTGTGTCCATGCACCTCGCTGACTAAGGTAAATGATACATCTGATGAAATTTCTCTGCCTTGAAGGTGGTAAGCTCTATCCCACTAGCACTACTCAATGTCATACTCTCTGGATCTGTGTGAGACAATCTAGTTGATAATGTCCACACATGGGAAGGCATCGTACCTACATGCAACCTTGTATAAGCCTAACCGCGAGAGACTAATATAAACATGTTGGTCTTGTAAGTCTTCCTTGAAGTCCTCTACAAAAGTATCCTTGATTTTTTGTCATGTCAAATTTGTGCCCTTCTCAATGAGCAAATGTGTGTCTGCATAAAATGGTAAGTTAACTCAGATACGCTCATCTGTTTGCTTAGTACTACTCTCAACAGTTTCCTTTAATGAAGCTCTCTTGGAGGCCATTTTAACCATAACTACTAGAGAGATGCTCAACAACTACTGTACCTGGAGATAGAGTGGAAACTCATGGCATGCAAATGTTAGCTTAAAACCAAAAACACTTCAAGACAAGATCAAGCAAGAAGCCAGGCTAATGCTGTGAGAGATTGCACAATTCTGGTTCACAGAGGTGATTGGATACCTGCTGGAACTATGCATTGTGTATTCCTAATAGTTAGTGGGGGAGGCTTGCTAACTGGAACTACGCAATGCATAGTTCACTTTAGGCAAATGCTAGGAGAGACTTCGCATTACGAAGCTTAAATGGTCAGGACTATGAGGTTGGCTCCTAGAACTATGCAGTGTGCAGTTGGAGCCAGGCCAGGGCAGCCTCTGTGCAGTTCCAAAAGCTAAGGCAAAGGCCTTGAGCTCCTAGAATGCGAAGTGCATGGAAGGGAAAGTGAGATGTGGGGAAGGGGAGCCCGACTCTATCCAAGGGGAGTGTAAAACCGAGTAGATCTGAAGGATGGTGTTATGTCGAGTGCAAATCTAACTAAGTGATTATGCATGCAAGTTAAATAAGTGTCGGTTTCAATCAAACTAAAGGAAAATGAAGTATGTGGAGAGAGTCACTGCAAAGATGACCGTTAAGGAAAAATGGGGTAATGCATGCGACACTTGGGAAAGGAAATGAAAAAAATGAAACAACACTTCTACAAGCTAAAAAATCTAAAACATGAGCATTTTTTCAACAAAACATGCGAAACAACACTCACACAAGCTAAACAAGAAAAAGCAATAGAAAAAGTAGCAAAAGGCTAGAAAAGAAAAACTTACCTAGAAAGCAACGATAATCGCAAAGAAGGCTCCTTGATCTCCTTAGGAATGCCAGAGCTCCAAGATTGAATGTGCAAATGATCTATTCCAGCTTTGATTAAATAGTTTGGTCAATTTAGGGTTTATGACGTGAAGGCCAAAAATGAAGGAAAAAGTGACACTTGGCGGAATTTTCCAAAATAACTCAAGTGCCTCCTTCGAAATACAAACATTAGATCCCTATTTTCTAGGGATGATTTTTCACTTTTTCATTTTTATTTTTCGAGAAAAGGTGCGATGCATTGGCCAGAGAGATTATGCAGTTTTGGGATGGACTGGGAAAATCATTGGCTCATGCACTGAGAAACTTCTGAACAAGAAGCTTCTACGCAATTTCTAGGTTGAGTGGCTCTGGGATACCTATCATGCTCTGCGTAATTTTCCAGCTGAAGCTTGGTTGTCAACTAGCTCTGGGAAAATTTTAGAGTTGAAGGCTCACTGTTAGCTTGGACTGTGCAATTCCTGAGAGAAATAATGGTTGCCCTAAAGGATTATGGATTTCTCTAAGGCAAGTCTGGCACAAGATGAAAAACAAGTCAAGAGATCAGCTTGTGGTTTAGACAACAAATGTAGTTCGAAAACACAAGGATGATGTAAAGGATGAGGCTCAATCAAAACAAAAGTACCAAATGTCACTAAAAAAGGGAATTCTACCACCGAGTAGTGTGCACTCACTTGAGCAGTTCTATGATCTCATCGAATCTACTTTCCATCATTTCAATCCAGAACCTCTTGACAAGAAACTGTTAGCATAATGCAGTACCCCGCAAGAATCGCCTATGGAATTTTGGGACCGCTTCCGTGTGTTGCAGTTTCAAGCTCCGAAAAGTCATATGAAATTCGAGTATCTCATGGAAAGATTTGAATATTTTCTTACCAAAATTTTCAATCCTAATAATAATTTCAAGCCCAAGCCCCGCTCAACATACTTTGGTGATGGATCTATGCAATCACATATGGACACGGTAGCTGTCACAAGTGACTGTTGTCATCCCCTTATCAAACAGCTCCACCACCATAGAGTGATATGGGAGAACATGCACACACGTATGTTCAACTGTCACATCATCCCAACATCACTTCACTCCATTCTTGTGCAGACTATATATCACAATCACCAAAATGACCAGTGTGATGTCATTCCACTACTAAATAAAACAAAAGTACCTGGATCAATGCGAGATGATTTGTTGAGATTTAGAAGGGAGGCTCCAAAACGAAGCATGTGAAACATTTTGGAGGGTGGTTGTAGCTGCTACAAGAAGGCACTATTCAAATATTTTGGAGAATTGAATTTAATTTATGATGTTACGATGGTTGAATTTTCTAAGGGAGATGCCAATACATTCCAAAGAGGCCACACATATGTGCACAAATATGCAGGTTGGTGACAAGGATGACATCACACTGGTCATTTTGGTGATTGTGATCACGATCATCGTGGATTTAAGCCATAGATCTGACAACAAGACAATTGGAGGAAGACATGAAGTCGAAATCCTTTATGTGACATAGTTAAAGCCATAGTCGCTATTAGAGAATTCTGAAGAGGGATGAGACTCTTTATTGCAGAGCCTATGTATTAAAAACAATAAGGGTCTATAAGATGTCAAATTACAGTTAGTATGGAGGGGATGAGTCACTATTGATAGGATCTAAGTTTTTTGCTTGCAAAGTCGAATTTTAGTAGAAAATATGGGCCTAATTTCTGATATGGAAGGGATGAGATAACTGAGAGTGTCGAGAGCTGAAGTATCCATCACTCAAAAAGAAGAAAATACCAGGGGCTGAGTTATTGAAGATGCTTCTGGTAAACACCACAAAGTATTCGACTTCTGAAGCTTGAATTTTGGGCCATAAATCTCATCAAGATGAATCATATTTCCATAAGAAGATCTAGTCATTTCTTCAACACATCAACAAGTCATAACTGTCACAATCTTGGGAAAATTCGAGTACCGGTTCAAAGACCATACTAGAAGGGGAATCTCTGTGGATTTCCAGGTTGAATTTTTTGTTGTTGTTGAAGGTTAGATAGCATAAATTATGCTCATCTAGTAGGAGGCTGAAAGAATAAATTATGATCATTTAGCAGGAGATTGAAATTGTTGTTTACAGCCATAAAATCCCTTGGAGCAAGAGCGTTATTTGAGGAACTCATTCTATAAGAGATCCACAAACAATTTTTACATTTCTGAGGGATCAATTGTTGAAATGTTTTAGATACTCATCATATTAGGTAGATGAAATTCACTAACTTCAGAAGCTAATCCAAGTACTGTAGCAGAATATCGTTGTGAGGCAGAGTTATATGCTTCCATAGGAAGAACCCTTGAAGAAATTTCTATTGTTCTGAAGGTCGATTTGTTCTAGTGTGGAGTGAAATAAGGTTGCAAGAATTATAATATTCTACCAATAAATGAATAAAGTTTATTGTCCAATGGTTTAAAATTTTCAAAAAACAAAAAGGGGGCTGAATGAAGAATCGTTTCTAATTCTTTGGTTGTAGTATCTTTGGGTCAAATTTTTTGAAAATATTTGGGAAAGTGTGATTAATAGAATCTCCCCATAAAGAATTAATGTATTCCTGCATATATTATTTCTTTGGTATGGGAGAAGATGGACGGTCTTGAAGAGACCTTGGAAAACACCCAGAAACTTCAGTTGATGAACTAGTGAGAATATATGGTCTTTTACACAACAATAACTCCTTAGACCAAAATCATGGAGAAAGAAGCATACCATTATCGAAAATATTACATGTTATTCTGTTATGAAACCAGCTCACAAAAAGATAGAAAAGAGAGATCCACGCCTTAGAATTCAGCCTCTTCGAGGGGGCAACCTCCTTTACATTACATAAATGAACAATTCTTGGATGATACAAATGACAAAACCTCCTTTCTATATATAGGAGTCTAAGGAGTCACAATATAATCCAGCCGACCTAACAATAATAATATAAAGCCACAAAAATAACAATAGAGGGATTCTATGGGGCATAGAAATAACAATATGGGGGTAATAGGGGCACAACAATATAAATAAGGGGTATAACTACAATAGTAATGGGGTAATCACTAGTATTATAGGGACCCAACATGCCCCTCTCCTTCAAAAAAGTGTTGTCCTCAACGCTTGAGTAGTTCTGGATACTTCTGGATAAAATTCTCATCCTCCCATGTCGAATCTTCAGCGGATAAGTTCTTCCACTTCATAAGATACTCTGAAATTGATTGATTTCGTAGCTGTCGAGTTCTTGTTTCTGTGACTGCTTCCGGTTCCAATATAATTTTTCCTTCCTCGTCAAGTTTTGGCAATATTGTTTGAACTGGGAGCTTGTTGCTTATAACCTTCTTTAAACATGAAACATGGAAAACTGGGTGCAATTGAGAAGCTGCAGGAAGCTCCAATTTGTATGCCATAGTACCAATCTTTTGCAACACCTTGTACGGACCATAATACTTTGGTGATAATTTATTATCCTTCTTAGCTTGCTTTAGGGACATTTGCTTATATGGTTGCAGCCGTAGGAATACCCAATCACCTACATCAAAACTTCTTTCACTGCGATGTTGATCTGCCTGTTGTTTCATTCTATTTTGTGCCAACACGAGGTTATCCTTTAAGAGTTGGAGGACTTGTTGTTGATGTTCGATGTGATGTTCCACTGCCTGAACCTTAGAATTTTCTCTTAAATATGATGTGATGGATGGTGGTTGATACCCATAAAGTGCCATAAATGGGTCATTTTTGTTGCTGTATGGAAGGAAGTGTTATAGCACCATTCAGCCAGAGGCAACCATTTGACCCATTGTGTCTGTTTATCAGATACAAAGCAACGAAGATATCCTTCCAAACATTTGTTTACTATCTCAGTTTGCCCATCAGATTGAGGATGATAAGATGAGCTGTGAGCTAACTGAGTACCAAGACAAGAAAATAATTTTGTCCAAAAATTTCCCGTGAAAATGGGATCTCTATCACTTACAATAATCTTTGGGTTTCCATGTAGCTTTTGAACTGTTTCCATAAATGCAGTAGAAACTGTACTGGCTTTAAATGGATGTGATAATGCACAAAAGTGTGCATACTTGGTAAGTCTGTCAACTACCACCATGATGACACTCTTTCCCTCAGACTTGGGTAAACCTGTGATAAAATCCATTGAAACCTCCTCCCAACGTTGGCTTGGAATGGATAAAGGTTGTAATAGACCTGGTGTCTTAATTGTTTCAACTTTATTTTGTTGGCAAACCAAACATTCTGCCACAAACTTTTGAATATCTGATTTAAGGCCACCCCAAAAAAATTCCTTCTTAACCCTGTGGTAAGTTTTTAAAAATCCTGAGTGCCCTCCTAAGGGAGAAGTGTGCAATTCCATAAGAATCTTTTGTTTTAACTGGGAATTCTTACAGAGGTATAAGCGATCTTTGTACCATAACGAATCATTTTGCCAGCTAAATGTATCAGAAGTACTGGAATCTTGTTGTAGCTTTCGAATAAGTGCCCACACTTCTTTGTCATTCTTCCATTCCTCCCTTGCTTCGTTTATCCAATCTGGTTGGATAATAGAAATGGCACACAACAATGCTTCGACATCCTCATCCTTTCTTGAGAGTGCATCTGCCACCACATTTTGCTTACCTTTTTTGTAGATGATTTCAAAGTCATAACCCAACATCTTTGTGACCCACTTTTGTTGCTCTTCAGAGGATAATCTTTGTTCTAAAAAGTATTTAAGGCTATCATGATCCGTTTTTACCTTGAAGTGTCTTCCCATTAGGTAGGGTCGCCATTTCTTAAGTGCATGGAGTATTGCCAACATTTCCTTCTTATAAATAGCTTTGCTTAAAAACTTTCCCTTGATTGGACGACTTTCAAAAGCAATGGGTCTTTCATCTTGCATTAGAACAGCACCAATTCCATTTCTTGAAGCATCACATTCCACAATAAAGGTTTTTGTGAAGTCCGGTGTAGCTAAGATCGGTGCTTGGCACATTGCCTCTTTAAGATGTTCAAAGGCCTTTGTTGCTTCCGGAGTCCATGAAAATGAATCTTTCTTCAATAATGTTGTTAGAGGTGCTGCTATTCTCCCATAATTCTTAACGAACTTGCGATAATACCCTGTCAACCCAAGAAATCCTCGCAGCTGCTTTATGGATGTGGGGATTTTCCATTCCTTAATGGCTTTAATTTTGCTAGGGTCTACCTTAACTCCTTCATGAGATACAATATGACCCAAATATTCCACCTCCTGGACTCCAAAGAAACATTTGGATCTTTTTGCATATAATTGTTTCTCCTCCAATAGTTGTAGCACCCTGTCAACATGTTCAACATGATCCTTCCAAGACTTGCTGTAGATTAGTATATCATCAAAAATTACTAACACAAATTTTCTAAGGAATGGTTTGAAAATTGAATTCATCAAACCTTGAAATGTTGAAGGTGCATTGGTAAGGCCAAAAGGCATGACCAAAAATTCATAATGACCCTCATGAGTTCTAAATGCTGTTTTCGAAATGTCTTCAACCTTCATTCTGATTTGATGATATCCCGAACGAAGATCCAACTTGGTGAAGTAAATTGATCCATGCAATTCATCCAGTAATTCATCAATGACAGGAATGGGGAACTTATCTTTAATAGTGAGCTTGTTGAGCTCCCTATAATTTGGACACATGCGCCATGATCCATCCTTCTTGTGCACCAATACTACTGGAGCTGAGAAAGAACTTTGACTCGGTTGAATTATACCAGCCTCTAGCATTTCTGCAACCATACGTTCAATTTCACTTTTTTGGACATAGGGATATCTGTACGGCCTGATGTTTGGAGGAACACTTCCTGGAATCAGATGAATAGCATGATCATGATCACGCATAGGTGGGAGACCTTTGGGAGTCTCAAATACCTTGGAATGATTGTCCAGGACTTTTTGGAGATCTGGAGAAATAGATGATTCCAATGTGGAAACATCTAGCGAACATAATTGTGCAATTACACCTCTTTGCTCCTTTTTTAGAAGCTTTGTCATGCCATTAGAGCTGATTATCTTTCCTGGTTTCCCTGCAATACCCCTTAATTCAACTTCCTTTCCTTCCACAGAAAATTTCATGAAAAGTTCTTGAAAATTAAAAGCTATTGTAGCCATTGGACTCCTAGTACAACATCAGCACCTCCCATTGGAATGGAAAGCATTGGGCTAGTCAATACATATTCTCCCATGGATAGCTTGATATTATGGCACTTTCCAGAGCAATTTATTGTTCCTCCATTTGCAATCATCACTTGACACTCTGGTGCTGGATATAGGAAGCAATTCAATTCTTTTGCTACCCTACAATGAATAAAATTGTGGGTGCTTCCTGAATCAATCAACACTATTACCTTTTTCTTCTTGATTTGTCCTTCTATCTTGATGGTTTGAGGAGTGGTAATTCCCGCCAATGCATTACAAGATATGGTCGGATTTATTTGTTCTTCATCTAGGCTTTGTTCCTGGAGTATATCCTCTTCTTTTGACCTTTCTTGCTCCTTTTCTTCTTCCTCTTCACAATCTATGTAGAATAATTTCTTCTCAGCACACTTATGACCTTTTGTGTATTTGCTATCACAATTGTAACAAAGCCCTTTTGCTCTTTTTTCTTCCAATTGTTGTGGTGTCAACCTTGTAGGTTGTGGAAGACTATGGGAAACAACACTTCCATCTTTATAGTTGTGAATGGTATGCTTCCTAGTTGCCATAATTTTGCTTTCCATTTTTCTTGCTAACCTGAATGCCTTATCTAATGAATCAAGTTCCCAAAGGAAAACATCATGTTGGATATTATCCTTTAAAGACCCTATGAACACATCAATCCTATGCTCCTCTGGAATATCTTTTACCCTTATGTTCAATTTTTGGAACTCCTCAATGTGCTCCATTACTGAACCCTTTTGTTTGAGACTTATCAATTGGCTAAAAAAAGTGTTGCTTTTTGTATCTTCATAATGTGCTATCAATTCTTCCGTAAAAATTGCCCAAGTGATAAATTTTTTACGAGAGCAAAGCCATTGATACCATACAAACTGATTTGGTTCCAAATATACAGTTGCCATACGTACCTTTTGTGTGTTTTGCACATTATTGAGATCGAAGAACTGCTCCATCTGTAATATCCATGTGGCAGGATCCTTGCCATCAAACTTCCTCATATCGATTTTTGGAATATGGTGGGTCTTCGATCCAACATTAGCGTCTATGGAATCATGATTAACATTACTTTTGTTCACATCATGAGTTTCCTTTACAACCTTTTCACCATTAGTAAGTATTTCTTGTAGAAAATTTGTCAAATTTGTCTTCAAATCTGCCATGTCTCTCTTCAAATATATCTTTGAATCATCCATCTTAGCTTCCATGCCCTTTATCTTAGATTCCACGCCACTTATCTTAGCTTCTATTAGCTTTTGTGAGCGTGACATTTGTTGCACTTGTTCTTGTAATTTTGATATATCATGTAGTATTTCTTCTTCTTCTTCATGAGTCATGCTAGAGCTTTCAGGTTCCTTACTAGATGTTTGCATTTTCTTTCCTCGAGGCATCAGTTACCGATAATAATGCTTTACTATGCCCTTTGAATTCCGTTAAACCAAGTTTACACAAAATTTAAAAAAAAAACTACACACCTTTTTTCACTTTATAGAAGCCTGATATTGAATCTGATGTATCTCTGTAATTTCGGATCATCCAGTTCTAAAATTGCTACCTATAGTAGCCTTCTGCGTCCTCTTTCCAATGCCACAAGTCTGAGCCAAATTGGATTCTCCAAGGAAGAGTTATGTGAAATCTCCCACAGTGACTTGCTTTTAGACTGGTTCAGTAGAGCGAACTTGTACGACGTGCCACGAGTCACTGTTTCAACCTTTGAATCTGAAACACACACACAAGAAACTACAGTCCGTCCTCTTTCTGTAACTTTTTACGAAATTTCAATCTGATTGTCAGAGAGAGAGTTATGACGATTTTCCCCAGGTCACCTGTTTTAAATGTAATTCAGGAGTCTGTAAAAAGGCCAACTTCCTCAGATCATATCTCCGAACATATTGTGTGAAAAGCTCTGAAATGCAGACCCAAGGTTCAGAGCCAATTATTCTCAAATGGGTTTTTGTTGTGACTTCTGAAACGTCACAGAAAAAAGGTTATAGCGAAAAGGCCACGATGACCTGTTTGGAGCAGCAAAACCCTAGAATCCAAAGCTCTGATACCAAATGTTATGAAACCAGCTCACAAAAAGATAGAAAAGAGAGATCCACGCCTTAGAATTCAGCCTCTTCGAGGGGACAACCTCCTTTACATTACATAAATGAACAATTCTTGGATGATACAAATGACAAAACCTCCTTTCTATATATAGGAGTCTAAGGAGTCACAATATAATCCAGCCGACCTAACAATAATAATATAAAGCCACAAAAATAACAATAGAGGGATTCTATGGGGCATAGAAATAACAATATGGGGGTAATAGGGGCACAACAATATAAATAAGGGGTATAACTAGTATTATAGGGACCCAACATATTCTAAAGTTAAAGCACCCATGGGAAGTGAAGGAAGGACAAGGAAGAGGGGCTAATCTCTTCACACTTGGATCTGAATTGCAAAAAAAAACTCAAATATAGACCTTCATGAGTTTGAGAAATTAGACACATTTATTTCCAGGGTGGGGCAGCTAAAATGGAAGAAACCAAGTTTGGCTGTCAAGCCATCCATTCTTGCATTAATACAACCCAAACTCTGGGATCATTCTTGTGAAGAGGTGAGACTGACAATTTCTTCTTGTCTCAATAGGATCATAACGTTAACATCGCCACTTCTGACATAAAATAATGATATCATGAGAGAGATATTACGACTGATAGTATAATTCCTTTAGGGGTTGAGCAACATCATGCTTCCTGCCTTTTAAAAGCGGTGCAAAATCTTAGAACTCATGCTAGAATTTAACTTTGGCACATTCATGCTAAATATGGAATGTGGCAACTTAATGTTTTAGGTATTCTAAAATTTTTACACCAATGTTACATCAAATCATATAGACTGTGTAAAAGGAATCATGCAAAATATTGTGTCCTTGTTCTTTGAAGGAGATGTTGACATCTACAAGATACTAATATCCAAATTTTTTACCATTCAGAGAAAGGAACAAGTTCTATAACTAGTCGCCTATTAAATAGTCGAAAGGTTGGTCATGCAAAACATAAAAATTGCTCAAAAGGGTGCTGACTAAGAAGGTTCTGAAGAGGATTGATGGATGAAGCAAGAGAAAAGGAACTAAAACCTGTAGCAAGAATGAAATAAGAAGCATAGGACTATGCTTTATCTGTAAGGGACCATGGGCACCTGACCATTCATGCATAGGTGATAGGAAGGAGGTAACAAGGGAAGAACAATTAGATACTCCTTTATATCATGGGATTCATCTATAGTTGGGTTCATTGGCTTTTAGGATAACACCCATGAAGGATCTGAGCATCCAAGTGCAAAAGGTGAGTGATCCAGGTCCGAGTGTGACAAAGGACCCTTCCAAGACCTTTTACTTTCGTGATGTGTTAAACTGCATTTTTAAAACAACATAAATGAATACATCTACATGATGTAAAGAAGAGGAACATGAAAATCATCAACACATGAAAACATAAGTCGTTGATAACGAAGTTCATCCAGGAGGGACTACGTCTCCGGGCCCCAGTGTCAAGATGGTGTAGGCTGCTGCATTAAGTGCTTTCAATAATGATGATGTACATAAGAGGTGATGTTGCTATCATACAAGGAAAATTCCCTCACACAAGAGTGGCTCCAAGAGATGTTCCACTACAGGAACTCTTAGTCAAAAGGACTCCTATCAGTATGACAAAAACTCATGCATGATGATAATGAACATCTCGCTGACATGGCATAAAAGGGATTTTAATGAAATCATACATGGCGACGCATGAGTATCCCAACAACATACCGCAAAGGGATCTCAAATAAAATATGACGAATCATAACAACAAGTACATCCCACAAATTATTCCGAGTCACATCAAACAAGAATCATGAAAAAAAGTAAGAAACAAGATCCCACATCAAACATCAAACAGGGATATGTGCAGCACAATGCATTGAAAAAAGAAGTAAATGAACACACTGCATATACATCACATCCTGGGGCCATTTGAAGAAGAGGATGTCAAACTACTGAAGTTGTTTGTGCCATCAATCTCATTGCATTGAATCTCATGGAAATGGCTGCTCGCACATGAATGCTGACACCTGCACTCCACTTAGAAAAGTGGTTGAAAAATGAAATGAGCAAATGGAAAATCTGAATACACCATCATATTTATGGCGCCAAATAGTGAAAAATTGACTGTCAAATTTATGAATTTTGAGAAAGTGGAAATCTGGGGCTTAAGGAATCTTTTAGATTCCCCCTAGATTCCCTAAAGATTCCCTCCTCCAGGTCCTCTGCAAATTGGCTACTCATATCAAGAAACTAACTGTGCCATTAGGTTCATGTCAGTGTGAGGTGTAAGATCGACATAAATTTTGTCCAATTTGGACACTGCAAAAATTTCACCCTCCTAGAAATTTTGCTCAGTCATGGCTCCACCTGCAATAAATTAGTTAAAAAAAATATCGTCTCATTTTCCATGCCCATTACTGGTTCCTCCACGCGTAGGTGCACTGTGAAAATGAAGGTTTATATTAAATTTTGAGGGCGGAGTTTACAGAAAACACCGTTGGTGCATTGGTAAAAATAGTAGTTTGTTGAGGAGGGGTCAGGTGGTCAAACCCCACCCCTCCTTTTTTTTTTATATAAATTATAGTTTTTAATAAAAAATGCATTTTTATTTGGCTGGGGGTCGAGTTCGCATTGGGTGGCCCGCCCCCATACCCTCTGTCATTCCATTGTTTTAAATGGGGCGCGGTTGGCATATGTTTAAAAGGGGCAAGTTTGTTACGGTTTGACATGATACCTTGGCGCTTAAAGTGGGGCTGCCGCGTGGGCGAGACAGGCCCTCCCGCCAGCCGTGGGTTCAACTCCCACTGGCCCCTTTTAATGCGTATGGTTTATGGTGTGGGGTGGTGGGTGTGGTGGCCCACCACCTCCCATATATTATTTTTTTTTTGTTTTTTTTGTTTTTTTTATATATATGAGAATGTGATTTTGAAAATTCTCGAATATTGACTAAAGGCGTCTTTTTAACATGGTGACAATTTCCCCTGGAATCTGGCTAGAGTTGGCTAGATTCCGTCTGCCAGAAAAGGTCCAAATTGTGTCTCCATTGACTTGCCCAGTCAACAAAAGTCAACGAAAAATTTGACTGCCTCTATCTTCCTCATCTAGACTCAGAATGGCGAACCATTCACACCACAGTGATCATGGCAACGAGATCTTTAATATGAACCTAGTTCGAGCATAATCCAAACACTTTGATTTTTGAGCTTTCATAAGCCCTCTTTGTCCTGTGTGTGTCCCTGGAGCCACCTGGATCAATCCTCCCCACTGAGGAGCTTTTGGTCCTCCAAAAGCATGAAAAATAATCTGTAACTTCTTTGTACATTATCTGCATCACAGGCATCCTGAAAGGTCTCACTTCCATCTCCTTCACCTTTATTCTTTGGAGCCTTAAGCGATGAGCCGACACCTGGCACCTTTGCAACCTATAGTACATTATTTTTCAAATTACATGCTTGACTTACATGACCAACTAATGACCCAAGCATCCCACACTTGCCATGAGTTTATACCACATACTCAGTGGTCAAGTTTACATCGAAATGGAAACAATACCCCAGCTACGAAAATAAGGCCAACATATCATTGTTGCTTCAACAAGTGATGGAAAACTCATCATCACTGCAACACATGATTTAGAAAGATAAGGCCAAACACTAATTTCTTTAACAAGTGATGGAAACATGACATCACTTTCACAGTTTATCATGCAACTCAAAATAAGACCAGACATCATTGTTGCTAGACAAGTGACGGAAAAAACATAATCACTTTTACATTTTAAAATGCAACAACTGATTTACAAAAGCACGACCATGACAAACTAACATATCCAGAAACCATTTTTCACTTATCGCTATGAATGGATCATCCCCTTGTGGTGGTTTTGCTTGTCAGACAATTGTTTCACTTGGTTCATGCACCGACACTTTGTCTTTAAGGCGCTATTTTGGATGGAGCGTCCAACATGTGGCTCTTTGATGGCCACTTCTATCACAATGAATGCAATAGGTTTTCTTCCTCCAGATCTGATTAACATGTTTCTTTACCTGCTGTTGAGAGGGTCTTTCATGCCTCTTCTTTGTTTGTGATGCTATTCTTTTCCAACACTTAGAAAATGTATGGTTATGTAATCCACAAAAGGTACATGTTTTTCGATTCCATGGTTCACGTTCATCTCTAACAACATGATTATAACCGAAATGAACATTCGAATGTCGAGACTATTTATACCTTTCCTTGTTGTCTCTGGTGTAAGTATGGCGATGAGAGCTTGCTTCAGCTCTTTCCCTACAATGGTTACTTCCATGGGATGATGGGGATGTGTTCCCATCATTCTCTTTCCTCCACGATTTCGATGATGTCTCGAAAGAATCTGACACCTTCGAGCATTCTCATTTGGTGTATCTCAAGCCTCCAAATTGAGGTCTCTGCACAACCTCCAATGGTTGAGTTATGCCTTGGTTATTAACACCAAGTTCTTCTTCCTTCTCATGCTTCATCCTGATAAGGAGCCTCATGTTTGTCCCTGTAATTGACATCTTCAAATCTTCAACAGAAATCATACTATGTAAAGACAAAACCGAAAGGAAATCAACATTTTCTACCTCTTTTGTCGATTTGGAAAGAACTAATGAGGGCTTCTCATCATCTCTTGTTAGTGGTTCATTAGCTGTCTCGGTGCATTCCCCCACTTCCTTTCTAACGTACCGAATTCCTGCTTGATAGGGTAATTCCTCCACTTTTATGGGATTGACAATGCCTTGGCCATTAACACCCAACCCTTTTCCTTCATACCCCATTTTATTCAACAGTTTGGAGCCAATTCCTATGGTATGATTTTCAAAAACAGTGAAATCATCATCAGGAAACATACATGAATTCGAAGAATTACATTCTACCTCACATGGGTCATGCTGCAAATTTTCCAAGGTCTCGTCCTTAGCTTGCAGCTGTTGTAGCAAACTATGCTTTTCCTCCTTCTCTTCTTGTAGACGCATCTTCAATTCAACATTCTCTGTTTGAAGATTATGTTTGTCGTGCTTTAGTTCTTCCAGGGCCTCTTCCATGACTTGCAACTAAAGCTGCAATCACTCCTTTTCCTCTATCTCTTTTTGTAGAGTTGCATACATTATTTCCACCCTGTGGGAAATTTTGAGCATGGTCTCGTACTTCCCTTTATCATCCTTTGTCATTGCACGTTCCATTGTTCATGCTTGCAATTCACATCCACACAAAGACCGCTTCGATACCACTTGATCCAGGTTCGGGTGTGACAAAGGACCCTTCCAAGATATTTTACTTTCGTGATGTGTTAAATTGCATTTTTAAAAGAACATAAATGAATACATATGCATGCTGTAAAGAATAGGAACATGACAATCATCAACACATGAAAACATAAGCCGTTGATAACGGAGTTCGTCCAGGAGGGACTACGTCTTCGGGCCGCGGTGTCAAGATGATGTAAGTCGCTGCATTAAGTGTTGTTAATAGTGATAATGTACATAAGGGGTGATGTCACTATCATACAAGGAAAATGCCCTCACGTAGGAGTGGCTCCAAGATATGTTCCACTACAGGAACTCTCAGTCAAAAGGACTCCTATCAGTATGACACAAACTCATACATTATGATAATGAACATCCCATCGACATGGCATAAAAGGGGTTTCAATGCAATCATACATGGTGACAGATGAGTATCAGAAAAGCATGCCACAAAGGGATTTCAAATAAAACATGACGAATCATGACAACAAGTACATCCCACAAATGATTCCATGTCACATCAAACGGGAATCATGAAAACAAGTAAGAAACAAGATCCCACATCAAACATCAAACAGGGATTTGTGCATCACAATGCATCACAAAAAGAAGTACATGAACACACTACATATACCTCACATCTTGGGGCCATCTGAAGAAGATGATGTCAAACTGCTGAAGTTGTTCATGCCATCAATATCGCTACGTTGAATCTCATGGAAATTGATGCTCGCACATGAATGCTGACACCTGCACTCCACTTAGAAAAGTGGTCAAAAAATGAAATGAGAAAATGGAAAATCTGAATACACCATCATATTTGTGGCGCCGAATAGTGAAAAATCGACTGTCAAATTTCTGAATTCTGAAAAAGTGGAAATCTGGGGCTTAAGGGATCTTTTAGATTCCCCCTAGATTCCTTAAAGACTCCCTCCTCTGGGTCCTCCATAAAATCGGCTGCTCGGATTAGGAAACTAATTGCGACATCAGGTTTGTGTCACCGAGAGGTGTAAGATTGAAATAATGTTTGTCCAATTTGGAAACTGCAAAAATTTTACCCTCTTGGAAATTTCACTCAGTGATGGCTCCACCTGTGATAAATTAATTAAAAAAAATATCCTCTTGTTTTCCATGCCCAATCCTGCTTCCTCCATGCCTGGGCGCACAATTATTAGAAATTAGTAATATTATTAAAAATGAAGTACTATGTGATTTTCACCAAAAACTCTTTCTATAAACTCGATATGGGTCACAGAAGCCTAAATTCAACATTTTTTAAGTGTTATCGTATAATATCCCCTCTAGACTTTATATTACTTGCATAGGGCTTTTATTTAAAACTTCAACGTCATATTTTATACGAGGCTGTCCCAACTAATTACAAATTGTGACTCTTAGAAACTTTCCTTTAGACAAGACATCCTTTATTTTAAGTTTTGGTATTAAATTCACCTTATTTCTCATCTTAATTCTCAAATTGACCTTTAATATAACATTTTATTTATCCATAACATGGAGGACTTATATCACGTTGGCAAACGAAGCACCTTATATCATGTTGGCAAATGAAGCACCTCTTTGGAATATCATTTAAACTTTTCTAGCCACTTTACAATGGGATTTAATTTAAAAAAAAAATTGCTTAATTAATTTTTTGGGATTATGTTGGTAAAATAGTGATTAGTTGTTAGTTTTTAAGTGGAATATTATTAAAAATTTTCTAGTCATTTTACAATGGGATACACTTAGAAAAAATGTCTCATTTCTGTTAACTAATCTTTTGGGATTATGTTTATAAAATAGTAATCAGTTGTTATTTTTTACTTTCAGTAAATAAATTACCAATAGTTGTCTCATACTTACTGTATGTTTGTACAAATAAATGTATTCACAATCAATGCAATCGTCTTTTCATTGTGGAGTTTATTCCTCCCTGTGTACAATTTCTACCATTTAGAAACTAATTGAATATTTTGTGCATCCTCTCAGTTCTTAGGGCTATGGGACTACCACAATCTATCTAGATAAGACTTGCTTTCAAGAACACATAATCTATTAAAGGTATGTTTTGTCTAAGTTCTTAGGGCTAAGGGACTGCCAAAATCTATTATGTTTTGTCTAAGTTCTTAGGGCTAAGGGACTGCCAAAATCTATCTAGATAAGACTTGATTTCAAGAACACATAATCTATTAAAGGTATGTTTTGTCTAATAATAGATTGCAATATGAGGGATATTATCTGATACTAGTATATTCTTTCAACCGTGTCTAACAATGTGAGGGTAATTGTTAATGTTATGTTTTTTCAGCCATGGCAAGCATTGTGAAGGGAAATCGTCATTTTGGTTATAAACTTCCAGTGTTTGTTTATTTTACTAATCTATAACCTCTTGTGCATTAATGGTGTTATTTGATATTTGTGTGTTGTACCCGACATATGTATTTTTCTTGTAAGGTTACAATTTATATCATGAGATCATGTAACTTTATTGATCCTATTAAACCATACAAAATAAGATGAAAATGATAGTTTAATAAATTGTTATAAACTCTCAACATATAGAGAACCATCATATTAAGTGACAAAAAGAATAACTTGATATGATAAAGCAATTTGTTCTAACTCAACAATTACGAACTAACACACTGAGAAGATGGAAAGACAACACCATCCATTAAAAGGCTGAAAAAATCCAAAATAAATACTTGTAAATAGGTTGACAATTCAGTTGAGAGCTAAGAAGTGAGGCCCCAAAACACTATTCATTCTTATATATTATTGCTAAAAATATAAACAACATAGTTAAACAACTGCACAACAACAAGCATTCTATTAAAAATACAAAAGTATATAACTGGGAGGGTGGGAATGGTGAATTCATGGAAATTCCCTCTTGTACGATAAAATTATAAACTCATTTTCTGTATCTCAAAGCATCGAGAGAGGTTATGCATTCTTCAAAAATCCATTACTACGTTTCGAAAAGGTAACCCGGCTACAACAATCCATTCGCTTTATTGGGAGACTTAACATGCCTGCTCATGGAATTCTTGAACCTCTTACAGATATTTTTCCCCTCATCATTTTTATCTCTCCTCTTTCTTTTTCTCTTCAAATAACCAGTTACTGACTCAAATAGTGTGGTTAACGGAACTCCTAGAAAAGGAGAGGGGGCCTAAAATTGAGATCCAAGAAAGAACAATATATCGACGCCTAAAAAGCCAAGATACTTCTACTTCAATTTGGAAAAGAAAAACGATGAATCCATCAACGTACTTTTATCCATTCGCTTTATTGGGAGACTTAACATGCCTGCTCATGGAATTTTTGAACCTCTTAAGGGTATTTTTCTCCTCATCATTTTTATCTCTCCTCTTTCCTTTTCTCTTCAAATAACCACTTACTGACTCAAAGAGTGTGGTGAACGGAACTGCTAGAAAAGGAGAGGGGGCCTAAAATTGAGATCCAAGAAAGAACAATATATCGACACCTAAAAAGCCAAGATACTTCTACTTCAATTTGGAAAAGAAAAACGATGAATCCATCAACGTACTTTGATTCTATCTAAATATTATACACGTGGATGGATTAATTAACTGATTTAGAAAAAAATATTTGGAAAAGAAAAACGATGAAGCCATCAACGTACCTTTATTCTATCTAAATATTATCCACGTTGATGGATTAATTAACTGATTTAGAAAAAAATAACTGATTTGTCAATGGGCAGTAAATGCGCTGGCGGTATATGCTTGAAATTGGATCACTGATGTACCAAAATCCAATAATAAACCTATACAACCCCACACATTTATTGTCCATTAACAAGTCAATTATTTTCATCCTTTACTATTTGTCATTGTATTTAAATCTTTCATTCAATAAAATATCTTAACCTAGGCCTAGAAATTTACGTCCTACAAGATGTATTTTAAGTTTCAACACCTATTTTACGGTTGGTGAAAATTTTTGCACCTGATGTCTAAAATATATTGGGGTCCCGTCATTCTGACGTTTAATTAAAAATCCAAACCATAAAAATCTATTGTACCAGAATTTACTAATCCCCAAAATTATTTATTATAACTAGGATTGAGTTTACAAATACCAGAATTTACTAATCCCCAAAATTATTTAATTATTTATTATTTATGACATAATTTAATGATCTATTTACTAGCATTGGATTTGACTCTCTTGCTAAACAACTTTAGAATTTACCAAGGTCCAAATACCAGAATTTACCAGGGTCCAATTACCACTTTCGCCTTTAGAATCTACGAGGGTCCAGTTACCACTTTTGCCTTTTGCATCTAACCATATGTGGTTTGATGAATTATGTGTTTTAGGTCTTACATTTTCCTTTGTGATTTTATTTTTTCTTTCTAATTGGGAAAAGCAATAACATCCTTGCAATCTTTTAATTTACCCTGCTTCACTATTGAATTTGTTTTTACCCTATTGTAGTGTTGAGTGTTGAATTTGTTAGCCTGTGAATATGACATGCTTAAAAACTACTAGACTGGTGGTATCAGCCTATGAGGTATGTACTCTTTATTTACTTATACCATTAGTTTATTGTAAACCCTGAAAAATACTTACAAGTTATGTAAAATTTGATATGGTATACAGGAAATTTTGAAGTAAATTAAGGCGTGGTTGCATTTGATTTTGTTTTTATCCTACTGCAGTGTTGAATTTGTTAGCCTCTGAATATAGCATGAATTTACTTATGTCATCAGTTTATTGTAAAACCTGAAAAATACTTAAGAGTTATGTAAAATTTGATATGTCATACAACCCCTCACGAAATTTTGAAGTAAATTAAGACATGGTTGCTTTTGAATTTGTTTTTACCCAAAGTAAATTAAGGGGTGGTTGCTTTTGAATTGGTTTTTACTCTACTACAATGTTGAATTTGTTAGCCTTTGAATATGGCATGCTTTCTCGTTCAAAATTGCTAGACTGGTGGCATCAGCCTATGAGGTATGTACTCTTTAATTACTGTAAAACCTGAAAAATACTTGCAAGTTATGTCAAATTTGATATGGTATACAGTACCTGAGGAAATTTTGAAGTAAATTAAGGCATGGTTTCTTTATTTACTTATGTAGTTAGTTATTGTAAAACCTGAAAAATACTTACAAGTTATATGTACATTTTGATATGGTATACAACCCTTCACGAAATTTTGAAGTAAATTAAGGCGTGATTTCTTCCAACCGGCGTGGGGAATAGCTCAAACTCAGGTTGGTAGCGATAAACCCTTAAATTCAAGAAAAAAAAGTGTATTTTACTTTTTGTATTCTAATTTATTATGTGTTTTATGGTTTTATGTTATTTGGTATTTTGAATTTTCGAAATTGCACTGGATAAAAGGTTTAATGTTATTTGGTAGTTTTGTGGAATGGGAAGTTGAATATTTTGAATTTACAGGGCTGACATTTATAAGGGCGTGACTTCAAAATTGAAATTTGAAACCATTCATTATCATTCATCATCTTATAATGTGATCTGAAATTTCTATCTGAAAACTTATCCTTTCTATATTTACAGGGACGTGACTTCAAAGTTGAAACCATTCATTATCATTCATCATCTTATAACGTAATCTTAAATTCCTATGTGAAAGCTTATCATTTCTATGATTTTAAGATTTTGAAAACATTATGCAAGAATATTAATTTATTTATTAACTCATAAAATTATATTAGTAAAATTTAGAACCATAATCTTGTAAGGGAGCTAAAAAAATTCTATCCTAAACCTTATCGTTTCTGTGACTTTAATATTTTGAAAACGTTCGTCATGGATATTAATTTTATTTATTAACTCATAAAATTGTATTAATAAAATTTAGAACTGCTAGAGTGTCATTTCAAATTTTCATGTCCGGTTTTAAATATTTTGAAATGAATATAAATTTATTTTATACTTAGATGTGATGGTATAACTTTACGTGATTATGGATTTGAATGTGAAGGCCATTGAGGTTGTTGAATTTAGTTATATATAATAGTTAAATTTTATTTAACAATTTCTTTTGTTTTAAATGCAATTGTTAATACATTGTTTTTTAACGTTTAATATTTTTTTAACAAATATTTTTGTGGGTAATGGGTTTAACAATGTTTATGCTTTTTTAGGTAATAAATAAATATCCATTATTAGAAAGTATTAACTTGGCCAATTTGTATGATTTAATGAACTTTAATTCTCATATGTATTTCTTATATAGGTGATTACAAATCTACAAATGTCTCAAAAGAGAAAACTACAAGCTACAATTGGGTAAACGTATGGATGGACAAAAGAGAAAACTTCCAAGGCTCAAAACAATTTAGAAACATGTGAAGAAACCCATAATGCTGATGTGGAACAACAATTACATGAAATTTTTGGAAGTTCTTCTGATCATGATCTAGATGAAGAAACAAATGAAGTTGAAGAAGAAGTTGTTAATAATTCAAAAATGAAAGTGCAAACAAAAAGACACTTTCACATGGAATGGTTAGATAAGTTTATTTGGCTGAATTATGTGAGATTTGATGATAAAATAGCTATGAAGTGTAGTTATTGTGATAAGTATAAGATGAATGGACCATGGGTTTAGGTAATGGTTGCACAACATTACAACATGATGCTCTTGTTACTCATGAAAAATCATTGGTGCATAAAGATGCGCAGGCAACATGGATAAATTCTCTAGAGGGAAAGATGAAGCCAATTCCAGATCATATTAGATAGCTTGAAGATGTCAATAAAGAAAGAGTGATTTCTACAATGAAAGTAGCATATTTCATTTGTCAAGAAAATTTATCTCTTTCAAAGTATGAGAAACTTTGCAAATTTCTAATGGATGCAAAAACTCCATATATGCCAAAGTCTCAAGAGTACTCTTCATACACAAATCGTAAGTCTGCAAATGATTTTATATATTGCATATCAAAATATCTTGAATAGATTCAGATAAAAAAATATGATGGAAAGCCCTTTCTTCTCATTAATGGTTGATGAAAGCATTGATCGAATCTTAGAGCAACACCTTGTTGTTTATGCAACATATTTAGACTCAAAGGGTCTTGGTCCACCTATCTCACAATTTATGAAGCTCAATGATGTAGTGGATGGAAAAGGGAAAACAATATATGATAGTGTCAATCAATTAATAAACGTTAGAGGCCTTCAATATAAAGATTTGATAGCTGTTTCTACAGATGGAGCTTCAGTAATGATTGGACATGATAATGGTCTTGTTTCATTTTTGAAAAAGAACAATCCAAACGTTATTACAGTTCATTGTGTGGCTCATCGTGAGTCTTCAACAACAACAGATGCTTCTAAAAAACTACCTGAGTTATTATATGTTGAAAAAATTGCAAACAAAGTGTATTCATGGGTTCAAAACTCCCCAAAAAGAAATAATGAACTTAATGATTTGCTTAGAGTCATGCAAATTGATGTTCTTGATATTCTACAAATACATTTAGTGAGATCGTTATCGAGAGGGGAAGTTATTATAAGGCTTGTGAAGCTTATGCCAGCAATTTTAACTTTGTGAAAAAACGAAAAAAAAACCTCATCATGGTATGATAAGGCACAGATATATTCTATCCAATATTGTTTACATATGCTTGTTGATGTTTTAGGGGAATTGAACAAGTTGAATATGACTTTTCAAGAAGAAAATGTAGACATTACAACTATTGGGTTGGCTCTTGAAGTAACAATAAGTATATTATCTAGATGGCTTTTGAGAAAAGAGACATTTGTAGAAGACACAATTTATCTTTCAAAAATTTTAAGCGATTCTCAAAATGGATACATTGATATTAAAGATGAGGGGACATTGGTAGATAGACATGAATTACGATACATCTCTATCTCAACCATGGATATTGAATGCAATGAAGCAAGGAAACAATCTATGAAACATTGTATTGAAGGTACACAAGAGAGTTGTCAACAATTCAAAAAAAGTTATATAGAGACTCTCATAGACTTTTTAAATGAAAGATTTCTAGACCTTCATCTTTTTAATGCAGCAAAATTGTTCAACCCTTGCTATTATCCAAAAGAATGTCGTAATCGTGAAAAAAATTTAGAACATTGGCTTTTAAAGCTTTTTCAACATTTGCAACATACCATATCAAGTGATTTTGGATTTGTAGCTTTATTTGATGTTAAAGCTTGTAAAAAAGAGTTGCACCCTTTTATTGATTCATTAAATCTGGCTTGTGAGGGTTTTTCTATGAAACAAGCACGAAAAGTCTTCTGTAACACAAAAAAATGGCACAAAAATTATCCTAATATGATGAAATTATGGCAAGCCGTGCTCACTATTCCTGCAAGTACAATAGATTGTGAAATGCGATTTTCTAAGCAAAAAATCATCAAGGACATTAGAAAATCAAGGCTAGGGTTGGATACACTAGATGCTTTAATGAGAATATCTTTGAATGGAGCTGAATCATCTAATGTTGATTGGCATGCAGTATATGAGGTATGGACTGCTAGAAAGTCAAGAAGGATTCTTGAGCTTTGAAATTTCTTCTAGGTTATGTCAAGATATCCCTATTGAAAGGTTTTTTGTAGTTTCTCTAGAAAGATTGACTTTAAATGAAGTATAATTACGATCTATTATTAATTTTTTTTTTGTATTTTCTCTAACAAATTTGAATTTCAATGAAATACACTATAGTTTGGAAAAATTCCACTAAATGTTTTATTTATACTACATTTGCATGGTTTTCATTGTTTAAATAGTCTCACTATAAATTTGGACTATAAATATGATAGACTACAATTCCACTATTTTTACCCATGTACAATGATGCATGGTGTCGTTAAATTTCATTATTTTGTTTGTTGACTTCTATAATGCTAGATTTGTTTGAGTATGGTAGTGAAGTGCACAACAATAAATGACATCTGAAAACTAATTGTTGTGTTGTATTCTTATTTTTATTTAATTAAGTTAAAAAAATGAAAACCAAATATTTGTTTTCTATTTTTAGTGAGACATATTATTTTTTTGGATCTAGAAATTATAATAAAACTAGTTTGAAAACTAACTAGTGTCAGTGGTATTTTTATTTTTATTCACTTAAGTTAAAAAAATGAAAAACAAATATTTCTTTTTAATTTTAGTCAAACTGATCCTATTTTTTTGGATCTGGAAATTGTAATAAAACTAGAATTAGAGTCTGTTAGTGAGGGGAGATTGAAAATATTCATATATAATATATGTATAGACGAGAATATGTTAAAAATAATGTTTTCGGTTGGAAATTGTAATAAAACTAGAATTCGAGTCTGTTAGTGAGGGGAGATTGAAAATTTTCATATATAATATATGTATAGACGAGAATATGTTAAAAATAATGTTTTCGGTTGACAAATTTTTGAACATTTTGTCCTCTGTAGATTGTTTCAGATGTGTTGTTGATGGTAAAACCACATAAAATATTATAGAAGAACAAAAAATGTGTGTGACTATATAAAATATTACAGAAGAATGAAAAATATGCGTGATTTGAATGAATTTTCTGAGCCTTTTTAGAAGAATGAAAAAGGTCTGTGATTAGAATTTTCTGAGCCTTTTTAGAAAAATGAAAAAGGTTAGTGATTATAATTTTTGCTTCCTTATTTCGGAGTTTATGAGGAAAATCGCTTCAATTTGGTTTGTATATGCATGAGAAGAACTTATGAATTAAACTGTTTATGAATTGAACTCTAGTCTTGATATGTGTAAAAAAATCCTAAATTAATGTTCTAGCATCATTTGGGATAATCCAATTGTCAACCCAAAGATAAATTTACGATAACGATTTGTAATTGTTCGATCCTCTTGCTTTAATGGTGAAAAATTATAGTTGAATGGTTAACTAAAAGTCCACACTGTCCATATTTGCTTTCAAGTTTTCTGCTACTTGAAGATTGTCCAGATTGGGGATCACCTGTTGATATAATTGTCCAAATCGGGGATCATGTGTTGATATTTCAGCCATTTGTTTTTGTTAGAAATGGATATATCTATGTGAAGTTTGAAAGCTTGCAATTATAAGCACAACTTTAGTAATTTGGTTTAAAGAATGTCGTGTTAAGCATGAATAAATGCTAGTCACTGTTACTTTTAGTAAATTACCATAATTTTGCTATATTTTCAACATCATATAGTGTAAGATGATTAGTATTATACTCACATTGGAGCCTTGGATGACCATGCTCACACCTCACTAGCATATATGTGAAAACTATATGATTCTACTTTGAAGCTTTATGAACAAACATAGAATTATTTATTGATTATTACATAGAAGAGTTCAATGCAGGAAGATCCAATGCTACTATTTTAGTTTATTAGTATAAAAAGTGGTTTATTGGCATAAAACGTAAAGTGAAAGGCATGTAAAATGTAAAAATGTCATGAAACGTCAAAGCTCACTGAGTGAATAAAAAATAAAAAATAAGATTTCCAGAAAATTAGAATATTATTTTTGAATTTACGAAAAATAGAAATATTGAGAATTTTCTGGAAACCTTGGTTAAAATTGAAAAAGAATAGCAAAATAAAGCAAAGTCAGTGCACTTTTACCGTAAAGTGAATGCTATAGTCCTTGCTAAGACATGACCTAATAAAAGGTTTAAACACCTATTTTCTTATGATGTAGATAAATAACATTGAAGGAGCATAAAAAAATAAAATTACATAGAAAATGATTATTGATTCCACATTTTTGGGCATTCTTCTTTTTAATCTCAACTAACCCCTCCAAAAAATGATATATAAGTAATAGTTGTAGATTAGAATTCATATTTCAAAAATTATTATAGAGTGCCCACACCTTACAATAATTCCTTACAAAAATCAAAATTTTCAAATTGATGAAGTTATTTCATTCCCTTTCTTCTCTTTCAATTAAAGCTACCATCTTCCTTGAAGGGAAATATTTACTTACAACTACCATGGTCTTTAAAGGGAAATCTTCATATTCCTAAATTCATTGTCTTTCTTGAAAGAGAAATTTAAGTTTTTAGTATGTATTTATAGAAAAAAATAGATATAATTGACAACAAAAAAAATCTTTAATGATTACATTTTTGTTGAAAATTTTAACATTAAAAATATGTAGCCTTATAATCCAAAACTTAATTGCATCTAAAACTTTCTCATTTACATAATAGCATCTAATTCTGAAACTTCCTCATTAACAATATAGTATCATCTAGTTCTTAAACTTTCATTAAGATTGACCTTAACCCATGTTCATACCTCTGAGAAAAAATCAATTTGATCTAATCAAACTCTACTCTTTCTTCTTTTTTTTATAACTAAGTAAATACTATTATCTTTAAATATTAAATGTGAAAAGTTTGGGAGGTGAACCCAAACCAGTAGTTTGGTGGACATAGTCATAATATTAAAGTCTTAGTACCATGGAATAAAAAGTGATCTACTATTTTTGAAACCCAAAGACCCTCTTCAAAAAGTTTTAGATAATTAATATGGTTGGAATAATAAATGGATATTTGGATTATAAATGTAACCCATAGTGTTTTTCATAAAGACTAATGATGTAAAAAGCCAAAAACTACTAAATCTACCTTTCACAATAATTGATTCATAGAATGAGCTCAGTTGATCCATAGAACAAAATTAGATGTACACGCAGATATATAAAATATGATTCATTAATCTAGCACTTACATGGCCACCATATTTGGTTGTTACCCAGTTGGGCCTAGGAAGTACTCCGAAGTGTTTTTTAAAATTATCCGCATGAGTATTTAGATCAAATAACTTCAGGGGAAACATGGTTTATTGGAGTTCTGGCCAATCTGAAACACAATTTCCGTGCACTTCTGCAAAACAAACAAATAATCTCCTCCCATTCATATTGATTTGATTTTCCATGCAAAATAAGATTCGCCCATCTCAAGTGCAATCAAACCTGCCAAGTCCATGTTGTAAAAGAAGAGTTGCCCATCAATTTAATGGTAGTAGAGGTTGGAATTGGCATGCATGAAAAGTTGAAAAATGCTCCGACTAAGAAATTTGCTCCGGCTGACACCCGACCCATAATGTCGGTGCCTTTCGGGGCGTTGTCAATGGCGTGGCATGTATGCATTAATTCAACAGTTGAATTAAGACTGAGGTGCAACTTGATTTATAAGGGTTGTTTAACATGAATTGAAATGATTTACTTCCTGCATATGATCCACCGAACTCTATCACTCGACAATTCTCCACCGATAAATTCTTCTTAAAATCCGTAATCAGAGTCGCGTAATCGGCCAATGCTGGCTTGCGTTTATTACAGGATTCGATGGCCAATGCTGGCTTGCGTTTATTACAGGATTCGATACGTCACTTGCTAAATCCGGCATTGACACCCCATAATACCGACGCTAAATAAATAATGATTTATCCACCAAACAATAATTCAAAATCAGAGGACACATTTGAGACAAATTAAATTTTAAAAATAAAAACAAAAAGAAAATTTAAATAAAGGATCTATCTGGAACAAATTAAATCAAGTAGAAAAAGATAAATAGAAGAAATTTTAAATTGAAATTGGAAGAGAGGAAATTTGAAAATTGAAGTTGGAATTTCGTTTTTGTTAGGTGTTGTGTCAATATTTCTTAAAAAATAAAAAAAATACACTTTATACCTCAAGGTAGAGGATGAGTGCTTTAAAGTGGGGAGCATTTTTTATCATCAAACCGCCCACCGCCAGTCGCTCTGGTGGCAAGACCGATACATGACTCTCCGCCTAGGTAGACAAAAATGGGAGAATTAGTGAGAGGACCGCCCCAGTAAGTTGTATTGACAAGATATCTCTCTCGAAAGGTGCGAGGCTCTGATGCGAGAGTAAAATGATTGGGAAGTGTGTTGGCTTCTAGTTAAGGGTGGTGTAGAAGGTCAACCTGTTTCTCGTGTGTTTCGTGGCATGTGCTTAAATCTAGCGATGTGTCTGTTTACTAACACTCACACTCACGGGTTTTGGCGTAACAGCAATCGTGATTCCAACAAGTAGTATCAAAACCATGTGTCTGTTTACTAACACTTCCGGGGTTTGGCGTAACAGCAATCGTGATTTCAACAAGTGGTATCAAAACCAGAAGTCTCAAATTCGAAACACACTTGACTCGCGTTAGGGGCGAGATTGTTGACTCCTTTTCACGACTCCACCAAAGTGGAGGGTAATTATGTGTTCGGTATCCATTATAGTAGCAGAGGTCCGTTCCCTCATTCTGTAAATGATTAGTACGCACGAATCTCATGGATCTAAGGATCCACGCTAAAATAATCAATAATCCCACATTCTACTAATGATTAGTATGCACGAATCTCATGGATCAAGGATCCACGCTAAAATAATCAATAATCCCACATTCTACTACCAGAAAAAATAAAGGTAGAAGTGCAGTTCTAAATTTATAAATCCCGAATCCCATTTTTTTGGGTTACTCTGGAGATATAAAAGTGAGTATACACAGCACAACCCTGTATATATTCCCGAACAGTAAAACTACTTCTGGAATATGAAAATTTGATGAACTTCCTACCGTCTACGTATATATAGATATATAATTCTAATAAAGGACGTCAATATTTATTTTTCTAAATAATAAGAAATTTTAAACGAGATGCATGAATAACGAGGTAAAGAGTTTTATGTTTGACAATAAGATATTGTAAAGGAAAGGAAGTGATATTCTATGACTCTCTAACTACCTAAATAAATTTAATAAATTATATTATAGGTGAAGTTTTATTTTAAGAAAAAAATGATTTTTTAATAAGTAAAATGTTAGAATATTTGTTGAAATTCTAAGTTTAATCGTTTGAGATAGTCAAAGTATAGTACTTACGTATTTAATTTTAGAATAATAAATTTATTTATATATAATAAAAAATAGTTAAAAAATTCAAATTTTTAATTTTATTAATAAATAATTGTATAATTAAATTTAAAAATATATTTTTAATTTAGAAACCGAAGTATGTAAACCAATTCAACTATGTGATATTATGACATTTAAAATAAATTATGATATCGAACTATGACTTTGCAATGAATCATGATGATATGATTTGAATAAAGAGATTGTTTAGACATAGGATTTCTAATTACTCATGGCATTTCTCATCCTTCCCACCTCCCAATTTTATTATTTATTCTCTCTTTTCCGTGCTGATTCCTCCTCTCTTCCCTGTGTTGACTTAGAAACCGCACCCTCATTAAAAATGTTTTCACTCTATTTGTATTAAGGGCTAGCGCTATTGTTAACAACAACCCTATTATTATACCTGCTGAAAGTTTCGGCAGCACGTATATTGCGGATCGATATCGCTCTCCCCAGCATTGCTAGGAAAACTCATTTTTTTATAGATAAAGTTAGGATAAAGTTAAAAGATGAATCAAAGCAAAACTGACTAATGCTAGCCTTGGCCAGCATTAATTCATAACATTTTATGTAAATTTAATAGGCATCAAAACACATTTTACCCAAAGTTCACTCACAGCCTTGCCATGCAACTGTGTCATGCTTTGCTACCACCTCTCAGCTACTCGCTGCCACCACCTCTCAGAGGTTGGACTCTCAGAGGTTGGACACCTGTCAAAAAAAATAAACTCATAATCCCACTCGCCATTTCCTATGTTATTCTGCTTAATCAATTCACCAAGGTTAATGTGGTTGAGGTTGACAGAGGGTGTAAACATCAACGCTATCATTTGCAGTTGAAAAACTGAACTTTGAATGTTTATACATTGTACATTTATAACCAGAACATTTCGAACCAGAAGCATGATTGGAAGGGAATTGGAAATATCGCTTGAAGAGGAAGGTCTGGAATCTTAGCAAACCCATCAAAAGCCACATGCAGTTTCAAATTCTGCAGGAATTGCGCCGCTACTGCCTGTTGCAACACATGAATTGTCGCAACAAATCAGACTTCCAAGTTTGCTACAACGGGTCTAGAAGGAAACCAAGGAATTGGGTCGCTAATACCTGTTGGAATGAATGAATTGTCGCAACAAATTAGACTTCCAAGTTTGCTACAACAGATCTGGAAGGTTCGGTTCAGGTATAAGGCTGAGTTGAGCTACTTCCACCCGCCGTATGGGTGATCTTGTTATATCGAGAGATATAGTTGTAGAGATAATCAAGACAGACCGAACTAAGCGTTCCCCATCTAATGTAATATTCACCATAAACAAATGTCGAATTTCTACGAACGTTTAACATGGTTATTTGATGGCATGTAATTCTTTGCGTTGTTCCCTTCATCTATTCATGGTAATAGTTTTGCTTCTATCACTCAAGCTTTTACTATATAAAGTGTTTTCTTAATTCATCATGAATTAATTTCACTCTCATTTCATTATTATTTCTTTTCTAAGTGATTCGGAGATGGTTTTTCTGATTTCATATTTAAGCTTTTTCCATATGCTTTTTGTTGGAAGGTATTAATTCGAACTACCCACCATTATTACAGCCGCTAGATTAATCTAGAATTCAGCAGATGTTTTAGGTGCAGTTTCTAGAATTCATTGACAAATGGGCAAGCTTCTTGGAGAAGCCACCGCCACATCAAACTCCATAAATTTCTTTGTTATGTATAAATACCTATTCATCATCGAATGAAGGCAAGTTTTTGAGTTCTGTGTTTTAATACATGATCTCTGATTTGGTATCAGAGCTCAGGAGAGTTGTGCGCATGAGCTGAGGCTGTGGAAGTATAGTCAGACTTCCTGAAGTGTCTGGTATATTGGTAAGGCTGTTTTGTACGTTTTGTTTACTGGTTGTTGGGAAATCCTTTTATTTTGTGCTTGTAGCCGAGTGTTTTGGAAATTTATGGTGCGAGCAATGACCAGATAGCCGTTGCGCACTAGGAGAAGAGCTGTGTGCTCCGGAGAAGGACTGTCTTATGCTTTGATGTTTGCATTATAGGTTGTGTGGATCTGAATTATGATTTTCTGCTTGATTGTCTGATCTAATTGCTAGTGGGGGCACCTTATCTGCAGCCATGAGATTATTGGAGTGTGTTGGTGTTGAAGTTGTAGAATGTGCATGTGTTATTGAATTGCCAGAGTTGAAGGGCCGGGAGAAGTTAGGTGGGAAGCCACTGTTCATCCTAATAGAGTCTGCTTAATTGACCTGGAGCAAGTGAACGTACTTTTTTTTTAGCAACAATCCTTGAGCCTTGTTGAGAAAGGATTAATATGTAGGAAATATCCTTTCTACTACACGAGTTGAGGTGATCTAGATCCTTAAGGTGAGGTTAGCAGCCTGAGCGAAATTGATTTATCTTTTCGTAAAGGTTTGTTCAGTAGAATTGCTACTTTATGGGGATCTGCTTTGATATAAATATCATATGCATTATGATTATTTCACTTTGATGCAAAGATGTAATTAGGTTAGATATTTTTCGCAATGATGTAATGAGCTTGGAAGCATAAGAATGGTCTCCTTGATGTTTGAACTACTGCTGAAAATTTTATTTACCATCTAAAAAAAAATGGGAAAGAAGGTTGTTACTATTGAGTAAGGAAATTAATTATTCAAATTGTAAAAAAAAGAAGAAGAAAGTGTATCTTGGTGGAAAAGGATTTATAAGCTTATTAAAAATGACTAATATATTGGCAGAATCTTATTTCTCCGAATCTAACAAGTTAGATGGTGAAAATTATGCAAATTGGAAGTTTAAGTTACAGACTTTGATGGAAGGCAACAATACACGGGCAATTATGTATGGAGCTGAAGTTAAGCTAGTGTCCCCTCAAGCCACAAATGCTGCAATTCAAGATTGGGAGCGACGGGAAAACAAAGCAAAGGTGCTTTTGCGGATGACGGTTAAGGACAACATTATTCCACACATTAGAGAGTGCAAAACATCCAAGGAGACATGGGACACTCTCAAAAATTTGTATGAGACGAAGACTACAAATAGAATATTGTATTTAAAGAGTAAGCTTATTTCAATTAAGATGGAAGAAAATGAAAGTGTTAGTGATTTCATTTCTAGAATTAAAGATCTAAAGGATAAACTAGGTGACACTGGTGAATCAGTATCTAGTACAGACTTGGTTACTGTGACATTAAGTGGAATGCTTGACGAATATCAAATGTTTATAATTGGTCTTTCAGTTAGAGAGAAGGCTCCTACTTTTGATGAGTTAGCAGGTATACTTATGTAGGAAGAAGAGCGGAGAAGAAGCGTTAAACAGAATTCTCCTAATTCAGATTTAACATTGATGGCCAAAGGGAAGAATTCCTTCAAAGATAAATAGTGGGAGAAAAATAAAGGCAAAAAGCCACAAGTAAAATCATTTCAAGGTACCCCTTTACCAAGGACAAATGCCAAATTGAGTAGAGATGATGTGTGTTATTACTGTGGAAAACTTGGTCATTTTGCTAAGAATTGCATGAAAAGGAGGTCTGATCAATTTAAACAAAGAAGGCATTCAGGAAACTATGTTGATAGAGATGAAGAAATTAGTCAAGATGTTAGCAATCTTAAATTGTTTGTGTCCAATGCTGCTTTATCAGCAGAAACTGATGATGATAATGCTTGGTTTATAGATTTTGGTGCATCAATCCATATGTCATGCAAAAGAGATTGGTTTGATACTTATCATGAGATTAATAAGGGTGGCACATCTATTTAGGAGATAATAGATCACATGAAATTAAAGGATATGTTAATATAAGTGTTATGATGTCTAATGGAGAAGAAAAACAAATTCAAAATGTGGTGTATGTTCCTGGATTAAAGAAGAACTTAATATCAGTCTCTACTATCACAGATCAACATTTAAATGTTGAATTTGTGAAATCACATTGTTTGGTAAAGGATGTGTACGACAACTACAAGGTTGTTGCAAAAGTAATGAGAGTTGGAGGCTTATACAAGTTGGATGTAATGAAGAAAGGGCATCAAGCTTTGGCATCAACAGGCATGTCAACTATAGAGCTTTGGCATCAAAGGTATGGGCACTTAAATCATAGTGACCTAATGTTACTACAAAGGAAATTGATGGTAGAAGGTCTTCCAATTATAAAGAGTGAACACTTTGAATGTGAAGGTTGTGCACTAGGAAAACAACATAGGGAAGAATTTCCTATGCATGAAAATAGAAGAAAACGTGAAATACTTGAACTAGTGCATACTGATGTATGTGGTTCAATGCAAACTAAGTCACTTGATGGAGCATATTACTTCCTTATATTTATTGATGATAGTAGTAGAAACACCTGGGTATACTTTATAAGAAACAAAAGTGATGTGTTTGAATACTTTAAAGAATTCAAGAATATGGTTGAAAAGCAAACAGGAAAGAACATCAAAATTCTTCTATCAGATAAAGGTGGTGAATACACTTTAGGAGCTTTTATCAAATATTGCAAACAAAATGGAATTATGCAACAATTTATAGTACCACATACACCTCAACAAAATGGAGTAGCTGAAAGAAAGAATAGAACATTAGTTGAATGTGCTTAAAGTATGATAAAAATTAAAGGACTTGCTAATAATTTTTGGGTTGAAGCCATTAATACAACTGTATATCTTAAAAATAGAAGCCCTACTAAGTATCTTGAGCACAAAACACCATTTGAAGCATTTTATGGTTTTAAACCTAAAGTTAGTCATTTAAGGATATTTGGATGCAAGACCTTTGCTCATATTCCTAAAGAAGATAGGAGAAAGTTAGATGCCAAAGCCATCAAATGTATTTTTATTGGATATTGCACTGATCAAAAAGCATATAAAATGTATGATCCAAGTACTCACAAGGTCTTTGCAAGTAGAGATGTTATATTTCATGAGCATGTAGACAAACAAATAAAAGAAGATGAACATAATACATGGCAATCTTCTTATGAAAACTTTAAAGAAGAAGAAGAAGTTGTGGAATCAACTCAAGAACTAGAACACATGGACATTCCAAAAGACACATCAAGGGATCAAAGTCCACAAAGAAGTAATGAAGGCACTCCACAAAGAAGAAGAGGAGAAGGGACTCCACAAAGTAATGAACCTCTAAGAAGGTCAACACAACAAATTCAAGCCCCCATCATGTATAAAGATTATGCCTTAATGTCTTAAGTAATGACTGTTTTTGAGCCCATAAATTATGAACAAGCCAAAAGGCATAAAGAATGGATGGAAGCTATGAAAGAAGAATCTGACTCTATAATGAAAAATGAAACTTGGGAATTAACAGAATTACCTGAAAATAAAGTCCCTATAGGATCAAAATGGTTGTACAAGACAAAATTTAATACAGATGGTAGCATATACAAGTATAAGGCAAGATTGGTTGCAAAATGTTATTCACAAAAAGAAGGTATAGATTATGAAGATACCTTTGCTCTAGTTGCAAAAATGAATACAATCAGAATAATGATAGCATTGACAACTAAATATGATTGGAAGCTACATCAATTAGATGTAAAGTCAGCTTTTCTAAATGGTGACATAAAAGAAGAGATTTATCTTGTTCAACCAGAAGGATTTGTAAAGAAGGGTCAAGAACATCTTGTATGCAAGTTAAAGAAGGCCTTATATGGACTAAAATAGGGCCCCAGTTATTGGTATGAGAAAATCGACAAATTCTTCTTTCAGAAAGGATTTAAAAGGAGTAAAAATGATCCTAATTTGTATGTCAAGACATATAGAAATGGGGATATAGTATTACTTTCTATATATGTTGATGATCTAATAATAATAGGGAGTGTTGATAAATTAATTACAGATATAAAAATAAAGTTACCACAAGAATTTGAAATGAAGGATCTTGGTGAAATGCACTATTGTCTAGGTCTTGAAGTATGGAGAAATGATGGAAGAACCATAATCACACAAAACAAATATACAAATGAAGTACTAAAGAAATTTCATATGAATGAATGTAAAGCAGTGAGTACTCCATTGGAACAAAATATCAAATTAAGAAGTGATGATGGAACAAAAGAGGTGAATGGAACATTGTATCGACAATTAATGGGTAGTATGAATTATCTCACTACCACCAGACCAGACATTGCTTATGTAGTAAGCATACTTAGTCAATTCATGGAAAAGCCTCATGAAAGCCATTGGATAGCTGCAAAAAGGGTCCTTTGATACTTAAAGGGAACTGTCAATTTTGGTATTGAATATACTAATGCTTGTAATGTTGAATTGACAAGTCATTTTGATTTTGACTGCGCTGGAAATCCAGATGACAGGAAATCCACCACTGGATACATCTTCAACATAGGATCAGGAACTATATCATGGAGCAGAAAGAAACATGCAACAATTTCCTTGTCATAAATTGAAGCAGAATATAAAGCATTATGTAGTAGCACCTGTGAGGCTAATGGATTAGAAGAATACTTGAAGATGTTGGTGAAGGTCAACAAGAACCTACAGTAATCAGACGTGATAATCAAAGCACCATCAAACTGGGGAACAATCCTGTATGTCATGCAAGGTCAAAGCATATAGACACACAATATCATTTTGTAAGAGAAAAGGTCCAATCAAAAGAAATTTCTCTAATGTATTGTAATACAAATGAGAATGTAGCTAACATATTCACTAAGCCTCTTGGGAAGGAAAAATTTGAGTTTTGTAGAAGTAAGTTATGTGTTGTAGAAAATCAAGATTATATTGTAAGCCTAGCTGAGACTTAGACCAGCAGGCATGTCAATTAAGAGTATTTTTACAGTGTATTTTATATTTGCTATATGGTTGGAATTAAGGGGGAGTGTTGGAAGGTATTAATTCCAACTACCCACCATTATTACAGCCACTAGATTAATCTAGAATTCAACAGATGTTTCAGGTGCAGTTTCTAGAATTCATTGACAAATGGGCAAACTTCCTGGAGAAGCCACCATCCCATCAAACTCTAGAAATTTCTTTTTTATGTATAAATGCCTATTCATCATCGAATGAAGGCAAGTTTTTGATTTTTGTGTTTTAATACATGATCTCTGATTCTTTTGTTTCTAACCTTCTATCATAGCAGACATTCCAAAACACATGTCAAACACTCCAAAATCTCAACCCTTTTGCGGTAAATAGTATCATGTTTCTATTTCGAAAATGGTTATTATTGAAAATATGCATTATTAACCTTTGCAAGCATGACTATGAATGGAAAATCTCTTTTATTCTGAAATTTGGTGGTTTTATTTGAAGTTTTATGAGTCAGCTCGTGAGTTTTTTGGGATCACTAGTCAATCCTCACTCTTTGGTGAGTTGAGCCTGGTAACTTTACTCTTGATAATGAAACTATATTTTTGAACCCATACCTTTTGTGTTATCCTACACGAGCAACCTGTACAAATGTCCTCAAAGGATTTTGATTCCGGGATTCTGTGAAAATAATGAATGTTCATTTTGTTGTATGTGTACAGTTGTGTGTCAAGCCTGTGAATGTAAGTTGATAATGTCGTCCTCAATAAAATTAAAAGATAAGATATTAGATCATAGTCGTTTGAGCTCTAAACATCATTGCTTCTTGCCTTTTGCAACATTTTACGAAACCTATATCCTCACACTCAGGAGTGTACATGGTCTTATGAAAAACTTCACCATTATTCTAGATATCCTCCATTGCATTTTTTTTTCCTTTTGAATTGATTCCCTAATACTTGTATTTATTAGTCTCCAAACAATGCATCTTTCAATGCGTGATCCCTCCAGAATTTTTTTTTTGGGGTTGTCTTAAAATGCTCGATCTAGCAGTGGGCAATATAATCTAGATAGGAGAGGGGATGAGATGTAATCTCTCAAATTCCAGAACTAGTAGAAGGAAGAGACACTTCATTAGGATATGATCCAGTTAGTCTTCCTTTCAGTCAGTTTGGACAGTGGGTTTCGAAGGTTTTCTTTTCAAAAGGTTTTTAATAAGTTACCGCCCTGCAATTGAAAGGGAAACTGGTTAGCATAAGTAAAGATCCGCACCTGCTAAACTTATGGGTACGCACTTGACTGAGCACACTTATCAATGTGTTTCTTCTAATAGATGATTGACTTGTCTAATTGATTACTATGAGGGGTAGCTTCCTGATTGACTATTCCCATATTCCGGCTCTACTCTGGAGGCCATTGAATTAAACAACTTATGCAATGCAATGAAATAAATTATCACACCAGTAGAACAATCAGTCACTACTTTGGCACCCGAGGGAATGGCAAGGCAAGGCAAACAAGCATCTCGTATATAGAGTCTGATGGGACGATTGTGTCCACGCTCGTATTGCTAAAGATGTCACTTTTTCTCCCCCATGTTGTCCCATGCTTGATCTTCAGCCATTGCTTAAAATTTATATAATAACTATCCATACCAAATACCGATTACGCTTATCAGTGCTTATCAAAAGCATGGAATCAATACCCATCCTATATTTATAGCGGTAACAGTGATGCAATTCACAACATACAATTTGGCAGGTTTCCATTAATTTCAATTGCACATTTATTTATTATTCGGTAGGTATTCCATTGCATTACAATGTAGTCTTGTTAACAACCATGTTATTCTGTTGATATGGAAAAATTGAACCTACTTGTCCGTTGTGACTATACTCTACACCATGTTATCGAGAAAAGTTTCACATGTATAATACAGTGAACCAAAGTGCATTATATAATGAGAGTTGTAGGTAGTTGTAATAGCTGTCATGTCTGAAATTCACTCCTTTGGAAAAGACTCCATGCTTTCATATGTTAAATGTAGGATTCCAGTTTCATTGAAAGCAGAAACAATTGCTTTATGAAAGGATTCCATGTAATGATACTTTTTAGATTCATGTGTATCCCAAAGAGTAAAATAAGTCATGTGTATCCCAACAAGGAATAACACCCCATTGCACCCTCACTCTAATGAGAAGCATTGGGACACAACATACACATTTATCCTTGGAATATATATAATCTTCTTTGATCTAACCATGAAATCTTTCAAAATATATTTTAGTATTTTATAAAACTAGACTATATATATATATATATATATATATATATATATATATATAGATCAAGTTGAATATTTTAGAATAATGCTGCCAAATGTTTCTTTGAGTTATATATATATATATATATTCTCCATGTCCTCTTTTACTTCTATCTTTGCTTCATTGACCATTCATTACTTGGTTTTATCTTTTTAGTTGTCATTATTGCATTTAAAAATAACATATTTCACATCACATAAGATTAATACATTACATGATATTCTGATTGTTTATTTTGATTACTTTGTAAGTTTCAGGTTTCAAGCTACATTATTTTTAATGATCATTTTGTATTAAGTTATTAGTTTTATAAATTAAAATGTATAAAAAATGAATTAAATCTTAGAAAGTAAATATATACAATTCAAATAATGCTTGGTGAATAAGTCAGTGATGATCAAAAGACCAAAAACAATGTAAAATCAATAAACCTATTGAATAGGTCAGTGAAGATCCGAAAAAAACAAACACAATGTAAAGTCATCAAACCCATTCTATTGTTTTGTGGAAGAAGTTTTCTTGAAAATGTCATCTAACATGTAAAGACTAAATAAATAATTGCACACTATCATAAAAACCAAATAAAAACAAACACAATGTAAAGTCATCAAACCCATCCTATTGTTCCATGGAAGAAGTTTTCTTGAAAATGTCATTTAACATGTAAAGATGAAATAATTGCACACTTTCATTCCCGAGGTAAGAAAAATCTAAGACAACAGAAATGGGTGTTATAAAGACAAAATATAAGACATACAAATCCTAAGACATCTAAAACGGGTGTTATAAAGCAGTTGTCCCAATGGTTTTGTGTGCCTACAATTTTGGCAGATTGGATAATCCAAGGTCAAAGTCAACCATTTAACCCTTTTTCAAGAAGACAAACTAACTAACATATGACATGAATTATGATGGATTTATGAATTTTCCAAGATGATAAAATGTCATGAAACTATCAACATCAAAAGGACTCTCACATAACAGGTCCTCATACTCCACCTCAAATCATAAGCATAAGCATGCAACTCCTTCACAATGAAGAACTAAAAAGAGCTTCTCTCCTTAACACATTGAGAAAAGACTGAAAATAGCTGCTCTGCTAAAGTAACGCATTTTGTAGATGAAACTGGAAGGTTGGAAAACCTCTAACTAGGCTCTGTCCATGCTCAAATATGCCTCCAAACTACTTCAAAATTGTCTTTGCCTCTAGCACTAAAATATTTGATTCTACAAAAATTCTATCATAAAGTGCTCCAATTAGAAAACTGAAGCTGCCATTGAATCTAGGAAGCTCAAAAAACCCCATCTGGGCTCTTCTTGATCTTAAAAAGGTGAAAAATTGAGCAAGATATGCTTCTCTAACCAAAGCTCTGCTATATGTCCTTCAAATTGGCAAAACCTACTAACTACGCGACGATTTCACCCTTTACATTGTCTGTTGAGTAATAATTTCACCCCGAATTAGCACGATTCCCACCGCAAAAGGTACAATTTGTCACTTCATTAAATTTTCCAATAACCCCTATGCACCGGATTAGGGTCACATGATGCCCATAGGGTTGGGGGTTCCTGTCGGTTTAACTCCTGCTCCATCTCAATAAGGTCACATTGGGTTGATGTGGCTGGGGACGGGGTACCACTGCCCACCCCCATCAGTGAAGCCCTCGCCCTATCCATCATTGGTCATAATGCTTGTCGAGAAATGGGGGTCGGGGCTTATTTGTTAGGCCCCTCTTCCAAACCTTCCATCGGTTCTATGGGTGACAAAATGTCTGGGGGCTAGGGCCAAGTGCATTGCCCAACTCCCTTCTACCTATGCCACGAGCATGTGGTACCGTTGTGACCAGGGGTTAGGGCCACTACCTCACCCCTCCTCTCAAATGCTAAAACTATTTGACATTAATATAACCTACCAACCATATGAGTTAAGAACTAACCGCGTGGTGTGATGGTAAGGCCGGAGGTTTGTCTACCAAAGGTATAGGAGTCAAACCCCTTCGAGGCCTTCAAGCCTATTATAAAATTTTGGCCAACCAATGGGTGCCATGTGTCACCCTCTCATTGGGCCATGTGGTGGATTTTGATTAGGCCACCTCAAAAATCACGAACCAACCAAAATGTGCCACTTGCACCTATATGAGGATGCCATGTGTTAAGACCTGATTGGTCCACCACTGACTGTATCCTGCATAGTCAGCTGATGACATCATCTGTACGGATTGCATAGTCAACTTCATTGTTGACTTTTTAACTATTGGTCAAAAACTTCGGAATGCCATAACTTCTTCATATGACGTCAGATTGAGGCGATTCAAGCATCATTGGAATTGGGACAAAGAACACTACAAATTGTTACTAGTTTTAGGAGATTATGAGAACTTTCAATTTTTAGCCTATTTTTGATCTTCAAATCAACCCTCCATTTTGAAAGCAGATCCAAGATGTTGTGAACAAAAGTTTTGCAGGATTGCTAAAGAAGATGGCATGATGTGCCTAACTATTTGCAAATCAGAGAGTATCACTCTCCAGAAAGACAAATAAATGACTTGAATATAACCCCACTCTACAAAAAAATCATGCAAATATTGAAGATCAAGTGGATAATACTCAAACTCATTCCTCCCTTACTGCCGGGCCTACAGGATAGAAGAGACCAGACAAAAGAACAAAAGGAGTGGACAAACATAAAAGAAAATCTAGTCTTCTATCCATAGGAAGGCACACCATTTGAGATGCCTTGGGATGTTAGAGAGGCAACTAAGGCCATGAATGAACTTGACATCACTGATGGAGTTGCTTAGATGGTGTGAAGCACCTTCAGTAGGGGGATGATGATGGGTACCATCAATAGGTATATTTTGATTCCCATTATGCTATTCTCCAACCCTTAAAACTCTCCTTTTCTCACATTAATTTGCACTTTTAACCATAATATGCTTAGTAGGAAGACTAAAGGGTGCTTGTCATATTTCATGGCCTAATGTGATTAATATGCAGGCAAAATAAGAATTTTTGGAGATACTCACTGTGCAATTGTTGATTGGAGACATATAGAGAGAATATAGGGGGACTTTTCCACTTCATTAACTCACCAACTCAGCTTGATATCAAAGATTCTTCACAAACAACTCGAATTCACTAGTAAGCAAGGAACTCAAGTGAATGTGAAGATCCAAGGGAACTAGATCCACCAATCTCGAGATTTTGGAGGGAATCACTCTTATTTTCATGGGAGCTTCCCTTAGCTACTTTTTGTATAAATAAACAAGCCTAAAGGCTCATTATGATTCAAAATTTTGTTGGAGATATGAGGAGCTATTGAGAGCTTAGTGCTTGATACTATTATTTTTATCTTTCATATGATGTATGTGACTCTCATTTGTTGGCAACGAAAAATTTAATGTTGTCCTACATCTACATTAACTCTGGAGGTTTGAAACCCTTGGGTTTGGGCCCAACCGAGAGGCATTAGTCCTTCTCCTGTATTATTTCCTTGTTCTTGTTCAAGTCATTGCATTTATTTCTTTGTTTGAGTAGGAGTTATATGATAAAAAATGTAGTTGCAGGTGACCACTACCTTTGTGTGGGAAGGGTGGATGGAAGATATACAACAACAAGCCAAAAACATGTGTTTATGATTTCTTGGAAAATTGGTAAGTTTTAGATTGAAACTCTTTTGCATCCTTGGTTTTTTCAACTTAGGAGTTAGTAACATTGATTCAGCAATTAGAGTATATATATGTTAGAGTAAGTCTTAAAGAAATAAAATTCAATTCATCCTTTCCCCTTTGATTCATGTTGCTGCAATATTGATCATTTAATGCATGTACTTGATTATTTTGCAGGGATTGTTGTTGAATTGCAAGGGTTAACACACTCATTCACATCCATTCAGGGCATTCCACCTTCCTCCCGGACAATTCATATTGCTTTCAAAACTTTTCATCGAGATCACCCTTACAGGGCCAATGAAAGACAATGTGGGCATGAACCTATGTGCAAAATAGGCCTCCGATGGGTACTAAGCTTGGAGAATGGGCTCCCACACACTTCATTCACCTCCATCCACCTTCCTCCACCTTCAAGACACCATCCTTGTCCTTAGAAATCTCTTGGACCCCCTCTTGTAGCAAAATAGTGCCTCCTGTAACAAAACAGGGCCTCCTATAGCACTTTCTGTAGCAGTCCTACAACATTGCTAAAATCCCACAAGATTTTCTCTAAACATTGATCTTGCATTTTGAAGTTGAATAATGGCCCCCGGGGTTTAATTTCATGACTAAGGAAGATTCCAAGACCACTCCAGCTCCATATTTTCCTCACTACAATCACAATACAACAAGTAGAATTAGTCTTAGTATATTTGAATTCCATAGTTGTGTTGAAGATTGGACTCCTCTTATTCAAGAAAGTTGCAATTAGATAAATAATTCATGGAAGTAGATTATTGATTTGATTGATGTGCAAGTAGGGTGGTATGGTTTACTTCTACAACTAGACTAGTCTATTCCTTTCATGCGATTACAATTAGCCTTTACGTTTAATGAATGAAATTTTCATTTATGTAGATAGAAACATGTCCATTTCTTTGCAACCATCAGATGCTTTCATAAGAAATTTTCTTTGTAGTTAGCTGAAGGAGTGATCTATGAATACCTTGATCTGATATAATGACCGAGGGTGACATGAGTATAACTTAACCTGTTGTGCATATAACACTATAACGTCTAAGTTTGTATGAACCTCAGGTTGATAATTTAAGTTGAGAGCCTTGGTAGTTGCAACAACCTTGATGCAATACCAGGGCTCACCACACCTATTTTCTTGATGCAATACCAGGGAGAATAAAAAATAAAATTATATGGAAAATAATTATTGATTCTACATTTTTCGAACTGACTGCCCCAAAAAGGATATGTAAGCAATATCTGTAGATTAGAATTCATATTTTAAAGTTTATTATAGAGTGCCAACTTCTTACAATAATTTGATATTTCAATTGATAAAGTTATTTCATTCCACTCTTTCTCTTTCAATTACAAATACCATCATCATTGAAGGGAAATATTCACATAAACTACCATGGTCTTTTAAGGGAAATCTTCATATTATTAAATTTTTTAGTCTTCTTCAAATAAAAATTTTAGTTTTCAATATGCACTTATAGAAAAAAATTGATATCACTCTCTCATTTTTAGATGAGTTAGTTATTGACAACAAAAATCCTTAAAACTACATAATTGTTACAAAATTTAACATTAAAAATATGTAATTTTACAATCCAAAACTTAATTCCATTTAAAACTTTCTCATTTACATAGTATCATCCAGTTCGTAAAATTTCATTGAGATTGACCTTAGCAAATGTTCATGGATACGAGAGGAAATAAATTTCAGCTAATCACGCTCCATTTTTTTTTTCATAACTAAGTTAATTTTATTATCTTTAAATATTGATAAATGTTGAATGTACACACAAATTTGGGAGGAGCATTTTGGTGATGAACGTGGTCATAAAATTAGAGTCTTAGTACCATGGAGTAAAAAATGATTTTTTTTGATAGCTAAGTTAATACTATTATCTTTAAATATTGAATGTGCAAACAAATTTGGGAGGAGCATTTTGGTGATGAACGTAGTCATAAAATTAGAGTCTTAGTACCATGGAGTAAAGAATGATCTACTATTCTTGAAAACCAAGGACATTCTTCAAAACGTTTTAGATAATAAATATGGTTGGAATAATAAATAGACCTTTGAATTATAGATGTATCTCATCGTGTTTTACAATAGTTGATTCATACAATGAGCTTAGTTGAGCAATATAATGAGATTAGATCTATGACGCCTACGTTGAGACCTCCAACACCATAATGGATTTTTTATTTTCTAAAATATACATAGAATAAATTTGGAGAGTTTATTAGATTCTTAAAAGAAAAACGATTTGAAGATGCTCCACTATGCATCACTCCCCCGCATAAACTCAAAACCATAGTAATTTATTTATTTTTATGTTTTAATATATATATGAATGGGATAATAAACAATGTTAATAACATTTCTTATATAGAAACAACCACCATTAGTAAAGATGGATCCCCTCCATGATCTCTAGGTTTTTCTGCATGACTATTGCATAATTAATAGATTTCACCCACGGAATAGAACACTAACACCATAGGACGTAGGCCTGCATAGAGAACGTGAATTATGCTGAAACACACATTTCACTATACACAAAAGAAACAATATATGTTTTCCCTAATCATTTAACATAACTGCACTCATTCATTAAGTTCAAATGTTTGAATTCCAATCAATTCTTCTATATAACAAGGCCACAATAGGCGGGCATCAACAACGTGAAGTCAACTGAAACACGCATTTTTCGTCAAAATATATATATATATATGTTTTTTTCCCTACCGAACATATTTTATTTCGGAATCTTTGGTGGAACGCTTTGTATTGGTTGCTATGACGGTATCATTTGTGAAGAAACTCAACTTGTACTGTTCAATCCAGCGTTTTATGATGTCGATTTCATTTGATTTCTGTTCTTTAAGCCATTCTGGATCATCTGGAGAAGAAGGCAATAGGTCTTGGCAATGGGTTCCTAATGTATCCACAAAATACAACTCATTGAAAGTTTGCTCCTAAGATGTAAATAAAATTGAAAAAATAAATAAATCTCTGAAACATGATAAATTCAGTTAATTTCAAAATAAATTGATTAAACATAAATTAAATTTTATCTTAATTTTCTAAATTTATGGCACTGTTTTCTGTTGGAAATTTATGACAATTCCATAACAGACAGACAAAAAAAATGCTATGTTTTAACACTCTGTTTTAGCACAGAAAACTGAAAATCGTTTGTTGGAAACGGTGTTTCAGCAACGCAGAAACTGGTGTAACAACAATGTGCAACGCTGTAACAGCAACACAAAAGTAACTTGTATTCATAGACAGTAAACCAACTGATACAAATTCGTCTTCCTCACATAGAGGGATTTCCACAACTTCTATTACAAAACATCTTCCTCTTAACAGAGGGATTCACCAATCTATGCTAAAGAGCATCTTCCTCTCAACAGAGGGATTCACCGATCTATGCTGAAGAGCATCTTCCTCTTGACAGAGGGATTCACCAAACTATGCTAAAAGCATCTTCCTCTCAACAGAGGGATTCACCAATGACTATGCTGAAAAGCATCTTCCTCTTAACAGAGGGATTCTCTAAGGAACGCTTCTGTTCTACACAAATAACATCTACCTCTTAACAGAGGGATTTCAACATGCCTGCTTCAGAGGCACTTCAATCTGTTTATACCTGCAAATTGACACTCTTGTGTCTGCACTGCTTATGCATTACAAACAAGCAAAATACTATGTCTCTGTTTTGAACTTTTACACTGCTGTGTGTAAAAATCTCAATACATTTATACTGCTGCATATTCCATTATAAAAACTTTGTCTCAGCACTGCTGTCTCAGCACTGTCTCAACAACTCTGTCTCAGCAACTCTATCTCAGCACTGTTGTTTTAGCACTCTGTCTCAGCACTCTATCTCAGCACTGCTGCTTCAGCACTCTGTCTCAGCACTGTGGTTTCAACACTGTCTCTATCACTGCACTGCTGTGCATAAAACATCTTCTTAAATTACTCTCGCGTTGTTGCGTATTCCTTTCACATTCAATAACAAAAATACGCACTGTGTGCTCCCCTTCATTGATTACAATCGCACTGCTGCTGTGCCTCACTTGCATTTCAGATGCAAACAACAAAAACTGTGTTGCTGCATTTCTACCCTTTCTCACAGCAAACAATCATAAAACAAATTACATTCAAATATGCACTGCTGTGCGTTTCACTATTCTGGAGGCATTTTTCTTCATGCTGCTGCGTGCTCTCCTTTGCTCTCTATCACTGCATCTTGCATTCACTCTTCTACGCTGCTGCGCCTCTCTCTTACATTTCAGTCCCTGCACTGCTGTGCATAAAAGCTTCATTCATCTAAGCTCGTGCTGTTGCACATTCTTTTCCAAAACACAGAAATTACACTCGAGCACTGCTGCGCTATATTGCAGAGAGATTAACACTACTGCCACTCTTCTTCTATGTTGCTGCACTTCTCTTCATTAAAACAACACACCAGAAAAACTACTTAAAATTATTATGACAAGACTGGAAATTAAAACAAGGTATGGAGTAGCAGACAAATAAATCTAATTCTTGAGATTTCTGGATGTTGCGGTACATTCCCCATGTCTGCAATAAAACCTGTTGTTTACTATTTTTACCAATTATGCCAACCAGAATAAATACATCAATTACTTCACTGAAACTAGTGGTCAAACAAAAAGGCTTTTATTTCACATCAAATTAATTTGCTCAGGCCTATACATTCAATCAGACAGCTGCCCATCCATATCGCACGGCTCTATCTGCTCTAGGGAAAAACTGCTTTGGAAAAACTGCTGTCCATGTGTCTGCTATTTGAATTGGTGCTAGGAAGCATACTGGTTTTATGGAAACAGTACGCAGCAGGGGAAATTAATATTTCAACATTTTCCGTAAATTTCTTTACAATCCCTCTGCTGAATAAATAAATGTCCCATAAAACCAATCAATGGTAATACTAGAACTGTTTGTTTCTTACGTCTTTGACCAAACTGTAGTTGTACTATGCTGCCTTCGTGAAAACATCATTTAGCGCACCTTGCAAGTCTGTTACGCTAGTTACATTTCTGAGAAGGACCACAAAAGAACAAAATGATCAGCGTCGAGCAGAGCCACAGTCTAGCTATGCTATGTTTTGAAGCTTGTTTGCTAATATTTTGATGTAGGAGCATCCAATTAGGGAGGGGACAACTGGCCATTATGTTTCAGTTTAAAAAAAAAAACAAAAAGACAATTTTAATTTTCAGTTTTCTTTATTGTATCATTTTTCAAGAAGGTTATCACAGCCAATGTCATTATTTCTTTTATTTCTTTTAAAAGTCAATAGATTAGGGAGTGACCTTCATAGATTAATTTTTGAAAACAGAAAAAAGAATGTAACTGTAAAGTTGTAACTGCAAGTAGTTCCTCAACTGAATGAGGCCACAAGCAGTTTATATACATGGAAAAAAACAAGAAGCGGGTTGTTGCTGCCAAACAAAAGAACATAAGCTAGATAGTGTAAATCTCTTACAGAACAATTTCTCTTTTCTTGAATAGTGAAAGAAATCATTTCAGGTAACCATCAATATTTAATATGAATGACTGCTACCATGTACGAAGTTAACTATTAGAGGACTGTAACGAGACTATGCATCGAAATAAGTCACTACAGATTGCTAGCGAACTCATTCAGGTATTTCACAAGACAACATATTGAAATTCTTACAAACAACAAAAGCATTCATTTCTTTCCATAAATATATATATATATATATATATATATATATATATATATATATATATATATATATATATATATATATATATATATATCGCATAAATATTTGTTACAGTAGAGAAAGTATCCTGTAACCCTACGCGGGTTCAGAGTCTAAGGCAAGTTGCCTTTCCAAACAAAATATACAAATACCAGAGACAGTCCGTAGACATTTTGTTTCAGACCTAGGAGGGTTTTTGAAACCCAAGAGAAAACAACTATTACAAAATAGACAAGATAGCCTCGGACTTTCAATGGAGGAACAGGCTCAAGCATAAATAGAATGAGACTACGTCTCTGAAAGGTCCAACCTACAGCTATCAAGTAAAACACACAGGAAAGACACTACCCGTTTCGAGTGACCATGGCCATGGAGAAGTGAAGGAACAAAGGCCATCGAGGGCCAAACCCTCGTCACCACCGCCGAGGAACGAACCACCTGCACAACAAACAAAAGATGTTTAGAGAGGCAGCATAACCGACATACAGAAAGCAAATCGAAAGAAGGGACACAACATTATAGTCAGAGAGTTACCTGAGATGGAGGGCAGGTTTCATAGTCGAACCTGGAACTGACAACGTTCAAACCATGACCACAGAGCCACGAAACCCCAACTGCTCACAAGGAGCAAACCTGTTAGTAAACGAAGAGCAAGCAAGAAGTTTGAAACTGGAGTGGAAGAATTACCTTGCATGAAGACCGAATCGTCGCCAGGGAAGTCGGGCTGAGGACCTGACAACAACTACCACCAACTGTCACCAACAAAACGCAGAAGAAAATGAACCAGTAGTTACAGCAAACAAGTTACAGTCACAGAACAAACCTCGCATACCCAGAATAGTCACAAGGCTCGACAACATTTCATGAAACCATACAAGGAGCAGCCACCAAGTTTGACGGAATAGCATCCCTAAGTTGCCCATAGGCATAGAACCAAGGCTGAGACTAGGACCAACAAATGGTGGAAGGCATAGGGACATTGTTGTCGGCGGAAGGAACCAGGTAAGGAACAGAGCGAGTCTAGTAGTGACAAATGACCAAGAAAACCCACGAAGACACAATAGAACCCTAGCACAGAGGCCGAGGATACCTCGGGGAGGAGGCAGAGTTATTGCGCCATTAAACCCTCACCAAAACCCAGCTACCTTTCAGCGCGGGAAATGGTCACGTGGGCCAGTCGCCACGTAGGTGCCACCTCAGGGTTTTGGGGTGAGTCATCAAATTTTGGTATCAGAGCAGTTCTTTCCTTAGGGAAGAAAGTTTAATTATGGAGGTAGGAAGAAGAGGAAGAGGAAGAGGTATTCGGAGGGCAGCTGATGAAGGACTGCGTGAGGAAATCAGGATCCTAAGTGCCAGATTGGCAGCAGTGGAAGCAGGGAGGTGCAGGGATCTAGAGGGTGGTGATGTCAGTGAAGAAGAAGCTACAGCTATGACAGATGGGTCCGATGAGGAAGGACCAGAGATAAGGTTGTTAAAATCTATTTTGTTAGCAAGCAGCAAACCAAAGCCTAAACTGTCAACTTATGATGGCAGCTTATCCACTGAAGTATTATTGGACTGGATTAGCGAGTTGGATAAGTATTTTGAATGTGAAGAACTCAATGAGGATAGGAGGGTCAGATTCGCAGCTACAAAACTGAAGGGGCATGCAGCACTGTGGTGGGACAGTGTGCAGGCAGAGCGAAGGAGATTAAATAAGCCACCAATCAGAACATGGACTAGAATGATCGCCAAAATGAAGGGTAAGTTTTTACCTAAGGATTATCAGATTGCTCTATACAGACAGGTACAGAACCTGAAACAGAGAGCAATGACGGTGAAGGAATATATGGAAGAATTTTATAGAGTGAATTTACGAGCGAGTTATGTTGAGGATACCCCAGAAAAGAAAACAAGGTTCGTGAATGGATTACAGGTGGAGATACTGGATGAGATCAATATTCTCTCTCCCAAATCTATAGAAGAAGCATATCAAAGTGCTTTAAAGGTGGAGGAGAAGATCACCAGGAGACAGAATGCCAGGAGAGGACGTGGAGCTGGCCGAGGAAGGGGACAGTCCTTTGGCAGAGGCAGAACTACCAACAGTAGTGAGGAAGGCAGCAGTTCAAAGACCGTAGGGTCGACTGAAAAGGATGGTAACACTAGAGGGGGAAGGCCTTACTAGCGAGGTAGAGGTAATGGCAGAGGCAGAGGAGCTGCCTACCAGTGTTACAAGTGCCACAAATGGGGGCACAGATCATTTGAATGTTCTGAAAGTGATCAAGCAGGACAAAGGGGAGCATATGTTGCTCAGCCCGAGGAAATCGAGGCCCCACCTCAAGAAGTGGAGAACATGCCTGAAACAGGAGAGGCCTTGGTGTTGAACAAAGTCCTGTTGAAACCAGCTAAAGAGTTAGCTGACCAAACACAATGGAAAGCCCTGTTCCGGACTGTGTGTAAATCACATGGGAAGTGTTGTAAACTGATCATTGACAGTGGAAGCACTGATAATCTGGTAGCCACCGAGATGGTGGAGAAACTGGGTTTGAAAAGACTGAAACATCTAGCACCATACCGGGTGTCTTGGTTGCAAAAAGGGCATCAACTGCTTGTTGACGAGCAGTGTGAAGTGGAATTCCATATTGGCAGGTATAAGGATAAGGTGACATGTGACATTATGCCGATGGATGTGTGCCATATACTGCTAGGTAGACCATGGCAGTATGACAGGAAGGTAGTGCACGATGGAAAGACAAACTGTTATAAGTTTGCAAAAGATGGGATCAAGCATACATTGATACCCATGAAGGAAGAAGATACAACAGAGAGTAGTGGGTCGAAAGCATTGTTACTAGGGGGAAAGAGTTCCTACAGTAGATGGGAGATGACAAAATCAAATTTGCAATCGTGCGGAGGCCAAGGGCAGTGTTAGTCCATACTGAAATTAAGGATTTACCAGAGGAAATCCAAGATATGTTGCATGAATTCAGTGATATAGTGGTGGACGATTTGCCAGATAAGTTACCTCCAAAATGGAGTATTAGCCACCATATCGACTTTATACCAGGAGCCAGATTACCCAACAAAGCCGCTTATTGAATGAGCTCGAAAGACAATGAAGAGATTAGAAAACAGGTACAAGAATTGCTGGACAAGGGACTGATTTAGGAAAGCCTAAGTCCGTGTGCAGTACCAACAGTTTTGGCTCCCAAGAAAGGAGGAGAGTGGCGAATGTGTACCGACTCCCGAGCAATCAATAAGATTACTATAAGATACAGGTTTCCTTTACCACGCATGGATGATATGATGGATTGCTTAAGTGGAGCAGCATACTTTTCCAAGATTGATTTGAAAAGTGGTTATCATCAGATACAAATTTGGGAAGGAGATGAGTGGAAGACTACTTTTAAGACCAATGAGGGCCTGTATGAGTGGCTGGTCATGCCATTCAGATTGAGTAATGCACCCAGCATGTTCATGCGCTTGATGAACGAGATGCTGAAAGAGTACATCGGGAAGTTCGTTATCGTGTACTTGGATGATATTCTTATTTTCAGTAAGACCAGGGAGGAACATTTCAGACACATTAGGTGTGTCTTGGAAAAACTACAACAAAATAAATTGCTGTTAAATTTGAAGAAATGCATGTTTTTCAAGAAGGAATTGATTTATTTGGGGTTCGTGATCTCAGAGAATGAGTTGAAGATGGATCCGGAAAAGGTTGCAGCCATAGTTAGCTGGCCGTCCCCAAAGAGTTTATTTGAAGTGCGAAGTTTTCATGGGCTAGCAAGTTTTTACAGGAAGTTTATAAGGGATTTTAGCGGTATCTACGTGCCCATGGTGGAAACTGTCAAGAAGGCCAATCAGCCATTTCAGTGGACTAATTCAGCTGAAAGGAGTTTTCAGCTGCTGAAAAAGAAGATTATGGAACGACCTGTTTTATGGTTACCGGATTTCAACAAACTTTTTCAAGTTCGTTGCGATGCCAGCGGGACAACCATTGGAGCAGTGCTGAGTCAAGAGGATAAACTGGTGGCCTATTTCAGTGAAAAATTAAACGAGAGCAGACAGAAATATTCATCCTATGATAAGGAATTCTATGCAGTAGTACAAGCACTGAAACACTGGAGACACTATTTGTTGGGAAATGAATTCGTCCTGTTTTCAGACAATTCTGCTCTGCAATATGTTATGCAGCAGCACAAGTTAAACCACAAACATGCGAAGTGGGTGGAATATCTCCAAAGTTTCACGTTTGTATTAAAACACATCAGTGGACAAGCCAATAAAGTGGTAGATGCATTAAGTCGAAGGAGTTTGATTTTGCAGGAAAGTAGAGTACAGGTGTTGGGTTTTGAACATCTTAAAGATCTGTATGAAATAGACGCAGATTTTTGCGAAGCATACGAAGCTTGCCAAAATCCGTTGTTGAGAGAAGTCAGATTATAACTTGCAGGAAGGATTGATGTTCAAAGGTGGACAATTGTGCATCCCAGAGTGTTCAATGAGGGAAAATCTAATCCAGGAGAAGCACAATGGTGGTCTAGCCGGACATTTTGGCATAGACAAGACATTGGACCAGGTAAGTCATTTTTATTATTGGCCAAGGATGCGACGAGACGTGCAACAATATGTGGCTAGATGCAAGATGTGTCAACTGGCGAAGGGACATAGTCAAAATACGGGATTGTATACACCATTACCTATTCCGGACAGGCCTTGGGATTTAGTCAGCTTAGATTTTGTTTTGGGTTTGCCGAGAACACAAAAAGGATACGATTCAATTATGGTAGTGGTGGATCGATTTACAAAAATGGCACATTTTATTCCTTGCAAGAAGACCAGTGATGCCACGCATGTAGCCCATCTATTCTTTACAGAAATTGTCAGGCTGCATGGCTTATCAAAGTCTATTCTTTCAGATAGGGACGTGAAGTTTACGGGCCATTTCTGGCGAACTTTGTGGAAGAAACTGGACACTAAACTGAATTTAAGTTCAGCTTATCATCCACAGACTGACGGGAAAACTAAAGTAGTAAACCGAAGTCTGGGAAATCTTCTATGTAGCCTAGTTGGAGAGAATTCACGACAGTGGGATCGCGTACTCGCCCAGGCAGAGTTAGCTTATAATGACTCTCCAAACAGGAGCACCAACAGAAGCCCTTTCCAGATCCTATATGGCATGCACCTTCGCGGAGTGCACGAGTTACGGGATTTGCGTCGGTTGGAATGGAGGAGTACTGACAGAGAAGATTTTGCCACAATGATTAACGATCTTCATGAACAGGTGAAAGCTAAATTTCATAATAGTAGCCAAAAATACAAGTAAAGAACAGATTTAAAATGATGGGAAGTGCAATTTAATGTAGGAGACCTGGTACTGGCACACCTATGGAAGGAGAGGTTTCCTAAAGGGGAATACAACAAGCTTAAATTGAAAAATATAGGGCCTTGCTGGGTACTACGGAAGTTTTCTACCAACGCATATGAACTGCAATTACCCCCGGGTATTGGGATCTTGCCCATTTTTAATGTAGCAGACCTATACCCTTATATTTCTGATAACATGGATGATAGCTTGACAGGACACAACTAGGACACCCAAGGAGACGAAAAGACAGAAACATGGATCAAACAGATGCCGCCAGCCAAGCCTTTGGAGATTGACCAAATATTGGACACTCAGGTAGCCAGGAGCACACGCCGAAAGGAGTACTTGCAGTACTTGGTTAAGTGGAAGGACCGTCTGATTGAGGACAGTACCTGGTTGGATGTCAAACAGATTCAATGCGTCAGGTATTCGATCGACGAGCTCATGGACAGGAGCCATGAGAATCAATCACCCTGGGAGCCTGATGCAGGAGCATCCAATTAGGGAGGCAACAGCTGGCCATGTTGTTTCAGTTAAAAAAAAAACAAAAAGACAATTTTAATTTTCAGTTTTCTTTATTGTATCGTTTTTTCAAGAAGGCTGTCACAACCAATGTCATTATTTCTTTTAAAAGTCAATAGATTAGGGAGTGACCTTCATAGATTAATTTTTGAAAACAGAAAAAGGAATGTAACTGTAAAGTTGTAACTGCAAGTAGTTCCTCAACTAAATGAGGCCACAAGCAGTTTATATACATGAAAAAAAAACAAGAAGCAGGTTGTTGCTGCCAAACAAAAGAACAGAAGCTAGATAGTGTAAATCTCTGACAGAACAATTTCTCTTTTCTTGAATAGTGAAAGAAATCATTTCAGGTAACCATCAGTATTTAATATGAATGACTGCTACCATGTACGAAGTTAACTATTAGAGGACTGTAACGAGACTGTGCATCGAAATAAGCAACTACAGACTGCTAGCGAACTCATTCAGGTATTTCACAAGACAACATATTGAAATTCTTACAAACAGCAAAAGCATTCATTTCTTTCCATAAATACATACATATATATATATATATATATATATTTGTTACAGTAGAGAAAGTATCTTGTAACCCTATGCGGGTTCAGAGTCTAAGGCAAGTTGCCTTTCCAAACAAAATATACAAATACCAGAGACAGTCCATAGACATTTTGTTTCAGACCTAGGAGGGTTTCTGAAACCCAAGAGAAAACAACTATTACAAAATAGACAAGATAGCCTAGGACTTTCAATGGAGGAACATGCTCAAGCATAAACAGAATGAGACTACGTCTCTGAAAGGTCCAACCTACAGCTATCAAGTAAAACACACAGGAAAGACACTACCCATTTCGAGTGACCATGGCCACGGAGAAGTGAAGGAACAGAGGCCATCGAGGGCCAAATCCTTGTCACCACCGCCGAGGAATGAACCACCTGCACAACAAACAAAAGATGTTTAGAGAGGCAACATAACCGACATACAGAAAGCAAATCGAAAGAAGGGACACAACATTACAGTCAGAGAGTTACTTGAGATGGAGGGCGGGTTTCATAGTCAAACCCAGAACTGATAGCGTTCAAACCACGCCACAGAGCCATGAAACCCCAACTACTCACAAGGAGCAAACCTGTTAGTAAACGAAGAGCAAGCAAGAAGTTTGAAACTGGAGTGGAAGAATTACCTTGCATGAATACTGAAACGTCACCAAGGAAGTCGGGCTAGGGACTTGACAACAACTAGCACCAATTGTCACCAACAAAACGCAAAAGAAAATGAACCAGTAGTTACAGCAAACAAGTTACAATCATAGAAAAACCTCGCATACCTAGAACAATCATAAGGCTCAACAACATTTCATGAAACCATACAAGGAGCAGCCACCAAGTTCGATGGAATAGCATCCCTAAGTTTCCTAGAGGCATAGAACCAAGGTCGAGATCGGGACCAGCAAATGGCGGAAGGCACAGGGACATTGCTGTCGGTGGAAGGAACTAGGTAAGGAACAGAGCGAGTCCAGCAGTGACAAATGACCAAGAAAACCTATGAAGACACAATAGAACCCTAGCACAGAGGCCGAGGAGACCTCGGGGAGGAGGCAGAGTTATTGTGCCATTAAACCCTTAGCAAAACCTAGCTACCTTTCAGCACGAGAAACAGTCACGTTCGCCAGTCGCCACGTAGGTGCCACCTCAGGGTTTTGGGGTCAGTCATCATATTTCTTTTCTTTTGGTTGAATTAGGTAGGGATTAGATGGAAATACAAGTTTCAGATTTGAATTTTTCAATATAATTTCATTATTGTAATTAATTAATTAATTAATTTTTTTTTTTTTTTGTATACATATATATATATATATATATATATATATATATATATCTATTAAAACATATTTTAAATAATCAATATATATACAAAAAAGAAATTATAAGTCAGCATTTATGAGGATTAGAATTGGTCAGCTATAGCATGGACTCCTAAGCTCCATGAGCAATCAAGGTATATAATTTAAAAAAAAAAATATTTAACCTAATTCAAAATAAAAACTCACATAAAATAGTGTTGGAAAACATTAATTCCAACCACAGTCTACATTAAATGTGCTAGGTAGGAAGTTTAGTTTCTTCCTCAGAGCTCAGGGGAAGTCTCTAGAGTTCAGATAGCTTCCTAAAGAAGCTAGTGCGATCGACAATCCAGAGAATCAAGAAAATTCATCAAGCATGTTGATCCAGGTGGATGTTGGTGGCCACCCACCTATCCCATTTGGACCCCCACAATTGTCTCTTTCAGTCTTTTCAGTTTCCTAAATTGTAGCACAGTTTACTATTTTTAGCAGTTTTTCGGGTCCTGAACTTCCGGAGCCGTTTTGAGGCCCTAAACGGTGTTTTTTGGGAACTCTGGGGCAACATTGGTCGCCTCCCAAAGTGGTAGTACTCGGATAGATCTTTCTAACGAGCTATCGTACGCGTCAAACGGAGATCGTATGCCAAAGTTACGACCCCGGGAAATTGATGTACCAATTTACCCAAACGGGGCCCACAATTTGGCATTTCATCTTCTAGGGTTAGGTTTTGGGATGTGAAGGGTTCTCCATTGTTTCTCAACAATAAATAGGCCTTCGAGCCTCATTGTAACACAGTTTTAGAACAGTTTAGAGGCATGTAGCCGCCACATCTCTCCTCAGAGATAAGCTACCATCGCCCTAGCTAATTTCTTTCCATTTCTGTTTGTAAGAATATTTTAGTATTTTACAGTAATGAAATGAAGTATTATTTCCGCTGCATATCTGTATTTATGGTAATCTCTATAATTTATTGCGTTCTTGTTTAAATCCGGATCAGTGGTATCAGAGCAGTCTGCTTTTTCTCTATTTTTCTTTGCATGTCCCCAACGAGGTCGGGATATAAGGAGTTAAGGCTTGAACTGGTCGAACCTTTGCAAGACCAGCCTCGCAAATCCCGACGGCCTCCAATGGCGGATGAGAAGAAAGATGAGGGGGCAGGAGATCCTATCAAAATCTTGCTTGAAGAAGCGCTCGAGCGGCAAAGGAACGCGATGATGCATAGCTTTGCGCAGATCCTTCAGCGGCTACCCAGAGGCGACGCGTCAGCTTCCAACCGCGACTCTGGAAATGCCACACCGTTTAAGGTACAAGTTAATTTTGAAATCCCCATCTTCGAGGGTCAAATAGACGCAGATGCCGTAGATAAATGGTTAAATCTGCTAGATGGGTATTTTTCTGTTCACCAATTTTCAAGTCGGGAAAAGATTGTTTTTGCTCTTCTCAAAGCAGCCCCCCGCATCAAGGACTGGTGGGAAAAACAATGTAAACTTTGAAACGGGAACTATAAACTCAAAACGGGAACTCTGGCCCAAAAACCCCCAAAAAACATCAAAAATAGTGCTAAAAACGAAAAGTGTGTATACTGGAACGATGTTTTTATTTTTTAGGCATAAATTTTGAACATGTTTTAAAAATGGCAGTGAATACAAAATTTACTATGAAATTTATGTGCAAATAATAGCTTCAAAATGAAAGTAATGATACTCGAACAATAATTTATTTTTTTTAGGGTCAATTTTCGAAATTTTTAAAAAATGCTAATAAAACCAAATTTTTATGTCTCAAACAAATTTATTTATGAGGAAAAAACACATTAATGTTTTTGGTAGAATATCATTTTTCTTTCCTAAGTATAAATTTAACATGTTTTCAACCATAACATGCTAGATACAAAAGAAATTGAAATTTTTTCAACTATAAAATTAAGAAACCATGACATTATGAAAAAATTACATCACTAAATGAATTCAAAAGTCTTTATTTGTATACTAAATAAAACATACATTATATCTCTAATTTGATATTGCATTGTAGATATTTAAACAATAAAATTTATCATACTTAAGACATATAATCCAACAACATAAAAATGATTCATAACTTCTCATTTAACACCATATGGAAAACATTAATTTTATTTGAAGATACGATGCATACATCAGTTATATAAACTGTCTTAAACAATTATTCAAAATCACTCATATTTTCTTGCACACCATCAGAATTCACATCTTCAAATGAGTGACTGGATGCTGACGAAGATGTTCCATATTCTTCTCTTTCATTAACTAGTGCCCCATCTGAGTCCACATGCATGCCGAACATTCCAAGTTTCAAATTTCTTCTAGATTTACCACTGGTTTCAGTAGACTCCCATGTCAACACTATTCCTTCTGGTAACAACCTTTTCAGAATCTCTATCGTCTTGAAGCAAAGAGTTCCTCTCTTTGTTAAATTGAAGTCATAAACAAGTATGTCAACATCCTCCAATTGTAATATGTCTGTGCGGCGCCGATTTATATTTGTACCCTTTCTTTTTCTTTTTCCGCCATTTTTTTTGTCAGCTACCATCTCTGGCTTATACACACCATTGAATGGGTGTGTATTTGTGGCATACCAATGTACTTCAACACCTGTAACATCCTCATTTTTGTAAAGACCTTTATAATTTTAGCAACCCAAAATGGATAGCCATTGGGATCTCCATCTGCTAGCACTTCAATCATGCAACCCTCCTTAATATCCTGTACTGAACCCCTGTAAAGGTCATCCATGGCTTCACGTTGTGCACGAGATCTTCTGGAACCAATATACATCTCTCTTTCCATTGCCTGTGAAGAATTAATAATACCTTGACTTTGTTGTTGTTCAACAATGTTTACTTCCTCATGTTCATTCGACACATTTTGTGGCCAACTAAATGGATTTTTCAAAGGTATATCTTCATTTTTTGTTGTTGAAATGATATCACTTTGATTATTGAAAAATGATTCCCACCAAACTGAATCAGCAATGTCAAAGTACTCATATATATATATCTAATACATTTTTTAATTTCTTCCAGGCAATCAAAATAATTTATATGTCTATTCTGTCTGCATGCATTATGAACTTCACCAACTGATTGTAATAACAATATTTTTGATGCAAATATTGGATGATCTGGAATGAACTTCAAAAATTGCAAACCTGATGACGATGCCCATTCTGTAGTAGTTGAAAACTTCTTGCCCCATATTAGTGTTTTCCCATCAATTTTTTTGATACGAAATTGATGTTGGAAGCTAATGTCATTAAGTTGTTCAATGCATTTCCCCTCACCATATGATCCCAGAATAAACCTTCGCATGTCAACAGTTTCTTCCAACACATCAAACGTAGGCTCTGGCATGTATGATTTCTTAATACATTCAATTAGTGATGGCAAGCTCCCAACTTCCTTCCTCCTCAATGTGACTGAAAAATGACTGAACATCTGATCAATATGGTCATGAGTGTGCCCAACAAGAAGGAAACCAACCTTTACCTTTTGAAAAATTCTCAATTCAACAAGCATGTTTAGATATCCAAAAACAGCCTGATTTTTGTTTTCATGGCAAGTGTTGTCCAATTGTAGATACAAAACTTCAGGAAGATTACCAGACCAATGAGAAATCACATCATGAATTATGGTTATGGTAAGATTTGCATCATTATGAATATTTGGAGCTGTGAAGTACACCCTTGGCAACATTTTCCCATTGAAGACCATACAACTAACCAAGTGAAACTGAATAAAATTTTCCTCTTGTAAATTTTTGGGTGTGCGAACAAAATGTGGTAAAAGTGTTTTCTTCTGGTCCATACCATCAATTATCAAACCCAAATATTTATTCGGATTATCATAACACTTCTTTCGATGCTTGTACAACTTCTTCCTTTCATTTGTTTGTTGTTCGCGATGCTCCTGAAGTTCTTTGACAATTAAATCTACACAACATAAAAGAAATTCATTAAGAAATATGTTTTCATAGTTGATGACTATACAATTTTAAAAGTTAAAGTTATGAATGCTTACCTCTTTTTGAGCCTTTGCATTTGTCCCTTTTTTATTTAAGAGAAGCACATGTACTACAAATCCCCATCCTTGTCTTCTTAGGAATACAGACATTATTGAATTCTTTCTTCCATATCTTCACAAAATATTGATATGTAATAAATTGGCCATGTCCATCAGCACCTTCTGCATATTCTTTGTATAAGTTGTAGATTTCTCGTCTTGAAAAATTATCTGGAATATGTATTGTCTCTCTATTTGGCATACACTCTCCATGCTTTGAAAAGAAATCTTTCATCCATGACATTGCAGTGTTTGATAATGGCCCAAACTGTCTTTTATGATGTACTTCTGAATAAAATGTGGGATCCTTTTCCAAATTTTCTTGAATTCTCGAGAGATGAAAATTCCCATTCGAATGAAACATTTTGAAAGCTTTTCTACACAATAATAAATTCCTAATATGATAATCATAACCTGACAATGTAGATTGCATGCATCCAACTAAATATGAATTTTGCATGCTTTTATTCATTGACAAATATCTCTTCCTGCTTTCTAATGCAAATGTGAAATCCATATGTTTCAAGCAATTTTTTTGGCAACATTCACTTGAAATGAGAGCACTGATAGAACTTCTTCTCGTTAGATATTCTGCTCTACCCCTTGTATAACTAGAACAACTTGCATTTATACGAAAAGGTCTGCTCCTACTCCTCGATACAATATTTCTTGGCAACATCTCCATCATTGGATCATCATTTTTATAAGGATTTTCATCATCATTAAGAGGAATGTTATCCACACTATCATCAGCTCTGCTTTTCAGATATTGACTTAGAGGATACTCTTCATCTTCCCCTTCTTCAGTGCCACTGTCATAGTCTTTAGAATTCAGACTGAATGGAAAATTTGACTCAATGTTTAATGGATATTCTTCCTCATGTGCATTGTCAGTGCTACTCTCATAGTCCATAGAATTAGGACTACGTTGAAAATGAGACTGTTTACTTATTGAAGATGCTACATCCTGTCCTTTGTCACTACTACCTTTATAATCATTAGAATTAGGACTAACTGCATGATCCTGTCCTTCATCACTGCTGCTCTCATAGTCCTTAGAATTAGGACTAAGAGGACACTGTGACACTCCAATCTTTTGAAATTCATCATCCCGCGCTTCATCACTACTGCTCTCATAGTCCTTCGAATTAGGACTAAGTGGACACTTTGACACTCCATACTTTTGAAATTCATCACCACGCTCTTCATCACTGCTGCTCTCATAGTCCTTAGAGTTAGGACTAAGTGGACACTTTGACACTCCATTCTTTTGAAATTCATCACCACGCTCTTCATCACTGCTGCTCTCATAGTCCTTAGAATTAGGACTAAGTGGACACTTTGACACTCCATTCTTTTGAAATTCATCAGCACGCTCTTCATCACTGCTGCTCTCATAGTCCTTAGAATTAGGACTAAGTGGACACTTTGACACTCCATTCTTTTGAAATTCATCACCACGCTCTTCATCACTGCTGCTCTCATAGTCCTTAGAATTAGGATTATGTGGACACTTTGACACTCCATTTTTTTGAAATTCATCACCATGCTCTTCATCACTACTGCTCTCATAGTCCTTAGAATTAGGACTAAGTGGACACCCTGACACTCCACTCTTTTGAAATTCGCTATCATGCACTTCAAAACTGCTGCTCTCATAGTCCTCAGAATTAGGACTAAGTGGACACCGTGACACTCCATCCTTTTGAACTTCACCATCATGCTCTTCAAAACTGCTACTCTCATAGTCCTCAGAATTAGGACTAAGTGGACATCGTGACACTCCATTCATTTGAACTTCACCATCATGCTCTTCATCACCGCTGCTTTCATAGTCCTTAGAATTAGGACTAAGTGGAATCTGTGACTCTTTATTAATTTGAAATTCTCCATCCCCTCTTTCATCAGTGCTGCTCTCATAGTCTTTAGAATGGGGACTAAGTGGAAGAATTGACTTTCTATTCATAGTGGAAGAATTCCCGCTATATTCATCAATATGAATAGAATTGTTACGCGATGAAGATGTTGATGGTGTATAAATCGAAACTTCACTATCAGAACAATCCATCCCTTTCAAATAGGAGATGTTGAATGATACAAATGGAGTCTCCTAAGGATATTATATAGCTTAAAGAATGAAATATTCCCTCCAAAATTATTCCCTCCAAAAAGTTTCGCGAAAATATTTCCCTCCAAAAATTTTCGCGAAATAATTTCCCTCCAAAAGTTTGTTAGATTTATTTACCTTCATTAATTTATTCTACAATTTATTGAAAAATGCAAACTAAATTTTTTTATGAAATAAATCACTAAAATTAAAATTGTAAACTATAACTTGTACATTAATTATTGTAATAGTTAAAGTATATAATATTTACTAACAACTGAATTTTTTTTAAATTTTTATAATATATTCTAAAACAATATAATCCCACATTCAATCCGATGTAAAACAATTCTACAATATTTGCTCTATAATATTTTAAAACAAATTATCCCACATTAATCGTACGGAAAAACATCTTCGTAATTTCACTTATATATTAAATTTCATTATCACTATTACTCACGTCACATCCAGGTTTTCTGAGGTTCGTTGAAAGACTCGTGAATTTGTGGAGCAGCTGTATTGTTATCAACAACATATTGAATAAAGAATTCTCGCAATTGAAAGGTAAGTTCAATTTTTTTCCTTCAAAATTTTCATATTAAATTAATTTAATGAAGAAGAATTTTTTTTTTAAATTAATAATTTTTTTGAGCATGGTAGGCCCGATCAAACTCAATCGCCCAATAACCGTGGGTAGGCCATCATCGTTCCCCCCATGTCCCACACCACCCTCCCTCAACCCATGCGCCCTCCCCCTCACCTCTCAGCCTCCCCCCAACCCATTACCGACCTCTCCCCCTCACCCATGCCCTCTTCACCTTCCTAACCAACCCATGCGCCCCCCCTCCTCAACTCCCCTCCCTCACCTCCCCCACCCCCTAACTCCCACACACCCTGCCCAACCAAATCCCCGGCCCACGCCCCCCTAACACCCCTTCCCCCTGCCCCGTGGGTCCATCCCCCTACCCCCCCATCCCCCCTAACCCCTCCCCCCAACCCACGGCCCCCCTATTCCCCCTCCTCCCCCCTAACCCTCCTCCGGCCAATGGCACCCCCACCCCTCGTGGGTCCCCCCGCCCCCCCCCACCTTACCCCCTAACCCCTACCCCCGGCCTGCACCCCCCCACCCCCTAACCCCTAGCCCCCACCCTTCCCCCCCCCTCCCCCCCCTCACCCCTTAACCCCTACCCCATGCTCGCCCCCCCCTTCCCTTCCCCCCCCAACCCCCCTACCCCGTGCCCGCCCCCCCTTCCCTTCACCCCCCCTAACCCTACCCCCCCCTGTGCCTACCCCCCCTACCCCCACCCTTCCCCCCCCCATCACCCCCTAACCCCTACCCACCCCCCCATGCCCGCCCCCCCCCCCCCCGTCCGCCCCCCCCTTCCCTACCCCCCCTGCCCAGCCCCCCTACCCCCGCCCTTCCCCCCCCCCCCCCCCCCCCCCCTCACCCCCTAACCCCTACCCGCACCCCCCCCTTCCCTCCCCCCCTAACCCCTACCCCATGCCCCCTCCTCAACCCCTAACCCCTACCTCGTGCCCCTCCCCTACCCCCCCTCCTCCCCTGCCCTTCCCCCCGGCCCACGGCCCCCCCTCCCCACCCCCGCCCCCCCCCGCCCTCTTCCTGCCGCTCCCCATCTACGACCACCTGCGCGGCCCTCTGCCCCACCCGACTGGCGGGGCGAAGGGCCGCATGGGCGGTGGTAGGTGGGGAGCGGCGGGGAGAGGGCGGGGGGCCGGGGGGTGGGGAGGGGGGGCCATGGGCTGGGGGGGAGGGGGGGGGGGGGGGGGGGCGGGGGGTGCGCATGAGGTAGCGGTTAGGGGGTGAGGGGGGGGGGGGCGTAGGGGGGTTAGGAGGGGTGTGTAGGGGAGTTAGGTGGGGGGGTAGGGGAGTTAGGGGGGGGGGGGCGGGGCGCCAGGGTAGGGGAGTTAGGGGGCGTGTGTAGAGGAGTTAGGTTGGGGGGGTCGGGGCAGGGGGGAGTTAGGGGGGCCGTGGGGGGGGGGAGGCTGGGTAGGGGGATAGGTCGGTTGGGTAGGGGGTTGTGGGGGGCGCATGGGTAGGGGGTAGGCGGCTCGCCCTCACTTGCCCAGCAGTCCACTTAGCTTCGTCGTCCCTGACCCGAGCTCCCGCCCGCCCACCCGTTAGAGGTGGCTGGGCCATTTTGATTATACAAATAACAAATTTATGGTATATTTTCGTTGTTAATTTAAGTTGATATGCTTTTTTTTATTTACTAATTTATGTGTTTTTATTTTTTAGGAAAATGGCATCAAGGAAAATTTCTGTGAATCTTTCTGGACCAAAGACTCTTAGAGGTGCATCTTCGAAAAACATTGGTGAACGAACTCCACCTGAGCTCATGGCTACAAATCATTCAAGTGCCTTAAGTGATAAGAAGATAATTTCAGACTGGAAAACTTCAAAAGAGCTTAATTTTTCATCAAGGACCTGGTATGTGAAAGAAAGAGAGAGCACAAATGTGAATATATATCTATATATTGACACACCCCATAATAATGAAAATTTGGAGGTGATGGGAAGAGTCATAGATATGTGTTCGGTACCGAACACTGAAGTTGTTTACGTACTTACAAAATCTCCCAAGTCACATGAAAGGATTAAATACCGACTCTCATATTCATTATATGACACGAGAGAGGTATCTACAAAGTTGTGTAAACAAATCGTAAATGAGATGACACAAAACATCATAAGTATTGTTATTTGTATTTTTATTTTGCGTTATTGAAAGTGTCTCGCTATATTTTTTTAATTTTGTTTTTATTGACATATGATATTTTGTTTGGCAAAATTTTGTTGAAAGTTGTTCAATTAGGTTGGGAGGCACTCATTTCATAGAGCATGATATCATGAAAGGTTTCAGCCATTTTTACTCAGTGTCAGAAGAAGATATGGAAAACATGGAAAATGTAGTAATTGATGATGCTACCAAACTACATCCAAAGAATCAGAAAAAAAGGTCTCTGGTGGATAAATCTAGCAAGGGTAAACAAGTTACTTTTGAGGACAATGAAGTTGAAATTGACAGTGAAGCATATGTTGCCAAATTTACTGAAGATGACATTGGAACTGAGAAAAGTCGTAAAAGACCAAAAGTAACAATGCCCAAGAATAAATCTGTTGAGAATGTTATGACGAAGAAAAGTAGAGTTGAAGATCTTGAAGTAGTCATTACCAGCAGTCAAAAACCTAGTGAAACTTCAAAAGAAAGTAGAGAAATCATTACACCAGGAGCTGATTTAGATGATGGCATTATCAAAACAAAACAAAATGCCATTCGACAGAACTTGACAAAAAGAAACTTAATTGATGATGGTTGTACATTTCAGCTAAATGTCAGACAAACCTATAAGGCAAGTGAAGGACAATGCCAATATCAAGTCAGAAAGCCACATCATCTGCATGTTCACAACTTGAAGACATTGATGAGGTACAATCCATATGCTCATATGGTTAGTTATGTGCTTCTTGTTGATCCACTTCAAGTTCCCAACAAAGAAGCATTTGATAAGTCAAAATGTTTTGAATACAATTATTATGTGCTTGGGGGGAACCATTCTGTAGAAGCTCAAAGACAATTGATGGAGGAATATCCTAATAACCCACGTTTTGAAACAATGAAATGTATCATTTATGTTGGTTTAAATGAAACAGAAGCAAAGTTAGTAGCATGGGACCATAATTCAGATAATGAATATAGGATGTCTATGACTTTCATCCAAAGGGTTAGATTTATTCATAGTGAATTTCAAGAAAAATGTGGTGGGGATAGGATACATGTTACTGCAGATTTCCGAAAGGAATGTTGTATGGAAATAGGCTATCAAATTGAAGAGAAAACCAATTCAAAAGGTGGAAAAGACAACAGACATAGTGATTTATTTAGAGGTGTTGATAACATTTTCCAATTGGCATTTAGAACTGGAGATGTTTGGAAGTTGATTGATGAGATTTTTAGCATGTGGAAAGACATTGGCATTAAAAACCAGAGGGTCAAAAAATCTAAGCCATTGATATGTAGCAACAGTAAATCAGCTCCTGAACTCAAGCAACTTCCAGACGATATGACCATCATGCCTTGGAGGGCGATGCAAGGAGTGAAAGATGAAAAAATTGTCAAAACAATATTATCTCGTGTGAGGTCAGGGGAATTATCATTGGAAGAAATGTCTGAAGAATTTCAAAAGTAAGTTTGCTGAATTATTTTTATTTATTTCTAGGATTATAGTTATCTTTTAAATAAAACATGTTGTTCTTGGTACTATTTGTTATACATATCATTATATTAACTTTTTGTTATTTTATCTATGCAGTCACAAAGTTTACATGAAAATTCAGGAACAAATGGTTAGATTGTTGAATGAAGATAGTTGGGATGATGTTGTACGCAACTATCCAGATTCAAGTTCTACATCAACATTAAAAGCTTTTTATCTTGCATTTAAAAAGGTATCTTGATTTATACATTCATTTTTATTCATCTGTGTACTATTTTTAATTTAAAACTTACACATATATTTGTTTATTTGATAAAAGATGAGGAAGGAAGATAATGGAGCACCAGACAGTTTCAAGACTTTTATTGAAAAAATAAAGATTGAAAGACTGAGGAAGCAACGTATTAAGAATGTTGAACTTGATTCAACTCTTAATCATTTCATTTGGAATGGGCTAGACACTATTCGATATCAAGTAATACAAGGCGACTGTGAAGACATTGCTAAACTCATACCAAAAAGGGATTATGCCCTAGTTATTGTAGATATTCCCCATGGTTTCAATATTCCAAACTTTTACTATGATAGTGACCCTTATACTTATCAAGCTTTTAATAAAGTGGTTGCGAGATTTGTAGAAGTGACGTCATCACCATTATGGAGATTTTTGACATTTCATTCAGACACACAATTGGAAATGATATTATCAAGCTTCAAGGGGAAAACAAATTCAAGGATGCAGCTTACATGGTAAGACGTTTAATAGGTATATTTGATTAATGTTGAAAAATTCATTTATGTACAAGTTAACTGAACTTTTACTATTTCATGTTACAGGCAAAAGTCAAATCTTCTTAACAATGAAGATCAACAATTTATAAATGACTGTGAGTTCATTCATATTGATAGTTGGGCAAAAGATGATAGCCATATGTCTATGATTTTTAATCGGATGGACGGAAAGAGTCATAGCCAAATACTGACTTATGATGCTGTTGTGAGAAAACTAACATATGAAGACAAAGAAACGAAATGAGAGATAGTTAACATTTATCAAAAACCACAATTATTGATTAACTATCTTATAGACATATGTTCAAATGAAGGAGATTGGGTTCTGGATTTATTTTCTGGCTCAGGTAGGTTTTGCTATATGGAATTGAATTTCAATATGTTCTTTTTTTAATTAATATGTCACTGTACTAATTTACTTCATTATTTTTTTGTGCTTGATAATTAGGTACAACACTAGCATGCTGCCTTCAAAAAGGAAGAAATTGCATTGCAATTGAGAAAGATCCATTACAATGCAATTTCATTCAGCAAAGAATTAATGCTCTTCAATTTCTTCCAGATGCAATGCAAGAAATTGGGTTGAAGAAAGGGGACTTTAGTGAATCACGTGTGGCAAAAAAGGAAAAGGAACCCCAAGCACCATTACATGGTATGTTTGGAAAGACATACACTGGGAGATTCGCAGACATCAAAGACCCATTAGAAGAGGAAAATGCGCAAAATGAAGCAGAAAATATTATGGAAGAAGACAATGATGAAACTTTAGAGGACGAAGAGTTTGGATTACATGACATTGTTAATTAAATTTAAGTTATTCTTGGAAATCAAGTTTTCAATGTTTTGACTCTGACATTTTATGAAAAGAATAATCAATCAATTAAAGTTGTTATGTGTTCAATATTTGTAATTTGTGATTTTCGCATTGATTTTTAAGTTAATTATTATTTTTTGAAAAAAAAGTGATTATTGTTATTTTTTTTGACATGAAATTCATTAAAAAAACTATTATTTGACCATTTTTAGTTAAAATTTTTGTATAAAAATTGTGATTTTGACATGTTAATTCTAGCAAAAAATTATCAAAACGTGTAGTCTTTTTGTTATTTTTATGTTAAAAATGGTTATTTTTATGTCCATTGTTAAAAAATATTGTTTTTTAGAAACAATTATTTCATGTGGATTGAAAAATTAATTAAGGATGTATAAATATGTAGATTATCTAAAATTCAAACTATCGACTTTCTAATTTAAAAATGCAAAATAATAAAAACCCCACTATAAAAAAAATTAAAATTAAAATAGAAAACAGGAAAATATGAAAAAAACAACCACTTCAAAAACTATCAAATTTAGAAAATAATTATTTACATTTCATACACTAGAAAATTTAAAGTCAAAAAATAGGTCTTTTAAAAAAAGGGTGTGATGCAGAATACTAACTTTTTTAAATCAGCATGAAAATCACTACCATTCTAAAATGTAATGCACATGAAAAAAATTAAAGTTCCAAAAACTATGCTCTAGAAAAAACATGTGTGTTCTGCATCACCCTTTTTCAAAATCAGGTCATTTTTTTGCTATCTCTACGAAACGGGTAACAGTATCAGTTCCCGTTTCAAAGTTTACATTGTTGAAACCTACTGCGAGCAGAAGGATGAAAGTACAGGCTTATTATTTTCAGCCGCACCCACTTGGAATGACTTCCAGGATGCCATCAAGGAGCAGTACTACCCTGTCGGAAGCTATGAGGACAAATACATCAAATGGACCACACTGCGGCAGGGACGAGACCAAGATGTGCCGGAGTTCAAAAACATTTTTCATACCCTTCGCACACAGTTGGGTATCAAAGATACTGAGCTGCATCTGGTACTCAAATACTGCGGCTGCCTACACAGATACATCTAGGAAGAGATGGGGTTCTTGAACATCTCCTCACTCGGCACAGCATACCGATACACTGTCAAGATCGAGCAAAACTTCAAACAGAAGAAGCGAGACTTTGGATCTGCAAATCTGAAGCCCAAAGGACAAAGCCAAGGTGGGGTGACCCAAGACAACTCGTCGAAGCCGCAAGAAAAGAACAATACAACGAAGCCGAAGAAGGACACAGGAAAGTGGTGTGAGTTCCACAAGAGTCCCACTCATAACACAAGTGAGTGTCGGACCAAGCAGTCGCTGGTGGCCGAGTTGAAGGCATCCAAATCAGATGCATGTTCTGACCCTGAGCCAGAACCTGACAAGGGGAACGGAAAAGGGAAGCAGATCCTTCATGCGGATCCCAACGCCACTATTGCCACTGCCAAGATCCAGAAGAATGAACCTACAGATCCAGAAGAGGGGGAGCGTCTTTTCCACTCACAGATGTGGGTGAAGGGTTCGCTGCTTCAATTCATTGTCGACAGTGGCAGCCAAAAGAACCTCATTTCAGTAGAGGTCATGAAGCGGTTGGGCCTACCGACTACACCGCACTTGCAGTCGTACAGTATCGGGTGGCTTCACGAAGGAAGAGATCTCAAAGTTCGCCAGCAGTGCCGCCTTCCCTGCAGCATCAAGCCCTTCACAGATGAGGTATTGTGTGATGTTACAGCTTTGGATGTTTTTGATGTACTATTAGGCCAGCCATACTTGTGGAGGCGACATGCTGTGTATGAGTCCAGGCCTCATGCTGTCATTATTTCTTTGAATAATTCATTATACAGGATACCGGAGGTAGCCCCACCTACCGCCACATCTTTGATCACCGCTAAGAAAGGCAGCAAGCTCATCTCCCAGACCAGGAAATTCATCTGTCTGGTTCACTCCCAAAGTAAGGGGAAGATTGTCATCACATCCATGACCCCCACGAAGGGTTCCTCCATGCAGCAACAAAGGGATATAGTCATGACAAGACACAGGAACAACTTCTCCTCACCCACAGGGGTACCACACAAGTTTCAGGTGGGCGACAAAGTTTGGTTACATCTGTAGAGAGAACGCCTTACCAGAACCCATCAGAAACTCAGGCAACTCCGACATGGTCCTTACACCATTACCAAGGCTATGGGCAACAATGGTTTGAAGCACAACATTCCTCCATTCCTTTGCTTGCAGTGAGTGCTCAATGTGGACCATCGTCGACCATGCTTCCCCCCATTACTGGACACATCAGAGATCGCAGGACAAGTTCAGCAGATGGAGGAACTCAACGCAATGGGGACCATTGCTTCCTAAGGGGGGAGGAATGATCTAGGTGGATGTTGGTGGCCTCCCACCTATCCCATTTGGACCCCCACAACTGTCTCTTTCAGTCTTTTCAGTTTCCTAAATTGTAGCACAGTTTACTATTTTTAGCAGTTTTTCGGGTCTTGAACTTTCGGAGCTGTTTTGAGGCCCTAAACGGCGTTTTTTGGGAAATCTGGGACAACATGGGTCCATGGATGGATCTTTCTAACGAGCTATCGTACGCGTCAAACGGAGATCGTATGCCAAAGTTACGACCCCGGGGAATTGATGTACCAATTTACCCAAACGGGGCCCACAATTTGGCGTTTCATCTTCTAGGATTAGGTTTTGGGATGTGAAGGGTTGTCCATTGTTTCTCAACAATAAATAGGCCTTCAAGCCTCATTGTAACACAGTTTTAGAACAGTTCAGAGGCATGTAGCCGCCACATCTCTCCTCAGAGATAAGCTACCATCGCCCTAGTTGATTTCTTTCCATTTCTGTTTGTAAGAATATTTCAGTATTTTACAGTAATGAAATGAAGTATTATTTCCGCTGCATATCTGTATTTATGGTTATCTGTATAATTTATTGCGTTCCTATTTAAATCTGGATCACATGTACAAAAATCATTCACTAGCAATGAAAAGTCCATGTTTTGATGTGTTATATTCTTTCTCTGATTTGAGATCAGAGTTTGGTTGAGTGCTAAGAGCGTAAGATTCTTCTGTTAGTGATCAATTGAGAGATCATTGTCACTGTGTTGAACATTGAGGGTGTGTCTGGCAGAAGTCCGTTGAAAGTGTCTATTATTTCTTGTTTCTGTGCAGAAGAAGCTTCTGGTGAAGGGAAAATTGGTCAAAGTTTTTAGGTTGTGTGAATGAAGAGATTCCTGCATCGTCATGAGAGTTCTACTACAAGTGGAGCTACTGTAAAAATAATGTGCAAGGGTGTGTCGGTGAAGAGATGCTACGCAGAGACTGCAGACAAATATTGGAAGAGCTGATTGTGTGTGAGTTTGAGAAAACACATTATTGCAGAGAAGGCGTGTTGCAGAGAACTCGGTGTGCAGCTAGTTTGAGGAATCGTTGAAACTTGATGTTGCTCCATCGCCGCATGAGAGAGAGAGAGACTTGAAGGAGTTCTATGTTGGAGGAATATTTAAGTTTCTGTTGAAGTGCTAGTTGAAGGAAACTGGAACCAAGAGTCTGTAGTTGTATTTGCATCTCCTGCCGAAAGCGTGGTCGTTGAAACAATGGGAGAAGAAATTGGAGTTGACCTTCTAGTGGTGCTCATATGTTCTTTTTTTTAAATATATGATGTTAAAATTCTTGTAAGGGTTAAATAGTGGTGAATAGCTTTTCATATTTACTAATCCAAAGCTTTGAGTTATAGTTTGTGGTTGTTGTTTGTAATTGGGTTTTCAAGTTTATGGAAGGAATTTTTTTATGTTTTTTAAGTTTTCTAAAATTGTTAATGAAGTTGTGTAGCTATTGAGTTTTTTTTAAATAATTAAAGAAGATAACAAGCTACGATGGTGGTGAATGGTGAAATTTTGGTTTCCTTTTGGATTAATGAATAATTTATATATATATATATATAAGGGAGAAGAAGAAAAAGAAAGGAAAGAAGCAATCATATTGTCCAATGATATTTCAGTTGTGAAGCTTAATATAATTCTATAGCTTGTGTTTGAGGTGTTATTATTTGTGATTAAGGAGTCATTAAAGCTATTGGTATTTAATGATTGGAGGATTCATAAGATTAATATCATCACTAATGTATTGAAGAAATCTTATTTATCTGACTCTAACAAGCTAGATGGTGAAAACTATGCAAATTGGAAGTTTAATTGGACTTTGATGGAAGGCTACAATATATGGACGATTGTATCTGGAGTTGAAGTTAAGCCAGTGCCCCCTCAAGCCATAGATGTTGCAGCTAAAGAGTGGGAGCGACGAGAAAACAAAGCAAAGGTGATTTTGCGGATGTCCATTAAGGACAACATTATTCCACACATTAGAGAGTGGAAAACATCCAAGGAGACATGAGACACTCTGAAAATTTTGTACGAGATGAAGACGACAAATGATGCAAGTGGATGTTGGTGGCCAAGCACCTATCCCATTTGGACCCCCACAACTGTCTCTTTCAGTTTTTCTGTTTCCTTAATTATAGCACAGTTTACTATTTTTAGTAGTTTTTCGGGTCCTAAACTTCCGGAGCCGTTTTGAGGCCCTAAACGACGTTTTTTGGGAAATCTTTCAGCCAACAATTTTTTTGATAAAAATCGTCTTTTCCGTCGTAGTCCTCGGAGAGATCTTTCCAACGGGCTATCATGTGCGTCAAACGGAGATAATACGACCAATTCGCGACCCCGGAAAGTTGGCTGTCCAACTCACCCCGAAACGGGGCCCACAATTTGGCGTTTCATCTTCTAGGGTTAGGTTTTGGAATGTGAAGGGTTTTCCATTGTTTCTCAACAATAAATAGGCCTTCGAGCCTCATTGTAACACTATTCGAAACAGTTCAAAGGCATGTAGCCGGCACATCTCTTCTCAGAGATAAGCTACCATCGCCCTAGCTAGGTTATTTCTATTTGTAAGCATATTTCAGTATTCTCCATTAATGAAATGAAGTATTATTTCCGCTGCACCTCTGTTTTTATGGTTATCACATCTCTGTATTTATGGTTATCTCTGTAATCTATTGCGTTCCTGCTTAAATCCAGATCAGTGGTATCAGAGCGGTCTGCTTTTTCTCTGTTTTTCTTTGCATGTCCCCAACGAGGTCGGGATATAAGGAGTTAGGGCTTGAATTGGTCGAACCTTTGCAAGACCAGCCTCGCAAATCTCGACAACCTCCCATGGCGGATGAGAAGAAAGACGAGGGGGCAGGAGATCCTATCAGAATCTTGCTCGAAGAAGCCCTCGAGTGGCAAAGGAACGCGATGATGGATAGCTTTGCGCAGATCCTTCAGCAGCTACCCAGAGGTGATGCATCGGCTTCCAACAGCTACTCTGGAAATGCCCCACCGTTTAAGGTACAAGTTAATTTTGAAATCCCCTTCTTCGAGGGTGAAATAGACGCAGATTCCATAGATAAATGGTTAAATCTGCTAGATGGGTATTTTTCTGTTCATGAATTTTCAAGTCGAGAAAAGATTGTTTTCGCTCTTCTCAAAGCAGCCCCCCACGTCAAGGACTGGTGGGAAACATAATGCGAGCAAAAGGATGAAAGTACAGGCTCACTATTTTCAGCCGCCCCCACTTGGAATGACTTCCGGGATGCCATCAAGGAGCAGTACTACCCTGTCAAAAGCTATGAGGACAAATACATCAAATGGACCACACTGCGACAGGGACGAGACCAAGATGTACCAGAGTTCACAAATATTTTTCATACCCTTCGCACACAGTTGGGTATCAAAGATTCTGAGCTGCATCTGGTACTCAAATACCGCGACTGCCTACACAGATACATCCAGGAAGAGATGGAGTTCTTGAACATCTCCTCACTCGGGACAACATACCGATATGCTATCAAAATCGAGCAAAAGTTCAAACAAAAGAAGCGAGACTTTGGATCTGCAAATCCAAAGCCCAAAGGACAAAGCCAAGGCGGGGTGACCCAAGACAACCCGTCGAAGCTGCAAGAAAAGAACAACACCACGAAGCCGAAGAAGGACACAGGAAAGTGGTGTGAGTTCCACAAGAGTCCCACTCATAACACAAGTGAGTGTCGGACCAAGCAGTCACTGGTGGTTGAGTTGAAGGCTTCCGAATCAGATGCATGTTCCGACTCTGAGTCAGAACCCAACAAGGGGAATGACAAAGGGAAGCAGATCATTGATGCGGATCCCAGCGCCACTGTTGCTACTGCCAAGATCCAGAAAAATGAGCCCGAAGATCCAGAGGAGGGGGAACGTCTTTTCCACTCACAGATGTGGGTGAAGGGTTCGTCGCTGCAATTCATTGTCGACAGTGGCAGCCAAAAGAACCTCATTTCAGTAGAGGTCGTGAAGCGGTTGGGCCTACCAACTACACCACACCCATAGCCGTACAGTATCGGTTGGCTTCACGAAGGACGAGATCTCAAAGTTCGCCAGCAATTCCGCCTTCCCTATAGCATCAAGCCCTTCACAGACGAGGTATTGTGTGATGTTACACCTTTGGATGTTTGTGATGTACTATTAGGCCAGCCATACTTGTGGAGGTGACATGCTGTGTATGAGTCAAGGCCTCGCGCTGTCATCATTTCTTTGGATAATTCATTATACAGGATACCGGAGGTAGCCCCACCTACCGCCACCTCTTTGATCACTGCTAAGAAAGGCAGCAAGCTCATCTCACAGACTAGGAAATTTATTTTCTGTCTGGTTCGCTCCCAAAGTAAGGGGAAGATCGTTGCTACATCCATGACCCCAGCGAAGGGTTCCTCCACACAGCAGCAGCAACAGAGGGATACAGTCGTGACAGAACACAAGAACAACTTCTCCTTACCCGGAGGGGTACCACACAAGTTTCAGGTGGGTGACAAGGTTTGGTTACATTTGCAGAGGGAGCACCTTACTAGAACCCATCAGAAACTCAGACCACTTCGACATGGTCCTTACACCAGTAACAAGGCTACGGGAAACAATGCTTTGAAACACAGCATTCCTCCATCCCTTCGCTTGCACCGAGTGTTCAATGTGGACCGTCGCCGACCATGCTCCCCACCATTTCTGGACACATCAGAGATTGCAGAACAGCTCACCAGAGACCCAGCTCAGCAGAAGCTTCCTCATCTCAGGGAGGAACTCAACGCAATGGGGACCATTGCTTCCTAAGGGGGGAGGAATGATCCAAGTGGATGTTGGTGGCCACCCACCTATCCCATTTGGACCCCCACAACTGTCTCTTTCAATTTTTCTATTTCCTTAATTATAGCACAGTTTACTATTTTTAGCAGTTTTCCGGGTCCTAAACTTCCGGAGCCGTTTTGAGGCCCTAAACGACGTTTTTTGGGAAATCTTCAGCCAGCGATTTTTTTGATAAAAATCGTCTTTTTCGTCGTAGTCCTCGGAGAGATCTTTCCAACGGGCTATCATGTGCGTCAAACGGAGATAATACGACCAATTCGCGACCCCGGGAAGTTGGCTGTCCAACTCACCCCAAAACGGGGCCCACAATTTGGCGTTTCATCTTCTAGGGTTAGGTTTTGGAATGTGAAGGGTTTTCCATTGTTTCTCAACAATAAATAAGCCTTCAAGCCTCATTGTAACACAGTTCGAAACAGTTCAGAGGCATGTAGCTGGCACATCTCTTCTCAGAGATAAGCTACCATCGCCCTAGCTGGGTTATTTCTATTTGTAAGCATATTTCAGTATTCTCCATTAATGAAATGAAGTATTATTTCCGCTGCACCTCTGTTTTTATGGTTAGCGCATCTCTGTATTTATGGTTATCTCTGTAATCTATTGCGTTCCTGCTTAAATCTGGATCAACAAATCGAATATTGTATTTAAAGAGTAAGATTCTTTCAATTAAGATGGAAGAAAATGAAAGTGTCAGTAATTTTATTTCTAGAATTAAGGATCTAAAAGATAAATTAGGTGACATTGGTGAAACAATATCTAGTACAAACTTGGTTATTGTGACATTAAATTGAATGCTTGATGAATATGAAATGTTTATCACTGATATTTCAGCTAGAAAGAAGGTTCCTATGTTTGATGAGTTGACAGGTATACTTATCCAGGAAGAAGAGTGGAGAAGAAGTCTTAAACATAAAACTCCCAATTCAGATTTAACATTGATGGCTAAAGGTAAGTAGTCCTTCAAAGGCAAACAATGGGAGAAAAATAAAGGCAAAAAGCTACAGGTAAAATCATTCAAGGTACACATTTACCACAGACAAATGGAAAATCAAGTAGAGATGATGTGTGTTATTACTGTGGAAAACCTGGTCATTTTTCTAAGAATTGCATGAAAAGAAGGTCTGATCAATTTAAACAAAGAAGGCATTCAGGAAATTATGTTGATATTGATGAAGCAGTCAGTCATGCTTTTAGAAATCTTAAATTATTTGTGTCCAATGCTGCTTTATCAACACAAACTGATGATGATAATGATTGGTTTATAGATTCTGGTGCATCGATCCATGTGCCATGCAAAAGAGATTGGTTTGATACTTATCATGAGGTTAATAATGGTGCACACATCTATTTAGAAGATAATCGATCACATGTAATTAAAGAATATGGTGATATAAGTGTTATGATGCCTAATGGACAAGAAAAACAAATTCAAAATGTGGTGTATGTTCTAGGATTAAATAAGAACGTAATTTCAGTCTCTACTATTACAGATCAGCATTTAAAAGTTGAATTTGTGAAATCAGATTATTTGGTAAAGGGTGTGCACGATAACTACAAGGTTGTTGCAAAAGGAATGAGAGTTGGAGGATTATACAAGTTGGATGTAATGAAGAATGGGCATCAAGCTTTGGCATCAATAGGCATGTCAAATATAGATCTTTGACATCAAAGGTATGGACAAATCATAATGACCTAATGTTACTATAAACTAAATTGGTGGTAGAAGGCCTTCCAAATATTAAGGGTGAAAACTTTGAATATGAAGGTTGTGCACTAGGAAAACAATGTAGGAAAGAATTTTATGTGCATGAAAATATAATAAAACATGAAATACTTGAACTAGTGCATACTAATGTATGTGGTCGAATGCAAACTAAGTCACTTGGTGGAGCATATTACTTTCTTATATTTATTGATGATAGCACTAGATACACTTGGGTGTACTTTATAAGAAAAAAAGTGATTTGTTTTAATACTTTAAAGAATTCAAGAGTATGGTTGAAAAGCAAACACGAAAGAGCCTTAAAATTCTTTGATCAGATAAAGGTGGTGACTACACTTCAGGTGCTTCTGTCAAATACTACAAATGAAATGGAATTATGAAACAATGTACAATACCATATGCACCTCAACAAAATGGAGTAGTGTAGTGACCAATCCAGGGTTCCAGATTAGACTAAATTTAATTTCAACCAAGGTAGGTAAACTTAGAGGCACGTGTCTACAATCTATAGACCTAAAAGGATCTCATCTACCTAGATAAGTGTCTACTATGACAGGATACAACACTCTTTTACAAGAGATTCGAATATGTTTCCTTTCACACTTTAAACACTCAGATCATCTAATTTAATTAACTGTTCTAAAAACATAGCGTGTTACTAGTCTGAGTTTTTAGTCCTCTTACAAGGATATCATTCACAAAAACTCTTTCTCGGTAACACACTAAGCATCCTAACAATCAAATTCATGAAAACTAAAGACTCTTTTAAGCATACTAAAACTCAAATGAATGAAAACAGAGTCCACAGAGATACTTCAAAATTCAGTGCTCAATTAAATATTTTACAAGATCTTGTTCAATAATTTAGCAATGGAAGTTTCAAGCTATCACCATGAATCATACAATAACACTCACAAGAACTTCTAATCGAACTAATTAATTCACAAGCAAAGAAATGGCATCAAATGCTATTCAGATTTGAAGTCTAAATGCTATGAAAATGAAATGAAAGTATACCAGTCCCCACGTAGGGCCCGTCCACGTGTTGATGGTACACTTAGAAAACTTCAGATGTTGAAACCGTTAACACATAAAACACTGGAATGATGAAACGCTGCTTGTGATTAAAGTCTGGAAATCAATTACATGCAAGAACAGAGTTCTAGTAACAATACAAATACGCAGTCTTAAGTCTGCTCGATGTCTATTATCCTTTGTTCACTAACATTCCTTAAGGTTTACAATCGAATGTACATACATTATCACGCAGATGTTTCTGCTTTTACAGTCAAAAAGGAGATTTTTGTTTTTTTCTAATCTTAACTGATTTCCAAAACAAAATGAAATCAGTTTAGGTAACTTTGGCTTTTTGCTGCTTTTATGACCAAAAAGGCTGGGTTTGACCATCATTGACCATGTATCCAGGAGCTCCAGATGCGATGCTGAATAGATCTTTCACCATGTATGTACATCCGTGATCACATCCCTATCCTCTGTTTTGATTTTCCTGCCATGCCACGTGTCACAACATAAACCAATTACAAGAAGTCATGACATCCCGTAATTTTGTTGAAAATTTCTAATTTTTAACATAAAAATCCACAAATTAAATTTAATGTAAAATAACAATTATAATGCTTAATTGATCAATTTCAATGGACTATGAGGGGTTTATGGGAGAAAATGATAGATGAATGATGGATTTTTAGAAGAAAAGAATGGCAATAAAATAGTACCAACAAGTAGCTAAGAAAAAGAATAGAAAATTATTTGAATGTGCTCGTAGTATGTTAAAAAGTAAAGGACTTTCTAATAGTTTTTGGGCTGAAGCCATTAATACAGTTCTATATCTCAAAAATAAAAGCCCTACCAAGTATCTTGAGCATAAAACACCAATTGAAGCATTTTATGGTTTTAAACCTAAAGTTAGTCATTTAAGGATATTTGGATGCAAGGCCTTTGCTCATATTCCTAAAGAGGATAGGAGAAAGTTAGATGCCAAAGCCATCAAATGAATTTTTATTAGATATTGTATGTTATGAAGCTAGCTCACAAAAAGATAGAAAAGATAGATCGACAACTTAGAAATTAGCCTCTTCGAGGGGGAAACTTCCTTTACATTACACAAATGAATAATTCTTGAATGATACAAATGAAAAAACCTCCTTTTTATATATAAGAGTCTAAAGGGTCACAATATAACCAAAACCAACCTAACAATAATAATATAAGGGCACAAAAATAACAATAGTGGGTTTCTAGGGGGCACAATAATAAAAATATGGGAACAATAGGGGCACAACAATAACAATAAGGAATACAATGACAATAGTAATGGGGGAATCACTAGTATTATAGGGACCTAACATACCCCTCTCCTTCAAAAAAGTGTTGTCCTCAACACTTGAGTAGTTCTGGATGCCTCTCTATAAAATTCTCATCCTCCCATGTGGAATCTTCAATGGGTAAGTTCTTCCACTTGATGAGATACTTTGAAATTGATTGATTTCATAGCTGTCGAGTTCTTGTTTCTTTGACTGCTTCAGGTTCCAATATGATTTTTCCTTCCTCATCAAGTTCTGGCAATATTGTTTGAACTGGGAGCTTGTCACTTATAACCTTCTTTAAGCATGAAACATGGAAAATTGGGTGCACTCAGGGAGCTGTAGGAAGCTCCAATTTGTATGACATAATATCTATATTTTGCAACACCTTGTATAGACCATAATACTTTGGTCATAATTTTTTATCCTTCTTAGGTTTCTTGAGTGACATTTGTTTATATGGTTGTAACTGCAGGAATACCCAATCACCTACATCAAAACTTCTTTCTCTATGATGTTGATTTGCCTGCTATTTCATTCTATTTTGCGCCAACATGAGGTTATCCTTTAAGAGTTGGAGAACTTGTTGTTGATGCTCGATGTGATCTTCCACTGCTTGAATCTTATAATTTTTCTTAAATATGATGTGATGGATGGTGGATGATATCCATAAAGTGCCATAAATGGGGTCATTTTTGTTGCAGTATCGAAGGAAGTGTTATACCACAATTCAGCCAGAGGCAACCATTTGACCCATTATGTTTGTTTATCAGATACAAAGCAACGAAGATATTCTTCCAAAAATTTGTTTACTATCTTAGTTTGCCATCAGATTGAGGATGATAACATGAGCTATGAGCTAACTAAGTACCAAGACAAGAAAATAATTTTGTCCAAAAATTTCCAGTGAAAATGGAATCTCTATCGCTTACAATAATCTTTGGGTTTCCATGTAAATTTTGAATTGTTTCCATAAATGCAGTAGAAAATCTACTCACTTTAAATGGATGAGATAATGCACAAAAGTGTGCATATTTGGTAAGTGTGTCAACTACCACCATGATAACACTCTTTCCTTCAGACTTAGGTAAAACTGTGATAAAAACCATTGAAACCTCCTCCAAATGTTGGCTTGGAATGGATAAAGGTTGTAATAGACCCGGGGTCTTAATTGTTTCAACTTTATTTTGTTTGCAAACCAAACATTCCGCTACAAACTTTTGAATATCCAATTTAAGGCCATCCCAAAAAAATACCTTCTTAACCCTGTGGTAAGTTTTTAGAAATCTTGAGTGCTCTCCTAAGGGAGAGGTGTGCAATTACCTAAGAATATTTTGTTTGAGTTGGGAATTCTTACATAGGTATAACTGATATTTATACCATAACGAATCATTTTTCTAGATAAATGTATAATTTAGGTGTACTAGGATCTTGTTGTAACTTTTGAATGAGTGGCCACACTTCTTCGTCATTCTTCCATTCATCCCTTGCTTCGTTTATCTAATCTAGGTGGATAACAGAAATGGCGCAAAGAAATTCTTCCACATCCTCATCCTTTCTTGAGAGTGCATCTACCACAACATTTTGCTTCCCTTTTTTGTAGATTATTTTAAAGTCATAACCCAACATCTTTGTGACCCATTTTTGCTTCTCTTCTAAAGATAATCTTTGCTCTAAAAAGTATTTAAGACTATCATGATCTGTTTTTACCTTGAAGTGTCTTCCCATTATGTAGGGTCGCCATTTCTTAAGTGCATGGTATTGCCAACATTTCCTTCTCATAAATAGCTTTGTGTAAATAATTTTCTTTGATTGGACGACTTTCAAAAGCAATGGGTCTTTCTTCTTGCATTAAAACAACACCAATTCCATTTCCTAAGGCATCACATTCCACAATAAAAGTTTTTGAGAATTTCGGTGTATCGAAGACCGGTGCTTCGCACATTGTCTCTTTAAGACATTTAAAGGCCTTTGTTGCTTCTGGAGTCCATGAAAAAGCATCTTTCTTCAATAATGTTGTTAGAGGTGCTACTATTCTCCCACAATTCTTGACAAACGTGCGATAATACCTTGTCAACCCGAGAAATCCTAGTAGATGCTTTATGGATGTGGGGATTTTCCATTTCTTAATGGTTTTAATTTTGCCAGGGTCTACCTTAACACCTTCATGAGAAACAATATGACCTAGATATTCCACCTCTTGTACTCCAAAGAAACATTTGGAGGTTTTTGCATATAATTGTTTCTCCTCCAATAGTTTGAGCACCCTATCAACATGTTGAACATGATCCTTCCAAGGCTTGTTGTAGATTAATATATCATCAAAAAATAGTAACACAAATTTCTAAGGAAGGGTTTTAAATTGGAATTCATCAAACCTTGAAATGTAGAAGGTGAATTGTTAAGGCCAAAAGGCATGACCAAAAATTCATAATGACCCTCATGAGTTCTAATTGTTGTTTTTAGAATGCCTTCAGTCTTCATTCTATTTTGATGAATCCTGAATGAAGATACAACTTGGTGAATGTTAGGCTCCTATACTACTAGTGTAACCCCTTATTGTTATTAGTACAACCCACTTATTATATTGATGTACCCATGTAGTGCCCATATTGCTACTATTGTACCCCATAGAAGCCCACTATTATTATTGTGCCCTTACATTATTATTGTTATGTCGGCTGTGATTATGTTATGACCCCTTAGACTCCTATATATAGAAAGGAGGACTTTTCATTTGTATCATCCATGAATTGTTCATTTATGTAATGTAAAGGAGGTTGCCCCCTCGAAGAAGCTGAATTCTAAGGCGTGGATCTATCTTTTCTATCTTTTTCTTGAGCTGGTTCATAACATTTGGTATCAGAGCTTTGGATTCTAGGGTTTCACTGCTCCAAATAGGTCATCGTGGCATTTTCGCTATAACTTTTTTTCTGCGATGTTTCAGAATTTGAAAAAAAAACCCATTTGAGAAGGAATCACGCTCAACCTCGGGTCCAAATTTCAGAGCGTTTCGCGCTATATTTGCGGAGATATGATCTGAGGAAGTTGGTTTTTTTGCAGAATCCTGAATTACATCCCAAACAGGTGACCTGGGGAAAATCGTCATAACTTTCTCTCTAGGGATTGGATTGAAATTTTGTAAGAAGGTACAGAAAGAGGATGGATTGTAGCTTCTTGTATGCATTTTTTAGATCCAAAGGTCAAAACAATGACTCGTGGCACGTCGTACAAGTTCGCTCTACTGAACTAGTCTATAATCAAGTCACTGTGGTAGATTTCGCATAACTATTCCTTGGAGAATCCAATTTGGATCAAACTGGTGGCATTGGAAAGAGAACAAAGAGGTCTACCATAGATCGCAATTTCAGAACTTAAAGATTTTAAAGTATAGAGTTACAGTCGTTTCAAGATCGAGCTCCTAAAATCAAGAAAAAGCAAGATGAGGAAGTTTGATGGCAAGGATCTGGTAAATTAGATACTTCAGATGGAGCAATATTTTGATCTACATGGTGTACCACTGTTACAAAAGGTATGTATTGCATCTTCATATTTAGAACCAGATCAATTTTTATGGTATGAAAGGCTTTGTTCTCGTAAACAACTTGTTACGTGGTCAATTTTCACGGAGGAAATGATAGCACATTATGAGGATACAAAGCACAACACCTTCTTTAGAGCAACACCACAACAATTGAAAAGTGTAAAAGGGCTTTGTGACATAGTGGAAAGAAAAATTATGGAAACCAGAAAGCCTACCCCTCACAACTATAAAGATGGAAGTGTTGTTTCTCCTAGCCTTCCACAACCTACAAGGGTTACACCACAACAATTGGAAGGAAAAAGAGAAAAAGGGCTTTGTTACAATTGTGATAACAAATGCACTAAAGGTCATAAGTGTGCTGAGAAGAAATTATTTTACATAGAATATGAAGAGGAGGAAGAAAAGGATCAAGAAACATCAAAAGAAGAAGATATATGCCAGGACCCACCCCAGAGAAAGAAGAAATGAATCAGACCATATCTTGTAAAGCATTGGCAAGAATTACCACTCCTCAAACTCTCAAGATAGAAGCACATATCAAGAAGAAAAAGGTGCAAGAAGTGAAATATCACATCGAGAAAGAAGAAATGAATCCAACCATATCTTGTAATTCATTGGTCGAAATTACCACTCCTCAAACTATCAAGATAGAAGGACATATCAAGAAGAAAAATGTTCAAGAAGTGAAAGATCACATCGAGCATCAAGAAATGAATCCGACCATATCTTGTAAAGGATTGGAATAAATTACCACTCCTCAAACTCTAGAGATAGAAGGACATATCAAGAAGAAAAAGGTTCAAGCAGTGAAAGATGACATCGAGCATCAGCAACAAGTTCTCCAAATTTTAAAGGATAACGCCACTTTGGTGCAAAATCAAATGAAACAACAGGTAAATCAACATCGTAGTGAAAATGTTTTGATGTAGGTGATTGGGTATTTTTACTGCTACATCTCAAGAAAGCTATTTATGAGAAGGAAATGTTGGCAATACTACATGCACTTAAAAATGGCGACCTTACCAAATGGGAAGACTCTTCAAGGATGAGGATGTGGAAGCATTGTTTTTTGCTATTTCTATTATCCAACTAGATTGGATAAATGAAGCAAGGGATGAATGGAAGAAGGACGAAGAAGTATGGCCACTTATTCAAAAGTTGCAAAAGATCCCAATTCAAACAATATTGCCAGAAATTGAAGAGGAAGGAAAAATCATATTGGAACCTGGAGCAGTCACAGAAATGAGAACCCGACAACTACGAAATCGATTAATTTCAAAGTATCTCATCAAGTGGAAGAACTTACCCGTTGAAGATTCGACATGGGAGGACAAAATTTTTATACAGAAGCATCAAGAACTACTCAAGCGTTGAGGACAACGGTTTTTGAAGGAGAGGGGCATGTTAGGCCCCTATACTAGTAGTGTAACCCCTTATTGTTATTAGTACAACCCACTTATTATATTGATGTACCCATGTAGTGCCCATATTGTTACTATTATACCCCATAGAAGCCCACTATTGTTATTATTGTGCCCTTACATTATTATTGTTATGCCGACTCTGATTATGTTATGACCCCTTAGACTCCTATATATAGAAAGGAGGTCTTTTCATTTGTATCGTCCAAGAATTGTTCATTTATGTAATGTAAAGGAGGTTTCCCCCTCGAAGAGGCTGAATTCCAAGGCGTGGATCTATCTTTTCTATCTTTTTCTTGAGCTGGTTCATAACAGTGAAGTAAATTGATCGATGCAATTCATCCAATAATTCATCAATGACATGAATGGGAAATTTATCTTTAATATTAAGCTTGTTGAGCTCCCTATAATCTAGACACATGTGTCATGATCCATCCTTCTTGTGTACCAATACTACTAGAGCAGAGAAAGAACTTTGACTAGGTTGAATTATACCAGCCTCTGGCATTTCTGAAACCATACGTTCAATTTCACTCTTTAGGGCATGGGGATATCTGTAAGTTGTGATGTTGGGAGGAACGCTTCCTGAAATCAAATGAATAGCTTGATCATGATCACGAATACGTGGGAGGCCTTTGGGAGTCTCAAATACCTTGGAATGATTGTCCAAAACTTTTTGGAGATCTGGAGAAACAGATGATTTCGATGTGGGAACCTCTAGTGAACATAATTGTGAAATTATGCCTCGTTGTTATTTCTTTATAAGTTTTGTCAATATGTTAGAGCTAATTATCTTTCTCGGTTTCCCTATGATACCTCTTAATTCAACTTCTTTTCCTTCTGAATAAAAATTCATGAAAAGTTCTTGAAAATTAAAAGCTATTGTACCTAAGGATTGTAGCCATTGGATGCCTAGTACAACATCAACACCACCCATTGGAATGGAAAGCATTGGGCTATTCAATACATATTTTCCCATGGATAGCTTGATATTATGGCACTTTCCTAAGCAATTTATGGTTGCTCCACTTGCAACCATCACTCGACACTCTGGTGTTGGATATAGGAAGCAATTCAATTCCTTGGCTATCTTACAATGAATAAAATTATGAGTATTGCCCGAATCTATAAATGCTATTACCTTTTTTTTCTTGATATGCCCTTCTATCTTGATAGTTTGAGGAGTGGTAATTCCAGCCAATGCATTACAAGATATGGTCGGATTCATTTCTTCTTTCTCTAGGGCTTTTTCCTGGTGTATATCCTCTTCTTTTGACATTTCTTGTTCCTTTTCTTCCTCCTCTTCACAATCTATGTAAGATAATTTCTTCTCAACACACTTATGACCTTTAGTGTACTTGATATCACAACTGTAACAAATACGTTTTGCTCTTTCTTCTTCCAATTGTTGTAGCGTCAACCTTGTAGGTTGTGGATGGCTAGGGGAAACAACACTTACATCTTTACGATTATGAGTGGTAGGCTTCTTTTTAGCCATAATTTTCCTTTCCATTTTTCTTTCCAGCCTAAATGCCTTCTCCAATGAATCAGGTTCCCAAAGGTGAACTTCACGTTGGATGTTATCCTTTAAAGTCCCTATGAACACATCAATCCTATGCTCCTCTAGAATATCTTTTACCCTTATATTAAATTTTTGGAATTCCTCAATGTGCTCTATCATTGAATCATTTTGTTTGAGATTTATCAATTGGCTAAAAACGTGTTGCTTTTTGTATCATCATAATGTGCTATCATTTCATCCATAAAAATAGCCCAAGTGACAATTTGTTTACGAGAGCAAAGCCATCGATACCATACAAACTGATTTGGTTCCGAATATAAAGTTACAATGCGTACATTTTGTGTGTTTGCACATTATGGAGATTCAAAAATTGCTCCATATGTAGTATCCATGTTACGGGATCCTTGCCACCAAACTTCCTCATATCGATCTTTAGAACATGGTGGGTATTCAATCCAATGTTAGAGTCTATGAAATCATGATTAACATTTATTTTGTTCTCATCATGAGTTTCATTTACTACTCTTTCACCATTAGTAAGCATTTCTTGTAGAAACTTTGTCAAATTTGTCTTCAAATCTTCCATCTTAGCTTCCACACCTTTTTTTAAATCATCCGTCTTAGCTTCAATGCCATCCATCTTAGCTTCCACATCATTCATCTTAGTTTCTACGCCTTTATTTAAACCATCCATCTTAGCTTCAACTCCATACATCTTAACTTCTATGTATTTATTTAAACCATCCATCTTAACTTCTATGTATTTCTTTAAACCATCCATCTTAGCCTTTGTTACTTCTTGTGCGAGTGAATTTTGTTGCACTTGGTCTCATAATTTTGATATATCATGTTACATTTCTTCCTCTTCTTCATGATTCATGCTAGAGATTTCAGGTTCCTTACTAGGTGTTTCCATTTTCTTTCTTAGAGGCATCAATTAATGATAATAATTCTTCACTATGCCCTTTGAATTCCTTTAAACAATTTTTTCAATCCAAACTTATGCAAAAATTTAAAAAAACTACACACCTTTTTCACTTTGTAGGAGCTTGATATTGAATTTGTGGTATCATTGTGATTTCAGATCTCCAAGGTCTGAAATTTATTCTTGCGGTAACCCTTTGATTCCTCTTTATAACCCCACAAATTTGATCAAGATTGGATTATCCAATGAAGCATTATGCCAAATCTTCCATGATGACCTTATTATAGACTAGTTCAGTAGAGCGAACTTGTACGACGTGCCATGTGTCACTATTTCGATCTTAAGGTATAAAAATGATATCCATCAAACTACAATCTATCTTCTTTATGTCCAAGGTCACCTGTTTGGAATGTAATTCGGGGGCCTGCAGAAACCCTAAATGTCTTGGATAGTATCTCCTAAAATATAATGAAGAAAAATATGAAATTCTGGCCCAAGCTTCACCAAGATTTACGCTCAAATGGGTTTTAATTTTAGAAACTAAAACATCTTAGAAAAAAATTATAGCAAAAAGGCTATGATGACGTGTTTGAGATGGAAATCTGGAGCTTCCAAAAACCCTAACTTCTTTACGTCATATCTCTAACAATATAGTGAGACGAGATTTGAAATTCGGACCCGAGGTTTATAACGGTTGTGTCTCAAATGGGTTTTTGTCTTATCATCTGAAATATCACAGAAAAAAGTTATAGAGAAAATTCCACAGAACTGGGTTTGGAGTAGGGAAATCCTAGAATCTAAAGCTCTGATACCAAATGTTATGAAATCAGCTCACAAAAAGACAAAAAAGATATATAAACGACTTAGAAATCAACCTCTTCGAGGGGGAAACCTCCTTTAAATTACACAAATGAACAATTCTTGGATGATACAAATGAAAAAAACCTTCTTTCTATATATAGGAGTCTAAAGGGTCACAATATAACCAAAGCCAGCCCAACAATAATAATATAAGGGCATAAAAATAACAATAGTGGGCTTCTATGGGGTACAATAATAATAATATGGGAATAATAGGTGCACAACAATAACAATAGGCGATACAATGACAATAGTATTTGGGGAATCACTATTATTATAGGGACCTAAAATTGTATTGATAAAAAATCATATAAAATATATGATCCAAGTACTCACAAGGTCTTTTCAAGTATAAATGTTATATTTTATGAGCATGCCGATAAACAAATAAAAGAAGATGAACTTAATGTATAGCAACCTTCTTATGACAATTTTAAGGAAGAAGAAGAAGTTGAGTCATCTCAAGCTCAAGAAAGCATGGACATTCTAGAAGACATTTCAAGAATTCAAAGTCCACAAAGAAGTGATGAAGGCACTCCATAGAGAAGAGGAGGAGAAGGTACTCCACATTGTAATGAACCCCTAAGAGGGTCAACATGACATATTCAAACCCCTATCAGGTATAAAGATTATGCTTTGATGTCTAAAGTAATGAATGTTTTTGAGGCTTTAAATTATGAACAAGCTAAAAAACATAAAGAATCGATGGAAGCTATGAAAGAAGAATATGACTCTAATGAAAACTTAAATTTTGGAATTAAGAGAATTATCTTAAAATAAAGTCCCTATAGGATCAAAATGGTTGTACAAGACAAAATTTAATGCAGATGGTAGCATAGACCAGTATAAGGAAAGATTGGTTGCAAAATGTTATTCACAAAAGGAAGGTATAGATTATGAAGATACCTCTGCTCGAGTTGCAAAAATGAACACAATCAGAATAATGATAGCATTAGCAACGAAATATGATTGGAACCTACATTAATTAGATTTGAATTCAACTTTTCTAAATGGCGACTTAAAAAGAAGAGATATATCTTGTTCAACCAAAATGATTTGTAAAAAAGGGACAAGAACATCTTGTATGCAAGTTAAAAAAGGCCTTATATGGGCTAAAACATGCACTTAGATATTGGTATGAGAAAATAGATAAATTATTCTTTCATGAAGAATTTAACAAAAGTAAAAATGATCCTAATTTGTATATCAAGACAAATAGAAATGAAGATATAATATTAATCTCTATATATGTTGATAATATAATAATAACAGGGAATTCTGATAAATTGATTAAGGATATAAAAAGGAAATTATTGTAGGAATTTGAGATGAAGGATCTTGAACAGATGCACTATTGTCTAGGTCTTGAAGTATGGAGATATGATGGTAGGATTTTAATAACACAAAGCAACTATAAAAATGAGGTACTAAAGAGATTTTATATGAATGGATGTAAAGCAGTGAGTACTCCATTGGAACAAAATATCAAATTAACAAATGATGATGGAACAAAAGAGGTGAATGGAACATTGTATCAACAATTAGTGGGAAGACTAAATTATCTCACTACCAATAGACCTCACATTGCTAACATAGTAAGCATACTTAGTCAATTCATGACTAAGCCTCATGAAAACCATTGGATAGCTGCAAAAATGGTCGTTCGATATTTAAATGGAACTATCAATTTTGGTATTGAATATACTAATAACTATAATGTTGAATTGATAGATCATTTTGATTTTGACTGGGCTGGAGATCATAAAATCCACCACTAGATACGTTTTCAATATAGTATCGGGAGATATATCATGGAGCATTAAGAAACAACCAACATTTTCCCCGTCATCAAGTATAAAGCATTATGAGTGCCACTTGTGAAGCAATATGGCTTAGAAAAATACTTGAAGATGTTGGTGAAGGTTAACAAGAACCTATAGTGATCATATGTGATAATCAAAACACCATCAAATTGGGGAACAATAATGTATGTCGTGCGAGGTCAAAACATATAAACCCACTTTGTAAGAGAAAAGTTTCAATCAAAGGAAATTGATTTAATATATTGTAATACAAATGAGAATGTAGCTGACATATTCACTAAGCCTCTTGGGAAAGAAAATTTGAGTTTTGTAGAAGTAAATTATGTGTTGTAGAAAATCCAGACTATGTTGTAAGCCTAGTTGAAACTTAGACCAAAAGGCATCTTGATTAAGAGTATATTTGTGTTTTATGTATTGTACTATAGTGTATTTTGTGTTTTTTTCGTGTGGTTGGAATTAAGGGAAGTGTTGGAAAACATTAATTCCAACTACCTTCTGCATTAAATTTATTTGATAGGCATTATAGTTTTATTTAGAGAGTTCACGAGGAAGTCTCGAGAGTTCATATAGCTTCCTGAATAAACTATGACCATCCAGAGAATCGAGAAACTTCATTGAGCATTTATAAAAATCATTAGCTGGTAATGAAAATTCCAAGTTTTGATGTGTTATCTGAGTTCTCTAATTAGTTGAATAAATTCAAATCTTGTTTTCAAATTTTATTTCTTATAGAGGTTCAACTTACGTGGAGGTATTGAATATCTTGGATAAATTTTGAAGGCCTCCTCGCTGAGAAACAAGTCTGTCCATTGCGCTCCACGATTTTTTTATAGTTGTGTAACAGTTCTTGCTCGCATCCTGTACATGTTAAAAACACAAATGTGGCGCTATCGAACATGAGCATGGGGGCTGAAGACGCAAGTGCGCCTAATGTAATGTGTGGGTACTTCAAACGAAGCCATGCAGCCAACACTGCAATCACACGTTTATATATTTAAAATAGCATAACAGTTGAATTAAGAATTAGATGCAACATGATTCAGGGTTGTTTAACATGAATTCAAATTATTTACTTCCTGCATATGATCCACCGAACACGATCACTGGAAAATTCTCAGCCGATAAATTCTTCTTAAAATCCGTAATGAGAGTCGCGAAATCGGCCAATGCTTGCTCGGAAGTGAGATAGCCAGCTGTGCTTGCGTTTATTACAGGATTCGATACGTCACCTACTAAATCCGGCATCGACACCCCATAATACCGATGCTAAATAAAGAATATTTTTTCCACGAAACAATAATTTAATATCAGGGGACGCATCTAAAAAATGCTGTTGGAATTTCGTTTTATTAGGTGTTGAGTCCTAAATTTCATAGAAAAGTGAAGATAATTAATTTTACCCAAGTTTATTTCAATATTTCTACAAAATTAAAAATTAGAAAATAATCTTTGTACCTCAACGAAGAGGATCAGTGCTTTAAATTGCGGGGCATTTTCGATCATCATGCCGCCACCCCTTTTGATAGTATGATGGATACTTGATTCTCCACCCAAGAAGACAAAAATGGGAGAATTACTATTGACAAGATATGGGAGAATTACTATTGACAAGATATGGGAGGACAGCCCCCAGTAAGTTTTATTGACAAGATATCACTGTTGAAAGGTGAGACCCTCTGACACGAACGTAAAATGGTCGAGAATTTGAGTGGAAAAATGTGTTTCATACCAAATCGACTCGGAAAGGACCACTCGCTGCTTCTGTAAAAGATGAGTACACAATCTCATGGACAAAGGACACACGCTACAACAATCAATAAGCCTGCATCCTACCAGTAAACATAAAGCTAGAAGTGTGATTCGAAAATCATAAATCCCGAAAGCCATTTTTTTGCGTACTCTGGAGATATAAAAGTGTGAGAGAGTATACACAACATGGAACAACCCTGTATATATTCCCGAAGCCTAACACTGCTTTTGGAATATGAAACCTTCATCAACTCCTATGTATATAATATAGGGTTTTTATTTATTTTTTAAAAGAAACTTCCATGTTTATTTTGTAAAGCATCGATGTGATAGGACTCTTCGTAATAATGATTAATTAATATAAATAAATAAATAAAGCATTTAATGAAATTACGTTACTTTTTGAATATGAAATCTTCATGAATTTCTTTAAGTTAAAGTTAATAAATTATAATATTATATATATATATATATATATATATATATATATAAAATTTGAATATCTAGTGAAAATATGAAAATTTCATAAATTCCTCTATATAATAATAGAGAAGAGTTGTTATTTACTTTTTTTTTTAAAGAGACTTCCATGTTTGTTTTGTAAAATATAAATGTGATACGACTACAGAATAATAATTAATTACGTAAATAAATTATAATATAATATACATATTATATATATATAGAAATCACATTGCTTTTGGAATATGAAACCTTCATAAACTCATATATATAAAGTAGCTGTTATTTACCTTCTCACTTCAATGTTTATTAGTAAAGCATCTATGTGATAACTTTTTGAATATGAAACCTTCTTGAACTCATATATATATTTATATATATATCTATATAATATATATAAATAATAGAAAGGAACTGCTATTTACCTTTTCACTTAAATAATAGAAAGGAGCTGCTATTTACCTTTCACTTCAATGTTTATTAGTAAAACATCCAGGTAATAGGACTCTCTTCTTCGTAATATTTAATTACATAAATAAATTTGATAAATTATAATATAATATAATATACATTAATTATATATATAATTAAAATATTTATAGAAATTACATTGCTTTTGGAATATGAAACCTTCGTGAACTCCAAATATATATATATATAATTATAATTATAATATAGAGAAGTTGCTATTTACTATTTTAAGAATACTTCCATTTTTATTTTATAAAGCCTCGATGTTTTGAAAAATAATAATTAATTATATAAATAAATTTAATAAATGATAGTATAATATAATATAATATATATATATTTTGAAATTACACTACTTTTTGAATATGAAACCTTAATGAACTCCTTTGTATATAATATAGAGAGCTTGTTATTTCCTTTTTAATCAGACTTTAATGTTTATTTTGTAAAGTATATGTGATAGGACACTCTTCAGAATAATAATTAATTACATGAATAAATTTAATAAATTATAAAATTATAATATATATATATGTTGAGAAAATTAGACTATTTAGTACGTTAAGTTGGTTTTGGAATAGGAAAGGAGTTGTTATTTTTGAGGAATTGCATGGTCAAAAGTTTTCAGAATTCAGTTAAAAAATAAAAAATAATTTTTTTTAAATGCAGTGTTTGAATCATGATTTTGATGGTGGAAATGGATTCAACGCCATAAAAAAATATCTAAGGCACCTACAATTATGAATTTTGATAGCTTTTACTTGGATTTACAAAAATCCCTGCGAGATTTTTTCAAAATATGACCAAAATTTCCATAACTTTCAAAGAAAAAAAACATAATTTTCACACTAACGCTTTATTTTTTATGTTTATTTTAAAATACTCTTAAAAATAATAATCAATTACACAAATAAATTATATATATAGAAATTAAGTTGCTTTCACAATACGAAAGCTTCATGAACTCTTATATATATAATATAGAGGAGTTGTTTACTTTTCCAAAGAAAATTGTTTACTTTTCTAAGGAGACTTTAATGTTTACTTTGTAAAACATGGATGTGATAGGACCCTCTTTAGAATTATATATATAATTATATAGGAATTAGAATATTTAGTGAAATTAGGCTGCTCTATATAAAGAATATACGAGTTGTTATTTACTTTTTTAAGGAGACTTCAATATTTATTTTGTAAAACATCAATGTGATAGGATCACTCTTCAAAATAATAATTAATTATGTAAATAAATTTAATAAATTATAATATAATATAAGTTTTTTTCTTTACAAAATTAAAATATTTTATAAATTCTTTGCCTTACGTTTTCAAAATTATATGTAAATTAAATATTTAACATATATTAATAAGTAAGAATTTAAAATTTATTTTCAATATTATAATTATATATATATATATATATATATCAAAAATTATGATTCATCATAATTTGTATAATTTTTTATATAAATTTAAATAAAATTAAAATGTAAATATGTATATTTTTCAAGTTCATGTTTATTTATATTTATGCAAATTTTTGTACATAATTTAGCTTAAAAAATTAATCATATTGTTAATTTTTTTAAGAGTTTAAAATTGGATAATAAAAATTAAAAAAGAAAATAATGATTAATTGTATGATTTCTTAAATAAAATAATTTAAAACTTTTTTTTTAAGTAAAATTTTCTAACTATTATTATTTTTCAATTAGTAATAATAAAAATAATGAAAAATTTTAGGGTCTAATATTCACTAGTGGGCTAATTTTCCATGATTTCCCACAAAAAAAGATTGGCTAATTTCCATTTTTTTAAAAATGATTCACCCAAATTTTACAATATAAAATTATTTTACCTTAAAAATCACCAACACTATATAGAGACTATATATAAAATCATTATAATTTGAATAATTTTTCAAATATATCAATAAACATTTTATAGTTTTCATATTAGGGACTAGTGAGATTCACCAATGTTTTAAACTTTAAGATAATTTTCCATCCTTAAAATTTTCCCTAAAAGATAGTGAGGTCTAGTACAGTGCTAGATTACATGACATTTTAATATAGAACAAAAACCGAGAAGCATGAACCTATGGTTAAGCTATAATGCACATATTCTTCTAGTTCTCGCTACTGCTAGAAGCATGAACCTATGGTTAAGCTATAATGCACATATTCTTCTAGTTCTCGCTACTGCTATTCAGATTTCAGTTCTATGCAGAGATATCCAAAAAAAATGAGCTATTGTTTTTCACTAATGTTAACTTTAATAACTAATTTTTTTTTGGAAGAAATGGATCCAGAATATGAAATAAAATACGAAGAAGGAAAAAAAAATCAAACTTCAATAGCATGTTGCCCAAAATATTGAATATAATACAAAGAGTGAAATAAAATCAAACTCTACTAGCATGCACTACCTTACATTAGACAAACAATGAAAGAATATGTGGATAGAATGCTCTATATGGCATAGGCATGGAATTTTTTTATCTACATAGTATAATAATAATAATGACCTAATTTTCAATTTACAACTAAATATTAATTCATGTATGAAATTGGGTCTGGAGTGTGTCCTAAAATTGTTTATGCTTCATTAAGAGCTTAGACATAGGGAAATAAGTTAACAAATCAAAACTCAGAGGCATTTAGCAAGAGTGAAAGTTTGTCTATTTACACACGACCAACGAGGTCATTCCAAGCGGTGTGGTTTTCCTTCAATAATGGTAATGAGTCAACTTGCGTTATTAGACATCAACAAGAGATGTCTATGCTCACTACTAGTTTGACAACTAAGTAATTTTACAACTGAATTATGGTAAACCATTAAAAGAATGTTTTATGAAACATTCCCATTAGCATGGAATTTTACTTAAATTTGCATAAGACACTCAAAATTATATTCACTTCAAAAACACAATAAAATATAAATGCAAGAAGCTATGTACCAAGATACCTAATCAATATTGGACATACAATCTCTTAGTTGAATGAATATCTCAACCACACATCAATTTAGGAAGCTCTCAACCAAATAGGCCTTAACAAACTCCTATATGCTAGGGATAGACTCCTATAGGAAGACAAGTAGGAATTATATTTTCCAAGCCCCCATTTAATGACTACTTGTCTCAATCTCAATCAACAAAGTCTAGTTGTGGTTCAACATGATCAAAAGATACATTGATGTCAATGTAAAGGAACAACCATCTACTGGAATGCATGGGTACCAACCGTTTCAACCGCCAATCTACTAGGATTCCCTTCAAGTACATGGCTCAATCAACCATTATATTTTTGTACTTATACCTGAGACTATACCTACACGTCCCCCTCCTTCATTATCAACATGGGTTTTCTCAAATAACTCGTAACCATGCATTCTATTTTATCGACTTACTCATAAATGTAGACAGGTTTCAAATGCCCAAAATATTGAAGTGATGTGGTGATGATATTTGAAAGTGATAAGGACGAGACATAGCTATTGGATATGCCAGTGAGGTTGACAAAATTTCCTCCACCAACTATATCTGTTGACGGGTTAAGAAAAAAAACTTCCTAGGGTTAGGCAATCATGCCATTAAAAAAAAGTCCTGTGTGGCTTAAGAAATGGAACCATATTTTTAATATAAAATATATTATTATTCTATAATGGAAGCATATGATTTTGTTGGTCATTCAATTTTCTAACAATTTACTTTGAATAAAAATAATGTAAATTGTCAAATGAAAGAGTTAAGTATAGAAAAATACAGACTAATGATTCTATCTTTCTTTTAAAGAAACGTATTTTCATAAATCCGTAGACCATAAAGCTACAATTTTTTATCATCATATTCTAAAAAACATACAAATTAGCTTGGAAAATAATGGAAATTTTGGCAACCTTATGACAAAATTTAACATAAATTTTTGAAAATTTGTGTTATAGCTATCAAACTTCTTGCTTTTGGGTTCCCCAGGGGTTCTTGATAGTGATGAATCCATTTCCACCATAAGAAAATATTTCAAACACTCTAGTATTCTCATTTTTTGAAATTATTTTACCAGACTTCAACAAAATATTTGTTGTCTAGGCGAATTTATTGCATCAATAGACAACACTATTTTTATCCTTTTCCTCCAATTCCATTTTTATCATTTTGATCCACAGTGCATGTGAATAAATTGCTTCATTAACTATAGGAAACATAGGCTTGTCTGATTAGTTGTAGTCAAACTTGATAGTCAACACAACAAATAAATTTATTTCTTGGTTAGATGTACCTCGGTAATCGATCCAACAAATTATATATTTTTTCCTTGTTAATTTCACACCATTAAGTTGTGCAATTGATAGTATACTCCACTCACATAATCTTAAATATTTCATAGTCATGTTATATATGTAGTGCATCCTTGGACTTGCTCACACATATTTTCTTTGATTCTTTGTACAATTACAATTTGCCAATCTTTTCCATTGACTTTGTATAAATCGATTTATTTGATAGATTTCATAGCATCTTCATCATGCCATCCCAGGACAACTACAGATACTTAGTCATGCCTTCTCACTAGAGGGATATCCCCAAGAGAGGGTAGGTCAAAGAAGTCATTGTCTCATCCCTTGCCCATTCCATCAAGTATGTTTTCCCTTCACATTCATTCTCCAACTCGAATTGGCTATCACAATACTTTATGATGGTTTCTTCTTCTTCTTCATCATCTCCTACTTCTTCTCCCTCAACCCTAGCTTCGGGTTCAGGTCGAAGCTAGTAGGTGTTGTAGAGTGAGGGACATCTTCTTCTACTTCTGCTTCCTTCGCCCTAGCTTGAGGTTTTGGTAGAAGCTAGTAGGTGTTACAGAGCAAGCGACATAGAGTGCTATGGTGATCATAACATTAGGAACTTCACAACACTTCCTAAATCATTTCATGGACAAAAAGGCACCATGGCTACAGAGGATGTGTTCAAATGGAAGGAATAACATGAATCACATGATAAATATGTTTTCTCTATACACAATTCTGCATAGTAAGATGCCAAATTTGCATGTGAGACCTAATGGAGTAGAATATCTTCAAGTCACTTTGTCATATCGATCTTACCACATGCTAACTATTATTTAATTTGACACAACATTTTTCTATCCTTAATCCATCATGTTGTATTTGTAATAAAAGGACATATTATGTTGCCAAAATATTCTAACATCTTATGCTTCATTCCATCGTTTGGTTGTTGTTCTAATGTAGAAATTGGCCATGGGAGTTTAGATTGCAGTGCATAAAGCTGCAATTGCTGGCACCTTTCGGCCATATTGCATGTGAGAAATTATCTATTTGAAGGAAACCAACATAGGAAACGAACCCAATAAACAAAACTGATGTAAATTTTTAACATTGACTACAAGACTCACAGTAGTCTTAAATTTCAAAAAATTGTTATATATATTCACATCAATAATTTTTGTTTCACTCAAACCAGTTTACATTTACATTTAGATCAAGTAACATAAAATATTTGTGGTCATCTATTCTCTTCCTTATGATGTTTCCTTTGGAACATCTGGTGCAATTTCTAGCTACTTTTATTTTTAATAATTTTGAATTATTTAAAACATAGTTTATTGAAAAATATAAAAGATAAAGTATGTGATTTTTTTAGTAATAATAAATTTTATTTAAAAAATTGTAGTAAGACTTTGAATGAGCAATGCGTTTCAACTTTAGTCAACTAGACCATCCCTATATGGTTCTGCCACTAGCTCAAAGTTCCTCTCCCCCTCCCCTCCTCAACACATTTCAACATTTTCTATGCTAGTGGGTGCTCAAAATCACATAGTTAAGCAACCCATTTCTTGATTCGTTCAAAAGTGTGAAGGGATTCCAAAGGTGCACATGTGGGTGCATGATGTTGAATCTCACCTTTTGGCTCTTAATTGGTGGACATAGTTACCAAAAAATAGTTCTTTAGCATTTGACCCTCCCTTAATTCTCTTAGTCTCTAGGTTTTCAAAAATTGGAAACGTTGAAATAAAAGGAAACTCAACAGTTTCATTTTGTGGAAAATTGTTTTATACCTTTCTATTTCAGGAAAAATTAGATAGGTATTTAATTTTCTGAAGTGTTCATTACTTCATCGGGCTCAAGGAATTTACTTAAACGAATGGGTTCCATACGTTAACTCAAAAAATGGAAATCCCTCTATAGTCACAGTGTTGTTAAAGCTACCACACCTCCCTCTTCATTGTTGGAATGGAGACACTTCTGAAACATAGGAAACACCCTGGGAAATATATAGATCATGTTGAACCCAAGGAAAGCCTATTTTCACCTATCGGAATTCGCGTTGAATTAGAACTTGGAAAATATCTCCTCGATGCCATCGAACTCTCTATTGATAAGTGGAGCTTCATTAATCAATTATATTATGAGAAAATACATTTCAAGTGCAAAGTTTGGCATGAATATAGGCACTTTTGAAGAGAATTCCTGAAAGAAAATCATTAGAACATGAGTGTAGAGCAACAAGAGCACTGGTAGAAACCAAAATCATGAAGGGTTAAAAATAAGCCATTGAATTCTCAATTTTCTCCTAACATTCCCGCCACAGTTCAGGTGGCCCTACTCCAAAACCCTCTTCCTCCAACCCTTCAGCCCCATATCTCCCCCCTTCCTCTTTTGAATCCCTCTTTAGCTCTTTCAAGGTTCTAGCTAAGGGTAGAGTTTTAGGGTCCCTATGATACCCTCAATGAGGCCATGCCCTCACTTGAAGATGCTCTAATTAAAAGTGTGGTTGTTGGTCAGTCCCCTTCCTAGGAAGCAAGTCCCTCAACATAGAAATCTTGAGGATTATCTTACTTAAGAATTGGGTTGAATCTGCTGGGATCAGGACCACAAGATGGACTATTAGTCATGGAGGAAACAAAAGGCTCAACAAAAAGTCGGACTAGGGAAAAGTGTAGAAGGAATCTGAAGAGAGAAAGAAAGTAAGAACAAGAAGATAGAGACAAGGGTTTAGTGTAACCACCCCTCGCACATTCACCCACTCTGACAAAGTCTCCATGGTAAACATGAGCTGAGTGTCACTATGATATGACCCAACCTCCAAGTTTCAATTATGGAAGTGGTGCCTACAAGCCAGAAGTAAAGTGACATCTTTGAGAGACTATGGATTAATCAGGAGCCTCCTAACAATCCCATGTGATCAATCCCTAAGCTGGAACTTTTTCAAAGACTATGGATTAATCAGGAGCCTACTAACAATCCCATGTGATCAATCCCTAAGCTGGAACTTTTTATCACTAGGTTTACTCCTCAAACACACCCTTAAAACATTATGCGTGTGGTTATGAGGCTCCAACAACACCCAAAAACCTTCCTGCATGTGATTGTGACCCAAATCCCTAAGTTCAGTGCATGCACTCGTGAGATCTTTGCCATGTTTTCTAGGTAGTCTCTAGACCATTGCCTACAATTTCCTATAACTTTCCAGAATCATGAGAATGATGATAATAATTCTAGAAAATCAAAACTTGAGCAATATTTTTACCAATACATGCCTAATGCAAGACAAACCTTTTAACGAATAGATAGTAAACATATAAGATATAGGTCATGCATGCATATTTGATTATAAACTTCTAAAATTAATCTGATAATCACAAAGAATGTTGTATGCCCTCTTTAGCTATTAGAAATACCACTTGTTATTCGAAGCATTCATCAGCCATTCAATAACTTATCAAATCATGAGAGAGATCCATAATTAGAGCACATCATAGAACCATGCATAAAACTAGGATATAACCAAAATAGAAATTATGACAAATAAGCCATAAGATCACCATAATGACCAGTACAAGTGCTCATATATCACAATAAGAAAACAACTCATATTAACATATGAAAATGCAAAACAAGTCTGGGACTTACTCGTAATACTTAATCATAGATTAGGCTTAAGAAAATCTCTCTTTCAAACAATCACCCCTGTGCCATATTCCAATAATGAATGTGGGATCATAATGGTTAAATCAAAACAGAGCTAATCAATTCTTCTAGAAGCCAAACCAACTTAACCATCAAGCATAATTATATCACCTATACCGTCCACAAATCACTAACATCAACCGGATTGGTCTCTAACAAAACTATCCAAGGCCCCTAGAACTAGTAACCCAACTGACAACCTCCAGGGAACCTGATCTATTTGAGGGCTCCAGAGCATTTCTCACAACCCAGAGGCTACAGGGACTAGTAACTCAACCCACAAACTCTAGGTAACTCAAGTTGTTAGGGCTCCAAATAATTTGTTTCAAACCACAACCATAGGAAACCTAAGAACCAATATGAAAACTTGAATGGGGAACCCACTACACCATAGTTATCCATTCAATGGAAAGGTGAGGCTAAAACCACTGTTAATCAAGGTAAATATCAATGCAAATGAAAACACATAACCAATGAACCACATGAATATACCATGAATCCAAAAACCATAAAGGAAATAAAACATGCAACTTGTTATCTGCAAAGTAACCCTATTGTAGCTACTCATCCAAGTGTCCCCTTTCCATCCTTTAATTTCCTTCACATTCTTGCATGTCTTCTTCCAAATACAATTGAATACTATAGTACTCCAAGAATTCTCTAAGAATTCTCTAAGGGTGTAGGAGTGAATCAGAGTGAGAGTGTGGAAGGCTAGAACCGAAACTAAGCTAAGTAAAAGCTAATCTAAAAGTTGTGAATTGTTTCTCTCATGCCTTTTTGTCATTGAGGTCTCCTTTTTCTACATTTTTCCTCTAATTTCCCTTGCATGCAAATTTGTGTCCCTTAATCTTCCTTTTCTCCTATTTTCCTTTATTTTCATAGTTAAATGTCATTTATTGCCTCTTTTCCTTTGCCAATTTCTATATCCATTATCAAACCACAATTGATAAGTACTATAATGTTTTCCCACCATTCAACTTAGAATATGTGTCCCATGACCTTGATATTATTTTATTTACATGGAAAATCAACCATGGGATTTTATAAACCCATCCACTTGGGGGAACATCATCCATGATGTTCAATGGTGCTTGTAACTAGCAAAACATTCTTGCCATGGAGATTTATAGCACAACCCTATGCAACATTTACATTATACCAAACTACTAAAACCATGAACACCATACTGCTCATTGGGGCTTTATAACACAACTCATGGCAATATTTACAACATACTTCTTATTGGAGCTTTATAACACAACTGATTGCAGTATTTACAATACATGTATGCATATATAAATCTAAACCAAAACATAGAAACCAAACAAATATTCTCAACTAGCAAATACAGAAGGATATAAATATTGCATCTGATTAGCCATCTCTTATGTAGCTTCATCACGCCCAAAGTGCTTGTAATAAGCTTTAACTTGCTTAATTTCTTGGTTCCAGCGCATGATCTACTTCTGCTACAAAATGTGCTGAAGTTCTAGATAGTACTTTCCCTCTGGTTCCACTTGCAATAAATACCAATCAATCACATGATCGAAATCCTAGAAATATCTTTTAATTATTGAAACATGCAAAACATCATGGACTTTCACTGTTGGTGGTAGTGCAAGTTCATAGGCCACTGGTCCAATTCTATCAAGGATTTCAAAAGGCTTACAATACCAAGGTGTCATATTAGCACATGATCCAATCCTTAATGAGCTCCTCTTGGGCTTGATGTGTCAGTACACATGCTCCCAGACATAAAACTCCTTGAATGCTCTATTTTGATCCACATAACTCTTATCTCTATCTCATGTTTCCTTCAAATTCCTTCTAAAAATCTACATCTCTTATTCCATCTCATCCAACATATCTAGTCCAATGAGTACCCTATTCACTGGATCACTCCAATTGATAGGAGTATTATAGCCATGCCCATAAAGAGCCTCAAATGGAATCATCTTCAAGGATTCCTGCTACCCATTATTGTATGCAAATTCCACTAGTGGAAGACATTCCTCCCACTTCCCTTGTTGATTCTAAACATGTATCCTCAAAATATCCTCAAGAATCTTGTTAACCCTCTCTATTTGTCCATCTATCTGTGGATGATAAGTTGTAGTGAAAGGTAACTCTGTCCCCAAGCCTGCAAACAACTCCTTCTAAAACCTGGAAGTGAACTTGACATCTCTGTTTGAAATGATCTTCTTGGGAAAAACATGCAACCTCACTATCTCCCTCATGAAGATATGAGCTTCCTCGCTAGATGAATTTGTAGATTTCACTGCAATGAAGTGAGCTACCTTGCTCAACTTGTCAACCACAACCATGATGGAGTCATGCTACTTCGATGTCCTCAGAAATCCTTTAATGAATTCCATGGAAATGACCTCCCATTTATATTCTAGAATTAGAATCAGCTACAACAAACTAGTTGGATCCTTACACTTTGCTTTCACCTGCTAACATTCCAAACATCTTGCAACAAACTCAACTACCTATTTCTTCAAGTTTAGACAATGATAAAATTTCTTAGCAACTATCAAAGTCTTCTGATATCTTGGGTGCCATGAATATAACTTGAGATGAAACTCCCTCATGATCAAGTTCTTGAACTCACTTTTATCTAGCACATAAATCTTGTTCTTGAATCTCATGAAGCCATTTTTCATGAGGTGATACTCCTAATCTTTTTAACCTTCACACTGTTGTTGCAACCTATGCTCTAGCTGCTAGTACCTCTCATCATGTTGACTTGCATGCAAGCTCCACTCCTGTAAAGGTGTCCCATATGAACTTACAACTGAAATATGATTCACGTGCACTCTCCTACTAAGAACATCTGCAACCATGTTCTCCTTTCCCTTGATATACCTGATATCAAAGTCAAACTCATTGAGGGTATCAAACCATTTAGATTACTTGATATTTATATTGGGTTTGTCTAATAACTACCTCATCTCACTTGACTACTCATCCAGATGAATATCCTTCCAAGAAGATAATGTCTCCACATCTTCAATGCATGAATCATAGTTTGCAACTCAAGATCATGGGTCACATAGTTCTTCTCATGCTCGTTCAACTTCCTTGACTCATAGCATAACACTTTCCCTTCCTACATTTGGACTCCACTAAGTCGTTCCTTGCAAGAATTTATACAGACCACAAAATCCTTATCAGGATTTGTAATCTTCAAAACTGAAGCATTTGTAGGTAACTGCTTCAACTACACAAAACTAGTTGCACACTCTTTAGTCCATTCAAACATCTTCGCTTTCCTCTTCAAAGATGTAATAAGATAGCTAATTCATGAGAAGCTCTTAATGAACCACCTGTAATAACCTACTATTCCAACGAATGATCCAACTTCATCCACATTCCTTAGGGATAGCAACACCTTGATAACTTTAATCTTTTCTAAGTCCATTGTTATCCCCTCCCTGGAATCAACATGTCCCATGTAGTGAATTTGGCACTGAAAGAAATTACACGTGTTGATCTCGGCATACAACTGATGCTCTCTCAACAATCTCAACACTACTGCCAGGTTCTTTGCATGATCCTCATCATTCTTGGAGAATATCAATGTAACATCAATAAACATTAACATATAGTTGTATAGGTAATTATGTAACACATTGTTTATCAAACACATGAAGGTGGTTGGAGCATGTGTAAGACCAAAAGGAATCACCGCAAAATCATAATTCCCATACCTTGTAAAAAATTCCATCTTGCAATTGTCTCCTTCTTTGATGCACACCTAATGGAAACCTGATCTCACATGAACTTTCGAAAACATGGTTTCTCCCTTCAACTAATCAAACAAATGGATACCTATTATTGATAGTCACCCCTTTCAACTACCTGTAATCAATGCACAACCTGTGATCTGATAATCACCCTAAGAGTGACCTCAGTTAAAGATTTATTAAATGAAGGTATTACAGACTCATATGTTGGTGTGTGTCTATGTTATTTAAGCAACGGATCGATCAAATTTCCAATACACAGACAATTGATTGGAAAGACAACGGAGAAGTACAGTAAGAAAATACAAGAATGCAAGAAATTAATAAGGAGTTCACCCTATTCTCCAGGGCTACATCTCTGGTCTAGCTTCAGTGGTGGCCTTATTTTATTGTGTTTCAAGTAGATAATTACAATGCAGGAGCTCAATATGATTCACCTGAAACAGATTTGCTTGGCAGGGTCATCCTTTGATTCCCTAAGTCACTGGAGTGCACAGACTCGTTTGCCTACCAACTTTGTGACCTTCTGGTCTACAATGGAAAGAGCCCAATGTGGTGCTCAGTCCGGGTAGATCCTCTCTAGGATGGCTTGAATCCCTCGAGCTCTAGGGTGCTCGACACTGCCTTTGGTCAGCTTGGCCCTCTGTCCTCTTCTGCTTTTTCTTCACTGTCTTTTTCCCTGTGTTCTATCCTCCTCTCGAGATTCTGGTTCCTCTGTCTCTCTCTTTTCTCTCTAACTCCCTTGTGTACTCTGTCTTTGTTCATGGCTTTAAGTCATTCATTTCCATGTCTATTCAATTCCTCTTCTGCCTCCGTCGAATCGCCTTCTGCAGCTGTGCTTGGAGTTCCCTGGCTCGGCGTCATCATTGGCCCACAGGGAGTGGCCTCATGTCCTCCTGTAATGCGCCAACCTGCTTCATCAGTTTAGTTCTTCGGTTACATCGTGGATGAAGTCTTCCTCCACCGTGGCGGTCAAAATGGACTTCAAATCCTGCTAAATTGCGGCCGATTCCTTTGTTGATTCCACTTCCCCCATCATGCGTGATCTAAGCCGTTTGATCTGGGGCCTCCAGATTCGATGCCATATGCACGTTTTGCGCAGTTGACTTGCTTGACCTTTAGTGCATGATCAAATGCGGTTTTCTCTCTCCTCTACTTGCCACGCATCAATCATTGAGTGGGATCTCTCCAATTTCTCCAAAACTGCTTATCGTTTGAGGGCACCCTAATCAATACCACCGGTTTTTCAGAGCGCGGGTCCCACCTTGTTCTTTAGCGCTTTTTCGCTTTTTTGCCCATAGTTCTCTAGCTCCCCATGCGTCCGAGTGCTCAAGGCTTCTCCATTTCGGTCCTTTTCACCCAGTGATGCGTGATTAGTTATGCATCAAAATCCTCCTCTGTTTCCCGATCGGTGGCTGCCAAGGGCTAATTCGGCCTCCCGCGTAGTCTCCATGGGCCTCGGTCACCGCGCTTTGACCGAGGTCCTCGTTGTTCCACACTAGCTGCCATTGGTACTGGTTCAGGGTGTTTTTGATCACTGTTTTGGAATTTTTAGAAGTTTGTCCTGACCTGATACAATCATGGTTCTCTTTGAAAGTTCTTTTATGGATCTAATTCGGATCACGGTCTTCCCACTGAAAAGATTTTGGACCACAAAAAGTTGGTTTTCTTTGAAGCATCGACTGAGTGAGGGTACTGTTGTCTCACTTGCCCAATCTCAATCCACTTTGCACTACTCAGCTTGGAACCTTTGAGTCCAATTCTAAGGTACTCAACATCTCCTGTGCGCATTGTCCTCACCTTCCTATCCTAGACTGTGTCTTCATGCAATTCATTCAGATATTCCTGTAGCATGTCATCAATAGAAGGCAATTAACTTTTCTCTTCAGGATCCTCAATCATTGAAGGTTCAAACAATCTCAAGCAATCTGCAGTTACGACTGAGTAGATGTGCATGTAGGCTAGTAGATCAAGGCGAAAAGCATTTTCACCAATCTTCTCAAGTATCCTAAAAGGTCCATACCTAATAGGCTTTAGCTTTTTACCTTCACCTTGCATTCTTTCCTTGCTGATATACAGCCAAACCTGGTCTCCAACTTGAAAACGATGCTCCATCCGATGCTTGTCATGCCTAGGCTTGTATTTGGCTTGGATCTTTTCCATCTGTTCCTGTACTTCTTGGTGGATCTCCTGGATCTGTTCAATGAAGCTAGTTGCCTTGTCCACATCATTGTGTCCATAAACTGTGGTATCATAACCAAAGACAAAATCCAAAGGAGACCTTGGTAGGGAACCAAAACAGGTCTCAAAAGGAGATCTCTGTGTAGAAGAGTGTTTTGCTCTATTGTAAGCATGTTGCACAAAACATAATTGTTCATCCCACAGCTTAGGATGTTTGTTGCAATATCCTTTGAGCAATTGGATCACCGTCCTGTTAACTACTTTTGTCTGGCCATCGGTTTTTGGATGAAAAGTTGTGCTTTTCTTCAGTTGGGTGTCCATCAGCTCCCACAGACTTGACCAAAACTTCCCCACAAATCGGGTGTCTCGATTAGATACAATAGAAGTGGGTAATACAAAATGAACCCATACATGTTCAAAGAATAATTTTGTAGTTTGTTCAGCTGTAATCTGCTTATTACAAGGTATCAAAATACACATTTTGTTGAACCTATCCACAACCACATGCAGATAATCATGACCTTTCCTAGATTTAGGCAGTCCTTCAACAAAATCCATGGAAATACTTTCCCAAGGGTGAGAAGGAACTGGTAATGGGGTGTACAAGCCTAGTTTTCTATTGTTGGGCTTGCTTTTAACACACATAGTACACCCTTTTACATATCTAGAAATTGTCTCATTCATTTTCGGCCAATAACAAAATCTTTGCAGCTGTGCAACTGTTTTACTTACCCCAAAGAGACCTGATATCAGAGAAGTGTGTGCCTCTCTAATTATCTTTACTCTCTCTATTTGTGGAATGCAAAGTTTCCCACCATGATACAAGAGTCGGTCCTTCATATGATAATCCAATTCTTCTACCCTTTTGCTTTGACTCAAAGTTGCATATACATCTTTAAAATCTATATCTTGAGCATATTGTTCAATGTAGCTTTCATGTAGTACAGAATTATGCCTAAGTATAGTAGATGCATTTATAATGGGTCTAGATAACATGTCTGCAACTTTGTTTTGTATGCCCTTTTTTATATCTGATGACCAAATGAAACTGTTGTAGAAAACCCATCCACCTGTAATGTCTTGATTGCTACAACTTAGTTTGGGAGTGTAGATATTGAAGTGGTTGATGATCAGTATGTATTATTGTTTCTTTTCCCATTAAATAATGTTTCCACTTTTTCACACTCTGAACTAATGCATACAATTCTTTATCATATGTAGGATAGTTAACTACTGCAGGATTAAAAGTCTCAGAATGATAACATATGGGTTTATGGTGTTGTGTCAACACTGCTCCCATGGCATAGTCACTGGCATCAGTTTGGATCTCAAATGGACTTTGTAGATTAGGCTGTGCTAGTACTTGGTGTTGTACTATTCTTTTCCTTCAAGGTATCGAAGGCTTTTTGATGTTTGCCTCCCCACTGAAACACCTTGTTCAATCCTGTCAAAGCATGTAAGGGAGTTGCAATTGAGGAAAAGTTAGAGATGAACTTCCTCAAATATTGTTCTGCTCCTAAGAAGCTTCTCACTTCTGTAGTAGACTTAGGTTTAGGCCAGTTTACAATGACTGCCACTTTAGAGGGATCTATTTTCAATTCACCACCCCCTACTATATGACCCAAATAATTTAGAGATGTTTTACCAAATTCACATTTGGAGAGTTTAACATAAAGTTTTTCTCTTTTCAAAACATCTAATGTCCGCTTAACATGCTGTAAGTGTTCTTCCCACATTTTACTAAAGATTAGAATGTCATCCAGATACACAATAAAAAAATCATCAAGAAAAGGTCTGAGTACATCATTCATTAATCTCATGAAAGTAGCAGGGGCATTGGTCAAGCCAAAAGGCATAACCAGCCACTCATACAATCCCTGCTTTGTTTTGAAAGCAGTCTTCCATGCATCTTGTTCTGTAACTCTGACCTGATGGTATCCACTGTGTAAATCCATCTTGGTGAAATAAATAGCCTCCTTTAATTGATTTAAAAGATCATCTATGTGAGGAAGGGGATAATTATTTTTTATTGTTATCTTATTCAATGCTCGGTAGTTAATGCACATTCTCCACGAGCCATCTTTTTTTCTCACCAAAACGATTGGTGACCCACATGGTGATGTGCTAGGCCTGATGAATCCTTTCTCGAGAAACTCCTGCACCTACTTCTTGATTTCAGCAATCTCTAAAGCAGACAACCTTTTATACCTGTGGCTACAATGATTGTTTCATCTCCTGAATCTGACCCCAAATCTTTCTGAATAGCTGCAGCAGTCTTCTTCTTCTTTCCCTCGGATTTCTTAGGTCTCATCTCTGGATGAAGAATCCAATAGTGCTCATCATCATGCCCATCCTTTTTATAGTGAGTGCATGAAGCTTTTCCTTTCTGTGCAGTGTTAGCCTTCCTTCCTTTCCAGTTCTGCTTTCTTTTCTCCTTGCTCTTGCTTGTAGTGGGTTGGGATGGTCCCCCAAATTTTGGATTTCCATTCTTTCCTCTAGCTTCTAGATGAGCAGCTTGTACAGATACCTCATCTATACAAGTGAGATTAAACATGAGGATGGTATGCCTCATGTAGCTGTGTAGACCACAATGTACTTCAAAAGAGTCTTTGGTGAGTCTAATGAAATCCCTAGAATCAATGCTCTCTTTCTAAATTCTTGAGTGTACCCTTGCACACTTTTCCCTTTCAACTGCTGAAGAGTTTGCCAACTCATCATGGCTTGTTGCATGTAGGCCAATGGATAAAACTACTTCTTAATTGTAGAAACAATGTCACTCCAGATAGAGATGGTCTTACCATGTATTTTCATGTCATCCTGGGTTCTGCCTTCCCACCAAACCAAGGTAGTGCCTCCTAGGCGTAGGCTTGTCAGTTGAATTTTGCTCTTGTCTGAGTTGATGTTCTGCACTCTGCAATACACATCAATTTGTCTAATCCAGTTGTCCAACTTTTCAGCATTTAGCTCTCCATCATATATAGGAAAATCAAATTTTACATCTAGCTTAACCAAAGATGCTTTCTTATTATGCACAGGGCTATTAGGAGGTGTGAGAAAGTTTTCCTCTTTCCCTTTTCCTTTTGAGTGGTCATGGGAATGAGACTCATCTTCTTCTTTGTCTTGTTTAAAACCTGATGAATCTTCATCCTTATGCTTTGTAAAGTCCCTATACATTTGTTCTACCATAGACTTTATAGCTAGGAAACTTTCTATGAATTGAGGGTCTGGCCCCACAAAACCTTCCTCTGACATTGTCTTCCGAGGATAGACTCTTCTAATTTTAGGATTAGTTTCGACCAACTCTCCTTCTCCTAATTTGAGCTTTGATCTAGTGAGCATTCAATAGCTAAACCAACACAAGCTTGTCTAACCTTACAGCCTAAAGCTCTGATACCACTTGATCTGATAATCACCCTAGGAGTGACCTCAGTTAAAGATTTATCAAATGAAGGTATTACAGACTCATATGTTGGTGTGTGTCTATGTTATTTAAGCAACAGATCGATCATATTGCCAATACATAGACAATTGAATGGAAAGACAACAAAGAAGTACAATAAGCAAATACAAGAACACAATAAATTAATAAGGAGTTCACCCTATTCTCTAGGGCTACATATCTGGTCCGGCTTCAGTGGTGGCCTTATTTTATTGTGTTTTAAGTAGAGAATTACAATGCAGGAACTCAATATGAGTCACCTGAAACAGATTTGCTTGGTAGGGTGGTTCTTGGGTTCCCCAAGCCACTGGAGTGCACAGACTCGTTTTCCTACTAGCTATGTGACCTTCTGGTCTAAAATGGAAAGATCCCAATGTGATGCTCAGTGTAGATAGATCCTCTCTGGCATGGAATGAATCCCTCAAGCTCTTGGGTGCTCGATGTTGCCTTTGGTATGCTCGGCCCTTTGTCCTCTTCTGTTTTTTCTTCACTGTCTTTTTCCCTGCATTCCATCCTCCTCTTGGGATTTTGGTTCTTTTGTCTCTCTCTTTTCTCTCTGACTCCCTTGTGTACTCTGTCTCTGTTCATGGCTTTAAGCCATTTGTTTCCATGTCTGTTTAGTTCCTCTTCCGCCTCCATCGAATTGCCTTTTGAAGCTGCGCTTGGAGTTCCCTGTCTCGGCGTCATCATTGACTCACAAGGAGTGGCCACAGGTCCTCCTGTAACGTGCTAGCCTGCTTCATCGGTTCAGTTCTTCAGTTACATCATGGATGAAGTCTTCCTCCACTGTGGTGGTCAAAATGGACTTCAAATCCTACTAAATCACGGCTCATTCCTTCGTCAATTCCACTTCCCCTGTTGGGCATGATCTCAGCCGTCCAATCTGGGGCCTCCAGATCCGATGCCATACACACGTTTCGCGTGGTTGACTTGCTTGACCTTTAGTGCGCAATCAACATCAGTTTTCTCTCTCCTCCGCTTTCCACGCGTCGATTGTTGAGTGGGATTGCTCCAATTTCTCCAAAATCGCTTTCCGTTTGAGGGCGCCCCAATCAATACTACCAATTTTTCGGAGCGCGGGTCTCGCCTTGTCCTTTAGCGCTTTCTCGCTTTTTCGCCCGCAGTTCTTCGGCTCCCCATGCATCTAAGTGCTCGGGGCTTCTCCATTTCATCCCTTTTCGCCTAGCAATGCGCAATTAGTCGTGCATCAAAATCTGCCTCTGTTTCCCAATCTAGGGCTCCCAGGGGCTAATTCGGCCTCCCGCGCAGTCTACATGGGTCTTGGTCAGTGCGCTTTGAACGGGGTCCTTGTCATTCCATGTTGGCTGCCATTGCCACTGGTTCAGGGTGTTTTTGATCGCTGTTTTGGAATTTTTAGAAGTTTGTCCCGACCTGATACAGTCATTGTTCTCTTTGACAATTCTTTTATGGATCCAATTCGGATCAACCTAAGAGTACTGCCTTTCTTCTTTGCAAAAAATATTGGCGCACCCCAAGGCAACATAGTTGGCCTTATTTATCCCTTATCAAGCATTTCCTTAAGCTCTAACTTAAATTCCATCAACTCTAGAGTGATCATCTTGTAAGGTGCCTTAGATGATGGTGCTAATACCAACATCAACTCAATAGAAAATTCCACCTCTCTATGCGGAGGAAACTCTAGAATCTCTACAAGAAACACATCCTAAAACTGTTGCAAAACATGATACCTCATTAGACTTCATCATCCTCAACATCTTTCCCTTTATCACTGGACATATGAACTGCAAACAATACATATCCCTTTCGGCAACACCACTTTTCCTACCTAGCTGTAACCATTCTCACTGATGTAGGCTTGTTATTTCACTACAAGACTCTCCTTTTCCCATCATCATCAAGGAACTCAATAGCCTTATCACATTAGTCTACCTTGGTCCCATGGATGAACAACAAACCCGTCCCCAAAAGCATAGTATATGATCCCAAAGGAAGCACATTTATATGTGTTGATGTAGGCATACCATTTAGCTCAAATGCATAAAATTTCACCCAATGGTGAACTCTTCTCTTGCTCCCTATAACCAACTTCACCAAACAAGATTCTACACACACTTCTTTATTAGAAAAAAACTTATCGACCAAGTCAGGACAAATATAACTATAATTAGATCCAGGGTAAATCAAAATGGAAACAACTTGATCACAAAGCTTACCTTCCATCGCAATAATGGATGCCTAATGGTCTACCAACCGATTATCCACTACTGCACAAATTCAAGGAATACTCTTCCCAGAATCTCCAACTATCTGTGTGTCCTCAACATTATAAATTTGAGGCATACACCTAGTGAAATGGCAACTCATTCCTGCGATGGTCTCCACCACAATTCTAACACCTCAAAGGCTTCCTACCATCACCCTTATTATGCTCTTGAGGGTGAAATCCATGTCCTCTATCAACTGCATTGAAATTCCTTTATGGTGCTATGCTTCCCTTGTCACCTACATCATGATTTCTTCTTCTCTTCATATCCCACTTCACTTTATTCTTCTCGTGACTTTTATAATATCGCTTAGGCTCAAACTTGAACTTAGACTACTCATAACAATGCTTCATCTACCCAATGACTTCCTCTAATGACTAAGGCTCTTTATACTGAATCTGATCATTAAATGCTAAGGGAAATCCTTTGATGAACCTTTGGACCATTGTCTTATCATCCTTGAGGTAGGTAACATACGTCAATAACTCCAACAGCTTGGTCATATACTCTTCATCTATCATGGAACCTATCTTCAACTCATATAAATCTGTGGGATTCTCATCATAATATCTCTCAGACAAGCACTTCTTACTGAAGATTCTTTTAAACTCATGCCAACTCATCTCTTCTACCCTAATTCCTATGACAGATTGTTATATAAAATTTTCGTGATTGTGAACAAAGGTGAATTCCCTAGATATAGTTACCTGATCTAGAACAACATACAACAAAATTCAATTTTTCCTTAGAGAAATTAGACAATGGGAAAGAAGCCTACCTTGAATATGAAGCAAGCTTTCCTTTCCTCCTTGCTTGTAAGATCCAAGGTACCAAAGTGAGTTTCTCGGTCAACTTCCTAGATAATGAAAAGATGTTGATATGAAGCGACCTGTGACAGTAGGGCCTTCATGTATCCCCCATCAACGACATGAAACACATATCAAGATTTGGGATGGAATAATGCTAATGTAGATATTGTTCAAGAATTCCATATAGGAATAGAGGCTTAAAGGTATTGTAGTAGATAGCAATTGAAGAAATTCTTTTGAAAATATTGATGATAATTAATGGAGTTGACAACATTGACCCAAAACTAAATGCAGAGGCTTTTAATATGGTATGATCAACCAAAGAGGCAAGAATATTTCCCAACCCAACAACCATGGAGATGAAATGGAAGTTTGTCATTTTCAAGAGAAAATCACTACCATTCATAGGTCAAGTAGTCTATTTTCCCAATTTCCCCAACCATTTCTGATCTATACCTCTTTATTTCTAACAAGCTTGAGGAGGATAACCTACACTTGATCTATAAGTTCAACATTCGAATGACCCCCTCTGAATTTTTAATGAACCTTGAGAAGTAGTGGTTCAATCTCGTCATGTTTGATGTGTTTACGAGTCCAGCGAAGGTGTAACTCCACTACTTTTCCATGTTTAGAGAATTTGCAAAAGAGGTGAAAAAGAAAACTGCAAAGGTTCCTTTTCATAAATTTAGTCTCTTGAGTCCCTAAAGGCATAAAACAATACCAAGGAGGACCTTTCATTCATCTTAAATTAAAGTATTCCTTTTTCATAGATAGTATATCCTAGTCTAGAAAAGGCTAAAACTTATATCGAGTAGACATATTTTCATTTACTTTAATGAGTTTTGAAATGACAAGTGCTCAACAATATTTTCATGTTTAGGGAGTGGAACACACTCCTTCCACATTTACCCAAGTTAACTGGTCCGTTGGGGTAAACATATGATGATAGGATACTATGATCTAATTCAACTCCCCCTCTATAGTTCAAGAAGTGGAACCGGCAAAACATAACCAACCTAACCTTCTACGCATGCTACAGAACCTCCAGGAGTGAACCAACCTTCCCATGTGACCAACCCCTGAGGCAACCCAACATTTTACTGATCGAGACTCTCAATTTCTCCCATGACATGGGCATGTATATGACTGGGGCCTTCCATATGCTCTCGTAACAAGGGAATGCAAGTGACTGGGGTCTTTTTTCACCTAGTTTAGAGCCAACAGGCCCATATTTTGTGCCACTTTTTCAGGGCTAGGTCCTAGGCCACTGCCCAAAACTTCATGAAAATTCCAGAAATGAAAAGTAAGATTGAAACAATGATACAAATGCAAATAATTGAACAAATACATGAATGGAATCATACTAGCCATGATAGACATTTTGTCAAACATTCATAGATATGCATTCTATAGGTCATAAAAAAAAATCTAAGCATAGGGTTCTCATACCTATCTGAGAATCGCTAAGAAGAATTAATGCCTTATCACGTTAGATGTATTACCATCTACAAGTTCATGTATTAATTATTCATTTATTTCCAAAGCAAAACATGACAAGATCCATACATCATTACTGTCATAAAACATACTCATAACAAACACATAAATAATAAGGATAAAACAACCATAGAATCCACATATAAACAAGTACATTTACACATGAAATACCAAGGAGAAGAAACTCTCATTAATGAATGAAAACTCCAACCTCATTTGGGACTTCCAGCAACCACCCAACCATGGAGTGGCTAAACCAAATCTTTCTTTCAGCCAACCACCCCCATGTCATATTCTAAACATGAATCTGGAACTCATAACCAAAAAAATAACTGAATGAGAATGGATGTCACTAGATTTTTCCACCTACACCGTGAGGAATTTTACTATCTCCTAGTCACTAGGGTTTACCACAATCCACAGTCTGATTCATGGATCACTATGCCATAATCGAGGCACCACCCTCCAGGCTTTACCTTATATCTTGACATTCACTGGCCAAGGATTGTTAGGACTCATCAAGGGAACCCACCTATAGGATTTACTACATAGCCCTCCATTCACTAGTCAAGGATTCCTAGGCCCACTAAGGCAACACAAAATGTGGCTTTACCACAACCCAGAGTCTGTTTCAGGGGTTACTAGGCCAAGGTTTTACCACAATACAAAGTTCAGTTCAGGTATCACTAGGCCATGTGTTCTTCCTTTCAGAGATCCACCTCACTCAACTTCGAATCCATTTGGTAGTCCATCTCCACCAAAACCTAAGAACCAATCACCTTAAGGTTGTCCATAAACTATAAGGCTATGCTAGAAAACATTGTCACACATGGAAAAACTCATGCCAATGAAAATAACATAACCAAGAAAACACATGCATAACCATGCATGTCAAAACTAGCAAGGAAATCACAGATGAAAATCTACCTATAAATAATCCCATTGTAGCTACTAGATCCCGATCTTCCTTGCTTGATCCTTGATTTCATTTGCCTTCTTTTCTTTTCTTGATTAAATGCTAAAGTGATCCAATAAAACTCTAAATGTCAAACAATGTGTGAGAGAGAGAGAGAATTAAGATAGAGCTTCAAAACTAAATTGAAAAAAGGTTACCAACTGATCATGAGAAGCCTTTTTATTAACTAGGCCTCTATTTTCTTCAATTTCCATTATTTTCCTTCCATTTACTCCTCACATCCAACCTGTGAGATTTCACCTTCCTTTTCTCCTAATTATCTTTATTTTCATAAATAAAATTCCAATTAATTCTTGATGCCTTTTCAAATCCCTTTCCATTTCCTCTGCCAATTTCCTTATTCCTAATAAACCAAATGAACACCCACTAGGATGTTTTTCCCAACATTCAACATGCAATATGTGTTCCATGACCTTGGCCTTATTTATTTTTTTACATGATTTTTCTACCAGGGTTGTCACAAAACCCTCGCTCTTGGGGGCACATTGTCAATGTTCAATGACACCTACAACTAGAAATATCGTTGAAAAGGAAAACATACTACCCATGGAGCTTTATAACACAACATGTTAGGGTATTTACAATAACAACATATAATTATGCACATTTTCTTCAACTAGCAAATAATCATATTGTTTATGGAGCTTTATAAATATATCTCAATACAATATTTATAATTATATACACATATACACATACACACATTTTCTCAACAAACAAATAAAATGATAGGATTCCCGCATCCACAACAATGGAATACATAGTCTTAATCCTCCACCCTCAAAGTAATACCAAGATTCACCTCCTTCCTAGGAATTCTAGAATCCATTGCCAAAGTCAAAGCCAAACCCAATGCCCAATGCTACAATCCAACAACAATTGTCCTCTGAGTGAACAGTTACTAAGCTCATTGTTCTAGGGAACACTCCCAATATGCATATGATTTCATTTGTCAATGTTAATGGAAAAGGAAAATCCATCCCTTGACTTCACTTCTCTACTATACAGTCCCTCTGGAAATCCAGTCACCCCATTCCGTGCAATCACACACCTTGCAAGTTCCTCAATAATTTCCTTCTATGTTACACAGCCCCTCAAGCAACCCACCCCTTCGCAAGGTTTCCTCGCATCGAATGTCCAAAAACTAAGGCATATACTTGCCTCAAAACCATCATATCAGTCATATAATGCTCATGGAAATCAATGGATTCTATTAGGTATGATCAACTGCAACCACCCAAGCCAGGCATTTTCGTTCTTTTCATCCTTTCATTCATTTTTAACCATATTTTTGTGCCGCTTTTTCAAGGACACAGAAAGCCAACCAACTTTCACAGAATCTTCATGAGAAGTTGAAGGCCATGCAACAGACCTAGTAGACTATGCAACATGCAGTGGAGGGGCCAACCATAGAGAAATTGGTCTAGGAAGTACAACAAGTAGCAGAACAGAGTATCGAGGAGCTTCAAGCATTGACTAAGGTAGTCATCAACCTCTACCAAAAAGTGGAACAACTAGTTGAGTGACTCGAGGGTGAGTCACGATCTTTGTGTTGGGGCCTCTTGGGATGGGGTCCCCAGGGGTAGAATTGAACTAATTTAGTCATTTTTTGTAAATAATTTTGTAAATAATGTAAAGTCTACGCAAAATGGATGAGGAGCGCATATCTAGTCAAGAGTCGCAGGGGCCGTAGCCCCTGGTTTGGGTAAGTGATAGGCGATTTTGAAGACTCACCCATGAGTCGGGGGCCATGGTATTGTATTAGAAAGGCTATTAATATTTGAGTCCTAGTGAGTCTTAGAGAGAAATAAGAACATAAAATGAGTAGTGTGAAGGAATGAATGATGTTGTAAGGGTTTGATAGATACGGAGGTATGTTCCTATCCGTAGAGAAGGAAAGGCCCTGCAGCTGAGTGCGCAGAGGCCTGGAAGAGTCCACAACTGAGTGCGTGGACCCCTATAGCTAAGTGAGTAGGGTAGTTGAAGTTTGTACTGGAAAGATTATAATTAATAAAGACTGATTGGGTTGGAAATACTTGCATATATCTGTTTAATTTCTATGTCACTTTCATTGTTGTTTCTATAATTCAGTGTGTTTTATCTGTATGAATCGAGTTAATTGAACATGTTTTTGCCTAACAAAATTATTGAATGATATTCACGAAGATATAAATATATTTTTGGGTTAGTTTCAAATAAGGAAGATAGGTTTGCATGATGATAGATCTAGATCTCAAAAGCCCTAGAAGACCCGTCCAGTTGCACAAAAGTAGGAGACCTATCCCGTTAGGGCATGATTAATGCAATTGATTGGTCTTGTGAAGAATTGAAGGTAGTTAGGGATGAATTAGTATTATTAACTCTATCTGAAGGTTAGATCTGCGTGGAAGGAGATCTAAGGCACTAAAACACATCACACTAGTCTTTAGATGCAGAAATTTGGTTCTTGCATTCCCCAATATTGCTTCGAGTGAGATTGTGATCTGTGCTGCATAGCTTGCTGCCGAAAGGGATAAAAATGTAGGGTTTTGTTGGTTGGCGCAACTAACTCTGAACCTAGGTTAGGAGTCCCTAAGCCAACACTTACCAAGCATGAACATTTTTGTGGACTATCTCATCCATTTAAATCCAGTAAATTTTCTACTACATTTATGGAAACAATTCAAAACCTACACAGAAATCCAACAATTATTATAAGTGACAGAGATCCCATTTTCATTGGAAATTTTTAGGACAGTATTATTTTCTTGTTTGGGTACTTGATTAGTTCATAGCTCATCTTATCATCCTCAATCTGATTAGAAAACTGAAATAGTGAACAAATGTTTGGAAGGATATCTTCATTGCTTTGTATCTAATAAACAAACACAATGGGTCGAGTGGTTACCTCTGGCCGAATGGTCGTATGATATTTCCTTTCATATTGCAGTAAAAATTACCCCATTTATGGAAATTTATAGATATCATCCACCATCCATCACATTATATTTAAGAGAAAATTATAAGCTTCAAGTAGTGCAAGATCGCATCGAGCATTAAGAACAAGTTCTCCAACTCTTAAAGGATAACCTCACTTTGGCACAGAATCAGATGAAACAACAGGCATATCAACATCACAGGAAATAAGTTTTGATGTAGGTGTCTGGGTATTTTTATGGCTACAACCATACAAACAGATATCCCGAAAGCAAGCTAAGAAGGATAATAAATTATCACCAAAGTACTATGGTCCTTATAAGGTGTTGCAAAAAATTGGTACTATAGTATACAAATTGGAGCTTCTTCCATCTTCCCGAGTGCACCTAGTTTTCCATGTTTCATACTTAAAGAATATTATAGGTCACAAGCTCCAAGTTCAAACAATATTTCCACAACTTTACGAGGAAGGAAAAATCATATTGGAACCGAAGTAGTCATGGAAACAAGAACACAACAACTGTGAAATCAATCAATTTTAGAGTATCTCATTAAGTGGAAGAACTTACCCACTGAATATTCCACATGGGAGGATGAGAATTTTAAAAAGAATGAATACAAAACTACTCAGGCGTTGAGAATAACACATTTTTTAAGGAGAGGGGCGTATTAGGTCGTTATAATACTAGTCTATCCCCCTTATTGTTATTTTTGTGCCCATATAGTTCCCATATTGTTATTAGTGTGCCCCATAGAAGCCCACTATTATTGTTGTTCCCTTACATTATTATTGTTATGTAAGATTTGATTATATTGTGACCCCTTAAACTCCTATATATAGAAAGGAGGCCTTGTCATTTGTATCATCCAAGAATTGTTCATTTGTGTAATGTAAATGAGGTTTCCTCCTCGAAGAGGATATTTTTTAAGTAGTTGATATATCTGCTTGTGAGTTGGTTGCATAACACCAACTGGAAATTTTAACATTGTTGTGATTCCTTCATCAACAATGTGAACGACTCCCTATTAAACTCTACTTCTTTGTCCACACTCTGATTCACTGGCCCTTCAATGTAAATCAAATACCATGTTGTTTATACACAATGTTGGATTCTAGGTTATAATCTTATAATCACTGACGCTACAATCCAAGTACACAACAAACTACTTTGCATAGCAGAATATAAAAGCACAATAAGTCAACATGTGAAAAAATACATAATTTTTTTACAAAACCCAACTTTGTTAAATTAACAAATTGATAATACAACTATCTAAGGATCTTGTAGTAGGGATAATGGCCTTCATACATCCACTAATACAAGAATAAAAGAACAATATACATTGATGTTCTAGCTAATGTAGTTGACAATCACAACTTTTCTTATCGTACCCTGGATACAATTGCTAGTCCTTCTACTTCCAATTTGCAACTCTTGTGTCCATCAATGTTCTTTCTCCTTTAGCTCACAGAACATGACTACTCTAACTTATCTCTAGTTTATCATTAGTCATCCAATGCATAAATAGATAGAGACTCCTATTGAGTTGTTAACAACTCTATTTGCGAACAACTCTCAAATTCCCAATTTTGCTCGTAGCATTGCAAGTTGTCCTTGTCCAACAATGAACTTGGGTTAATGTAATATGATCCCTTGACATCCTTCCTTTTTCCTTCAAGGGTGAGTCTTGAGCTTACACAAATCTTCCTCTCCTAGCAGTCTTCTTTATCCTTCAAGAGACTGCACTTAAGGCTCCTTTGAGCACCTCCTTGCTTCCCTCCAATAGTCTTGAGACACCCAACCAAATATGTCAATCTTAGACCACTAATCCACTATAATCAAACCAACATAAAACGCATCACAAAATACCTTTCTGAGCTTGTGTAAATTGTTGTTAAGTTTGTGGTCTCATTAGGGCACACTATAGTCCATGTAAGCCCTAATTGCAAGCTCCTATAGGCCATCTATAACTATGGCATTCCTCCTTTTGTTGCCTTCTAACATATGATTTTTTTGTAGATGAGTTTAAACCCTTTTTAGGCCTTACATTCCCATCCAACCTAAGGTATAGGACTTAAGCCCTTCTCCAATAAATTATATATATTTTTAGCTCCTTTTGGACATTGTTTGTCCACACAAAAAAACCACACCATACTGCCCAGAACCCTTTCTTCTAGCCTTGACTTGCTCTCAGATCAACTCGGCCCTTAAAACAATCACAAGAAATTCCAAAACAAGTCTTATCACCTTCCCTTGAGGTATTCTCCAATTCTTTTCCAAAAGAATATATGTATGTTATAATTTGTTTCATATTGAATGTGTCTAATGAGGTCTATGTCTCCCCTTATTTATACCTTCTTGTGGCTCCAATGAAAAACCCTCTAAATCACACCTCGAACACAAGGCCGACTTGTTTTTTTGCGTCATTTTATCACACACAATCTTGCATTGTAGGTCTCCAATCTTGGTGCTTGAATTTTCCTCTTTCTTCTCTAAGAGTCCTCTTCCATCTCTAGGAGTCAAACCAATAAAAATCCTCATGGTTTTGGCCTCACACCTTTCAGTAAAAATCCCCAAGCTTCAGTTCTAAGCCCACAAAGAACATTTGTGGTGCTCATTACTCCAAACCCCAAATTTAGGGCTTGGAATACCCCCAAGATAAAAATATCAGCACTCCCTCTTAGTGAGGAAGGTAATTCCAAGAATAGGAACTAATTCATTATCACTGTCATTGTTGTGACACTATCCCAACTCCTGGCATGCATAACTTTAGTAAACTCTATAGCATGGACTATGTCTTTCTTGGAAGAGTCACTGCCACCGGTAGCCTCCTACTTCTTCTTCCTTTCCTGTAACACTTTTAGGATATTCCACGATTACTTATTTCTATTTGTACTAGTAGCCTTACTCCATATTGACCATGCACTCTTCTTAGGATGCACATTCTCCCTCAGAACCTACAAACCTTCACTAGAACTTGGCTCCCTCTAAACCTATGGAATCTGGACCTTCTCTTCTTTCTTCTTCCATAGATTTATGTTCTTTCCCATTAGCCTATATAGACCATGCTCTATAATTACAATCACAACACATGTGGAGCTAGAGCCTCTAGACCCAAGTCTTTCTTTTCCACCCTAAAGAAACATCTCAAACCCCTTTTGCTCGATCGTTGAGAT